>JARACZ010000010.1:0-1325000 GCA_029255805.1 Keiferia lycopersicella
CCACCCACACCAACCTAACCTAACCTAACCTAACCTAACCTAACCTAACCTAACCTAACCTAACCTAACCTAACCTAACCTAACCTAACCTAACCTAACCTAACCTAACCTAACCTAACCTAACCTAACCTAACCTAACCTAACCTAACCTAACCTAACCTAACCTAACCTAACCTAACCTAACCTAACCTAACCTAACCTAACCTAACCTAACCTAACCTAACCTAACCTAACCTAACCTAACCTAACCTAACCTAACCTAACCTAACCTAACCTAACCTAACCTAACCTAACCTAACCTAACCTAACCTAACCTAACCTAACCTAACCTAACCTAACCTAACCTAACCTAACCTAACCTAACCTAACCTAACCTAACCTAACCTAACCTAACCTAACCTAACCTAACCTAACCTAACCTAACCTAACCTAACCTAACCTAACCTAACCTAACCTAACCTAACCTAACCTAACCTAACCTAACCTAACCTAACCTAACCTAACCTAACCTAACCTAACCTAACCTAACCTAACCTAACCTAACCTAACCTAACCTAACCTAACCTAACCTAACCTAACCTAACCTAACCTAACCTAACCTAACCTAACCTAACCTAACCTAACCTAACCTAACCTAACCTAACCTAACCTAACCTAACCTAACCTAACCTAACCTAACCTAACCTAACCTAACCTAACCTAACCTAACCTAACCTAACCTAACCTAACCTAACCTAACCTAACCTAACCTAACCTAACCTAACCTAACCTAACCTAACCTAACCTAACCTAACCTAACCTAACCTAACCTAACCTAACCTAACCTAACCTAACCTAACCTAACCTAACCTAACCTAACCTAACCTAACCTAACCTAACCTAACCTAACCTAACCTAACCTAACCTAACCTAACCTAACCTAACCTAACCTAACCTAACCTAACCTAACCTAACCTAACCTAACCTAACCTAACCTAACCTAACCTAACCTAACCTAACCTAACCTAACCTAACCTAACCTAACCTAACCTAACCTAACCTAACCTAACCTAACCTAACCTAACCTAACCTAACCTAACCTAACCTAACCTAACCTAACCTAACCTAACCTAACCTAACCTAACCTAACCTAACCTAACCTAACCTAACCTAACCTAACCTAACCTAACCTAACCTAACCTAACCTAACCTAACCTAACCTAACCTAACCTAACCTAACCTAACCTAACCTAACCTAACCTAACCTAACCTAACCTAACCTAACCTAACCTAACCTAACCTAACCTAACCTAACCTAACCTAACCTAACCTAACCTAACCTAACCTAACCTAACCTAACCTAACCTAACCTAACCTAACCTAACCTAACCTAACCTAACCTAACCTAACCTAACCTAACCTAACCTAACCTAACCTAACCTAACCTAACCTAACCTAACCTAACCTAACCTAACCTAACCTAACCTAACCTAACCTAACCTAACCTAACCTAACCTAACCTAACCTAACCTAACCTAACCTAACCTAACCTAACCTAACCTAACCTAACCTAACCTAACCTAACCTAACCTAACCTAACCTAACCTAACCTAACCTAACCTAACCTAACCTAACCTAACCTAACCTAACCTAACCTAACCTAACCTAACCTAACCTAACCTAACCTAACCTAACCTAACCTAACCTAACCTAACCTAACCTAACCTAACCTAACCTAACCTAACCTAACCTAACCTAACCTAACCTAACCTAACCTAACCTAACCTAACCTAACCTAACCTAACCTAACCTAACCTAACCTAACCTAACCTAACCTAACCTAACCTAACCTAACCTAACCTAACCTAACCTAACCTAACCTAACCTAACCTAACCTAACCTAACCTAACCTAACCTAACCTAACCTAACCTAACCTAACCTAACCTAACCTAACCTAACCTAACCTAACCTAACCTAACCTAACCTAACCTAACCTAACCTAACCTAACCTAACCTAACCTAACCTAACCTAACCTAACCTAACCTAACCTAACCTAACCTAACCTAACCTAACCTAACCTAACCTAACCTAACCTAACCTAACCTAACCTAACCTAACCTAACCTAACCTAACCTAACCTAACCTAACCTAACCTAACCTAACCTAACCTAACCTAACCTAACCTAACCTAACCTAACCTAACCTAACCTAACCTAACCTAACCTAACCTAACCTAACCTAACCTAACCTAACCTAACCTAACCTAACCTAACCTAACCTAACCTAACCTAACCTAACCTAACCTAACCTAACCTAACCTAACCTAACCTAACCTAACCTAACCTAACCTAACCTAACCTAACCTAACCTAACCTAACCTAACCTAACCTAACCTAACCTAACCTAACCTAACCTAACCTAACCTAACCTAACCTAACCTAACCTAACCTAACCTAACCTAACCTAACCTAACCTAACCTAACCTAACCTAACCTAACCTAACCTAACCTAACCTAACCTAACCTAACCTAACCTAACCTAACCTAACCTAACCTAACCTAACCTAACCTAACCTAACCTAACCTAACCTAACCTAACCTAACCTAACCTAACCTAACCTAACCTAACCTAACCTAACCTAACCTAACCTAACCTAACCTAACCTAACCTAACCTAACCTAACCTAACCTAACCTAACCTAACCTAACCTAACCTAACCTAACCTAACCTAACCTAACCTAACCTAACCTAACCTAACCTAACCTAACCTAACCTAACCTAACCTAACCTAACCTAACCTAACCTAACCTAACCTAACCTAACCTAACCTAACCTAACCTAACCTAACCTAACCTAACCTAACCTAACCTAACCTAACCTAACCTAACCTAACCTAACCTAACCTAACCTAACCTAACCTAACCTAACCTAACCTAACCTAACCTAACCTAACCTAACCTAACCTAACCTAACCTAACCTAACCTAACCTAACCTAACCTAACCTAACCTAACCTAACCTAACCTAACCTAACCTAACCTAACCTAACCTAACCTAACCTAACCTAACCTAACCTAACCTAACCTAACCTAACCTAACCTAACCTAACCTAACCTAACCTAACCTAACCTAACCTAACCTAACCTAACCTAACCTAACCTAACCTAACCTAACCTAACCTAACCTAACCTAACCTAACCTAACCTAACCTAACCTAACCTAACCTAACCTAACCTAACCTAACCTAACCTAACCTAACCTAACCTAACCTAACCTAACCTAACCTAACCTAACCTAACCTAACCTAACCTAACCTAACCTAACCTAACCTAACCTAACCTAACCTAACCTAACCTAACCTAACCTAACCTAACCTAACCTAACCTAACCTAACCTAACCTAACCTAACCTAACCTAACCTAACCTAACCTAACCTAACCTAACCTAACCTAACCTAACCTAACCTAACCTAACCTAACCTAACCTAACCTAACCTAACCTAACCTAACCTAACCTAACCTAACCTAACCTAACCTAACCTAACCTAACCTAACCTAACCTAACCTAACCTAACCTAACCTAACCTAACCTAACCTAACCTAACCTAACCTAACCTAACCTAACCTAACCTAACCTAACCTAACCTAACCTAACCTAACCTAACCTAACCTAACCTAACCTAACCTAACCTAACCTAACCTAACCTAACCTAACCTAACCTAACCTAACCTAACCTAACCTAACCTAACCTAACCTAACCTAACCTAACCTAACCTAACCTAACCTAACCTAACCTAACCTAACCTAACCTAACCCGAGTGGCGCTCCAACGCTCGAGCCGTAAACAGCAATATTAAAGTCGCTCCGCGCTTAAAAATTCCGAAATAATTGTTTTAGTGCGGTTTTCGCAGTGTTTTTGGTGTCTTTTTATGCGGAATTACAAACTCTACCAAAAACCGCTAAGTGCTCTATCTGTTGTGCAGTGTTGCATCCGCAAAACGTGATAAACCTCAAAATTGAGGTTAAGTGCAAGGAAAATTAACACATATCCGCGTGCGCTGCCTAAACCAGTAGAAAACCCCTAGGATCTCATAGTGCCTTGGAAAGGCATTAACTTTGCGCAACTTTTTGCGCAGTCAGATCCAGCCGGACGCCGTGGCCTTGGAAGATATCCAAGGTCAAACATTTGGACAACGTGGTTTTTGACCCCACGTGTTTCACAAGGAGTGCTGCTAGAATCACCGTTCCAACGCAAACTGAAGCCTGAAAAATTTAGAAGCCCGGAGGTACTTTAAAAAAATTTTTTGGACATCTAGATTAAGAATTATTTAATTATTAGTACAAAAACTTTGTCACACTCTACTTAAAAATTTAAATCGATAACATGCAAATTTTATTCAAAAACTCGGTGCGCGCTTGTCTGTAGAGCACACGAGAATTTTTCCAGATTTTTATCTCGGGAAAAAATACCCCCCCGGGCGTTTTTTCCGAAAAAATTTTAATTGAATAATTCTCATACTTCCGCTGGGAAACTGGCCGTGTGATCTATAGAGAATCGTTAGCATATCCTTTTGGTAAATTTTTTATATTTTTGTTGTAATTATTTTAGCAAATATAAAATTTTCTTGTTTTTCTTCAAAAGTAATAAATAAATATTTTGTATCTTATTCTCATCTAATTCTTTGTAAAATTCTGCGAAGTTTGATACCAAGCACGGAGCTCTAGCTTTACTAGGAGCCCCGCTACACTTATTTTAAACTTTTGGCCGCCATTTTGTTTTTTCTTTAAACTCCTGTAACTTCCTTGTTTTTTGACCAGTCAAGCCCAGACTTAGAATTTGGACTTGAACTATCATCTTTCACTCGATTTTAGGCAAATTTTATACAAAATTTTTGGACACCTGATTTGTACAGAAGTGGACTGGAACGGTCGGTCCCACCCCGGATATCAAATTTCAGAGCAATCGGACCAGTAGAGCCGGATTGCGGACGTGTCAAAGTTTGACTTTGACAGTTGGTCCGCCATCTTGAAAAGCTTTGGAGGCTCGTTCCTCCGGATCCCCAGGTCGTAGAGACTCGGGAAAAATATCACTGGGTCGGGAAAAGCGGGCTCTTTCTGACCTACTGTAAAATTCACTGAAATTCAGGAAAATAAATTATCAAAATTTTTGGCTTATTTTTTGACGGCATTGGAACGGGTTGATCGCGCCAGGGCCAGATATCGATTTTCCGAGCGATCGGACGAGTAAGTTAGAAACTGGACCCCTTCAAAGTTCGACTTTGACAGTTGTCCACCATATTGGAAAAATTTCAAACTCTTGTAGCTCCCGAACGGTTTGAGCTACAAAGTCGAGCTTGGTGTCATTTTGAAGGGCCAGCTAAGCTCTACGTTAATATTTTACATTTAAAACTCTACATAGAGTCATTTGGAAGACACCGTATAACTCTGCGGAAATCCACCAAATCGGAAAAATTCTTTCGTGTAACTTCCTTTTATTGTTAATACTACCTGTTTTTGACTCATAGTGACTCTATATATAGTGACTCTAGACAGAGACAATATTTTTATTGTTTTTTTTTTTATATTATTTTTTATTATTATTTTATAACTCTAGATATTTTTCAATTTAGACTTAGGCATATACGGTTTATTGTTTTTGTTTGTAAGCGTTGCATATTATATTATTATAGAGTTCCAATCAAATATGTCCCAGTCACCGCACAACAAAGACATGGAACCGAGACTAGCTCCAACGGAGGAAGGAACATCACAACAACAAAACCCAGACACAGTTCGCAAAACATTGAGGCCCAAATTATAAAGAAAGCTACGGATGGGGTAAAAAGGACAAAGACAGCTACAGCTGAGGCAAAAGCTCTCTTGATCAAGGCTAAATAGAATCTTAACATCTCAGGCAACATAAAAACGACCATAAAACAAACAGTCATAGACTGTTTGAACGACATGTTTGAGATTGTTAAAAGACTGGACGCCTCAGAGTACCCAAACAAAGTACCCGAAAGAATTAAGACAACGGAAACATGTGAAGTAAATGCCAGTCACTCTATAGACAGGAACGATGAAATTCTGAAGGAATTAAAGGAAATAAAGAGCAAACTAACAACTGCTCAAACTCCAAAGAAATCATCACCACCTGCCCCCCGTAGCCCCAAAGCTAGCGAAAACCTGCAGCTGCAGCAGGAAATCGGAGCGCTACGAAACCTAATAACTAAGGACATCACAGGTAACCAAAACCGCGCCCCTCAAGCAGCCCTTAACGTAAAATTAGAGGAAATAAAAAGGAACGTCATAGATAACCAGAAATTGATTATTGAAACACAAGGCCAACTGAGGGAAATCAATGGCCACATACAAGAGAACACGAGAGAGCAGACCGGATTATTACTGGCGGGGAAAACCAACACCGAAACAATAACCACTCGATTGGATAATATGTTGACCTACGCACAAGCAGCAGCAAAATCTGGTCCATCTACGATTTCACCACAAAGCCACAACACAGGCACACAAGTCACAAAGAATGCTCCACCGATACACTCAGTCATGGTCTCTTCAGAAGGAGATGACAGTAGCGATGAAATCATAAATAAAATCAGAGTGGCTGTGGATGCCAGCACAAATTTAAGGTGGAGGAAATCCGCAACAAGGATCCTCTAGTCGTAATAAGAGACGTGCTTACATACAATTCAGACGAGGTCATAGCCAAAGCACTTAGAACCCAAAACGGACATCTGCTGGAGGGTCTGACAGAGGCAGAAATCAGAATCATTCCCAAATACAGGAAAAAAGCTAGAAATCCACATGAGTGTCATCAGGTGCTTCAGGTGTCACCAAAAGTCTGGCAAAGACTAACTGCGGTGGGAAGAGTCCATATTGATATTCAGAGAGTTCAAATATGTGATCAATCGCCAGTTATACAGTGCACAAGATGCCTGGCATATGGACACGGACGCAGGTACTGCGTGGAGACCGAGAGCGTCTGCGGGCACTGTGGTGGATTACATATGGCAGCGGACTGTCCGATTCGCACAACCGGGGAACCGCCATGCTGTGTAAACTGCGATAGAGCTGGGCATGAACAAAAAGAGCACAGCGCTTTCGATAACCAGTGCCCCGTGAGGAAAAAGTGGGACGCACTGGCTCGCTCAGCAGTAGCATACTGCTAAGGTGGTCCCGGTGATAAATCAGGATTCCCCGTACAACATTACTTCAGAGACCACCAAAAGGCCACGTCTGACCATCCTCCAAGCAAACCTCCAAAAGAAAAAACTAGCCACACAGGAGCTAATGCACGAAGCCCAAAAGACTAAAACTAGCTTTGCCCTCTTGCAGGAACCATATGTTGGAGCAATGGGAGAACTAAAATAGTACAGCGGCACTAGAGTTATCCAATGCTTACAAAATAGGCAAAAACCAGTAAAGTCTGCAATTGTTATATACGACAAAAACATCGATGTAATATCAAAACCAGAATGGTGCACAGAAAACATAACAGCAGCTATACTAGCCACAGACAAATGGAAAATAGGCATATTGTCGGTGTATTTTGAGGACGTTCTCCCTATAGGACCGTATTTAACACAAATGAGGCAAATTAGCAATGCAATGGGTATCAGCCAAACAGTAATTGGTGGTGACGTCAATGCTTGGAGCACCTGGTGGGGCAGTGAAACCGAAGACAGCAGGGGAGAAGAGCTCGCTGGACTACTTGACGACATGGGAATGAACATCCTAAACGAAGGTCGGGAACCCACCTTTTACACTATCAGGGGTGGTAGGGTGTTCAAAAGCTGCGTGGACGTTACTGTGTGCTCTGGGGGACTGTTGGGTAGTATCAGTAACTGGAGAATTGACAGTACTATAACGAGCTCGGATCATAACACCATAAAATTTGAGATAGATCTAGAAAAGCCAACTAGACCAAAAATTGAGTCCAGTACCAGACTTTTTAATACCAAAAAGGCTAAATGGTCCGAGTTTTGCAAAGAACTGGAAAAAACATTTACAGACTCAAACATTCAAACTGATACCATTGAAAAAATCTCAACAACGGAAGAGCTGGAAATCGCAGTGCAGGACTACGTCAGGGCTATTACGACAACCAGCGAAGCTACGATTCCCATGAAAAAAGAGAGGAAAACAGACTTTTTACCATGGTGGACAGAAGAGATGGACAGCCTCAAAATGGATGTGACTACAAAGAAGCGAAGGATAAAAAGCGCCAACCCTAGGAGACGACCTCGAATCATAAACGACTACCTAGAGGCTAAAGAAAGGTACGAAGAAGAAGCCCAGAGAGCCCAAACGCAGAGTTGGAAGAGCTTCTGTACAAAGCAAGATAGGGAGTCGATATGGGATGGCGTTTACAGAGTCTTATGCAACACCTCAAAAAGGCACGAGGATATGCCCCTGATCAGGGATGGAGTGGCTCTCTCGCCGGAGGAGTCGACGAAATATCTGGCTGAGACGTTTTTCCCAGACGATGTAGCTCAGGACGATAACCAGGAACATAAAATAACCCGAGTAAAAGCGGAAGCGATAAAGAAGCGGACCATGACTGATGTGGATGATCCGCCCTTTACATTAGAAGAGCTCCGAAACTCTTTCCGAGCTATGAACCCCAAGAAAGCTCCGGGGCTGGATGGGCTGACAGCAGACATATGTGCAACGGCCATCCAGGCGAACGAAAATATGTTTCTCGCCATAGCAAACAAGTGTCTCGAGCTGGGATACTTTCCAAAACTGTGGAAGGAAGCCGCCGTCATAATATTACGAAAGCCGGGTAAGGACGATTATACCAAAGCAAAGTCGTATAGACCAATAGGGTTGTTGTCAATATTGGGCAAAATCTTGGAGAGAATGCTCATCAAAAGAATTAGATGGCACGTGCTGCCCAAGTCGAATCCACGCCAGTATGGATTTGTACCCCAGCGCTGTACGGAGGACGCTCTGTATGACATGACAAACCACATTATGAATAATGTGGCAAAAAAGCTCATAAATGTTGTCATATCATTAGATATTGAAGGAGCTTTCGACAGCGCATGGTGGCCGGCAGTTAGATGCGGTTTGATGGACAAAAAATGCCCAATAAATCTTCGCGGCCTTGTGGACAGCTACTTCGATGACAGAACGGTTCGGCTGCGATATGCGGGAAGGGAGTACACCAGAAGATCAACTAAGGGATGCGTGCAAGGTTCAATAGGTGGACCTACTTTTTGGAACATCCTTTTGGACCCTCTGCTGGACTTGTTGGACTCCCTAAACGTATATTCGCAGGCTTTTGCGGACGACATCGTCCTGATCTTCTCCGGAACCTCTGCGTTACAAATACAAGAAGAAGCTGAGAAAGTCCTTAAACATGTGTATGACTGGGGAATTGCAAATAAACTAAAATTTGCACCGCACAAGACGAATGCAATGGTCGTCACAAAAAAAGTCAAATACGACACCCCAGTCATACACATGGGGGGGACAAAAATAGAGTTGGTGGACCAAATAAAAATACTAGGTCTCATCATAGACAACAAATTGACGTACAATAACCACGTCTCGCATATTTGTAGGAAAGCCACCAACATCTATAAACAGCTTGCACGGGCTGCCAAAATAAGCTGGGGACTAAATCCGGAGGTGATCAGAACGATTTATGTGGCTGTCATTGAACCAGTGATACTGTACGCAGCTGGCGTATGGGCAGCAGCAGCCAATAAATGGATGACGCAAAAACAGCTAAACGTCATTCAGAGGGGTTTTGCGCAGAAGATAGCAAAGTCGTATAGAACGGTCTCACTCAACTCCACGCTAATCCTGACAGGACTGCTCCCATTAGACCTGAGAATCAAGGAAGCGGCAAAACTTTATGAAGCTAAACGAGGAAAGCCACAAATGGAAACTCTGGGCGATAAAGAACTCGAGCAAAGAGTGTGCTTTCTGAATGCCGACCACCCGGCAAGAGCGGTGGCTTTCGATTTCGAGTGTCTCGAAGATATGCTTCCGGAGACAGTGAGGAGTCACAACATCGAGGGGGTTCAAATATTCACCGACGGGAGTAAGATTAGCGGGAAGACGGGTGCAGCAATGACGTGCCGCCTTGATAACAAGGAGATTTGTGCTCGGAAGTTGAAGCTGGACCCTTTCTGCTCCGTATTCCAAGCTGAGCTTCTAGCCATAAAAGAGGCTACTGATATTATCCTGAAGGGTAAGGAACGGTCATACAACATACTAAGTGACTCTAGATCCTCACTTGAGCTCTTAAAGCACAATGACACGTTCCACCCAATCGCTTTTGAGATCAAGCGGAATATGGTAGCGATAAGGGACCAATTAAAATCCCTACGGATGTTCTGGCTGCGCGCACACGCGGGCATAGAGGGCAACGAGCGAGCAGACGAGCTGTCCAAAGAGGCAGCTCTGAAACTAAAAACAGCCCCAAATTACGACAAGTGCCCGGTGTCATACATGAAGCGAGTCCTTAGACAAATAACTGTCCAGGAATGGAACGACCGTTACCAATCGGCAGAAACAGCTAAGACCACAAAAATCTTTTTTCCCGATGCTACATTAGCATACAATTTAATTAAAAAAATAAAACTTACTCCGAAATTGGTGCAAATTCTGACGGGTCACGGTGGCTTCTCTGAATATTTGTATAGATTTAAATGTAAGTCCGATCCCAGTTGTATCTGCGACGCAACTGTTGAGGAGACTCCAGTACATGTCCTGACAGAATGTCCCCAAACTGAAAGGAAACGATACGAATTAGAAAGTAAAATCGATTACAAAGTAAAGCCTGGTACTTTATATAACATTATAGCTGATAAGGAATCTAGATGTAACTTTTTAGAATATTGTGAAGAAATAGCAAATCTAGTGATAAATAGAAATAAAACTTAATGTTAAATAGGTGTTAATCATATGGTCAAGAAAGTGTAATATGTCATGTATTAGCCAATAATATATTGATTATATACACCCAATTGTGTATTATCAAAAAAGGCACAAAAGACAAAAAAAAAATGCTAAAAAAGAAAAAAAGAAAAAAAAAGACTAAACCCCAAACCGGAAAAAAAAAAAAGTTATATTAAGTTCTAGCATAAGAAATACATTATAAGAATATAGATATAATACATATAGGGAAATAGTTTTATTATTATTATATATAAGTTCTAAGTGTGAAAATATGCGTTCTCGTTTAATATGAAAACAAATATGTGTTTGTAATACCTGTGATCTCCTTGTCACAGAAATGTTCGGCCTCACGCCTAGGGTGAAAAGTAGCAAATGGGGTTTTTAGCCGGTAAAAGTCCGGCACTACCTGGGCTTCCCTTCCCAGGTGTCCTTTGAGGATTTTCCCCATTTGCTGATTTTCAATAGGTAGTTAGAAAAAAAAAAAAAAAAAAAAACCTTACCTAACCTAACCTAACCTAACCTAACCTAACCTAACCTAACCTAACCTAACCTAACCTAACCTAACCTAACCTAACCTAACCTAACCTAACCTAAGCCCTCGAAGAAAATAACAGAAAAATAGATGAATTGAAAGAAACCCTAACAAAACAACAGGAACATCTCGAGAGGGCCTCCTACGCAAGCGTGGTGACTCGAAGGCAGGCCGGAATGCAGGAGCAAAAAACGTTACACTCCATTGCCATTGCCTCAACCGACGATGGAGAGACGAGCGACCAGGTAATGGAGCGTACAAGGACTGCACTTAACGCGAAAGAAGAGGGTTTCCAGGTACAAAAAATCAGAAAAGCGAGAAATCAAAAGGTTATTTTGGGCTTTAAGACCAAGGAGGAAAGCGAAAAAGTGAAGGAACGTATAGAAAAAGCAGGAAATCGACTCCTTGCCGAGGAGGTTAAAAACAAGGACCCACTTTTGCTGCTGAAGAACGTCATCAGTTCACACTCCGACGAGGAAGTGATTGACTTTCTGAGAAGGCAGAACCGGCAACTCTTCTGCGGCCTCGAAAAGGAGAACGACAGAATAGAAATTAAATATAGAAAGAAAACGCGCAATCCGCATTTGGTGCATGTTGTAGCAAAGGTGTCCCCCACTCTATGGAGAAGAGCACTGGACTTGGGTAAGGTTAGTATTGATATACAACCTATCCAAGTCCAAGATCAATCACCTCTGGTACAGTGCTCTCAATGCCTAGGCTATGGCCACGCTAGAAAGCACTGTTTAGAGAATATTGTTAAGTGTAGCCACTGCGGAGGCGCCCACATGAGACAAGAGTGCCCAGGTTGGGCAATCAGAGATGCTCCAGAGTGCTGCAACTGCAACAAAGCTAACCTCCAGAACAACCAGCACAACGCTTTCAGCACCGAATGCCCTGTGAGAAGAAGATGGGAGAATCTCGCAAGATCCACTGTGGCGTACTGCTAAGGGCACCACAGCGATACCATATATAATGCTTCAAACAAATCTACAGAGGAGTAAGCTAGCGACAAATGAGTTGATGCTCGAGGCCTCAAATAGAAAAGTAGCTCTTGCGCTGATACAGGAGCCATATTTAGGCAAGGCCAAAAGTATGAACGGATTTAGAGGAGTCAGAATATTCCAAAACACATGTCCTGGGGAGGGAACCGTCAAAGCGGCTGTCGCGATATTCGACCAAAATCTGAGCGTAACACAGTTCCCAGAATTCACCACCAACAACATCGTAGTGGTGAAGATCCAGACAGATGCTTGGAGTATTCTGATAGCCTCGTTCTACTTCGAACCGGACAGCCCAATAGACCCGTATCTTAACCAACTCCATAAAATCTGCCGGGAATTGGGACCTCGAGGATTAATTCTAGGGGGCGACTCCAACGCAAAAAGCATGTGGTGGGGAGGGGTGAAAGAGGACAAAAGGGGAGAAGAAGTCGTAGCAACCCTAGATGAGCTCAACCTCCACATCCTTAATAACGGCAATACACCAACGTTCGACGTCGTAAGGGGAGAAAGACACCTAACCAGCCACGTTGACATAACCTTTTGTTCAGAGGATATTTTAGATAAAATAAGCAATTGGCGAGTAATAGACGATCTCACTGGATCCGACCACAACGGAATCGAATTTAAAGTATGTATGCAAAAATCAAAGGGGACAGAAATTAAAAGAACTACCAGAAAATTTAACACTAAAAAAGCAAACTGGACCCAATTTCGCGAAAAACTGACTCAGACGCTAAAAGACATACATATTACTATAGACGGAATCAATAATATCAATAGCCCGGAAGAATTAGACAAAACAACAGAGGAATATACCAAAGCTATACTTACATCATCTACAGACAGCATCCCTATGAAGAAAAACATAGAAAAACTATCGATCCCGTGGTGGTCGGAAGAGCTCGCCAACCTGAAAAAAGAGGTTAAAACTAGGAAACGGAGAATACGCTGGGCTGCCCCTAGACGCAAACCATATGTGATAAAAGAGTACCTTGCCAAAAAGGAAGAATATGAAGAAGCTGCAGCCAAAGCCCAGATAGGTAGCTGGAAGACCTTCTGTGAAAAACAAGATCTTGAAGGCGTATGGGAGGGAATTTACCGTGTCGTCAGCAGAACAGGCAAGAGAGAAGAGGACGTGCCCATGAGAAAAGATGGAAAGGTGCTTGATCCGAAGGGTTCAGCCGAGCTACTAGCTGAAACCTTTTACCCCCAAGACGAGCAGAGGGAAGATCGTGAGGAGCATAAAGAAATGAGACGCGCAGCGGAAACAATCAACCTTAATGCGGAAAATCAAAACATTGATCCTCCGTTTACTCCCCACGAGCTTCAAAACGCAGTACACTCGTTCAACCCAAAGAAAGCACCAGGTTCCGATGGGCTGACGTCCGATATCTGCTCCCATGCTATAGGAGTGGCACCAGACATATACCTCGCACTCATCAATAAATGTCTGGGAATGGGTTACTTCCCCAAAATCTGGAAGTCAGCGACAGTCGTAATCCTCCGAAAACCCCACAAGGACGATTACGCGACCCCAAAGGCACACAGACCAATCGGACTTCTACCAGTGTTAGGTAAGATCTTCGAAAAAATGCTCGTCGCCCGTCTTAAGTTTCATGTGCTCCCGCGAATGAGCAGCCGCCAATATGGGTTTATGCCCCAAAAAAGCACGGAAGACTCCCTCTATGATCTGGTGAAACACATTCGATCAAAATTAGAAAGTAAAAAGATCGTGACAGTTGTGTCACTAGACATAGAGGGAGCATTTGACAGTGCATGGTGGCCAGCCATTAAACTCAGACTCGCAGAGGAGAAATGCCCATGGAACTTGAGACGGGTGATGGACAGCTACCTCACTGATAGATCTGTTTCAGTGAGATATCTGGGCACCGAACACCGTCGAACCACGGAAAAGGGTTGCGTCCAAGGGTCAATCGGAGGACCAGTACTTTGGAATTTGCTACTGGACCCCCTCCTCAAAGGCCTGGAGCAAAGAGGGGACCACGTCCAAGCTTTTGCTGACGATGTGGTTCTTGTATTCGATGCCAACACAGCACAGGAAATCCAGACCAAAGCCAATGACTGCCTCTCCTACGTTCGGGATTGGGGTGTCCGTAACAAATTAAAATTTGCCGCACATAAAACGAATGCGATGTTAATTACGCGTAAGCTGAAATACGACACCCCAATCCTGAGGATGGGAGAGACAGATATCAATATGTCGAAGGAGATCAAGCTGCTGGGTTTGACCATAGATGATAAATTGACATTTAATAAACATGTCTCAAACGTCTGTGTCAAGGCAACAGCAATATATAAGCAGCTGGCACGAGCAGCTAGGGTAAGCTGGGGTTTACACCCAGAAGTAATCAAAATTATTTACACAGCAGCAGTTGAACCGGTCATCCTGTATGCGGCTAGTGCATGGGCTCCAGCAGCAGACAAAATCGGAGTTAGGAAAAAACTTAATGCAATCCAGCGCAGTGTTGCCCAAAAAATTTGCCGAGCATACCGGACAACCTCTCTAAACTCGACTCTGTTGCTCTCCGGGTTGCTACCACTTGACCTCCGTATTAGGGAGGTGGCCTCGCTATACGAGGTCAAAAGGGGGGTATCCTGGGATGCAATAGGAGACAGAGAGGTTGAGAGGATGGCATCTGCGCTGAAGGCTCCACACCCCGCAACACAAACCCGACTGCCAATTAAAAGCTTGGTAGACCAGTCCCAATATGAGTCAAACTCAAACTACGATGTGCGAATCTACACGGATGGGAGCAAGATTGAGGGTAAAGTGGGAGCTGCAGTCACTGTGTGGAGTGCAGATACCGAAGTCTGGACCCTCAAACTTGCACTCCCATCATACGGCACAGTCTACCAGGCAGAACTCTTGGCACTAAACAGAGCCACACGAGAGGTTTTTAAAAGGAGCGGGAAAACTTTCGCAATATTCAGCGACTCTATGGCCGCCATACAAACAGTCGTGAACCCTCAAGCTCTCCACCCCCTTGCAGTAGAAGCGAGAAATTATATAGCTGACGCCAGTAACCAGCAAAAGGAAGTTTCAATATACTGGATTAAAGCACATGTGGGGTTGGAGGGAAATGAGAGGGCCGATACGCTCGCGAGGGAGGCAGCCCTAAAGTCAAAAAAGAAACCGGATTACGACCTTTGCCCTGTTTCATTCGTCAAGCGACAAATCCGATTGGACACCCTTGCCGAGTGGGACCGACGCTACGAGTCAGAAAGCACGGCGACAACAACAAAGGTCTTCTTCCCAGATGCTGTGGCGGCATATAGAGTTGTCAGGAAAATAAAACCGACTAAGGAGCTCACCCAAGCACTTACAGGGCATGGCGGGTTCTCCGAGTACCTGGCAAAGTTTAAGTGCAAGGAGAGCCCGTCTTGCGTCTGCGACCCAGATCAGACTGAGAATATAATTCACTTGCTCGTAGATTGCCCGACAACTGCCAAACTGAGATATAACCTGGAACAAAAACGAAATGTTAAGATAGTTAAAGAGAGCTTAAGCTTCCTAATAGAAAATAAGAAAGAAAGAAAAGAGTTTTTGGAGTATATCAAAGAGATAGTAAAGCAAGCATGTAAAAGAAATAAAGATTAAGAAACCTATGATTTTAATATATATTGTATATATGTAACTAAAGTCATAAAATACAAATTATAGCAGTAAAAATAAATATTTAAAGAACATATACTCTAAGGCTAGAAATAAGAAAATAGTATTATTATTAAAATTGTAACAAAATGTATGAAATTAAGACGAAAAAAAGAAAAAACAGAAATGTAAACCTAGCATCCCATCCCCGTAGAATAGTAAGAATAGGAATGAAAGTATGATAGATGATGGAAAAAAGTACGAGAGGCATAAAGGCGAGAACTGGCATGATAAAGAGGACAGAATGAAATTGGAAGATTACAGTAGAACCCCATCAGGGTAAATAGGACACCCCCTCGGGGTTAAGATAACATTGTTAAATTTTGTAAATGAAAGTAATGTATTACAAAAATCTCTGGTTCGATCCGGAGGACATAAGCATAGGATAAAAAAAAAAAAAAAAAAAAAAAAAAAAAAACCTGACCTAACCTAACCTAACCTAACCTAACCTAACCTAACCTAACCTAACCTAACCTAACCTAACCTAACCTTAACCTAGCCTCACCTAACCTAACCTAACCTAACCTAACCTAACCTAACCTAACCTAACCAGCCTCTCTTCAGCATCCGACCGTGCGGGCGCGTTTGTGCATTGCTCCTGATTGGCTGCAAGTCGCCAACAAGTGGGCTTCGTTTCGGCAGCAGTCAATAACCGGGTCGCCGACAAGCAGCCATCGAGTCGCTAACAAGTCAGCAACAAGTGGGCAACGGTTGCCTGCAGGCGGGCTGCAGGTCTCCAACAAGTCGGCTACGTGTGGGCGACTGTCGCCATCAGGGTCGCCATCAAGCCGCCACCGAGGTCCCCATTAATTGGCCTACAGGACGCCAGTAAGTCGCCAGCAGGTCGCCAACAAGTCAGCAACAAGTGGGCAACGGTTGCCTGCAGGCGGGCTGCAGGCCTCCAATAAGTCGGCTACGTGTGGGCGACTGTCGCCATCAGGGTCGCCATCAAGCAGCCACCGAGGTCCCCATTAAGTGGCCTACAGTCCGCCAGTAAGTAGCCATCCAGTCGCCATCAAGTAAGCAACAGGTGAGCAACGGTCGCCTGCAGGCGGGCTGCAGGTCTCCATCAAGTCGGCTACGTGTGGGCGACTGTCGCCATCAGAGTCGCCTTCAAGCCGCTATCAAGAGCGCCACCAAGTGGCCTTCAGGTCGCCATCGAGTCGCCAACAGGTAAGCAACGATTCACCTACAGGAGGGCAACAGACTGGAACGTCTGCCTGCAGGCGGGCGGCAGACTTGGAGACGGTCGCCAACATTGTCGCTGGCAACTGACCACCAAGTCGCCAACAAGTCGGCTTCGCGTGGACAGCGGTCACCACGACGCTGCCGTAGAGTCGCCAACGGGTCGCCAACAAGTAGGCAACAAGTCACCAACAGGAGGGCAACAGAGAGAGACCGCTGCCCGTAGTTGGGCTGCATGTCGCCAACAAGTCCCCAACAAGAGGGCTGCAGAAAGTGCAAGTCGCCTGCAAGTGGGCAGTTGGTCGCCATCAAAGGGGCTTCCGTGGGCGACTGCTACCAACAAGTAGGCACCAACATTGAACTCAGATAAAATGACTATTTTACGTACCCCTCCAAAGAGCGATCAAGCTCGCAATAAGCGGCTTAACGATGAGTACAACCTTGATAGTCAGAAGGAACTTACTAGCATGGACTTACCCCTTGGACAACAAAATCTGGATGATCTCTTGCTATCTGATGAAGAAGGTCTCGACGACAACTACGACGAATCTCCGAATGAAGATAGTGACACGCGAGCTCGGTTCCAACAAAGAATTGCTGGTCTTACAGGAAAAATTATGCATAATCTGACGGTAAATAAAAGTGTCACAAAAGTCAATAAAGCAACAATTTGCAAACTGTTACAGAAAATAAATTCATGCACAAAATCTTTTTGTACATCTATCAACGAACCTTGCAGGCCGATCCCGTCTTTTGGTCAGGATATGGTGAGCGAAATCAAGGATTCTATTCAACATGAGGTAACAAAACTTAAAAAGTCAATTGATTCGGTTGTCAGTGTGCAAAAGAATAGTTATGCTTCAGCGCTCAAGAAAAACCCTGTCGGTGACGCTGCTTCAGAAAAGGTAAGTATTCCATCAACCAAGCCGGCTCTCATTGTTTCCTCAACGAAGGAGGTCTTCAGCTCGGCAGAGACTCATGAAATATGGAAGAAAAACGTTACATTCAAAGATACAAATTTCGCCCCGGCCAATGTTAGGTATGTTTCTAACAATAAAATTTGTGTTGAATTTGACAAGCCAGAACATCTGGAGACGGCGCTTGAGAAAGTCAGCAAATCAAACTCTCCAATGAAAGCAGAAAAATCTAAAAAATTAAAGCCTATGGTAATCATTAAAGGAATTTCGGCTGATATTGCTACGGAAGAATTAACTCAGATTATTCGTAGTCAAAATGAAACAGTTCAAAATGCAGTCACTAGTAATGATGATCTGGTTTTCAAATTCAGACGCAATAACCGCAATAACGAATTCTACAATGCCGTGTTTTTAACGACACCTCCGGTCTGGCGCAAACTTTTAGAAACTGGGAAAATAAATGTAGATCATCAGAGAGTACAGGTTGCTGATTTTGTGCCCGTATTACAGTGCTACAAGTGTTTACAGTTCGGACACACGCGGAGCAGATGCACCCGCGAAGGCATGGTCTGTTCGCACTGTTCTTCTCTTACTCACTCTTTCAGAGAATGTCCAGCAAAATACGACTCCAGCAAAGCTGACTGCTATAACTGCTTACAGCATTACAAAAAACATAACTTGAACAAATCCTCAGCAAGCCATGGCGCCACATCAAATTTATGCCCTAAATTGTCTCTCATGATTGAACGAACTCGTGCACGCACCGATTATGGATAATAAGTACAACAAAAGCCATGACAAACCAGCTCAAGGTACCAAGGTAAGGTAAAACCAGCTAAGGTTATTACCTTAAGTGTATTCAGATCAATATCGGACACCGTAGAAATGCCATGCACGAACTCTTTCAATATATGGATAAAGAATGTAGTGACTTGATTTTCAACAATGAACCGTATACTGGCAAAAATAGTTTTATGAAAAATGTTGGTGGCTATGCCATTTATCAATATCCCAATCAACGAACAGTCAAAGCAGCAATTTTAATTAGGCAGAATCTCTTTAGTAGTATTGGTTGTACAGAATATTCAGATGAAAACCTATGTATAGTTCAAATAAATACTAAATCCGGTAAGAAAATCTACTTAATTTCAATATACATAGAACCTCGTAAAGACGAGTATAATACTTTGCGGAATCTTGAATTTTTCTTGCAAAAAACCTCAGGCTCGAGTTATTTGATATGCGGGGATTTTAATGGGTGGCATACTTCTTGGGGTTCTACTGGGTATAATAGACGAGGCCATGCAGTAGCTGATTTAATTCTAAACAACAACCTTATTCTGTGTAATGTAGGAGATACGGCCACTTTTGAAACCGTTTCACATGGCATTTATAGGCAATCTATCATCGATCTCAGCTTAATCTCTAGTACACAGGTGATTGATGTCAGTGATTGGAGGGTGAACTTTAGTGTTTGTCAATCTTCAGACCATAATGCCATTCAATTTAATTTGCTAACAGATATAATACCTTACAGTTTAAATGGGGCCATATAGCTAATGACTTTGCCACTGAAATAGAGGCGCACTTACCTTCTAATGTTAATATTGACACTCTTGACCAAGCTGGCTTAGATACTTATATAGAAAGAATTACATCTGCGATACAATTAACCTGTGATAAGTTGTTGCCCCGTTCTTCTGGAATGATCCGACGAGCCCCTTGGTGGACCGATGAACTAGAGGAATTAAAGCAAAACGTTATCAGAAATCATCACAATCTTAGTCGTCATAAACGACAACACCTGCCGCTCACAGAAGTTCTTAGAGAGAGAGAAAAACTACAAAAAGAATACTCAGACGCTATATGTGCCACTTCAACGGAACACTTTAAAGAATTTTGCACTAAGCAAAAGAAGGAGGACGTTTGGTCTGTAACCAATAGAATCCTTAAAACTAAGCCTCTTGCTCAGCCCCCGGCTACGCTAAAGCGCGACGATGGTAATTACACGAAGGATACCGTAGAAACTGCACAAGTGCTTCTTAATAGATTTTACCCGGATGATACACCTGATTCAACTGAAACACAACGTAAAATAAGAACCTCAATGTCTACCTCCATTAACTGTACTTCCGAACCAGATTTCACTCAGACCGAAATCCTGGAATGCCTAAAGTCAATGAACCATAAGAAGGCGCCAGGACCAGACCACCTTACTTCAGACATTTGTCTGCAGTTTGCAAAGAGTTTTCCGGAAGTGATAATAGCTGTCATGAACAGATGCCTGTCTATTGAGTATTTCCCTGCGTGCTGGAAAGTAGCTTATTCAAAAATCATACCTAAACCAAATAGCACAAACTTTTCGGATCCATCCTCATTTCGACCAATAGGCTTGATAAACGTTTTTGGGAAGCTATTAGAAAAACTCATAATGAACAGATTAATACACTACACTAACGTTAACGGGGGTTTCAGCGACAAACAATTTGGATTCAAGCAGCAAACATCAACAGTCCAAGCCATACACAATGCTTTGGATATCATCAGGAGTGCTAAGTCCAAAGGTGAACATGTGATCGCAGCTTCACTGGATATTAAGTCAGCGTTCAATAATGCTTGGTGGCCGGCCATTTTTCACAGACTACAAAAAATCAACTGCCCATATAATTTATACAAAATACTACTGAGCTACACTGAAAACAGAAAAGTATTTATGAAATTTGCTGACTGTAGTGTAAGCAAGACTATGACCCGCGGATGCATACAGGGATCTGTGTGCGGTCCGACTTTATGGAATTTCATCCTGGACGAGTTACTCACCACAACTCTACCGCCTGGGTGCCATATACAGGCTTACGCAGACGATGTCTTATTGATATCGCATTCTAAAGATATTAAAGTCCTTGAAAATAACACCAATAAGGCGCTGGATATCATAGCACGCTGGGGTCAAGAGGTAAAGCTGGAATTTGGTCCTGCAAAAACACAAGTTTTGGGTTTTACTAATAAATCGTATAAATGCGCCGTTACTGTACATAATCAGAAAATAAAGTTTGTCAATGACATTAAATATCTGGGCGTAATAATAGATAGGAAATTAAACTTTATAAAACATACGGAATACATTGTGGAAAAAGCAAAACAGTTATTTAATAAACTAACAATATTCATTAGACCGACTTGGGGAGTGCATCCCGAAAATGTTAAAACAATATATACGTACTTACAAGTGATAGAACCGATAATATGTTATGCAGCCAGTATATGGTCGAATGCTTTGACATACTCTTACGTGAGAAAACGCCTTCTATCACTACAACGTCTATTTTCCATTAAAATAATTCAAGGATTTAGAACAGTCAGTACGGCGGCCGCCATAACATTGGCACAACTCACACCTCTACCGGCTAAGATTTCTGAAGTGGCAGATATTGAGATTTCAAAGTACCGCGGACATTCCAGATTTCTGCCTAGTGATACACCGATTGATATTCCTTCTCCCCCTTCCTGGTTTCTCCATCCTGCAAACAGATCACCTATCGATTTTCAGGAGATCAGCTCAATAACAGAACACAACAACCTAAGACTCGACAGCCACTGGAAATTTTATACTGATGGCAGTCATCATGATAATTTAGTCGGGTCTGCTTTAGTCATTATAGATCCAAATGATAAACATACTGTAAAGAAGTTCAAATTACATAATTGTTGTTCTGTGTTTCAAGCTGAGCTCTTGGCAATTGCTAAAGCAGTAGAATTCATAACTATAAATAACATTAAAAAGTCAGTTATATATTCAGATAGTAAATCTGGATTGCAAGAATTGAGTAACTCAAATAGCAGCAATAGCTTGGCAGTTGACATACACCATCACTTACATACAGCACAATTAAAACAACAAGAAATTAAATTCATATGGGTGAAGGCTCACGTCGGTATCTCGGGCAACGAATTAGCGGATACAGCAGCTAAGGCTGCGACCTCGCTGCACAAGAGCCCGGACTTCTGCCGAGTACCCATAAGCTTTGTTAAGAAAAAGAACAGAGAGATATCAAAACGAGAAGCCGAAAAATTATATACCAACCCTAACACTTGCGTATATACAAAGACCTGGTTACCATCATTCAAAGAAGTGACTAGCTATCTCTCTGTAATTAAGCCTCGTTTTGCCATCTCTCAGTTTCTCACAAATCACGGTTTTCATAAGGAGTATTTATTTAGATTTAAGCTTACTTCAGACAATTTGTGCCCCTGCGACAATAGTAGTATACGTATACAGTCTATGGTACATCTCATTAAAGTATGTCCTAGATTTGAAAGAACCAGAAATAATCACTTAACTGCAGCCAATATTTGTAAATTGGATCCATATAATTTAATAGAGGTTATTTCTAAAGAAACAACCATCGATACATTTCATAACCACATAACATCGATAGTTAAAAGTCTAAAACATTTTAATCATACTTAGATGTAAATATGTAAGTAAATGTAAAAATAAGAAATAAATATATATATAATAATAATAAAAAATATTAATAATAAATAGTAAATAAATAATATAGTTAATAATTTAGCGTCGTTTAAGTAAGTCATAAGTTTACAATATAAGTTAAAGTAATTCATAACACTCAAGACACTCGTACCGTACTGACGCTCTACGTAACGCTCCTGCGGTTGCTACAAGCGGGCTACAAGTCGCCGACAGGTCGCCTGCAAGCACGCCTGCAAGTCGCCGACAGGTCGCCTACAAGTCGTAAGTCAATAAAGCCTATAGAAGTCCAATATGATATAGGAATATTATTTGTTAAACATGCACAAACTTGATGTACAAGGAAATAACAAGCAATCGAAACCAATAATGTAATTCTGTAAAATATATCATCTAAACTCATAAACTTGATATTGAAATCATTCGCATAGACAATTACGTAAAAAATTCCATGTTTGAATTCAAAATCTGCATTAGATGGCAACACATAAAATGTATAACTCAACTACAAATGTAACCTTCTATCCACATGTATTCCATTAGCGTGTGTATGGAAGTGAACAAATGTCAACAGCCAAGCATAGGTATACTCTTATGCCAAAAAAAAAAAAAAAAAAAAAAACCTAACCTAACCTAACCTAACCTAACCTAACCTAACCTAACCTAACCTAACCTAACCAAAGTCGCATACATAACATAATACTATGATTAAAAAAAAAACAAACAAAAAATTGATGTCACGATGACTCATGTCATTTGTTTGTTTTTTTTCTTTCGTCCATTCTGGACAGGCAAAATTCTCGGGTCCATACAGCCTTGTCTTTAGTGAGTGCTTCATTCTTGAATATTTATATTGATTGTAAGTCTTCAGTGAGTTATTTTTTTTTCTTATGTTATTTAGATCATTCTGTGTTATGATTGTATGGCCGAAACAAACAAAAGAGTAAAGTTTTGAAAGTTGTGTGAAGTTATACATTTGGGTGTGGTGTTCAAAGAGATAGAGATAGAGATAATTTATTGATAATTGAAAGTTTACATGTCAAATGATTAATACACTAAATTAGGTATTATCAAATAATAATAAAAAAAAATACAATAAAATAATATAAAAATTAAATAAATAAACATTGAATCATTCAAAATTTATGAATTAATATAAAAATTAAATAAATCAACATTAAATCACTTAGAATTAATAAATTCTATGTAGGAGTAAAATGCTTGTTGAACAAGCTATCCCTTTAACCTATACTTAAAGCTACTTAAGCTCGGTGCCTGTTTGACATCATCAAGTATTTTATTAAAAACTTTTGGCCCCATCACGTGTGCAGTTCTGGCGGTCTTTTCCAACGCGTGCCTTACCACACAAAGCATGTTCGCGTTACGTGCAGTGGGTCCGAGTCTGTCGGCTCGGCACTTGTATTGCTTCCTGTTTTCCCATACATACAATGCAATATTATGCACGAGTAGGCAAGGGACTGTCATTATTTTAAATTTAATGAAGTATGGTCGTGCGGACTCGTCACTAGGGATTCGCGCGATCGCCCTTACAGCACGCTTCTGCATGAGAAACACTCGCTCCCAGTCTGCCGCACGGCCCCAGAGGTCTATGCCGTACTGCAAGAGCGACTGCACGACTGCAAAGTAACACGTCCGCACAATACCATCTGATAGACAGGAGTTTATCCTACTCAACGCGAAAATCGTGCTCCCCAGTTTGCTCACTAATTTCTCAATATGAGCTTCCCAAGTTAGACCTTGGTCGAGAGTAAAGCCTAAAAAAGACGCAGATCTAACTTGTTCTATATTATTACCGTTAGCTCTTACTGAGAGGAGCGGATATGTACGGCTTGATAAATTGAAATGAATAAATTGCGTCTTCGTTAAGTTCAGAATCAAACCGTTGTTGCTAAACCATTGCAAAAGTACATTTGCTGTCGAGTTTAGGGACGATTCAAGAATGTCAATACTAGAAGTTGAAACTACTACAGCAACGTCGTCGGCGTACATGAACAAATCCGCGCTTTCGACAGCTAGAGGTAGGTCATTCATTAAGAGACAGAATGCGAGGTTCGATAATGATGAGCCCTGCGGCACACCTTTTCCCGCAGACATCCCACAAGACTTTGCCGTTCCAGAGTCAGCAACCACGTACTGGTTCCTATCACTCATGAAATCGGCGAGTAGATCTGCGGCAGGACCGCGAATGCCATAGTGATTGAACTTAGCTGAGAGTATAAAGTGGTCGGCTACATCAAACGCCTTTGACAGGTCACAGAGAAGGATAGCTACATGTTTTTTGGCCTCCTTTGCTTCCAGTACACTGCGTACAACTCTTCGTGCAAGCATATTTGTTGAATGCCCCGGGCGATAGGCGTACTGCCGATCCGACAGAGTGTTTTAAGTTGTGGCTAAAAACTTGTATTTATTTACAAAATAAACTCCAAATTATGTAACCACAAAGAAGCAAAACTCATGTCATAACACAACTCTAAAACTCTACCAGGTAAATTAACTATATCGAGAATGAAGCGACGAAACATAATAGATGATCAAACGAACTTCTTGAAGTGAAGTTCGATCGTTATTATGTGAGTCGCTTCATTCGAAGATATAGTTAAGGTCCCGCCCTCCCTTATTGAGCAGAATAAAGAATTCTGAATAACCCAGTACAAGTTTTGCTTCTGAGTTACTACTCTAAAGGAATGAGAGCCAGTATGGCCGACTGTAGGAGGCGGGGTGACCGGAAGTCAGAAAAGTACTTTAAATTCAAAATAAATTCTTATTTTTCTCTAAATACCGTGCGACGTTGCCTAGTTACATAAGGAAACTACCTGGTAAATTAACTATATCTTCGAATGAAGCGACTCACATAATAACGATCGAACTTCACTTCAAGAAGTTCGTTTGATCATCTATTATACTGATCTACAACTTCTATAGCTGTGATTACAATGATAACCGGTATTGGTACGACAAGGGTATTCAGCATAATTTTCGTCTTGTCCATGTTCATTTTAAGACCAACCTGTTGGGCAGCGCTGCTGAGGTCCTTGAGCATTGTACCAAGGTCCTACAGCGAATCCGCCATAATGGCTAAATCGTCGGCAAAGCGAAGATGGGTGATGTACCCGCCGTTTATGTTGATGACGAACCGTTTCCAGGACAAAAGTTTGAAGACATCTTCCAACGCAGTGGTAAATACCGTGACTATCTGACCCCTCGCCGCAGTTGGATCGGTTTCGTACTTTGGTCCAGTAACTGTATCGATATAGTGGCGTTCTCGTACAAGCACCTCAAAACTTCGATAAACCGATAGTCGCTATGGCACCTCTGGAGAGACTGCAGTACTGCCCAGGTTTCGATGGAATCGAAAGGTTTCTGATAGTCTACAAACGCTAAGCATAAGGGCAGATTATACTCCTCGGTCTTCTGTATATTCTGGCGCAGCGTGTGAATGTGGTCTATGGTAGAAAAGCCTTCACGGAATCCGGCTTGTTCAGGAGGCTGAAAGTCATCAAACCTGCGATCGAGTCGATTTGTGATGACCCTCGAAAACAGCTTATAAACATTTCATGGTTCAGAAGCGATATGGCCCTATAGTAATTACAACGAAAACTATGAGAAAAATAAGCTCAAACAGTAAAAAAATTCGACAAGCGGACACGAGACTGAATATGGAGTACGATTGGACGTGATTAGACTTACATTGCTGGTTGTCTTATTAATCTTTTTAGAGAGAGTTTTAGCGGAGACTAGTGAGCTTTGATTGATAGCTCACTAGTCTCCGCTAGTAGTCTTTTGATTGATTTTTTGATTGAATCATTTGACATGTAATTTTTCAATTATCAATAAATTATCTCTATCTCTCTATCTCTATCTCTTTAAACACCACACCCAAATGTATAACTTCACACAACTTTCAAAACTTTACTCTTTTGTTTGTTTCGGCCATACAATCATAACACAGAATGATCTAAATAACATAAGAAAAAAAAATAACTCACTGAAGACTTACAATCAATATAAATATTCAAGAATGAAGTACTCACTAAAGACAAGGCTGTATGGACTCGAGACTTTTGCCTGTCCAGAATGGACGAAAGAAAAAAAACAAACAAATGACATGAGTCATCGTGACATCAATTTTTTGTTTGTTTTTTTTTTAATCATAGTATTATGTTATGTATGCGACTTTCGTTCAAGTAGACCAATATTCATGTTTACTGGCTCAAAATGTAGACGGCAGTATGGGATATGCCACTGTCATCTCACGTAAAAAAAAAACTGTCAAAACAAATAAACAACCTCAAAATATGAAATATTCGAACGAAAGACGAAAACATGTAAAACGTACTTGCTTCGGCAGTACATATACTAAAATTGGAACGATACAGAGAAGATTAGCATGGCCCCTGCGCAAGGATGACACGCAAAATCGTGAAGCGTTCCACATTTTTTCATAATTATTCCTCCTGACTGGAAAAATTTGCTGATAGACTAGCTCCGCAATTTGTTCCAGAGGAGGCTTGTCTTAACCTTTCTCCCCCTTCTGCCTCCCTAGATAGGTTTGACCAACCTTTTTCTATTGAGGAATTCAAAAATGTCCTTAGTGGTCTTAGGAACACTTCTCCAGGGGAAGATGGTATTCCTTATAGTTTCATTACCAAATTAAGTTTATATAGCCAAGAATATCTTTTAAAAATTCTAAACAGCTTTTTCGTTTCAGGTATAATTCCAGAATCTTGGAAAACTCAAATTGTAATTCCTATTTTAAAACCAAACAAAAACCCAAATGATGCCAGTTCATACCGACCTATAGCTCTTTCAGCAACAATAGCGAAACTTCTAGAACACCTTATCAAAAATAGATTAGAGTGGCTTATGGAGAACAGAAAAATCCTTGCGGAGAGCCAGTTTGGTTTCCGTAAAGGTAAGAGTACCATGGATAACTTAAGTATATTAACATCAGATATCCGCCTTAGCCAATCCAAAAATGATTATCTCGTTGGTTGCTTCCTGGACATCTCTGCAGCCTACGATAGTGTTCTCCTTCCTGTGCTCAGAGCTAAAATGCTCCAGCTGAGTATTCCTGCAAGGATTGTGCATTTCGTCTGCAGCATGTTTATGGGTAGAACTATTAAAATCCGTTCTGGTAGCTCTTTCCTAACGCCGAGGACTCTATGGCATGGTATCCCCCAAGGGTCTGTCCTTAGTCCTCTTCTTTACAGCATATATACATTCGACCTTCACCAGTCTGTTTCTCCTTTTTGTGATATCCTTCAGTATGCTGATGACATAGTACTTTACCACTCTTCAAATTCTATTGAAACTACTACATCTAATTTAAACGAAGCCTTATGCTATTTAAAAGTTTGGTTAGATGAACATGGACTTTCCCTTTCCCCAGCTAAAAGTAATGCTGTTGTATTTACTAGAAGGAGAAACAGTCCGTCCGTTAATATAATCTACGAAGATCAACCTATTCCCACCTCTAACTCGGTTAAATTTCTTGGTGTCATTCTTGATGAGAAACTTTCTGGCATTCAACATCTAAATTATGTTATTGGAAAATGTGAAAAGGGAATCAACATTCTCAGAGCCCTATCTGGGGTTTGGTGGGGCTCCCACCCTTATTGCCAAAAGCTTATATATAATGCTCTGATTCGTAGTCAGTTTGATTATGGATCAATTATTTTGGAACCTTGTAGCAAAATTGCTTTAAAACAAATTGATTTGATTCAAGCAAAATGTTTAAGACTCATTCTTGGCGCCATGAAGTCTTCCCCAAAGAATGCCATGCAAGTGGAATGTCTAGACCCTCCTCTTTTTCTCCGTAGACAATATCTATCTGACAGATATATTTTTAAGGCTTGTTCTATTTCCAATCACCCTCTCCTCTCTCGATTAGAGGCATTATCCCATGAGGTTAATACCAACCGTTATTGGACACACAAAGAGCCACCCAGAATCCTTAAAAGTTTTTTAAAATTGAAAGATCTCCCAAATTCCCAATTTCAGACATCTATTTATCCCCTTTACGATATTAATTATGATATTTTAATTCATCGCCCTCATGTTATTTCGAACTTTGGTATTGAAAAAAATGATCCATTTGCTAATCTTCATTTTATCCGGCTAATGGAGAACTGGCAAGACTGGATTCCTGTCTTTACCGATGCATCTAAGCTGTCTAACGATGGACATGTAGGTTCGGCGGTTTGGATCCCGAATTTCAATGTTGTTCTAAGCTTTAAAAGTCCTCCTCTTTTTTCTGTCTTTTCAGGCGAGGCTATTGCTATAGTGGAAGCAATTTCTTTCATTTACTCCCACGAGTTATCAAAAACCATAATATTTTCTGACTCTAAAAGTTGCCTGGATGCTATTACAAGCAACCAATTTAAGTCCAAAAGTAATCCATTAATTTTAAAAATTAAACAATTATTGTTGGCTTGTGAGCAGAAGAAACTTGAAGTCGTTTTGGCTTGGATTCCAGGTCATTCTGGGATAGAAGGTAACGAGTGGGCTGATTCTTGGGCGAGAGACGCAGTCGAGTCGGGTTCTTCCGACTACTGTCGTTACTTTGCCCAGGATTTACTCCCGCTCGCCCGGACTAATTTGAGAGACTCTTGGCAGGCTTTATGGGATTCTTCCAAATTATCTAAAGGTCGTTATTATGGTAATATTCAACCTTGTTTACCCTACAAACCCTGGTTTTTCAAATTTAGGTCAGCCAGTAAACAGGCCACTTCTACAATTTGTCGGCTTCGTTTGGGACATGCATGTACACCTGTTTTTCTTTCTAAAATTAGGGTGCGGGACCATTCTCTTTGTGAATGCGGCCTTGAGGACGGAACTCCAGATCATATCTTTTTCAATTGTTCAAAATATCAATTTTCTTTATATGATATTCTCCCCGGTGAAGTTCCGCGGCCTGTTAACTTACAGTCTCTGCTTTCTTGCTTGGACTCTCCCATCATCAATCTGTTAATAAAATATATTCAATTTAATGATATTAAGTTATAATTCAATTAATTTTGCAATTATATGTATTTCATATATATTATATATTTTATTATATCTATATTACATATTTTTCTTTTGTCTTCCTTTCTCTTCACTACATGTTATAACTTCTACCCTCCTTTCCATATAACAAATAACATATATTATTCATAGTTACACTTTGCTGTCTTTGTTGTCTGTGATGTCCCTACACACTTTGTTATTTTTTGTTTTAGGTTTCCTGTCTGTTCCAGTCCAAACAATTCAAAATTTTCTACCGAACAATCTCCTCACGTGTTAAAGTCAACTTACGGTCATTGGCAAAATACGTCTCAAACAAAGAGATGTGAAGCCATTTGAAAAAAAAAAAAAAAAAAAAAAAAAAACATGTAAAACAAAAATAGGTAGTGTTGAGTTACAGAAGATATAATTACTGACAGTAAGAGTTTCCAGTAAATTTACAATTAATTTGCCTTGTGATGCCGGCCTAGAAAGGCATTTCTTTCCGACAAAAAGAAACTTTGCGTGGGCGTCGTAACAAGCGACTATATAAGGGACTCAAGTCCTCAAGGATTGCATGTGTAGTATTACAACTTTAGACAACATGCTGACAACCTGTCACTACAAGTGATACACGAATTATCCCTACCTACTGACGCTGGCAGAAAGGTACTTACTGGGTAGAAGCAAGTTAGAAGTCCATATATTACCTAAATAATAAAGTCAAATGTATACATATTAAAACAAAATATATAAGGAAAAACAAGGGAAAAAGCTGGACAAAAACAATATAACACAATGAAGACACTTTACCCGGACAAGGAATTATTTATACTGAAACAAATAATGAAGACATGGACTCTTTTCTCTTTTCGTCTGGAACATTGGGTCGGCCAATGACTCAAAGTACCCATGTGTCTGAACTTTTAAACCGCCTTCTACACGTTAGCAGGCTTCTGACATGGTTGTGTAAAAACCGCCATCTAAGTGATCATAGACAGCAATCGGGACTTTCGTCTGAACATGCCATCCGAAACACAGAACCATCTTTCATAGAGACAATGGGGTGGTTCAGCCCACAATGTCCTAACCAGACTTGTACCAAAAATTAGTGATAAATATCAACTTTGTGAGGGACCAAGAATCAAACTCGGAACCTTTTGCGTCACAAGCAGTCGCACTAGCACTGCGCTACATTGGTCGTCATATGAAGACATATAAAATATAAAAAGCATGCTGAAGACATACAAATTAATAAAAACACCAAAGAAAACATTTACTGAAGACTGCTGTATGGTTTTAAGACCTTTGCCTGTCTTATGGACAAACCCAAAAAATAAAATAAAATAAATAATATTTGTCAGAAGTGGCGATAGCAACCATATTTTTGCAGCTGATAACATTTTGCTTACCCCGGATGGGATAAAGGAGTAATTAGTGTGTGTAGGATAGTGCTTCCTGCTATTATACTTAGTGATTGTTTAGCCTATAGCCTAGTGTTCCATTTGTTTTTTCTGTCTGAGTTGGTATTCACAGCTGCAGCCTAAAAATACTGCATACTGTAACGGCATGGAGGATCTGTAAATAAAAAAAGACTGGTTAGTAAAGAAACAGAAAGCATAACAATCAGCTGCCATTTACAGATACTTTCTTTAAAAAATCGGGTCTTCTTTTCGTGTGGGACACCGAATCGTCCAACGACCCGATGAACCCTAGTGTCAGAATTTTTCAACCGCCTTCTACAAGTAGCAGGCTTCTAGATACATACAGAGTGCTAGGTAAAGTACTTGGTGCCTGATTCAAAATCAATTTGCATATTTTTTCTTTTGAATGTCTGCTAAAAGACACACTCCGCTTTAGACATGTGTCAACACATTTTGATGAATTTTGCCAGGTGTAATCAACCAAGTGGCAGCGATGCGGCGCTGCTTGAGGCGCGGGCGGGCGCGCGGGCGGGGGCGGGGCGCATGCGGGCGTGGTGCGTGCACGCGTACGGCGCGCCGGCCGCCGAGCTGCGGCTGGAGGCGGCGCGCGTGCCCGACGAGCTGCTTGTCAAGGTGCACACCGCCTCCGTCAACCCCCTCGACGTCGCTATGATTGGTCAGTAAACGATCGCTACAGATAGTTCCAGACATTATGAGTACGCTCGTGACGCAAACTCAGGGATCCAAGTCCAGGCCAAGCACGAATACGTACATATTAGCTTTTTTTTTATTGCGGAAGTGCTCATTCTATCTGGAAGCACTCCACTATTACAGTAGTATCCATAAAATTGGTGTAAAACAATGCGATTGACTGTGGCAGGTGGGTACGGGCGGGGGCGGTGGCGCGCTGGCGCCCCGGCACACGCGTGTGGGGCGGCGTGCCGCCGCACTGGGCCGGCTCGCACGCTGAGTACGTCGTCGTGAAGGACCGCTGGGTAAGTAGCTTCTGCTTGTTCATTAGATTCTGTCTCAGGTTTTGTGATAATGTAACCAAATCCTTGTCGTGACTCCAGGCGGGCCCGGCGCCGGAGTCGCTGGGCGTGGCGGCGGGCGGCGCGCTGTACGCGGGGCTGACTGCGACCAGCTTGCTGCGGGCGGCGGGGCGCGCGGGGGCGGCGCATGCTGCTGCTGGGGCTGGGGGGAGTGGGGCACACCGCGCTGCAGCTGCTCGCCGCTGAGGGGGCTGAGGTTAGTCGTGCTATACACACTCTAACATATAAAATACCCTATATGGTATAACCTGAACTAACCTAACCTATGTTAGAATTAGAATAAGGTGGGTAATGGGTATTGTCTTTTGCAGGTGGTGGTGGGGTGCGCGGGCGAGCTGTGTGCGCTGGACCGACACGCGCCCGACTACGACGACCAGCTCGTCGCGGCCGGACCGTGAGTGATCACTTTTCATAACTAGACGAGAGGGATGCTAACCAGAAGGACAGCATCCTGTGGGTTGTGTCATATCTTAACGCCTATTGTCAGTTTTATATGTATCTCAAGGAATTGCTTTTCTCAAAAGTTTTGAATGAGAAAATAGTGACGATGATGGCGTACACACAGGTACGAGGCAATCCTGGACTGCGCGGGCGTGGGCGGGGCGGGCGCGGGCGCGCGGGGCTGGCGCTACCGGCGCTACGTGACGCTGTCGTCGCCGCTGCTGCGCGAGTCTGACGCGCGCGGGCTGGCGGCGGGCTGCGTCAGCGCGGCGCTGCAGATGGCGGGCCAGTGCTGGGCGGCCGCGCGCGGAGACCTCACAGGTACCGACCAATCCTACACTATTAACTGTGATATTCTGTGATTGGATACACTTTATTTGGCAACCAGATGAAAATGTGTTATTCGTATACAGAGGCCGCATCTCGACTAACGGGGCGCGGTACTGCCCCGCTGGCGGCGTCCTCCGCAGCGTGCGCGCCGCCGCACGTGCGCTGGGCGTACTTCATGCCCTCGGAGGACGACATCGAACTGCTGAGGCGCAGAGCAAAGAGAGGACAGGTATGGATCCTATACACTTGTTAAACATTAAAATATAACACCGCAGATAACTGCACATACATGTCGTTGCGGGTATCTGACGCGCTGCGTTGTCCGCAGCTGTCGGTCCCGGTGTAGCGCGTGTACGGCGCGGGCGGCGGGGGGCACGCGCGGGGGAAGCTGCTCATAGACTTCACCGCGGACGAGCCAGGCAGCGCCGCAACACAGCAGTAGACACGGCAAGCAATAGCACAGCAGTTGGCAACAGCTGGCACCGACCGCACTGCGGCGACGCAGCCGGTCGCGCCGCGAGTGCCGCGACGCAAATGAGTTCCAACTTTTTTTTACATATGAACAGTATTTTATAAACGTCCACGTATAAGTGCTACTTCTATCTATACGGCGGTGAATGTGACGCAATATTTTTCTATGAGATGCTATTATGAGGGCCGAGGTGAATGCTTTCAATAATTATGTTATTTAGTGTTGAATTTTGATTAAATTAAAACTGTTTTGTTAATTATGTTAGTTTCGTATTCGTAATATCGTTATTGTAAAAAATTGGTATAATAAAATTATGATACGTAAAGGAACTTCGTTTAATACTTATATTTTAATGACTGAGATTATAGAAATCGTAATAGGTAAACTAAATCGCCAAAAATGCTGGCCGGGCGTTTCAATTTTCAAAGTGCCATCTGTTGTCAGATAGCTGCGAATGTTTTTAGTTTTTCAACAGCGACATCTTTGATCGAGTAGCTGTAACTTTGGAGCTGGGTCCCCTTCTGAGCCCCCTAATTTCTACTGAAGAGCTCAATGAAGGTAAATTTTCATCGACTTCAGATGGTGAAATAATCGTGTCAAGTTGACCTGGGGCACGATTTCTGAAATGGTTGAAATTCGATTGATGCAAAAATCTGCATTATAGCACACGCTCCACTTTACTTAGATATCGACTCCCACATACCCTAATAAATTCACAGATACCCTTGAATATATAAAAAACTACTAGAAGAATTAAAATATCTACGCGGATGTTCAGATTGGGGGTTGCGAACTTCCGTGCAAGGAATCGAATTACGACCTTTCAGAAATTGAGCTCCTGTACCCATGTAAATAATTATTATAGTTGTTGAGTTTTAGGACTACGTTTGAAATAATCATGAGTATGTTAAATATGTTTATCCCCGCAAAGGATACTTATCTCAAAATCACAAAATGTTGAAAACAGTTGTAATATGCAAAATAACTTAGGATCGCAGGAAGTTTTATCAAAATTAGCGAAGTAAGTTATTAGTTATTTATTACCTACTTTTCAAGAAACAGTCTGTTTTATGTTTGTAAAATTGGTGCGTTTCAAAATTTAATTGTCAACGAACGCCGTCTTGCTTGATAAATGTGTAGAGTACCTCCATACGAACAATATTTTGTATGACAGCTCAGCTGTCAAGTGTAACCATTACGAGATATATATACGCTTCAAAACATTACGACGGTTTTATATAAAAAACTTCTTTTTTTAAACTGTCGACGAACACCACCCTACTAGTTGTGTAGATTACTTCCATACAAACAATATTTTGTATGACAGCTCAGCTGTCAAGTGTAACCATTACGAGATATACGCTTCAAAACGTTACAACTGTTTTATATGAAACAAATCTTTGCTTCTAACTGTCAACTAACGCCAACCCATTAGACGTGTAGAATACTTCTATACAAACAATATTTTGTATGACAGCTCACCTGCCAAGTGTAACCATTTCGAGATATAAGCTTCAAAAAGTTGGAACTGTTTTATATGAAAAACTTCTTTGCTTCTAACTGTCAATGAACACTAACCTATTAGTTGCGTAGAGTACCTCCATACGAACAATATTTTGTATGACAGCTCAGCTGTCAAGCATAACCATTACGAGATATACGCTTCAAAACATTACGACGGTTTTATATGAAAAACTTCTTTGCTTCTAACTGTCAACTAACAACTACCCATGAAACGTGTAGAGTACTTCTATACAAACAATATTTTGTTTGACGGCTTAACTGTCAACTGTAACCATTGCGAGATATACACTTCAAAACGTTACAACTGTTTTATATGAATGCTGGAATGGGAGAGTTTATCATCATCATTAATTTACTTGTGAACTTATCACTACAACCTGATTGATCTAGCTAGCCGATGTAGCGGCGGCGGCCAGTGTGGGAGGCTTACATACCTACTAAACTAACGTATGTTTTTTTATGAATAACGGCTGCCGGTATTTAATTTTTTTTCCCTTTTTAAAGTTCGTTACCAAACGGCACCCCTGTTATTGAGACTGCTTAGTGTCCGACCGGCTGGTTCAATTTTGTAAAAGCATGCGCTATTGCGCATCAACGTTATATACAAACGAACGTAAATGTGTCCCGTAGGTATTTTTAAAAAACACCATGTAATAAAACCCAAAACCACTGATATACCTACAAAAGAAAACTAAAATTTGGAACCGCGGGCTCGGAGTATGACAACAGCTCTTTTTATCCAGTGTTTCATACAAGCACTGCATGCAGATGATTCTAGGTACTCATGATGATTATGACCTCCGTTAATCTTCTTTCATTCATCCTCTCAACGAGCCAACCTGCGAAATCATGAAAAAACTGCTGTTCCATTAGAAAATAAATACCCACTCTACCAAAGCGTATGGAAGTGCCAAAACTAAGGAAAATAATGAAGCGAGAATGTATATTAATTATCGCAACAATTGTTCGTTCACAATCATGACTAGAAAGAATAATAATAAAATAAATAACTAATGATTTGCCGTGTGATGCCGGCTTAGAATAGTATCACCCCACATCCTTCCCGCGGGCGTCGTAAGAGGCGACTAAGGGACTCGAGAGTATTGGTGTATTACAATTTTTAGGCAACAGGCTGACAACCTGTCACTATAGTGATACAAATGTTTTCCGAAACAACCTTAGAAAACAATCCTCAAAAAGGGCAGACGTGGCGGTAGTGGCCGTATTCTTACGGCTGTTAACGCTCTGCCTACCCCGCAAGGGATAAAGGCGTGATATATGTATGTAGTTATGTATGCTTTTTTTATAAAATCGTTTGCGGGTCATAAAATTGGGTTTAATGAAACCTTTCTAGTATGAATTTCATCACAAAAACGGGAAACCCTTTGGCTATGGCGATATGGCTATGTATGTCGACTGTATAGACAAAGGTGTCCGACATCCTACATCACAAATGTTACATATTAACATGCGTACATATTTTCTGAAGTAGGTAGTGATAGCAAACAAATAAATAATAGGATTTCTACATAAATGGAAAAAATCCGCATATACTTACCCTGTACCATTCGCAGAGCCGATCATACACATGAAAATAAGAAGTCTTAAAAGTTGTGACTGTAGAAGAATATGTTAGGATAAGTAATAAAATCCTTCCAAGGGCTGAACCAGCCCATGAATCTGAACAACTTTCCCAAGGGGACCTAGGTCAAAATTTGAAAAAAATAATAATTTGGATCTCCTATACAAAATGGTCAGATCAGGTTGTAACGGGAGTCCAAAAGTTCATATTTTGTTTGACCTATTTCCATTTTCCACAGGGAAAGTTGTTCAGTTTCATGGGTTGGCTCATCCCTTGAAAGGAACTTAGTACTTTTCCTATCACTCTGTATATCTTGGGCTAGACCGCGATTAACTTGGAACGACCAATAAAACTAGGTACCTCATTATTAGTCTGGGATTAAAGCAATGTGTTAGAACATTTTTTTTGTTATTAATAAAAACAAATTAACAAAATATTTACAGGCAGAAGACTTTTGAAGATTCCGATAGTTAATAAACACACACACACACACACACACACAAATGCCTTTATCCCTTACGGGGTCGGCAGAGCGTTAGCGGCCGTAAGGATACGGTCGCCATCGCCACGTCTGACATTTTTGAGGATTGTTTTCCGAGGTTGCATCAGAAAACATGTGTATCACTATAGTGACAGGTTGTCAGCCTGTCGCCTAAAAATTGTAATACACCAATACTCTCGAGTCCCTTAGTCGCCTCTTACGACACCCGCGGGAAGGATATGGGGAGATGCTATTCTAAGCCGGCATCACACGGGAAAGCCGGCATCACACGGCAAATAGTTAATAAACATGTGATAAATAAACATAATATGTATTATTTATTACGCAGCATTCGGCGGAGTTTTCCGCCCAGTGAAATGAGCTAACATGTGATATGATAAAAGTCATGACCTGACATGAAGTTGACTATTAATAAAGGAAAACTACATGAATGTAAGTTACAGCACAAATAGTATTGATGTACTTAGTAGACCGCGGACTTTAGGAAGGTCAAATGACCGGCAGAGAGATATCGCGTGGTGCGGAGAGGAGAGTGCATGGCATGCGTCAGTCGGACGCTCGGGCGGCGGCAGCGGCGAGAGCGCGGCGTGCAGGCTGTGCGCCGTGCGGTGTGCGGTGGGTGCCGGCGTAGCATGCGTGCGGTGCGGCGCGGCGGCGTGACGGCGGCGTGCGGCGTGCGGCGGCGGGCGGGCGCGGACTCCCATTGGCCGCGTGCACGTGGCCTGATCTCGCACCATGGCAACGCTCGCGGCTCGCCCCGCGCCCCTATACCCGGCAGCGCGGCGGCCGCGAGCCTGCAGTCGCGCCGACACCCTACACCGCGACGCTACTCGCCGGCTCCACACGCCGGTCGATATAATTCTCCGCGAAGGCAATATCGCTCGAACGTCTCACGTCGCGGCTGACTCACCCGCAAGGTGACGATCCATAGCTCCAGGCTCGCTAACTCGTCACTACTTATACTTATAGAGGATATTTGGCTTGCTGCTTTGGAGGAAACCCCAGAGGATAATTATATTTTCATAACGTACCATTTCGTATTACCCTGACCTTTCTATGTAAGTAAATATTTTAATTTGGTACTTTTTCACAGATATTACTTCCATTTTTTTAATTGTCTAAAATTATGTGCCACTGCCAATTAAGCTAACTGTAATTTAATAAGTAAATATTTTTCACGCGCAATATAGGCTTTTCCTACTTCAAAAAATTATATTAAACAAAATAAAAATAGTAAATAAATAATTACTCAACAAATACAAACTTTGAAGTAAAGTTACTTAGAAGTAAAATGCAGACTGCCAACACTGAGCTTCGATTGTTCTAATTCCAAAATAAATTCCCAGAAATTCCTACAGGTTTTTTACGCTCGCGGGCCTCGCGGCGGATCTGTTATTAGGAGCGGCGAAAATTGCGACGTTCCGCAGTCAACGTTCTAACTCAGGTCTTTGTTACATTTCATCGTATTGTTGTATACCTTTACGGAATTACCAGTCCATAAAACCCGTTAATAACTACGCAAACAATTAATTGTTACTTCATTCACACGCGGAAACAAAACCGAAAAATACTAGGAAAATTTACAACGCACGCCGAGTATTTCCACCGCCGAGCATCTAATTTGTCATTGCGGCCAAATTACACCAGCCACTGGAGGATTCTCTTCTGTTTTGTTTGCCTTACAAGTGGTTACGAGCATCAGGTACATAAATACAAATAGCTGGTATACAATTAATGTGTATAAGCTACGTAACCACCCGGTGAGTAGTGGGTGAGCTGACGCACCCCGCCGCTGGTGGGCTGGTGGCTTGCTGGAGTGATTAGCGGCCTGCGAATTGCGCGCTCTTACACAATGTAAACAAACAACAGCTGACTAGCATAGTTTCAAATATACAATCGTTTGTTTGCTATCCTGCTATTATAAAAAAAAGCAATCATTATCTTATTAAAGAAGTTTTCACAAGCCTTTTTATTATAAAGTAAAACTATATATTTCGTCTTACGCAATTTTTCCTAATTATCATCATCTCTGGGCCAATTATCACACGTCATTCGTTTTCAACAACACAAAGATTGATTGATATGCATTTATACAGGGTGTTAGGAAAAGTACTAACGTCATTTCAATGGATGATCCATGATACTAAACAACTTTCGCCGAGGAACATAGGTCGAAAAATGAAAAAAATTTGAACCTCACATACCTACAGCCTGACTCAGTCGGTTGATACATTTTGTATAGGAGGTCCAAATTTATTTACGTATATTTTTAATTTTTCGTTTTATTTTCCTTGGAGAAAGATGTTCAATTTCATGGATTGGTTCGTCCCTTGAAAGAAAGTTAGTATGTTGCCTAACACCCAACACCCAGTATAGAGTTGTAGTTTAGTTTGATGATGTCCAGCACGGCGCGGCGCGGACAGAGCGCGCGCGGTGAGAGCGCTCGAGCGCGTTGTCACTCGAAGGTGGCAATTTAACGACGCATTCAGCTTTGACTCGGACACACTGCTTTACATACATACATAAATCACGCCTGTATCCCTGGCGGGGTAGGCAGAACGTTAACGACCGTAAAATGACGGTCGTTATCGCCACGTCTGACAATTGTTCTACAGGTTAGCCTGTAGCCTAAAATTGCAATACCATGAAACCGTTGAGTCCCTTAGTCGGCTCCTACGACACCCACGGGAAAGAAATGCTTTACAATGAATTTATTCAATTCTAAGGTACTGGCTCTCTATATCTTCTTGTGTCGGTATTTATTTCATGTTTCACTTCGCGGTCGCGTAATCGCGTTACACTCACTATTCCCAAAACTGATAATAAGCCATCGAAGTCGTACTTTATCAGGAAAAATGTTTTGTCATGGAAATAGTATGTACCTGGTATACAGACACACATACAACGTTTAAAAATATTACCTGCAAATATTTTAAGCAGTGAATCGGACTATGCAACTGATCAACGTTTTCCAAGGAACATAGGTCGAAATATTTAAAAAAGATTTGGACCTCCCATACAAAACTACTGACCGACCAAGTTTTGTATGGGGAGGTCCAAACAATTTTCTCATATTTCGACCGAAACTTGTTCATAGGCTGGTTCACATCTTAAAATATTTGCAGATACATTTTACACCCTGTAAACATCATAACATTTTATCGGTTGTTTTTGAAAATATATTGTGTAGATACCTATTACTTTATAATATTATATTATAGTGACAGGTATTCAGCCTGTTATCCAAAATTTTAAAGCACATAAATAAATAAATAATCAAAAACACAAATAAAACATATGATACTCTAATCCCTTGGTTGTCTTGGAGTTTAGACATCCCCAGGGGAAAAATGGGGTGAAGCTATTCTAAGCAGGCATCACGCGGCAAATGGCATCAACTTGTTATCGGCCAATGGGAAATTCGTACTAGACATAAAACTAAAAGTATTAAAACCAATCTCCATCATAATCATAACGTTTTTATGACATTTTCTAACGCGTCAATATCTTCTTGTTCACACATACATTGCGGTGACGTCACATATCGACGCAAACTGAGCCGGATGGTAGCAGTGCTAGCATGGTTAGTGGGTGGTGCGTTCACTGTTGAGGTCTCGTTCTTTAGAGAGTATTGATTCTATTTATGTTAAATGGCCCTATCTTATTTCTTTAACTTAAATTTATTCACTTGCGTCTGTAGATTATAAAGTTTTCCCATAAAAAGCACTGACGATATAACTCAAAGTTACACAAAAAAAACTATCTCGGTTGCCAACACTATTCATAGTTACAATTTAATGGGTTCAAATCAAAGTTCTCGTTTGGACGTAAAATTACTTAACTAGTAAGGTAAGTCGCAAATACCAAAGCAGATACGACAACGATAAGATCCGATACGATATTTATTATTTAATAAACTAAACTTTAGGTAAACCATGTGGTTTATTCTTTTATTATAGGCCTGAAGCTACTGCCACGCATACTTATAATTAAAAATGAACTATTTTTCCTGTTAGAATCTAAAATTAAATTGTAATTTCCAGTCGTGTTAAGTATAAATGTTTATATTTATTACTAAACTTTCATTAAAAGAAACTATTTGGTGCGTTGCATTTAGTACGCTAATATTCAGACAAATATATTTTGCATCAATAGGAAGTACGGTTTGCTCGTCTCATTGTTCCAATTACGTTTGTTCATTCACCTGCCGAAGGCGGCACGGAGGCGGAGGCGGAGGGAGAGCGGTGGTAGAGTCGTAGATCGTAGAGTTCAATCAACTGTCGGCCCGTCACATCGCAGCAGTAGTAGGTCGCGGTCGCGGTCGCTGTGACTGTTGCGGTATCTGACACCGCTCCAGCAGTGCATGCGCCGCGCCACCTGTACCGCGATCGTATCACGCGGCTGGTGGCGGTCAGTGGAGACTCGACCGCGGACATCACGATCGAGACACGCGCCCAGTGACGTCACATCAGCTGATCCATTTGTCCAGCAACCCACCTCACAGATCGCACTAGCTCATACCTACCTACGTACTTACTTATTACCCGTATCGTATTTTATTCATAACTTTTATTATCACATCACTACCGAAATTATCACAGTTTATTTTTGGAGTTTGACGGTTATCTCACTCATAGAGACAATACTTATGTACCTACTGCATTCAGAGGATCACGCGCGAATCAGATGTTTCATTTTTACCTTTTTATGTCCCACCTATTTAAGGTCAGTTCAGTTTGGTACTTTTTGTACTAAATCAATTCGGTACTGAATATCCTAATACAATTCTAATATATTATTAATATTTTTAATTTTAAAAACAAGTATAATTTTTAAAAATCTCATAGTTTTTTTTACTGGTTTTATGTAGCCAGCTCCTAAACTATGATACTTCGTAGAATGCCAAATTAATCTTCGTAGTCGTGTGAAAAAAGCCTAGTACGGAATACGGATCAATACACACGCAGTTGTTTGAATGAAAGATGAGCGGAGTGGCAAGGTCAGCCGTCACTCGGCGTCGTACAGCACTCGGCATCGGCAGTCCGCGACCACCGCGATCTCTACACCTAATATCTGATAATCACTTATCGAGAGTGACTAAATTCGCCACTTGCATACGATAATTAATCTACCATACCTACCTATTTATGACCTATAGTTGTAAATGCATTATAAAATAGGGTTCGGTCGGTTTAATGATTACCACCTTGCTTTATGTTGGATAACATTGAATAATAACAGTACCTACTACTTTTGGCCAATAATTTTAAAGAAACTTGTTTCGCATTTCATTAACTAGTGACTACACATGCAAGTACCGCATTATCTCTTCTTAGAATTCACCAGCACAAAAACTCTTAATAAAAACATCACAATGGTATTGTAGTCGCCTGTTTATAGGTAGTGTTATATCATCGCGATCAGCCTTTTAAAAAGTAGTACGGCTTCTTGACTATATACCACTGTACTCACTCACACTCGCCGCTAAATTAACTGCAGCGATAACGTGAATGACTGGTGCCGATTCCCGTGTATCTACGTTACTTCATACTCTCTAGTAATATTTGTTTAAATTAATGCAATGATACAAATAAAGACATTCGTAGATTATATACCTCATTAAAATATTTTAGCCAGGACTCTTAATATTAAATCATTAAAAGTAAGAGACAGAAAATGATTCCAAATGGCTTGATAGGTCTGTCATCAAATCTGTTACACAGATTATGGCGCCATGGCCCATGACCAAATCCTTTACCTACATACTGAAAAAAAACAAACAAATATCAGTTTCTGATGTAGGTAAAGTAAAGAACGCGTACGCTTCAGGAAGTTTATTACACCGTCAGGCAGCCTAGAGCTGATTTATTAATCAGGTGTTGAACGGGATCATTCGCTGTGCGTGTGACTGGTGAGCATGTGGTGTAGGTGGTCTTGCGGCTGCGCGTGCGCAGGATACGCGGCCGGGCCGCCGCTCGGGCTCGGCGGGCTCGGTCCGCAATTGGCGCACAAAGCCGGCATTGTCGCCGCCGCTGCTCGCTCGCTACACGCGCGTAAATTGCACAACTACACTTACTTGTCGACACACTTGGGTACCTATATGACTGGAAATGAAAGACGGTCAAGAAACTAGTTGGATTGGCCTAAGTTCCACTATACATATTACTCCATAAACTACTGAATCTACATTTTATAAAAGTAAGCACACAAAGATTCGAAGAAATTACCAAGAACTAAAGCCGCACCACAGCAGCACATTTGTGATATACGAAACCCAAACTTGAAAGAGTTCATTATAAAATCACTTATTATCGGCGGTACGAGGGACGATTGCTCGAGTCTTCGCTCAATAATACAAGTTTTATTGTTTTGAAAAACTTGCACTATTTTGTCTTGGTTTTTAACCATCTACCTTACCTAGGTACCTACATACATAGGTAGGTACCTAATTTTAATGTAAAAATTAAGTATACTTACCAATTATAAACTTGACGAATTTTGGAACCGAATATGTAATCTATAGTTATATACGAAGTTGTTGTTAATTAAATTAGTTTACCTACTCGTAATAAGTTGTCGGTGTTGCGGAGATGGCACATGACATGATAAGCACACTCACATTTCATGACTAGGTGCGGTAGATATGAGAGGTCACTCTCTGCGAAGTGTCGCGCTGATAGCTGCGGGAAGGTCGAAGCGGACGCGCCGCAGCCAAGACGCTGCGGGCCGCGGCAGCGGGCACCGCGCCGCCGGTGCAGCCCTCGCCCGCCACCGGCAGGGACTAGGAAGAACGCTCCGACCTTGTCCGTCCTTGCATCGCGATAACACGACGCTCGGGCTAGTGGAAACGTGGCTGGAGGGTCGCGACCCCGCTATCTCACCCTTTTAACCGGCGGTCGCATCGCGGGCGGCTCACTCGCGGGACCATTGCCTCGCCGACACTCGCGCCGCACACACCGCCCTCCGCTCTGCATCCAACACGCTCCTTACAAACGCTGTACTTCAGTGCCCTTCAACATTATTCGCTAAGGTCGGCAACGGACTCAATAATTCATTGTCGTTGAAAGTCGTGCTCAACTGTTGAAGTTTTCTTATCTTCCTTTGTTCCGAACTAGACGTCAACTAGGGTATAGCGTTGAATAGTCAGATGCGAATCGAATTATGTAAAAGTAATACGGACTAGAATTGAAGATGTGTTGTTGTTTGTTTCAGATAGTGATTGTGCATTCCTGTGGCTGCAAGCATGCCGGGCGTAGCGCAGACGGCGGCGCGCGGGGGAGGCGCGGGAGGCGCGGGGGGCGCGGCCGGTGAGGACGACGTGGTGCTGACGGGGCTGTCGGGCCGCCTGCCCGAGAGCAACACCATCCAGGAGTTCGCGGATCAGCTGTTCGCGGGCGTCGACCTCGTCACGGCCGACGACCGCCGCTGGACTCCAGGCAAGTGACCGCCTTCTGCTAAACCATCGTATCTATGGACATTCAATACTTGCAAAAAAACTGCTCAGGCTATGGGGATGTAAAGTGGCTATGTGGACCACATTCTGTTACAAGCAAACATGCCTAAATTGCGATTGACTCGAAGATATCACGAAGAAATACAACTCATCATTAAGTTCTCATTTCTTTGGTAGGAATTAAATAAAACTAATAATTGGTGACGACATTACCATAAAAAATTTACGAATCATGAGCAAATAAGTTGTGATTTGTATTTTGCACCTGCCTGCCTGCACAGTACAACTTACCTACTTATGTTTTATGTCCACATTAGGATGTTTATGTGGTTGTGAATAAGTAGTTAGCTATTTACTTTTGTTGAGGCTCTTGTAGCTGGTTTTTTTTTATAGAATAGAATAGAATAGAAAAACATTTATTCATAAATACCGCGACACTCTACACAGCAAAGTACTTATTTACTAGAAAAACAAAAAGCAATAAACAAATATTTATAATAATGCAAATATAGGTACTCTGATATGCAACGCGGCGCAATAATGAAAAGGTCATCGACTCAGCAAAAATGCCTATCTCGAAAGAGAGATGGACAGCTGTTTTTCAGTCGAAACCTATTTGATTTTCTCGTCGACCGGATCCAAAGCGCGAGTAAACGGTGTTTTAGTATATGTGTGTTATTCGTTATTATTATAAAGTTAAATTAAATATACGTTATACATTTACAACAGGACATTATTTTAAAATATATATATATATATATATTTTCAATTTATGAACAATTTATCATTTGGTATAATAGGTAACAACGTATTTCGGTACCTACTAATATTTCAAACTTCATTGATCTGATCACTGATCAGAATAAACATTGGAACAAGCTTAGACTGATTGACGCAGGTAGTTAGGTACTTACTTATTGAATTATGAATAAAAAATCTGTAAAATGTTAGAGGTCACTACAAAATACTAAAAGTAGAGGTACCTAGAGATTGATTATTAATAATAACAAATATGATATTCGTCTAATGTTAAATCATAACAATGGAAATAAATTCTATATGTACATTTCATTCATTTGTCGTGTGTGATGCCGGCTTAGAACAGCATTACCACATCTCTTTCCAACGGGTGTCATAAGAGGCGACTAATGGACTCGAGGGTTTAATTTGTATTACAATTTTTAAGCGACAGGCTGACAATCCGGCACTTTGGTGACCTTTGGTTTGCCTACCCCGCAAGGGATAAAGGCGTGATATGTGCATGTATGTTTACATTTTATAGTAGCATCACGAGAAATTGTTTCAATTAGAATGTCGAAATTATAAGAAAAATATATTACGTGCATCTTATTCTGATTCTATTTTATTTCGAATTAGTCATTAACTTGCAAGTAGTAATATTTAAAATGACTTAAGTAATTAGGTAACACTTTTAATATTCTGTTATTTGAAACTTTAGAAATAGTTTTTAACTCAGTTTGTGTCGATGTCATAAATAACATAAGTGAGTCTATAATCGTGTTATGACTAACTGCAGATCTGTCGAGTGCTGCTTTTATTTGTTTGAAACGACGTAGATGTTAAGAAAACAATAGTTTCGTCAGCGCGGGCGATTCCGGGATTTACATTACAATTAGCAATGTTCTAATGACAGCGGATGTCCTTCAGGCAGTGTTTGCTCTACCTAGACGCGCAATTACTCTACTCAGCTGCGATTGTGCTTCTTGCGTAATGCGTAATGGTGGACGTCGTCTGCCACCAGCCATCGCTGTCGTATATTTAATACCGTACTTACAATAACATCTTAAAACATACAATTGTTCCAAACTGGGAACGATAAGACTTTGGGATAAGGAAGCGATCGAAAGATGAGTTTTATTTGTATGAAGTAATCAAATAAATCACGAAGAGCGTCGCTTGTTTGTCTGCTAAAAGTAACAAGTATGAGGCTTGCCGGTCGGTCGCGTGCGGTGCGGTTATGGAACGCGTCACGAAGACGCAGCCCACTGCGCTGCGCAGGCGCTCACTGGAGTGTTTACTTGCGTTGCGCTGCTCTCGAGCGGTTTACAAACAATAACAATACAACCGGAACGATTTCACATCATAAGACCAAAACCAAATGTTATGGAAACTTTTCCAAAGAATAACGTATCTCATCGTCATAAGAGCATTTGCTGACGCAAATCAAATTAGCCAATAAAAAAAGACTGCAACTTATTTCAAGAGGAGTGCTAAAAATAAAGAGCAAATGACACGTATAACAAGTAATCTTAAGTATTCTTTTCGCGTGAGAAACTACATTCGAACGGTCGCTGTATGCCGACGCGACTAAGGGACTCGAGGGTTTCGTGTGTTTTACATTTTTGACGACTAGCTAACAATCTGTTACTACGTAATAATATAGTGATACTTGGTATGCTGAAACGGGTTTCAAACATTTGTATGACATGGCGACAGCAACTGTTTACGGCCGTTAAACACACTGGCCACTTTGGGTGGGATAAAAGCGTAAAATACGTAGGTATAATGTGTCTAAAATCATGCAAAAGATTTGCTTGGTTATTGCAAAGTTTAAGTTAAATTAATATGCGCGGGAATATTTCGCATCCCCACAGGAAAAGATGGTCAAGGCACGGGTAAACCCGCGGAAAGGAAAACTAGTAGTTTATTTTTAAATACTTAGCCGGTTCACATGGTTTACAATTAGGGCGATGTCTACTAGTAAACGTTCGCATTACTGTTTTATATCGCTGCGAATTGTTTTTGTTTTTTACCTTATTGAGCCACTTAGAGCCGCGATAATATCATGCAGCCGTGACAGTGACCGCGCGGGCCACTGCGCGCGACACGCGATACGACGCGATGCGACGCGACACGGCAGCGGTTGGCGACCGTGACCTCGCGCCGTGTCGCGTCGCGATAAGCAGATAGCGCCGCGAGAAGTTTCCACACAGATATCAGCGAACATTTGATTACGTCTGTAGGTACATCGGTAAGAAACTGCACAGCTGCATCGTTTGAATAAATATGATTAAATAGATAAAAAAATCGTAGATAAAATTGGTGCAGAGGAGGAAAAGTACTCGGAAATCTGGGATAAGTGATAGATATTTACATACACATATCAGTCATGCCTTTATCCCATGAGAGTAGGCACAGCTTCAATGGCCGTAAAATTACGGTCCCTATCGCCACGTCTAACAAATATGGAGTGCCCTTTCAGGTGATTCGTGTATCACTGATGAAACCGTCCAGTCCCTGTAATTTCTTTCGACACTCACGGAAAAGAAATGGGATGATACCATTCTCAGCTAGCATTCCACGGCATATAATATCGGCAGATAATTAAATTAGGTACGTTGATTTTTGTGTAAGGACCATCGCTAAACTGGACTTGAAATCCTGGTAAATTAACATTTTATTTATGATATTGATTATAGCATTGTTTACGCACCTATTCCCACAGTAAAAATGGAAATTGTTAGAACATTGGTCTCGGTAGCTCATGGTTCCTATTTAATGGAAGGTTCTCGGTAGGCAGGGGTCTTCATGGAAATTTTTGACCTAATAATAACTATTTTTAATCCCAATCAGTTGATTACATTCAAAATTGGAAATATTAAATTAATTGCTCGAATTGTTTTCCAGGTCTACATGGTCTACCGGAAAGAAATGGCAAACTGAAAGATTTGGCGCACTTCGACGCGACGTTCTTCGGAGTGCACGGCAAGCAGGCGCACCTGATGGACCCGCAGCTGCGGCTGCTGCTGGAACTGACGCACGAGGCGGTGGTGGACGCGGGCATGAGCCCCGCCGAGCTGCGCGGCTCGCGCACCGGCGTCTACGTGGGCTGCTCCAACTCCGAGACCGAGGAGCTGTGGACGCAGGACCCCGACAAGATCAACGGGTACGCGCTCACCGGCTGCTGCCGCGCCATGTTCCCCAACCGCATCTCGTACACGTTCGACCTGAAGGGGCCCTCGTACGCCATCGACACGGCTTGCAGCAGCAGCATGTTCGCGCTGGCGCAGGCCGCGGCCGCCATGCGCGCCGGCCACTGCGACGCCGCGCTCGTCGCCGGCTGCAACCTCTGCCTGAAGCCCGCCAACTCGCTCAACTTCCACCGGCTGAGCATGCTGTCGCCGGAGGGCAAGTGCGCGGCGTTCGACGCCGGCGGGAAGGGCTACGTGCGCTCCGAGGCGGCCGTCGTCGTCTTCCTGCAGCGGCGCGGCGCCGCGCGGCGCGTCTACGCCACCGTGCGCGGCGCGCGCATGAACACGGACGGCGCCAAGGAGCAGGGCATCACCTTCCCCAACGGGGACATGCAGCGCCGCCTCGCCAAGGAGACCTTCGAGGAGGCTGGCCTCCGCCCCGAGGACGTCGTCTACGTGGAGGCCCACGGCACCGGCACTAAGGTCGGCGACCCGCAGGAGGTGAACGCGATCGCCGAGCTGTTCTGCACGAAGGAGCGCACCACGCCGCTGCTGCTCGGCTCCGTCAAGTCCAACATGGGCCACTCGGAGCCGGCATCCGGGCTCTGCTCGATCGCCAAGGTGGTGGTGGCGATGCAGGCGGGCGAGATCCCCGCCAACCTGCACTTCCGCGCGCCCAACCCGGACATCCCGGCGCTGAGCGACGGCCGCATCCGCGTCGTCGCCGAGAACACCAAGTGGGACGGCGGGCTGGTCGCCGTAAACTCGTTCGGGTTCGGCGGCGCCAACGCGCACGTGATCCTGGAGTCGGAGCGGGGCGGCCGGCCGGCGCGCGCGCAGTACGCCATCCCGCGCCTGGTGACCGCGTCGGGGCGCACGGAGGAGGCGGTGCGCGCGCTGCTGCAGCACGCCGCGCAGCACGCGCACGACGCCGAGCTGCACGCGCTGCTGGACGCCGTGCACGCGCACAACATCCCCGGACACTCGCGCCGCGGGTACCGACTGCTCGACGACTCGGAGACGCCCATAGAAGATGTTGTTGTGAGTACTTTTGTTACATTTAGAGAAGATGCACAATCATCATTTATCATCTGCACCATGATAAAGTACGAAAATCAGAGATAACTAACCTACACAAGGTGTTTTTCACACTTTGTAGGGTGTTTCTACTCATGATTCTGAACGACTTTTACTATTGGAACACTTAATTGATCTTTTTTATATTTTGTACATCGCCCCAGAGAAATCAGAGAAGAATTATGCGTAAAGCAGTATAGGCTGTAAATTTGGGCTGTAAGCCAATAGGCTGGGACGATTTTTTTTTATACTGCTTTCTAGCATTGTAGCATTCATTCAAAAGCAGTTTCTTAAAAACCTACGCTCTGTCTCTACGTTTGTTGCGATGTAAGTCGCAACTGTTTGTCGTTGCCTAATGCAACTCCTAAAACATTTCGTTTCCGCATTTTGAAAACCTCAATCGCCATCTAACGTCAATAATTTATACCAATATCTACTCGAGTCAAACGCCTGTTACAAAAATCATTCGAGAAATTGACGAAGGTCATCCGGTGCGTCGATAGCTCAGTGGTAGGGCAGTGGGCTTGTCAACTTTCGATTTCTTATTTTCATTTATGAGAATAATATGGCATCGTGAGTGCGGTTGATCGCAATAAATTGTTAATAATGTTAGCGCGTGTGTTTCGCAGGAGGTGAGCAGCGAGCCGCGGCCGATCTGGTTCGTGTTCACGGGCATGGGGTCGCAGTGGCGCGGCATGGCGCGCGACCTGCTGCCGCTGCCCGAGTTCGCGGCCAGCGTGCGCCGCGCCGCCGCCGCGCTGCAGCCGCACGGCATCGACCTGCTGCACATCCTCACCGAGGCGCCCGACGCCGCCTTCGACGACATCGTCAACTCGTTCATCTCGATCGCGGCGGTGCAGGTGGCGCTGGTGGACGTGCTGCGGACCGTCGGCATCACGCCCGACGGCGTCGTCGGACATTCCGCTGGGGAGATCGGTGAGTTCGCGGTTCATAATGATGTATCTTATTAGCCGAAACTCGAGCGAATATTTAGTTTTAGGGAATAAACGACAACAAACCTGTCTTAGCCCTTGTCCTGTCACAATCGTATTCAATATCCAAACAACCCTAGTCTCCGGGTCTCCCAGTTCGATTCTCGGTCGATGCTTGTCATCATCATCATCATCATTAACAGCCTATTGTAGTCCACTGCTGGACATAGGCCTCTCCTAAAGCACGCCACTGAACCCGGTCTTCGGCTTTACTCCTCCAGTCACTGCCCGCAGCTTTGCGTATGTCGTCGCTCCACCTTGCCACAGGGCGTCCTGCGCTACGTTTGCCGATACGCGGTCTCCACTCAAGGACCAGCTTACCCCAGCGGTTATCGGTCCTTCGGCAGATATGACCAGCCCACTGCCACTTCAGCTTGCTAATACGTTGAGCTATGTCGGTCACTCTAGTTCTCTGTCGAATTACTTCGTTTCGGATACGATCCCTTAGAGAAACCCCGAGCATAGCTCTCTCCATAGCTCGCTGAGCGACTTTCAGTTGGTGGACCAGTCGTACCGTGAGTGTCCACGTTTCGGCTCCGTATGTCATGACAGGTAGGACGCACTGGTTGAAGACTTTCGTCTTAAGGCATTGCGGTATTGGCGACGAAAAGACTCGACGGAGTTTTCCGAATGCTGCCCAACCCAGCTGTATTCTTCTCTGGACTTCCTTCTCAAGGTTGTTTCTACCTAGTTGGAGCGTTTGCCCTAGGTAGACATACTGTTGAACAACTTCGAGTTGGATTCCATTTACGGCAATCGGTTCCGGATCAACGTGTTCGTTGAACATGACTTTGGTTTTATCCAAATTCATCCGGAGACCGATGCGGCGAGAAGAATCAGCTAGGTCATCCACCATTCGTTGTAGGTCTTGCAGCGTTTCTGCCATAATGACGATGTCGTCTGCAAATCGTAAGTGAGAGATGTACTTGCCGTTTATATTAATACCACGACCTTTCCAGTCCAGCGTCTTAAACATATCCTCCAGAGCGTTAGTGAACAGTTTCGGGGATATGACGTCCCCCTGTCTCACTCCTCGATGGAGATGGATAGGTTTAGTCCGCTGGTCCTGTACTTGTACGGTCATTGTGGCGGCTTCATACAGACATCTCATCACTTCGATGTATCGCCAGTCGACTTGGCAACGCTGCAAAGACTCCAGAACAGACCAGGTTTCGATGGAGTCGAAAGCTTTCTCATAGTCCACAAACGCTAAGCACAGGGGCCGATTGTACTCTTGAGACTTCTGTACAATCTGCCGTACCGTGTGAATGTGGTCTATGGTGCTATAGCCCCTTCGAAACCCGGCCTGCTCGGGAGGCTGAAACTCATCGAGTCTTCGCGCAAGACGGTTCGTGATGACCCTGGAGAACAGTTTGTAAACATGGCTCAAAAGCGAAATCGGGCGGTAGTTCTTCAATAGGGTTTTGTCTCCTTTTTTGAAGAACAGTACCACCATGCTTCTGTGCCATGCCTGCGGAGTTCTCCCATGGAAGAGAACGGAGTTAAAGAGCTGTTGGAGCTGATCCAATAAGGGAGTTCCTCCAGCTTTTAGGAGCTCTGTCGTGATCCCGTCCTCCCCTGGGGCTTTTCCATTTTTTAACTGTTTCAGGGCCATTTCGATCTCGTCTCGGCTGATCTCGGGCAGGTCCTCGGTGAAGTGGCGTGTGAGGGTGGCTCTGCAATCCTCAGTATCGGGTACGGGCTTTGAAGCTTGCGAGGCGTAGAGCTTGCCATAGAAGTCTTCCACTTCCGACAGAACCTCCGGCTTGGATGCGACGACTTCCCCAGATTCAGTTGTCAGCTTCGTCAGGTGGCTCCTACCCAAAGGCCGTGCGAACACCTTTGGTCCCCGATTCTGCTCAATTGATTTTTCAATCAAGAGCGTGTTTGCGGATCGGAGATCACGTCGCACGAGCCTCTGGATGGTTTTGTTGCGCTCTTGACTTTTCGTCGAAGCTGACAATGGGTCTGTACGTCTCTCTTCCATTAAGCTGAGAGTCTCCGTCGAAAGTTTGGACTTTTTGCTCTTACGTCTAATCTCGCAGAACTTCGTCCCTTCATCCCTGAGAATCTCCACCACCTCTTCGAGTTTCTGGTCAACGTCATCTGTGGTTTCCAAGGCAGCGAATCGATTTTCCAATTTTAATTGGAAAGTTTCGGACCCTACCACGGTTTGGAGCAGATTTGGTCGGAGCGTGGACTTCACCAGGCGGGCTCTTTCAGCTTTGTAGTTAATATCCAGAGTGCCCTGAACAAGTCGGTGGTCGCTTCCGGTATTAAACCTGGTGACCACTGTGACATCCCTGAATATGCGCCGTTTGTCCGCGATGATGAAGTCTATCTCATTTTTCGTCACAGTATCGGGGCTTTGCCACGTCCACTTCCTTTTGGGCTTCTTTTTGTAGAATGAATTCATCAAAAAGAGGCCCTCTTTTTCGAGGAAGTTGACGAGCATTTGCCCCCTGTGATTTCTACTTCCAAAACCGTAGTTGCCCATACTCGATTCGCCGCAAGTCTGTACTCCCACTTTAGCGTTAAAGTCCCCCATAACAACGTTATAGTGAGCTTTGGAGGTGGTATGTAAGGCTCTGGAAATATCTTCATACATGCTTTCCACCTCCTCGTCCAAGTGTGTCGAGGTCGGTGCGTAAACCTGGATAACCTTGAGGCTGTACCTCTCGGTTAGCTTAATTATGAGGTAGGCAACCCTGTTCGACACACTTGATATCTCTACAACGTTGGCACAGAGAACCTTATTAACCAGAAATCCGACGCCACCTTGGGAGGGCTGATCTCCTTCTCGGTAATACAGAAGATGGCCCGATCCCAGAGTTATGGTGTCCTCCCCCTCTCTTCGGACTTCACATAACCCTAGAATGTGCCACCTTATGTGCTTCAGCTCCTCTTCTAATTGCGCCAGGTGTTCGTCCAGTCGTAACGTGCGTCCATTGAACGTAGCCAGGGTCAGTTTGGGTTGGCGGCCGATCGTGACCCGGTGATTCTTAGCACCCCCTGACCCGCCGTTACCATGACCGCCGCCTTGGCCAGGAATAGCGGGGCGGCCGGGGACTGGGGGCCTTGGTCCGATGGCTTGCTTCATAAAGGTTTGCCTAGATAATCGCCCCGCCAGGCGTGCGTCTTGGCGATCGCAGGATGCTTGTATTTTTTTTTTATTTTTTTTTATCCATTTATATCCAGAAAACACTATCAGGAAAGAGAGAAGAGTGGAAATTGCTCCACCGACAAGAGCTCAGCTCTTAAATTTGATGATGATGATCTATTTATAAGAATAACATAGCTCTGTGAGTGCATAGTCCCAGAAAACCCTCTCTAGTTAGTTACCTTTAAACGAATTTTAAGCTCACAAACCACAGCGCGATTTTTATCTCTGTATCTGTTTGTATCATATATGAAAGAAGAATAGTGCATATTTAATTATAATTCATTTAACTTGCAGATCAAACACACTATTTTATTTCGCTTTAGTGACATATTCAAATCACAAAAAAAAAAATTGAGGTCGATATGCAGATTACATAACGGATGCGCGCTGCGTCGCGCGGACCCGTACGAGTTCACTCACTTTCATCTGCACCGCTTGAGGTGAAATTAACCACGCAAGCCCTCACAGTCATAACTCAGTATTGAATGCGTGTTTTCCATCGTTTCGTTCAGGTTGCGCGTACGCGGACGGCACGCTGACCCCCGAGCAGGCGGTGCTGTGCGCGTACTGGCGCGGGCGCTCCATCGTGGACGCGGGGCTGGCGCCGGGCGCCATGGCGGCCGTGGGGCTCTCGTGGGAGGAGTGCGAGCGCCGCCTGCCGCCCGGCGTGTTCCCCGCCTGCCACAACGCCGCCGACAGCGTCACCATCTCCGGACCGCCCGCTGACATCGAGAAGGTAACACTACATCGTTGATCAAATCATTCCATTGATATTTAAAGTCAAAAAATATATCAGATGTGGCGATAGCGACCGTATTTTTACGCTCTGCCTACCCCGCAAGGGATAAAGGCGTGATATATGTATGTATGTATGTATATTTAAAGTCCTCCTGATAATGACATCTATTTTGTGAACGTTAGTGCTAATACTAATGATGTTTGTCCTCCTGGCAGGTGGTAGCCGAGCTGTCGGCGGAGGGCGTGTTCGCGCGGCGCGTGGCGTCGTCCGGCGTCGCGTTCCACAGCAAGTACATCGCGCCGGCCGCGCCGCTGCTGCGCGCGTCGCTCGAGCGCGTCATTCCCGCGCCCAAGCCCCGCTCCGCGCGCTGGGTCTCCTCCTCCCTCCCCAGGGACAAGTGGGACTCCGACATCGGTGAGTAGCAACCACATCTGCACGAGTAGAATATCTGTAACTATCAGAGTGAATTAATTACGATTGTTTGAATCTTTTTAGAACTATAACCTATGAGACTGTAAATTATACTTATCGTATGTGTTTATTCTACCTACAGCGAAGATGAGCGATGCGGCGTATCACGTGAACAACCTGCTGTCCCCGGTGCGGTTCGCAGGCGCGGTGGCCGCCATCCCCGCCAACGCTATGGTGGTGGAGGTGGCGCCGCACGCGCTGCTGCAGGCGCCGCTGCGTCGCGCGCTGCCGCAGGCCGCGCTGGTGCCGCTCGTGCGCAAGGACGCGCCGCACGCCGGCAAGCATCTGCTCGCGGCTATCGGCAAGTGAGTATTATAGTGGACAATATAGGACAAGGACGTTATTCACATCATTAGCCTAATCAGCATACTGGACGTAGGCCTCCCCTACCCAGGGTACGTCACAAAGCACGATCTGTCATTGTTTTCAAATCATGCTTAATTTAGCACAACTGTAATGAAATAAAATTAACTCTTATTAAACCGAACTCTTATTTATAATTTCTTTTTCTTGTGACCAGGATCTTCGCGAACGGCGGTCAGCCCAAGATCGGCAACCTGTACCCGCCCGTCAAGTTCCCCGTGTCGCGCGGCACGCCGGGACTCGCATCCCAGGTAACACCCACTGCTATCATATAACACACATGTTATTCTTTCAAATTATAAGTCTTCCACAATATACAGTTTTAATCATAACTGCGTACAGGTAATTCATAAGGCAAAATACTCGGTAAATCCTGACCTCGGTATTACAGCCATCTTTATAATCATAATTTATCTCAATGTACTAGTTGATTACGTACTACTAGTTGATTGCGAGTTTGAGGAACAGCGTAATGCAGACCTCGACGCTAAGCGCGATGAGCTGAAGGCCCGTCCACCCGTCGCCATTAACTATAATTATGTAAATGGCAAACTCACGTGTCCACTCTGTGCACGGGAGTTTACTGCCAAAATTGGCTACAATAGCCATCTCCGGGCGCATCAGCGCCGATCTGATTAGGAGTCAAAGTGGTCGCTATGGCCGAAATCGGTCGGAGAGATCATCATCATCATGTATCAATAGCAACCGAGGTTTTTTAACGCCCGAGCAGAGCGAAGGCGGTATCTTTCCGAGGTTGCTATTTATGTTACAACCGCGGTACGTAATCTGCTATTGAACGGACGGATCTGATTTTATTTTAAAATTCCAACTTTTTGATCTTTGTACTTAGCTTGTGGCCATCGATGAGCAAGATTAACCTGACGACTCATAATTGGTTATAATTGTTGTTCGCCAGGTGGTATGGGACCACTCGACGGAGTGGAGCGTGGCGCACTTCGGCGGCGCGTCGCGCTCGGGCGAGAACGTGATCGAGTTCGACCTCAACAAGCCGGAGGACGCCTACATCGCCGGACACAACATCGACGGCAGGGTGCTCTTCCCCGCCACTGGATACCTGGTTAGTGCCACAAGATCACTTGTGAAAAGGCCTAATGCTTGTAAAAAAGCCTTGTGCTTGTAAAAAAGTCTCATTTGAGCTTGAGACAAATACTAATGCTTGTAAAAAGCCCCATGCTTGTAAAAAGCCCCATGCTTGTAAAAAGCCTTATGCTTGTTACATTTTGGTTTTGCCTTCTCTTATTTTGATGGTTGTGACAAAGCCGGATGATTGTAACATAGTTGTATTCCTTTGTAAATAACTTTTTTTAAAGATGCACTTTCTTCAAAGGACGAATAAAAATGCGTACCTTTATTTTTTTGTCGGTTAATATGCCTAATCCATCTCCTAAGTCTCATAAGTAGTTTTTTAAAGCCGCATCAACATCGGTTCACCCAAACGCGAGATAATCGCTGACAAACATAGGTCAAACTGAGAACCTCCTTTTATTTTGAAGTCGCTTAAAAAATCTTATGCTTGGTTTAACATCTTTCATAGCGTTCTTTCTCATTTGTTAAATACTGCTTTTGAAACGTAGTGTGTCATGTTGTATCAAGTGTGTGTTGGTGTTATTTTCAGACGCTGGTGTGGCGCACGATGGCGAAGCTGCACAACCGCAACCTGGAGGAGACGGCGGTGGTGATGGAGGACATCACCTTCAAGCGCGCCACCATCGTGTCGCGCGACGCGCCCACGCGCTTCCTCATCTCCGTGCTCGACGGCAGCGGGGAGTTTGAGGTAAGCACGCCCACATCTACTCACGAAACCACCTACCAACATTTGGAACCTGCGACTTGTCTTCGATGAGGTGGAAAATTTTTTTCAGAAGTTGTATTGTTCATTTAGTGAAACTGTGAATTTTATAGTACCAGGATAGATATACTGACTGAGATATACGAATTTGAGTAGGATTGTCGTCTTATTTTCCTTATCATACTCATGTTTGTTTGTTCGTGTAGGTGTGCGAGGGCGGGTCCGTGGCGGTGAGCGGCGTGGTGCGTCTGGCGGACGACGACGACCGCCGACAGATCCCGCTGCCGCCGGTCGAGGCTCACAAGATGGACATGGACCATCCCATGCTAGTGACGGAAGACATCTACAAGGAGTTGAGACTCCGCGGGTACAACTACGGGGGCATCTTCCGCGGCATCCGCGCGTCGGACCCGCGCGGCACCGCCGGCAGCCTCGCCTGGGAGGACAACTGGATCTCGTTCATGGACACGATGTTGCAGTTCGGCATCATCGGCGTGGACACGCGCGAGCTGTACCTGCCCACGCGGCTGCAGCGCGCCACCATCGACCCCGCCAAGCACCTGGCCTACCTGCAGGGCGCGCAGGCCTCCGACAGCGGGGAGAAGGTGGTGCCCATCCGCATGGTGCGCGACATCGACGTGGTGGCGGCGGGCGGCGTGGAGCTGCGCGGCGTCAAGACGTCGCTGGCGCCGCGCCGCGCTAACCCGCAGCCCGCGCCCAAGCTCGAGAAGTACGTGTTCGTGCCGTACGACAACGCGGCCGTCGCCACCGAAGACACGTCGGGCTCCAAGCGGGACGCGCTCATCGCCAGCTTGCAGCTGGTGCTGGAGAACGCGGGCGCGCTGAAGCTGAAGGCGGCGGAGGCGGCGCTGGGGCGCGCGGCGGAGGCGCTGCTGCTGCCGGCCGCGCTGCCGCTGCTGGCGCAGGAGCCGATGGTGCGCGTGGACGCCTCGCTCGCCGCCGGCCCACAGAGCAACAACTACGCCGCGCCGCTCAAGGATATGGAAATCAAGGTTACAACTCTACCTTACTCACCATATTTCTTACGTCTTAATACCTTTATCAGTCACGAATAATTGGACTTTATTAAATGTTGGACAAACAAATATGTATTTGGATTTTAATATTGGGCGACATTAGCGACACTTTTTTTACTCAAAATCTGTTTGCCCTGTAGGTGACGAACAAGGACCCGTGCGCTGGGTCGGGCGAGGGCGAGGCGGAGTGCCACCTGGTGCTGGCGCACGACGTGCTGGCGCGTCACGGCGCGAGCGTGCTGGGCGCGCTGCGGGGCTGGCTGGCGGACACCGGCCTCCTGCTGCTCGAGGAGCCGCTGCGGCTGCTCGACACCAAGGACGCCAAGGAGGCGCTCAAGCAGGCAGACCTCATGCTCGTCTCCAGACAGGTACGTAGTGTAACACAGCTATACATATCACGCCTTTATCCCTTGCGCGGTAGGCAGAACGTAGTGTAACAATCCTAGTAATACTATAAATACGAAAGTTGGTTTGTTACTTCTTTACGCAAAAACTACTGAACCTGAACCGATTTTAAATTTGGCACATACCTGGATTAACAAATAGGATAGTTTTTATCCCAAAGAACGACCTATGGGATGCCACAGGATGTTTTTTAAAATCGACTTCCCGCGGGCACTCGCTAGAATAACAATATGAAAATCAATTGAATATACACAAAACAGAAGGTACCGAACCTACATATTCTATTCTAAAATCATGTTTGTGCTAGAGTGCGCTGTGTTTTCGGTTGCAATGCAAAGACACAAATTGCATTGAAACACCAAATGTGAAATGGGCCGCTGTGCTTCAAATCCTTTAATAGATATATTTCTTGGTTCGTTCCTTTCTGGTCATGCAACAACTTGACATCGATACTTTAGAAATCTTCAAAAATTTCTGGGTTTGAACCTGCGACTTTCTGTATTGATATTGACTTTCTGTAATAATTTATTTGTTGTACAGGTAGCCGCAAGCTGCGAATACGTACTGTTGCGCAAGAAGCCAGTACTGCCCACAGAGAGAGTAGTGATCGAGTTGGAGGACGACCCTCAGTACAAGTGGGTGGACGGCCTGCGCGAGAGCATGGCGCGCGCCGACCAGCAGGACATGCGGCTGTACGTGGTCGCCCGGAGCGTCGACTCCGGCGCGCTCGGGCTCGCCACGTGCCTGCGCAACGAGGCCGGCGGGAAGGCGCTGAGGCTGTTCTTCGCGCCGGGCGAGAAGGCTCCCTTCAACCTCGAGAAGGGAATCTTCGCCGATCAAGCGCGTCTGGACCTGGCTATGAACGTGCGACGCTCCGGCGTGTGGGGCTGCTACCGCCACCTGCCGGTGGGCGACGCGGCCGCCGCGCAGCTGCAAGTGGAACACGCGTACGTCAACACGCTCACCAGGGGAGACCTGTCGTCTCTGCGCTGGATCGAGTCCCCGCTGCGGTGGGCCAACGAGACCCCGATGAAGGCCGGCACTGAGCTGTGCAGAGTGTACTACGCGCCGCTTAACTTCCGTGACATCATGCTGGCGACCGGCAAGCTGCCGCCTGACGCGCTGCCGGGCGACCTCGCCGGCCAGGAGTGCATCCTCGGCCTGGAGTTCAGCGGCCGCAGCAACGACGGCAAGCGGGTGATGGGCATGGTGGCCGCGCGCGGTCTCGCTACCACCGTCGTGGCCGACTCCTCCTTCCTGTGGCCGGTGCCAGACAAGTGGTCCCTGGAAGAGGCCGCGACAGTTCCGGTTGCGTACGCGACGGCGTACTACGCGCTGTGCGTGCGCGGGCGCATGCGCAAGGGCGAGGCGGTGCTGGTGCACGCGGGCACGGGCGGCGTGGGGCAGGCGGCCATCGCGATCGCGCTGCACGCGGGCTGCACGGTGTACACGACGGTGGGCACGCCCGACAAGCGCGCGTTCCTCAAGGAGCGGTTCCCGGCGCTGGACCCGGAAAACGTGGGCAACTCGCGCGACACCTCGTTCGAGCAGCTGGTGCGGCGGCGCACGCGCGGCCGAGGCGTCGACCTCGTGCTCAACTCGCTCGCGGCCGACAAGCTGCTCGCGTCCGTGCGCTGCCTCGCGCCCGGCGGCAGATTCCTCGAGATCGGGAAATTGGATCTGTCAAACAACTCTCCATTGGTGAGTATCCTGATTCTATTCTTAAGTATTTATTTTTGTTGTTTTAACTATGACCGAATTTACTGACGACTTGATATTCCAGGGTATGGCAATCTTCCTAAAGAACACAACATTCCACGGCATCTTACTGGACGCCTTATTCGACGCTTCGGGCGACCATGAAGAGAAGGCGGCCGTTGTCAGATGCATGAACGAGGGCATGAAGAACGGAGCCGTCAGACCGCTGCCCAGCACCGTCTACGCCGAGCACCAGCTCGAGCAGGCCTTCCGGTTAGTAAACATCTAAATACTAAACACTTCTAGATAACAGGTCAGGTCAGTGTCCGTATTTTTACGGTCGCTCTTTCCTACCCCGCAAGGGAAAAAGACGTGATATGTATTTGTCTGTTTCTAGATCTTTTAGTTCTGTCACCAAAGTTCTTCATTTGAAAAACCTTTTACCTTACTCCACAGTTTCATGGCGACAGGCAAACACATCGGCAAGGTGTTGTTGCGAGTTCGCGAAGAGGAGAGCGGCCCGCCCTCCCCCGCGCCGCGGCTCGTGTCCGCCCTCCCCCGCACCTACATGCACCCCTCCCGCGCCTACATCCTCGTCGGAGGGCTGGGAGGGTTCGGGTTGGAACTGGCGCAGTGGATGGTGGTGCGCGGCGCGAGGAACATCGTGCTGGTGTCCCGCGCGGGAGTGCGCACGGGCTACCAGGCGTGGTGCATCCGCCGCTGGCGCGAACAAGGCGTCAAAGTCCTCGTCTCCAAAGCGGACTGCACGACGGTCGCCGGCGCCCGCGCGCTGCTCAACGAGGCCAAAGCGCTCGGCCCGGTCGGCGGAGTATTCAACTTGGCCGCGGTGCTCAGAGACGCATTTTTAGAAAACCAGACGCCTGAAGATTTCCGCGCCGTCGCCAAACCCAAAGTTGACGGTAAGCATGTCTTCTATTCTATATGTAAGATAAGATCTTGTTCAGATTTTTGCTGACAGTTGGCGCTACTTATCAAATATACCACGATTATTTTGCGATTACGATGACTTATGAAATTTGTATTTTCGGCAGCGATTTAAAACTTTCGTTCTGTTGCAGCAACCCGCGCGCTAGACGCAGCGACCCGCGAGCTGGCGCCCGAGCTGGAGTACTTCGTGGTGTTCTCGTCAGTGTCCTGCGGTCGCGGCAACGCGGGGCAGAGCAACTACGGGTTCGCCAACAGCGCCATGGAGCGCTGCATGGAGCGCCGCCAGGCCGACGGGCTGCCGGGGCTGGCCGTGCAGTGGGGCGCTATTGGCGAGGTAATGCAACGCCATTTTAAGCTATCGCCCGAAAAACAATTTGATAAATGTTAAAAAACAGTGGTCCTAAAATATTTCCTTGTTGTACGCCATATGTAACCAATTACTTTAAATTTACTTTAAACTTTATTAACTTGTAGCTTACTTTACAAGACTATTTTTAGACTTATATTTAATGATTGTGCTAATAATATTAGGCGGACTAGAATTTAGCACCACCTAGTATATCTGACAAGACATTCTAATCGAAATCCATGAAACACAGTGTCGCAGGTTTCGGAAAAATCGTTCTTCTTTGCTTATAAAACATTGTGTTAATTTGTTTACAGGTGGGTCTGATCGTGGAGACGATGGGCGGCGACGACACGGAGGTGGGCGGCACGGTGCCGCAACGCATCGCGTCGTGCATGGAGGCGCTGGGCACGCTGATGGCGCTGCCGCACGCGGTCGCGGCGAGCATGGTGCTCGCGGACAAGCGCCGCGCCGCCGCCGCCGGCGACCGCCAGGACCTGCTGCATGCTGTCGCCAACATTCTCGGTGAGATATCTACCCATGAAAAAAAAAAACTGCACTTTCCCCAAGCTCGGGTGAGAACACTCAGGCACCGACCAAACGGTCGGTGGACTTAATTGTCCGCGCACTACCCAACACAGCCCCGGGTGTGGACGGTATCACGGCCAGGATCGTCAAATGGGCATGGAAGGCCACGTCCGACGAGCTGTGGCTCATGTATGCGAAAGCATCGAGGAGGGAGTATTCCCGGACCTGTGGAAGTCTGGCAGACTCGTCGTCTTGCCAAAGAATAACGACAGGCCACCGAATGACTCTAAGGCTATCACGCTTTTGCCGATTTTGGGGAAAATTCTGGAACGGGTGATCATTGTTTGCGCTCCTTGTTTGTACCAGAATATTGCTGACGGTCAGCACGGTTTCACCCGCGGTCGTTCAACGGTGAGCGCTTTGCAAACCGTTAATTCGATCACGGACGGTAGCACATCGGCATATGTACAACTGATCAGTAATCAGTAATCAGTTCTTTATTGCTTCATGGGTTTACTTACATAGGTCTTAATTAACAATATTGTACCAGCATGAACCCTGGTAGGGCACTACAATGTTTAATTCTTAAAGCTAAATTAAGAGTTACTTAGTTATATTACATTTTTAAACTATAATAAAATTTATATAACTTTTCACTTTTCACAAGATCTTTCTGGACATCTCTGGAGCTTTCGATAACGCGTGGTGGCCCATGATCCTGCTTAAGGTTAAGCAGTGTGGCGCTGCACCTAATATTTATAATATTATGGTCAGTTACTTCACCAACCGACGCCTTGGCTTCTATGTCGGCAACCACACCGAATGGAAGCGAAGCACCATGGGATGCCCTCAAGGATCGGTTCTGGGTCCGACACTTTGGAACCTCCTCCTCAACGACGTCCTGCTCCTACCAGAACCCGAAGGCGTGCATCTGGTTGCCTACGCTGACGACGTGACGGTTTTGATCGAGGCATCATCGCGTGCAGAGATAGAGCGTAAGGCTAGTTCCGTTTTGGCGGCTATTTCCGACTGGGGTACGCGCAATAGACTCGGGTTCTCCGCGGGAAAATCCATGACTATGACCTACAAGGGTAGGTTTAAACGGCCCCCTACTATTCGTATGAACGGTGTCTCGTTTAAAAGCGTCACGCAGGCAAGGGTGCTCGGTGTCATGCTGGACGAGACTAGGTCCTACGGTCTGCATGCGAGTTTGATCGGTGAGAAGGCCTCCAATTGCTTCGGCAAGATGTCGCGGGTTTCCGCGACCAGATGGGGCATTCGGTACCCAGCACTTAGGTTGCTCTACACAGGAACCTATGTTGCTGTTCTTTGTTACGCCGCGGCCGTATGGTATCGACGTTCGTCCAACTTCGTGGTCCGTCGAACGCTGCTTAGGTCGCAGAGACCGGCGCTGATACTGTTGACGAAGGCCTACAGGTCGTGCAGCACCGCAGCGTTGCCTGTGCTAGCGGGGGTTCTGCCGGCCGACCTGGAGGTTCTTCGTGCGGGACGCGTTGCGGACGAGAAGTCCAACTGGCCCACAGGGAGCGTAAGCAGTTGAAGAACTCTGTTCGGGCAGATGTCGTGACGATTTGGCAAGATAGATGGGAGTCCAGCGAGGACGGTCGCGACCTTTTCCGCTTCTTCCCCACGGTTGCTGTGAGGCTGAGTTCGACCTGGGTCGAACCCGACTACGTGGTCTCCCAACTTCTCACCGGGCATAGGTGTTTCAGGCAGCGTCTGCATTCGATGCGGCTGAATGAAACACCTGTTTGCCCGTGCGGTGAGGCGAACGAGAGCCGGGATCACGCACTGTGGGAATGTAGCCTGTACGCTGACCTACGCACAGAGATGTTTGATTCGCTCACGAGAGCAGAAATCGGTCCAATTTACTTTTCGGACCTTATCTCGTGCCGACAGAACTTCGTGTCCTTCAGGAAGTTCGCACACGCATAGCACACGATTAGGCGGAGTTTTGAATGAGTGACGCTCGTATATGGGCCGCGCGGTGAGTAGATCACGTTGTGTGACGTTTAGACCTATTTGGGTGTGGGCGCTAGAGGGTTAGCCGCCCCGACTTGCAAGTGTCGGGGAGAGGGCCGGGACGATTAGAATTTGTAGGGAGCCTGCAAACGGCGCTTAGTGGGAAAGAGCCCCCGGCAAGTACCACTTTGCGCTCTCCCGAGATTCGGTTCGTGTACCATTTTTGGTAGGAAGAACCATGGGATGGCGGAGAATTTGCACTTTCCCCAACAAACATAATTTGCATAGAAAAGGGTTCCAGAGGTATTTTTGGGATGTTCTCATCAAATTTCGACATGGTTGCAGCATTTTATTACATCTATCACGCCCTGAGTAGCAAGCAAGAGCTTTTTGTAAATGAACTATCTTCGGACACAGCGTGTTCATGATCCAGAAACTAAACCGTAGTATCACGTTTGCAGGAATCAAGGACCCGAGCGCGGTGTCGCAGGGCGCGAGCCTGGCCGAGCTCGGCATGGACTCGCTGATGGGCGCCGAGATCAAGCAGACGCTCGAGCGAGGACACGACCTGGTGCTGGGCGTGCAGGAGATCCGCGCGCTCACCTTCGCGCGGCTGAAGGAGCTCGCCGGGGACGCGGGGGAGGGGGACGCGCCCGCCAACAACGGACACGCCGGCGACGCCAAGGATGATAACGTACAGGTAGATATTACTCACCTGAAGTAGAACCTTTAGGTAGCTGCGACAGAGGAAGTTTAACATCTGCTTCAAGATCATTTTGTGTTGATGGGCCTAACTGATTAGCAAATTTTTTCGGGAAACTTTCTATTGCAACCGAGTGTATTCCTCTTGTTTCTGTTTATACTTATGTTGAACGTATGTCTGTCAGATGGGCACGCTGGGCGAGCTGGTGCCGAAGCAGGTGATCGTGAAGCTGCCGAGTGCCGCGCCCGCCAAGCCGGACGCCAAGCCTGTCTTCATGGTGAGTTTAGGAAAGATGCATTGACAACAGCATTAGGGAAATTTATTCTTAGTTTATCATTCAATCAAGACAATACTTATGCCACATAATGCGAAATGATAAATGTAAACTCATTCAGGGAAAAATTCAAGGTCGCGGATTACCAGGCAGGCGTAAAATATCTTAACTCAAAAACCTCAGTGAGTGGAATGAGTACCAGGTCGTTAGTTCGAATAGCCATGGATAAAGTGAAAATTGCTATGATAATCGCCAACCTCCGGTAGGAGATGGTATCGGAAAAGGAAGAATGTATCACTGAGTGCAAATAAGTAAGGAGTAACGAAATGTGTGTTGGACAGGTGCACCCGATCGAGGGCGTGGCGGACGTGCTGCGCGGCGTGGCGGCGGGCGTGCGCGGCGTGGTGTTCGCGCTGCAGTGCACGGCGGCCGCGCCGCTGGACAGCATGGCGGCGCTGGCCGGCTTCTACCTGCAGCACGTGCGCGCGCTGCAACCGCACCCGCCCTACACGCTGCTCGGCTACTCGTTCGGCGCGAGCGTGGCCGTCGAGATGGCGCTGCAGCTGGAGGCGGCGGGCTGCGAGGCGCGCGTCGTGCTGGTGGACGGCTCGCCCGCGTACGTCGCCACGCACACCACCAAGGGCAAGGCCAAGCGCAAGGCGCGCTCGCCCGCCGCCGACGAGGCGGACGCGCTCGCCTACTTCGTACAGCTGTTCAAGGACGTTGACACTGTTAAGGTGAGATTTCTTATTACTTTTTTACCTTTTTCTTTTTATTACACCCCTTTCGGTACGATTTATACTAATGTTATTAGAGGAAAGATTAGTTTTTTATTTGTATGTATGTATGTAATCGATAATCTCCGAGATCTACATTTAATTCAAGTTTTATCAAAATTATTAAACTAATTATTAAAATCCCTGAGTTACATTGGCTGCTTTTTACACGTATAGCTTTTTCCCTTGAGCACGAGTTATTCTGATGGTAAAATTGCATATTGTCACGGCTACACGGTTTATAGCAAGTGAAACTGGCCTTTGGAAACAAAAAACTGGTGACTAACATTTAATATTAACGCTTCTCTCTGTTTTGCAGGTATCAGCGGAGCTAGAGCGACTCAGCAGTTGGGAGGAGCGATTGAAGCGCTCAGTAGAACTTCTGAAGGGCTTGACTCCCTTCGAGGCGTCAGCGCTGGCCGCGTCCGCCGAGTCGTTCTACCGCAAGCTGGTGGCGGGCGACACGTACAGACCCGCCGGCAAGCTGAAGGCGCCCGTCAGTCTGTTCACGGCGCGCGACAACTACGTGACGCTCGGCGACGACTACGGGCTGCGCGACCTCTGCGCCGGCAAGCTCGCCACGCAGCAGCTGCCCGGCACGCACCGCACCATTCTAGGTAAAGCGTTCGATTACATCCATCATCTTGTTAGCCTTATTAAATTGACTTCCGATTGGTATATTTGTTGCCCTTTTCTGTAGTTTACATCTTAATTAAATATAGCAACAGTTTGTTCTATTAAAAAGATAAATACAAAACAAAATCACTAACTTGTTCATAATGTCTCCGTCAGGGATGCCGCTTTGAACCATTTCTCTTCATAGTGTACAAAAGTATGAATAACCAATTTGTGTTCTTTATTTTAGGTGGAGATTCCGCCAAGGTGATTGCTGAGCACGTATCCAAGATGCTGGAGCACTAGCATCCGGCCCCGGCGCGCCGCCGCCGCCGCCGCAAGAACAAGCGTTAGCTCCCACCAAGTCTGGACCGCCCCCACCGGCCAGACCATGCGGCTATCTCGAATTATCAATACTCGGTGATTATCATGTTGTATATTGTATAAACTATAGCATCAAACGTTAGCATGTATTTAGGAGTTTAATGAGGTCCTTGCGCCAGGTCGATTCGACCCGACACAGGATTTCTGCTGCCGACTCGTGTACGTATTGGATATGTATAAGTTCCGGCGGCGACTGCGCTCGCTATGTAGATAATTAGCGCGTCATTGTAGTTAGGATGGTTGCATTATCATTCTCAGTGTAATTTACCAAATACTATTAAAAATATTGGTCTTCTGTGTAGTAAATGTAAAATGTATCTGTCTTTATAAAAACATATTTTATATTAGAATCTCAATTTTGAAATGTGACAAGATTAAATCGTACATATTGTATTTAGATTGTAAGTAGAGACTACTGACACTATTAATTAATATTTATTTCGAAAGTACTGGTCTTTAGTCACAATGTGTATGTTGAAGTTGGACTTAAAATAAACTTCATATTTTTTTATAACATCAGATGTGGAAATGTGACGAGTTGACTTCTTGTTCTCAATTCGCGGGGTATTGTAATATTGTAGTTTAATTATGTATTTATTGTGCGGCGGACTGGCTGCTGGCTACTGCCGGCTACAGTTGGCTACTGCCGGCTACAGTTGGCTACTGCTGGCTGCTGGTGGCTACTGGGGGCTGGCTGCCGCTTGTGATACCGGACATTCCGGGCGAACTCGCGCCGCTCACAATAGCGATCAAAACTTCACTCGTTGAGCAGAGTTCATACTTAATAGCTTATTCACTTTTACATTTAAAATGTGCAAGTGAAAGCGAAGCGATGCTTTACATGTTAAAGCAACTATAAAAAGAGAAGCGTAGCTCTTTAGCTCTTTAGCCATTTGATGGCAGTATTGAACTCGGGTATAAACTCTGTTGAGCGATAAAACTAAATTCGACTGCAGTCGTGGTCTGCAGTCGCGGTCTGCAGTCGGCGGCGCTCGCTCGCTTCTAGACTAAATAGATGTAAGTAGTTAGTTCCTGAGTCGGTTGTTGTGGTAATAATTTATTTTGTTTATTGGAACCAGCGCCGCGAGCGGTGCTTTGTGATTAAAAAGTGCATTATTTTCATAAAATGTTTTTATTTTTCAATGCACTTGGACACCTCATACTATCGCAAACTTTGTAAAAATGTGGATTGTTTATTATAAATAAACATTGAAATGACCGAGATGTTTAAATTCAAGGTACAAAAGTCAAACTCACAAAACACATAAACATGACAATAAATAAACACATCACCAATTTACTCTTCCGGAAAATACCTTGAGCTTGTTTTTGTTTCTGGTTTGTAGCTAGCTGGTTCGTAACATTTCTCTTCTTTTTCTTTTCGTGTGGAAAACCGAGGTGACTATCCAGCCACCGTAATAAATAGTTATCTGGTAGAAAATTTCTTTAACAACAATTAACTGAAGCTAAGACAGTAGGTACAGCAGCGACGGTGCACGAGGTACCTAGTCAAAGAGCAAGTAGAGAAAGTAACAGCGCTTGAGTTCAACTCCAGGCGTTCCAAGTCCTTTTTTACGTCTTCATTCTTCTTCTTTTAGGTCTACAACGGTTATGTTTCCATGGGGAGAAGACTGAAATGCTTGAACCTAAAATTTATATAGTGAACATGTTAGGACTACTCAAGCTTTTGCTTAGGACTCGCGGATGAATGAATACCATCACGTACATGCGTAGCGGAGGCAGCAGTGCCCGGAGACTCGGGGTTGGGTTCATGTCGGGTTGCTGTTGCTCTCTGCCCCGTCCGCGGCGCGCGCATAGCGTCTCGATACGCGCAGGCGCAGCGCAGCGCAGCAGTGCGCAGTCTGCGCAGCCGCGTGCGCACGTGTCGTCTCTGCGCGTCCTGCATCCACCAACCAATTACATTACGTCGTCGGGCTCGCTGCTCTACTTCAGAGCTCTTGCAAGTCTCTATTTTTTTTAAACTGGGTGTCTGTGTCGTGTGTGCTTTTCAGTAATGCGGTGGTTTTAACTGGATAAAAATCTTTGTAAGTACCAACTGAAATGGATTCACGTTGTGATAGAAATGTACGGAATTAGATTAAATTAAGTTAGGGTCAAGAATCACATAAGAACACATCAAAAAACAATAATTAATTACCGTGTGATGCCACTCTGCAGTACGCCAAATTCTTTTCAGGAAATAATTCTTCTAAACTGTGTACCGACAAATTCTGGTTTTTGTGCGACCAATTTCGACAAATTATCGACAATTATTCCACATACTCTAAGTCATGAATTTTTATATGGGTTCTGTCAGATACAACCACGCGTAATGAGGTACACTACACCTAAAAACGAAGACCGATGTGGAGCAGTGGTAGTGCGATGCCTTTGACGCAGAAGGTTCCGGGTTTGATTCTCGGTGGGTCACTCTCGAAGTTGATATTTATCAATTTGTGAATTTGTTCCCAGTCTGGTTAGGACATTGCGGGCTGAACCACCCGATTGTCCGTAAGGAATAGGATCCGTGTTTCGGATGGCATGTTAAGCCGTCGGTCCCGGTTGCTGTCTATGACAACTTAAATGGCGGTCGTCAGCCATGTCAGAAGGCTGCTACTTGTAGGCGGTTGAAAAATTCTGATACTAGGGTTTATTGGGTCGTTGGACGATTCGGTGTTATTATACGAAAAGGAAGACCAACCAACTAAACTAAGTAAGTGCTAGAGACCACTCACCACAAGCTGGTATTTTGAAACTCTTGCGTTGCTGCGGTGAAGCGGTTGTCGATTTTGGAAGTGCACGAGTTAAGATAGCCGTGATTGACACTCCCGGAGCCTAATTTCTGAAGGTGTTATTCCATTCCCTGCAGAAATCTATTCAGAAAAGCAATTTTTTACAGAATGGGGCGAATGGGGCATTTTGTACATATTGTTCTAATGAATAAACGGGCCACTTTGTGCTAATACAATATTCTGTAAATAAGCTTCAGTATCAATATTCAGCGGATTTTTGATAAATTACGTTTTCATCAATTTACTTGTTTTTAAGTGTTGGTGGCAGAAGTTAGGTAGATATGCTGTGGTATACGGTAACCGTAACCCCATAAAATTACTTTTTTAGATTATCTTTATATTTGTCGCTCGTTCTTTCAGAGCTTTCAGGAAGATTATATGAATAATTTCAGGCTGGTGTTATTTACCTGTAAACTACGTACGTACGTTATCATAGAAAATATGAGATATACCGACTAGAAACCATAATACATGATACAACCCTTATTTTGTTCACTATTTGTTTATAGAATGTACCTATCGTGGTACCTATTATAAAACTTGAGTCGTCGATAAAATGTTAGTGTACTAAAGTGTTTAAATTACAGCCGTGGGTATGAATAGGTAGGTACTAACTATCTAAGAACCTACTTATAGGATGTCTTGTAAATAATTAATTATTAATAATTAACTAAATTAATTTGCAAAATATACATACACCCAGGTAGTCCTGTCGTAGCGTAGGTAAATCAGAGGATATAACTAATTATTGGATAAATTAGGCATATCCGTCAGCAAGCCAAGATAGCCAAGTACCTAGAACTAGTTTGATCGAAGATATTATAAAATGCATCAACTTTAGAGCCGTGAAGTGTACATGCGTGTACGGGGAGACCGCGTCGGGCAGGTTGCGCCCGCGCCGCCGCGCCGGTCGCAGGTCAAATTACCCCTGTAATGGTGGTGCAGCGCGCGTGCGTTGTTCCAGCATCGGTGCAGTACGACGAGGTCGAGCGTGGGAGCGGCGCGAGGGCCCGCGAATAAATCACCGCATTACTTCATTATGTAATTTGCGGCGCGCAAGCCCTTGCTGGCCGGCGCGGCGTGCCCGATGCCCGGCGCCGCTACGCGCCTATCGCTCATACACGAAAAAATAAACTCAAGTGTGTGAAAGGTCAGCCATAATTGCAGCCGCCATAACTTAATTTTTATTATTATTACTAGCGGCCTGCCCCAGCGGCTGCGCCCGCTGCAACTCATTTTCCCGTGGGAATAAGGATTTTCCCGGCAAGTATTCTACATAAAAATCTATTTTAAAACCTACATCAAAATCAGTCGTGTAGTTTTAAAGATTTAAGCAACATACAGACAGACGTGAAAAGCGACTTTGGTTTATACTATGTAGTGATTATTGATCGTGTTTACTCATACATGTTGCTTTCTTGTTCAACTTCTACATAAATTTCTCACATAAAAGTGAATTGAAAGCCGTGGGTAAACATCAATATGAAAAGAGAATAAAAAACCCACATCTGAGAGAAAAACTTTGGATCATCGTTGCCGCGAAACAAGACTGGTGATTGATGATCGGTAATTATTTTATGAAACACAACCACAGACGATTCTTGCACCACAATCAAACAAGAATAAATCCCATGGTGTCGAGGACGAAGCGATGAGTGTGAACTGTAACCGAGCCCGGGTGTCAGCGCAGGCGCATCGCCGCGGGCTCTCGGCTGCGACGCTCGTCCAGCTCGCCGCCGCTGGTGGTGTCCATTACATTACACTATTTACACCTCGGCCGCAGACTAGTCGCGACTATCACCACAAAATATATCGCTGTGATGACGCTAAAGTACACCGCCAGGAGCGACGATCCGATGAGCTCGTCGTGATGGCTTCGCGGGAAACGCTCGTGCCAATTTGATGTGATTGAAGGCACAAGATTCAGACATTATTGATAATCGTCTGAGTATTGTTGGCGACAAGATGACCGCAATTGTTCAGGCCCAAAATAGGCGGCATCAGCACCGGCTCTTCTCAGAATCACATCTGACCAAAATTGAGTACTGTTTGTGATGTGCCAGATGGTTTTAAACGTTGCAATGAATACTGCAATGACAGCCGTTTCGCTGTCACTAAGCACTTTATCGCGAAATGTGCTTATGGTGGAACACTGAAGGCTACGATCCTTATAGGTTGACGACCCAGCGGAGTTAGTTAGCTAGGAGTTCTGCATATCTTCAAACAAAAGTACAATAAATGATCTTTACCAATGATCGGTATTACACTATATTAACTACTTTTGAAAAAGTTCAGACCACATATAAAGGCAAACCAATGGACAGTTGATGTAAGATAATGTAACCGAAGAATAGTGAGAAAGAATGGCTAACTCCAGCGACTGGCGAACGTGGGTGTCGCGTCTTGTCCTGGAACGACACGAGGCATGGCCGCTACTTTCTTCAACTCCAGTTCATCTAGATTATCTTAGTAAATACCTATAATCACAGAGAAAACACAATAGCTTTTTGTCTCGTTAACAGTTCGTTACTCACATAATTTTATTTTGTACTTTAAAGTAATATTTTTTTCTCAAACTCCCCAACACAATACTGAGACTGCAATTTAAAAGTCTCAGTGGCGATAAACGGCGAGACGGATGCGATGACAGTTTGGAGTTGTTTAATGTTGTGTAAGTAGGTGCACCGGTCGCCGTCACCACTCGGCGTGCGGCGCGCGTTTCGGGAGCGCGCGCGCAAAAACTTCGCGCGCGGCATTCCGTCGGCCGCGCCCCACCAGCCCCACCAGCCTGCAGTCTGCGAGGCGCGGATTCCGCTAAACGAAACAAGGACTTGCACTCCAGTTTTTTAAGTTTAACTGGTGCAAGTTTTTCTTCCCAGAACTCTAAAAACGAGCAGCATTTTGATTCTGATCTGATTCTACAAATTATTGTTGACTTATCCTAAAGTATTATCGTAGTAACGTATGAAAATGTAGTCTGGTGTTTCCTCAAAGCAATTTTGAACATAACAAAAAGTTTAAAAGTTTGGTAGGTAACTTTGTGCCAAATCCGGGTGCATTTAATGGAATCTCTCCTCCGCCGCCGCGGCGCGAACGAAGCGCCGGATCTAGATCAACGCGGGCTCGGTTCACATTCTCACTTGCTGCTGGCTACTAAATTGCGGCCCGGCTATCGCCAGCAGCATCTTCTCACCAGCGCGAGTTGACGGGCCGCGCCGGGTTACTTGACATAAGCACATCTCTAGTTCGCTTTTGGGCCTTTCATTGTTAGCAGCAGGTCGTTAGTGCGTATGGTGCGCGTTAGGAGCTGTTCCGCCGAGTCACGGTACCTAATGGCGGCTGTCGGCTGCCGGCTGACAGGCGACGGCTGTCCGCGGCTGACAAGCGCCAGTTTTTGTGGCGACCAAACTCCGAGAGCGAGTCCCGTCGTCAACACGCACGTCACGCGAGCGCGCTGTCTGCAGTACATGAATCATATCTCAATAAATGCAACTTTTCTTGTTCATTACCGACTTTGTTGCTAACTTTCTACAATATGTATGAAGCAACGACTTTATTAGATACTATGGCGGTGGAAATTATCAGTTTATCGAGGCTCTCCGCTCTCGCTTCATAACCGTGAAAACCCAACAGCTTGTGGTGTTTGCAGGAGTGTGGTGGTGGCGCGAGGAGATGGCATGTGCTCGGCGGTCGAGATGCTGCTGCCGGACGAGACGTACGAGGGCGGTCAGGGGTGCATGCCAGCGGGGGCGGGGGCGGGGGTGTGGGCGGGGGTGGGGGGCGCGCGGCTGCCGGCGCTGGCGCTGCTGCGGGCGCACCGAGTCAAGCCAGACTTCTTCTGCGCCAACAGACTGCGCAGGCACGGAAGTCGCAGGTGAGCACCATCATTATCCTTCTTGCTTTATCCCGTTCTCTGTCCTAAGGGTTTGGCCTGTGAGTTAATCTATTACCAATCAGTTTCGCCTTTTATATATTAAGATTGAATTTTAACACTCTCTCTGTTTTCTAGGCTCACTTATAAAAACTAAAACTACAGCTGGAATATCTTAATAATGAAATGCAATTTTCTTTGCTTTTCTACGGCAGAAGCGGCGCGCGTCGGTCTCGTCCTCCGTCTGCGCAGGCGCGGATACAGTCCAGCCATCGGCCTGCTGACCACCGCCCCGACTCCCGCCTGGAGCTTCGGCCGGAGACCCGCCTCGACAACCGACCTGCGAGCCGCCGACATGAGGGAAGACCTGGGAGCAAACATGACACAAACATACGCGGTAAGGCATGATTAAATAATTGCATTTACCTAGTACTTCACTCCCTCGTTATTTATTTACAAACGTCAAGGTTTATCGCGTTAAGTGACAAGCAGATTGTAAACTCTTATGTCAGAAGTCAGAACTTTCACTGAACTTTCAATCTCTTGGCCAGTGGCATAATTAACCGTTAATTACTTGAACTTTAACACAACGCTTACACAAGTATAAAATGTGTCTCTCTTGAATATTAAATATTAAAACGTCGTGTTAAAATGCGCGTACCTACGCACTGGTTACCCGTCAGCTACAATTTATAATCTTCCGGCTCTATCTTGGCCAAGTGTGGGGAAAAATAGGGCCACAGACGAAAGTCCAAAGCTTTAATTGCCCTCATTGTAGAGGCATGTCCATCCACGTTTGTGTCCACTGGAGCCGCTAATCCGACGCGTCAGCGACAGCTGTTGCGGCGACGCGGGACGATGCGCACTGACAGGAACGACACCCGCCGCGGCCGATGGGACATACAGACACTAATCTATTTTTTGTTAAAGCCAAGTTGATTTTCTAGCGGTGCGCCACGGTACCTCTGGATAAGTTCCCTTTTTTACATACCGTATAGATTTACGGTGGTCAAACGACATCGTGCCCGTAATGTGTGCTGCAGTAATTGTAAGGGCGGCAATAGAGTGAAAAATCTAGCGTGAGAAAGAAGTAGGCGTATGCCCAGCAGTGAACTGATGTGGGCTTAAGAAGTTGATAGATTTACGAAATTAGGTACGTTGTAGGTATTGTCCGTTATAGGATCCGCGTGATGCCGGCTTAGAATAGCATCACCCCACATCCTTCCCGCGGGTGTCGTAAGAAGCGACTAAGGGACTCGAAAGTATTGTGTATAACAATTTTTAGGCGACAGGCTGAGAACCTGTCATTATAGTGATACACATGTTTTCTGAAACTACCTTGGAAAACAATCCTCAAAAATCACAGACGTGGCTATAGCGACCGTATTCTTACGGCCGTTATTGCTCTGCATACCCCGCAAGGGATAAAAGACGTGATATGTGTGTGTATGTATGTATGTATAGATATTGTACCGGCCTTCAAAGTGTTTGTTTTTACGAGTAAGCTTTCCAGCGTTACAGAGAAAAATTGCTTCTTGTAAGAGGTAATGTAAGTTATAAAGTAGCTTGCCATGCATCACACGTGTGCAATAAGTTAAAAATAATAAATCCTAAACAAGCTCGGTAAGCGCTCCGCAATCCGCATTTCCATAAAATATCTGTCTGGATTCGCGGACGTCTGCCGCAAGCGTGCGTCTTTTCTCCGATAGGCCGGCGGCGGGCGCGGCGGCGGCGGCGGGGACATAGTCGGTACAAAATAAAAACAGTATCAGAACTTCATAAACCTACTCATGAATAAACTTCACCTACCACATACCAGAGAACGAGAAACATACATAAACATCTATGATCTCTACCTAAATTCAGCTGAAAAAAATCCACAAATCCTGTTTCCATTGTTGTGATGGAAATGTTTTATGAAAAATAAGTTAACAGGTGATGGCACCATCGACTTGGTCCCACGCGAAGCAAGAAGGCTTCTTATCATCTGTTTTTCCTTATTAAAATCTTTAAACTCTTTTCTCTATTTTTTTTTGCATTTTATTATTTCATGATCAAATGAGTTGCTTTACCACCTGCGTTTCGGTCCTTTAGGTATCTTTTAAAAAGTTTTTGAGTCCTTGTGCGCTCGGCTTAAATCTCCAAAGTACAGTCAACCTTTCTTCTCTTGTGCTTACTGTTCGTTACCTCTACTATGCCTGTGTAGTGCCTCCGTCCATGGTGCGGAGTGTGGTGCTCGCGGCGGCCGCGATACAATAAACCAGTCGCGTTATCGCGTGCTTAATTGGCGTTATCGCGCCGCCGCGACACGCCGCGACACCGCGCCCGCGCCGCCGCCGCACCGCGCCCGCCACGCCGCCGCACCGCCGCCGACAACAGCGCCCATTGTTCATGGACCAACAGTCGCTACTGTGCGAATCAAGATCTATCACTGCAATGATACTTTCTATTTGCGCTACTTGCAATTAAATACTTAGCACCCAAATTTTGAATTATATACCGTTCAATAGAGAAGAAATTTTATTCCAAATTCAAAGAATACGTATTTACTTATCGTTAGCAGGCAGGCGCAATACTACATTGGCTTGAAAGGGGTTAGATTTGAAAAGTTGAGTCTTTACGCGTGTCGTCAGATGACAATCATACAAGTTCATTAGAGACGCGTAGGCCATCGATGAATCCGTCAGAGCTGGATGGCGGAGTCGCGCGTGCGCACCTCGCCGTCTGTTCAAGTGTTTACTTGCGACAGTTTACTGCGAACGCAACCTGACAGCACTGACTCCTTAACGCTATTCAAGTCCGCGTTCATTCCTATCTCGCGTCGTCTCATCAGGCGATGCGCTTCGACATTTAAATCCAGTGGACGAAATAACGATGTAACTAATGTGGAGAACGAGAATTACCTGTGAGTCACAGGCTGTGAGCTGTGACATTGCGAATATGATTATAAAGAGAGAAGATGATCAACAAGCATTAAAAACAGAAAACTAATTGCCGTGATTTCAAACATATTTAGGTATGCATTTTAAACATTTTTTTTAAAGCGCTGTTCAGCTAACTACACTTCATAATATGTCAACATCCACCGTTTGGGGTTTATTCAGTGGAAAATAATTTACGTTTCCACATACTCGCACATGTCTGCACACGTACTCTTAAAAACACACAACCCTTCGTCTAAGGCTGTTGAGTAAAAAGGTTAGATTGTTGGCTATTTTCAAAAGATAGCTCTATCAGTAGGTGCAGGCCGCCGCTCGCACACCCATTAACTAATTATCTGACGCCTTACTCTTTCTTTTCCAAAATCAGTCGCGTAAAGACACCACTTATGTGACGATTTAGGTCAAAGAATAGTGACTCCATCATCGCTTATCAAAGTTGGAAATGAGATTTGACTTTACACATAACGATACAATCAGGCCTAAATCTCATTAAGGTCAAAGAACTTTTAGGCGGCTGCGTCTGAGTGGTCACGACAGATAGCCGCTTATAAATTAGTTCGTCGATATCGTTCGCCGAATATAGGAAGTTTGCGTGACCGAGCGCCTTATGCGGAGCGCGGTATTTCACAATTAAGAATAACATGGCATATATGAACTGCGATACAACCAATCAGTTACCGACTAGCCGCTAACCGGCCACCGCCGCGGCGCGTGCGACTACTTTTTATCAAGAATTATATAGATTCACTAAATTCTATTGGAAAGTAAATAAAAACTAGCAGTAAAAAAGGTGTCCACAAATATGTAGCGAGACAGCTACGAAGCGCTACGCGGTGCAAAAGACATCGACGCGAGATCAATGCTACGCGCGAGGGTGCTTGTTTAAAAAATCTCTTTTTTCTGCATAATGTTCACGATCCATGAGGATTTACTGTTTAATTTAAATGTGAATGGTTTGTATCTATTTGTAATTTGTTGTAATATATCCACATGTTCGGAATTTGTTGCATTTTTATTGGTTGTTGCTACATAAAAGTCTCGATGTTTGTATTTTTAATCGAATTGTGTTTGAATTGCGGTGCGATGCCGGCTTAGAATAGAATCACCACATTTATTTCCCGGGGGTGTCGTGGAAGCCGACTAAAGGACTCGAGGGTTTCATATGTATTGCAATTTATGTGTACGTATACTTATATTGCAATTTTAGGATGACAGCCTGTTACTATAATGATACACGACTTAATTGAAACCCTATTTGTCAGACGTGGCGATAACGATCGTAATTTCACGGACCTTAAGGTCTGTATACCCCGGCAGGGATACAGGCATGATTTGTATATGTTTTTGAATAATGCATGTTTTGTTTTGGCGAGCGGCAGCAGCGTCGGCGCATGTGATGTGATGGTGATGCGATGCTCGTTGGGTATTCTATTGTTCGCTAATCGGCGCTCGCGTCCACCGTCCGTCCGCGCGATTGTCTCGACCACTCCCGCAGGGGTTTAGTGCAGACGAGTGGGCAAGGATGCTCAAGGAATGTGGCAATCTTGGACGACCTAGACATAGCCAGCTACTCACCATGTGTGAGATATCACGTTCGTTTAAACGTACACGTAAATATCATAGGAATGATTGGACAACCTCGGATTGGATTCTCGGTGGGTCACTTGAATATGTTCCCAGTCTGGTTAGATCATTGCAGGCTGAACCACCCGATCGTTCGTAAGTAAGAAAGATGGTTCCGTGTTTCGGATGTTGCTGTCTATGTTTACTTAGACGGCGGTCTTTACACAACCATGTCAGAAGCCTGCTACTTACTTGTAGAGGAGGTTGAAAAAATCTGACACTAGGGTTCATTAACCCAATGAACCCTAGTGTCAGATTTTTTGATGACTCACAAAGAGACAGAGAGATAGTGGATGATATGTGTGTTCAAAGTAACGCTCAATAAGCCGCCATACCTTAATTTGTGCTTAAAGTAAGCTTTTTGAGTTCCACATCTAGAGTAAACTAATTATAAATTACGTGCTCTGTTTCTATATTTTTTTTCGTTGGACTCTACGTTTAGCCCCGGGGCCATCAAAACTACACCTGTCGGCTTGGTGGAGAGCAATGGCTCACCGTGTAATAATTGAATGTTTGTTCTTTTCGCACAACCAGTCCAATCACGCCATTACTTGGGCTTAGGAGTCGTTCTGGGAAGAACGGATTGAACTGAATGTGCTCTGCGTCCATCTTATATATCTGCTTGCGTTGTTTTTGTCCGGTGTCGGCGCCTTGTTTGAAGCCGCGCGTGGTTGCGTAGTGTGACGTCACTTGCGGTTTGCGGTCCTCTGTAACCTGAACTCATAGACTGCTTGTGTCCACTTGCAGTTCTAAGGCAGTACTAGGTTCCCACAGTTCTCCTTGTAACGCCGCGAGGGTGTGTGGAACATTGCGGTCAGTGTGGTGTGTCGCTATGTGCGAACGCTGACGCTACTTTTGTCCGTTTGTTTGTTTCCTATGATCACTTACGCGGTCGCTCTTAGTTCAATACGTGTAGACGCTTGGCTTTTATTATTGTTTTCGTCTTCAATTATCCTACTATATGGTATACCTAGTATACTATGCTATATATTTAATGTAGCTTACCACCCTACCGCTGCCGCATTCTTCTTTATTTTTCGTGTGGGACATCAAATCGATCGATCAAACTTCCTACTTCCAATTTACAAAAAAGGTGCTCAAGAGTATGGAAAAGTTAGCGCTATGCATCTACTAGCGCTCCATCTATGAATGGAAGTGTGTTTCACGCGGAAAGCTGCGCGAGTCTCGTGCGGTCCCTTTCACCTGTTGTAGAGTAAGGGGCTCTACGCTCTGTACAGGATCACACCTCGACCGCTAGGCGGCGCTAGGGTATGCAAACAATCCCTCTATGGAATGCTTTCCGAACACTCCATTTGAATGCTGAAAGTCATGCTAAAATAAAAATGAAGGCTTGCTTCAAGATAACGAGACATACCTGAATACAAAACCATCCATCCCCCATTTTGCAGCCATAATTTTTAAGATCTTTTTAGGATATCTGGCGTAAATGCGACAAGTCTTTGACAGATTTTATTTAAGTTACGATGAAGCCTTTGACCAGAAAAAAAGAAGAGCTCGATCATTTTGTCATAGGTATGGATTATTTATACGGATGGATCCCATACATATCATATCATTCAGTGCAAACGATGCGCATGTGATGATAGACTAGAAGTAAATCCAGTGTAATGTTGGTAATGTCACACGTCCATACCACTACAGTAAGTGACATGACCATTAGGACTTCTCGCGACAGTTGATTAGTTCTGCGGCATTTCCATGCGGCTGTCGTCGGGCGGCCTCGCGCTGCGGTTGGTCGCTTGACCGCAGAGAATTAGCTGATCCAGCGCGTCACCGAGACTCGAGCACGCGTGTCTTTCGTTACACAATGCACATGCATTATTGAGTGCATCAATCAGCGCAGCGCTCATCTTGAGACTGCGACGTCATGCACATGCAAGAACACTATGCCATATGCCTCCGTTTGGGAGTATGTGTTTGGTAGCAATCTGTCAATGATGCTCTAAAATCGATGCATTTTTGTAAGAGTAAAGAAAACAGACAGACGCTACATAAACTTTAACATTTACGAAACTTTCTTCCCGTTTATGTTAATTATGTTATGTACCTACATAAGTACAAAGAACAAAGAGCGAAAGTTTTAATTGCGCTAACTAATGTCGAAACCATCTCTCCTTTACGCCACGAGCACCGATTCTAAAAACGCGAGAAGTTTTTAATAACTTCATAATATATTATTACAATTACGAATAGATACAAGAAACATACCGGCAAACAATCATCACGTTATTTAATGGATAAAGAGAAAAACAGACACAAAAGTTCATCCGGAGCTTTGAATCGCCCGCTCTGTGGCGTCGCCTTGTCCATACAAAAGACATCAACGTGCGTTGCTATCATTTTCAGCAGCAGGTTATTGGTACTTTTTGACTGTTCAAGCTGGTTTATCCTCTCAGGAAGTGGTGGCAGTATTTATTGGTGTTATGTAGGTAGATGCAAGTACACAGTATCGCGTGTGGTTGCGCCATCTCCCCGCCGCAGCGTCGGCTCGAGAGCTCAAATTGCTGATTCCCGTTAGAGCCGCGCAGGTGTTTTATCACCGCCGACGCTATCACACGAGCTTGCCTACTCTATCATTGGTACCTACTACATCCACATCCTTTCCATTCGCTAATTATACTTGAAATAATTGCCGACTCTACTGAGAACTGAGAAAATCACCTGCCTGTGTATGTGTACACTGAATGAACGTCACATGACCTGCTTATTTTGATGAATGCGCTCTCAAAGAACCTGTCCTGTGAGGATAAACAAACAATGAAATAGGGGACGCTTGTGTGTACTGCGTTTACGTTTATACGTTCATGCGCCATGTTTTGTTTGGGTCAGCAAAAGCTCTTTGCTATGTGGAATTATTGCTGTTGATTTGTTTATAAGACTAGCGTAACAAGTTTGTAGAGTTTATTCTCATGATCATGATGGCACCAAGCTACGTTAAAAAGTTGAAAATGATGATTTTACACGTTTTAATTATGCAGATGAAGGTATGCATTGCAGTGTTTTTAAATACCAAGCGAGACAACTAGCGTGAACTCGTATGCAGGTAGGCACCCGCTCGGCCGCCGCGGCGCAGCTTAGGCAGGGTGCGCGCGGGGGTGCGGGCGGCGCGCGGGGGGCGACCAGCATCGAGCTTTCGGCTACATACAAATAAACCAGTTTCCCCCGCACCCCGCGCCCCCCCCCCCCTGCCACCGCCGCCGCTACAGCCTGCGCCCGCGCCGCTGCCTGCCCCGCACCCGCGCCCTTACACGACCAATACTTTTCGTTTGTCGTTGACATTCTCCAACCGTTTTAATGAATGTATGCAAATGATAAAGCTTTTAGGTAACCGAGCTCTCGAGCTTTGATCTTGGTGTTTCTGGGGAAGGCTGTATGCACATTCCACCTCATGAACCCCCTTCTGTTGGGTGTCGTAGGGCCATGTTTGCGTGTATCTAGGTCGGTCGCCGAATGCCGGGACACTCCATTTCTAGTTCGAATGTAGGTGTGCAGTGTCGGAGGTTGTGCGAGTGTGCGGGGGCGCGGGGGTGCGGGGGGTGGCGGGGCGCGGCGCGCGCGCAGGCGGCAGTACGTCGGTCGGAGCCAGCGCGCACGGGTGCGTTCGCGTAGTGGAGCGCGCGGCCGCGAGTGTGATGCGAGCGCGCCGCCCGCCATGGCCACGCTCGGCCTCTCCAAGGTGTTCATCCTCGACAAGTACTTCACCGAGCTGCAGAAGTTCTGGGAGACGGAGAAGAAGCTGCAAGGTGAGCGCCCGCGCCGCGCCGCCCCCCTCCCGCGCCCGGCTCTGCTCGCCCTCCCCCCGCCCCGCCCGCGCGCGCACCACTCCCGATTGTGATGATGATTATTACTTTTTTTAACTACGGATCGACGAAAGCTCTCCGCATATTTCTCCCGTGAATGCCATCTCTAAGATCCAGCTCGAAGGACCTTGTGGTCGGGACAGATATGGCCCCTGTTTTTTGTTCGTTCTTCAACCGTCAAGTGATAGTGTTTGGTGTGGTGATGAGTCACGTAAATAGGTTGTTATAGCACGATGATACATCCAGTTCACTAGAAATGTTCAGGCAATGAATAGAGTATAGCCACAGATAAACTGCAGTGGTCCACGATCTCTTTGTTTCCAATAGGCGTAGTGCTGCGCACTGGGAGACAGTGAATACGCTTGTAAACAATGTTTATCTAGGAGTTGTTTTTAATTATAAAGTTGTGATAACGCAGCTTTTAGATAAATTTTCCTTGAATGAATGGTGTTATAGTGAGTTGAACTTAATGAAAAGGATAAAAACATTATTATTGGCTTAAAACGGTTGGTGTTGACGTCAGCTACACGTAGAGTTTTCTCAATTTTGAACGGCAACGGCTAATCTGTCAACAGATTTAAGTCTTCCGATCCTATAGCCCCATCTGGGTAGGTGTGTACTTTTTGGGGCCAATATAACTCTAACTCATTGATAGTATTTCCTGAAATTCCCAACAAAGTGCTTTGTAGACATTGGGCAGACTTCCTATGTGTAGCCTATATCCCGACTTTGTGTTATCTTTACCCATTTTAAACTAGAGTCAAATCAAGGGCAGGTATGAGGCTTAAGTTAGAAGTTTAGTAGATCTAAATAGAATTGAGAAAAACACCGGAAAACTAGCGAACAGCCTAATATCCTTCAGACTAACAACGATTCATATTTTGGGTAATACATACATACACATACAAAAATCACGCCCCCATCCCTTCCGGGGTAGGCAGAGCGTTAACAATCGTAAAATTACGGTCGTTATCGCCACGTCTGACAAGTATTGAGGGCCCTTTTCGATGATACATGTATCACTGTAGTGACAGGTTGTCAGCCTGTCGCCTAAATTGAAACCCTCGAGTCCCTTAGTTGTCTTTTACAACACCCAAGGGCAGTAATGGGGTCATGCTATTCTAAGCCGGCATCACACGGCAATTTTGGGTAATGAGGTCTAGAAATAAGAAATAAAAAATGCTACGAAGCCATTGGAAATTAGAGTGAGATATTTGAATGTACGCAAAATTGCAGCTGCAGGTGTGCGGGGGTGAGGCTCGGGTCACGGGGGGGAGGGGGCAAGGATTAGAGGCGAGAAAGGTAAAGCCGAGCGGCTGAGGCAAATAGCGGCTCGCGAGGCACGAGCAGGCTTGTGGTACCGGCGGCGACCAAGCCGACCGCGCTACTAATTGTTCCCTCTCCTCCCGCAAGCCGCACCAACAACCTGTTACCTGAACCGCCAAACCCTGGCAAACAAGTAAACAAAGCGGTGTAGGAAGGTATTTTCAAAATGATCGTTAAACGGACAACATGTCTACATCTATGTATCACGTACTGATTGATAGAGCAGCTTAGACTAGGCCAGTTGCTATAATCAGCAAAATGACGTATAGTGCCTAAACGTCAAATAGTATATCCAAATATAGAAAACATGAATATCGTTCGGCCTGCCGTCTAATACTCGAATAGGAAGTTTATACCAAACTTTCAATTGGAAAGCTCAATTTGACAAAACGAGTACCTAAACGATTCCGCATCACGGCATCGCGTCTCCGAATAAACAAGGAACTGGTCGAACTCGCGTACAACTTTTACTGACACTTTGATACGAGGGGCGCCCTTCATTCCATTTCATCTAGAGCACCTTCTCTTTTACCTTTAGCGCAGCCCTTTCTTATTTACTCGGTAAAAACAAACAACAGGTCTTGCAAGTTGAGATCGGATCGGCCATTGTTGAGTTTATTTTCTCTGCATGCGACTATTAAAGATTCAGAGCTTCTTTGCCGGAGAGTCCGACTCTTGTCCGTTTTATTACACACACACACACATATATCACGCCTTTATCCCTTGCGGGGTAGGCAGAGCGTTAACGGCCGTAAGAATACGGTCGCTATCGCCACGTCTGACATTTTTGAGGATTGTTTTCTAGGGTTGTTCCAGAAAACATGTGTATCACTATAGTGACGGGTTGTCAGCCTGTCGCCTAAAAATTGTAATACACCAATACCCTCGAGTCCCTTAGTCGCCTCTTACGACACCCGCGGGAAGGATGTGGTGTGATGCTATTCTAAGCCAGCATCACACGGCTTGTCTGTTTTATTCAAACTCATTAATTAGTCTACCAGCAGGTGACGTACTAAGTTTGCTCGACTATAATGCCTTCTTAATTTATGCAAGTGTTGCATCAAAATTCTACCTCGTTCCAATTCATTACCTATGCTGTATCTAAGGATCAATGTAAACATTAATGTTCAGGATGGAATAAAACTTTTCGCGTCTGTATGTATGTATGTTTGCTTACATCTTTAAAATACACAACGGATTTTGATGCAGTTTTTTAATAGATAGAGTGATTCTAGAGGAAGGTTTTTATGTACGGGAAAACAAGTTGTAGTTGTAGCGGACGCAGCCGCTGGACGGGCCGCTAGTTATAAATAAGCGCTTTAAAGTTTTCAAAATACTTATCAACAGTACTACGGAAACAATCTGTAGCGACTGGCGACAACTCGCTACGCTCAATCAACGCGTATTGAAAAGACATGAACGCGCGCCATCCGCCTCCTGCCTTGTACAGAAACGGTTTTACTTATCGCGTGTTGCAATATACTTGGAAGTAGATAAACTGGCTCGTTTATATTTATAGCACGGTCATGTCGATCAGCTGGGAGGGTTTCAATATGAGGGCGAAACATGTAATTTAGTTTATACTCGCTCTACCACTCCACATTGTTGATGCAAAGTAAACTATTCGCCTTTGTCGTGATGCTGCTTGATTAAAAAAAGACGACGAGTATCGGCGATTATACAATATGCAATTTAAAGTCATGGAATTCCTGATGGCGGGCACTACTCGCATTCCCCCGTGTGCGCGCGCGTGCTGATGCGCGTTTTTGCCCGCGTTACCCTGCAGAATCGCAATTTCCTCGCGCTCGAGCTACTTTATTGGCCAAGCCCTGGCTCCTAGTGTCGTTAGATGACGCGTGTCCGCGGCGACATCTCACTCGGTTATGCTACAACAAGATAACCCGCGCTATCTCGCCGCGGCCGTTAACACGAACTGGTCTGTCAGGCTCGTCGAGATAACATCGTGTCACTGACTCTTCTTGTTTATTAAATGTCGGTGCGCCTTTGTGACAACGAGGGCCGGATAATCCGCTCTCTTCCTCGTGATGTGGAAAACCGCAGCATGCCGTTATAAAGAGCATGTTCTCATGGGATCAACTGGAGCCTCACAATATGTTTTTCTTCCATTTTCTTGTACAAGGCGTCATTATTTCGAAAAAAGAAGACTATTGTTTAAGGCGATAGGTCAGGCAGGAGAGGCACTCAAACACGACAATAATGAAATTCCATACTAGTTTTCGGTCCTAGTCGTTTTCGTTTCTAGTCTCGAAAAAAGGGTTCTTAAACTTCACACTTCGTGAATGGGTTCCTTCTTAGATTTTCCTGCGCATTCTTTTTTTTAATTTAATGGAATGTAAGCAAATCAACGCATGCTACGCGTGTTTTAAATTCTATTCACGGCATTTGTAATTTGAAAGGGTCGGTAATAGACATTTCTGCTGCATTGTTTGTTGTAGTGTCGATTATGTTGTTGGCGCCGATGTTTTACATCGCTCGTAAACTACAGCAAATATTATAAGCACTAAAACGCTTTTGTAACACGCAAAAGCGTTCGTAATAACTCAGTCGTGTAGACCAAAATATGATCGCTGCTGTAATAAACGATTACTCAGATACTTAATCGTTTTTTTTTTTACTTTGGATGGTGTCGCAAAACTATCACAATTTCCCAAAAATATCTCTTCATGCAAACAATACATCAAAATATCATTTGACCAAGTTTTTGGTGTTATTGCAAAGTGCCAAATACCTACGGCCAGTTTTGGTACTGATTGTTAAACTTAAATTACCTTCAGTTCTTAGCGTCTAATTGGAAATTACCAATTTTCACAAACGACGTTCGATGTATCTATACTACGAGTATGTAATGTTTACATGCAGGCATAAATATGACTATTTCATAAAGTGCAGCTAGTTCTGCAACACCACTTGCCTTAAGTCAATTACATACATAAACACACACATACACATATCACGTCCGTTTCCCTTGCGGGGTAGGCAGAACGTTAACGGCAATAAAAATACAGCCTCTATCGCCACGTCTGACAAATGCTGAGGGCTCTTTCAGATATATTCGTGTATTCAATTACAGTTTTTACTTACCGATTAAAATGACCGAGAAAGCTTATTTAAGTTTGTTCTGAGCAGGATGTGATTGGGTTCGCATTGCAGCCGTCGCCCGAGGAAAGTAAAAGCGCTGTTCCCGCTGCGCCCGCGCCGACCGCGCCGACCGCGTTGGTTGGTCGGCATTCCGCGCACGCGCTCCAGGTTTTTGCGCGCGCGACTTCGCGGGCACTAGCTAGGGATCATGCGTCAAGTACACATGCCCTTCGAGTTCGTACTCGTACTATAGTACATCCTGCACCTACTCCGGCGATTGATGAACACACACGATGCTTAGTAGATAGTATAAACCCACGTCTTGGACTGCTGGCTAAAAAGTCTACATCATCTTCTCGGCATATACCTAACTGATGGGTCGGGCTTCACTCGGGCTGTTAGTCAAAGATGATTCAGACAACGAACGCAAACAGCATCAAGTTTGAGTTTTTATTCGGGCAATTAAGTTGAAGTCTGTAATTTTTATGAGGTTGTTAATTTAATTCTTCCCGCGGCGCGGGTGTTGTAAGAGGCAACTAAGGGACTCGAGGGTTTCATGTGTATTACCACGTATTAGTTACTCCAGCTCTCAAAAAAGTGCTGAAAGAAAAATTTAAATTTCTTAACAAATTCAGAACATATGGTAACATAGCTGACGAACATAGTTTTAATCTGTTGAGAGAGCGTGCTAAGCGTTTGGAGGATGCCTGTTTTAATAAATATATTAAATATGTCGAAAGCTCAATTAGACTTGACCCTAAAAACTTCTGGTCTTATGTTAAAGATCGGAAACAGTGTAACACCTTCCCAAATTCGATGACATACGGAAATGAACGAACTGCGGATACTGGTGAAGGGATTTGTAATATTTTCTCGCAGTATTTTCATTCTACTTATCAGGAACCCACATTTACACCCACAGACACCGAAGTTATTGCACACTACAACTCACTTGCTTCGACAGCCGTGGCCGATGTGCACAGCTTGGAAATTACCGAATCAATTGTCTTACGCCAACTGAAAGCCCTGGATTGTAACAAATCTGCAGGTCCTGACAACATTCACCCTCTCCTTATTGTTCAGTGTGCCAAATCTATTTGTAAGCCGGTTTCTCTCCTTTTTACTAAATCAATAGCAGAGGGTACTATGCCTTCAATTTGGAAGTCGGCTATTATAACACCGATTCATAAAAAGGGTTCAAAGCGTAAGACTGAAAATTACCGTCCTATTTCCAAGTTGTGTATTCTAGCCAAGATACTTGAAAAAATTGTACACTCTCAATTATATCCAGCCCTAAAAAATATTATAAGTCCCCAACAGCATGGGTTTATCCAGGGCCGCTCTACAGTTACTAATTTGATACTTTTTACCGATACAGTAACCACTAAAATGGAGGGAGGAGGGCAAGTTGATACAATCTACACCGACTACTCCAAAGCCTTCGATAGAATTGACCATAATTTGCTTTTAGCTAAATTACAAGCAGCTGGAATACGAGGCAATTTATTCCGTTGGTTCTCATCCTACGTAGAGAATAGATCACAGCGAGTGGCTCTCAATGGTTTCTGCTCTGCCTCGGTCAAAATTCCATCCGGTGTTCCGCAGGGTTCAATTCTTGCACCATTGTTATTTACAATTTTTATCAATGATATTTTGGACTGTTTCAAGGCTTCAAAGTGTCTCTTATTTGCAGATGACATGAAAATATATAAATCAATCCACAGTGTTGATGATGCACTCTCACTTCAGCAGGATTTGGATAGACTCGAAGCCTATTGTCGCTCGTGCAAGCTTGACCTTAATATAAACAAATGTAATATTATCACTTATACTAGAAAAAATAAACCCATTTTCTTCAATTACACTTTAAACGGTCAGCTTCTAGTAAGGTCATCACTTGTACGGGACCTTGGCGTGCAGCTTGACTCTAAACTCCTCTACGACAAACACATAGAAAATATAACAAGTAAGGCTCTAAAAACTCTTGGCTTCATATTTAGAATTTCAAAACCTTTTCAAAATCCAAAAACTCTTAAGATTTTATATTGTACTTTGGTTAGGAGTCAATTAGAATACGCCTCGCAAGTTTGGAATCCTGGCTATGATGTTTACATCGACAAGATTGAAAAGATCCAACGTAAATTCCTACGCCGTTTAAATTATAAATTCAGAATCCCATACGACTCCTACTTAGATAGTTGTAAACATCATCATATACTCCCATTACAAAGCCGAAGGAGTACTGCAGACATTCTTTTTCTGTCCAATATCGCTCTGGGCAAGATTGACGTCCCTGAACTCTTATCTGGAATCAAACTTTGTGCTAAAGGCAGAAACTCGCGTTATCCAAATCTCCGATTATGCCTACCTCGAGCTCGTACCAACTACAAACAACACTCCTACTTCTGCCGAGTAGGTAAACACTTTAATTATTATTTCTCAAAATATATAGACCTATTTAACACATCACACAGAACAATTAAGACCCTAATACACTCCACTTTTTTTGGCGATGTAATGCGAAACAAAGACTAGGTAGTTTAATTACATTTTATCAAATTTAAATAATATTACTACAATAAACCTTTTACTTATTTCCCACTGGCTGACTGACCTACGGCTACTGGCATGCAAATTAATAATTTTTTAGCTTCTTTTGAAATTTTATATTCTACTTTCTTTGCAAAGCAGTAAATGTCAATCATCGTTTCGTGCTATTGTCGTTCTATAGGCGGAACCTTGTTAATGGCTTAGTACTGTGCTACTGTTTACAAGCCCATTTTTTGTTAATTTAGCTGTAAGATTCCCTAAAATAAATAAAATAAAATAAATAAAATTACAACTTTAGGCGACTGGCGGACAACCTGTCACTAAAGTGATACACGAATCATCTGAAGGGGCCCTCATTACTTGTCAGACGTGGCGATAACGACTGTAATTTTACCATCGTTAAGGCTCTGCCTACCCCGCAAGGGATAAAGGCGTGATTTGTGTATGTGTGTGTTAATTTATTACATCTCTACAGACAAGAGCCATCTGGCATCATGGAAGAGACCTAACTAACTTTTACATTGTATTATAAATAAACTAAGAAAAGATCAGACTAGACTAATATATTACTTTTTCAGTCCGATGAATTTAATTACCTACCTATTTGAGGAGTTGTCTTTCTGAAGAAGTTTAGTGGTGAAATCGGTTTTCCTTACACGGCATTCGCAAAGAAAAGTTCTATGATGAAACCTTGTATACAACATGTAGCTACAAAAGCTTCGCTAAAGTTAGATGACCGGAGTTCGCTGTTGTCGGATAATGGCCTCTATTACCCGCCGCGCTGCAATAGCACCTCTCGCTCGAGGATCGCGATGTCCCCCTTTCACCACCGGCCTGCGCGTGCGTCGCCGCCGTGTAATAGCGAGAATTCCTTCAGCAGATTCGTTCCTAAAACACATTCGAGCATTTCCTATACGTGGCATCCGCGAGACGTGATGCTTCGAGACTTTCTCAAAACATTTCACTCACCAAAAGCGGATGGAAGCTACGCTCGTGTCCTTCGCCAGCGCCAATAAAAAGGTTTTTTGACGTTCCCACGTGGCGAGGCAGACGGGACTGTGTTATGGCGGTGCAAGGTCGAGAGTCATCCGGCGGGGCTGCACGCTGCGACCGGTCCCCCCCCTGCGCCCGCGCAGCACCCCTCCCACGCCCAAACACCACTATAATAAATATAATCAGGTGATCATTCGGTCCCGTGAACGTTGGCATCGCCTGCACCGACCCGAAATGCTCACGGATGCCGTCCCTTTTATCTCACGCTTATTAAACAGAGAAAAAAGAATACCTGTTCCAGAGAATTCCGATGTTTTCGTGTTTTCCTTATTTATCAGTCACAGGGTGGGCTCCACTTGTTGCATTTATGTCTTTTTTCTTGATCCAAGACGACATTCATGTAAAACTATTAATTGTATACGTAGTAGGTATTGATTGTGAAATATTCTAGTCTAGATAGTAAGGTTAATGATTTTCCACCTTTAGTTCTTCTCTGAACTAAATGTCTAACTCTTCTTCACGAGGAAGACCAATTACTTCATCTTGTTCTATACTCTAGCTAAGAGTTGGAAATCATGTCTTGTCCGAGTATAATAACTTTTTTTTGTCTCGACTTTATTGCTACTTATCAGAAATGGGATAACTGTTGACTCTACGTTAAAAAATATAGTCGTCGTTTGTTTTTTCAACATTTGTAGTTTCATCTGTTTCCTAAAAGTTCCAAGCTTACCTACGTCCTGGTAAAGAAGTTTGAAGGTGCTATGAGTTGTAAAATTCATTGGAGATCGATGACTCCAATTAAGGCAGTACGCGGGGCGGGCGCGGGGCGGGCGCGGAGCGGGCTGCGATGCCCGCCGGCTTCTGTTATTATTGTAGTTAACTCACTTCCGAATTCCACAACTACCTTAGCTAAACGAACGCCTTCAATTGAGAATTGATTGGATCGTATGTTCTATGGAATGTTCTTTTGAGCGAGCCGGCATTACACGTTACATTATAATGCAGCTGTGTAGCAGATTGTGTTGCTGCAACGCATAACCTGAACATCGTATCGATGTCCTAAGGTACTCTACTTCAATACCTACAATACGGCAACAATGAGTTTTTTTTAATTTCAGACGCTTCATCATCGAACGAGGCGGTGCACCTGCAGCGGCGGCTGCTGAGCCTCAGCTCGGAGCTGGTGACGCTCCGCAACCACCTGCACGTAGGCGCGACGCCGCCGGGGCAGCCCCCCGCGCCCCCCGCCGCCGCCCCCGCCGCGCCCAGCCAGGCGCCCGCCAAGCCCGGCACGCCGCAGCCGGCCGTGCCGCCGCGGGCGCCGCACCACCACCCCCCTCCGGCACCCCCACAACCACCTCCACCAGGTATTGCATCATTCGACTGATAGAAAAGCTACTCAGTCAATAAACATACAAAACGTCTCTATGCTCACGCTGCAAGTCAAACCACGTTGGACATTGATTCTTACATTTTTAAAAGCTAAATGTTAAAATCGATTTGTAGCCGTCTAGGCCGCCTTGAGGCCAGCTGACACAATTTCTATGGTATAGCCGGTCTCTGTCTACAGCATGCAAGGAAATAAAGGACACCTGTAGATTATCAGTCTCTTTTTCGTTGCTCATTTGAGAAATTGACAAGCAAAGATAAGATCTGCCAGAATCAAAGCCTAAGCATTAGGTCTTCGGGCTTGAAAGCTGTCTTTGTATCGTTGTAAACCTTTCCTGGTATGATCTTGCCTTTTTTCTTCTTACTTACCTATATTTGTCATTCCCAGACACACGATGGCGCAGCGCCGCGGCGACGACCGTCCCTACCGCGACGGCGACTGCGACCGCCACGAACACCGCCAGCTTACAAGCCGGGCAGGGCGCCGACGTCGATGACCTGATCCATCTTCGTGGCCCCCTCACCGAAGACGCTGTCGTCAGAGCCCTGCAGGCTAGGTTCTACCACAATAAATTTTATGTAAGCGCTAATGCAAAATATTTGAAAATGTTCAAACATTCAGTTACCCAATTGATGCTTGACCTGCAAGACGTGCTTTCTGAACTGATCATTTCCAGCATTACCTTTCGCCGATTACCTGTCATTGATTACCCACGCCAGCTACCATCATGACTCTCCAGTGGTACTGAATTTTAAGCCTTTCTTAGTTACCATATCACCTATCTTAAGATTTTTATATCTTGTCTTGCTTGTCTGCAGACGTGGATCGGGCCGATCCTGATAGCTGTGAACGGGTACACGGACACGGGCAACGCGCTGACGCTGGCGGCGGCGCGCGCGCAGCGGCCGGAGCTGGCGCGGCTCGTGCACACGGCGGTGCGCCACCAGGCAGACACCGGATACCCTCAGGCTATCATCCTCTCCGGTGAGTATACAAGCATTTCAATCAAAGTGAAAAGGACAGACTTTTGTTCTTAGGAATCTCGGCAGTACTCGAATCATCCAAACGATTTCGGTTATCATTAGCCACAACACAACTATGTATGATGAAGAGCTAGCGCAAACCCTAGCTTATCGATCAGGCTCACAACTCACAATCACATCTCAAGAGCTACAATAACTTAGGGCCTCACTCAAACTGTGTTTTTTCGTACAGGCGTATCAGGATCGGGCAAGACGTACGCGTCGATGGTGCTGCTTCGGCGGCTGTTCGACGTAGCGGGCGGCGGGCCCGAGACCGACGCCTTCAAGCATCTAGCAGCCGCGTTCACCGTGCTGCGAGCGCTGGGTGCCGCTGCCACGCCTGCCAACTCACATTCCAGCCGCATTGTAAGTAAACGTAGGACCACCAAGGAGAATTTAGAAGCAGGATAAATTTGGAGATAATCCGTGTTAGAAGAGTTTACGTTTACGAGTTCAACACGACATTTACCCCTGCGCTGGCTATGACTGATGAAGCTGGCTTCACTATATTTTTGAACGGAATAATTCCGTTATTCCAGGGTCACTTTATCGAGGTGCAAGTGACGGACGGCGCGCTCTACCGCACGAAGATCCACTGCTACTTCCTGGACCAGACGCGCGTGGTGCGGCCGCCGCCCGGCGAGCGGAACTATCACATCTTCTACCAGCTGCTGGCCGGCCTCACCGCCGAGGAACGAGCCGCCTTGCATCTCGACGGGTACTCGCCCCAAGACCTCAGGTACATCATTATAAACTATCATAACTAGCAAGAAATATGCCTGACAGCTACAAAAAACCTAATTTATTGTTTACTGTACAGGTACCTTGCATCACCTCAACATCGACGACCAGACCCGGAGGATGCGGCACGCTTCCACGCTTGGAAGACCTGTCTCGGAATCCTCGGTATACCATTCTTAGACGTGGTGCGCGTGTTGGCTGCCGTGCTGCTCCTCGGAAATGTACAGTTCACTGAGGGAGCCGACGGCATTGCAGAGCCAGCAGCTGAAGCTGAACTAGCGGCTGCTGCGTCGCTATTGGGCGTACCAGCGCCGGCTCTGCTCCGCGGCCTGACGTCACGAGCACCACCCCGCAACGCTCGCACTCCAGTCAGAGCGCCTGCCACTCCCGCCGCTGCAGTCGCCGCTAGAGACGCCCTGGCCAAAGCCTTGTACTGCCGAACGGTCGCGACAATCGTACGGAGAGCCAACTCACTGAAACGCCTCGGATCTACCTTAGGAACACTATCATCAGATTCCAATGAATCAGTTCACAATCAAGATGCAGCTTCACGTCGTGCGTCAACGAATGGCGGGCGAGGGCGCGCGGGGGCCAAGTCGATGGCGGTGCTGAACGACGCGGTGCGGCACGCGACCGACGGGTTCGTGGGCATCCTCGACATGTTCGGGTTCGAGGACGCAGCGCCGAGCCGGCTCGAGCACCTCTGCGCCAACCTCTGCGCCGAGACCATGCAGCACTTCTACAACACGCACGTCTTCAAGTCCTCGGCGGAGTCCTGTCGAGAGGAGGGTGTAGCCTGTGCGCTTGAGGTAACGCTGCTGAGTCCACTTCTAGGATATCTTCCTTTGCTAGATAAACCCAAAATTTTGCTAAAACCAGTGCATTTTTCCAGGTGGAATACGTGGATAACGTACCGTGTATAGACTTAGTATCATCATTGCGTGGCGGGCTGCTAGCAGCGCTGGACGCGGAATGCGCGGCGCGAGGTTCTCCCGACCAGTATGTCGCTAGAATCAAAGCGGCTCATCGGTATGTACCTATTAATAATTAGCACTAATCAAGAAATGGTAGTCTGTCTATCATATTTTCTATTTGAGTGGCTGGCGTTAATAACTTCCAAATGTCTTTATGTACAGCGGTCACCCTCGTCTGTGCGAAGCTCGGCCACCTCACCCGCGGCGGTTTGCGGTGCGGCACTACTGCGGGGAGGTGTCTTATGATGCCAGCGACTTCCTGGAAGCCAACCGCGATGCCGTCCCTGATGACCTACTGGCCGCCTTCGACACCAGGGCTTGCGAGTTTGGCTTCGCGACGCATCTCTTCGGTGCTGAGCTCAAGGTTAACAAATATCCTAAACCAAGGTAGCCAAATAGGGTTCTTATAAAGAGTAACTTCGAAACCACGCGACGTAACTAAACAGATATTCACTTCAAAGTTTTAAACACCATCTCGTCCTGCAGGCTCTAGCAGCGCACGGCGGCCCGACCGGCGCGCAGTTCCGCGCGTCCCCGACAGTGGCTGCTGCGCTGGACGAGGCTCCATCTTCCACGCTGACGCAGGACTTCCACACGCGCCTCGACAACCTGCTGCGGACGCTGGTGCACGCGCGGCCTCACTTCGTGCGGTGCTTGCGCGCCAACAACACCGAGACGCCCATGCTGTTCGAGAGGCTCACTGTGGCTAAACAGGTAACTCTTCCACGAGCAGCCTTTTTTGATCCAACTCTTCGACGTTAGAGAGATGATCAACCTTTCAGGTGGTCTGATAAGCATAGCAGAAGCACAAGTTTTTTCCCTCATGAACTTTACGATCGTTTTTGGATTTTGTGAAGCATGATTCTTTAGAATGTTATGATTTATCAGTTTGACTTACAACTAACTACCTACTTAGTTCTGTTTATTAGACCTCTAATAGTATAAGCAATTTGCACGCTGTTCGGGTAATCACCAACTTGTAATCTTTATTTTGGTCCAGTGATTCCTTCTAGTTGCCACAAAAGTTTGACATAACCAACGCTCTCTGTTTAGGTTCGATCGCTACAAATCCTGGAGACGGCGCAGCTGATGGCAAGCGGGTACCCGCACCGTATGCGTTTCCGCGCGTTCGGCGGGCGGTACCGCGCGCTGTGGCGGCGCGGCGGGGGCGCGGGCGCGGGCGCTGAGCGTGACGCCCCCGGCGCGTGCGCGGCGGTGCTGCGCGCCGTACAGGCCGCCGCTGCGCCGCCCGCGCCGGCCTCGCCCGCCGCCGTGCGCTGGGCCATCGGCGCCAGACACGTCTTCCTCAGCGAAGGCATGCGACAGGTTTGTACTCTATGAAATTTTTCAACCATGATATATATAACATCTTGAAAATACAGTAAATTACACTACCTACCTAAAGTAATTGAATGTTGTGACAACCCAATTTCGACTAATAAGTGAATGATAAAACATCTTACAGGTGCTGGAACGAATGCGTCGCGCGCGGCGGCAAGCAGCGGCCGAGTGCATCCAGGCGGCATGGCGGCGGCACAGGGCGCGCGCGCAGCGTCCCGGCCAGCCCAGTCAGCCCGCCAGCGCGACGCAGCCGGCCGCGCCGACGCCGGCCGCGCGCCCGCGCCCCGCACCCATCGCCGGCACGCCGCCGCCCGACCCGCAGGACAAGTGCGACCCGCAGCTCGTCAAGCGCACCTGCTCGCTTTTCGGCCTCGATCTGGTTAGTATGCACTTTATTCTGCAGTATAAAGTTAATTTTCCGACCAGGCTTTAACAACAACCCAGGAAGGGATAAAGGCGTGATATATGTGTGTATTTATATGCAAAAGCATACACCTGTGTTACAATTTGGAGTCCCGTGACCAGGATTTATTTCTGGCTACCTATGTGTTACAATTTGGTGCTCCATGACTAGAACATTAAAATGACGCGACGGAATCATAGAGACTTATATAGTACAAGAGATGAGGCGGACCGGACCTGATTTTTAATGTCACGCTTTCCTTCGTTCCCAGGAGCGTCCACCACCTTTGCCGCCGTCCCGCGCGTACACGGTGTCGGGCGGCGTGAAGCTGGGCTACCCGCAGCAGCGCACAGTCTCCGTCGACTGGGAGGAGGGCGGCGTGCGGCTGCGCGCGGGCGACAGCGTGCTGGCTGTGGGCGCGGCCAGGCGAGGCCACGTCGCGATACAGGTCGGCGCGCGCACCGTGGCGGTGCCGCACCGAGTGCTGGCGCCCCCGAGGGCACCGCCCCCGCGCCTGCAGCCGCCGCCCCCCGCGCCGCCTGCCCCGGCCGTCGCTGCACCGGCTCCCGCTTGAACTAAGGCCTAAAGGAACCTTTCGAGCGCTAATTAAAGCGAGAATATACACATAACTCCTATTAAGGATTGAGCAGAACGTGCGTATATCTAAGCGTAATATCATCTCGCTCGCCTATTGGTGTTCTTCTTCGCCTGCGTTTGGTTTTCGTCTCGAGTTTGCTTCTATGGGCGATAGAGGGTAGAAACCTGCAAGATTCGGATACACAATGTATGCCTAATGGTGCCTTATAATTATAGGTGTAAATAGTAATTTGTAAGTATTTATAATAACGAACGACTCAAATAGACTTTGAAGCTAGATGTAAAGTATTATTCAGATAATTATGAAATGATAATTATTAATTTGACTACGAATTCACATGTAAGCCCAATATTTTTTATGAATGTTATAGAATTACATATCTTAACTACTCATATGTAGTTAATAGACTGCCGGGCTCTTATTCTTTATTTTAATTTTATTCGTAACTATGTAAACTAAACTGAATTTATTACCATTATCTTAAAAAAGATGCAACTGCTGATTTTGTTTGCCATCTAAAGCTCGATGCTCAATAGTGTTGTGAAGATTTGCGTTTACGCTGCGTAAATCGTTACCAATCAAGCGTACCGCAGAAATTCGTACATAGATATAACAGTTGACTTGAGCTATCGATAACATTTGGTTTGCCGGCTTTGGAACAAAGTCTGGTAAACTAATGTTAGTCGCTTAGGCAGTAGTCTACGTATATACTAAAGAAAACCTATAGTTCTGTGCGAAAGCAGTAACCACGTTTTCCGCACCCGTCAGTATTATAATGTGCAACTGTGCAATCAACATTGCCTTCCCTACGTAAACGCAGAGTGTAAGCTTAAGGTCTCTAAAGTCTGTTTTTATTGAGAGAGTGTAAATTGACATTACTGGGTTGCCAGCTTTTTACAAATCTTAAATAGTGATGTACCATCATCTGACAAGTTCAGTACTGATATTTTCCATTTGGACAACAGCTACCGGTATGGCACATCACTATTTAAGATTTTCAAACAACTGGCAACCCAGTAATGCCTATTTACTCTCTCTGGACAAAAACAGACTTTACCACGCGCAGCATGTCACGTGACCGTAAGCGGCAGATGTCGTAGCTTGGCCTGTCATTATGTCGCGCGCGTGGTGTGAAGAAGCCTTAAAGCGGCCATCGCTCTGACTTGCCGACAAGAGTCTGACTAAATATACGTACCAACTTCAAGATTAGGACTTAGGCTAGCTAGACCGCAGCGCGGATGTGACGTCATACATACCAATCTGGTGCTCATACAAGTTTTTAAACAGAACCTAATCATTTAATGAAAAGCATCTGTAAATGGCGGCTGAGGCTTCCTCGCAGAACTTCGTTAAGAATTGATGTTCAGCTTGTAACATTCTACAACAGTTTTCTTAACTAAATTTTCTTACATCACGCCAACCACAACAAAACTGCTTTCGGTAGGTACCGCGGTGTGCGAGTATAGACAAATAAATCAGTCAGTACACACATTTTGTAGGGTGGTTCTACTCATGATACTGAAGGAACAACTTTACTATAGGGTCACCTGCGAAATCGCAGAAATTAATTGAGTGTTCCACAATTTTTTCCCCGAGTAGGTATGACTTTTTTATGCAACACCCATTTTTTTTTTGCGATTTCGCAGATGGCCCTATAATAAAAGTTGTTCAGATTCATGAGTAGAAATACTCCTCAAAGTGTGTGTTAGAAAAATTGCCCTGTATGTTAGAGCAAGAGAGAATGACGTCCAGCCGTCAGTTACAGATCCTTCTTGAATGGATATAGTGGTGGTGACAGCCGCGCGGCGGTAACGGCCATAGAACTGTAATATGTAACTAAGTGTAAGGTACAAAATAAATTAATAAGAGTATATTGAAAAAACTTGTTTTATTTTATCAACCAAAATTAATTTGAGGCACAAAAATATTCAGTTTGGAATGCGGTTCATACATTATTACACACAGATATATTTAGCGGCAGTGTATTCGAAAAGTTCTGAACACATCGATATATCTTAAGACACGTAGTGCTATTTACAGAAATAATCCACGCTATAAAATACAACGATTTAGAAGCTATGGATTCTAGAAAATTATATAATACTCTATTAATATCCAACTATACTAATGATTCGATACAACTATGCTACCTCTCTCTTTTCTAAAATTACGAAAAATTTATAAACATCCGTATGATAAACTATGAAATATTATTATATAAAGTGTTTAATAGACACATAAATAGATAATACAACAACATTATATGACAACAAGGGTAAACGTTAGGGTCCCTTGAGTAGCGCAGACGGTACTAAACTATGGCCGTTCAAATAGGCCATATTTGGCAGCTGCCAAAATCGTGTTAATGCTATGACATGCAAGTCTATTTTTCTTTGTTGACATGTCTTTTAGTATGGCTTTGACAGCTGTCAAATATGGCCTATTCGAAAGGCCATACTTTATTATCAGGCAGCAATGCAAAATTAAAGAAATATTTGTCGTGATTTAAAACCCTATTAAACTGCTATTTCTAAACATATACACAGCACATGTAACGTCTATAACTTCGTTGAAATATCACATGCGATAACACTATTATTTATTATTTGCGAAATTCTTACAAAAATAAACATGTTTATAAAATTGAGAAAATTTATGGGCAGTGAAGTAAAAAACTACTACTTTATTTCACAACAACCAGCTTATAAAAATAGAGGATTTGCCAAAACAATGGTTGTACAAGCAGTCAGCGACCGCCACACAGTAAAGGAGGTAGATGCGGAAGGATGTCGCGCGACACACCACGCGACATCTGCAGGCGCGACATTGCATGAGAGGCGCGACACGACACACACGCGGGAATCCGCTTAACTAGTCAAAATTTGGCCACACTGGTATTATAATTATAAATTTTAAACATATAAATGCAGTATTACAAAAACCGGCATGTTTACAAAGAATGTCAATACGAGGTATTGATTAAACATGAAATCATTATTGTGTAATAAAATACCATATTTACATTAGATCAATTCATTGCAATAATCAAATTAAAGACGTTGGATTTTTAATGTTACGATTATCTAACGATCTATCATTATTTTGCATGTTCAAATTCAAGACGAGTAATTGCACTAATTTGAAACAAACCGAGATATTATACACTAACAACTGTTTTTATTTCGACAATTTAACACACAATAGGTATAACATATGCAATCGATTATATAATAATGATTGTTTCAAATTTATAATATCTAGTAAATATAATACTGCAACGCATTAATATTCCTAATTTAATATCCATAGGTTTCTATATTAAACATTACTTTTAGAACATTATTAAAAAGGCAAGCTGTGCTAATGTGTAGCTACATGTGGGTACCTTATTATTATCGTTTGAAACACAACATCGAGTGAGGTGGGCGTGCCAGTCACATACCTGCGTCTAACGCAATGTTGGAAGACTGCACAAAAATAGGTAGGATATTTTATCGTATTCTGAAATAAGTATTTTGATTACTTGACGATTGACGAATGGTTTTCGGTTCACTGACGATTTGAACGTGACAACGTCATAAAAAAATTGCCGATATCGGAGGCCGATTGTGGCTCTTGTCGCTCGTCGCCCTCTCTTCGTAGCTCGACAACGCTTCAGAGCGAGGTAACGCATGAGTCCAGTTTTTCGGTGCGTGCAGACCGCTCCATCGAGTTACAAGACGTTATCACGCCACAAAATGTTTTTCTTCACTCGGTTTGCGACTAGTGCGTCCACCCTAAATACTTTTATGAAAACGTACGAGAGCTATACATATTGTGTACGAACAGTGCGGTGGCAAGGCAATGTGCATCACTCGCGCGCTACCACCCGACGTAACAACGCAACCGACAGATATCATGTCATTTCTTCCCCTTCTTTCCAATTATGACAAGTAAAGAATGACTCGATCGCAATTTCTGAAACATCGTATTTGATTCATGCAAAAATCTGGTACTGTATTGTGCTTGTGTGTCTCACACGTTTTACTTTACTTATCGATTCCCATACCCCAATCAATTAACACATACCTCTGACTATAAAAAAGCAAGTATTAGAAACTTAAAAACGTGTGGTTAAACCAGTCGTTGCGGACTTCCGTCCACGGAATCGAATTACGACGTTTCAGAAATTAACTCCCTGTTCTTTGCCTGAACTTCGCGCGTCCTAATAGCAACTCAAAGATGTTTCTTACCAGATACTTCCATTACGAATAGCCGCTTTATGTATTAGATTTGTAACAGTAAAAACCTTTAACTAAATAGCGTTATGAAGTAAAAAAGCTCATTAGGTTATATTTAGCTGCGCCTAGGTTACAGCAAGGTCTCTTTTTACTGCACCGCTAACTTGTAACATGCAACAGACGCAATTAACACGTTTTGCCAATATTTTATGTTTATATTCAACAGTTACGACTTCCGTGAACCAATGTATGATATCTGTCGGATGTGCGGGCGGGGTGGCATCCTCCCAAATACCAAACAACAGACTTACTAGCAAAATATTCTAACGATTAATTATTGATTACGTTTTATAATAATAATAACACAACTTTATAATATTGGTCGTTCTTATGACGAAAGCTTTCAAAGCCTAAAATTAGTCAAAATCGTTAAACAAGTATTTTTTCCCATACCTTTTAAAATTTACATATTAAACGTGAATTTAAAAACGAATAGGCGATATAAAGCCCACACGCAGTTTGAGGCCCAACGCAAGTTTACGAGTCGCCAGCGGGCTTCATCAATAGCAATTAACCAATCAGGTGATCGGAGTATCGCCGCACTGGGCCGTGATTGCCAATCACAGAGAGCTTGATTACTTCAATTTGCTTCATTCGATACATTGCTATACGCTGTCTAAAGTCCAGACTATGCATACACATATCACACCGATATACCTTGCGGAAAAGGCTGAGCATTCACGGCCATAAAAATACAGTCGATTCCGCCATGTCTGACAAATATTGAGGGCCCTTTCAGATGATTCGTGTATCACTGTAGAGACAGTTTTTATGTCGCCTTAAATTGTGATACACATGAAACCCTCGAATGAATGTCAAGAATTGTTTGACTCGCATGCTTTTATTTTACTCTCATTTCTGTCGCCAGCGACTCGCGAACTTATTCGTCGAGCCCTGTAAAGATCAATGCTGTGATTTGAACACACGTAAGGCAGTGTTTATTGATCTAAATATATGCTCTATTCTCGAACGTCGCTCCCAGGCATAAATCCTTCATTTCTAATCCATTTATTGCTTCGTATTCGTGCTTATGTCTGTGCAAAAACCGCGTGCCGTCCATTACGTATATTAACTAAAACGTTAATCCCGTCGAGTGAGATACAATCCGCGGCCCATCTCGATCGATATGCAAATGTATTCATATGAATGCCGCGTCATGTGGTGCTGTGAAGTGCGGATGCCAGGCGGCTGGATCACGGCCGGTTATAGTTGTCGATAGCTGCCGATGATACAACGAGGAATAAAAATAGTTGCGGATTAGTTCCGCCAGATCTGTGATGTTGCACTCGAGAACACAGAACACTATACTCCACTCGCTTACATAGAGTCACGACCAGCGTAACTGTCAGTACACGCCTGTGCGTGCGTGTATGGAGAGCATTGTGGTCAAGTTACGATGGTCGCAACACTGTCTAAGCGAATGAGCTATGCAGACACTCGAGGACAGGCCTCGCATCATCACACGTTACTATCAACACTTGACTCTCTTGATACCTTTGTATCGATTGATACAAAGGTATCAATTTTTGATGACTGACTTGATGTCTGATCCAGCGCAGTAAGAGTTTCTTTTACCCTCCAACTAATAGCGAGCAGTCTGTTTTGTATGATCCCACGATCGTGAGATGACGTTATTCGTGTTCATAGGATAACAATAATAAATCGGCACTTGAAATGTGTTTAAATGTTAAACATTTGGCATGATTATTTTTGAGCTACGAGTATATTTATATTTTTTGTATGATTGCATCGTTTGTGGAAGTTTTCTTTAAAAAGTTACAAAACCATTTGCACGGGAATAAAAACTTCAGCAAATTTCACATTTGTCTCTTTAAAAAACACTGGTCTCTGGAATTGTCTGCTGAAAATGTCTCAATGCAATGTACAGATTTGACAGGGGTTGACCCTTTGGGGCTGTATAGCGATGAGATCACCTGAGGGCCGAGGACGGCGCTAGTCCTTGGCGATGGGCGTGCTGCAGGCGGCGGAGGGGGGGCGGCGCGCGGGGGGCGACAGCAGAGTGCTGGCGTCGTCCCCCGCGCCGCCCGCGGGCGAGGCGCTCCCCGCCCCCGCCGCCTGCTCGTCGCGCTCGTCGGCGGCGCGGTGGTCGGCGGCGCTGTCGGCGCACAAAGACACGAACACGTTGCTGTTGGACACCTCGCGCACGTACCGCCGCTGTTCCGCTGGAATGGAAACAACGCCTCTTAAGACATATGCCGCTGGCTTGCCATTGATCAGCATTCACGAGTACATGATGCAGCTAGGCCGGCCTCACAAGGGAACCCGCCCACACGGGAGGCATAGTGGTGCATTAGCGTACGTTGTTTCCTATAGTGCAACTGATTTCAGATACAAACGTCGGCTCTCTGCCAAGAGGCAAGTAGTTGCTGAAGGCCATGATGAAGTCAGATAATCTATGCAGATCAATTTACTCCCATCTGCGTAAGACAACACTTGCTTTAAGACCACGACGCGTATCGGCTTAGCGCTACACAGAAACTTCTTTCTTTTGATCTAATCCTATAATCCTGCAGCTTACTAAGAGATAATGTATCCAATAAATAGCAACTGTATAAATAAGATCTGTAGTTAGGAGTGGTCCCGATTGCTGTCTACGATTACTTACGTCAGAAAGCTGCTAAGATTTTCATTTAGTAACTTCAGGGTACCAAGTCGTCCGATTCGGTATTCTACACTTGTGTGCACTTACCGATCATACTAGTGCCCCAGCCCAACATAATCGGAGAGACTAGAGCTCACTAACTTCGTTGGCTCGGCCACGTAGCGATGATGGGAGAGGATCCGGGAGCTAAAAGAGTGTACGTGGGTCGTCCCGTGGGCGTCCAGTGGGGCGCCCCAGGTACCGCTGGAGAGACGTGGTAGAGGCTGACCTGCGCGACCTTCGAGTCAGCAATTTGTAGGAGATCGCGCAGGACAGAGATCAGTGGAGACAACTCGTTTCGGAGGCCAAGATCCTCTTTGGGTCGCTGAGTCAGCGGAGTTAGTTAGTTTTACTTACCGATCATATTGTGCAGGTTGTCGATGACCACTTCGGAGTTGTAGGTGGCGTCAACGGCGCGCTGCAGGAATGCTGTCCACGTGCTCAGCTCAGCTTCCTGCAACAATAAAACAGATGAGCAGATGAGCTCTACATTCCTGTTATCAAATCGTAGTTCCTCATTCATTCTCCTCGTCTTATCCCGTTCTCTGTCGGGGTCGGCTACCTAACCTAGGGATTTGACGTGGAACCAAGTTTTTACGCAGAGTTGCTCTGGTTTTGTTTGTTTGGTCTTGCTTGGTGCCATCTGACCTCTGCAACCCAAAGGATAATCTGGCCAGAATCCTGGTAACCCAGTCACATTCAAATCTCATCTGAATTCAAATTTTGTTTGAATGTGGGTTTACTCACGATGTTTTTCCTTCACCGTAAGAGCAGTCGGTAATTGTGAGTGAGTAAAAACACTTTGGTACATGGCGGGGATCGAGCTCGGGTCTCACGATTGTAAGACCGATGTCCTAACCACTTGGCCACCGATGCTCATCGGTATGGTGTTATTATCTTTATTGATTCTAATATAAATATAACCACTACGTCTTGTAAGATTAACAAAACCTATTTTACAACCTACTTCTATAACAACGAACAATAAGTTATTATTGCAATATGAATTGTTTTTTTTTACTGCTCAATATTATAATTATAATCGAAATAAGTTACCTATCATAAAATTCAAGTTAGGCATGCTTACAAAACTGGGGCAAAACATTGGTTACCAGGTCAGTGTAAACCGAAAACTGAAATGTCTTATGGCTAAATTACTACGTGACAAAATTGTATAAAAAAGCCTACACACGACTCCACGATATTGGTTTTCTAATAGGTATGAGTTACGGCCCACTTGAAATTCAGTATCTTCGTCTGACGGTGTTCCATGTCGTACTACCTCCAGCTACCTACGCGTGAACTCAAAACCTTATCAAATACCTACGTGTTCCGAATGGTGTCATTGCCTTATGAGCTCTATTTCTCTATTCTATTCTATTTCAGCCTATTGCAGTCCACTGCTGGACGTAGGCCTCCCCCAGGGAACGCCATAAGGCACGATCTCCCGTTTTTGCCATCCAGTCGCTACCAGCCGCCTTTTTCAAGTCATCGGTCCATCTGGCCGGAGGGCGTCCAACGCTACGCTTGCCGAGGTGTGGTCTCCACTCGAGAACCCGCTTACTCCACCGTCCGTCGGTTCTACGACAAATGTGGCCAGCCCACTGCCACTTCAGCTTGCTACACTTCCAGACTATGTCCGTCACTTTGGTCTTTTTTCGGATGGCCTCATTCCGGACTTTATCCATTATAGAGATACCAAGCATAGACCTTTCCATAGCTCTCTGAGTGACATGTAGCCGGTGGGCCAGTTTTACTGTCAAGTTCCACGTCTCAGCTCCGTAGGTCATGACTGGTAGGACGCATTGATCGAACACCTTGGTCTTGAGGCATTGTGGCAAAGATGATTCGAGGATGTGACGCAGCTTTCCAAATGCTACCCAGCCAAGCTGCACTCTTCTGGTGATTTCAGCCTCAAAGTTGTCTCTTCCCATCTGCAAAGTTTGCCCAAGGTACACGTATTTCTGGACAACTTCAAGGACTACACCTTCGACGTAGACCGGCTCGGGGATTATGTGTCGATTGAACATGACCTTCGTCTTATCCAAGTTCATCCCAAGTCCAACACGTCTCGAGGCAGAGTTAAGACTAGATAGCATTTTTTGCAGGTCCTGCAGCGATTCGGCCATTATGACTATGTCGTCGGCAAAGCGGAGATGCGTGAGACTTTCGCCGTTGACGTTGATGCCCAGTCCATCCCACTGTAGAGTTTTGAAGACATCCTCCAATGCGTTAGTGAATAGTTTCGGGGATATAACGTCACCCTGTCTTACACCACGGAGCAGTTGGATGGGTCTTGTTTTATGGTTTTGAACTTGAACGGACATCGTAGCCATTTCATAGAGGCTTCTCAGCACCTCCACATACCGCCAGTCGACTTGACAGCGCTGCAAGGACTCCAAAACAGCCCAGGTTTCGATAGAGTCGAAGGCTTTTTCGTAGTCCACAAAAGCCATACATAGTGGTTGGTTGTACTCCTCTGTCTTCTGTATAACCTGCCTTACAGTATGGATGTGGTCCACGGTACTGAAGCCCTTGCGAAACCCGGCCTGTTCCGGTGGCTGAAAGGCGTCAAATCTTGATGCCAAACGATTCGTGACGACTCTCGAGAACAGCTTATAGACGTGGCTCAGAAGTGTGATCGGCCTATAGTTTTTGAGAAGCGTTTTGTCTCCTTTTTTGAAAAACAATGCCACTACACCTCTGCTCCACGCCTTCGGGGTTGTCCCATTGGCTATTACAGAGTTGAAAAGCCTTTTCAGCTCCTCGAGGACAGGTTTTCCACCGGCCTTAAGTAGCTCAGAGGCCACTCCGTCTTCCCCGGGAGCCTTCCCATTCTTAAGCTGTCTGAGAGCCGCCGCGATTTCGTCTATATCTACGTCCGGGAGATCTTCTGTAAAGTGGCGGGAGAGAGGAGCTCTTGGGTCTGGGGTCGCATCAGGTGGAGGCTCTTTCGCATGCGAGGCATACAGATTTCCATAGAAGTCCTCAATTTCAGCGAGAATCTCTGGAACCGATGTGACAGTTACACCATTCGAGGTAGTTAGCTTTGCCAGATGACTCCTTCCCAGTGTCTTGGTAAAAACTTTCGACCCTCGGTTTTTCTCAATCGCCTCCTTTACGAGTCGAGTGTTGTAGCTTCGGAGGTCGCGTCTTACCATACTTCGGATCTTTTTGTTAAGTAACTGGGGATCTGGCAATGCATCCTCTGGTGTTTCCCGTCTAATTCGCATCAGTTCCAGGGCCTCGCTTGAAAGTTTGGACTTCTTGTCTGTTCGCCTTTTACGAAAATGCTTCGTCCCCACTTCGCGAATAGCCCCGACTATGCTCTCTAGGTCCTCGTCAACGTTTGCCGGGGTCTCCAGGGCAGCGAATCGATTTTTTAGTTCAAGTTGGAACTCCTCATGTCCGGCTTGGGGCAGATTGGGACGGAGAACTTGCTTCACCATGCGGTTTCTTTCTAGCTTGAAGTTGATATTTAGGGTGCCTCTTACTAGTCGGTGATCACTTCCGGTATTGAACCTATTGATCACTGAGACATCCCTAAATATATGCCGTTTATCCGTCATGATGAAGTCGATCTCGTTCTTCGTCCTGCCGTCAGGGCTCTTCCAGGTCCACTTCCGTTGGGGCTTTTTCTGATAAAAGGTGTTCATACAGAACAGCCCTTGCCTGCTAAGGAAGTTGACTAGCATTTGGCCCCTCTGGTTTCTGCTCCCGTAGCCATGTGGTCCCAAGCTTGATTCACCGCGCTCCTGTCCCACTTTAGCGTTGAAGTCCCCCATGACAACAGTGAAGTGGGTCTTAGTGGTTTGGTGTATGGCTTTCGACACGTCGTCGTATAGGGCCTCCACATCTTCATCTGAGCTGCTCGAAGTCGGCGCATATACCTGTACGACCTTGAGAGAGTACCTCTCGGTCAGCTTCAGTACGAGGTACGCTACCCTGTTCGAGACGCTGCTGATCTCCATCACGTTGTCACAGAGAGCCTTATTGACAAGGAACCCTACGCCACCCTGGGATTGTGCGCTCCCTTGCCTGAAGTAGAATAGGTGACCTGATTCTAGGGTTATCGTGTCCTCCCCCTCTCTTCGGACTTCTGACAATCCCAGAACATGCCACCGTATCTTATCTAATTCTACCTCAAGGATTTGGAGACTTTCGTCCAGCCGCAGACTGCGTCCGTTGTACGTCGCCAGGGTCAGTCTATGGCAGCCGTAGTCCGTAGCCCGGGGATTCTTCGCACCCCCTGCCCTACCATTACCCGGGCCGCTACCGTAGCCCGGGGTAGTAAGGCGGCCGGGAACTAGGGGCCGGTTTTTTCTTGTCCTGTCCATGGGGGGTTTTGCCCATAGTCACCACGCTGGGCAGGCGGGTTGGTGACCGCAGTGTGCGTTTTGGACTATGTTGTCAACACGGGAGGCGCTGCTGCCCACCTCCCGGAAGCCCTTTATCGCCTCTTACGATACCCACGGGCAGATTTGGGGTGGTGAGATTCTACTCTGCCGACACCACACGGCCAATTTCTGAAACATCGTAATTCGATTGCGTGCACGGAAATTCGCAACGATTGGTCTAATCTCACGTAGTTAACTTTCTACTTCTCGATGTTTGTATAGTCAAGGGTGTGTGAGTTTATTAAGGTATGACGGAATCGATAAGTAGAACGTGTGATATAGCGAGTAGCTATAACTAGTATTCTTTGTTGATACAAGCATAATTACTAGCAGTTTTCGCATGAATCCTTTTACGACGTTTCAGAAATTGAGCTCCAGGAGCTTCATTTTTTAAATTTCCGTATGCGAAATACTGCTACTAATCGTGCTTATATTACACGTTCTGCTACAAAAATAAATTTACATATACTCTAATCAATTCACACAATGTAGACATTAACAAAATTGAGTATAAAGTGTGATACGAGTGGTTTAACCATTCGTACTTCCGTGCACGATTTCAGACATCACACTTTCAGAAATGGAGCTGCAGAATGGCCGCCTACTACCCGCCGCCGCCTGAATGTTGAGGGTTGAACGCGTCCACACGTGAAGGCGGGACGGAAACCCTACGACGACCCGACCCCTGCTTGTTACACGTTTGTTATTTATAAATCATCCACTGTCTTCCTACTTTAGGAACAAGCCTAATATCTGCGGCCGACAGAGAACGGGTTAATGCAAGTAGAACGGTGAAGGTGCACGAAGATGTCATCTGACGATAGAGGAGGCGGAACACTCATAGCGGAAGACGCGACGCAATCTTCCAGCGGCGTTAGCGCAGCAATAAACATGTCAATGAAGTGAAGAGATGATGTTGTCATGGTTATATTAGCGCGATGGCTGCTGGGCCAGGGTCCCGTCGGCCGCGGCCGGAGCGGCGACCGCGCGGCCGTGACCGCCGCCGCGTCCACGCCGCGACCGCCGCCGCGTCACGCCTATAAATACGGCGCGGTTACCACTCGCGCAACCGGGACGGGACCACGATGTGGGCCAAAGCCGGCCGATGACGCCATATCAGTAGCAGCGCACGCGCCACTCAACCCGCGGGATACTTTCCATTTCAATGTTTATCTAACGAATACTTGTTCAATTCAACAATTATTTTGTATTAAAGTATGGCCGTTCGAATAGGTATTCCTTATTCGTAGGTCATTTGACAGCTTCCAAAATCATGTTAGGTAATGCTATGACATAAAGTATATTTTTCCTTGTTGACATGTCCTTTAGTATGGGTTCAACATTGTCACAAATGACCTATTCGAACGGTTATACTATACCTACTTTTTTTCTCACCTCAAAGCTAGCCTAGCCTGTGACATTAACCAGGATGACGACTCATACGCATTTTAATTATACTTTTAAATATAATATTTTTCTTTAAGATCATAATATGAAGCGTAAGGTCGGGTTGCCAATTCCCACACTAAACAATAATTGCAAAAACTGGTCTAATCAAACGTTATCTTTACATTCGGACAATGTACCCAAGGACGAAACAATGTTTGCAGTTCGTACGTACTCTCTTGTAATTTTTTTTATTGCAATTTCTTAAATCTCTACCACAAAAACATCTACCGATATCTTAATCTTATTAGCTACAATCACCAAGAGCTATAAAAAATCACTTACAATAATCTAATGAATCAACGACATCATGTGAATGAGCGCAAATGGACCGTTAAAAGTCATGATTTCTCTACGCGATTCGAGGAAGCGATGACTCGCCAAGTTGCGAACTCGCGAAAACTGAACCGGACGCACTCCAAAAGAAAGTTGCGAAAATTTCGTTCCAGTTGAGACAATTATCACCCGAGGCAAGGGGCAGGGGGGACGGGGGGGCATGGGACTAAACCTACGCATCTCATTGTGGAGCCAGCGAGCGACTTGGTGATCAGACTATGGAACTCTCCCACGTACTGTCTTGCTTTCAATTATACGCAATGTCACCCGAAGGTGCTGTAGGTCGAGCCAACAGCGCGAGAGTGGTCTTGTGGAAAATACCAAATAACCTTTGAATAGTAAAAGGCAAAATGTCAAGTCATTTACGGCACAAGGAACAGTACAAAAACACTTCCGAATCCACGAAAATAAGCGAAACGAATAAAAAAACTGGTTGCGAGTTTGTAAATAATAGCTTACGATATCACCGTGAGTTATCGATGGCTATCAATCATGTCTAGCCGGTGTGGGAAGTGTGTCATGCGATAGAAATGTCCTAGTCGTCTGCTCGTCTGACGAGAAGTGTGTCATGTAATCTCTCCGAGAAGCCCGAGTGCGTCTGCCCGCTGACCCGCGGGACCTGGTCATGTCAAGACGCCGCGACGGCTGGCGAACGTGCTGGCGAGTGGAAGACAGCCGAGACGAGACCGAATTAGAGCAGAGCAATTAAACTGCGGTTCACGGGCGGGCGGAAACATCTGCGTGTAAACGGTAAAGGTTTGTTTAGTTTAGGGTTTATGGAGTCAATGCCAGAACTGAAATGGAGTGACTGGATAGTATTAAGGATTGGAAAAGGCAGGCAAAGAAGGGTGAGTCACTGAATGGGATTACAATAGTGATTGTCTTTCATTTTGTCCAGAGCGTCGTCCCCATGAATTAAAATGTCAGATTAATAATGGCACAAGTCTCCCAGAACTTTTGACCGTTTGTGAAAAGTTTGCGTGCAGAATCCAGTTTACATTCGGGGTCAAAATGATACTGGCACAATGAGGTGGTCGACGCAGCCGACTGCGACCTGCCGGCGATGTGGACCGCGGTAATTAAACGCGGTCAGCGTCTCCGCCCGCTGGTTCTCGGAACGTCTGCCGGCGAGGATCCGAGAACTACTCGAGCGTGCAGGATGGACTTGTTTACTTTTGTGGTATAATTATAATATTGTTTACTTCAGTGGTTTCGAGCGTCGGTGCACTGGCTCGAATAGTCTCTAGTACGTACAAACTAATCATCTGCCACTAATATGATCTGATATCGTTTTGTGTACTTTAAAAGTACGCAGGTACCTAGTTGTGTATGTGTACTGCTTCCTTGACATATACGTCCCAGAACTCGAACAAAGCAATTACGCAAGCTTAAACGCAGCAATAAAGCCTACATTAAGCGGGAATGCAGTTGACCCCAGAGTCCTTGCAAACGCGATTCCCATCAGCTTTATTCGCTTTTAACAACCTCCAACAAATTGCATTCATTACACAAATTACATTTAAAATAGGTGAATTAGGACAAGTCGTCTCATGGCTCATGTAGTCATGTCATGATATTGTGACCGACCCGGGACAAAGGAGCACGATCACACGTTACCTTAATTAAGGAAAATGGATTCGGTCGCATAACAAGAGGTTTAATTAATTAAAATGGCTTTTTGCAATGACCCTGCCCCCGACGGCGCTTGACTACAGCGAAACGGACAGAGAGATAATGTGTACGTACAAGCAATCAGCAACAAGTAATGCGTAAGGCGTAAGTAGATACACTGAGGCTAGGATTCTGGACGACTGTTTCTTAGGTCTGTACTGAACTCTGAGCTCAAGAGCGATTTCAACAAATATCAGCCGACACTAACAGCATCTCAAAGTCACACTTAAGATCGATCTCAGAGTGATACCGGGCCGTAGTTCATGAGTTTGACTTGCAATTTATCTGCGACAACTTTAAAGGAAAAAGAACGAAATCTCCAAAGAGTGGGTATCCCAGCATCACTTTACCATTTAGTAACTGTTGGTAATAAGCTAAATAGAGTATAGAACGTGATATTCCACGTAATACGAGTATACGTTATTTTAGCAGGCTGCATTTCTTGTTTCTTGTATTTTCCTAAGAGACAGGAGTGTGCTAAAAACGCGCACATGAGAATCGTCACCGAAGATCGGCAGATAAGATAGTCTGTCCCGACTGCGACCCTGACCTTATTTTCGTGTAGGTATAGCCGGGTCGGCGGTCGCAGCCCCCTCCCCCCCCACTCCACCCGGCAACGGAGAAAGTTACTTATTTACCGAACCTTCCGCGGGATAAACTCAATCACACCTTTATCTCTAGCGGAGTAGGCAGAACGTTAACGGCCGCAAGAATACGGTCGCTATCGCCACGTCTTACATTTTTGACGATTGTTTTCCAAGGTTGTTTCTGTATCACTATAGTGACAGGTTGTCAGCCTATCGCCTAAGAATTGTAATACACTAATACACTAATACTCTCGAGTCCCTTAGTCGCCTCTTACGACACCTGCGGGAAGCATGTGGGGTGATGCTTTTCTAAGCCGGCATCACACGTTTCAAGTGTATTACAACTTTTAGGCTAAAGGCTGACAACCTGTCTACACTGTGATACACAAATTATCTCAAAAGGCCCTCTATATTTGTCAGACGTGGCGATGGCAGCCGTGTTTTTAAGACCGTTAACGCTCTGTCTGCCCCGTAAGGGATAAAGGCGTGATATAACCATGTATGTAGGTATGTGTACGTAAGAAACTCGGCCCGAATGCGCTGTACTCCTCTTGAATATGCGAGTGATCTCCGTAACGAATGGGCCTTCAGTTGTTTCAGTGAATTAAATTCTGGATGGATCGTAAATACTACACAGCTGGAATATTTGACGTAAAATGGTACTAGGCTCTTGATTATTCAGAGGAAAGACAACATAAATAAAATCAACTTTTTATGAAATGCGATCTCAATGCTGCTCGAGGCATATTTCAAGATAAACTAATAAATAATAATAATATAGTAATTTATTGAATAAATGTCCTGTATTTTATAAATTAAGAGTTTCTAAATGACTACAAACCGGACGGACGATGGGAGGTGGGCCCGCGCTATAGCATGATCCTTTTGGAGTATAACGTTCGCACTGCATTATTTTCAAAACTGCAGGTAACGACTTGGACAAAGAAATAACAAGAATAACCTCAGTTTAAAAAAAAATAACATCTTATCATTTTAACATGATTTAAACAATGAACAAGTTGATTATAATGCTATCAGGTAAACACAAACACGCTATCATATCAATGCACATTTGATATAAGAATTGGGTCACAACAAAGGCATACTTGGCACGCACAATCAATACGTACAAGATACGCGGTTCGGCAGTTTGTGAGCGTAGAGCAGCGGTATCGTGACGTAGCGCGACACACTTGCGTGACGATATCATTATCATACGACCACTTCCTTACTCCAAAGAACACCTTTTCCACTCAATACATGTTAAGTGTGCGCGCCCACATGATCTCTCCGACCGACTTTTTATTTCAGCCATGGCGACCACTTCGACTCCTAATCAGATCGGCGCTGATAGTGCATAGCTTCTTGAACAGCAGAGGCAAATTCTAAAACAATGTGTTTGTTTGTTGTTTGATAGAGAACTGAACTAACTGTTAGATACTGGTCTGGCCGGACGAGGAACAACTTCCTCGGAAGCAAGAGTCGCTTGCACTTGTCAAACTATACATATTTAAAGTTTATCAATTACTTTTTTTTTTCAATTTGCTTGTGAAACTGGTTTGCGCCAAAATGCAGCTATAGGTGTTCGCTAGCCTTACAAAAATCAGAGATGCGACACCCGTCTGATCCTTTGAGTATTACCGCAAATTGTGTTTAATAAGCGGTTCAAACAAAAATGGCGGAATCTTGTCACTTCGCAGTCGTTTATATGTTTAACCGGTAACGCCTATGTTTGACACGTCATTAAGTTAGAGACGTTCGAATTACTATTCTTGTAGTAGGTAGTAAAGATGAAATCAAAAAAGATAATCGATCCCACAGAGATTGTATTTAAATCCTTTAGGTTCAAAAATATCTCTCCCAGAACTGGAGAAAATGATTCTTTAGTTACATGGCAAGTGTACGAGGCCAGGCAACTCCAATGACTAATGTCTGATCAGCTATCTCGTCCTCACAGACAACAGACCAGACAACATTATATTATCTATCACCATCAATAATAACACGTTCAGCACCCTTCAAAGTTCAAGCGTTCGAACCTAGCGTCTATACGAGTAACCGGAGTAACTAAACAATGGCACAGACAATGATATTTGTATGTGTGTCCACGGAGAATAATAGTCGTTTTACAAAAATAGTTTTTTCCTAACTCATCGTTTACCAGGTTGACAAACTTAACACCAAAAACCCGAGTACCTATCCATCAATTTAAAATGATTTATGAAGAAAGTACCGACTATCAAATCAGCGAACTAGGGCCTCGAGTCTGCTATTTTTTTGTCATTGTAACGCCATCGAAACTCAACTGTCATTCCATTGCTATTGTGATTTTCTATACTTCAAACTGTTAGCAAACTACGAAACTACTAAAATCATCCTATCCAATCCTGAGATCCAATCGACATTCAACTGAAATCAAAACCAAATTTTTATTTTGCATACCCAGTCACCGCCTACCTATCAGTCTATCACCATCGACATCGGTCACACATACATTCGGCACTCTGTAAGCCGCCGACACGTCTCCGAAAACAATGGCTCGTGTTGATGTGATGTGATGGATGACGCGATGAAGTAACGCTCCCGGCTTTCACTCTCATCGCCGCCGCTGTGACCCGCGACCGGCGCACGCGCACCGCTCATCACTCATTAGAAAGCGAGCTTCTATTTGTATGCAAAACCGCGTTATTGTTCCGCGCCCATCAGCGTATTGTTACGCTTTTTCTGACGTTCGACACGCCGACATAATCGCTAACATCCATACATGATTCGTGTTAAGCCATAGCGAAAATAAATCTGTTTCTCTCTATGAAGAGGCAAACATATACGAGGACATAACCACATCTACTGCTACAATAGGCCACCCCATATTAGGGAAATGCCATACTCGCCACACCACACGCTTGGCAGGTGGATTTGCGAGCATAGTTTCGGGTTTTGTAGATATTCACAGGGAACGCTCCTGCCCATGCCCTGTATTCATTCCTTTTATGTTATTTGTCGCCTTTTATGACACCCTCTTGATGCTCTCCTAAGCCGGCATCACACGTTAATATAAATTATTATTCCCGAAATTAATCCAGTTTATTGGATCGTTGGATGTGTCGGTCTCCCACACGAAAACAGAGAGAACAAGTTTTTGTACAGATGTTTAATATCGTACTGTAGTAGAATTGAGTTTGGGCTCATAAAGATAATGAAATGACAAACATAGTTATTAACGCTTGTCGCTCCTCGGAACGCGATCATCAATCACAGAAGTATCTACAAAGCGGTTGATGAAGCGTGGGCGGCCCAATGGCTTCATTTGATTACGAGCTTTCATATGCGCTAAAACAATCGCCGCCCACACACACGCCGCTGGTTCATACGTGTAATTAAATATGCGAGTGATGAGTGAGAGAACTTAGCAGAACATATCACGTTCCGCTTGTTACATATCGCTTTGTTTCGCGTTAGAATGGCGTGCGTCGGCGAGCGGCCAGTTAGACGCATACCGGAGCTTTTACCGCAGACCGGTTCTAGGTTTCTCCGCTCACAAACTAGACCTTCCGGTTTACATGTACCTACTACCTACGAGAACCGACAAGGGACTTGGTTTCTAAAACTCAGCGTTTCAAAAACAAATACTACCTCTTTAAAATGACGTGAGTACAGGCGAATCCAATACCATAGCTAGCTTCATACGAGGATATTTTTTTTAAATCTTTGATTGATTATACAATTAACAACACAATACCATGTCTTAATATTGATTGTGCTATCATGTGTTCCATTTTAGGGCATCAGTAAAAACGAAAACAAGTCAAAGGAAAGTGTCAAGTGCGTAACTGGGTCATCCAAGTTATCGACGGCACTAAATAAATCTCTACATAGTATAAAACAAAATCGTGTGTGTGTGTGCGTGTACGTTATTATTATTGTTAACATATACGATCCAACAGACATTCAATTTCGTCATACAGTTTCGGTTGAAGCCATTTTAAGAGCAGTTTTTTGCATTCTTGGTAACTTTTATCGCATATGCACAATTCTTTGTTTACTTTATTGTACAAAAAAGCAGAAAGTGAAATGTATTGCCTGCTAGCAAATGTAGTTTTGGTAGAAGTCGACGTCGACTGCACCACAATAGATAATGTACACATACTATGATGTAGGTAGATATTGTAGATATACTAGATAATGTAGATTATCGTCGCCTTAGTGCTTGTAGTGCGGCGACCGGCGCGGAACACAAGATTAGCGGGAAACCTGGTTATAGAGACTAACAGCTAATTCGCTAATTTGTGCTACTCCTATCTTATCATTTTTATCAATGCTATAAAAAACTAGCACAAATAATGAATGGGATGATGAATTAAAGTAGTCTAGGGAATAAGTTCATAAAACTTTAAACGACAATGAACGACGACAACGCTTTTACACTCGAGACTAATTTTCGTAATAGTAGCACTAAGTATGATAAATGATCGCACTGTGAGGTATTAATCGCAGGCACTCCTCCAGACGTCGCGTCGGCAATAAGCAGTGGACAAGTTTTAATTAAGCGAAGTGAGGGAACACTCGGGCATATAAAATGCATATTTCCCAGTAAAGGGTAGGTGCACTCGACTGCACCCCATGGGTCACGTATACTCCGGCGCGACGACAATGGGAAACAGAACCACCACGTCGCGTGTCTCATCGGTCGACGGCTTCCACTATATGACTATAGTAGTTATCTCATATTCAATGAGGTACTCAGGAAATCATTTATACTAATCATATTAATAAGTTCTATTACCTAAGTTTTTTTATATATTTCTACCGACACTTAGGTAGTTTGAAATTATTGTAAGGAAATTCCACATGACGCGCAATCAGAACACTTCCGTGCGAGTTTGTTTAGCACCAACCAGTACAAATTAGAGCGAAAATTTTCACCAACATTTTTACATTCGTATGATAGATTCCTTTCCTCGGTTTATCCTTACATTGACGACACAAAATAGTTTAGAAAACAGGTAAATTTTGAAAAGCAAGCTAGTATTTATTTATATTTTCTATGTAGATCTAGAACGAGACGCATATCTTCCATATGGATCACCTAGCTAGTCATATGGCGGCGAAGGGCGCTGAAGACATAAACGCGTAGCGTAAACGTAAATACGTTCACTGCGAGACAGACTTCTTAATGCGCTCGTAAAACCTGAAATATCCTCCCGGCCTTCCTAGCTGTAGCTACGCGCCGCACGCAGCCAATATGACGCTTTTGCAAATACGCATCTTTGAAACCACAGACAGACTATATACCTTCTTCTTAGAAAGGAAACCGCAGGCAGACGAAAGCTAGTTAGCGAGCAATTTAAAAACATTTTCACTTAAATAGCTACAAGCTTTTACGACTAGAAAGACCTTGTAGGATAAATACATCGCCAACGTTGCTATAGGACTGTATCACATTTTGCTGGAAATAAATGTTTGGCAAATGATTCTTAAGAATTGCGAAAAAAAGCATTTACGTTTTGTTTTTCTTGCGATGTAAAATAACCGGAAAACTTCTAATATTTACACGAGAGTCGATAGAGCTAATAGAGTTCTGGCGTCTTAAAAGCTATAAACAAACAGATTGCGCTTGAGAAAACAACTCGTCAGCGTTAATGCGGCTGTTTGCGTTTATTGGCAGGATGAAAGCGGAAAGTACTTGAGTGAGCTCTCAGACAATTGTTCTTGATGAGTGCGTTAAGCAGAAATTGCGTGCAAGTGGATAATGCAAGGATAAGTGGGGTAATTGTGATAGCGTGTGATAGCATCGCGGCCACGAGCCAGCCCTCCATACAGGACCTAATCGAATTATGTAGGTACCTAACGGAACGAGAGTCGCTAACTATACATTTATACTAGTTATAGCAGCGAGAATCCTGACTACCTGAAGTGGCTAAAGTAGGTCACCGTAGGAGGACGCTGGACATAAAGAAAGTTACAGGAAAGTGCGTGGGCGGTAATGTGTCGGGTCCAATTGGGGTAACAAGTTGCAGCTCGCGGCGGCGGCGGGGCGCGCTACATCGCCGGCGCGACGCTGACTCAATGCGCAAGTAACGAGCTGGAAAGGGTAATGGATATGAGACGAATGAGGGTCGTCGCCCGCTAGCCGGCCAACAACCCCGCAACCCTAATCACAGCAACCGATTATTGACTCAAGTGACTAACAATGCAGACACAAGAAACCATTAACAATAACAGTGACGAGGCATGAGCGAAAAGGAAATTGTTTTTTAAAGAAATTTATTCTATTCGCTGGTGGATTTTGGACAAAAAGCCGGAACCTGACAGAGGTGACGGTCAGCCGCGGTGCGACGACCCCGGCTACCGCAGCTTACGTGATTATATCGTGACTACAGTGCGTAAATTGCGTAAGTAGCAATTAAAACCGTACTTACACTAACGCCGCGTATCGTAAAAGATCAAACGCATGTGATAAAATGTGGAGCGGGTTTTTAGGGCGCAATATTGATCGGGTACGGTCCATCGGCAAACGACGCACGAACGGACAATCTTTTGTTATTATGTTGAAAACGTGGTCAACGATGGAAGTCGGTCAAACGAGGGTAACTGGCAACAGGAGGTATTATATGGAGGCATCACGCGATCAGCGCATTGAAAACTTTCTGAAGACAATGCGAGGAAGCGGTTCTAAGTACACGCATTACCTCCAACAATGACACTACAAAGAAGTGTAATCATCTATTGAGCTGTTTGCTTTCTCTATGAAGGTCTCGTTTAATTTTCATCCGTTTACGGAGAACAGGCTGAACGTAAAATAACATCCGAAGAATATTGAGCCTTTTCCGTCCGGGGTTGAGTAAATTACACCGACTTTTATCCCTAAAGAGAAATACTGCGATTGTGGGCGTAAACCCAGATCTTGGAGCTTATTTACTTAGGGACTGTTGAGATTGAACAGATGGGACCAAAATGTAAGGTTCCAATTGAAATAATAAATTATGTTTCAGTTTTATCACACTGAACTACCTGATTCTTCCAAAAGCTAGATGGTTCTGAGGTTTCGGTTGCTGTCTATGATTACTAAGACGGCGTTAGCAATAAACCAGTGTCAGAGGCCAGCTACATAGTAGGTACTGCTACTAACACCAGTTTTTATTGGGTCATTGGAAGACTCGGTGTCTCACACGAAAATAAGTTTGATTAAATCTCTTGTTGTAATCAAGGTTATGATTAAACCAACAGATGTAGAATTACATAATTTGTATTGACAGAGCGTAAACAGGTTACAGATGGGAAGCAGGTGTCGTCTTGTCACCGATATTGATATGAATATCCAGCACGCTTGTGCGTACCTACCAGCAAATACATAATCGTGAGATATTTGCTCAAAGCCTTACGCATCTGTGGCCTTCTTTGTACAATCTCAATTTACAAGCCACCGCGTATTATTAGGATTTATGCAAAAAGGTCGCCTTGGTTATTTGAATTGTTACGATCGTTACGACAATTCTGACGGAATAACAGAGCACCGAACAATTGTCTCATCATCATTTCGGTATCTGGTCTAGAGTATAATTACTTATTGTTGTGAATTGTCTCGTAATGGGTGTTTTTGCTTGGCCCTTGACTGTGGACCCGGAAGCCTCACCCGCGACCCCGGCGCTGGTACAACTACAAAAAGAGACCGTAATTTATCATCATCATCAGTTTATTTGAGTGGTTTTATTCTTGTAAACAGTGGTTCGGTCATCATCAGAGTAAATTACACTGGCGATTGTTTGGCAGGTGCCGGTCGCCGGTCGGGGCAAGAACCGGAGTCAGCGATCCGGCAACGGTTAATTAAATGTCGTGTCATTTACAGATTTACACTGAGTTTGGGGTACGAAGCATATTAAAGCAACAACGCCCTGATATTATCGGGGCGTAGGTAATTATACGTTTTTACTATTATATATTTTTTCAACAAATTCCGCTGCCATTATGTTTAGAAGGCGTTGTGTTGGATTGCTTACAACCTACAAACCTAAATGCAACTCTAGATTGCAGAAAGGGAAGAAAAAGTGAAGTTGGTAGGTAGAGTTACAACACAGACCACAAACCGCGGTGCAGTTGCATACAACACGACTCGACTGCCGAGGTGATGGCTGCGGTCGCGGGTTCTGATAAGATTGAAGGTTCCAATTCATACATACATATATCACGCCTTTATCCCTTGCGGGGTAGGCAGAGCGTTAACGGCCGTAAGAATACGATCGCTATCGCCACGTCTGACATTTTTTCAATTCATACGGAGCTGAATTGCAACTCAAAGAGAAAACTTTCTGCAAGGAAACTCGTACATAATTGAACTAGCACCTCATCACGGTTATTTATTTATTTAACTGTTTGTTGTACACAGTAAAAGACAAAGGGACATGGCAGAAAAACAATAGACAATGGACTTATTTCTAAAAATATCTTCTAGCAGACCCAGACCTAGTGAAGCGACGCCCGAGATAATTTAACTAACGTAAGGCAGATTACGTGTACAAAATAATAATAATTATGTAATATTATGACCAGGTTATTGGGCTACCGATTATGACAATGTAAATGTACATCTACGGCCCCCCGCGAGGTAGACAACAGACGATCTGATCAAGTCCGCGGAAAATGCTCGATGCAGGCCGCTTCTAATCGGACAAGGTGGAAATCTTTAGGGGAGACTTATGTTCAGCAGTGGACTTCCTATGGCTGAAATGATGATGATGATGATGATGATGACGATGAAATGTACATGAAGTTGTCAACCATCAGACGGGCATGCCGCGTAGAACACAGCACCGTGGTTGATGCTGCCAGTCTTCACTTCACGCACCAGATAGCACACGCAATACTCCACGTAACTCACTTGCGCAAACGTGTCATTACTGAAAAACCCTCGGTTTCAGAGCAACATGAAATTGCTATTGTGAAAGTGGGAGGTGGCTATTGTATTCGTAAAAATAATTTGTGGAATTTTGGTGATACGAGAACGGTTCAAGAGTCATCCGTACCGTCAACTAGTTACTACACACAATCACGCCTTTGTCCTTTGCAGGGAGGCAGAGCGTCAATGTCCGTAAGAATACGGCCGTCTTCGACAGTTCTGACAAAAACTGAGGGCCCTTTCAGATAATTCGTATATCAAGTTCTAATACGCATTACACACGAAACCCTCGAGTCCCTTAGTTAAATAATTACTTAGTTAATAAAACTAAGTATTTATTTGCCGCCCAACTGGTGCTATGTACCTCTGTTTAGTAACACTGTTAGAGATGTCACAAAAATAACTTACCAACACGAAGTTTCGCTAAGGCTACTATCGGTCACGTTCTAACCACTGCTACGCTACTGTTAGTAACGAACTGCTACACATAACGGCATCATATCAGTAAACAGGTGTATGAAGGAGCACTGCGATAACAGTGTGCAATTTTCTTATCAACATTGGCAACGGTATTTCGACTGCAAGTTTGCTGCAACGATCCTACTATGGTTCGTCTGGCGCATGGTGCGTTTTCTGATTCCGAATCTAAATATGATAGCTATAAACGGTAGTCCTGTACGGATTTGGCGCGTTTTATCTGCCTGTCGTCGGAAATGAGGAGAACATTTGCATACAAACAATTTGTGTCTCATTGTTGTGTTTATCAATGTCGTGTCCTATTTCTTTAATGGTGTGGGATTGACGTCAAGGGTTTAGCATTTTAGCAGTACTACGTACTGGTTTCGTATAAGTAGGTAGGCACAACAGGTAGGTTACCTACATCCCTGGTCTCTCTACACTTTCGCAACATTCTTCAATAAGGCGAGGAGGTGCATTTTGTCCTAGGTGTATTTGAAATCCCTGAAAAGGTCCTTCTGTGATTGGTGGCTGGAACATGGACTTACCATCTTGGCGAGCATGGTGTCCATCTGCGGCTGGTGCGCGGCGGTGAGCAGGCGGCGGATGCGCGCGGCGTTGGCGACGCACTGCGCCATGCAGCGCTGCAGCGCCGCCGCCTGCCGCGCCAGCGCCGCGCTCAGCGGCACCTCGCCCGCGCCGCCAGCGCCGGCGCTGCCCGCGCCGCGCAGCACCGACTCCAGCACGTGCGCGTGCTGCGACACGTAGTCTAGGCAGCGGCGCAGCTCGGCGGCCTCGCGCCTCTGACGTTCTGCGTGATCAAACATTATAATAGAGCTTACCTGAACTCTATTATATCCTAAATGGTTGTAGTATGGACCTGATCATTCGAAATGAAGATGAAACAACCTGGACCTTCGGTATTTCGTTACTTATTGTTTCAGCTTAAATGCTGACTAAGTAGAAAACATTGGTCTAAAGAGATTTGATTTTATTGCCAACTAACGGCCCGCCTAGCAGCGGTTCCGCCCGCTATACCTAACTCACTTCACTGTAAGAAAAAATGTTTTCCCAGCAAGTAGAATACATATAAACCTACCTATTGAATGACTCTTTATAATTTAACTGTATCAAGATCTGTTGTGTATTTTGCAAGATTTAAGCATACATACTACAGACATAGAGATAGACGCGAAAAGCCACTTTGCTTCAATACTATGTAGTGATTGAGCTGGTAAAGAAGACGATGCCTCAAGCCTCAAATTGAGATTAAAGTTATTTTTTACTTAATATAGGTAGTTTCAAAAATGCAGCTACATCATGCCGTTTGATTGATTAAAATAAACAATTAGCTCAGCAAGTAGTACACAATCATTTAAAAGTCATAGAAGTTGTTTGGTTTGGAGCTGTGGGGATATTGGCAAACAATAAAATAATTGATGCTAATATTGAGAGCTTGTTTTTTCTTCAATGAAAATTAATCTGAACCAATCAAACAGACTTTACTTTCTGAAAGATTTCACGGACTTTGATCAATTGTATTCACTTTCTTCAGATTTTGTAGGGAACAAGAGTCAGGAGAGTGGATTTAGATATTGAACAAAACTATAATCAAACCAATAATGCTCTGAAGAACCGTCCCACTTCACTGTGATGAAGACGACAAAGCTAATGTCATAATCATAATACTAGCATGCTAGTTACCTCTATATAGGGTGTTAAGGACAGCCCTCCAAATACTGATGGGGTGCATTCAGACCATGAAATTGAAATTATTTGTTAGACCTGTATTTTTATTACATTTTATTTTATGATTATGCCTTTTAATTTGTTATTTGTTTGACTTTTTATTCTACTATTGTAGAACTTTGACATTGTTATAAACTTTTATTTTATTTTTTTGTTGAACTCATTAACTTCTGACATTTTTATTTAGTTATAGCACTATAACTATGAATTTGATAATGTGAAATAAATGAATCTGTCTATCTCTCATGAAACTGAACATATTTCTAATAAAAGGTAATAAATTAGGAACCACAAAAAAAACTGAACTGAAAACAATTTTGTATCGGAGGTCAAATTTTTCGGCATTTCCTGACATAGGTTCCTAGGGGAAAGTTGTTCAGATTTATGGTCTGCATGAAGCCTATCAGTTTTCGAGGGCTGTCCCTTACACCCGGTATATCTTTTTAGAAAAAACATGGATCATGTTTTAAGGTGCAAGTACAGAGATTAGCCTCTTACTATAAGATATGAATGAGAGTTTGAAAATTTTAATACACATAAAATAATAAAGTAATACCTTTTTAAACATTAGCACAACTTAGTTTTGTCTTTAATGCTTACTTAAATAAATTAAAATTGGTTAATAAATAAACAGAAGAATTAGCATACATTTTAAACTAAGCTTTAATTCATTCATTCATGCTAATTATTTAAATTATTCAGAGAAAGATAACCTGAAATTTTGCAGCTAGAAATTTATTTAAAAATAATAACAAAAACTGTACGTAAGTATCTAGCCTCCATTTTAAAATAACGGTTGCTTTATCACTCAAACAAAATTAATCTCCAGATTGTTTGTTGACAATACCTAAAGTATTGGGAGCATGTTATGGCGTGTATTTACCATGGAAATCGTAGATCCTCTGCGTCCTCCGCAGGTACTTCTCCTCCTGCAGCTGCCGCTCTGCCTGCGCCTGCCGCTGCCGAGCCTCAATCACCTCCAGGCACGAGGAAAATATGGATTTTCCTGACGATGAGTTCCTAACGGTTTCTTGCATTTTGATCACAGAAAACTCTTGCCCGCGAACAATTATAAATCTAACAAATATTCTATAAGGAAGTTCTTTATATTACTGCTACTCTAAAATAGTAAATGAGATCTAAACTAAATTAACGAGAAAATAAATCGAAATCAAATTCAAAATCCCACACAACCACCTCCTCCGAAACAGAAATGTCAACTGAAATCATAGACTAAAATGTTGCCAAGTTAACTATCATTTGATCTATATTTATAAGTAAATGCCCAACTGTGAGAAGATTGCCAGTGCTGATGGCAAAAATTTACGTATCTGCCATAATAGCAAAGAATAACCAATACTATGTCATAAAAGTGGAAAGTCAACCAAGTGACCAAAAAAAATGCCATCTTCTCTCATAAATCGCAATCGGAAGTGCCTTTCACTTACGTAGGAGAGAACGAGAGACCCGTGAGTTACCGGGCAACAAAATTATCTGTACGCGCCTAGGGTAATTCTAAACTAACTGGTTATAGTCGGCGCGAGTAAGCGTTAGTAGGTTAATAGGTTACTCTCGCTGTTCCTCGTCATTCAACTGTCGCTTCCCGATTTATTTCGGGTAATGTTTTAAGCGTGAAAGGTGCTTGTTGATGGAGATTCAAGTGCAACTTCATCCAATTACTATGTGCGGCTTTTATTGAGGTTATGCACAGAACATTGAAAATCATAGCACCAAAGTAATATAAGATTCAATCTCGAGACGTGTCTAGCTAGCAAAAAGACCGATAGTTTTTTTCCAGCTTGACATAAGTGTTACAGTGTCAGATTGCTTATTCGATAATAAATTATATAATCAAAAGTTAGCGCCTAAAGAGGTCGTTACATGTTCACTCGCACTTCGCCAAAATACTTATATCTTTTTATTTATTTCCGGGCCCATTAATGCGGGTATTTGAATTTATTATGTAACCATAATTACAAATAAACTTCTGAGTTCTGCGTCTCTCAAAAGTAATAATTAGTGTGCTAATCAAAAAGTGGTATTTATAGACTCCCTGTGCCGAAATATTGTCTACTAGCGCGGCGCCCTCTATAGTTCATTTCAATAATCGGTAAATATATCATAATTTGTTTAAATAAGCATAGTTGGCAACTCAGTTTCAGATACAACCATAGACAAATTATTACATTCCATTACACGAAGTAGTCAAAGAACGTCTAAAAAAGGCTGTGCCTCCGCTGCTGGTACCAGTTCCCAGGACATTTGCCGATACTGGTTCCTAGTCCTAGGACAGTTTTGCCGGTACCAGCATCCAAGACAGGTCCTTGTACCGGCACCCAGAACAGTTTGCAAACAGCGTTGGTAAATTGATGAATCCCAAGAAACTTGATGAATCTATAAAAATGTCATTGCGCATAAAGGAACGTAATTTTTTGTTTTCTATTCCTATTCCTTAACATCATGTATCTGATTAGTGGAAAAACAGAATAGGGTGCTTCTCATTGGTCAATTTATTGTCAAATGCAATAAACGGAATATTGAAAACTTACTGATGAGAATTGAAAATTGAACACGGAAAGCCAGCGGCTGTCAAAACATTTTTGCCTAAAATTACTGTTTTTCGATCAAATAAGCTACTAAAATGGCACGGGAAAGTAGCGCTGGCTTCGACAGACACATCACGATCTTTTCACCCGAAGGGAGATTGTATCAAGTCGGTAAGTTTCGCTTGTTTATTCGCGTAAGGTTAGCCGCCTATTACACGATAATTACCAAGTTGTTTCTTCTCATAAATGTGTTATCCCTCGTTACCCACACGCTTATCTGCCATCTAATGACCAATGGAACCTTCATCCCCTTTAAAACCTAATGTGTTTCCACTTGTAAAAACCATCTAACCTAAGAGCATCTGAATGACAATGCACAAACTTTGTTTTTGGTAGAGTACGCTTTGAAGGCGATCAACCAAGGCGGTCTGACGTCGGTGGCGCTGCGCGGCGCGGACGCGGCGGTGGTGGCGGCGCAGCGCAAGGTGCCCGACCGGCTGCTGGACCCCTCCTCCGTGACGCATCTGTTCCATATCACCGACCGCATCGGCGCCGTCATGACCGGCATGATTGGTAATACTCGCACTCTTTTACACGCCGTAGCAGTGTCCAGTGATACTTACTGGTTCCATAGCCTATTGTTTGTCAATTATGAATTCCATATACTTCTGTGACTCAGCATAAGTTGTACTAAGACTGAATATCAATTTTGTGATGCTTTGTACATTACAGCATGTCACTGAACTGCCAGCCACTTAGTCAATTTACTATATCATCCAAATACAGCAGGAACTCTTACTGAGGCACACAGTGTGGCAGCCTAACAAAATGTAATATCTTTGCTTGTGTAGTTATGTGAGAGACTTGAAAGTTAAAAGTTGTATTGTTTGTGAACAGCTGACAGCAAATCGCAAGTGCAGCGGGCTCGCTACGAGGCAGCCAACTGGCAGTACAAGTACGGAGCACCCTCGCCCGTGCACATCCTGTGCCGGCGCATAGCGGACATCAGCCAGGTGTACACGCAGAACGCCGAGATGAGGCCGCTCGGCTGCAGTACGTAAACAGGGTGTAAAAAAATTATCTGCAAATATTTTAACATGCGAACCAGCCCATAAAACTAAACCACTTTCCCTAAGGAACATAGGCCGAAATTTGATAATTTTTTTGAACCTCCCATACAAATTGACTAGGTTGGTTGGTATTTTTGTATGGGAGGTCCAAAATTTTTTGCAGCAAATATTTTTACACCTTATATTAAACCATTGTCAGTCATACATAGTATACATACAGTCAGGTTGAGAAAGGGTAGCATGGGTGACTGAATTGTAATCCATTGAGATACTTAATCAAAGCAGAATTGTTCAGAGAGCTGGAAGAGTATGAAAACGGCACAAATAATAGTACATAACTTGAGTAAACACCATTTACTAACTTTAGTGGAGGGAATTACGGATCGCTCCCATACTAAACCCATTTTTTTTTTTTGGAGCAATGAGCTTCATCTCATATGTTCCTTGAGTAATTATAAGCATTTCTAGTCCGGGAGACAATAAAAAAGTTCAGTCTGGTCGGGGAGGGGGGGTACAAAGATGGCCGCCGCCCGTCGTCTTAAAAAAAGTATTTTTTCGTTCCGGTGGCTACTATGGCAAGATTGGTATCATTTTCGTATAAACCAAAGACGTAGAATTCATTTCTGATATAAGGATTTTAAAATTCCATAGTAATATTACAAATAAAACGTAAAAGGTGAAAATTTAGGTTGCAGATTTTTGTTTTGAGAGCTAATAACTTTTGTATAGTAACAAAAAAATCCTAATAAAAAATATTATAATAAAGCGTAATTCATGCAGATTTATATAAATATATAGTTTTTGCTACATCTTCATACAAAAAGGTGCTGAAAAAAATTATAACCGCAGTGGTGTATGCGCGCGTACTCATGTCACATTCGCGGAGGGAATTACGGATTTAACATTTTTTTTTTTGGCGCTATGAATTTCATTTTATATGTTCCTTGAGTAATTCTAAACATTTCTAGTCCGGGAGACAATAAAAAAGTTCAGTCTGGTCGGGTAGGGGGGGGTTCCAAGATGGCCGACACCCATAATCTTTTAAAAAATCTTTACTCGTCTTGTTGGGTACTAGGGCAAGATTGGTATCATTTTCGTATAATCCAAAGACGTAAAATTCATTTCTGATATTAGGTTTTTAAAATTTCATAGTAATATTATCAAATAAAACGTAAAAAAGGTTCTTAAAAATTTAGGTTGCAGATTTTTGCTTTGAGAGCTCATAACTTTTGTATAGTGACAAAAACATCCAAATAAAAAATACTGTTATAATGCGTAGTTTATGCAGATTTCGAGAATATTCACATGTAATATGTTCTATTGTAAAAATATTGTGAAATAAATAAATTACTGCAGCGCAGAAGGGTAACTTTACTTGCGTTAGGCGGAATTTATCTTGCAAAATGGTCAAGTAGGTTCATAATACTCGTGTACCTTATGTTAAAGTGATGATGATGATGATGATGATGATGATGATGATGATGATGATGATGATGATGATGATGATGATGATGATGATGATGATGACGATCTCTCCGACCGATTTCGGTCATGGCGACCACTTTGACTCCTAATCAGATCGGCGCTGATGCGCCCGGAGATGGCTATTGTAGCCAATTTTGGCAGTAAACTCCCGTGCACAGTGTGGACACGTGAGTTTGCCACTTACATAATTATAGTTAATGGCGACGGGTGGGCGGGCCTTCAGCTCATCGCGCTTAGCGTCGGGGTCTGCTTTACGCTGTTCCTCAAACTCGCGGTCTTGCCTCTTAACCATCCCGCGCCATTCGGGGCGCTGTACTGCCAGACCCTCCCATTGAGTGGGCTCAATGTTGAATCTTTTCAGTGTCGTTTCTGAACATCGTTACATCTGAGGAGTTGTCCGCTATGCTTTCGCTTGCCCTTTTCTAGCTCAGAATAAAAGATGCGCTTCGCCACTCTCTCCTCCGATATCCGGGATACATGACCGCACCACCGAAGCTGACGACGCATCAGATAGGCCTCAATGCCACCAACATTGGCTCGTCTCAGAACTTCGGTATTGCGCACTCGGTCGGACCATCTGATCTTCATGATGGTGCGAAGGCATTTTAGGTGGAAGCGATCCAGAGTGCGTAAGTGGTTACGATACACACACCAAGTCTCGGAGGAGTATAGAAGGTTTGGCAGCACAATCGCCATATATACAGAGATTTTTGTGGCTAGCTTTAGGTCGTGCGAGCAGAAAACCTTGGAACACAACTTCTCAAATTCTGCAGCTGCAACACTGATTCTGCTGTTCATCTCAGCATCAAGGTTACACTTAGATGTTATAGTGTTCCCCAGATAACGAAACTCATAAACCTGTTTCAGCATATCCTCACCAAGCATAATCACCAGTGTCTCGCGACCATGCGAGCCTAAGGACATCACTTCCGTCTTTTTGACACTGTCTTCAGGCCGAATTTACAGCATGCTTGGTGAAAAACGGACATAAGCTGTTGCAGGCCGTCTGGGGATTCTGCAAGAAAGCACAAGTCATCAGCATACATGATCTCAGTAATCAATGCATACGCGACTTTAGTGCGCGCCTTAAGTCTAGCCAGGTCAAAAAGACTGCCATCTGATGAAACGGATGCGGACTCCTTGGGAAACAGTATTTAGGACTTCTTTGACTACAACTGCAAAGTATAAGGCGAACAGTGTGGGCGCTAGAACACACCATTGTTTCACCCCACAGGTGACGGGGAAGAAATCAGACTGTTCACCGTCTACGGAGACGCAGCACTGCCAGTCGTCATGAAAATTAAAGAAAATTAAAGTGCACAGAATTATGCCTGTGTGCCGGAAACTGCGCTCATTAAATTAAATTATAATAATGTATAGAAAGTGTTTTACTTGCCATCATCAAATGAATTATTAAGTAAGTAATACTTAAATATAGATACACGAGTATTATGAACCTACTCGACCATTTTGCAAGATAAATTCCGCCTAACGCAAGTAAAGTTACCCTTCTGCGCTGCAGTAATTTATTTATTTCACAATATTTTTACAATAGAAAACTATTACATGTGAATATTCTCGAAATCTGCATAAACTACGCATTATTACAGTAAGTACTTTTTATTTGGACATTTTTGTCACTACAAAAGTTATAAGCTCTCAAAGCAAAAATCTGCAACCTAAATTTTTAGCTTTTTTACGTTTTATTGATAATATTACTAAGGAATTTTAAAAACCTAATATCAGAAATGAATTTTACGTCTTTGGATTATACGAAAATGATATCAATCTTGCCCTAGTAGCCAACAAGACGAGTAGATTTTTTTTAAAGATGACGGGTGTCGGCCATCTTGGTACCCCCCCCCTACCCGACCAGACTGAACTTTTTTATTGTCTCCCGGACTAGAAACGTTTAGAATTACTCAAGGAACATAATAAGATGAAATTCATAGCGCCAAAAAAAAAATGTTAAATCCGTAATTCCCTCCGCGAATGCGACATGAGTACGCGCGCATACACCACTGCGGTTATAATTTTTTTAGCATCTTTTTGTATGAAGATGTAGCAAAAACTATATATTTATAAAATCTGCATGAGTTACGCTTTATTCTTATATTTTTTATTAGGAGTTTTTTGTTACTATACAAAAGTTATTAGCTCTCAAAGCAAAAATCTGCAACCTAAATTTTCACCTTTTTACGTTTCATTTTTAATAGTACTATGGAATTTTAAAATCCTTATGTCAGAAATGAATTCTACGTCTTTAGTTTATACGAAAATGATACCAATCTTGCCATAGCAGCCACCGGAACGAAAAAAGATTTTTTTAAAAGATGACGGGTGGCGGCCATCTTTGTACCCCCCCCTCCCCGACCAGACTGAACTTTTTTATTGTCTCCCGGACTAGAAATGCTTAGAATTACTCAAGGAACATATGAGATGAAGCTCATTGCTCCACAAAAAAAAATTTAGTTAAATCCGTAATTCCCTCCACTACTTGTAACTTATCCAACCATAAATAACATCATCACCATACACTATCGATGTGTGTTTTTAAAAAATACAGCAGTCAAATGCGCCTATTTATTATGTCATGTAGTAATAATAAATAAAATAATAAAATAATAAAAATCATTTATTTTCTCACAAATTAGAATTAGGTACATGAGAACACATAAAAGAACAAAATACACTAAAATGAAAAACTTATTAATACAGTTTGAGCCAACTTGTGAGACTGGCGCCTAAACTAGGTTTCGGTATGAAACCTGTATCATAGGTCACCAGGCCCCCATTCTAACACAGTTAGACTATTTCTATGTGAAATGTATGCTGCATTTAAAAATAAGAACAACTTAATATTATTATATAAAATTAATGGTTAATCTTAGAACTAGACTATTATAGTAATTAGGAATTGACAAGAAGTACTGAAGTTATTGTGCAGTTTGAGTAGCTAAAACATACTTGTTAGACAGTTATTTGTAACAACTCTTCTGTCTCATCATAATTGAGCTGCAAGAGCCAAGACGTCAATTTTTGTATTAGTACAATAAATAAGAAAAACCCAATAAATCCTATTGTTAGAATGTACAAACTACCTGTTTTATCTAGCTGGCAACCCAAGCTGGCAACACAGCGTATAACCAAGAGAAACAGAATTTGCCAATCTTCTTTTCGTGTGGGACATAGACTTGTCCAATGACCCGATCAATGGACCCTGGTATCAGAGAATGTAATTGTGGAATGTATTGCAGGCATGATGCTGATTGCGTATGACGACGAGACGGGTCCGTGTGTGTACAAGACGGACCCCTCCGGCTACTACTGCTCGTACAAGGCCATCTCCGCGGGTGCTAAGGCCATCGACGCCAACGCTTACCTCGAGAAAAAGGTACTATTTTCAACCATTTCTATGTCTATTGCATGTTCCACTTGTTTCGTGTTCCCCTGCCTCAAAAAGATTCTTGAACCAATTTTAATACGAAATTTCCAAGACTTCTAGTGTTAGTTGTACGATTTAATCACTAGGAATTAGTTGCGAAATTGTACTAGTGGATGGAAGCCTCAATGGTCGCGATAGTTAAAATGGAAGAGGCGACGCCATCGCCCAGTCCTATGTGCGGCAAGAAAAGAACAAGCCATAAGCTGGGTCTCCATTGAACGAGCAGCCTCAGATGCGCTGCTCAGGCGAAACACGTCCACACCGACCGCGCAATGCGCCGCATGCTGCGCGCGGCAGGGAGCATCTGAGGCTGCTCACGCAATGGAGACCCAGCTATATAATAATTGTTGTATCAGTGTAATATGTAATGTGTTTTGCAGCTGAAGAAGCGATCCGAGCTGAGTGCGGACGAGGCGATCCAGCTGGCAGTGTCGTGCCTGAGCCACGTGCTGGCGGCGGACTTCAAGCCCAGCGACGTGGAGGTGGGCATCGTCACCAAGGACCAGCCCAACTTCAGGTTAGCACTTCCATACGGACAACGCTCAGGAAATCATCCTGCATAGCTTCTGCTATGAACAACTCAGATCCATTTCAACCTGACTGAAGGGTTTTTACTCTTCGGAACGCTGTCACCCCACCCTTGCCTGATTGCATTTTCCCGTTACATTATACACACGCTCCAAAACGTCGAGCTCGCATCTGTGAGGCGTTGTCCTAATAGAACGCGAATACGCGATCGTCGTAAGTTCGCGCGAATTTTACTCGTACGTATCAAACATATTGAATTGTAATAGGTGTCCTAACTAACAACCGCATTTAATTAAAAGTGTACAACAGTTTGTTAAATGTTTGTTTATTTGTACAAAATATATCATATCACTAATTTATATTTTTTGGTGTTTTTTGCAGAATTCTGTCGGAGAGCGAGATCGACCGACATCTCACCGCCATCGCCGAAAAAGACTAGACGGGTCTATTAAACTTATATTAATATTTTTAATAAAATTCACTAATTACTATACGCCGTTTTTCACTACGTCACTGGTCGGGAAAGGGTCGACTAGCATGCCCGCATTCCCGTGGGGTACATCACTGAGGATATCCTTGGGCATGGAGGGTACGACACTAGTGAAGTCATGCACGGCGCAGCAGAAGGTCAAACCGTATAATGGAACCTCGTAGTTTCGTTGCTTGGGAAGGTCTTTGAGCCACCGCACGCGGCCACACACGCTCTCACAGAAGACATCTTCTCTAATCTCGCTGACTGCCACGAATGGGTCGTTCAACACGACTATGGCGATGGCTCGGTGAGTGACCGCGTCGTGAACTATCGTCCAGATGTACTTGGGCACGGGGAACCTGCCCTGCTTGAGCGTGACCTCGCGCCGAGCGCTGCCGGCTCTCAGTGAGAGCACTCCGTGCGTCCCCGAGTACACATCGACGGCGCTGTGCGCGTGGATCTGTCTGAGGAATCTGGCCACGTCTATGTGCGCGTGTTTGAGGTTCCCGTCGTGCACGCTGGCCCACACGGGCACCTGGTTGGAGACGAAGTCTGTGACGCGCATGTTCTGGTCCTCGAAGTAGTCGGCGGCCAGCAGTTTCCCGGGGGTCAGTTTCTGGTCAGCGAATGAGTAACCGTCGTGTTTGAACTGTTCTAGCACTCGCTTGGTCATGCGCGCGTCGTCGGAGTACAGGCGCTCGGCTTCGTTCCTGGTCAAATGAGAAAGCACTTTTATAAATGGACGGCTCACTGTTCCCACACGAAGTCTCTCTTTTAAGAATCGAAATAAAAAATCTAAAACTAAGCGAGAAAAAAATTCGCTGCAAATACGGGGTGAACCAGCCCATGAAACTGAACAACTTTTCCCAAGGAACATAGGTCGGAATATGAAAAAAAAAATTTGGAAAAACAAAATACAAAATGGGCGATCAACTGTACGGAAGGTCCGCAAATAGCTGTCGCCGCCTCTCATTGCCCATATGGTAGTAGTTTCGTCTCTTCTTGTGGGGTACCGTAAGAGTGACAAGTATTTAATGAGGTGATCTTCCACTGACCTGGTCTTGGCGTCGAACATGTGGTTGAAGTTGCCGAGCAGCGTGAGTGGGGAGGATCTCTCCGCATGCGCGCGCAGCGGCAGCGCGTTGCGGGGCGCGTTCGTGGCACGTGCCCACTGAAAATTACAAGGAAAACAATATAACTACTTATTGGGTACTGTAAAAACCCGCTAGTGGCAAAAAAAAATACGAGTGTTTTTGTGTGAAAGCGAAGACACTGCCCAGATTCTGCAGCTTCAAAGTATATGCTCTAAGCTTCAAAGACACCTCGTGAATTCAAAACCATTATGAGGGTCCTTGAAAAACCAGAGGCGGGTATCTACGGGAAGGAAAGGATGGAATTTACTCCACCGACAAGTGTTTAAAGAAGAATAATCAAGTCATTAACCTCGAAAGAGATGGAGTGATGAATTACGAGCGCACACCAACAAGTTGATGGAGGAGGCCCAAAATAGGAAAGAATGGAAGGACAAAGGGACGCCTTTGGCCTGCAGTGGGAAATAACACATAAATACTCATATCACGCCTTTATCCCTTACGGGGTAGGCAGAGCGCTAACGGCCGCAAAAATACGGTCGATGTCGCCACGTCTGACAAATATAGACGGCTATTTGAGATATTTCGTGTACTTATCAAGTTATCACTATAGTGATAAGTTGCCAGCCTGTCGCCTAAAAGTTGTAATACACCTGAAACCCTAAGTCCCTCAGTCGGTTTTTACGGGTAAGAAATGGAGTGATGCTATTCTTAGCCGGTATCACACGGCAAATTACAGGCTAGTAATAATAATGATCAAGTTACCTGAGCGACACCGCGGTCGGCGTCGAAGCAGACGGTGGCGAGATGGCGCGTGCGGCCCGACGCTGGCTCGCGGGTCTGGTACGCGCGCCCTTGCAGCGGACCGGGGCAGTGCTCCACCTGACCGACAAGAAATACCGTTGAAAAATGTACGGGTGCAAAATAGTGTCCTCTTCCGCTTCCGGATCCTCACAGATTGCGAGGAAGCTAAGAGGAAGCCATATGCAGTCATACAAGTCACATTATGAAACAGAATATGCAGAGTATGAAACATCTTTTAGTCTGAATTTTGAATAATCATTCAGTCTATCCGTTTCGTTTTTTGTACTCTTTAACCACTTCCGCTCCCTAATGCGCATCCTCTTCTAAATAAAAAAATTCTCATCCGCATTCTCCAACATCAAGGTTGTAAAGTAACAAGTCTTCACTTCAGTCACTCTTCCTCATCAACCCTAGTTTAAAATAGGCTTGAAGGATACAAATACCTACCAACCAACTCGGTACGTCAGAAACATTCGGGAAAGAGAAGAAATTGCACTCGTTTTCAACAAAATTGGGGAGACCAGTGGGCCTCAAACACAATACAAAGCTGCTTAAAGAAAGAGAGATGTCAAAAAATCTGATCTTACCGAGTGCAGCACATCTTCGAAGATGTCTTCCTGGCAGCCCAGCTCCAACAGCGAGCGCAGTTGCCCGTCGTGCCGCGCTCGGTACCGCCCCCCCTCGCAAACAGCTGACACCGTCTCCAGCAGAGGGTAAGCTATGAACTTGCCGCCGTAGCACGCCAGCACCACCTGCGAGCGCAACATATATACATACATATATCACGCCTTTATCCCTTGCGGGGTAGGCAGAGCGTTAACAGCCGTAAGAATACGGTCGCTATCGCCACGTCTGACATTTTTGAGGATTGTTTTCCAAGGCTGTTCCAGAAAACATGTGTATCACTATAGTGACAGGTTGTCAGCTTGTCGCCTAAAAATTGTAATACACCAATACCTTCGGGTCCCTTAGTCGCCTCTTACGACACCCGCGGGAAGGATGTGGGGTGATGCTATTCTAAGCCGGCATCACACGGCAAAGCCGGCATCACACGGCAAACTTGTTATAAAACCACACGTAAATGAGAAATGCTTTCATGCTGCTAAAACCTTTTGCTCCAAGACTGTTGGTAGCCAACCACAGTTTATAATACCTATTCATAAATGTATAACGGAATCGGTATGTAGAAAGCCGTCGCCTGGCCACTGCTGGATCTCTTTCCTGTCGTTTCCTCGTGACTTGATGGCGGCGTGACCACTAAGTCACTAGTTTGAAGAGCTCTTCATGTTAGCTGTTCTTCAGCTTTATGTAGAACCTTGGAGATATAGGCGGGTAGCTTCTACAATACCGTCAGTCCAGCGGGATGGTATTCTACTTCTGCTTCTTTTCCATCAAATTCAGATGAAAAGGACATCAGAAAGAACTGTAGTCTTTTGCGTGCTATATATTTACCTCGTCCCCATGCGCGGCCCGTACGGCGCCTCCGGCCGCCGCGTGAGACGTTACCAACGGCATGTTGTCTGGCACGCATTCTTCACAAGATAGCTCTATCACGCATTCGTGGTCGGACGCTGGAATAATACGTACACAACCATGAGAAAATTCAAAAATACAGACACAAGTTCGCCCTTTGAGCGGTGTAGACATCTGTCGCCATCTACTGGCGAGTAGCACTAGTCTAGTAGGTATGCAACAATTTTCTGATCTTCAAGATACATGGATCCAGTCATAGGTACAATAGGCTGGTGTCCACTAAGAATGAATCGGATAGATTTTAGGTTCTAATTATTGACCAAGATGTGAAGATTGCAAAAAACAAAATCTAATCTACGAGGGGTGTTCAATAAAAAGTGAGAATGAGTATGAAGCAGTAATATTTTATTTCTTATTATTTTATTTTTGGACTTAGTCACCTTTGAGGTTTATTCACTTGATGTATCGTTTTTCTAAAGCTAAGATTCCTTTTTAAAAAAGTCTTCATCTTGATCCCTTAAAAAATCATGTACTGCGGCGATCACTTCCTCATCATTGGCATATCTGTGACCTCTCAGGTGTTCTTTTAACCGCGGAAACAGGCAGAAGTCACTGGGTGCAAGGTCTGGCGATTATGGAGGATGTTCCATCAATTTAAATCCAGAATCTTGGATAGCAGTTATCGCAACTCGGGACTTGTGTGCGGGCGCGTTATCTTGGTAAAAACAAGACAACTTTAGCGAGTTTGCCGCGGCGATTTTAGCGTATTTCTTGACGCATTTTTTTTTTGTTCTGCGTATAAGGCCCCTGTAATAGTGGCTGCATGACTGAGATATTCAATCATTATCACCCCCTGGCTATCCCAGAAAAGAGAGCCCATGGTCTTACCGGCGCATGGAATTGCCTAAAACTTCTTAGGTGTTGGAGATGATGGCTCTTCCAAGTCATGGACTGTTGTTTTGTTTCAGGATCGTAATGATGGAGCCATGTTTCGTCCATAGTTACAAAGCGAGCCAAAAATTGTTCAGGATCTCTTTGTAACAATTCCAAATTGTTTTGAGAAATCCTCAGTCTCGTTTGCTTCTGCTCGTCTGTAAGCATTCCAGGCACCCAGCGCGCTGACACTTTTTTCATGCCCAAATAATAATGTATAATAATAGTATGGATACTTCCTATCGAAATCTTTAGTTCTTCAGCTATAAAACGAACTGTAACACGACGGTCTGCCAAAACAAATTTTTCAACTTTTTTTATCATTTGTTCGGTAACTGCCGTCGTAGGGCGAACCGGGCGCGGGTCGTCTTTGGTTGAAGTTCTTCCTCTCTTAAATTCGGCACACCACCGTGCAACCGTAGAATATGGAGGAGCATTTACTCCTCATGTATTTTTCAAATCAAGAATTACTTGCTCAGTAGTAAAAATTTTCAGGCAGAGATATTTTATCACGCCTCGAATTTAAATTTTATCCATTTTTCGCAACCCGCTCCGACACGACGAAAACAAATGACATTCATTTTTAAAATAAAAAAAGAAAATCAATAATTTTTATTTTATTAGTTTACCTAATGTCTGGGCTTTCCCTGCCAGTATTTTCTTTTTTGTTTATCAAGAAAATTATATGCCATTCTCACTTTTTATTGAACACCCCTCGTATCTATCTAATAATCTTTAAACGAGCAAGAATTTGATCTCGGTTCAGATCAACGATTTTCTTGAAAATTCGTATATAGGGGTATTCAGGGGCGATAAATCGATCTTGCTAGGTTTTATTAACCAAAAGTCACGTTGCATTTTGTGTGGAAAAAGAAGCGCTATTTCGTCGCTCAACAGTCAGCTAGTGTAGCTCAGTGTTCTAGCCTAAAATATAAAAGGTACTCTGTGGTTCTAGCGATCACATTGTTCGCCTTATACTTTGCAGTTGTATTCAAGGAAGTCCTAAATACTGTTTCTCATCCGTTTTCGCACATATGGTAGTCTTATTAACCTGGCTAGACTTAAGGCGCGCACTAAAGTCTCGTATGCATTAAACAGGATAAATATTCCAAAAATATATCTTTCCAGACATTGCTAGATCCGGGACTAACCAACATTTTGCATAGTAGGTATTAAAAGTCGAGATTATACATTTCGAGAATTAAAATAAAGTTTACTCACATTTACTAAACACCGCCGACTGACAACACCACAAAAACAGCAACGTTCTCAGGATTCGCTCCATGATGCTTTCTCTCAACTATCACTCGTATGCACCAGCAGAGAGACAGTAGTCGACTGACGAGCTCCCGATATCTGCCCGTGTTCCCCTGACCGCGGCGACCCCACGCCGATAGATAACAGCGCTCCGAACAATACAAACAATAAGTAGCTCATCAAATACAACAATAATGAGATTAGGGAACCGTAATTTGCTGGTGGATTTCATATTGTTTTCTACCGATTCCAGGAATTTTTCAAAAAGGGTTAAAGAGATTGTTTGAAGAGATTGGTAATGGTGTTTTATTAAAAAAGTGAATGCGTGTCATTTTCCGGTTTCTAGAAATAATCACGTTCAACATTGTATTCTAAGGCTGGTTTCAGAGCGACGCGTCTCGGCAGCGCTGCCCAGCCGCGCGCGCCTCGCATTACACAGATTGTATGTAGCGTTTCATAGTGACGCGTCTTGGGCCGCGTCTCGGCCGCGCCGCGGTCGGATCTCCTTCGATTGCCAGTAGCGTCGACTTGCAATCTTTTTAGACGTCGTTGTTGCACTCTTTTCCATGTAACGTATATAGCTAATATAGTGATTACGTTTGCTGGCATAATGATTCTCCGCACTCGACCGTACACCACAACGAAGCGCGCGCGTCTGAATGTCGTTTCACAGCGAACGCGCTCGCTGCCCAGACGCGCGCCCGAGCAGCGCTGCTGAGACGCGCCGCTCTGAAACCAGCCTAATAAATAACACGCTAATTTTCGCATCTAACACATCATCAATATTCACATGGCGTTACCTATCAGCTTGTTTGTCAAACAAATTGTTTTGAATTTTAATTTCCTCTAACGGGTTAAACTTCAAGGTCCATCCAACAGTAAATAAAACACCAAGCTTACGATAGGTATTTTAATATGAACATAATATACAATGCCATTGTTTATTTATAAAAGCGGGTAAAAATCGACGAGACAATACAGTAAAATAGTAATTTATTCCATCACTTAAATATTTATCTAGAATTACCGTATAAGTCTATTAGTACTGCGTATTATGATAAGTCAGTTCTAGTAGATTTAAACGACTACGTTGCCCTTGCAACATATAGACAGGCCAGTGTTCTGATAGATTGATATACGACGCACTTGGCGATACAGTTTACAAGACCAAGAGTCTAAAGCCGATTCTTGCAGTTTTGTGTGGCTATATTTCCAGTCTGTTCTTATTATGAAATAATTGTATGGTTTGTTTACTATAGCCTTAAATGAGCGTCTGTCATCCAGGGGGCTAAGGTCTAGCGTTGTGACGTCATATCGTCGCTCGTCTTTATACAGTTTGTAAAATGCGCACACGACAAACCGTGTTAGTAGTGAAACATAAATGCAAGTGAAAAGCCATCGAGTAGATAGTACAATACAAAACAATGCAAAAACTAAAGCAATGACTGTGTTGGTTAAGGTGTAAAAATATTAGCTGCAAATATTTTAAGGGGTGAATCTCAAGTTCAACTTCATAAGAAACATAGGTCGAAATATGAGAATTTTTTTGGACCTCCCATGAAAACTGACTTCGTCGGTCGGTAACTTTATATGGAAGGTTCAACATTCTTTTTCATATTTCGACCTTTGTTCCTTGGGGAAAGTTGTTCAGTTTCATGAGCTGGTTCACCCCTTTAAATATTTAGAGGTAATTCTTTTATACTTGTATTCGTAATATTCGTATTGCTTTTACCGATATGTTACAGATTAGTGATGTAAGGAATGTTCAATTTTAAGCATTCGCAAATGAAAATGCGAATATCTGAAGCCCATATTCCCGAATCCAAATTCGAATACGAATGTTTAGCTTTTATATAATAATACGAATGCAAATGTTCAAAAACATGCGAATATTCGTTACATCACTATTACAGATATAACAAAGGTCAAACGGGCGCGTGTACATCCTCCCTAACACCTGAGTCTTCTTGCCTGTGGCCTCCTTAATAATACAATAAAAAACTTATGTTTTATTTAAGTAAAACACGCATCTGGTGAAAGTATTACGTGGTGTTTAAGTATACATGTACAAACCCAGCTACTTTAGCATACAGATTATAAAACAACTTTGTTTTGTATGTTACATATTTGCCACATGATATCCCCAAAAGCGGCCCTTTTGTCAGATTATAACTCAGAGCGACAGCCGAAGCACCTGCTAAAATCTAACCTTAACAATTTACACCCTTAACCTAACATACTAATCTCCGAGCGAATCGCCAGATTTGGTAACCACTGATCTGCATGATACAAAGTTTCTGCCAATGGTGGTTGGTTGCAATTCATGTATGCAGGCTCATTGCGCCCCAGTCATTATAAAAGCTACATTTTTATTATCGTAATCAGTAATTTAATTATTTTGGTACATAAAAATATTTAGTTCATCACTATATCTTGTTATTTGTTTGACCGACACTTAATACTTAAAATCTTTCTTTTGCCTTTTTATCATATTGCACCCGAATTATTCATAAGCGACTAGATCCCACAATCTACATCGAAGAGACAGCAATACAACGCGACGGGGCGACGCACGCGCACGATACTTACGAGTGAACAATTTTAATACATGTAGTTTATAATGCTGATATCTTAATATATAAAATGTAAGAAATGTAGTTACAGCCATACTTGTTTTTACTCAGTTGGCAGACTACAGCGATATCTCCGGGTTGTACCATCTTCTACTCATCCCCCTATATTTTACAGTTATTAAAAGAAGTATTTTAAAAAGTCTTAACATAAATTAAGTATCGTCCGATTTTCGCATACACAAATCACCGTTTAAAATATGTAGTGTATAAATGAATAGAAAGCGACAATCGGTCTTAATACAGTCGATTCTAAAAACTAACTTACAAAATGTCGTCCTGTTTACAATGATCTCGATTCTGTCAATACACTATCTTAGCTATTCTTGGAAGTTTAGAAAGTACAAATTAGTTAAGAAATTAGACAGAAAAATAAAATTACACAGGAAAAAGAAATTGACAGGAATATGTGATGTACTGCAACTTACTTGTTTTGAATTTGGTCGAGGGCTCTGGCCCCACCAGTTTCAGTTGATCAACCAAATTCAAAACAACTAAATTTTAGTTCTTCACGTAATGAGTTATACTTGTTCGTTTAGTAATAAAATTGACAGGAATAGCTTGATGGCAAGAATGGCTAAGAGGATGCAGAGTTGAATCGAGAGCCGTGCTTGCTGGGGGACCGGGGATGTGTGTGTTGCGCTTACGTGTTGCAGCAGGCGCGCGCGGCGGGCGGCGCGCGCGAGGGCCGGCGCTCGACGGCGATGCGCGCGTGGTCGGCGTCCGCCTCGCGGCCCGCCGTCTTGTCCAGGATGGCCTCCGCCAGCTCGCTGAAGGCGCGCTCGATGTTGATGTTCGCCTTCGCCGACGTCTCCATGAAGCGGATGCCGTGCTCGCGCGCTATCTGCAACACCACCACACCACACACATGCTTACTCTTGTCACACTCATTTTTCATTCTCCTTGCCTCATCCCATTTTCTGTCGGGGTCGGCTACGTAACCTAGGGGATTTGACGTGGTATCAAGCTTTTACACAGAGCGACTGCCATCTGACCTCTGCAACTGCAACACGAAGGCTAATCTGGTCCAAATTCTAGGTTAAGTCTCATTCAAATTTGAATGTGGGTTTCATCACGATGTTTTTCCTTCACCGTCAGAGCAGTCGGTAAATGTACGTGAGTAAAAACACATTGGTACATGGCGGAGATAGAACTCGGGTCTCACGATTGTAAGACCGGTGTCCAAGCCACTGGGCCACCGACGCTCACACTAACTAACATAATCACTGCTTCCACACTTAAGAGCGGAGCACACCGGCTCCGTATGCGTTGCGTATCCAGCTCTCTACGGTAGTGACGCGCGTGATCACGTCCGTACACCCCTGCCACACCGGGTTACGGACGTGGTTACGCAGGTTACGCGCGTAGCTACGGATGCGAGCTGCAAGGGGTCTGTTGCGTACCAACTGTCATATCCAAAAGTTCTGTCATCAGTGTGCAATAAATATTGCGCAAATAAAAGCGCGCATCGCGTTCTGTGCAGCAAAAAGTTGACGACATATCAGTGTAAAAAAATTAGTTGCAAATATTTTAAGGGATGAACCAGCCCATGAAACTGAACAACTTTCCCTAAAAAACATAGGTCAAAATATGAAAAAAAAATTCGGCCTCCCATACAAAGTTACTGACCGACTCAATTCAATTTGTATTAGCCAATGTATTTCAACCTTTGTTTCTTGGGGAAAGTTGTTCAGATTTATGGGCTGATTCACCCCTTAAAATATTTGGAGCTAATATTTTTACACCTTATATTTGACGCTTAATATAGTGCACATTCTTTGATGCGCATTGTGGGAGCCCGTAGTCCGTACACGCGTCCGTACTACGCGCAGGATAGAGCTGTGCGTGTTCGGACGTGTTTGGTGTGACGTCCAACAGGGGGCCAATCGCGCTATTTTACCATTCCAACGTAACGTTGACGATTTAGCTTCGATTTAGTTTTGGTTTGGATTTGGTTAATGTCAAAAAAGCTATCGCGGTAAATTTTCTGAACGTATAAATCGTTGACGTTACCCAATCGAAACCAAACCACAACCGTTTAGAGTTTGCAATGAGTATTTTAAAATACTAGATAATCTTTTTTTAATCGATGCTCGATTGTGCATTTCGCGTAGTGGGCAGCACTATTTTAAAAGTAAAAATGTCAGGTTGTTGTTTAATTGTTTATACAACCGCCGTGGTTTTTCGTAGATTTTTGAAATTATTTTAGTTAAGAACTAAAACTAAGCTAAAATTTCGTGGGACACCCAGTCGACGTGACTTTTCTGTAAGTACCTAATAGAATATCTACATATACAAAGTTAATTTACCATTTAGACGCTATCAATATGGTTCCATAGTTGAAACTGTGTTATTTACGATTTGTGTTTTTATAGAGACTATGGACCTAAGAAAGACGACGAGCGTGCGGCAGCTGAAGCTGCTCGAGGGATTATTTGCTTTGCTGGCGCTGGCGCTCGGCAGACTCCGCTCAAAAGGCGGGTCAGAGTATACCTACCTTTCAAGGCGCGGGCTCTTTCGAACTACTTATGGGCCAATCGCGCCAACAGACTCAATTGTGAGGGCCCAACTAGGCAGCTCAAAGAGTGGACCAAGGTTAGCATACTAATGAAAACCTAACCTAGCTGCTGTTAATAAAAAAACACATCATAAGCCATTATTTAGTTGTGTTGTGATGTAGTTTAGGAAGAGTTGGCATTGTCCATAACAGACAGACTGAGACATGTGGAAAGTGACTTAATTTTATACCTACTGCATCAGTGTATGTGCATATATTTACTAGTATATTACTTTTCAGATGTGGAATGTCATGAAAAGCAAGGTGGCCCCGTGACAAAAGTCACTCTGCACTGGATTTATATTATACAAACAGACATTGGGCGCCTTCCATCACCCAAGATCCGTTTTACAGGTACATAATATTCTATGCCGGCTTAGAATAACATCACTACCATTCGACCTGTGGAGGTAGTAAAAAGCAACTTAGTGAATGTCCCACCTAGAATTAAATCTGTACCAAGCATTACAGTTGCACTACTAGAGCACCACTCAACATCAGAGATGACAGCATCTATCCATCCATCGCTTGTTTGTTACACATTGATTTTGTTTCAAGATTATTAATTTACTGTTTTAGCTCAAATGAAGCCATCCATCCATCCCTCGCTTCAATGCTAGATCATACACGGCAGCATCAGCGGCAGTGGAAATCACATACAGCGTCAAGAATCCAAACTCAAGCTCAACACAAAGTAAGTCTTCCTTCTTCTTTTCTAGTAGGACACCGGGTTGTCCAATGCCCCAATGAATCAATCAGCAGTGAGTTAGTTTTTCACTCACCTACTACAAGTTGCAGGCATCTGACATGTTAGCATAACAACCACCGTCTAAGCTGTCATAGACAGCTACCATGGCCTATGGTATGGCTGAACATGCTAATCATGACATGTGTCTAGGTACATCTATTTGATATTTCTATTTAGCAAAATATATTGTAATCTAGTGTTTTTTTAATTTTACTTTGACAAATATGTAAAATAATATGGTAAACTAAGAGATGGAATATGATCAGAAATAGGCGACTTCTAACTGCAAGAAAATATCTCATATGTACTTGGGGTACCTACACTATTATTTATTTTGTTTCAGGTATCATCATCTGATATGGAGCCCTAAGAGCTTAGCCTATAAGTTTAATAAGAAAAATTAAATAAATATAGTAGGTGCAATATATGTTTCTTTTATTTACAAAGTATTTCACTGCACCCTCAGCTAGACAGCCTTAGTTCCCACTTGTCACCCCCCTTGTCGACCACCAGGATGGTCACTGTTACCGATGGTCGCCCCCATGACCATTGGAAATAGTTCATCACTTGAGGTGATTCTACTACTATAAGTTCATGCATATAATATGGATGAAATAAATCATCTGCAAATATTTTAAGGTGTGAACCAGTCTCATTGACTAAACAAGTTTCCCCTAAAAATACAAGGTGTCAGGAAAAGTACTAACTTCCTTACAAGGTATGAACCAGCCCTTGAAACTGAACAACTTTGCCCTAGGAACAGATCGAATTTTTTGGATTTCTCATACTAAATGTATGTACTAACCGACTGAGTCAGTTTGTATGTGAGGTCCAAAATTTATTTTCATATTACCTATGTCTCTTGGGGAAAGTTGTTCAATTTCATGGGCTGGTTCATCCTTTAAAAGGAAGTCAGTACTTTTCCTAACATCATGTACCTATAGGTCGAACGGCGGGTCAAGGCTTCTTCTTGGTCACATCTACCTCATGGACACTTTCAATGGTGTGGAGATAGAGCCCCACAGCAAATTTTCATGATTTCCTTCCTTTTTTGGGTTGAAACCGTAATAAAATCCACCAACGATCGTCAAACGTGTCAGAAAAAGCTGCTCGAGAGGAACTTTTACAAAAACGTTCATTTGACAGCGTTTGAGACGTTCCCAACGTAACGGTTGTGGTTAAATACGCTGTCAAAAATTTGCGCGATACCGATGCACACCAAAAGTTCGAACGTTCGCTATATCAACGTAACTTCCAAAGAAAAGTCGAAACGTTTCCGCTCAAACAATTAGCGCGATACGAAAAGTGCGTAACGTAGCGTTTTTGGCTGCGGTTTGGTTTTGGTATTATCGTTCAACATTAGCGCGATTGGCCCCCGGGAATCTCATAGAATACATCGTCATCACTGCACGCAGAGTACGCAACCTGTTTGTCTTTTGGCAGCTGTACGGCGTAACTACGGCGTAACCCTACAATGCGTGCAGCACGCAACGGATACGCATCACAGGCAGTGTGCCGTATCTCATACAGTCCCATACATTACAACGTCATAAATACATGCGTAACTACGGATGAGAGCTGGATACGCAACGGATACGGAGCCGGTGTGCCTCGCCCTTTATGGAGTATGCAAGCTGCTGTAAAGACGGTTGTGTGCTAACGTTTTCAATATTTCACTAAAAGTTATAAAAAGGTCGTCAGTCCATTTCAGAAAATTTTAATACACATGGACATGGAACCAAGTTCTCAAGTCCTCTATTAGTTGCCTCTTGCGAAACTCGCGTGAAAAAACGGGGACTATACTATTCCAAGTACATGACTAAAATCAATTATATCAATTGCATTTTAAACGTAATCGTAAAATTGATCTTGTTATCTTTATTGCATAATAGGTATTTTGTGGTTTTTTAATTATTATTTAAGCCTAAAGCATCCCACAGCTGGGCAGTGCAAAAATTACTGCTTACAATATAGAAATTGCCAAAGCTTATTGTTTATAAAGGAATTCAAGTCATTTATAGAACTGTTTAATAACGAATACCTAGTAATCTGATACGAAAATTAAATACACAACAAACATTTTTTGGATCATAGCAAGTGGAATGACATAGTCTCTGCCTACCCCTCCGGGAAAGAGGCGTGATTATATGTATATATAAACATTTTTATTACAAAACATTTAGGGAACTGGATCATCTAAGTGAGCCTGAAATAGATTGCGCCAGTTTTCCTCTATATTATTGCGTGGCTTTGATTCACAATGTTTTCAAGAGTAAAGTGCAATGAAACATACCACTAGATAACTAATTAAACTGGTATGAAAGAGGAACATTCATCTCACTGCATAATTAAATATCATGATATAGTTTGTGATTTGGTTGGTACATCGGTTATACTAGGAGCAACTTCATGAGTTAAACATGGACACTAAAATAAGTGTTATAGGGATCCGTCCTCTTGGTCCCAAGCAAGACGTGGCCTTTCCCAGACTGACCCGACTTAAATAGGTCATTTGAACTTAAAGGGTCAGCCACAATAGATCTGCAAATGTCGCAGTGGCTGTTGTTCTTCTCAGGACCAGCCCCCTACTCAACAAAATAATAATGATAACCATTATAGAAAAGAATACATGTTAACCTCTTCATTAGGTAGCACCCTTCAATTGGTAGGTTGTATGTAGTGTAGTGCTACTGATAGAACAGGAATGAGTGGGTATAGAAACTTCACTAATCGAAGAATGAGTCAGCAAACAGTTGCTGCTAAAAACAATGCAAGTTTGCTTCTCTGCTAATTAATGCCAAATTTCCAAACTAATTAACACACTCAGTGTTTACGCAACCTTGCATTATTTGATTGTTAGATTCTTTAGTGTAATAGTTGTTATCTAAGATAATGTACTACAAATAAGACCTAACTGCTGTATGGAAGTTAGCAGTAGGCAAACAGATTAGAGCAAATATAACTTTTTAAAATAAGAACTGAGTTTTGGATGTATAAAAGTACGACCCTTAAATTTTTTGTCGCCTAATATACCTACTCTTAAGTCTGCCAAATACTTTTCTGAAAAACTCATAATTTTTTTTCATCTAAACGTGAGATAAACTTAAAACATACAAGTTAAGCTGAGAACCCCCCTTTTTTTGCTGAAGTTGGTTAAAAACTGAGATAGAGGAAAATTTAGGTTTCAGTTTATAAGTGATACTTCTATACTTATCCTGTCAAAAGAACAATAAGCTAGAGTAAACTGTACATAATTATTTGTGTAATAAATGTTGTAGTTGCAAAATAATAAAGGTGCATGTATACTGACCGCCTCCCCACGCTCCTTGCTGACCACTCTCTTCTCCTCCATGTCACATTTGTTCCCCAATATCATCTTCTCTACATCCTCATTTGCATGCTAGAATGTAAGACAACACATTATGTTAATGTTCACTCATGTCAACTAGTCTGTCAGTTAAGACATTCTGTATATGTTAAGGCTCTTCTCAAGACCAACCCCTGCTCTATCAAATAATAATGTTAAGTCACAGTGGCTATATTTTATGAGTTGTTCAATCCATTGGGAATCAATTATGTGTCCGAAGTAATGTTTATATAAGTAAAAAGTGGCTACAGAAGTAAGAATCTTCTCTGTTTACCCTCTATTATAAAAAAATATAAATCTGGTATTAGTTACCGTACCTCATCTATATTTCGTAACCATTTGACGATATCATCAAACGTCTTCTCGTTGGTGATATCATAGACGAGCATGATGCCCATGGCGCCGCGGTAGTAGGACGTGGTGATGGTGTGGAATCGCTCCTGCCCCGCCGTGTCCCAGATCTGCAGCTTGATCTTCTTGCCGCGCAGCTCCACGGTCTTGATCTTGAAGTCGATACCTACACGAGAGTTCGTTATTTTGGTGTACGAGGGTAGGACAGACAACTGCGGAAGTTTCTCGTATGTACGAGTGATTCATAAACGCACCACATGGAACGGTCATTGCTCGCTAGGCGAAAACAAAGCAGACTTTATTCCCGGTGCGCAACTGCACAAAAATGAGAAATCAAATCACCAAGGTGGACCTTACCGATAGTCGATATAAACGTCGTTGTGAAATGGTTGTCCGAGAATCTGAACAGGATACATGTTTTTCCCACACCAGAGTCACCGATGAGGAGTAGTTTGAACAACAAGTCGTATGTTTTCTTGGCCATTTTATATTTTTATAAGCGGAAAATCGAGAAATCCAAAATCGCCCGACCCGAAAACGTGACAGCTCAAAGAGGTATTGCCAGCCTAAAAAAATATGATGTCATTGAACTTGACGGTTTATAGTGATGCCTTTTAGGACAGTAAGAAGACAGTGCGCAAGAAAGTAGCCCACTGATATCCGAATCCGTTGTTATGTCCGAAAGTTGTTCAAGTTGGAAATGGAACGTCACTAGAACGTCAATATAATATGGTGGCTGTGGTTTTAGTGGCGCGCATCGATTTTCTTTCGTGAAAGTACTTTAGAAATCAATAAAATCGGCAGGGACTGTTGCAGAAAGCCAATTTCGTGTTTGGGGTAAAATATGTGATGTGAAAAATACCTCTTTGTTCGTTTTTGTTGGGTTTTAATTGACAAAATGCATCGGCGAGGCGGGAAACGCATCCGGATGGATGATCCTCCACCGGAGTACGCCAACCCGATGACGCCGGCGACTCCCATGACGGACTACGGTGGGCAGTCGGTGCACGAGCCGGAGACACCCAACCCTAACTACTCGGGGTTCAACATCGGCGCGGTGGCCAACTCCACTGCGGCCGAGCCGCCGCGGGATGAGGCTGTCGAGTCTCACGAAGAAGAGGAGGCCAGGTCGCCGTCTCCGGCGCCTACGAAGCGCATCACTCGCAGCAGAGGGCGCGGTGGAGACGGGGGCTATGTGGGGCGGCTCGCGGAGTCGCCGCCGCCGCCGCCGTTGACGCGGCGTCGCGGCGGGCGCGGGCGCGGGCGGGGCAGAGGCCGCGGCGGCGCCGCTCCTCCGCCGGCTTACTCGCCGCCGCCGGTGCTGCTGCCTGGCGATGATGAGAATAGCCTCTACAACATCCTGAGATTCAACAAGACTGCAATAAATGTCAGTATTTTTATTCAGTCTATTGTCTTTTACATTTTCTTGAGTGACATCGTCATCACATCATCTCATCTGCTTAAAGCGGTCCACTGCTGAACGTAGGCGTCCCCCAGGGTATGCCACAATGAACAATCTCCCACTTTCGCCAGCCAGTCGCTACTTGCCACTCTCTTTAAGTCATCTCTTGTTGCCTTGTCTATTATGGAGAGTATATTAACCCTTTGTCCATTGCAGCAAGTGGTAGACATGTGGATAGAGCAGTACAAGACGAACCGCGAGGGCGCCCTGGTGCAGCTGATGCAGTTCTTCATCAACTCCTCCGGGTGCCGCGGGAAGGTCACTCCAGACATGGCTTCCATGGACCACACACTTATCATTAGGAAAATGACACAAGAGTTTGATGAGGTGAGTAACATTGTTGTATTGCATGAGGGTTAATGTGCTTTGAACTGTCCTTATTTCATTAAAAAAAGTGGTTCAAGCATTTGCCATGTTTCTCATAGTTGAGATCACATAGAGATTATCTCCAAAGACAGTACTTAAACTCCTGTTCAAGAGTGAGGAACTGTCATAGTGTAAAAGAGCTATGAAAGATGATCTCACAAATGCACTCCTGACTATTGTAATATGTTTTTATCTACAAATAATGCCTTTTAGTTTTAAATTTTTTAATGATTGAAACTTCTAGTATTAACTCTGATACTTCTATGTCAATAGGAAAGTGGAGAGTACCCGCTGATAATGTCAGGGCAGACTTGGAAGAAGTTCCGTTCCAACTTCTGCGAGTTCATCCAGACGCTGGTGAAGATGTGCCAGTACTCCATCATCTACGACCAGTACCTGATGGATAATATCATCTCACTGCTGACGGGGCTGTCGGATTCACAAGTTCGGGCCTTCAGGCATACTGCTACACTAGCTGGTAAGTTTACATTGGCAATACATGTCCTGAAGTTGGTATTGGTTTTTTGGCTACAGATTAATCTTAGTGCTTTATTAGTGATTTAAAACTTTGTCATAAAATTATCATTGATTTAGCCTGTGTGCTTGCACTGTGGCTTATAGCAATATTTATGTGAGGCTGTATCATTTCTATCTATTATTCATATTTTTCTTAAATTCTTGTCAAACAACAGAGTTATTAGGAATATGGAAACACTAGTATACTTATTATTTTCTAACAAAGAATAATTGACTGTTTTTTCCTTTTGAAAATAAAATCAAATAAACACTCACAAAAACAGGTGAAAGAATGTTTTTTGCTAAATGAAACTGATTATAGATTGATTTATCATCCTCGAAATTCCATAAAATCTTTGCTTGATGATTACATACATAAATCACGCTTATATCCCTGATGGTAGTGTAGGTAGAGCGTTAATGACTGTAAAATTACGGCTGTTATCGCCATGTTTGACGAATGTCTGAGGGTCGTTTCAGATAGATCATGTATCACCATACTGACAGAATGTCACCTAAAATTGCAATATACATTAAACCCTCGAGTCCCTTAGTCGGCTTCTACGACACCCACGGGGAAAAAATGGGGTGATGCTATTCTAAGCCGGCAGGCATCACACGGTAAAACGTTGCTTGATTAAAGATATGAAATGATTGTTTGTTGGACAGTGATGAAGCTGATGACAGCCCTGGTGGACGTGGCGCTGCTGACGTCGGTGAACTGCGACAACTGCCTGCGGCAGTACGAGGCGGAGCGGCTGAAGGCGCGGGACAAGCGCGCCAGCGAGCGCCTCGAGGTGCTGCAGGCCAAGCGCCAGGAGCTCGAGGAGAACATGGAGGAGATCAAGAACATGCTCTCATACATGTTCAAGTCCGTCTTCGTGCACCGCTACAGGTAACTCCAACACTCACACTCACACTCAAAAACATCACATTTAAAAATGTGGACGACCGATGTGGCGCAGTGGTAGTGCGACTGCCTTTGACGCAGAAGGTCCCGGGCTCGATTCTCGCTGGGTCACACACTAAGTCGATATTTATGACTTTGTGAATTTGTTCTCATTCTGGTTAGGACATTGTGGGCTGAACCACCCGATTGTCCGTAAGTGAGATGGTTCCGTGTTTCGGATGGCACGTTAAGCCGTAGGTCCCGGTTGCTGTCTATGATCACTTAGACGATGGTCGTTAGACAACCATGTCAGAAGCCTGCTACTTGTAGAAGGCAGTTGAAAAATCCTGACACTAGGGTTCATCGGGTCGTTGGACGACTTGGTGTCCAACACGAAAAGAGAAAGAGCTAAGTAAATTTTTTCCTCCAGAGATACTTTGCCGGACATTCGCTCGATCACAATGGCGGAGATAGGCATCTGGATGGAGAAGTTCCCCGCGCACTTCCTGGACGACCTCTACCTCAAGTACATAGGATGGACCCTGCACGACAAGGTAAGCTATTGACATTAGGTCAATAATAAAACCAAAAGTTGTACCCTTAAAACTTTTGTAAAAAGTACTACATAACACTTAAATTAATAGTATTAACGGGATTATCACCACGATTATGTTATTACATATAGATAGACATACATTATTATATGAACAACCGCGAAAATCTAAAAAACATAAAAGTACTACGTGCTACATTTAAAGATTGTATTAATAAACAGAAAAATGAGTAATATAAAAGTAACTGTTTTGTTTCTATACTGGCGAAATCATAACGAAAACGCCATCTAAACTAGAAGGACATGACGTCATCTATTCGTATTTTCATACAAAATATCGTTTTAAAAAGTAGCTTGTTTGGCCTGCTAGTCATCATGCCTATTATCCGTATCTGTCATTTCATATACAGGGTTTAAGAGGCGGTGTAACGAAAACTTTGCAGGCGTGATCAGACCATGAAATGGAACAACTTTCTATGGGGGCTATGTTGGTAAACGTAAAAAAAATCGAATTTCCTTACAAAATTAACGATCAGCTGACTGATTTTGTATAGGAACCCGAAAAATTTTTATATCTTCTCTGACTTTGTCTGATCACGTCTGCAGAGTTTTCGTTCTTACACCCTGTATGTGTTTGTGTTCGGGCAGGTGGGCGAGGTGCGGCTGCGCTGCCTGCAGGCGCTGCAGCCGCTGTACGAGTGCGAGGAGCTGAAGGGCAAGCTGGAGCTCTTCACCAGCAAGTTCAAGGACCGCATCGTCTCCATGACCCTCGACAAGGAGACGGATGTCGCCGTCCACGCCGTCAAGCTGGTCATCGCCATACTCAAGTTTGTATTTCACTAAGCCATTGTTTATGAGCGATGTTTAGGTAAAATGATTCTGTGTTTGATTTGCTGCTTTGCTGATATTTGGTTTTATGAACCTACTTGTAGTGTAAACGCGGCTCAGGTAGACTTAAAACTTAAAACTAGCCCCTAACGCACTGCCTCGGGGCTGGCCAAGCTAACCAAACAATATGTAACATTAGGTGGTAAATAAAATAAAATAAAAACGAGTTCATGTTAAGAAACAATTTTTTTTTGTGTTATATGCATATGGTTAAACGGACCCCCTGGACAGTAAACCATCCAGAAACCTGCCCAGAAGTGTTGCTATTCTAAATATACAAATTGTCAGGGCCTAGGCTACCCTAGCTAAAGTTCTAAATTTGAAACAAAAATATATTAATAGCTAAAAGCAACTACGCTAAAAAGAAAAAAATATATAATACAGTAGATAATTCATTCCTGTGTCATCATTTAAAGTCTACTTTGTACATTTGTAACTACGCACATGGAAATTTATCTTGCATATAATCTGATATTTCAAAATAGCCTTTCTTATACAATTTTTGTTTTATTACTCGCTTAAATTTATTCAATAGTTAATCTTGGATAATATGAGATATACCCAATAGATATGTCTCGTTTGTATAAAAACGGTCGCAGAGACCATTTTATCCGCGTTCTTTTAACCCATACATTGTACCCCCCAGGATGCACCCAGACGTGCTGACCGACAAGGACTGCGAGAATGTGTACGAGCTGGTGTACTCGATGTGGCGCGGGGTGGCGGCCGCCGCGGGGGAGTTCCTCAACGTCAGGCTCTTCAGGTACCAACTTCTTCTTTTCGTGTGGGACACCAAGTCGTCCAACGACCCGATGAACCCTAGTGTCAGGATTTTTCAACCGCCTTCTACAAGTAGCTTCTGACATGGTTGTGCAACGACCGCCGTCTAGGTGATCAGGTAGGAGCTGTTTTTTTTTTGTGTTGGACACTTTAATTTTAGCCCCGGGGCTATCAAATCTACGCCGGTCGGCTTGGTGGGGAGCACGTGCTCACCCGGAAATATTTGGTTGGTTGTTCAAACAACCAGCCCAATCACGCTCATGGGGCGAGGCTGGGCTTAGGAGTTGTTCTGGGGAGAACTGATCGGACTGAGGTAGGAACTGTAACAGCTGTTGTACAAACCACATTAAAATGGGCCACAGCGCACCGGTTTCTGACAAGCTTTTATTGAAAGGTGTTGGTACATAGTATTCTTTTCATTAGAAGCTCTGAAGTTAATAATTATAACAAGGACTGTCCTTTTAATAAATTCTTATTTTTTTAAATAATTTGTACATAAATGCACGCCTTTATCCCTTGCGGGGCAGGTAGAGCGTTAACGGACGCAAAAATACGTTCGCTATCACCACATCTGACAAATATTGAGGGTCGTTTGAGATAATTCGTGTATCACTATAGTGACAGGTTGTCAGCCTGTCGCCTAAAAGTTGTAATACACCTGAAACCTTCGAGTCCCTCAATCGCCTCTCACGACACCTACGGGTAAGAAATGGAGTGATGCTATTCTAAGCCGGCGTCACAGGGCAATTTATTATTATACAAAATTTCAAGTTTAAATATGATTTCTCCCCAGAGCGGAGCCCCCGCCGCTGGAGCCCCCGCGGTCGCGGCGCGGCAAGCAGCGGCTGCCCAACACGCCGCTCATCAGGGACCTGGTGCAGTTCTTCATCGAGTCAGAGGTAATGCGCCACTTGTTGTCCAGCTTCTAGTGTACTCACATCCCTTTATTCTCGTTCGTTCCCGATGGTCACCCTCGTGGCCATATGGAATAAGAGAAACAAGTCATGTACCTAATTTATTATAGACTAATATTTTTTACAACTACTTTAGACTGGTTTTTCTTTGCCTGACAGTCACTATATAGGGTGTTAGGCAAAGTACTAACTTCCTTTCAAGGGATGAACCAGCCCATGAACTTGAACGCCTTTCACCAAGAAACACAGATCAAAATATAAACAATTTTTTTTGGACCTCCCATATACAATTTACCAGGCGACTGAGTCAGTTTGTTTGTATGTGAGGTTTTTTCATATTTCGACCTGTGTGTTTTGGGGAAAGTTGTTCAGTTTCATGGGCCCTTGTTTTGTTTCACCCCTTGAAAGGAAGTTAGTACTTTTCGTAACACCTTGTATAAGCATATTATTTACTGTAGTTACACCAAAAGGTCTTAAAACTTAGTTTATTCATAGCAACTTTACACATTTTAGTAACCACAGTAACATTCTGTTTTACGTGCAATGTTCGAGTAAGAGACTTGAGGATTTCATTTGTGTTACAATTTTAGGCTACAGGTAGGCAACCTGTCACTTAGGCGATGCTGATGATAACGACGTATTTTTCACGGCCGTTCTGCTTAGCTTAGCTTATGAAGGCGTGATATGTGAATGCGTAACGCTCTGCTTACCCCGCAAAGGATAAAGGCGTGTGTTGTCATCATCCTATCTTCTTACAGTTGCACGAACACGGTGCGTACCTGGTAGACTCCCTCATCGAGTCCAACCCGATGATGAAGGACTGGGAGTGCATGACCGACCTGCTGCTGGAGGAAGCCGGTCCTGATGAGGAGCCCCTAGACAACCGCCAGGAGTCGTCGCTGATCGAGCTGATGGTGTGCTGCGTGCGCCAGGCGAGCACCGGGGAGCCGCCGGTGGGCAGAGCCCCCAGCAGGAAGCATGCCGCTCTCAGCAAGGAACAACTCAAGGTATCCCTCTCCCTCTCCCTCTCCCTCTGCGTGCGGCAAGCGAGCACCGGGGAGCCGCCGGTGGGCAGAGCCCCCAGCAGGAAGCATGCCGCGCTCAGCAAGGAACAACTCAAGGTATCCCTCTCCCTCTCCCTCTGCGTGCGGCAAGCGAGCACCGGGGAGCCGCCGGTGGGCAGAGCCCCCAGCAGAAAGCATGCCGCGCTCAGCAAGGAACAACTCAAGGTATCCCTCTCCCTCTCCCTCTGCGTGCGGCAAGCGAGCACCGGGGAGCCGCCGGTGGGCAGAGCCCCCAGCAGGAAGCATGCCGCGCTCAGCAAGGAACAACTCAAGGTATCCCTCTCCCTCTCCCTCTGCGTGCGGCAAGCGAGCACCGGGGAGCCGCCGGTGGGCAGAGCCCCCAGCAGGAAGCATGCCGCTCTCAGCAAGGAACAACTCAAGGTATCCCTCTCTCTCTCCCTCTCCCTCTGCGTGCGGCAAGCGAGCACCGGGGAGCCGCCGGTGGGCAGAGCCCCCAGCAGGAAGCATGCCGCGCTCAGCAAGGAACAACTCAAGGTATCCCTCTCCCTCTCCCTCTGCGTGCGGCAAGCGAGCACCGTGGAGCCGCCGGTGGGCAGAGCCCCCAGCACAAAGCATGCCGCGCTCAGCAAGGAACAACTCAAGGTAGCCCTCTACCTCTCCCTCTGCGTGCGGCAAGCGAGCACCGGGGAGCCGCCGGTGGGCAGAGCCCCCAGCAGGAAGCATGCCGCGCTCAGCAAGGAACAACTCAAGGTATCCCTCTCCCTCTCCCTCTGCGTGCGGCAAGCGAGCACCGGGGAGCCGCCGGTGGGCAGAGCCCCCAGCAGGAAGCATGCCGCGCTCAGCAAGGAACAACTCAAGGTATCCCTCTCCCTCTCCCTCTGCGTGCGGCAAGCGAGCACCGGGGAGCCGCCGGTGGGCAGAGCCCCCAGCAGGAAGCATGCCGCGCTCAGCAAGGAACAACTCAAGGTATCCCTCTCCCTCTCTCTCTTTTCTTACTCTCCATTTTTGGACAATAATTTTAAACGAATACAGAATGTTAAAATCGGCCTATATTGCTTGGGGAAAGGTCAGTTTTAAGGCTGATTTACCGCTTACAATATTTGCAGCCAATATTTTTACACCTTATATATAAAAACATTTATTTCAGATAAGGTCCATTTTTTCATTATTATAATGAGCCTGTAGTGGTCCACTGTCCTTGCCCTGAAAGACAGGTCCATAACAGGACATAAGTAATATCACAGATAATATAATACTACTAGAGTAGTACGGATACCTAACGTCATACAGGGAGTTCGATTGCCCTAAGATGGCTATTGGCAGGCTATTTGATATGTCGACTCAGCGCGTGTGTTTCTAGCGACATCTAGGTTATTTATTGGATACTTCGTATTAACGTCATTTGTATTGAAAAATATTGCAAAAATGTAAACAATTTCGCGTGTTTTCCGTCTCAAAACATCTTAAATAATGTGTTTGTAATTTTCCAATACTCTGTTTTTGTAAATGTGCCTTTATTTTAGACTCTTAAGTTACATTCGCTACCCGTATCGCCATCTATTGATTTCTTTTCAGAGAAATTTCCTTTAGTAAGGAATGAGACCCCATGGTAATATTCGCTTTGTTCCCCAGCTGGTGAGCGACGACCGCGCGAAGATGACGTCCCACTTCATAGTGACGCTGCCCGCGCTGCTGGACAAGTTCGGCGCAGACCCGGAGAAGCTGGGCAACCTGGTCACCATCCCGCAGCACATGCAGCTCGACATATACACCACGCAGCGCCACGAGGCGGTCAGTGCTCACGTCTATACTTATACATACACTAACAATAATGTATACATACATACATATATCACGTCTTTATCCCTTGCGGGGTAGACAGACAGAGCGTTAAATGCCGTAAGAATACGGTCGCTATCGCCACGTCTGTCATTTTTGAGGATTGTTTTCCAAGGTTGTCTCTGTATCACTATAGTGACAGGTTGTCAGCCTGTCGTCTAAAAATTATAATACACCAATACTCTCCGAGTCCCTTAGTCGCTTCTTACGACACCCGCAGGTAGGATGTGGGGTGATGCTATTCTAAGCCGACATCACACGGCACATTTATAAACAAATAATAATTTAAATTCCTTCTCCCTTCCAGGACCTAACCCTCCTCCTCAACAAGCTCCGCGACATAGTGTCCGTGCAGACGGAAGCCGAGGTCATAGAGCAGGTGGGCCGGACCCTGGAGTCGCTCTGCGGGACCCCCCACGGGGCCCTCACCAGGTGCACCGTCGCCAGGGCCACCATCACCGACATGTGCGTCAACAGATACAAGGAGGCCATCGATGACTACAGGAGCCTTATTGAGGGGGTGAGAATTTTTTTTTTTAAAGATAAGTTGTTAAAAAGTATGCAACAAGTACGTATTTGTTACGTTCTTTTAAAAAATGTAGTGCAGTTATCGTGTATATAAGTTTGTTTTTAATAAAGCTTTCGGTACGGTTCTTATTCTCAGTTTTCGAACTAAAGTCGCTATTTGTTAGCGAAAAGCAATAAACTTCCCCTTTTTAATCATCTGCTAACAAACCAAATGTACTCAATCTGCAAAATGTGTAAAATTTTATTATTATAATATCCAGTTCGTCATGGCGTGCCCCAAGGTAGCATACTCGCCCCAGTAATATTTATAAACTACATTATTGGGAGTTTAATCTGTTGAAGTTTTAGCACCAGTTTACATTAAAATTTGAAAACAGAACTACAATGACGTTATATTTTTTCCTAGGGTGAGACCCCCGACGCGGACGAAACATTTAACGTGATAAACTCGTTACGCAAAGTGTCCATAATGTACATGTGCCACAACCTCAACGACACCAACATCTGGGACTCCCTGTTCGAAGACCTGCCCAAGTGTGTCAAGGATAGCGGCCAACAGATGCCCGACCAGGTAAACTTAACCAACTCATAAAAAATACAGTACATTTCCTAACACATATTGTATGTTTCGTTTTCTCTAATCTTATTCTAATTTCTCTAGACCAGAGACGTTTCATCCACAAATTTGATTCAATTGAAAAGGGATCTTCAATTTTACACTTTTTTTTATTGTTTTTTTCTTGTATCTTTGATAATTAATTTTACTGTTTGTCTGCAGGCCCTAGTATACGTGGTCCGCGCGCTATTCTACTCCGTGCTGTGGTCCCTGCACGAGCTGGAGGAGCGAGCGAGCGCGGGCGGTGACGTCACGCAGCAAGCGCAGGCGCTGGGCGAGCGGCTGCATGCGTACGCGCAGCATTGCAAGCACATCGTCGCTAGTGGCGCCACGCCCGAGCTCAGGGAGGAGGTATGTACCGAGTGACGTCACGCAGCAAGCGCAGGCGCTGGGCGAGCGGCTGCATGCGTACGCGCAGCATTGCAAGCACATCGTCGCTAGTGGCGCCACGCCCGAGCTCAGGGAGGAGGTATGTACCGAGTGACGTCACGCAGCAAGCGCAGGCGCTGGGCGAGCGGCTGCATGCGTACGCGCAGCATTGCAAGCACATCGTCGCTAGTGGCGCCACGCCCGAGCTCAGGGAGGAGGTATGTACCGAGTGACGTCACGCAGCAAGCGCAGGCGCTGGGCGAGCGGCTGCATGCGTACGCGCAGCATTGCAAGCACATCGTCGCTAGTGGCGCCACGCCCGAGCTCAGGGAGGAGGTATGTACCGAGTGACGTCACGCAGCAAGCGCAGGCGCTGGGCGAGCGGCTGCATGCGTACGCGCAGCATTGCAAGCACATCGTCGCTAGTGGCGCCACGCCCGAGCTCAGGGAGGAGGTATGTACCGAGTGACGTCACGCAGCAAGCGCAGGCGCTGGGCGAGCGGCTGCATGCGTACGCGCAGCATTGCAAGCACATCGTCGCTAGTGGCGCCACGCCCGAGCTCAGGGAGGAGGTATGTACCGAGTGACGTCACGCAGCAAGCGCAGGCGCTGGGCGAGCGGCTGCATGCGTACGCGCAGCATTGCAAGCACATCGTCGCTAGTGGCGCCACGCCCGAGCTCAGGGAGGAGGTATGTACCGAGTGACGTCACGCAGCAAGCGCAGGCGCTGGGCGAGCGGCTGCATGCGTACGCGCAGCATTGCAAGCACATCGTCGCTAGTGGCGCCACGCCCGAGCTCAGGGAGGAGGTATGTACCGAGTGACGTCACGCAGCAAGCGCAGGCGCTGGGCGAGCGGCTGCATGCGTACGCGCAGCATTGCAAGCACATCGTCGCTAGTGGCGCCACGCCCGAGCTCAGGGAGGAGGTATGTACCGAGTGACGTCACGCAGCAAGCGCAGGCGCTGGGCGAGCGGCTGCATGCGTACGCGCAGCATTGCAAGCACATCGTCGCTAGTGGCGCCACGCCCGAGCTCAGGGAGGAGGTATGTACCGAGTGACGTCACGCAGCAAGCGCAGGCGCTGGGCGAGCGGCTGCATGCGTACGCGCAGCATTGCAAGCACATCGTCGCTAGTGGCGCCACGCCCGAGCTCAGGGAGGAGGTATGTGGAATTAATTTAGCAGGTTTATCGGGTCGTTCTTTGACTCAGTTCCCTACACGAAAAAATAAGAAGCAGAGGATGAAATATACTAAAAATAACCATTTACCAAATTTTGGACCTCTCTTAAAGTTGACTCGTTCGGCTACTACATTTTGTACAGGAGGTACAAAAATTTCTTTCATTTTTCGACCTTTGTTTCTTGGGGAAAGTTGTTCAGTTTCATGGACTGGTTCACCCCTTAAAATATTTGCAGCTTATATTTTTACACCTTATTAACTACGTTGCTAGTACGTAAAATCACTCTATATGGACGGGTGTAAGAGACGGTGTAACGAAAACTTTGCAGGCGTGATCAGACCATGAAACGGAACAACTTTTTCCATGAGGGCTATGTTGAGAAACGGATTTTTTTTTCTCGAGTTTTCATACAAAGTCGGTCAGCTGACAGAGAATTTTGTATGGAAGGTCGAAAATTTTTTTTCGTATCCCAACATAGGCCCCATAGAAAAAGTTGTCTGATTACACCTGCAAAGTTTTCGTTACACCCTCTCTTACACCCTGTTTATTCCGATCAGTGATTATAAGCAAACACGTGTTTGTCTGGCAGGCCTACACGTCCCTGTGCGACCTGCTGATCTTCTTCGCGGAGCAGCTGCACTCGGTGCACCACGCGTCGCTGCCCGCCATGCGGCAGCTGGTGCTGGAGCCCGACGCGCCGCTCTGCGACCTGCTCAACGACTTCATCCAGGAGTTCGTCTTCGTGCACCACAACTACGGTGAGATAGTGTGCGCTTGTGGTATTCTTCACTACATACTATAAAGCAAAGTCTGCTTTTCGCGTCTGTATGTATGTGTGTTTGCTTAAATCTTTAAAAGTACGCAACGGATTTTGATGTAGGTTTTTTTAATAGCTAGTCATTCAAGAGGAAGGTTTATGTATCATACTTGCCGGGAAAACATCTCATTCCCACGAGAAATTAAGTTCCCCTGGGCAGTCTGGAAGTCACTGAACCGACTCCGGGCTGGTGTTGGGGCATGTCGCGAAGACATGAAAAACTGGGACTACTGGGCTAGTAATAAATGAGACTGCGGCGCCACTTCAGGACCTACTAGAGGCATTTAGTTGCCAAATGTTTGTAAGCGAGGACATAGCTGTTACCATCGAGTCGATGATGAAGAAGGATCGTTTTCTAAGGGAATAAGGCCTCAGTCTCGGGTTTTGCGGGCAGCGGGGCGGCAGCGGTGGCGGCGGGCTCGCCTTTTTTTCTACGGAGTGTGATGCTCGTTACCCGCTCCCGCGCCGCTGTGTTCGAGAACCTGTCCATTTGATTGTATGCAAAAGATTCTGCCGCCCCGCTGCCCGCAAAACCCCAAAACCGAGGCCTGAGATATTTTCGCGGCATGTATATCCTTTGGGTCTTTTAGGACTTAGCGGATTTCATGACGGCACGGAATCGCATAATGTGTTTTCATTTATAAAATGAAATGTTATGTAGTGGTAGTGGTGAAAACTTCTGTTATACAACGTGTAACATTATATACGCAAAACCTCAGACACCCCAACTGAATTTTAATTCAATTACCCTACATCAAGAAGAAAAAAAAAATACCTGTGTTAAAAAGTGGTTCAATTGATTCTGCTCGTGATTCTGAACAAACAATTTTCAGGGTTTGCTCATTTAAAGTTACATCTTGTATATACTTGTTTTGTTGGTCACTGTTCGGATTGGGGTAACATACTACATATTTGAATAGGTAGGTGGTAAAAAGTTTTGTAATGCTTTGTGTCTGTGCAATTTAGAAGCATTACAGGGCTTTTTGGTAAATTTTATTATCTTTCTCTAAAACATTTTCCATGAATGTGAGCAAAGTAACTGCAAAGGTTTTTTAACAAGATTTGAATAATGATAAGTAATGATATATACTGCCTGTTCTAAATGGATGGATGTGTGTATTATGAACACAGAATATTAGATATCCAAATTTAAAAAAACACTTAAACACCGTGATTCGGGGGAAATTCGTAAATTGGAGGCGTTGTTTAGGGCACCATACTGAACAAATTTCCCTGAATAGGACCAGTGATGGAAAACGAAAAAAAAATCGGCTTCCATATAAAGTTAGTCCGGTGATCATGAATTTTGTATGACAGGTTGATTTTTCCGTTTTTCAGCTCTGGTTTCATAGGGAAAGTAGTTCAGTACGATACCCTAAATAACGTCTCAAAAAAGCAAACACGGGTATTTCTGCCTGTAGGTAATAATTCTATGTGCAAATTCTGAATAAGTAATGATAGAAAACCAGCTTACTTCATGTGTTCCATAGAGAATAACCCTGTCTTATGTTCACCGTCGATTGAGAAAAAAATATGCATTATTCCGGATCTAGCGAGGCGTGAAGCGGCCGACTGACAAGCTGCCATCCTCACAACAAGTACTATATGAGTCTGTGTTGCAAATATTCGAGTCTCGAAAAAGGCAGATTTCTTATAAAGGTTTCGTGGTATTTACAAACTTAACAAAGCTACAAGTCGATAAAACTTGACTTCGTATTGATATGCAGTCTCGTGTGTCGTGTACGCCGTGTCTAGTAAAACTCTCAATAGGCTACATGACTGACAGGTCAAATGAGCTACTTTTTTAAACGATATTTTGTATGAAAACATTGAAATTATGACGTCATGAGTACTTTTTTGGATAGCATCAAAACACTTTTATACAGGGAGGGTGTAAAAAAAGTTGCTGCAAATATTTTAAGGGGTGAGTCAGCCCACGAAACTAAACAACTTTCCCAAAGGTCGAAATATGAGAAAATTTTTTGGACCTCCCATACAAGTTGACTCAGTCGTCGAAATTTTGTATGCAATTTTTTACTCATATTTTGACCTATGTTCCTAGGGGAAAGTTGTTCAGTTTCATGGACTGGCTCACCTCTTAAAATATTTGCAGCTAATATTTTTATTATTGTTCTATTTATTTATTTAAACTTTGAATATTTCCAAAAACTATGAATGGAGTCTGTAGTATTTTTGGACGATAGTTTTAACGTACAACTTTTGTATTTCTTTAATGACCCAGTCAAGTAGCGAATTGTAGCTTTGGATCCGCTCCGATATACTAAACATTCTATACGACTCTTGGATTTGAAACTATAAAACAAATGATCAGTTAGGTCCCGGTCTCGGGTTTTGCGGCAGCGGCGGCGGCGCACTCGTGTTTTTTTCAAGGGAGTGCGCCGTTCGATGCCCGCTCCCGCGCCACTGTTTCCGAGAATCGGTCCATGTAGTATCTAAAATGCAAAATGTAGTATGCAAAAGATCCTACCCGAAACCGAGGCCTTAGAGTGTCGAATATTTGCGCGATGTGATGTGACGCGCCGCTATAACGGTGTGTTTGGTTGCATGTCGCGTGCGGATGCGGTCGCCGGCGCCGGTAAGCATCGCACTCGCATGCCCGTTGCCCATTGCCCATGCGGCCCGTGGTGGCCCCGTGCCCATGGCTGCGTATTGCCCATTGCCCAGAGAGCGGACGCGGACTTTGCCTTAGTAATGCGCGACCCGCAAGCCCACAATACGAGCTCTATCTAACAGTACAGGAGCACATCTATTTTTTGAAATTTTTGCTCTAAAAGTTATTTTTTTTAGTCAGTACACACACTGATTTATTGACATGATTCGAAACAACCTGCAAAATCGCATAAAAAATTGGGCGTTCCATGCGTTTTTTTCTATGGAACACCCAATTTCTTTTTCGATTTCATAGGTGGCTCCATAGTAAAAGTGGTTCAGAAGCATGAGTAGAAACTACCAACAAACAGTGTGTGCTGACCGTCTAAAAATTACCTTTTACGTAAAGTAATTCTTTATCGGTCAAAACTTTCAATGTACGGGTGATAAAAATTCCCAGCAAAACTAGGCTAAATTGTTGAGTACTGTTAGTAGTAGCTGGTCGCGTCGTCGCTTCTCGGGCTGCAGTGCGATGTTTGCGGGCGCAGGGGGCGGGGTCGGGGGGAAGGGGGGGGGGCGGTCCCCTGCACGATAATGCATATTTTTGTCTCCCTCTCACACGCGCGCCTTGGCGATACTGCGTAACATTACTAAGGGAAAATGTCGCGCCCGTTTCTGCAATGCGCTTTGAAACCGTGTGTTAGATCAAACTACGCAATACAAGATGAAAAAAAAATCGACTGCAAATATTTTAAGAGGTGAGCAAGTCCATGAAACTGAATAACTTTCCCCAAGAACCATAGCACTAAATATGGAAAAAAATGTTGGACCTCATACAAAATGTACCAGCCGACCAAGGCAAATTGAGGTTTGACCATTTTCTATGGGAGGTCCTTTTACACCCCCCATACAAATACACTTGATTGGCTGGTACATTTTGTATGGGAGGGCCAATTTTTTTTTTCATATTTAAACATAATGTTCCTTGGGCAAAGTTGTTCAGTTTCATGGACTGGTCCACTACTTATAAATACGGCGTTTCATTTGACAGTAAAACAGCTTTTTAATGGAATTCCTATCTCAAATTCGTGGGTACCGACAATTATATGACCATCAGTCTGGAGACGAACGTTACACACAGTTTCAGAAAGCACTAATTTTCTTTGCTGGTTTTGGTTCTATTCGTTTCAGCTTCGGCATGATTTTGTGCGATTTTTCTAATTTATTTTTATTTTGCGAATTTAAATGATGTGTCGTATTTCTAATATTTTTTATTTTGAGGCTTTATTAAAAGCTTCAGCTACTAATTTTCAGCAGAGAACCCATGTTTGAGACGACCATAGTCAACTAAACTTTGTCGCATGACTAATCTACTTGAGCAAGGACAACACTAAAACCGCCTCTTTTATTTATTTGGGTGGCATTTTCTTAGTAATGTTAGTCGTATGAGTGATGTGATGTCTTGAGATCCCATTAGCTACCTCACGTTTTAATTCTGATTGTTAACAAATTAATGTAGCAGTATTTTCGTTACATATCGTAAATATTCTGGATGTAATTTATGGTCATTTGTAAATACCATCGTTCAAAAGAATGATAAAAGTACTTACCTGATAAATGCATTACAAATTGTGCATAAATGTAGGTACTATTTCAAAAATCTTATCCAAAAGATGGCGTCACCATTGAGTTAAAAGTTCGTAATCGTGCCTGATTTCTATGAATTTAAAATAGCAGAATACAAAAGTGATAGTAGTTCTTTTGGTAACCAAAATGCGTGAAGTCATATAATGCCAAATTGCAAGAATTCATCCTTTGGGAAGTTTGTATTACGTGACGTAGCTATGGCAGTAGTAGCAGCTAGTTCACAACATCCGTCTCACTCCCGCACACGCGTTGCAGATGGTCAAGACGAGAGACGGATAGAGGAGCTGCACAAACGGCGCAACTTCCTCGCCGCCTACTGCAAGCTGATCGTGTACAACGTGGCGCCCGTCAGACGCGCTGCTGACCTGTTCAAGCATTACATCAAGGTAATATATTAAAAGATAACTCATCAGCAGTCACAGTAATGCCGGCTTAGAATATCATCACTCCATTTATTTCCCGTGGGTGCCGTAATAGGGGACTAAGGGACTTGAGGGTTTCATGTGTATTATTTTCTTTTCGTGTGGGACACCGAGTCGTCCAACGACCCGATGAACCCTAGTGTCAGAATTTTTTAACCGCCTTCTACAAGTAGCAGACTTCTGACATGATGGTTCCGTGTTCCGTAGGTCCCGGTTGCTGTCTATGATCACTTAGACGGCGGTTGTTACACAACCATGTCAGAAGATTTCAGTACACTACTTAATCAATTCCCTAATGTTTTATTGCAGTGCTACAACGACTACGGCGACATAATAAAGGCGACGCTGTCCAAAGCGCGCGAGATCAACAAGCAGTCTTGCGCTATGACCATGGAGCTGGCGATGCAGGCGCTGTACACCGAGGCGCGCCAGAGGCACGGGGCAGTGCACAAGGGCCTGCCAGAGATGCAGGAGCTCAAGGTAACACAGGCTCCAGTGTCCAATGAGATCAACAAGCAGTCTTGCGCTATGACCATGGAGCTGGCGATGCAGGCGCTGTACACCGAGGCGCGCCAGAGGCACGGGGCAGTGCACAAGGGCCTGCCAGAGATGCAGGAGCTCAAGGTAACACAGGCTCCAGTGTCCAATGAGATCAACAAGCAGTCTTGCGCTATGACCATGGAGCTGGCGATGCAGGCGCTGTACACCGAGGCGCGCCAGAGGCACGGAGCAGTGCACAAGGGCCTGCCAGAGATGCAGGAGCTCAAGGTAACACAGGCTCCAGTGTCCAATGAGATCAACAAGCAGTCTTGCGCTATGACCATGGAGCTGGCGATGCAGGCGCTGTACACCGAGGCGCGCCAGAGGCACGGGGCAGTGCACAAGGGCCTGCCAGAGATGCAGGAGCTCAAGGTAACACAGGCTCCAGTGTCCAATGAGATCAACAAGCAGTCTTGCGCTATGACCATGGAGCTGGCGATGCAGGCGCTGTACACCGAGGCGCGCCAGAGGCACGGAGCAGTGCACAAGGGCCTGCCAGAGATGCAGGAGCTCAAGGTAACACAGGCTCCAGTGTCCAATGAGATCAACAAGCAGTCTTGCGCTATGACCATGGAGCTGGCGATGCAGGCGCTGTACACCGAGGCGCGCCAGAGGCACGGGGCAGTGCACAAGGGCCTGCCAGAGATGCAGGAGCTCAAGGTAGACATATCTTTCAAAAGTTTCTCAATAGGTTGTGAGCAAAACGTATCAATTATAACTCTTTAAGATTTTTATTTATTTTTAACTTTCTTTTTATTTCTCTTCTCCTTTCTTGTTTCCTTTTATTTGTGTTATGTATGCATAGATATATACGTATAAGGTGTAAAAATATTAGTTGCAAATATTTTCTTGTTATTATATTATTATCTTGTTTCCTCATATTCAATTTATTTATTAATATCTTTACAGTTTTCTTTCTTTATTTTTTATATATTTACTTTGGTCTTTTCTTTTTAAATTTATATTCCCTACTTTTCTATTAACTTCATTTCACATATCACTAGTGATATCACTACGAGAATGTATATCACATGGAGCATTGCATTGCAGGAGTTGGCGAAGCGTTTCGCGGTGATGTTCGGTCTGGACGCCGTGAAGAACCGCGAGGCGCTCACCGCGCTGCACCGCGCCGGCATCTCCTTCGCCGCTCTAGAGCACTCCGACCCGAGCGCGGTGCCGCCCAACCTGCTGTTCCTCGACGCGCTCTCCGAGTTCAGCGCCAAGCTGCTGCGACAAGACAAGCGACATGTGCTCAAGGTGAGCTATGAGCTGTCAAAAGCTGAATAATCTAACTAACTAACTAACTTCTCTGGCTCAGTGACCCGAAGTGGATCTTGGCCTCCGAAACGAGCTTCCTCCACTGATCCCTGTCCTGCGTCACCTCCACCCAATTCGCTTGTTTCCTTGCGGGGTAGGCAGAGCGTTAACGGCCGAAAGAATACGGTCTCTATCGCCACGGCTGACATTTTTCTGACATTAGGATTGTTTTCCAAGGTTGTTCCAGAAAACAAATGTATCACTATAGTGACAGGTTGTCAGCCTGTCGCCTAAAAATTGTAATACACCAATACTCTCGAATTCCTCTCGAAGTCCCTTAGTCGCCACTTACGACACCCGCGGGAAAAGATGTGGGGTGATGCTATTCTAAGCCGGTATCACACGGAATTATCTGAAAGGGCCCCAATACTTGTCAGACGTGGCGATAACGACCGTAAGTTCACGATCGTTAACGCTCTGCCTACCCCGCAAGGAATAAAGGCGTGATATATGTATGTAACTTTTTGATGGTCAAGTATTAGTTATAACAATTTTTGTCTCTCAATCGTCAGTTCCTGGACTCCCGGCTGTCGGTGTCGACGGCGTCGTGGGGCGAGGAGTGGTCCCCGCTGGGCAACTACCGCGCGGCGCTGCTCGCCGACACGCCCGACGACCGCCCGCCGCCCGCCGCCAAGAAGTACCAGCGGAAACTTAGTGAGTCAACTACCATTTACTTCAGGCTTTTAGTTATGGCAGGTGATAGGTGTAGCGACCTCTGGTGGCTACATCATGAAGCTCGCTCAAATGGTCCACAAGCATACAAGACGCAACAGGAGCTTTCAACATATCGGAGAGATGAACTCCTGTTACGTGTTGCTTGCTATTGTAGTACGATCTCCAATTCGCGTCCTCACTTCAGCAGCTCCTCCGAAAGAATGTCCCACCATCCCATTCTACGCCGGACTACAAAAACCATTGGTGGGGTATGCTGTCCGCGATCAACCAATGAGAGCATTGCCGCATTAGTTCTTAAAACTACCGTGTAGTGGCGCCACCGTCAGACGTCAAATGCGTAACAGATATTTCAACAACTGTTATAACTAGTATCTATTACTGTTATTTATAACTAATATAAGAAATACCGATAACGCGTTACGTTTTTATTATTAACCCTCGCAAGTTATTTGTTTACAAATGGAAGCTTCGTTTATTTTTAAATGTCAAGTAAGGACACTAAACACAAGAAATCACGAGAATCATGACATTCGGCCATCAGACATCGTGCAGACACCGGCGCACGAATACAACAGATAACTAAACAAAGATAATTATTGTTTATAAGGATTTTTTCAAAATAACAAAAGAAAGTTTTTTTTTTTTTTTCACGTCCTTTTATTTGAAGATACATTTTTTTTTTAATATGTGTAACTTGTGCATAAATATAGTTAGTAAACATAAGTATAATTAAGAAATCTCACTACTCTATTATTAATCTCGTATATTCATCACTTTGCAATAATCCTTATTTTAATTTACTTATCAATTTATAATCTATCGATTTTACATAAATACAATAATCATGACATTTGGCTTTTTTATTTTTATGTACGTACTGTAATCAAATTTCTATAAATATTAAATTGTACTTATAATTTATTTTCTATACATATTTACATTTGTACACAAGCAACATTGTATCGTTATAATCTAATCATTACATTCTGAATCAGTTTCGGAACTATTATCATCACTCATTAGATTAAGTGCACTCTTATTAACCCATGTTCTCATGCGGTCAGCTGACACTACTGTACAATATTTTTTTGTCTTACTCAAGCCTGGAATATTAGTGATTTCATATCTATCATTACCTAATACTTTACTCACTTTGTAGGGACCAATAAACTTCGGTAAAAGTTTCTTACTCTGTCCTGGATTTTCACTAAATGAAACCTTAGTAATTTTTACTAAGTCATTAACCATGTATTTACAAGCGGGTTTTGTTTTCGAATCATGAATTTCCTTTATTTTTTTTTGTTTCTCATCAATAGTATTTTTGACCTCCTGTCTTACTTCACTTATGTCTTTGTCGTTAACTGTTTCATCTAAGAGCCCCCTAAACATGCTATCAGAGTCTCCTTTCAATCGTATACCGAACAGTACCTCAGATGGCGTTTTCCCAGTCGTGGCGTTAACTGTATTGTTAATGCCAAATTGAACTTTTGGGATGGCTAAGTCCCAATCCTTCTCATTTTTGTTACAATTCTGAGCTGACAGAGCCTTTAAGATAGTTTGGTTAAAGCGTTCCGCTTGACCATTGGCTCTCGGGCATGAAACTGCATTGAGTACATGCTTAATGTTTCTATCAGCACAGAATTGTTTGAATTGCCCAGATGTGAATGCAGAACCTCTATCTGAAACGATTCTTTCGGGTGATCCAAAATCTTGAAAAATGTTCTCCAAGACCTTAATAGCTGAGCTGCTCTTAGTGTCTTTCACTGGTCTTACAAAAACATATTTTGAAAATCCATCAACGACTGTCAAAACGTATGCATTACGTCGCTTGCTCCGAACAAAAGGACCGAGATGATCAATATGTATTGTTTGGAAAGGTACGCTTATTTTCTCAATGGGGTAAATGTGTCCTTGCTTTGTTGCATTGCTGTCCTTATTAAATGCGCACTCTAGGCAAGCACCAACATATTTCTTAACGAAACGTGACATTTTTGGGAACCAGTATTGGCTCTGAATACGTTCGAGTGTTTTCTTAACGCCAAAATGTCCCAGTTCGTCGTGATTGAGACGACAAATCTGCCATCTTGCCCCTTTTGGTATAACTATCCTTAAATTGTTATTATCACCTTCAATTTTCCTATACAACACGTTATTCTTATAGATATAATGTTTTTTAATATCTTTGTGTTCTTCATCAAGGTCAGGTTTAAGTACTTTAATAACTTGATTTAATTCAGGGTCTCCTAATTGCAAGGTAACAAGCCAATCATTTTGCTGAATATGTAAAACTGACATGACATTCTCAGGAGCACAATCATCATTCGGAATCTCAGTCGCATTTCGGCTTAAAGCATCGACATGAGCCATGCGATCACCAGGGCGGTACTCAATTTCGTAATTGTACTCCTCCATCTGAAGTAACCACCGAGCTATTCTTGGCATAAGGTCTTTTTTACTAAGCGTCAAACGCAAGGCTTTACAGTCAGTAAATATTTTAAATGACGTCCCCAGTAAATAAGTTCTAAATTTCCGTAAAGAACATACCACCGCTAATGTCTCCAATTCATAGGAGTGGTAAACCTTTTCTTCTGGGGACGTTTGCCGACTAAAATATGCGACGGGCTTAAGTTCGTTTGAATTCTCTTGCCACTGCATGAGTATTCCTCCAATTCCTTGTGAACTAGCATCCGTGTGTAATTCAGTCCTATATTTCGGATTATAAAGCGCTAACACCGGGCGATTACAAAGAGCCTCCTTCAAAGTAGAGAATGCCTTCGCTTGAAGATCAGTCCAACTCCAATCAACACCTTTTTTTAGAAGACCTGTCAAGGGTCTTGCAATTTCACCAAATCCCTTTACAAATTTTCTGAAATAACTTGCTAATCCGAGAAATTGTCTTGTTTCATGAACATTTTTGGGTGTTGGGAACTGTTCAATAGCGAATGTTTTACATTTACTTGGCTTAATACCTTCAGAAGAAACTTCATATCCAAGGTAGTCTATTGAAGTGGAAAAGAAATGGCACTTCGTAAGTTTTAGGGTTAATCCGTACTCTCTGATCAATTTAAGAACCTGCTCAAGTTTTTCAAAACCTTCACTTAATGACTTTGTTGGAATCAGTAAATCATCCATGTAGGCTAATACAGATTCATATCGACTGGAACCTAACATCTTGTTTACTAATTTCTGGAACACCGCCGGCGCATTTGCTAGTCCGAACGGCATACGGTTAAACTCATATTGGCCGTCCGGAGTAACAAATGCAGTAAGGTGTTTGCTGCCCTCAGAAACTGGAACTTGATAATAGCCTGATGCCATATCTAAAGTGGTAAAAAACTTGTTTCCGCTTAGATTGGCTACCTGGTCATCAATAATTGGAAGCGGATACCTGTTTTTTATCGTCTTTGCATTCAATGCCCTAAAATCTATACAAAGACGCTGTTCGCCTGTTTTCTTTCTTACCATCAGAATCGGGCTCGCGTAGTCGGAGTTCGACTCTCTGATTATCTCGTTATCAAGAAGTTCGGAAATCATTTCTCGGACTTTTGCTCTTTCTGCATGAGAAAGTCTATATGGTCTATAAACGATAGGTTTATCATCTTTTAACTCAATCTTCATTTCAAACTCTTGGGGAGCGCATCCAATTTCATTTAGAGAAGTGGCAAAACAATCGCGATAGTTTTGTAGCAACTCATACAGTGCTTCAAAAGTTTCTTTATTAACATTAGCTCCTACCTGAATTTCATCACGATTTAAGGGGGGCAAATTTCTGTCTAAACCTTTTTGGATTTGTCTAACATTGACCATATCGACTTCCTTGAACGGAAGTGCTCGACTAACTGTAATCGCTTTCTTTAAAGTGAATGGTACGCCAGACGCATTCGACACTAATATATTTCCTTTACCATCTTTGAAAGTGTAAGCACCTTGTAATATATTATATTCTTTCCCTGGGACCAGTCTGAGTTGTGCTTCCACATAAACATCTCCCGTATAAGAATCATTGCAGTGCACAGTGATAACATGTATTCCTTTCAAGAGTACATCATCACTATTGATCAATTTAATCGTGTGAAATTTAGTTTCAGCATCAGGGATTGGCTTATTAAAAAAAATCAATTTATTATTATCTTTAAAAACTTGAACATGGGGCAGTTCTGTAAAATTTTGGCCAATCAAAATTGAGACATTTAAATATCTATCAGGAACTACGTGAACATCAATTTTAGCTTCTACCTCATCAATTCGAGCATCAACTTGGACCTTGTATAGCGGTGAAACATAAGAGTGACCAAATCCACGTATAACAGGTAAATCCGAGAAGTTTCTATTTAATTTTAATTTTTCGGCTTCAGTGTACTTAATAAGGGAGCAGTCACTACCAAAGTCAATGTAAGCATTCAATGATTTATTATTAATTTCAACATACTTATTAAATTTTTGATTAGAATTAGATGTATCAATATTTAACACATTTTTTTCTTTCTTTAAGGTATCACGATTACCTGAAGAGGAAGATCGACAGTTTTGATCATCATGTCCAACTTTCTTACAAATATTACATTTTTTAATGTTCTTTGGACAGCTGACAAATCGATGTCCCTCTTCATTACAATTAAAGCATATTAATGTATTTATTTGTTTCTCCTTCTTTAACTGAAAACACTTGTTTGATGTATGTCCCTCTATACCACAATGGTAACAACGAATCTTCCGGAACATTTTGCTTTCCATTCCTTCTGTGTAGCCGCGTTTCTTTTGTGTGACAGAAAACATCTTGTTTTCGGGCTGCTGAATGACGAAAAATTGAAGCAAGTCTTCTGGATCCAAACATTTTAGGGCTTGTGCACTATTTCTCATAGACTGATCAGTTATGCCATGAATAAGGCAATCTACGGCCTTTTTTCCTGTGATTCCACATCTATTCAGTAGCATCAGTTTATCATAGAAATATGTACGCAAACTCTCATCTGCTTTGGTTTTCCTTGCAAACATTTCCTCCAACATAAGCGCGAAGTTGTCATCAATGGGAAACGCACGGCGAAGCTTTACCTGCCAGTCGCTCCATGTAAAATCCAAGCTCGGCAATGAGTAAAACCATCTTTTGGCTGTACCAGCCAGCTTCTGTGTCGCAAAATGTGAAGTTTGTCTGTCATCCCAATTATATATTCTGGCGTATTCGTTCACTTTATGTAGCCATATTTCTACGTTCTGGCCCTTGTTTTCTGGATCGAACTCTGGCAAAGCATTCAGCATTTGATGTGAACTAAAATGAGGCTGCTTATTCTTGCTATTAAGTGCTTCAATTAGATCATCTACGTTCACGTTGTTGCTTGAGCTGCTTGATCTACATCTCGACTTATGACGCTTAGAGCCCATTAAATTGTCCTCTTGTAAAGCACCCTGGCGTTTTCTTGTAGGTGGTGGTTCATCATAGATCGGAGTTTTTTCACGATGCACTTCCGCCACAATAATTCCTTCATTGGCACGAAGGTTCTGAGTTCGCTTTCTAACAATCACAGGAAGTACATCGTCAACAGAACTCTCGCTAGATGTGCTCGACGTACTCAAAAGTCGGTTTCTCTTTAAGACAACACGAAGTCCGCTACTTGACGTGTTTGATTCAGTCATGATCTAAAAAGAAAGAAAAAAAAATGTCAAGAGCATTCTCCACAATTGAAACATTCAAAAAGAGTAAAATATATATATAAAAAGAACTACTTTTTCACTATATCAACACACAATACGTTATATTTTCAAAGTGAGCCTCAATCTATGCTAGTCTAGATTTCTATCGGAAAAAAGACTCGTTTTCAATCTGCATGATTCAATATATATATTTATTATCATCAATCAACTTCAATCACCATAAATCGGTTTTATTTCTCGTCAATCAACTTCAATCGCCATCAATCTACTTCATTCGCCATCAATCAAAATAAATAGCCATCAATTTACTTCAATCGCTATCAATCGCAATTCACCAGTTAATTCAATTGGCTTCAGTCGTCTTCAATTAACTTCAAATTAGTTACATCAATCATTCACGTAGCAACATATTTTATTTTTACATTAAACGAGGGTGAATAGCTTCATAAATGATTCAACTAGCTTCATGGACACCTTCATACGTCGTCAATGTATAATTTTCATGCAATAGGTATATTTCTAAATATACCTGAGTCAGGCGTACTCTCACGCCAATCCACTTCACACTTAATTCATCTTAGACATGCCCTCAAGCCATTTCACTTACGTTACATTGATCTTAGACGCACACTCACGTCAATCTCCTTACATTAAAATCGTCTCAACGCCCCCCCCTTGTTTCTTTTACCGTGAAATTATTCATCATAAACGCACTCGCGTAAAAAAAATGTTTTGTGAAACTTATCTCCAACGCCCTCTCACGTTATTACTTTTACCGTAAAACTCAGCTCAATTTCCTTACATCAAATTCATCTCAGACGCACTCTCACGTCAATTTCCTACATCAAATTCATCTCAGACGCACTCTCACGTCAATTTCCTACATCAAATTCATCTCAGACGCACTCTCACGTCAATTTCCTACATCAAATTCATCTCAGACGCACTCTCACGTCAATTTCCTACATCAAATTCATCTCAGACGCACTCTCACGTCAATTTCCTTCATCAAATTCTTCTCGGACGCACTCTCACGTCAATTTCCTTCATCAAATTCATCTCGGACGCACTCTCACGTAAATTTCCTTCATCAAATTCATCTCGGACGCACACTCGCGTCAAATAAACCTTTCAGACGTACCCGGAAACACTTTTGGACACACTTTTACGTCTATTCATGATTTTTCCTTACATCATCGAAGCTAACCGAAAATCAACACTAATACTGAATTACTTTTGGATGCGTTCCCCCGCCTCTCACGTGCAAGGAAAAAAAAACTATCAATTTTTTTATTTTATACCCTCAAATTTTTCAATCGTTTCCGTATTTTAGCTGCATAGATCACACAACGACAAGATAGCCAAGATAATTACTTCACCACAAAATTAGTTTTAACTTTGCCGAAACACAACTAACCAAACATTTACAGCGATACCTTTTTCTACGTAAAATTCATACATATTGAATCACTTTTAACGGTTTCGTAAAATAAATCAAGTCGCAAATAAATGAACGATAAAAATTAAAGGAATATAAAAAATATAATATAATCACATTAAAATACGTAACCATGGAAAATAAATTCTTACCTTTTTTTTTTTCCTTCTGCAGAGCTTTTGTTCAGGTCAGGACGCCCGTCCACCGTGCGGGCGGCAGCGTTTTTTTTTTTAACACTTCTGATATGTAGTACGATCTCCAATTCGCGTCCTCACTTCAGCAGCTCCTCCGAAAGAATGTCCCACCATCCCATTCTACGCCGGACTACAAAAACCATTGGTGGGGTATGCTGTCCGCGATCAACCAATGAGAGCATTGCCGCATTAGTTCTTAAAACTACCGTGTAGTGGCGCCACCGTCAGACGTCAAATGCGTAACAGATATTTCAACAACTGTTATAACTAGTATCTATTACTGTTATTTATAACTAATATAAGAAATACCGATAACGCGTTACGTTTTTATTATTAACCCTCGCAAGTTATTTGTTTACAAATGGAAGCTTCGTTTATTTTTAAATGTCAAGTAAGGACACTAAACACAAGAAATCACGAGAATCATGACACTATGAACCACTGCTTGAGTGAGCTTCTTGTTGCAGCTCCTAGAGGTCGCTACATCGTGAAGAATGTACTCTTGATATTGGTCTGAAACAGAGCTAACATTGAAACAAGCGAAGGATTGGTATTTCAACATGACGACGATGTACCTAACAAAGCAAACAGAAAGTCATTGCTACCCCTTATAGCCCTTGTGAGATTTTGAGCCACATTTATTTTATTTTCAACATCACCTCTTCGTTATTACTTTCCTGAAATGTTTTTATTCGATTCGGGACGTATTCAGCATTTAAGATTGTTTGGTTAGTAAGGTGCATCTCCATTGAAGCGAGGCTGCGCTAAGCTAAGCTAAGCGCGGGATGAATTTGACCAATCATGAGCATCAAAATCCCCGAATCCCCGCCCCGCTTCAATGGAGACGCACTCTGATTGGTTAATTCAAGCCCCGCTCAGGTCAGCTTAGCGCAGCCCCGCTTCAGTGGAGACGCACGCTTAAACTTGTAATCAATTGTCGTTCGCATTGCAGGAGGGCAAACAGAAGAGGAGGACAACGACGACGCCGGCGACTCCGACGACGCCGGCGGACCGGGGTGAGACCGGCGACATTCCCTACTAGCCCCCCCACCGCCACCGCCACCGCCACCGCCACCGCCCGGTATACCGCCCTCGGCTGATGGGAGCCTGGTACACCATAGGGGCTTACAACCCTCAGCCGATAGGGAACCATCGGAAGATAGGGTCTTATCAGATAATACGCAACCATCAGACGATAGGAGTCCATCACATCATAGGAGCTTATTAGATAGGAGCCCATCAGGCTATAAGGTCTTAGATAATAGGCAACCCTCAGCTGATACGAGTCCAGTGGCAGGGGCTGATAGTCCATCCGACGATAGATGCAGGTTACAGGGCGATGGGCCGGGCGAGAGGCACTCACCGGCCAATAACCATTCTCCTCGCGAACACCCGCCGCCGCCTGCAGGCGTCCTATTGGCTGAGGGGCATCGGCCGCCCGCGGGCAGCCAATCAGCTGAGCGGAACCAAGCTAACGAGGGGGAGGGGGAGGAGGTGAGGCGGCTTATATTGAGACCGTACAGACAGCACGGGGGCTGGCTGCTGTGCCGCGCCGAGCCAGCCGAGTAAAACACTCCCATTTACAACATACATACATACATATATCACGCCTTTATTTCTTGCGGGGTAGGCAGAGCGTTAACGGCCGTAAGAATACGCCACGTCCGACATTTTTGAGGATCGTTTTCTAAAGTTGTTTCAGAAAACATGTGTATCACTATAGTGACATGTTGTCAGCCTGTCACCTAAAAATGGTAATACATCAATACTCTCGAATCCCTTAGTCGTCTCTTACGACAACTGCGGGAAGGATGTGGGGGATGCTATTCTAAGCCGACATCATACGATCCATTTCAAACTAGTTTCTTATCACTCTGACTCCAGAACTAGTCTAGTGTTCGACGTGAACTTCTCGGACATCTGTGTGCGATTTTAGAACGGACGCCTTCATCATAACAATCATGATATATCACAGTCGGTTGTGTTGGGGGTTATTTGCGATGACATAAATGTAATGACAAATCAAGTAATTTTCCTTGATAATAATCCCTAACCAAAAAGGCGGAATCGTAAGTCGCCCTGTCGTAGTTAGTAAGTAGGTATAGACCAACAAATCAATTATGAATATTTATCAGTACTAGCTGTCCAAAAGTACTGTTCATTTGCGATAAAACTAGTAATTATGAACAATATTTTTTTCCAATCAAATAACGTCATATACTATGAATGCATATTCATATGTGTCTCATGCATATGAGACACATTTATATAAAATAACATACCAAATGGACACATTGTTTGGACAGTAGGTATATTGTTACACAATTTGATATCTCATTCCATGAACTTTTTGACATGTTTTTAAAAATTCGAAAGGCCTTACTTAGTATGTACGTATATAATAATCATGTAAGTATGTATATTCTGACGGGTTATATCTGTTGTAGTTAGTGGATTTAATGTGAGTTTTGATAAATATTTCAACGACAAAGTTCTCCAAAACTATATAAGGTGTAAGAATATTAACTGCAAACATTTTAGGAGGTGAATCAGGCTATGAAACTGAAAAACATTCCCATAAAAAACATGGGTCGAACAACGATAATTTTTTTGGACCTACAGCTACATTTTGTATGGGAGGTCCGAAATTTTTCTTAATATTTCGACCTATGTTTCTTGGGGAAAGTTGGTCAGTTTCATAGACTGGTTCACCCCTTAAAATATTTGCAGCTAATATTTTTACACCTTATATAATACCAGCAAGTAATTTTTTATAAAATTGACTTATATTATGTGACAATTTTATATGAATTCGACTGTTATCTGTTAGGTATATGTACTTTTATTATTTTTATCAGTAGTTAGTAAGTATTATTATGTAATATTTTGTGTAGTTAGTACAAAAATAATTGTAGCTTGATGAATTGATACTGAATGAATGATTATGTAAATGTAGTAATTAGAAATATTATATTTTTATATTAAACGGTGTTTGTTATAATATAAATGTGTTGTTTTTTTATTACTAACAACACACAGTGCCCCAATACCAAATATATAATAAACTAGCGGCCTGCCCCGGCGGCTGCGCCCGCTGCAACTCATTTTCCCGTGGGAATAAGATGTTTTCCCGACAAGTATTAAACATAAAAACCTTCCTCTTGAATCACTCTATGTACTAAAAAACCTGCACCAAATTCCGTTGAATAAATTTAAGCATACATACAGACAGACGCGAAAAGCGACTTTGCTTTATACTATGTAGTGACAACTTACAGTGTGGGGCACATCCCAAATATTATTGATAGTAATTAATATAAATGTCGGGGATTTGAAAGTGTAAGTGCGAAGTTTAATGATGAGAAAACTGTAAGTATGGCAAGGGTAAGCAAGTTTTGTAACTTGTGTGTGAGTTTATCAGTGTTCGTCTTGGTGTAATACCACTAAGACTAAATCCCTGGGTTTAATTTACTAACATTTACTACAAGTTATTTAAATTGTGTTATTTTACAAACAGCTAAATTGACCTAACTCTTATTGAGTGCACGCTTTGTTAATTATTTTTATTCATTTTTACTCTGTCACAAACTGACTGCTTACTCTTCACTTAGTTTTTCTATAGCTCGTGTATTTGTTTGAGAGCACGCTTTGTTTTTTGAACTGTATGGTGAAATGCTATCACAGTGTTGCTAGTTTTTCCTTATTTTTACTAGTAATTTTACTCATATATATCTATACTTCCCTCTAGCCCCCGACTGCAAGTAGTGACCCGGTCGGCCCGCCTCCCCCGCCGCCGCCGCGCGCCCCCCTCCGCCCCCTCAACCCCCTCCACCCCCTCCATCGAGTGGGCCCCCTCCGGCGACGTCACGGCCCCCGCAAGTACCAGGGCAGCACGCCGCGCGAGGAGGCCGCCTGCTGATAGCACACCCACTTCCTCCAACACTAGTGCCACTGGAGCGGGTGCAGCCAGGTACACTATACTAGTGTATATACTTTACAGGGTGTTAGGGACAGCGTCTCGAATACTGATAGGGCGCAAGCAGACCATGAAACTGAACAACTTTCCCCTAGGAACATATAATATATCAGGAGACGACAAAAAAAATTCGACCTCCCATACAAAATCGCGATCGGCTGATTCCATTTACTATGAGAAGCCAAAATTTTTCTGTCGTTTCCTGACATATTATGTTCCTAGGAAATTAGTCCAGAAAAAAATCAATAAAAGCAAATTTCCAAAAAATGTATTGGTAAAAATATAATTCCAAAAAAATTATAAATACATTATTTAGTTGTTTTGAGACGGAAAACACGCGAATTATTCACATTTTTGCAATATTTTTCAATACAAATGACGTCAATACGAAGTATCCAATAAATAACCTAGATGTCGCTAGCAACGCACGCTCTGTGTCGGTCGACATATCAAATAGCTTGCCAATAGCCGTCCTAGGGCAATCGAACTCCCTCTATGACGTTAGGTATCTGTACTACTCTAGTAGTATTATATTATCTGTGATACTGTATAATAGTGTAAGGCAGATTTTTAAAAGTAAATTTGGCCATCCCTTAAAAAGATTCAACTCTAGCGTTGATGTAACGTGCGTGATGGTATAATCTGTAGAGCGCGCCTCCGCAAGCGGCGCCGAGACAGCAGCGACGGCTCCGACGACAAGCGCACGCCGGCGCGGCGACCGCGCAGGGGCACGCCGGACGGCACCAGGTAGGCTACAAAAATCAGATTTAAAAACCTCATTTTACTACTATCACACGATATCAGACATTTTTCCAAAATAAACACACTTTTTAAATAATCTGATTCGTACGAAACATAATGCAAGGTGTCCCAGATTTTTTATGAGAAGTTTATATATCTTCACAAACTTATTTCCTCCGACATCTCTACTACACGTACAAGAATCTTAACAGCCACACAATTAGCGTTGCACTTTTCTGTCTTTCTTTTCGTGTGGGTCAACGAGTCGTCCAATGGCACGATGAACCCTTGCGCTGCAATGATGTTTTTTAAACTTAGAAACGGTAAAGTGTAAATTAAAAAACGACGAAACAATACGATGAAACGTAGTAAGTTCTGAGAGCTTCTAATAGATGTCGCGTTGAGGCGAGCATCAAGAGATCGAAAAATTACGAAAATCGACTGGTGCGTCGATAGCTCAGTGGCAGAGCCGGTCGGTACCCACGTGCTCGGGTTCGATTCCCAGTCGACGCTTGTAATTTTATAGCACTGTGAGTGCATTAAAATTCTAATAAATAGCTGGGTCCTCATTGAAGGAGCAGCCTGAGATGCTCACTGCCGCGCGCAGCTTGCGGCGCAATGCGCGGTCGGTGTGGACGTGTTTCGCCTGAGCAGCGCATGTTAAAATTCACATGCTCGGGCGAAAAACTGTCCACACCGACCGCGCATTGCGCCGCATGCTGCGCGCGGCAGTGAGCATCTGAGGCTGATCGTTCAATGGAGACCCAGCTATTTAGAAACAGCATGCTTGTCGGCAGCGGGGGCAGCTTCCCCAGCGCCAGCAGCGGCAGCCGCGCCATGTCGCTCACTCCCACACGCGCACACGACGACGCACACCACCAAAACGCGCATGGATAACGTTACCGCATGGCAACTTCTCCAATATCGCTATGTATACGTACTGGCCATAAAGAATCGACACCACTGGTAGATACAACTTTTAATGTAACTGTTTCTAGTGAAGATGTGTTTAAGAGCTATCCCTAGTGTCGGGTTTTCATACAAACGTATTCCCCTGTTTTTCTAACCGAGTAATGCATCTGGAGATATAATTCTTTTTTTATTACATTAAGGCCTACTTAGGACATGCCCCTATTAATTGCTTATTTCCAAAAAATAATTTATGAAATGGAAAAAAAAAACATTATTCGTTTTGTATGGGAAAAGAAAATTGCCCATATTTCTTTTCGTAACATTTTTCAAAAAAATCATATAGGCATTGCCTTAGTAGGCCTCAATGTAATAAAAAATTACTAGAAAACAGGGGAATATGTTTGTACGGGAACCCGATACTAATGATAGTTCTAATTCCAAAAATTTAAACGCGCGTTGAACAGAGCGTTTAGTATGCACATACGTTCAACGCGCATCTAACTTGTTGTGGTAATGCACTGGTTTAAAAGTTAATAGCTCTGTTGTGGTGAAAACAAAGATAGTGCCATACTTTTTTTTATAAGCTTTGTTTTTGGTCTCTGTTTCGAGTTATTATAATTACGTTTCGTAACCTATTTTATTTCTTTCTAAGTTTTTTGTTTGAGCTACTGATTAGATATTTCAAATTTTTCTATAGTATTTTATAATACTGTTGTATAGTCACCAATAAATGACTTGTATGAATAATAAATTATTTGTTTTTTTATGTAACGTCCTTTGGAAGGCCATTTACTTATAGGAAAATCCTTCTGCGGTCCGTTAGTACGTGATAATAAGTAACATTAGTCGCCATAAAATAATTTATATTATTAAAGGGATTTTATAAGGAAACTATATTCCTGGTTATCCTTTGAGAAATACGTCGTAATTCCTTTAAAATTACTGAGCGATTTCGACGTACAGTTGTATCTGGGGATATGAGCATTGTCACCAGGCAATACCCACTTTACCGTCTTAGAATAGCATCACCCCAATTCAACCTGGGGTGTCGTAAAAACATCTTCCACTGCGCTCGCCATTCCGCTTGCCAAGCGTGGTGAGTATATGCCGAAGGATGGCCTATGCCCAGCAGTGGACTGTTGTGGCTGTTAAGATAAAGGTTAATACCCAGTTTCGTACATATATGATGCCTATATTTCTTGCGGGGTAGGCAGTCGGATCTTAAAAAACAGTTCACACCTATTTTTGACTATATAAACATCAAGTAAAAGAAATTTTAAAAGGTGTGGTTAGACCAGTCGTTTTGTACTTTCGTGCACGAAACCGTAACCGAACAATTGAGAAATTTAGCTCCTGAAAGCAAATGGAGTGATGCTACTCTAAGCCGGCATCACACGGAACATTACATAGACCGGTGCGTCAAAATGATGTCAACGGGCTCGTCAGTGGGCAAATAGCAAACATTTACTGTTTGTCCTTGGTTTACTGTTTCTGTGAAACTTTTATATATGTGTAAGATATTTATAGAGAGACGTTACGTAGTCACAGTCTAACGTAGGTCGGGAAAGTAAATAATAACTAATTAAAATAACACAAGGCTTCCGGGTATACTAACAGATCAACATTTACACAGGCTCATAATGTTGTCATTGTGACGCTTCATATCTTTTGGCGCCATCTGGTGTCGAGTAGCGATATCACAAACTTTCCCCAAATCTCAAACGTGGCGCTTGCTTGATGATTTAGTTACTGCTTTTAGAAAGGATTTGGTTTTGGATTCTAACTTAATTATGGAACCTACAGTTGTGTCCGTATATGACTCTGAATTGACAGTAGTAATATAATATTATGGAGAAATATTGTTCGGGGAGTGTTGTTAAAATTTACTTGGACTTCGCCCTTGGAATATTTTGATAATTTTCTTAGAAACTGTGAGATCTTGTCCTCCTTAGGGTTTTAGTGATAAAATCTTATGAAACATTCTTCTAAGCCTTTTTGAATTTATTTATACATACATACATACATATATCACGCCTTTATCCCTTGCGGGGTAGGCAGAGCAGTAACGGCCGTAAGAATACGGTCGATATCGCCACGTCCGACATTTGTGAGGATTGTTTTCCAAGACTGTTTCAGAAAACATGTGTATCACTATAGTGACAGGTTGTCAGCCTGTCGCCTAAAAATTGTAATACACCAATACCCTCGAGTCCCTTAGTCGCCTCTTACGACACCCGCGGGTAGGAAATGGGGTGATGCTATTCTAAGCCGGCATCACACGGCAAATTATATATAGGGTCCTACTAACCCTTCTTATTTAGTCAACGCTGTCTGTCTGCCGCTATGCCCTGCTTTGATAACTTCGTCGTAATATAATTCTTTGCCTTTCCTCTCTCTCTCATTTTTCCTTATGTCTTTTGTGTATGAGATCCTTAATGGGCCCCGCCCATTAGATTGTTTTGTTTTTGGTGCACAATTCCAGGTAAATGTGATATTTTGGACATGCTTTTCGATGACCGTTGTAGGATGCGGATCCGGACCTAGTTCTTTATATTTTTGTCATCAACTGACGTCAATAACGGTACATTTTTGATAGGTTTTATTTTATTAAATGTTAGGTCCTGTTTGGTATTTTGAGCATTTTCCTCTTTGATTGGTTATGGACATGTACTATCTAATCATCGTGTACCTACTATAACCGTGGTTTTTATCAGAAAAGGATCCCGAATTATCAATATTATTGTCTGTCTCTCCACCAAAATATATGAAACCGATGTCAGCAATAATGTTGCACTTTCCTTCCTTTAAAAATCTTGTTATACTTACATAATAATGTTTCAATAGCCGCTGAAGTTGGAGCCCTGAGCAGACGCCACACTGTCTAGCTGACCGATCATCTATTTAGCTGGTATAGTGCTGCTATCGATAACTGACAGAATATGAACACTTGCAAAGTCCTGTATCTATGCCTCGCTTCTTCATCTTGTTTACCTACGACTGTGGCACGTGAATCGAACACCACACAGAATACACTTGTTGTCTAGTTGGTTAAAGACGTCGCTCGTACTGATAACGAAAGTAGCTGTTTCAAGGCCTGCCTGTCCTAAAACTGTAGCAAGTGTACTACACTTCTCATTAGAGAACACGAGACACTTTAGTTTTTATGATTTCAAACTCGAAAACTACGTATAAAAAACTATTTCGAATTTGGGACATTTTCATTAAGATTTATAAACTTCATTTTTACTCCCAATATTACACGTTAAGAGGATATCAGACATTTATAATGTGATTCGTACGACACATAAACAGATTATTTGACGAGAAATATTGTCATTTGCCTTGTGATGCCGGCTCAGAATAGCATCACCCCATTTCCTACCCGTGGGTGTCGTAAGAAGCGACTGAGGGACTTGAGGGTTTCAGGTGTATTACCACTTAGGCGACAGGCTGACAACCTGTCACTATTGTGACACACAAAATTATCTCAAACGGCCCTCTATATTTGTCAGACGTCGCGACATCGACCGTATTTTTGCGGCCGTTAGCGCTCTGCCTACCCCGTAAGGGATAATGGCGTGCTATATGTATGTAGTATTATCATTGCTTCTTTCGCAAATATTTATACTCAGTTACGGCAGTGTACGACGAAATAGTAAAATGTTCATTCATACTTACCTTCTTCTACATTAATATTTTATTAATAAGTAAGAGACAAGCTATGAATTCACCAGAAAACCCAATACATAGGCATGACGTCTTAAGGATTTCTCTAGTCCACGTAATTCTTCCCAAAACGAGGAAAATATAGGATGATCTACCTACATGACACAACGGACTGTAATCTCAGTTTTTGTGGGACATTTCCTTATTTAGTTCTAAGCTATATTTGTCTTTACTGCTGCCATAAAGTAACTAACTAATATATATATTTATTAAGCTATGATTTAGGCATTAAAATACCAGCGATATTCAACTGTCATACTATTGGTAAACTGAAAATATTTTCATTTAGGAAAATTGAATTACGACGTCAGAAATTGAGCTCCGGGTCTTACTACACGTATTAATTTTTTTAAAGTCGATGATTTTATTGTCCCCGTGAGTTTATTAGGGTAGAAATTGAGCTCGGCGCTCAGTTTCTGAAATGTCGTCATTATATTAGTACGTATCATCATCATCTACCTGCCCTTATCCCAATTTATTTAGGGCCGGCGCAACATGTCTTCCTCTTCCATTCATCTCTATCCGCAGTCAAATCTTCGTTTACACCTTTTTGAGTCATATCATATTTTATACAATCCATCCAAACTTTTTTAGGCCTTCCTCTACTTCTGCGTCCACATTCGTATTCATTACTTTTTCACACATGATTTTCATCCCTCCTCATAACATATGCCCATACGACGATAAACGACTATGTGATATGCTAAGAAGCATACTAGCACGCCAATGATTAGATGATTAGATAGGCCTCTCTCTCCCAAATAAAGCACGTATTAGTAAGTATCTCTGAATAGTATATAAGGTGATGTATGTGAGTAATAAAGGTATTCAGTGTAAACAACGTACTCCTGTGTATCACTTCAGCAACCCCAGCGTAGTTATCGCATGGCGACCGTGGTCATCTACCCGAACCTGCGTGGAAGGCTGTGAGTTTTTTTGTTTTGTTTTTCCTAAGGGCATATGTAATGTTGAAGAACTGTTTTGAGCCCGGAAATTCAATGTATATGGCATATTGAGAGTCTATGCCTGCTGCAGATGTGTGTTCCGCGAAGAGAAAGCACAGTCATGAACTGATTTTACCCATATGCTATTGTGTTTGGTGGCATTTGATTTTATAATGGGGACGCAGCAGTCGAAAGATAATGTTATTGTCAGTCAGACACCAAACGTGGCGGCTACAGCAGCAACAGTTGGGATGGAGCTATCGGAGATATTGTTGCTGACGATAGTAGTGGCGATAGCTGTTTTTGTGTTGCTCAAAGCGTTGAGGTTTTTTAATGAGCACCTACTGGAGGAGTTAGACCGGCGAGCGGCACGGCGCGCTATTCGCTCTCAGTCAGAGAGTGTATAAGTTGAGTGGTTCCACGTCTATCCGATCAGATTGTGAATATATGTGTGCATGTAACTAATAATGAATTCGCGAGTGTTTTGCGGCAGTTCAGTGTAGTTTTAAGGTGTTACTTATAGTGTTTATTTACGAATGGCTAGTTTGCAAAGACTTCTAGAAGAGTTAAAGGAAGTTCGCGATAGCGTAGTGAAATTAGCAAAAGATAAACGGCTAACTGCGCAAGGGCAAACTAAGTTATTAAAAGCGAGATTGATTAAGGAAGATTTTGATAATTTGATTAAAACTTTAAATAAAGTAGAGGTGGTAGCTGAGGATTTAAGATTAATTGTTCAAATTTCGGAGCAATTTAATTCGCTGTTCCGGGAAATAGAGTCTTTAGTCAGCACAATGGCGTCTTTTGATTTAAAAACAGCGCTTACGCTGCTTCCGGTAGTTGATAATAATAGTGAAACCCAGTTGGGACAACTTATAGACGGACTAGAATTTTATAAAAGTACCTTGAAGCCAGAGTAACACAAAATGTTAGCTGATTTCGTGCTTAGGACTCGGCTATCGAGTAGGGCTAAAGTTAGACTAAGCAAAACATATATGAATGTTGATAGTCTGATTGGAGATATCAAAAAGTTTTTATTGCCAAAAAAATCGTATACTGCAATTTTATCGCAATTACAGCGGTGTAGGCAGGGCAGCAGGAGTATAGCGTCGTTTGGCGATGAGATCGAGAAGCTGATGACTGACCTTACGTTGGCCCAGGCTGATGGGGATGAAGGAGTCCAGAAGATCCTGAGTCCACTAAACGAGAAAACAGCTGTAAAGCGTTTTGCCGATGGGTTAAATAGCCAGCGGATTGGGACGATTGTCTCAGCGAGAGGCTTGAGTTCTCTTAGGGAGGCAATTTTGGTCGCATTGGAGGAGGACGACGTGGTCCCAAATACATCAGAGGGTTGTATGAGTTTTGTGGCTGGACCGAGGCGCTGGTCTCAAAATAGTTACCAACGTGGTAATAATCATATTTGGAATAATGGCAGAGGTGGAGGTGTGAAGCTATCTAATGCGCGTTATGTAGCGAGTCAGCAAGGTCGGGGCCGCGTGAATCATACGAACAGAGGTCGTAGTCACGGTAGTCAGCAAAATAATCATAGCCGATCTTATCGGCCATTCGCGCGAAATAGAGTAGTGAACTGTGTAGAGTCGCAAGACACGTGCCCGAATGAAGATGAGTCTCAGAGCACGTTTTTTCGAGACCACGAACAGTGACATAGAAATATTTAGTTATGGAAAGGGGAATCACGTAGTCTTCGATAGTTATAATAAGCGGTTATCTTTGTTAGTGGACACGGGTGCCAATATTTCGATTTTAAAGTTAGGATGGTTACAAGGGCTGTTAGATAAGTTTAAAGTAGTGCCAGATAGGCTTAGAATAAAAGGGGTATGTGGAGATCTAGTTTCTGTAGGTTATATTTATATTGATTTATGTTTGGATGGATATAGTTTTTCGCATAAGTTTTATGTTTTTGACGATTTGCAGTGTAAGAAAGATGGCATTTTGGGTGAAGAGTTTCTGTTGAAGTACAAAAGTTCTGTGGATTATGAGAAAAGGGTAGTTAGTTTTCAACATAATTCAGGTGTAAAATTATGTACGGAATTGTTTTTAGGTCAAGAGCAGACAGTGACTGTTCCGAGTAGGTGTGAAATTATTAAGTACGTGCCAACAGCGTTAAAGGGTGTTTATGTTATTCAGTCAGAGGAATGTGTAAAAGCGTTTGAAACCCTAAAGTTGGCGCTTTGTTCGCCACCAGTTCTGGAGTATCCAGATTTTTCGGAAGAGAATGTGTTCAGGTTGCAGACAGATGCGAGTGGTGTAAGCTTAGGCGCTGTTTTGTCAAATAGTAATAATAAGCCTGTAGCTTATGCTAGTAGACAGCTAAATAAATCAGAAATGAACTATCCAACAATACATAAGGAGTTATTAGCTGTAGTGTGGGCTGTTAAACAATTTCGTCCTTACTTGTTTGGTAGGAAGTTTAGAGTTTTGACAGACCATAGACCATTAGTGCACTTATTTAGTATGACGGACCCTAATAGTCGGTTGACAAAGTTTAGGCTTGCTTTAGAGGAGTTTGATTTTGAGATAGAGTATGTGAAGGGGTCGGAAAATGTAACGGCAGATGCTTTGTCACGTATTATTATGACGTCGGAGGAGTTGAAAGGTTTAAATACAAACTTTGTAGGAGTTTTAACGCGTTCTATGAAACGGCGTTTGGAAGACACCGGATATGACAGAGGAGTTTGTGAGGGGAATGATAGTTCGCTCTTAGGTTCCGGCCGGCCTAAAGTAGTGGATATTATCAAAAAAAACTTCAAATGACGTGGAATTGGTAGTTTGTTCGAACAAATATTTAAAGACTATTCAAGGTATAGAAGGTAATCAACCCTTAAGGGATATTATTTTTAGTAACTCTACATTTTACATAAGTCAGGACTCTTTACTAACGGAGGTGCGCCGAGACGCAACGATGGGAGAGCTGATAAAATTATGTAAAAGTAATGGTATAGTAGAGTTAGTATTGGTTAAAAATGAGCTCAATAAGAATTGTATTAAAATATTGACACAAGAAGCTTCTAAAAATAATTTGTTTCCTCGTTTATGCATTGTAAGTGATGTAGAGAGGATAAGCGACAAGGAAATGATAAGAGTGATTTTGAACGATTATCACTTATTGCCGTCTAGTGGGCATGTTGGGATCACTAAAATGGTAAAGAATATAAGGAAGAAATACTACTGGAATAATATGTACAAAGACGTTACGAATTATGTAAAACATTGTGCTGAATGTCAAAAACAGAAATTCATAAATAGGAATATTAAGGAGGAAATGTGTATAACTTCCACAGCTACCTCTTCTTTTGAGAAAATATTTTTAGATACTGTTGGACCGTTGGAGGTTGATCATAGTGGGAATAAATATATACTTACCTTACAGTGCGAACTGACGAAGTTTGTCGAAGCATATCCTATTCCAGACAAATCAGCGGATACGGTGGCCAGGACTTTGGTTGAAAATTTCATCATGAGATATGGTGTTCCGAATATAATTGCAACTGATTGTGGAACGGAATTTATGAATTCCATATTAGAAAATGTTTGTAAATTGCTATCTATTGAGAAAATTAATTCGACACCATATCACCATGAGAGTATAGGATCCTTAGAAAATTGGCATAAACATTTGGGTTGTTATTTAAGAATTCAAGCCAAGCAATCATCAAATTGGAGTTCTTGGATACCGTATTGGTGTTTCGCTTATAATACGTCAGTTCACACGAGTACGAAGTATTCCCCCTATGAGTTAGTTTTTGGGAAAAATTGTAATATACCAAATAATTTGTTACGTAGAGTAGAACCATTATATATACATGATAATTATCCATTGGAATTAAAATATAGGTTACAGAAGGCACAATTGGATGCGAGAAATAACTTATTGAAATCAAAAGAAATTAGAAAAGTTAGTTTCGATAACAAGTTAAATAAAATTAGTTATAAGGAAGGAGATTTAATTTTAATAAAAAATGAAAATTACAATAAGTTAAATGATTTGTATTTAGGTCCATATGTTGTAATAAGAGATTTAGGCGAAAATGTGAAGGTAATTAAGAATAATAAAGATTATTTAGTGCATAAGAATAGAACTAAGAAATTTAATGAGTGAAAATATTTTATCTTTTAGTGTATTAATATTTTAAATTTATCTTTTTTTTTTTTCCTATTTTAAGGAGGCTCGTTTCAGGGGAGGGACGCCTATCCTTTTCAGGGGAGGTGTGATATGCTAAGAAGCATACTAGCACGCCAATGATTAGATGATTAGATAGGCCTCTCTCTCCCAAATAAAGCACGTATTAGTAAGTATCTCTGAATAGTATATAAGGTGATGTATGTGAGTAATAAAGGTATTCAGTGTAAACAACGTACTCCTGTGTATCACTTCAGCAACCCCAGCGTAGTTATCGCAACTAGCTCTCATCTTTTCTGTCACTGGCGCTACTTTCAAACTTCCCAAATCCAAATCCCACATACCTACATCACACATTATATTAGTAAGTATATTATATATAAATTCGGACAAGGCCTTGATCCCAAGACCTTCGAATAGCGTCGAACGCTGTGCTATCTCACGTATTAAGATTGTACGTTATGTATATAATACTGATAATTAGATCGTACCTTGTCATGTAAATACGACACTAAACTAATTATTGGCACGTGTTCTATTAATTCTATTGACGGGCATACGGGTACCAAATGGTTAGCAGCGCGTTGATGTCTTAATAAAGTAACTAAATAAATAAAAACTAACTATAGCCCCTCGCTATATTTACAACCTAACCTAAGCGGAGGTGAAGTTTTCAGTACTGTCACCTCTTCCGAGACCTTCAGGTAAGAAATGGAGCGATGCTGTTCTGAGCTGGCATCGCATGGTAACACATTCTTCTTTCTTTCTTTCTTTCTTTCTGAGATATAGGGACACAGTGGGGCCCTACCTAAATAGGATTGGATTGATACTATTTTATGTGGTATTGTAGGTATTCATTTGTACATCTAGAAATTTGAAAAAAAAAGTAAGTACCTAGTCTGTAAAAAGGGCAAACGCTTGAAAGAGCAAACGGTTGACAAAAAGATTTATCTTGTCTTAAAAACGCACATAAGTTACAGGCCCAGTGTCCAACTAAGTAAACATCACATTGAGTCATTCTGACCAATACTTTCGACCTAGGGTTCAGCTTAGACAAAAAACTTATTTCAAAACTGATTGTAACATTGTGTAATTGTCTCGTGCAGCGATGACACGAGACTGGTTTAAACGAAATAATGAACACTAATTATGACACTGCCACTGTTGTGAGTGTTTCCCGCCGTTACTCATCATCGACTTCTCATCTCTAGTGGAATACCGGAACGGCGCGTGCGCACAGGTAAAAGTCATCTATATCATCATATTTATAATACGTACCTACCTATATTTTTGATAGTTCCATGTAGGACCATGAATATAAAACAGAACTCGCGTGAGTGAGTGCTTGTGTGTGTGTATGTGTTTTGCACCGATCTTCCATAGGTACAACCTTTTTTGTGGGATTTACCTACTATTTTAAATTTTGACAAAAATAACAAATTTTCTTAGCACAACTTGATTCATCCCATGAAGCTGAACAACTTTTTCTAATAAACTATTTAGGTCGTTTGTAAAAAATATTCGGACCTCCCATACAAATTGACTTGGTTGGTACATTAGTTATGTGCGGGAGGTATTTCTTTTTCATATTTCGACTTATGTTCCTTGGGGAAAGTTGTGTAGTTTCATGGGCTGGCTCATCCCTTGAAAGGAAGTTAGTATTTCTCCTTCGTCTTCTTCTTACTACTTGGTGTTAAATCAAACACTAGATAGGAAAAAAGTGGAAAAAAATATTCTCTCTCGTTATCAGTTTAAACACTATCTCGTTATTGCTCCTCATTGTTATCAGTCTTAGTCTGAATCAATGTTTATTTAAAAATAATAAAATTGGATTGGACTGCCAAATCAATGGAAGATCTCTACATTTTCTTTGCTGTTCCATGATGCGAAACTACACCATCGCATCTTCTAAAACTTATAACGAATGATGTTTATTTATTTATTTCTCAACTTACACTAACAGATAAGCCACACGTGTAAATCTTAATATAAGGTAACATCTTAAAATTCCAAATCTATTAAAGAACTTGTAAGACGGATCTCGGTGTCCTACAGATGCCAGAAATCTATTTTCTGTTGATGCGAATATATCAATTTTAGCGTGTATGGTAACTTCATTTATAATCGTTAAGGCTTCTAATCAAATCAAATCAAATTATTTATTCAAAGTAGTAAATTTTACATTTCGCTTTTTGATGGTCAAGAATTAACAATTTTAACAATAACAATTTTATGAACCTAGTGTAAACGCGGCTCAGGTGGACTAAAAACTTAACTGCCTCGGGGCTGGCCAAGCTAACCAAACAACATGTAACGTTAGGTGGTAAATAAAATAACATCGAGTTCATGCCAAGAGAAAATGTTGTGTTACATGCGTATGGTTAGCCGGACCCCCTGGACAGTAAACCACCCAGAAACCTGCCCAGAAGTGCTCCTATTCTTAAAATACAATTTGTCAGGCCCTAGGCTACCCTAGCTAAATTTGTAAATATGAAACAAAAATATATTAATAGCCAAAAGCGGCTACGTTAATAAGATAAAATATATATCATATACAGTAGATAATTCTACCTGTGTCGTCATATAAAGTCTACTTTGTGCATTTGTAACTACTCCCATGGAGATTTATCTTGCATATAATCTGATATTTCATAATAGCCTTTCTTATACAATTTTTCTTTTATCACTCGCTTAAATTTATTTAGTGGTAAATCTTGGATATCTTTAGGAATCTTGTTATAAAAGCGTATACAATTGCCTTTAAAAGATTTGTTTACTTTACTAAGCCTGCTTGTATGCGCAGCAAGTTTATCCTTATTTCTAGTGTTAAAATTGTGTTTATCACAATTTTTCTTAAAAGTATCTATATTTGTCTTAACGTACATAATGTTTTCATATATATATTGAGACACAAATGTTAATATGTTTATGTTAATATGTAATTAATAATTAAGGAGACCATTGGCCCTAATTTATAAATTGATCGAACAGCCCGTTTCTGCAAAACAAAAATGTTATTCACATCCGCAGCATGGCCCCATAATAATAAGCCATAACTCATTAGGCTATGAAAGTAACTAAAGTAAACTAGTCTAGCAGTGTCCACATCAGTGAGGTATCTTATCTTTTTAACTGCATATGCTGCTGAACTCGGTCTCTTCGACAATTTTTCAATATGTGGCCCCCATTGGAGCGTGGCGTTCAAAGTTATGCCTAAAAATGTAGTTGAGTCAGCAAGGCTCAACTTTTCATCCTTTACCTTAACAATTGTGGTACTCGGTTTAACTTTTGGTAAAACAAATTTTACACATTTAGTTTTCTTTTCATTCAATAAGAGGTTATTTACAGTATCCCAATTTAGACCATGCACAGAAGAAGAAATAAACAAAATAATCAATGATCTCGACTCTAACACAAGCACTGGATTAGACGGCATTAGTGCCAAAGCTATCAAGTGTATCGGGAAACTGATAGGTCCTTACTTGACATCTTGCATCAACAGGATGTTTGGTGACGGGCATTTTCCGGATTCTCTGAAAGTTGCCAAAGTTACACCAGTCTATAAATCTGGGACAAAGACAGATCCGAGTAACTATCGGCCTATATCCGTATTGCCAGCGCTGTCAAAAGTTTTTGAAAAGATACTATATAACCGTCTTGACGAGTACCTGAATTCCATCGATTTCCTTTTCGACAAGCAATACGGATTTAGAGCTAAGTCAAATACATTATCAGCCACTGTCGATTTAATAACCAAAATTAAACTAAATATTGATAAAAAGCAAATCGCGCTAGGCACGTTTATCGACTTAAAGAAGGCTTTTGATACCGTCAGCCACCCACTCTTACTGCGGAAACTAGAAAACATTGGAGTCACAGGAAATTGTCTCAAAATTTTCCAGTCATACCTGTTTAACAGAAAACAAATTGTAAAGTTGAATGAATGTCATAGTCAACCGCGGTCGATTGATTTTGGAGTTCCTCAAGGATCTATATTAGGTCCCCTATTATTTCTCATTTACATTAATAATATAAAAGACATCGGACTCCAAGGTCAATTGACGCTATATGCTGACGACACTTGCCTGTTTTACTTTGGATCATCAATTGAAGGCATTTTACCGCAGGCGCAAAGCGACCTCGATAAACTTTATGAATGGCTTCAATATAATCTTCTTACAATAAACGTATCCAAAACTTCATACTTAATATTTAGAGCGAAAAATAAAACTATACCTCTGCACAATCCACTGACTATTAATAACGAGGCGCTCTGTGAGAAATCTAACGAGAAGTATCTGGGTCTTAGATTGGACAAATACCTCAATTGGAAGGTTCATATTGAGCATGTGCGAATGAAACTTACATCCCTGCTTGGTGTTCTCCGTAGTATTGTCCGCTGCCTTCCACGTCAGGTGCGCGTTGGTATTTATAACTCCTTAGTAAAGTCACATCTTCTCTACCTGATCGAAGTCTGGGGGAGTGCAGCAAAAACCAACTTAAAAAACTTACAAATAGCGCAAAATAAAATAGTGAAAATGTTATTTCATTTACCATACCGCATGCCAACTGAAACAGCTTATAAAAAGACAAACATGATGAACATTACACAACTATACACTTATACTACATGCTTATTAATACGTAAAATTCTTAATAGAAACATTCATTCTGATATAACATTTACAAAAAAAGAGCAGTTACTCAAACATACTCTCCGGAATAGAAGTCACATAATCCTACCAAAAATAAGGACCGATTACGGTAAAAAGACTATATGTTTTGAAGGAGCACAACTATATAACAAATTACCTTCTCATATAAAAAATATTGAGTCTACGAATGTGTTCAAATCACAACTCCAAAAACATATTACTTGTAAATACTCTTCACTAAAATGAACATCCCGTATAATGTTCGGACTTCACTGTGACCGCCAGTTGACTAGACATCTTACTGCAGGCAAATATCTAAGCGCGAGGTGTCTACTTAACTGGTGCTGGCCTATAACCTGCTTTGTTCGTGTGGTGACGTCGCTGTGTGCTCGGACGGACGGAACAATAAAATATTTTTGTCTAAGATTTTATTATTAAGTACCCGCTGTAGTCTGTTAGTACGGACATTTATTATTGTATACCTACTTTCAATTAGATTAAGTTCTCATGTTAAGTGACTTACTTGTAGTCTTTAATGAGAAATAAATATCTTTAAACTGAAACCATTTTACTATTTCAGATATAGCGTTGTTCTCGTCGTCATAATCGAGTTGTTGTCTCTTTACTTTGAAAAGTAATGAGGTATCGTCGGCGAACAAAACTATATCATGTTTTTCTTTCACTAGATATGGTAAATCATTAATATAAACAAGAAATAGGAAAGGACCAAGAATCGAGCCCTGCGGAACGCCCATGTTTATTTTAGATCCAGATGATCTTTCACCATTGACATCAACCTTTTGGATTCTGTTGTTCAGATAAGATTCCAAGAGGGCAAGAGCCTGGTCTTTTACGCCGTAATGACTTAGCTTCCTGACAAGAGTTTCGTGATGAACACAATCAAACGCTTTGGACAAATCACAAAATACACCTATTGCATCATGAGATTGTTCCCAGGCATCGATTATATGATTAATTAGGTCAATGCCTGCATGAGTAGTAGAACGACCCCTTGTGAAACCAAATTGCTGTGAGTGCTTTAAGTTATTACGATAAAAATGTCCTTGCAATTGATTTAAAATAGCTTTTTCAAAGATTTTACTAAGTGTGGGCAGTATTGATATAGGTCTAAAATTAGTGGGGTCAGTAGTATTACCGGTTTTGAACAGTGGAATAACTTTACTATGCTTCATCAAGTCAGGAAACACGCCAAGATCAACACATTCATTAATACATGGAGCAATACAATCGATTATGGAACTTATTATTTCAACTGAGAGGCCATGTATGTCTGAAGTCTTTTTCAATTGTAAAGTAATTACTTTTATGATTTCAATATCACTAACGTGCCTAAATTTAAAAACATTATCACTACGTTTTACATTTCCTCTTAGAATTGATTCAGCAAGAATAGGGCAAGAGTTTAACGATTTAGTAGTCGAAACTGGAATATCAGTGAAAAAGTTTTCAAAAGCCAGAGCTACTTCTAAATTTGTGTTTTTAATTTCATCATTTATCATTAATTTAAAATTTTTGTTTCGATGTTTAGATTTCCCAGTTTCGTTGTTTACAAATTTCCAAGTAGTTTTTGTTACGTTGGTACTGTTTTTAATATTATTTTTAATGAATTTAGACTTAACTTCTCTACAAACCTGTCTAAAAGTTTTAGAATATCGTTTAACATAATCAGCAAAAGATTTTGATTTATTATATGACCTTTCATCATAAAGATCGTACAATTTTTCCCTGCTCCTATGAATACCTTCGGTTGCCCAATCACTAAACAATAATTTAGCGCTAACTTTAATTTTTTTAGATTTAAATACATTGTCATATTCTGTTTTAGCAAGACTAAATACTGAGTTATATAATTGATTTGGATTTTGATGATATGACAATTCAGGTAATTTTTGTATGATATTTTGTCTATAACGATTTAGTCTACTTTCGTTTACCGGTACACACGTAATATCTTGTTTAAGTGCCCTCTCAATGTTAATTTTGAAAGTAGCTAGCTGACCAGTGTGGTCGAAGCTTAGTTTATTTATGACAGACGCGTCTTCGTGTTTAATATTTGTGAAAATATTATCTATGCATCTGGCTGAAGTAGCCGTGATTCGCGTGGGCACCGAAATAAGATTCACGAGGTTGTAACTTAAAAATAGTGATTGAAACCTTTTCCTGATACTCGAGTTTTCAAGAATATTTACATTGAAATCTCCACAAACAATAATTCCTTTATTAGATTTTGTTGCTTTATCTAAGGCTGCCTCCATAACTTTTTCGAAGGAATCATATTTGGCATCGGGTGGGCTGTATACGCTCATTACTACAAGATGATCAAGTTCTACGCAGGCTATTTCAATAGTTCGCTCAACGGACAGGTTCACGATGTCAGTGCGTTCTTTTATTTAAACTCATTTTTAAGTAGTATTAATGAGCCGCCGCGTATTGCTGTTGATCTGTTGAACGATCTTGCAACCTGGTGATTATTAAAACAAAACATTAACTGGTAATCTCTTAACCAATGCTCAGTTATACATAAAATATCAATATTATTACAATTCATGAAAAGTTCGATTTCTAATTCCTTGCTTAACATGCCCTCATTATTTTGGTGTACTATACTTAAAACAAAGCTATTTAGATTTTTAGTATTATTCGAACAATTTTTATTGTTATTTTTTAAAGATAGTTTTGGCAAGATACTAAGGCTCAAGTTAGTGGGAGAAGTAGACATCGACGTATTGCCAGAGTTACTCTCTGTTGTCTCAGGTACTAGTTTAAATTAAAATTAAAATTACTTGGAACCAATTCCAAGGTTATGAGGTTTCTATTTCTGAGTGATTCTCGCATTTGGTCCGGATTTCGTGTGCAGGCATCAAATTGGTATGAAAACAAATAAATCGAAAGTTATTTATATCCGAAAAGGTCACTAATAAAAATAAAAAAATATGGCAGGATCGATATTTGGTACAAATCTTTTCAAAAATTAGTTATCGAACTTTAGATAGGTAAAATCTCATTTCCATCCGTGTGATTTTCAGTCCTTCCTACACCAAAATAATCATATCAAGCCATTTATACGATAAACTGCACAATGTTTTCCTGTTTTCCGATCATCAATGAAGATAGCTTATGCATAGTAAATAGTTCAAGCAATAATACTGAATGAAACCTAGAGAGAATCAACATTATATTTTTGTCACACGAAATCCTTCATTTCCGTCCGCGAGAATTGACATCAAGTTTTATCCTTAAATAAGCCTACTAAAGACGTTGCTTTCTCCACAAGCCCCTTCCTTGCAAGTCAGCCAAACCATCTGACTAGAGGTGGCTCCGTGAAAACGTTCGTAGAAAGTTAAATTTTGATTCTCGCACTCAAATTTTGGTTTTGTCACAGGTGAGAGGTCATTACCATCCAGTGATTATTATGTTAACTGTTCTCTTTTAATGTTTTCTTTCCATATATAACAATAGCATTTCGTTATACTTTTATCCATTTCGTATCATAACTTTGAAACATCTAGGTATCGTGAGAATTTGAAAAAAAGCTGTCGAAACTTCATTTCCATCCTATTCATTTCCGTCCATTTCGGCCCAATTTTGACGGATGGTAATGAGCAAATATGAAGAAAAATGCTTTTTTAAGTATAATTTTTATATTTCTACCCATATTTTTTACGAAAAATGATTTAGTTTCAACTTTTATACCTAGAATTGTTATGGATAACCAAGCAGACATTGTTATGAATAACCAAGCAGATATAGTCCAGAGGCGCAGGTATGATGTCCAGGGGCTGCAGTGGAGGCGTAAGACATGGTAGGAAGCATTAGCCTGACCGTAGGAACTGGACATCTCCTCAGTAGTGCAGTCAGTGAGGTCATATTTCATTATCATCCGTGAACTTTTCATTTCCATCCCTGGCTTCATTACCATCCTTTACATAACTTTATTGATAATTATCCCACATGAGTGCCTTTCAAAAAATATTATTAAAAAGCAAATACGTATCACATTTATAAAAATTGTAGCCCTAATAGCAAAAAATTTTTTTTTTTTGAAAAATGGCCAAATCCGGACCAAATGCGAGAATCACTCTTCTATTCTGCTCAATAGAAGCAGTTGTCCTGTTAGCCAACAAATTGGCTGAATGTGTTAAATAATAAGATAGTAACTCTGCTATCTGTCGTTTATAAACTTTAGATAGATATCTATCTTTTGTTACATAAAAATGTTTTCCAATGAAAATATTTGTGTCAATAAAATGAAATTTGTCATGATTGCGACATGTCAAAGTATGTAAGTACTTATTACACCAATGTCGAGAATTATTTTCTAACATAGGTGTTGCTGATAGTGACTTTGTTCTCCCGTACGTGACGAAGAACGTCGCCGTATCGCGGGGACGCAGGTCGTGTGTGTCATGAGGAGGAACATAAAAGGGAATTTGCCCTAAAAGAAATGGGTTTGTTAGATCTTCGTGAATAAGCCTATAAAATATTTAATTAGCGAAAGCATAATTGTGTCGAAGTATAATTGTGTCGAATGATTCCGTAGAAGATGATTCACCCTACAAAGTTCTCACGTGAGCTTTCGCTGCCCTAGTTAATTGCATATTCCTGCGGGGTACCTTACCTGCTATAAGCCCATCAGACGTCACCACTCACCACTCTGGCACTTGCCATGCGACCAGCTCGCTGCGATCAGGGTTGCCAGCGCCCGTGTTCCGTGTGATGCCGGCTTAGAATAGCATTACCCCATTTCCTACCCGTGGGTGTCGTAAGAGGCGACTGAGGGACTCGAGGGTTTCAAGTGTATTACAACTTTTAGGCGACAAGCTGACAACCTGTCACTATAGTGATAGACAATTTATCTCAAACGGCCCTCTATATTTGTTAGACGTGGCGATGGCGACCGTGTTTTTACGACCGTTAACGCTCTGCCTACCCCGTAAGAGATAAAGGCGTCATATATACACATGCTCCGGAATTTAAAAAAACCTTTTAAAGTAAAATTTAGGAGATAAGTCATGCTCTAGAACATTAAACACGCGGAGCCTCGATCCGAATTCGCAATTGAAACGACTAACCTGCTAGGTTTGACGACCGATGTGGCGCAGTGGTAGTGCGACTGCCTTTGACGCAGAAGGTTCCGGGTTCGATTCTCGGTGGGTCACTCACAAAGTTGATATTTATCACTTTGTGAATTTGTGCCCAGTCTGGTTAGGACATTGCGGGCTGAACCACCCGATTGTCCGTAAGTAAGATGGTTCCGTGTTTCGGATAACACGTTAAGCCGTAGGTCCCGGTTGCTGTCTATGATCACTTAGACGGCGGTCGTTACACAACCATGTCAGAAGCCTGCTACTTGTAGTAGGCGGTTGAACAATTCTGACACTAGGGTTCATCGGGTCGTTTGACGACTAGGTGTCCCACACGAAAAAGAAAGAAGACCTGCTAGGTACCAATATCCACACATACACATACACAAATCACACCTGTATCCCTGATGGGTTAAGCAGAACATCAACGACCGTAAAATTACGGCCGTTATCGCCACGTCTGACAAATTTTTGAGGGTCTTTTCAGATAAGTCGTGTATCACCACAGCGACAGGTTGTCAGCCTGTCGCCTAAAATTGCAATACACATGAAACCCTCGAGTTCCTTAGTCGGCTCCTACGACACCCACGGGAAAGACATGGGGTGATGCTATTCTAAGCCGGCATCACACGGCGTACCAATATCAGTCCACGAAAACATGACACCGTAAAAACTAGACATGTCTGTCTGATTATGCTTACAAATGCCAGCCCTGGCTAGAGCCTGCACACGCTGCGCTTACGCACGCTTGCGGGAAACAGGCTCAATCGCTGCGAGTGATTGATCTGCAATGATCACAGGCTGCTAGCCGCCACTGGCCAGTGACACATCAATTGTGCTGTGGAAAGATTGGAGATTGTTATATAGCTACAACGGTTGCGTGATGAGGCTGTATAACTCTATTTTCTCTACTCTCAATAGTTCATATTGAACGTATGTACAGAATATTCGTCAAATTAAGAACTTCCTTTTAGATTGAAGGCTGAAAAATGTGACAGAAAGTCTGAAATACCTACTTAATTTGCTACGCTCTGCGTTCGGTGTTCATCGCCGTAGCAGCTAAGAGTAGGTAAACAAATTGCACAACTGTACGAAATCTAGTTTTATGCACTTTGACTTAGTAACTGATGAGAATAACGGTCTTGTTTTGATCAACGCCCAACAAACATCTTTGAAGATAACTTTATTTTCGTTTGTAACGTTAGTCATCATTGTGCCGATCGCCGTGAGTGCACCGACCGGACATGCCGCGTCGGCAGCCATTGCTGTCACACACAAACGCATTTCAAAATCTCCAAACAAGGCGAAGTCTACATTCCGCTCCGCGTGTGGTGGAAAGCCGTCCTAAGGGCGGCGCAGGCGCTTGTGACGCACCGGAAATGCCTGCAGATGCTATCCAGGTAACCAAACCTGTAATTCCAAGCAAAATTGACTGAATAAGGTTCCACGTTATGCTGGTGGCAAGCAGGCGGCGACGACCGGCCCCGGCCTACAAAACAACGACGTGCATGCCACTTACATAACTGTGCACACGACCTGCATTTTATTTGCTTGTTTATTCCCAAAATGTCTAGACGGGAACCGTTTGGCTTAGGCTGGTCACTGCCCCGTGGAGTATTTGCCCTTGTGTTGTATCAGGACATCATTGCAAGTTTGTGCAAGTTTATCTTTGTGACGTAGGTAGTGCAATCTTGTAACGGATTCTGTATTCCATGATAGCTGTCGATAACACCACAAGTCGGGTAAAAAGGGAAGAAAGGTAAGACGTCAAATTGTAATACAATTACAATTCCTACCTACGACTCTAAATTCACCTTGTACAACAATAGTGTACTAATATAACTAATTTTCGTAAAAATCCAAGTCAGTTAGGTACTTCAATACGTTTTGTAGGGGACGTATTTAATTAACTAAATGTGGAGTGGGAGTTAGTTTTACCTATGTCACGCCGACATAAAACCGGAAAGCACCATGGGTTGTGGTAGGTTAGTCCACGAAAATCCACGGGGTCTGATGGGGTTTCACATATTAATAAATATCAGACTGTTACCTCAACGTCCATCATTACCTACATTCCACCAGTTTATAAATAGAATACCATAAAACGTCTCGGCAACTGGGTATTTTCAAAGGAAAACATAGACAAAAACCTGCTTAGCGGTTTTGTTGATAGAAAATCGTTGGGTCGTGGGTAATCAGCATATCGTCGATGCGTGGGGAGTCGAGTAGAAAATTGCGTGGTTTTCCAGCGGGGTGAACGGTCGCGCGAGAGGCGGGCCGGAGAAACCCGACACACCCGCAGAGACGCCTTCGCCTTCACATGGACCCATATTTATAAACCACACACAACTCTGAGAACGATCTTGAGTGCGGCTCTGAGATACTGTTAGTATTGACTGACAGTTGTCAAAATCGCTCTTGAGATCGATCTTAGACTCGAGAGCGATTTATAAATACGGACCTTAGAATCTAGCCGCACTTGTCCTGTTTTTAGTTAGGTACAAAGTGGGAATCGACGGTATCGTGGCTAATTGATGACTTCAATTGTGCGCGGACATCTTGCGGGGTAGGCAGAGCGTAACTTACCGAAAAAAAAAACGATCATCCGACAACAGTTTGAAGGTCAGTTCAAAAAACTGTGTTACACCATCGTGGCCGATTGTCAGTCAATACGCATCAAGCCTCAAATTCCTCGATCGCTTGTTACGTTACGACACCCACGGGGAAGATATAGGGTGATGCTATTATAAGCCAACATCATACGGTAATACATAATTTGAAATAGTCCTAACAAACTGCGTCTCAGACGAGTCAGCGCCATGGTGCATCAAGGATAATGTTGTTTGTTTACATTATGTTTCCAATTAGTAAAGTGTTGTATGGTATTCGTAGAGTAGAATAAAGTAAACCGGTTTTTAATTAGGTTTCTTGATCACCCGTATTTATTATAATTCGTGCTAGTGGTAACAGACTGGTTATATGCAGAATTGACTAGTTCAGTTCAGTATTTTACAAAATCATGTACCTAGGTAAGTTTAGATTTAGTCCGTTCGTAGTTTAGTTTCCCTTTGTATACAATTTAGCATCTAAGGGACTGGAGGGTTTCATGTGTATAACAATTTTAGGCGACAATCTGACAACCTGTCACCACAGTGATACACGGAGGTATACAGTGATCATCTGAAAATTCCCTCAATACTTGTCAGCGTGGCGACAACGACCGCAGTTTTACGATTGTTACCGCTCTGCCTACCCCGCAAGGGATAAAGGCGTGAATGTTTAGTCATATCGAATAATGATCTTGATAAATTAGTTCGTATAATACTTTTTCTCACCATTTCTTAGCATGTGCGTAGGAATTACTTACTACATGCCACTTTCAGTTCAGTTTCAGATTGATCAAAAATCCTGATCATTCTTGCAAGGTTTTAATTACACTTATAAAATAACGTAGTATTCACTCTTTATCATAGAGGCAGCTTTACAAACGAGGTTGAGGTTACTACAACTTCTGTCTCTTATAACACCGAGCATAAACACGCACTAACCCCGCTATGGCTAGATAGTGACCGGGCGGGAATTGCCCAAGAAAGTAGCTTTTTTAGCAGGTAGCGCCCGTGCAACCAGCGTAAACCCCTTCAATGGCGCAGATTAGATACACGAACTCAAGTCTGTTTTTATGCGGTTTGCACCGAAAAAAGCTTGCCTACTCATCTGCCTCGAATAGAAACGTTTGTTTACAGGTTTATTGTAGACATTGTGCCTGGTTTTAGAACAGTATAAACTGGTATGGTATTCCCTATTATGACTCTGCATTCCTAACTGATCACCAGCTTCTGATAGTTTTCCAACAGTAAGTAGATAGTATGTAGGTATGCTTATTTTTATCTAGCTATTAAAAGGATTAGCCCGGCCATTCAAAGAGGCAATGCTGCCAGTCTTTTGGGAACCTTGTCGCCTTGGGGGAAATATTTAATTTGTAAATTGTAAACATAGGTAGATTTTAAATAAATAAAAGTAATTCAGATCTTCATAAATAAAATAAAGAATAAGCAAAAATATAGAAACCCACTGTTTACCCAAGATTAATAGCTAACAAAAAGGTGATCTTTATGAGCAATAGCAGATTCCGTGGGTGCCTTCCTTCCTCGTCGGCGACCTGCCGCCAGCCGCCGGCAGATGCCGCCAGCTCCACGCATGCCGCGGCTCGTGCCGACCATTAGTGGATCGTGACCGCTACATCTCATTATACACACATATAATCATATAAATCATAATTTTCCCACAGGTATAGATATCTATTTCCTCTTTTTTATGGTTCTTAGATGAAATATAGGTTTTTACCTTGGTCAGTCTTTGATTAGGACATTTAGGCCGTTCTGGTATTTCTGATTTCAAGTTTCTTTTGGGTTTTATTTGAATACGTTATTAAATTACAAAACGCTACATTTATTTATGAGTTTGGCGCTTTACACACAATTTTACGTTATGTCTTTGTGTTATATAGTGTACAATAAGATTTTTTTAATCTACTTATTCTGTTACAGTTTCTGAAATGCTGAAACTATAAAGTTCATTGGGTCGTTGGACGATTCGGTGTTCCATACGAAAAGAGAGAGAGTTTCTGAAATATTGCCTTATATTCTAGCATAATTTGAAGGTCCAGAAAATCAGGAAATGTCCCAAGTCAGTCCCTGGGATAACAATGTTATTTGAATTCACGTTACCTATCACAAGTGCCAAAAAAGGACTTGCTTACTACAATTTATGAGTCGTTTGCCGTTTCCCGAATCAATAAAATGATAAAGTGAAACCCAAAATTCGAAACTCAAAATCCAAAATTGACGTCAGCAAATGCGATGATGAGAAATGGGATTTCGCGCGGTCCACTTAATAAGAACATTACGAGGCACGTGCGATCCCGGCATGTAATAATTTTATGATAATTTGTCATGATGATAAATACCTACCGTTCGGCCGGCAGCGCGTGTGCGCGGCGCCGTCGGCCTCGGAAAGATGCGCGTCCATCAGATCAACTCTCAGTCTTTTATCTTCTGAATAAAATAAGTTGTTTTTTTATTCAGTGACCACCTTAGATACATCACAATTTAAGTGTAGGAACAAACAGTTTGTATTGACATTTTAGTATCAAGTCTATAGCAGTACAGGAGTAGCGAAAGAGTACACTTAGAAGATAGTACAAGACTTATTATTATTACTTATCTACGCCGAGGGTCGTGGTCCCCACCGGACAAAAAAATTTGTAAAGTCCATTTTCAAATTTTTGTGTTGAGTTTGGATGTTTTCTAAGTATAATATGTATTTATTTACAAAAAAAGTATATAAGTATTAGTATCAGCAATCTAGTTCCCATAGTACAAGCTCTGCTTAGTTTGGGGCTAGATGGCGCTGTGTGAAATTGATTTTTTGTCACAGAACACGAACGCGTGGTGCCGGCTTAGAATAGCATCACCTCAATTTACTCGTTGGTGTCGTAAAAACCGGCTTAGGGATAATCATCAAGGGAATAGCAGCAGGGTTCCCTGCAAAGCTTCATCTGTTTTTTTCTACTATCCACCCCTTTTGGATAGGATAATTTAATCCTGTTATCTTGGTAGGCGCTCTGTAAGTTCATTGCGTAGACGTGTGACTCTCCCAGGTGCCATTGATGCTATAATACCTATATACCTACGTACATTTGAAGGCCATATACACATGCAAATCAAAATGGCTATTTTGTTTAAGACTATGGCGCTTTGTACACATTATACTGTTTGCGCTCTCGAGACTACGAGCGTTGTAACACGTCTCGATACGTAGATGTTTACCTAGTTGTTATTCCGCGCGTAGACCCGATTTAAACAGTAAGTATAATGGCTGTTTTGATTCGGTAGAAGCGCACACTAAGAGCGTTGTTCGAAAACCCACTTGGGTATGGTGATGTCGGTTCCCATGCAAGAACCGGTCCGGCGGGTCGCCGTCGCATTCGACCGGACAAATCATAACACTAGGGCCGGTGTGCCCGTCGTGGTCCACCCACTTACTTCAGCAGTCAAAACAGTCCACTTCTGTTTCTCGCTTTTCTTGTGAGACAGTCGTCCGTCGACCCTAGTGAACCCTAGTGTCAGAATTTTTCAACCGCATTCTACAAGTAGCAGGCTTCTGACATGGTTGTGTAACGACCGCTGCTAAGTAATCATAGACAGTAAGCGGGACCTACGGCTTAACGTGCCATCCGTAACACGGAACCATCTTACGCACAATCGGGTGGTTCAGCCCGCAATGTCCTAACCACTGTGAACAAATTCACAAGGTGATAAATATCAACTTTCTGAGTAACGCACAGAGAATCGAACCCGAAACCTTCTGCGTCAAAGACAGTGCCACTGCGCCACATCGGTCGTCCACTGCTGGACGTAGGCTTCCCCCAATGGGAGGGTATTTGCCACACTCGCCACGCTTGGCAGGTGGGTTGGCAAATACTATACAAGGTTTTGTATTCATAGGAAATGCCTGCCATTCCCTGAATTCATCTCTTACTCGTCATTTACGACACCCACGGGAAGAAATGGGGTGATGCTATAATGTAAGCACCACACTGCAACCCCTCCAACCACTAGTCTCCGACCAATTTAGCTTCAAACTTAGAAACTGACTAAGTACCCAATGTAGGATTGCCTTGCTACGCGCGGCGTGTCGTATGACGGGTATCGACTCTCATACAAGTTTTTGTCAAAATGTACATGCAGCAATTCAATGCCTGTTGACGAAATGAAGGTTGAATTTTGTATCAATCAAGCATTTTGAATCAACAATTTTGAACCTAGAAATTAACGTGTTTTGCAGTAACATTTCTTAATTTTTACCTAGGGTTTGGATATAAACATACATAAATACACAAATCACGCCTTTATCCCTTGCGGGGTAGGCAGAGCGTTAACTATTATAAAATTACGATCGCTATCGCCATCGCCACGTCTGACAAGTATTGAGGGCCCCTTCAGATGACGTGTATCACTGTAGTGAGAGGTTGTCAGCCTCTCGCCTAAATAATACGTGGTAATAACACATGAAACCCTCGAATACCTTGGTTGCCTCGTACAACACCCGGAAGAATTGGGGTGATGCTATTCTATGCCGGTATCACACGGGTTTGGATCGATCAGGCTGTTATGTTGTATTAGCATCAAAATGCCTAGCTAATTTAAACTTTGGCTCGTTTACGACTGCTACGTTGACCACAACTCATTTGCATGCGAAATACCAACTTGGGTTTGCCATCATTATATTGCCGCAACATATGATTAAAATCACTGATCTTATGTTAACTACTGGTGCATTAAATATTGTTGACATATCTTCCGGTTTCTATTGAAATATTGACTATTTAATTATTGATCTGATCTCGTCGTCACACATGACCATCATGGTCTATTGTCCACACTGTTTGGCGACTTTATTTCTTTTTGAAATTTCATTAGGCTATCGCTAAATTAGCAACCCAAAAAGATTACTTTGACACGCCAAAATATGGAAACTCTAGAGTATTATAAATGAACTTACCCCAAAACTTTGTTAGAAACATCTACTTGGGAATAGAAAGAGGAAGTGAAGTGGAAGGAACTTAGATAAAAAAATTGTTTTCTCTATATATCTAACTGCTTAAACTTTCATTTATTATTTCATATTTATTTTCTAAATTTAGGACAGCTGTTTTCCTTGAAACTATAGGTAATGTTTAAAGATTTTGTTCCAAACAAATCTTTATTGTTATTACGAGAGCCAAACAACAATTTTATATTTCTTGTGTCAATATTGTCCATCTTCCCACAAAATTGTACCTTGCAAAAGTAACGAAGTTATTCAGATCGGGCATAAAACTTGGTGATGCTATTAGCTTTGCCGGACTCTAGCTTAGTTTGAGCAGTTTTTCTGTGCCACTTCAACCATGCTGTTGTTAGGCTGCAGCTCGCAACACCTACACTAATCAATGGAAAAGATTGGGAATTCCCCTCCAAACAAAAACCCGTTTGATTCTATTTTGAATTGTAGCACAATACCAAAATGTAGGTTTCATGCTCTATTAGTTGGATAGTCACTTTTGCAAGTTTGTTGCAGCCGTGTGTTGCCGGCTTAGAATAGCATCACCCCACATCCTTCCCGCGGGTGTCGTAAGAGGCGACTGAGGGACTCAAGAGGTGTATTACAATTTTTAGGCGATAGGCTGACAACCTCTCACCATAGTGATCCTGTGGGCTGTGATACACATGTTTTCTGAAACAACCTTGGAAAACAATCCTCAAAAAGTTGTCAGACGTGGTGATAGCGAACGTATTCTTCCGGCCGTTAACGCTCTGCCTACCCCGCAAGGGATGGAGGCGTGATATATGTATGTTGTACAAATGATTGAATTTGATGATGATGATGGAATTTGGAAGTGGCTAATCTGCGTGTGGACTTAGAAATGAACTCTGAATATGTGTGGAACAAGGTGTGGGAAACCAAGTCGCCCAACGACCCAATGAAACCTAGTGTCAGGGCCTTTTCAACCGCCTCCTACAATTAGTACTACTACCGTCTATGATAGTGCCTCTGGCATGGTAATCATAGACGGTAACCGGGAGCGTCGAGTTAACGTGCTTTCCGAAGCACGGAACCGTCTTTCTTTCGGACAGTCGGGTGGTTCAGCCTGCAATGCTGCAGACTAGTAACAAATTCATACAATGATTAATATCAACTTTGTGAGTGTCTCACTGAAAATCAAACGTGAACCCTTTCTGTCGCAGGCAGTCGCACTACCACTTCGCCACATCGGCTATCATCTATGTAATTAGTTCATCATCATCATCACCTTATCCCAATTTATTTGGGGTCGGCGCAACACGTTTTTTTCTTCCATTCCTCTCTATCAGCAGTCAAATCCTCATTTACGCATTTTTCATCTGTGTAGTGAGTTGAAAAGCTCATATACAGGGTGTAAAAATATTAGCTGCAATTATTTTAAGGGGTGAATCAGCCCATGAAACTGAACAACTTTCCCTAAGGAACATAGGTCGAAATATGAAAAAAGAATTTGGACCTCTCATACAAAATTCAATTACCAACCGACTGAGTCAATTTGCATGGGAGGTCCAATAATTTTTCTCATATTTCGACCAATGTTCCTTGGGCAAAGTTGTTCAGTTTCGTGGGCTGATTCACACCTTAAAATATTGGCAGCTAATATTTTTACACCTTATACATATTTTCGTTTCAATAACGGCTTCACGCCTAAATTATCATTCCAAAATGAATGACTTCCCCTGCTTACTGGCGTCCAGTGTATCCTGGGTGGTTCAGTCGGGACAGCTTCCGAGAAGGGTTTTCGGCATGCGTATACGCACCTTGTAGTTAGCGCCGTGCGCGGGCGCAGCCGACGCGTTTGATATCGCCGACGACGCGGCGGGCTCACGAGAAAACCAATCTTTGATCTTGCATTTTTCTGCAATAGTTTATTTTTAGACTCAAACCGTGAAGAATGACGCGTCAGAAACATTCTTGCATATTGACGTCATGTATATCATAGCGAGCGTATGTTTCATAGTATTGTTGTAGTTATCTATTCTTCAGTAATAGCTGTCTAATACATATACGTGATCAATTAAATATTGTAATGTATGTGTTGTGTGAGCTCTCTTCTTGGTACAAGGTGATTCAATATACACTTACGTAAATAGTATTAATATCACTGACCTACGACTAGCTCATCTAGGGTCTGTTGTTTTTATCTACTTAATATTTTATCCTTTCCTGTTACAATAGCTACCTTTTCTTTTTCTTAGATACTTCACTCGCACAATATACGCCTTTATCCTTTGGGGGTAGGCAGAGCGTTCAGGGCTGTAAAACACAGTCGCTATCGCCACGTCCGACGAGTACTGAGGGCCGTTTCAGATAATTCGTGTATCACTATACAGGTTGTCCGGAAACCCTTAGTCGCCTTGTACAGGAAGGTGGCCTTTTCGCGTGGGAAGGAATTGTGGTGATGCTATTCTAAGCCGCACACGGCACAATTTAAGTCACCAGTATTTTTACAATACATAATATATAGTGACTTGGTTACTCAACGCGTTTCTTATTTTCATAATCGCCACTGCTAAAAAACTTATATCGACGTTCCTCGTATTCTGGCTGCACTGCTAAAATTCTTTCCTCCGCAGTCTTCTAAGAACACACTCCAGCGTTTCGTTTCAGAAAACAATTCAAAAATTAATTTTAAATACGACTAGAGGGCATTTTTCTGAACGCTGAAAGGGCGACCGCTCTGAGAACCATTTCCATTTTGTTCCCTAACCTTCTTAGAAGACTCAAGGCATTTAGAAAAAATACCAAATTCGATTAAATACTGCGTTGGCAGTAATCTTGCTGTCAAGTTTAGATTTGTAATACGTGTGGGAACAATGCCGGCGCAGCAGCCTATAGGAGTGCAGTTCTGAGAAAGTGCGCAGGATTGGGGGGGCGCTGCATATCTTAGGGAACTGAAAAAGGTTCCACGAAAAATTCGCCATTAATGGTTTAGACTGTAGACGATAAAAGATCGAAAGTTTTTTGCAAAGGGGTTAACGTTCGGAACGAAGGTCTTTTAGATTCAGAGTTTAATAATTCAGTAGGCGGTTGAAAAATTTTGACCCTAGTGGTAATAGAGCCGTTGGATGACACGGTGTCCCACACGAAGACAAAAAGTAGAATAAGTAGAAGTTGCTGTCGGTCCCGTCCGGCTGCTCAATGACGAAGAACCACCATAGGGGTGGTTTATAAGTTTTATCACTGGATTTTATACTCTTTTTTTTCTGTATCAAGATCTATATTGAGTAGATTAAGATTATAGATTTCACTCTAATTGTTTGGTCTTTGAAAATAAAATGGTCCATAATAAACGCTCATAATAGGTATTCCTTTAAGTAATTTATTTCTCCTGTTTTTTCATATCTTTCCCGTGCGTTTGTTTTTGAGGGATTTGTGTGTTGAAATTCTAAGCGACAGGCTTACAACCTGTCACTATGGTGATACACAGTTTTCTGAATTGACCTTCGATTTTGTCGGACGTTACATAAATGGTCGCGAGTATTTTTTCGACCGCTCTGCCTACCCCAAGGGGCAATAGGGTTATAATATATTATATATATATATATATATATATGCGTAGAGTATATTCCTATTCAAATTTCCTGCGGTAATTTCGGGACTAATTAGTTGTTGTTGACACTTCAAGAGAAAACAGGGTTTCATCGTCATTATCATCAAGCCGTGATGTAATGTTATGTTTATCAAAACAAAATATACTTAAGTGTCATGGGCTATCTTTCAAAGTTAATTTTGTTGGTAGGTATTACGATAACCAAGTTTTTATCATTATTTTGACAGATGATTCGTTCCAAAGATTTTCGTTCCAAACTACAGGCTATGAATCTACAGGTAAAATTCGATGTACCTATATTGCGTACCGGTGGGTCATAATAAAACCAGGATTTTGAACCTGCTATGCAATGTACATCGAATTTCACCTGTAGGCTTCTACAGGTGGTACGTCGTGAGATGTCCCACTTCCCATCCCGAATCCCGAACCTCGTCCCAGTTGCTGACGTCTTCGGAACGGCACTGTATGAATGGATTTAAGATCACATTTAACCATGTGGCAATGCAAATAAATAACTGATTACGTCATCTCATAGCTGTCAAAATGAGGAAAGTGAATCAAACTGATAATGAATAGGCATAATGTCTCCGTTTTAAGAAAAACAAAAGAGTTCAGCTATTTGACAACGATATCGCTGTTGTGATTTTTAAAATGGTCTTCTCAAGAATCAATGTTCCGCAGTAGTAACTAGCGTTTGTGTTTTTCGAGTTTACTCACTATTCCTGTACTCACAGAGATAAATTATCGCCGTTATAGCTCACAGTAACAAACACCACATTAATTATCTGATCGCATCCTACTACCCACGTCACGGGACTCTCCGCCTGTACACAATGCGTAATCTACTGCGATACTCGGTATAAATAAGGAGAGCAAAGACTGCTATAAATAAATTACACATTCGGGAATAACTTTGTGACTAATAAAGTCGTCTTACGCAGAACAAAATTATCGCAATGAGCGTATAAACGGGACATCTGGATGTAATGTTCGCTGTTGTACCTACCTAAATATAGAATCACAAGACGGAATCCAACTTTGGATAAACCATTGCATTTGACGTCGTTGTCTCTATAAGAAGTACTTATTTTGGATTTTTAGTTTTTTGTACCGTAGGCCCCGGTTGCTGTCTAGGTTGGTGTAATAAATAAGCCTGGGGCTCTTAGATAAGGGACATCTTTTAGATGTCGTATGTATGTAAAGTACGATATCTAAAAGATGCAGTCCCTTATCTAAGAGCCCCAGTATATCACGCCTTTATCCCTTGCGGGGTAGGCAGAGCGTTAACAGTCGTAAAAATACGGCCAGATATCGTACTTTTAGTATTATTATAAGCCAGACAGTCAGAAACGTCCCACTGCAGGGCAAAGGCCTTCTCCTTCTTCCACTTTTCCCTATCCTGAGCCATCTCCATCCAGTTCTGGGCGTGGATGTGCAGCTCGTCTTTCCATCTTTTTCTGGGGCGACCGTGTGCTCGTTTGGCGTTAGATGGGACACAAGTAGTTGTTATTTTTGCCCACAGTGCAACTGGCATTCTGGCGATATGTCCATGGACATACTTAGGAGTACTAATATTATGTGATATTATGCCGTGTGATGCCGGCTTAGAATTGCATCACCCCACATCCTTCCCGCGGGTGTCGTAAGAAGCGACTACGGGACTCGAGAGTATTGGTGTATTACAATTTTTAGGCGACAGGCTGACAACCTCTCACTATAGTGATACACATGTTTTCTGAAACAACCTTGGAAAACAATCCTCAAAAATGTCAGACGTGGCGATAGCGACCGTATTCTTGCGGCCGTTAACGCTCTGCCTACCGCGCAAGGGATAAAGGCGTGATATATTTATATATGTATGTATGTACTAATATTATGTAGTTTCCTATAAAGTGGAATAAGTCTTATACTCATAGGAATAGATGTAGGAAATAATAAAATTCGCACCTATTAGAAAAACTAAACTGCGTACGGAATAATCCATACTCTAAGTTCCTATCCTGATTCCTGACAAGATTATCTATGATTATGAATTGATGACGTCTTGTCATCACGGTAGTCTTCCACAATTTTAATCGGGAGATTGCTAGTAAAGTATCCGAGATTGCACCAGACGCGACGCTGCGCGCGCGCCCTTCTACTAACGAGATGTAATTGAGTAGCGTTGCCGCTCGATAGTGGACTATCGATAGACAATCGATAGTCTATCGATAGTTTTTCGATAGTAAGAACTATCGATTTTTAATCGATAGTATCGATACTATCGATACTATCGATTGTTCAGAATGAGGCAATACTATCGGTCAGCTTCGATAGTATCGATAGTATCGATAGTATCGAAGCTGACAATCGAAAAAACAATCGATAGTATCGATAGTATCGATAGTATCGAAGCTGACAATCGAAAAAACAATCGATAGTATCGATAGTATCGATAGTATCGATAGTTTTGGTCTATCGATAGTCGGCCGATGAGCGATAGTATCGTTCAGTCAGGTATGGATTATTTTACATACATATAATTATCATGACTTTATCTCTTGTGGGGTAGACAGAGCGTTCACGGTCGTAAAATTACTCAGTAAAGCGACAGTAATCATTACTGTCGCTTGCTATCGCCACGTCTGAGGGCCGTTTCAGTATATATTATAAATATTCTAAATATATATTCTAAATACAATTGCTCATGCCCTAAGCTACCCTAGCTAAGTTAAAAAAATAATAATAAAAAATTAATAGCCGAAAATGGCTATGCTGAAATAAACATAAAATACAATATAATATGTATACAGTAGATAATTCTACCTGTTTCGTCATTTAAAGTCAACTTTATACATTTAAAACTACTCCCATGGAGATTTATCCTGCATATAATCAGATATTTCATAATAGCCTTTCTTGTACAATTTTTGTTTTATTACTTTATGGCGGATGACAGGATGAATCCAGGTGGTGTCGGGAAAAGGGTAGCTACCCGCCTGGCCGGGTGTTGTGGCCAGGGGACCGACGGGTCCACCTGGATTGGATTAGAAGTTGTATATATGCGTTGCGCGGTGAACACTTCGATATCGCGTTTCAGGCCCATTGTTCTGTCACGTGGCGCCATCTCTCCGATATGTTGAGAACTCCTGTTGCGTCTTGTATGCATGTGAACTACTTGAGTGAGCTTCATGTTGTAGCCACCAGAGGTCGCTACAACTTGACATGACAGGTGATGCGTAGGTATCTATTGTGATACATCACGTGATGCGTCGATTTCATTCTCCTGTCATATCCATACTATTTTTTCCCGCACGCACGCAGACGCAGGCGCACGCATCTAGTGTTCAAATGCCTTTAAAACTATAGGTGTATTTTTATGTATCTAATTGTATAACTAATTCATTCATTGCTAAATACTATGGCTAAATGAATTTACTTTAATTATTAAAATTTTAAAAATCTTTTAAAATAATCCATGTACAATAATTAACCCATTAGGCGTGGGATGCCGGCTAAGAATAGCATCATCCTATTTCTTTCCCATGGGTTTCATGTGTATTGCAATTTTAGGCGACAGGCTGACAACCTGTCACTTTAGTGATACGCGAATTACTGAAACGGCCCTCAGACGCGGCGATAGCAAGCGACAGCAATGATTACTGTCGCTTTACTGAGTAATTTTACGACCGTGAACGCTCTGTCTACCCCACAAGAGATAAAGTCATGATAATTATATGTATGTAAAATAAAATATCCATACCTGCCTGAACGATACTATCGCTCATCGGCCGACTATCGATAGACCAAAACTATCGATACTATCGATACTATCGATTGTTTTTTCGATTGTCAGCTTCGATACTATCGATACTATCGATACTATCGATTGTTTTTTCGATTGTCAGCTTCGATAATATCGATACTATCGATACTATCGAAGCTGACCGATAGTATTGCCTCATTCTGAACAATCGATAGTATCGATAGTATCGATAGTATCGATACTATCGATTGGCCTATCGATTGTATAGGGGTTTCGATAGGAAAACTATCGATTGTTTTACTATCGATAGTTCGGCAACGCTATAATTGAGATAGTACGTCACAACTTCACTAGTGTGACTCAAGGAATAATGGTACAATTGGACTCTCATTGGCGGATTAATTAAATCATAACGTATACCCACCTAACTGCAATGTTAACATCAAATCCATACGTGTTCTTCTTTTCGTGTGGGACACCGAATTGTCCAACGACCCGATGAACCCTAGTGTCAGAATTTTTATTACGTTTTAAAATTATAGGATAAGATTTATTTTACGAAACAAAAGGTCTCTCCGCATATTGCCGTTGAACGCAAACATTTTTAAAATTACAGTGTGTCAGAGTGTATCTATACATTAATCATCACGTTGATAGCGTTCTTCATTCTTAGCCGAATGCCTGCCGTATTCCACCTAGTAGGCAGTAGGCGCATCACTCATATGACGCACTACGGAGCGCTAAAACATCGCAGCGGTCTATCAACTCCATCCTAGAAACGTCACGTTCCATAATAAACAGACCGCTGCGATATTTTAGCGCTTCATCGTGCGTCAAGTGTGCGATCCGCCTTAGAACACTCTATACAGGATTGACGAAAACGTCAGTCCCGGTTGTAGAACTAACCAAATCCAGCTAAATCCTAGATGATGTGATGGTTGTTACTGCGCATCTATGTAAGTGATTTAAATAGAAAGTTAATCCGCGGTGGGCGAGCTCACTTATCGTAATAAATAAATTATAATAATCACCATACATCAAACTATTAAAATATTATGTTAAGGTGTAGTTCGTTTTGGTCATATTATAAAGTTGCTTAGGTACGTATTATTTACATCCCTGTAACAATCGACAGTTTCCAACCATACAGATTGACTGCAAGATTTCGGAACTGGAATTTTCGCACATTCCTAAACCTATTTTGTGCTCATTGTATGTTCTATTCCAGCTAGCCTTACCAGATAAGTGTAACAGGTATTCCAATGGCAGTTGTTTAGTAAGAAATTACTTTAACAGGTATCTTCAATGAACTTTTATGCAAACACCAAATCACATCAACCCGTACACGTGCCGCGGTCTTTCTGATGTGCATATGCATCCAAAGTGCTTCAACATTTCGGGTGTTTGCTCTAGATAGCCCTTAAAGCTCCGTGTTGGTCGTCACGTAGGGTCCCCGTGGCCCTACGAGGGCCGGGGCACGTCGGCTCATGCTGCAGACAATGAGAATGCATCACAACTAGCACCATTTCGACACCGGTTTTGAAATGGTAAGCGCCGGGCCACGGAATAGAGAGCGCGCCCGCCGATACTTAATGTGTGACTGGCCCGTGACGCTCGGTTCGTGACGGAGGTACATCTATGGTTCTTATACGCTTTATCTTATCATTATCATATTCGAACAGACATGTTTTAAAATCGGAGCTCACATTTCTTACTCTCGGACTTTCCGCCGTCTAAGAAATTTCGGTGTAACTGCCACCAGTCTCAACTAAACCAGCCGTACAGTTTATTAACATGTTTATACATTATATGGACGCTATAATAGGGTAGCTGAAACCTCCTTCAAAGTCCTACTTAATATATTAAGTATCAAAGCCTGAAAATTTCATACAAACACCGCGGTCAAAACAAAATGCTGTCCATCTTTTGCATTATCATGTCGTGAAGATGTTTCTAGTCGCAGACAGTCAGTTAAAGAGGCTTGACCCCATTTCGTCCAGTGGCCGAGTGGCCAAAAGTGGGTCTTGGCTAAAGCGCGATTCCTTCACTTGTCCTGCCAGTTCTAACCACATATAATGTACAAGAAAGTTTTAGTTTTTTGTTGAATGTAGAGTCACGCGCTATGATAATAATAAGGAGTAAAGTCACCTGAAGGTTCTCGTCAGTCAGTTCTTGCAGATTTGCATCTGGGTACTTAGATCTGGACTCAATCTATTCTATTCTAGTTTTTTATGACATGGTATGTTTTATGTCCTTCAGTCACTTCGTAATATCAAACTAGTTCTTAGCATCCGAACCGAACCTACAAGTAGGCACTTCTTAAAATAAATCCACCAAAGGTCTCAGCGCTAGTTGACTCATTCCTGCCTACCTGTATGCCTATTTACCAAACCCAATTCTTCGAAATTAACAGTTAATCTGGTTTGTTTGTCTCATCGCATACTTTGAGGTCAAATCAAGGGCTCACCTCATGTCTTAGAATGCCTAATGCAGTACCCATCTTATATTTTGATACTTCGTTGCAGACGCAAGTATGTAGCTGTTTCCGGCGACTTAAAATCCTTGACAGAATCCTTTCTCCTCTTACGAGTGCATTGTCTGTATTCTTTATTTGGCATTCCGATTATGTGAACTACAGCCGGCAATGTATCAATCTTGTGAAATGCTCGGAATTTCCGGACTTCAAGTTCACGTTACAAAGTCCAAGCTCTGGATAATAATTCTGGACTTTGAGTTTTGTGGTTATTGCTATTGTTTCTTGAACATCGCTTGCTTTGTAGCTGATAATTGCTCGTGTGATCTGAACGTTGACGCCATGTATTCGCTACAGGAGATGTGTTAGAGGAGCGATATCAAAAAGGGCTTTTCTTGACCCAAATTCTGAGCATACGCAGTGACCGCAGGCGATGGGTGCGCCCAGACTGTCGACGACCTCACAAATCTGCTTCATTCATGGAGATTTGTACGATGCCTGATGAATGCAAAATTAAAACGAAAGTTAGAAAATAATACGTTGTTAGGTCAGGTAAGGATGTCTTAACAGGCAGGCTAGTTTTACAATAAAATAGGTGCTTCATCGCGTCACGATGTATGCGTCACTCGGTAGAGACGGTGTTGTTTAAGATTCCTCGCGAGATTTCCTATGAAAGCGGACCGTTTATGAGCATGCGTAAGCGCACGCATTGGGCGGGCGCAATTCTGCAATGAGGTAAAGTTTCCATTGATGAGAACCTTGTTGTTATGTGCATCTTTAGCTGGGTCAGATAGTTTTACACTCTCAACAATTTTGTGACTCGGGCTAAGCCCAGGGTTTATTTTAAACCGTTAAGTTCTGCTAAGAACATTCCAGCATCCCCCACTCTAATGATGAATGATGATGATTAATTCTGAAGTTCTGACGTCACGTGTCCATCTCTCTCATGGTGATAGGTGAAGAGTATTCTTGGTGGGTATGACGTTCGCAATCCACTTTCTAAGCGTGACGGTTTAGTTCGTGGCAGGGATTTACACATCGAGTGCGATATCTTCGTCTATAAGTGGAAACGCACACTGTATATTGACAGTTTGACAAGTGCTTTCATAGATTTGCACTAGTTTATGCAGGCTACATGAGCCGTATGCAAAATTGGAACAGGTGGGTCTGTAGAGTCACAGGATTTATTTCCAAAGTCATCGCTGCTTCAATGGAAACGCACTCTATATTGACGGTTTTACAAGTATTGTGGTAGATCTGCGCTAGTTGATGCAGGGTGCATGAGCCGCATGTGCAATTGGAATATTATATGAACAGGTGGGAAGGGATCCGTGTTGAGTCACTAGTCAATTTATTTTACGTTTATTCATCGATCAGGCTCGTACAAATTTATATGTTTCAACTACTTGACACTTTTATAACAAAATAACTTGTATTGACAAAGTATTTATTTCCTATGCCTTCCAAACAACCACAACATGCGTTTCGACAATTAAAAGTCGGTCGTCAAAAACCGACCACGTCAGAGGCTCAGTTCATCAGGTCAGCTCGATTGCAATTGACCACATTACTGAGTATGAATCAGTCAGATTGAGTAAAAGCCTGGGTTTTGCGGCTTAGTATTTACTTTTAATTTTGTCAAAGATGACGACGCTTTTCACTATTTATTTATAGCGATATGGACTTTGGATCAGCACTCTCTTAAATTGTGTACCTACCTTTCACCGAATGTCAGTTCTGTTTGTTGATCAAAGGTTATTCAGCCAACACACCATACCTACCTTAGCTCACTCGTAGACAACTTGTTTAAAAAATAACCGCAGAGTTTTCTTCCGTGTGTCTGCAAATTAAGAAACGTTTTTAAATTTATGCAAATCATCATTAATCAACAACTAGGTATGTTTGGCTATTGATACGGCATTGTTAAAATTTGAACAGTCATCAAACCGCAGAAGATCATGCCATGTAAGATACAGACTTCCGTCTAGGAACAAATAAATTATGAACGGAAGAAAATAAATCGCGAAAAGTATTATAATTTCCATCATTTTCCTAGCTGACCAGAAAATATTATAGATTCGCCTATACGTTGGTACGTGAAGGGACGATTGACAAAATACGAAAGCTGTAAGCTCAAAAGTTGTTTTATATAGCCAGTAATGTGTCTGTAGAGTGAAATGTTTGACTGCAGACCAAAACCCTCTTTTTCTTCACCATATTGATTACAAAAAAATTTTACCTTCGTCCCTTCTTCCAGTGTTTAGTCCATCTCGCAGACGGCGACCATCTTCCGGGATTCATTCAGAAGCCATCCCTGGCTCCTCAATCGTGGTCTATGTGGATGACATGTCCTGCCAAGTCTCGTTTTTCTGATGACGTCTGCTGTACCCGTCCGGGTGCAAAGATCTACGTTCGAAAGCGTTCGGTTCTCTAGAATTGTGTTGCAAAAAAGGATCGCGTCACGTAAAACTTTGCTGCGTGGCTCGATGGAAAATATTGAACTTCTTAGCTTATGCCATGTGATGGGCCATGTATGTATATACACTGTAAGTCGGAACAGGCTGAATACCTTTCTACCATGTCAAGGCGCTTTGCCCTTCGCGAGTTAAGTACCTTTCTGTAGTTCACTCACGGACCAGAAGCGGTTTCAGACGTTTTATAATTGTCTTTGGGTGTGATCGTGTGGCTTCTTTTCGAAGATTTCTATCTGCTGACTTAAGTAGATCTAAGAAGAAGGTGAAGGTGAGGTCTGCTCAAATACCTATAACAAAATATTTCACCAGCTTCTTACCACCTCCTATAACAGTTTAGGAGGGGCAGACACCCTTTGGAGTCCCTCAGCGACCGTTGCAAGATAAAAACAGAAAACAGGAAACACCTGTTAACAGTTGCAAAAAAATCAAACGTCCTGAAATTCCCAATGGACTCCTTATCCTTATGAATGACATCTATGACCAAATTATTGCTAGCACAAAACAAACATGAGAGGACAATTTGAAGACATGTGTCCTACAAAAATATTACTTAAATTAGACATTATTACGACGCGTGTTGCGTCAAACGAAACTCCTGAAACCGGCTTTTTATACGCAGCAGGGGGCGTATAATATAAGCTTCCCATATTGGAACGTACAAAACAGGAAATCTTGGGTTTTGTCGGATTAAGTTACAGGTCTATTTGACACACCATTTAATTTTCAGAGCACTTTTTACGATTTACTTGTTACAGATTTGGTAGAGAGTTTGACCCTAAACGTTTCGGTTGGTTACGACAGCCTTCGAGCGACAAAGATAGCGACAGGAATGGAAGGCCAAAGCGGTTTGTTTGTTTGTTTTAAAAATGTCTTTATTATATAATAAAATAAATTACATTGTACAAACTACCTAGTGTACTTTTAATCCTAGGTGTTATAAACATAAGGTACTTACAGTTTTAAGGCTATGGGCACCTATTCAAACTTTAGGGCACTGATAACAACAATACTAGGTACGATTCACATTACTGAGTCTCATAATTAACAGAAGTTACATTTTGTAGTATACCAATTTGTTCACTTTGGGAGCTCACAATTTTTACAAGAATAATTAATTTGTAATAAAGTTATATTATTTTAACATGATTTAATTTAAAAACGAAGTACTAAGTCTTTTTTTTTTTTTTGTTTTGTTGTCGGTAGACGTAACTAAATTTTAGTTGCGGGCGGCAGACGCTCAGTCGGGTTCAAGCACGTAGTGATGTGGTAAGCGGTAGGTACGATATTTGTCGATATACGGTAGGTCATGTAATCTGCTTTGTCCAATATTACTTATGAGTCGGTTTTTGTGGTTAACATTTTTTACTACGTAAAATGTTTTTGCTATTTTTATTATGAAGTCTTTAATTAAAGGAAAATTTATTTTGTGGTGTAATTTCTTCAAATTTGTATAAAAAGGAGTATTAAAAGCGGTTTTTAGTGCCTTGTTTTGGACAACCTGGAGCTTATCATAATTTGTATTGCAAGTACTGCTCCATACAGGACAAGCATATGTCAGAATAGGTCGAACGAATGTCGAATAGAGGGACAATTTAGTGTGATTGCTGAGTTGGCTTTTACGATTAAGAATAGGTTTTAAGGCATTTAAAGCTGTTAAACTTTTTTGACAGACCGAAGATACATGTATTGACCAGTTAAGCTTTTTATCTAAGTTTACTCCTAGATACTTAACTGATAAGCTCCATGGCACCGCATGTCCATTTATTTTTACTTGCCTGAAGGGGATTTTACGTTTTCTGCTAAACAATATTGCCTCAGTTTTGGTTTCGTTGAGTTTGAGCCTCCATTTAATAAAGAACTCAAATAGGGATTCGACGGCAAGTTGCAATCTACTTATAATGATATCCTGATCAGGATCCGAAGTAATAACGGCTGTGTCGTCAGCAAAGCACGCTAATGCAGTACGGGGCTGGATAGGAATGTCGTTTAGGTATAATAAAAACAGGTATGGTCCTAAAATGGAGCCTTGTGGTACACCGGCAGGTACTTCATACGACGTTGAAGTTTGATCGTCAATGTGGACCATGAAACTTCGACTACCTAAGTATGAGTTCATAAGTTTGATTAATGGCATAGGAACTTTATTTGTGACCATTTTGTGCAGTAAACCTTGATGCCAGACGGTATCGAAGGCTTTTTCGAGGTCTAATAGGACCATACCTGTTGAGTTTCCTAGGTTTAAATTGTGTGCAGCAAGTTCAGCTACTCGAGCAAGCTGTTGAGTCGTGGAATGGCAGCGTCGAAAACCGAATTGCTCATTTATTAGCAGATTTTCAGTAGCTACTGTAAGTCTCGTATAAATGACTTTCTCAAACATCTTTGCTAGATTTGGTAGCAAGCTAATAGGACGATAGCTTGAAGCATTCGTAGAGTCCTTTCCTGGTTTTTTGATGGCAATTACTTTCGCTGTTTTCCATTTATCAGGAAAATATCCGAGGCGAAGGCAGCCATTAAATATTTTGGTCAACTCAATTATAGCTTTATGAGGTAAGTTTTTAATTAGGATGTTATCAATACTATCACAGCCAGACGCCTTTCTTATTTTAAGTTGACGCACTATTTTGTACAGTTCAGAGGGGCGAACGGGTTTATCAATGGATTCTATTTGGAAGCTATTAATCTGCTGAATTGAGTCAGCAATTAAGTCCTCTTCACTACCTCCACTTTGAATATCTGAAGTGGGGCACATATTTTGATGGAAAGCCTTTGCAAGTTCATTACATTGTTCAATTTTAGACGATGTGAGGGAGGAGTCGGCACGTTTTAATGGCGGTATTGCAGTGTCGCGGCTTTTAAGAGATGTTACCACTCTCCATAAATCTGGCCCAGGCTTGTCAACTTTGGCAAGCTTGTTCTGCCAGGTTTTGTCGTTGTTTATTTTAATACGCATTTGTATTTCAACCTGAAAAAAGTTGATCTGGGTTCGCATTCTATTTTTGACGCTAGTATCACGCTCATGGAGCTGTTGACGTCGGAGTTTATTTTTACGTTTGATAATGCGCTTAATTACCCGCGGTAGGGGTTTTGGGTTTTTGCTAACATTACATATTGGTACGCTGAGATCACGTCCCTCAACCATTTTGTTTTGGAGGTGTGTAATGGCGGTGTCAATGTCCGTTTTATTACTATAGAATTGAGATGATAGTGAAATATTATTATTTAGAAAAGATTTGTATTTGTTCCAGTCGGCATGTTTAAAGTTGTGTCTGGTGACGTTTGTTAGAGTTGGAAGAGCGTTATGCAAGGTAAAATGGATAGGTAGGTGGTTGGAGGATAATGCTGTTATCGTCTGTAGTTCTGATAGATTATATATATTTTGAGATAAGACTAAGTCAGGTAAGGTAGGCAATAAGTTAGGGCGGTAGTGAACTAAAGTTGGGGTTGTAGGGGCATGAATGATATAATCATTGTTAAGCATATGATTATATAACACTAGCCCTCTAGAGTTAGTTTCATCGCCAAACCAGTGCGGGTGTCTGGCGTTGAAGTCACCCATAATCAATACGTTGCTCTCGAGTTTAAACAAGATGTCTAAATCATTTAGGATCAACGGTAAGTTAGGGGACTGATAGATAGAAATCAATGCGAGGGTTCCATTATTAATTTTTACCCTAACACCTACTGCCTCAAGGTGTTGGGTTGGAGGTATGTTGATGGGCGAATGCATAAAGTTTTCTTTTACTAGGATGGCAACCCCTTGGCCTCTGCCGCTAGTATGTTTGTCTCTTCTGTAACAATAGTATCCAGGCATGGAAAACTTTATGTTATCTGTCAGTCTAGTTTCACATAATGCTATAGCGTCAGCTGCTACGTCATCAGTAATTAGGTCTAGAAGCTCGTCTTTTTTATTCTGTATGCCGTCCGCATTCCATGATATTATAAAAATATCATGATTAGTCATCATTGTCATTTAGATACGTCAATACCAATAAAACCTTCTCGAAAATAGAAGTGCAAGCTGAGAATTGAGATTTCAAGGCCTTGATAGCAGACAGTATACTGATGATCTCTGACGTCACAGGATCCGAATGGGACGCGGCGGAGGCGAAGTCCGATACAAATTTTCTGTGTGATGGTTGTGGCGTTGGTGGTGGCCGTAGTACATTCTGTGTCTGTGGAAGGAGTGGCCAAGAAGGTGCGTCTTGTGGCATTAAATTTAAGTTCTTGCGAGGAACTTGTGTTTGATTCGAAGATTGTTTTTGTAGTCCCCTAGCTTTGGTCCTTTCCACTTTTTCTAGGTATTTGATGCGCTCTTTACATTGGCGGAAGTTTGCTGGGTGATCCTCATTACAGTTGCAGCATTTGGCAGCACTTGTTCGATCTTGCTTTAGGCAGTCTCGAGTTGCATGTTGCCCGGTGCACTTGACACAACGGGGTTCCATGTTGCAGTTGCGTGATGCGTGGCCAAATCGCTGACAACGATAGCACTGTGTTCCTAAGCTTGATTTTGGTTTGTACTTTTGGATTTGTATCACGCAGTGGCATAAGTATTTGATGGCGCGGAATTTTACTATGTCGGAACCAGCGGGTAGTTGAACAAGGTACAAGGGGCTAAAACTGGTTTTTGTGTTGCTAGTTTTAGTTTGAACTAAGTTAGGTTCTTCAGGCTTTCTAGTGGCGTTCTTTGCACCTTCACTTGATTGGTGTCCAGTTGCTATCGTTTCTTCATCGGCCTTCCTTGTGATGTTCTTTTTGAGTTGGGTGACGGTTGGTTCCGGAAATCCAAGAGCAACTATTTCTGATCTTAGATCTTCTTCAATGGATGGGGGCAAACCGCGTATGATAACTTTGTAGGGTTTTTCATCTTTTCTGCTGAACGTGTGGAATGAGGTATTCTCAACACGCAGGCCTTCATTGAGCTTTACGTGGGCTTCAACGTTATTGCAGTAAACAGCCAGGGTGTTATTTCCTTGATATTTCATATGAAATTCCTTAGTATATTTGCTGATCATGTCTCTGATATCAGCATGTGTCCATTGTGGTTTTATAGTTAAGAAAATCGGGGGTACCTTAGGTGTTTTGGTCTTCGGCGGGGCGTTACCGGACGATGGCGGTTTAAAAACATCTGCTGGATCTAATTGTAGACTTTTGAAACGATTGCCGGTGATAACCTGCTTAGGAGTTTCGAGATTGGTAGCTTTGAAGGTCTTTCTTGGGTTCTGCCAATCATGTTGGTCTTCGGCCTGCCGTTTGGAGGCAAGACTGCTGCTGGAGACCGATCTTGTAAGGTATTTATCCATGTTTTGGGTTTATCGACATATCGATGACGAAATTTCCCATCACTAAAATATCAAAGGTAAGTACGCAAACTGGTTGGAAAGTACTAGTTACGACAAGCGAACAAAGTAAACGCGTCTGATCGCAAAGACACCACCATTAAACTGAGGCCAAAGCGGTAGATCGTGCCTTTCTGGTGTACTTTGGGGGAGGCCTACAACCAGTAGTGGACTGTTATAGGCTCATGTGGATCGTGAGTGCTTAAAAACAAAAAGTAAAAAGTTATAGCCGTGTGATGTCGGCTTAGAATAGCAGCACCCCATTTCCTACCGGACTTAAGGGTTTCAGGTGTATTACAACTTTTAGGCGACAGGCTGACAACCTGTCACTATAGTGACACACAAATTATCTCAAACGGCCATCTATATTTGTCAGACATGGCAACAGCGCCGTTTTGCGGCCGTTAGCGCTCTGCGTACCCTTAGTGATTTATGTTTGTATGTATGTATAATTAAGAACTTTTTGGGCGTTTCAAGATGGCGTTCTAAATTAGATATGATTGCTGCACGCTTCAGTAGCTCGCATGCAATCCTCGCTGAATCAGCGGGAAGCCCGAGGAAGCGGAGGCAGGATGCAATGCACTACTTACTCACTACACTAGTTATTCCAATTAGCACCGGGGCGCGAAATCCTCCGCGCGCATTCTGTGCCCGTTTCAGGCCACTTCGCCGCGTCGCGTCATCGAATCGTGACGTAACGAAATGCAGTATGTTCCGTATGCACTTCGAATAAGCAAACGTGATGCTGCTTGTTGCTATAAATAACAGAGCTAAGGCGGATCGCACACTTGACGCACGACGGAGCGCAAAAATATCGCAGCGGTCTGTCAGATCCATACTAGAAACGTCACTCCCCATACTAAAACCGCACTCGACGGACGACACTGCGATATCTCTGCAATGACAGCGGTTGAGTATGGGGATTGACATTTCTAGTATGGATCTGACAGACCACCGCTGCGATATTTTTGCGCTCCGTCGTGCGTCAAGTGTGCGATACGCCTAAGAAGATATTATGCTTAATATTCTTCAATCGGGAAATGTCCACATAACTTTCAACACCATCATCTTCCCTATCACTTCGCTTTTTCGAAATCATTTTCAGCATCGCAATATGTTATGTACTCAAAATTATGTTGCAATGGATTGGTTTCGAGTACCTTTAATTAAACCTTTTGTTTCTAGTTTGGTTAGGTCGTTAGATGTTTGTGGTTTTTGGTTACGTTTCCACTTGCCTGATATGTTATTGCGTACATAGGGGGTTAAAAACCTTTCTCAAACTATGTAGTATGGGTATCTTATGATTAATTCGTATTTTGTTTTGGCACTCACAGACCACAAGTGCTAATTTATTTACACGTTTTTGTTTTCATGTTTAGATATATATCATTTATTTGATTTTGTTTAGCCTCGCGTGATCTTCGTCCTTCCTTCATTAGCTAATTATAGGCAGGGAAGTAGAGACGATTTGACTGCGGTTTTTGTTAGGATCAGACCACTCTATCAATGATTAATGATATCTGTTGTCACAAGAAGGTTGTAATACAACATTAGTTCATGTATCGCATAGTTACAGCGTCATCCGTGACGCAATCTCGCCTTTATGAAGTTCTTCATTCAATACACTTTGAAACCATATCTAATCTTGTATTTACTTTTTATTAATAATATTTTTTATGTGTTTAACGTTGTTGTTGAATTGAAGGACGTCATAACATAAATCATAAGTAAGTAGCCCTTTGAAGAAATATCCTGGTTAATACCGTCATAGATATTGCGTCGTAATGTAACCAAAGTTTCACAATTGCTTGCAAAATATTGCTGTAACTAATGTCAAATTAGTACCTAATCAATCTAGCTATTGTTTACATCCTTTATTTGTTCCATCATCATTGGTCTCATACGTTTATGACAGACGATTTAATCACCTGTTTGAGTAGGAAACTGATATTTTTTAAACTCATTTTGATACCTATTTATACTATCTGAATGAATGATATGTCCTACCTAAGTATTATAGTTTAGCGCATGTTCATTTAATATTTTCGCATCCAGTTGCTCATCTTTTTAGTTGATTTACTTTTAATAGCTACCCTAAAATGCGTAAACCTTCATAAATATACGTTTTTAGTTACTTTCGTCAATTGCGATGAGTGTATCATTTTTTATTTCGTATTCAATACATAGGTATTTAGTGCTTCTTTACTCCAATTCTATTAAATCATACTGTCCGTCACAGACTTAGGTTTCCCATAGCAATGAGTAAATATAACATATAACGATTCTTGCTTGATCACAACATTTCCATATTTTCAAGAAAATTCAGTGATAGAGCAGCCTCAAATAAATGATTTCTTCACATCCTAGAAAAAGCATTTCAGCCCTGCAGTTGTTGAATGAGGGATCTAGGTAATAGTGTTGTCATATCATAATATAAACATACAAATTTCAATTTTTTTTCACAACTTCAAAGGTCAGGCAGCGCGCGCGCACGGATGAATAAGTTAACGAAATAAGGACGCTTATCACATTATCGCTAAGTTATGTCCCGCATGTGAGAGGCTTACAAACGACTGTCAATTACTTCATCTATTACCTTACCCTGCCAAGAGGGCCAGTTTTGATATACATTGCGGGTTACATGAGCGTTATTGATATGTGTAATCACATACAAGTTCTGAAACGCGGTATCGAAGTGTTTCCGCCGATCGCTATATAACTACAACTTTCAAATGCGTTCTGTTAGACTAGTTGGTCCCCTGGTCATAACAGCCGACCAGGCGGGTAGGCTAACCCTTTCCCTCCTCCGTCGTCACTAGGCCAACTGGCTGCATCATCCATCAGTCCTCCTAAAAGGTAACCAGCAATGTATGCCAAATCGGCTTCTTTGGCAGGGTAATAGCCACTTTACTCACCGCTCAGTACTCTGGGGGAGGGAATTTACCTGTACTGCTATTTACGTCATTGCGCCCGCGCCGGGTTTCTGCTTGCCTGGTGATATCGGTCGCTAGTTTCCCTTTGGGATTCCGCTCCTTCAGTGTTACATTTGTAGGACATTTGATAATACACGTTACTGCTTGCGAGGTGCAAATTCGCTGAAAATAATTCAATCAGAATGTTCTTGTACACACAGCAAGAGAAAAAACTGCACAGGGATGCTCTAAAGAAGGCTCTAAATGAGTTGAGATGTTATAGTTCCAAATGAAATTATACAGATTATTGAAATCAGTTCTCGTAATGCAAGTCATTTTGTACTTAGAATCTATTTTAAGAATATCAATATACGGGGTGTAAGGGACGGTGTAACGAAAACTTTGCAGGCGTGATCAGACCATGAAACTAAACAACTTTTTCTATGAGGGCTATGTTGGGAAACGAAACATTTTTTTCGATTCCCATATAAAATTCCCGACCAGCTGAGTGACTTTGTATGGGAAATTGAAAAAAGAATTGCCCTGTGCAGCTTATTCCTTTGCTGTGTACGTACATTACATGCAATGTTATATGAAGTGTTAGAACAAAACAACATTTTTATAAACTACTATTATGCATTGTACTACATACACAGCGCGTTGATGTCTTTGCTACGGGCTGCGAAGGTTATGGTTGGGGTCTTCGGTTGGGGTTCAATGAACGGCCTACGTCCGGCTCGACCCAGTTTCGATTCCACCCATTCTGACTCGACACATTTTGAACTCTGCACGAAAAAATTATAAAGGGCAAGTCAGAACGGGTCGAAACAAAATTAGGCGCAAAATTAAACCAAAAATATACTTTTTAGTAGATTACACAACCATGTCAGAAGCCTGCTACTTCTAGAAGGCGGTTGAAAAATTCCGATACTAGGGTTCATCGGGTCGTTGGACGACTCGATGTCCTACCCGAAAAGAGAGAGAGAGTAGATAATTTTTATCTGTTATAAGTTTCAATTCAAAATGACATGACAGAGGTTTTTGAAACCTTATTTTATTTGATAGATCCTTGGTTATTAATATAATAGGTTTTACAGAACAGACAAAACAGAACTCTTCCTGTTTTTCAACTCAAATCTCACTGGTGCACTTATTCATACAGTTAACCTTTGCAGTCAGAGTTTAAGACAACAAAAACAATTCAATTAAACAACCAAAACAGAGATACACGAGGAAAAAACAACAACAGAATTTCGGATCATTCTTTCAGGTTAGTAAATAGTTTAATATTTTATTATCCTGTTGTGACGGTAAACATATAGGTACCTTTTGTTACAGCGTTTGATTTTGACAACTGTCAAATACGGCCAATTCAAGCGGCGATACTGTAGCCAATGTTTGTTTACATACAATTAAACAAGTAGAGCGGATGCGCGCACGCAACTCCGTAACCATGTCAAGATCCGCCCGGTGGTGCGGTGGTGGTGTGACCGGGTGGCGTGATCCTGTCCGTGGTTCGATTGCCTGCTCGTGACCACTTGCCGAGCGTAAACAAACCTTACATGGATAGAGGATTGACAGGTCTATGTCAACATCGAAATGCTTTGAAGGTGAAATGTAAACGTTCGACTTGGGAGGTGTGTCTCGAAGGAATCTGAAGCGGTAAATTATTGGCAATTAGCAGAAAAGTTGCGAAGTATGACCATGCGAACAAAATACCAATACGCGATAAATACACACACATACTATGTCTCTATCTCCTGTGGTGTAGGCAGGTCGTTAACGACTGTAAAAATACAGGCGATGTATTTACATAGATACATATATCACACCTTTATCCCTTGCTTCCCATCATTCTCCTTGCCTTATCCTGTTCTCTGTCGGGGTCGGCTACCTAACCTAGGGGAGTTGACATGGAACAAAGTTTTTACACAGAGCGACTGCCATCTGACCTCTGCAACTCGAAGGCTAACCTGGCCCGAATCCTAGGTTAAGTCACATTCAAATATCATCTGATATCAAATTTTATTAAAATGTGGGTTTCATCACGATGCTTTTTTTTCCTTCACCGTAAGAGCAGTCAGTGATATATACGTGATAATTAAAATACAGTAGGTCTCGACACAACAGTTTTAGATTTTCTAATCCGAATATAATCAAACCGGTTTATGCATAAAAGCAACATGGTTCGTTGGAGTATTGCCTACCATTGCATCATTGTGTGCATGAAGTGCATTCTGCAGCAAACAAGATGACACTGCATCAATTCCCATACACTCGCGTGCAATATTTGTATGTGCGGAGTGAGGTAACCCTTGCTTGACTGGTCAGAATAGAAATGTACCTCTTAAGTGTGACTAATAGATGATAGATAGTTTATTTATATCGTGGTAGAAATTATACAGGGTTTAAAAAAAATAGCTGCAAATATTTTAAGGGGCGAACCAGCCCATGAAACTGACCACTTTCTCTAAGGAACATAGGTCGAAATATGAAAAAAAAAATTGGACCACTAATAGCCTCACATACAAAATTAGCAACCGACCAAATCAATTTATATGGTATACAAATTGACTTGGTCGGTCGGTAATTTTGTATGAGAGGTCTAAATTTTTTTTCATATTTCGACCTATGTTCCTTGGGGAAAGTTGTTCAGTTTCATGGGCTACTTCAATCCTTAAAATATTTGCAGTTAATATTTTTACACCTTATAGTTGGCATATTTTTGAATGAGCAATAATTATACATGTTTGTTTATTTATGGTTTAGGAGTTATATTAAATCTAAAAACGCCATCTATTGATGAGTATAAATAAACAATCAGGTGTGGTCATTCAGCCGGTTTTCTTCCTATGTATGACTAATACAGCGGGTAACTAGGTAGTTAGGTCTAGTTGGTATTCTTGGCTAATACCTAGTGATAGACATATTTTATTTGAATCGTAGTAGACATAATAGTTGGCAGTTTTCCCAACGAATAAATATTCGAGTGCTGTAGACAGCCTGGCGGCACTTACGAGTTATACCTCTATTTGTAGCTACTTATATACTATATGTGTATAGTATGCCGTGTGATGCCGGATTCGTATAGCATCACCCCACATCCTTCCCGCGGGTGTCGTAAGAGGCGACTAAGGGACTCGTATTGGTGTATTAGAATTTTTAGGCGACAGGCTGACAACCTATCACTATAGTGATACACATGTTTACTGAAACAACCTTGGAAAACAATCCTTAAAAATATCAGACGTGGCGATAGCGACCGTATTCTTACGGCCGTTAACGCTCTGCCTACCCTGCATGGGATAAAGACGTGATATAGGTATGTATGTATCACAAATTTCAGGTCTTAGTTACGTAGGTATTCGTTTGAACAATTTAACAGTATTGAGTAATCACATCTCCTGTTCAACTGCTTACCTACATAATTTCAATTTAGGTTATGATACCACTCACAAAGGTTGTTCACCTTTTACTGCACTGATTCACGCGTACCTAAAGGTCCTCGACCTTTGTGTGACTGTTAGATACAAATGATACAATATTCTGCCGACAGGGCTTCTTTTGACATACATACAAGGTTAGTAATTGGTGTAGTTACATTAAATCACTACATAGTATAAAGCAAAGTCGCTTTTCGCGTCTGTCTGTATGTATGTTTGCTTAAATCTTCAAAACTGCACAACGGATTTTGGTGCAGTTTTTTAAATAGATAGAGTGATTCAAGAGGAAGGTTTTTTATGTATAATAATTGCCTGGAGAACATCTTATTGCCACGGGAAAATGAGTTCCATATATGCCGTATTAGACTGTGTTGGCAGCCTAAGAATAGTACGTACTTCAACTACTACAATTGCCACAAAAGTCCACTGCTGGACATAGACCCGCCGCCCTATTTTACGCGCACGCCTGGCAGGCGAATTGGCGAGCGCAATGTTAGGTGTTTTATTCACATGGAAAGCTGCTCCTCACGCCCTAGATTTATCTGTAAGTCGTTAGGGTGATGCCGTTCTAAGCCATCATCACACGGCCGTAAGATGAATAGGTTTAAATTGCAGCGATTCATATAAAAAGGTCGACAACCTTTTGCCGCTGCGATTTACTATTATTAATTTAACCTCTATTTTGTCATGACGACATGACCCTCGAAAGAGATTTAAGCTTTATTCCGCGTGTACCTGCTAAGATTTACCTACTAAGGGCTATGTCATCATATTCGGGGGTATCCCACATGAGCCATACCTGAACTGACTACGTCAGTATGTGTAATGCTGTGCATTCACTCAGCGTGTGCCTATAACAGTCTATTTGCTCAGTGAGCCACATCCGACAGGTTTAGACTAAACACAAACATAAATGACGTAGCGCCATTACTAAAAATTGCGGTTAAAATTAGTGTTTGTGTACGTTAAGATTATATTCGCAAAGTGACGTCAGGTGTGGTAACGGACCGTGGGAAACTTGGTTACGTTATGATTGTCTTTCTGATTAAATACGACGAGCAAAGTTATTATGGTCAATATTTATTATCTACCACGAATAATACACGTGCTAATTAATAGCTATGCTAGCTATATGGTAGTGGTTTAAATTTTCGCTACTCCACATGCGCACACACACACAATTATATATGTAAGTAGGTACATACATATTTATATATTTTCATTTAGATTCACATTTGCATCGCGAGATAATACATTTTTCAAATCTTGTTATCGACCTTACATGTTGTTTGTTAGCATAGCACTAACAATGTGTGCGCACGCTTACCCAAAATCCCACCGAAATCTCTAGATGCAGGGTGTAAGGCACGGATAACGATAACTTTTTAACGTAACGTAACGTTGTAACGTAAGCTGATAGACTTTTTATGGGAACTCAAAAAAATTTTTTCGTTTCCCACCATAGCCAATGAAAAATGCAAAATACAGTTTTGCACAAAGCAGAGATAGGCACTTAGATGAATAAGTAGTGTTACTTGCTCATTCCACCTGTAATTTACCAAAGTGCTCTGCCACAGTTCTGCATACAAATCTCATTCAATGTGGATTCGCGGGAAGTCACCTGTTTCTCTACCACTGATTGCTAATACGAATGCTATGTTTATGTTGTTTGTCTATTACATACTTACACACTTAGATCAGCTGGTTATTAGGTAATTTCTAAATTGGTAGTAAAATAGTATATAAATATCCTGGACAATTTACACAGCGCCATCTAACCCCAAACTGGAACTAGATAGCTGACATTAATACTTATATACTTGTTTTTTAGTAAATACATATACGTACATTCAGAAATCACCCAGACTATTTGTGTACTGTAGGGGTTAAACCCAAGCCCTCGACGTAGAAGGCAGGAGTAATATCCGCTACGCCATCAGGACAGTCGGGATAGTGTTAGTACCACCCACATATCTACACACTTAAATCAACTGGTAATTTCTAAGTTGGTACAACTTGTCTGAGGAAATGATATCTACCGAAAACGTTAACCTGCATCAATATTTATACCAAGTTTGACCGCAGTATCCTGTCAGGGCTAGCATGGCCCTTGCCATTCATATGGCCATATGGTCTATGGTATGTACGTCATCATGGCGGACGTGACTCGTGCGCGTGCGCAGCCGTCCCGAAAATTTATCATTACTCACACATTAAAAAACCCAGCGCCCAGCACAGCACCGCTGAGATTTATGATGAGAATTCATAACGCGCTTTGAGGCATTTCTCAAGCTGTACACGTGTCCTAGGTGGCCGCGGTCACGGATGCCTTAGATTCAGTTCCATTTTGTATTTTGTAGTACACAGAGACGGTGAATGACTCCATTTCGGTTCAGCGTTGTCTTAACTGACGAAACAATTCGTTAAGTTGCATCGTATTACACCACATTCCGATCCTAACCGTACCGCCATTCACAAAAAAGACTGCGGCTTATTTTTCTGCGTAAAGAGATGAATGAGATGTTTTTGTCCACATTCTCTTGTGCTTAGTCAATGGCGGTTGGAGTCAAGTGCAAGTCTGATCAAGTCGTGGACTCGTGGTTGCAGACACAATGGAATGTTGGGCCATTAACTCGCCAGGAGGCTTAGAGGTGCTAAAGTAAACAAAAACTTATGTTGCAGATAAGAAAGGTTTTGTTTCTAATCTGGTTATAATACTACCAGTACTTTTCCATATTTTGTATACACTATCGGAAGATATGAAAGAAGAATTTGGCTGTCTCATGTAGTTCTTATTATAACTAAGTGGCTAGTCGTTGAGTATAATATTTTTTCAAGAAACCGCTCCAAGCGAATTCTCTACATCAAATCTTGTAGTTACTATGACCATATTTAGTAAGAAAAGCAATAAACTTTGCAGCAAATATCGGATTGACGTAATTAGCGGGTGCATATTTCAACTCGTACGCAAGAGAAATGTGACTAATGTAGGCAAACATGCCTGTAGCAGCTGACGGATGTGGAATACCTCTGAGTCAAAGATCCTTCGGTACCCAGTGGACTCTCAGTTCAGCCCCAGATTGCGCTCCTAGGAATGGTTCTTTGGTGACGTCGCTGCACCATCATTTAACCACAATAATACGTAGAAACTTCTTGAGATAGAAATAGCTTGTTATGTAGGAGAGAAAGAATAATGATTGATTATGTCACACGATTTGATACGATGTTGATTAATATGTATTTAGGAATCTCTCTCTTCAGGACAGATAAAATTTAAATAAATGTATATGTAATTTAATTATTTACGGAATAGTAGGTACATACCTATACTAATTACTTCATTCTCCTTCAATATTCTCTTTTTTTACAATGAAATCATTTAAACAGTGACAGTATTGTATTTTAACTTACTGACTTTCTGAAAGCATTCGTTGTGAATCTATTTGGAAATAAACGATTGAAATCCCCGTTAGAGATCATGTCCTATCATTCGGTACAATCCTTGCATTCCTTCTTTCGCGTCTTCAACATTCATTACTCTTTACAATCGCATCACGTAGAAAGTCAGCTTTCAGGTAGTTCCTAGCCTTCACACATCCTTGTGTTCTGGTACGCCAGTTCGAGATGAGCATTTTTGTTACCTAAACTATGCATTACTCATCAACCTGATTCATAGATCATGAATGAACCCGGCCAAAGCGGCATGAATGAAATAAACGACAGTTTTTACGCACGGTACTAATACTTTTGTAACGTCCAGTGGGCGTCAAAAATCAAAAGATTTTTTGTTTGCCTCACGCAGTTTCTCAGTATCACCTTTGCAGCGATGCCGAAGCGGTGACGTTGACGCCGGCGCCACCATGCTTCACATCAAATATTATCTATTTATCTGCCTTTTCACGACTATTCACGAGTTCCAGTAAGCGACAATTGTCGCAGTTTACTAAACAATCTTGTTTTCGAGATAACTGCATCCGGCTTCTTTGTCAGACCGAGCTGTGAACATCCTTTCAAATTGTTTTTCTTGCAGTTAAAAATGTGTCAACTCCTACAATAGTTTAGCGCCTTCTATAAAAATATTTGAAACAATAGATTTGTTTGAGGTTTTTGGTTGCCATTTATTCATTGGCTGCCCGCAAATACCGTTACCACGTCACGGTTTGGCAATACAATGACGTGTTTTCTAGTAACCCGGAGAACAATCTCAAGACCGTGCCTTATTTGGCTGGTCTACATTGCGTAAGGGTCGCGTCGGGGGCCGAGCATGTCGTCTACGTAAGCACGCGCCGATGGACAACGACCCAATTGTTGTTGCCCTGTGGCAATAAGAGGTCCTTGAACTCGTGCAAGGTCATATTTGAGGTCATCTCACGAGAACAATTTATGTTCATCATTATTTCAGCCATAAGACGGCCACTGCTGAACATATTCCCACCTTGTTAATGCTATTTATTGTAAGGATCAGGGTTAAACTAAAGTATGGCCGTTCGATTAGGCCATATTTATCAGCTGCAAAATTATGTTACTTCTATGACATAGGGTCTATTTTTCTTTGTTAACATGTCCATCAGTATGGGTTTGACAGCTGTCAATTATGGCCTATTCGAATGGCCATACTTTATTGAGCGAGTGATCTAATCACGAAGGATTCGAGTATTATTATACGAGTGGTCAGCCCTTTGGTCACAGACGTCACTATCTGACGCGTGCAAAATTCGAATTTAAATGAACTCTATAAAAAAAAATATGCTTCATTAACTGATAACTTATTCTTTGCCCTCTTTTTTACCATCCATCTTTTCACTTTTTATCGCTTTATTAGATATCTTTGATCTGAGTATTCTACGTAACCGAACCGAATACAATGGCATAGAAGTACATCACGAACATAATGACGTCATGACGATGATCGTTGCGCCCGCGCAGACGCCGCCGCTCGGATGCTGAATTTCTTCGAACTACGCTTTCTCAATGTCTGATAGCTTTACATGGAGCTTTGCTGACGTCAGAATACCTACCTGGTCAAATTTTGAGGAAAATTCAGCCCGTGACGTCAAACGTCCTTCGTTATCTAAACAATGGCCGTCCGAATTGGTTATATTTGACAGCTGACAAAATAATGTTATCTCTCTCTTTCGTGTGGGACACCGAGTCGTCCAACGACCCGATGAACCCTAGTGTCACAATTTTTCAACCGCCTTCTACAAGTAGCAGGCTTCTGACATGTTATAACATATGGTATATTTTCTTTGTTGACATGTCTTTTAGTATCGGTGTGTGTGACTACAAATATGGTCTAATTCGAAGGGTCTTACATGGTCTTACTTTAGAACTATGTATCTTCGACACGTTGCCTAGTTACCAGTAAGCACTTACATGATTACAGCGTATAACGTAATCTGACCGCATTGTGGTGAATAAAATTTACATGTAAACTTATAATGAAGAATCTACGTCATACTACGTCATCAATTCGACTAGTGGTACACATTCCTGAATGACTGTTTAACAGGATTTCAGTTACAGTTAATATTAATCACACATTCATGAATGTGTACCTACTTATCGTCGAAGTCTTACTAGTTACTTACTCTTTTCCTAAAATTGGTTCGACCGGAAGTCGGTAATAATTACAATATGACGTACATTACTTTATTAAATTAAAATTTCACAGTAAATTACTGATAGGAGTAACCTACGTTGGAATTCCAATTTGTGGTTCTGTGAAATACTGCAATAAGGGCAATATTATTTCTGATTAGAAATTTGCGTATTATTAAAATTACTGTGGTTTTTTGCACCATATTTGGTGGCAGATTAATGGTGATCAAATATGGACTCAATTGGGTGGCGATTTGGAAGCGTTTTAGGCATGGTTAACTTTACTCTATTACTGTTATGTATTATTATATACCTATATATTATTTTTGAAAATTATTTCGGGGTGTTAGGGCTTAAAAAAAATCGTTGATGTCGTTGATGAACACTTGGCTCGTCGGGAAGATGGACGGTGGACGAAGGCGGTAACAGAGTGGCAGCCGAGAACAAAAAAGCGTCCAGTTGGCAGACCACCCGCTAGATGGACGGACAACTTGGCCACCGTTGCTGGTAGACAGTGGATGCGGGAGGCACAGGACCGGCGCAGATGGCGAGAAAAAGAAGAGGCCTATAGTCAGCAGTGTGTAGATGTGGGCTGATATGATTATGATGATGAATTGAGCGCTTGTGTGAGTAGGTAAGTGTGCGCAATAGACTGAGATTGTGTGAGTGAGATCGCCCTTACCTCATTGGAGTACGCAAATGTTACCCAAAATTGGAGGTAAAGTCAACCAAGAAGACGGTCTAAACTACTGCACCCTAAAGACTTTAGATTTTGCGTTGCGTAAGATATTTACTCGTTAAAAAGTAGGTAGAGGTAAAGCACAGTTGTTTTGACCCGGCACCACAGGGGGATCCTGAACACGCTCGTATTATAATCCAAAGCTGCAATTTCTCAAGCTGCGTGCGTCAATGCAGAGAAACTGGACCGGTACCCCGAATGTTACACAAGGTTATTTGTTGGGTAAGAAAGTAAACTGCCAAACTACGTTATATGTGGCCTTTGAAGCTAAGACTTTTCGGTTCAGTCAGATACACCACAACAGTGAAGATAATGGCCGGCACACTACATACGTATTAAGTAGTACACTAAGATGTAGTGGCATCACTACACCAACCATCTCATTAGTTCTTTTTACAGTTCGCACTCGAAAATAAAACAGAAGAACTTTACAGTTATTCTTGCCTCATCATCTGCCTGCACTTACCCCAATTTATTTAGGGGCAAAGTGTTTTTTCTTCCATTCATCTCTATCTGCAGTCATATCCTCATTGACGCCTTTTTTATTCATGTCGTCTTTTATCCATCGAAACTTTTGTCGGCCTTCCATTACTATTTTTGTTACGTAAATGCTCCTCATTCCTCCTCACAGTATTATACTTGCCTATTTGAATATTAATATTTCGTGGTTTGGGTATTTTATAACACAATCTAATCTAGTACCGCTAATTACGCCATCATTATGAAATAATGACTCCATAGTTTAGGCTGTGATCGGTTGTGTTCGCATGAGTCAGTGTTGCGCGGTCAAGGCCGCAGAGAAAGAGCCGCGTGTGAAATGTGCGTGCGTAAAAACATGGCCGCCGCGGCGTGTGTGTGCGCCTGCGCAGTGAAAGTGCAGTACAGTTATGTCAGACGGATCTTGATATACGGATCTAGGATGTTGCATCCTTCTGCGTTTTGAATTGAGATACGTAATTCATAAAGTGTGCGAAATAATACATATAGTTAGTTCTTGGTTCATTAAATTTTCGTTTCTCTTTCAGTTTTTCTTAGTGAGTTGTCCGATGAATGTACCTAATCTAATCTATTTTTATTAGATAACTATTAATCTATTTTTGACTAGCCAAGGTAGTGACCTCGTTCTTTCTGTATGATTTTGATTTTATACTTTAAAGGTATTCCACTCCTATTATACGTGGTATAAGGGAAAACTAGCAGGCATGCTCAAACCATGAAATAAACATGTTTTTCTATGGTGCAGCTCAGCTGACTGAGACGGTCTGGACACTTGAATTTTCTATCGTTTCCAACCTAAACTTTTATATTTAAAGATGATCAGTTCTATGGTACCATTGTATCCGGTATCTTATGCCACAATATATATTTGCGAGCATAAATATGCAACTAGGTACGTGGCTTTCTTTAATATTTTGTATGAACGAGCACGCGCAGTGAGGTGTTAGATTCGCACGTCCGACGCCGGCGTCTGTGGTCTTGCTATCAAGCCTTTGGGACATCTCCGAGCTGACTCATTACTGAATTGGAAACCGCTGGACATCTTCGTGTTCTGAGAAATGTTGAATGTTGCGCTTGACCTTAGAAATCCATTTTAAGGTATTAAATCGTTTCCAATTTTCTTCTCGTTTTCCAACATGCACAGCGAAAATTGTTAAGTAAATTTTCTTATCAGTTTGCTGTTTGATAACAGTCATCCAGAATGATTCTAGGTACTATATAAAAAAGTGACATCTGTCGGGGCACATTAATTTCGGGAAAATGAATGGCATAGGTTCCATTTTAGTCTGTCAATCATCACATAGAATTACTTTTTTACTAACTACTGATTTGATTAGTCTCTCTCTCTAGCAACTCGGGTACATGAGCATAGAGGTCGATGGTCATATTGTCATCTGTCTGAAAGGCTTTTGTAACCCAAGGGATTTACCCGATTCTAGCGAACTGTGAAACTATTGTTAAAAACCTGCCAAATCATTCATTACAACAGCATAGTTTCTTTGACCTCTGACTATAAATAGGTACTATGTTTTTTCTACTCTCTGGACTGTGGTTTGATTTGTATACTTAACTGTTTCAATAACAATTACCTGGACGATACGCTTGCCCTACTTAAAAATTAACACTCGTATTATTGTTTGTTTTTATATTTCCGATCCTACTTACTTAGAACCTGGTTTTCCTTTAGAAGGGATATTTCGCAAGTATTTGTAGAGTCCCCATTACGTCGACAGATGGGTAAATATTACCTAATGACTAATAAGTCGCTCATTTACCGGTGCGAAGAATCCGTTCTCGATGAGCACCTGATTCATGAGTGCCGTTAATCGTCCTTGAGACGCACGCGCATGCCACGAGCCGCGCGCGCGCCGGCCGGTAGAGTAGAACACGGGTGTAGGTAGCTGAGAGAGATGTGATTCTGTGAGTGCGCGCGCGCAAGTGTAGCGACCAACGTTGCCATGCGATGCGATGCGACACAGCACAGCACGCGCCATGTGACACGCTTCACGCGCGTAGCAACACGACTTTTTTTGAGGCAATTTGTATATTAAAATGATATTTTCATTACATATAGTTATTTACGGTTTTAACGTGTACCTACTTACCGAGAAATTTATTAGGTTTTGAGTTACTGATATTGGACGCTATTTCAAGCGTCATGATCAGGGGTAAACGTCGTAAGATCGAGAACTCAGAACGAAATATCGTGAGTAAGAATCCGTTAAAATCATAACTATGATTAGTGTATACAGTCGCCATAGTTAATTTTTTTGTGTTAAGTATATTTTTGCCTATGCCCAGCAGCAGTGTTGGGCACAATCAATTACTTTTGTAATTTGATTAATAATTTAACTACTTTTAATTCAATTTAATTCAATCCAAATTACATGTAATTGAAATTACCAGTAATCGCGATTATTTTTCCAATTATGTAATTATGTAATTATAATACGTAATTCAATTACTCAATTACATTTTGTACTATGATAGAATGGATCTTTGCTATAGTAATACGGAATGCATGGAACAGCCTTCCACATATTCATAGGGGACAACTTGACCCTAGGAACATATTATTATGTCAGGCAACAACAGAAAATATTCAATCTCCCATACAAAATGAAATATATTAAGTAGGTACTGCGGGAAATTTGTTCAGTTCATGGTCTGAATGCACCCTATCAATATTCAGAAGACTGGCCTGATGGCGTAGTGGACTGGATAGAAGCCCTGCCTGCTACGCCGAGGGTCGTGGGTTCGATTCCCACACAGCACAAGTATTTGAAAGTTAAATTTCAAACATTTGTGTTGAGTCTGGATGTTTTCTATGTACCTATTGTAAGTATTTACAAAAAAAGAGTATTTGTGTATTAATATCAGCTATCTAATTCCCATAGTACAAGTTTTGCCTAGTTTGGGGCTAGATGGCTGGCGCTGTGTGTGGGAGAATGTGAAATGTCCAGAGTCGTTATGAGGTCTAATTTGAAATAAATAGTAGTTTTTATGACAAAGGCCTTAACTAAGTGATATAATTACGCTATTTTGAATCATATTGTTTTGTTTGGCTCATTATTTAGTAATAAACACATAGTTGAAATATCCTGATAGTTGTTATTTATATGGCCCTTGTTCATATGTAATTGAGTAATTTAGTAATTTTAATTACAATTACATCAAAGTAATTGTTAATCTAAATTACTTTCAAGATTTATAATCAGTAATTCGTAATTTTAATTACATACAATAATTGTAATTTTGTAATTAGTAGTTAATTACAATTTGCCCAACACTGCCCAGCAGTGGCTTAATAAGATAAGATAAGATATTATCATCATCATTCATCATATTCTCCTTGCCTTATCCAGTTTCTCTGTCAGGGTCGGCTACCTAACCGATTTGACGTGTTAATGAATGCCTAAATTAATTTTCATATACTTTTACTAATAGTAAATAAAATGCAATGATGATTATTTTAATAATTTATTTTATTTTTAATACTTACTTTACAAGATACAAATATACATTGTCTGAGGCGAATGTTTAAGAAAAGAAACTACAATCAGTGCCGAAAACTCATGACAAACATGGCAAAATTAAAGTAACGGTGCGCGCCCCAATGAGACCACCGGTGACCGGAGAGCTGGCAGCTTCTTCGGCCAACGCTTCAGTTTGGTCATTCAAAGGGGAAACGCTGCCAGCCTTTGGGTACCATGTCTCATGGGGGCGCCCTGGATGACATTTTCCTATTTTAAGTTAGTTTTTTTATCTAAGTTGTTAGGTTAAAAATGATTTATAGTCTGTAAGTTTAGGTACTTATCTTTTTGTAAACAAACTTTGTATTAAAGTGACACTTCTGAACTGTCAGTTTCATACAGAATTTGTTTACAAAAAGATAAGTACCTAAACTTACAGACTATAGAATATTGTTTTATGAGAATAACAAAAAACTCTGGGAAGTTAAAAAAGTTCCATTAATAACTATTTTATCTTTCTAGACTCAAGGATGAGTCCCACAACTCTCAGAAAGCAGACGGTGTGACGTGGCGTTACGTCAGCGTGACGACACGTCGTGACGTCACGCCATTCATGCCAGACACACGTGTGTGTGCTCCACACACGTGCCGGTTACAAAATACCGATCGGATTGACCCAGTTTCAATTGAAATATTCGCTGCAAATACTTTTAGGGGGTGAATCAGCCCATGGAACTGAACAACTTTCCCTAAGAAACATAGGTCGAAGAATAAGAAATTTTTTTGGACCTCCCATACAAATTGATTTGGTTGATCGGTAAATTTGTATATGAGAGGTCCAAAATTTTTCTTCATATTTCGACCTATGTTCCTTGGGGAAAGTTGTTCAGTTTTATGGGCTCGTGCACCCCTTAAAATTATTGCAGCAATTTGTTTTACTCTCTGTATTTATACTCATTTAATTCTGATTCCTAGTTCTTATGTTAGAATTTTATGTTTACCAGCCATAATCAGACATGGTTGCTGTAGCGAAAATCTAGCCTTATTGAATAACTTCTACACACTAAGTACTTATATATACTTAGACACTAAGGACTTGTACACAAAACTGCGATGCGACGTCGCACTGCAAAAACCTGCGCATCGCATGAACTTGCGAATTGATTTGCATCGCGCATTTCTAGAAAGGACGCCTTGCAACCTGCGAATTTGCATCGCGTTGCATCGTAGTTTTGTACAAGCCTTTATATAGATACCTATTGAATAAAATAGCTTAATTAGTATTCACTGGCACGCGTATGTCGTCACTTTCACTGAACCGATCAATATGACTCAACCCCGCAGCGTGGCTCAGGCTTACCAGAACTGTTTACATTTAAGGTCGCTGCGTCTAGACTAATAGAACTGCCGGTACCATCAGCAATACTTCTAGGAGGCCCCTTAAATGGACCAACATAAACTGGTACATACATAATTCATACACGGTGTAAAAAAAATTGCTGCAACTATTTTAAGAGGTAAACCAGCCGTTGTAACTGAACAACTTCCTCCAAGGAACATACGTCGAAATAGGAAAAAAGTTTCTGAACCTCCCATACTGATATGTGATGCGTGATGATTACCTACTACATTTATATCGTACCTACGTAGTCTTCAGATGATTTCTTTAGATTCGTAGGTCGCCATTACTACAATGTATAATTCTATTTTGTTATTGATAGGTGTTGAAAGTAATTTTGTATAGGTCCTAATTCTTTTTTCATACTTCGATATATGTTCTTTGGGAAGTTGTTATTTGAAATATTTTGAGGGGTGAATCAGCCCAAGAAACTGAACAACTTTCCCCAAGAAACATAGGTCGAAATATGATTAAAATTTTTAGACCTCCCATACAAATTGACTTGATCGGTTGGTAATTTTGAATCTCCCAGTCTAAAAAGAAGTCAGAGCGGTGTGAAGCCGGCTTAGAATAGCATCATCCCATATATTTCCTTTGGGTGTCGTAATAGGCGACTAAGGGATTTGATGTGTATGTCAATTTTAGGCGACAGGCTGACAACCTGCTACATGATAGTACAAAGTCTTCGAAATAAAACCTCAAACTTTGGCGGGTGTGGCGTAAATTTCCGTTAAGGCCGATACAGGCGTGATTTGTGTGTGTGTGGGTTGTGTAGGTCTAAAAATATTGTTCATATTTCGATCTTAGAGAAAGTTGTTCAGTTTCATGGGCTGGTTCACCGCTTAAAATATATGCAGCTGATTTTTTACACCCTGCACGTAGTTATAAAGAAAACCAAATAAAGATACTTCTAAAGGTGCCAATTATTTTGCTAAGTACCGGATATGCAAGTCCAAACTTGCAAGCATAAACCCAGCGAACAATGAAGTGTAAACAATGAATACAATACAATGTTAAGATAATGGTTTTAAGCTTCTGGAATCGTTTTATGACAGGTTGTAAAGCTCTTTAAGTAAGTGGTTATAGGCCTTCTGCGTAGCTCTTATATTACCTAATGTTTCTTTGGTTCGCCCAGTTTTTGGTACTTACACAATTTTAACTGTCACGTGTATTAATGTGTTTAAACTAAGTACACTATACAGGGTGTAAAAATATTAGCTGCAAATATTTTAAGGGGCGAACCAGCTCATGAAACTGAACAACTTTCCTCAAGGAACGTAGGTCGAAATATGAAAAAAAATTTGGTCCTCCAAGTCAATTTGTATGGGACGGGAGGTCCAAAAAAAATTCTCATGTTTCGACCCATGTTTCCTGGGGAAAGTTGTTCAGTTTCATGGGCTGATTCACCCCTTTAAGTATTTGCAGCTAATATTTTGACACTTTATAATTACGTATGTATATGTACCGTACCTATGCACAGCAGTTAAGACAGCCAGCACTGACTGACTGTTGGAGACTTTAGTTCACTAAATTATGGTTTCTATATCTTCATGTATGTATAACTATGAATTACATAGATATCTATTATATATTAGCACATTATTCATTATGGTCGCAAAAGGACATTCGGTCAAAGTCGCAAATTCGCGACTGTTGATACCTACCTGCATAGCTCTATCTTAATGTCAGAGGTAAGTGTTTGGAGAAACAAGACCATCAAAAATATTAGGTAGTTACGTGTTCTGTTTTTAATTCAAAAATATCAATGGTGCGTACTTTTACCCCCTGCGCATTTTTACCCTTAGGCGCATCGCACACTTAACGCACGACGGACCGCTAAAATATCGCAGCGGTCTGTCAGATCCATACTAGAAGCGTCACTCCTCATACTAAAGCCGCACTCGACGAACGACGCTGCGATAGCGCTGCCTCAACAGCGGTTCTAGTATGGGGATTGACATTTCTATCGTATGAATCTGATAGAACGCTGCGATATTTTAGCGGTCCGTCATGCGTTAAGTGTGCGATCCACCAATGATGACTTTAATGCTATAAGATTAAATTCAGAGCAAACAATTTTAGGGTGAGTCCTTCTCGTCGAACTGAACAACAGACCCCAAGAAAAATAGGCCGAAATACTTTTAAACATTTTTGAAATATTTTTTTTAGGTCTTCGTTTCTTGGGGGAAGTTGTTCAGTTTCACGAGTAGAATTCACGCCAATGTTTTGGCACTGAATTTGGCAAGTTCACATCTATCAATATTATTAGTGGGTAGGTACATAGTACATCACTAATAAATTCCAGCTAATACTATGATTACTTCATATTTTATTTTTTATTTATTATTTATTATTATTTTTATTATTATAATTTTTTATTTTATTTTACATGACACATTTGTTTACCTACATTGAGTATTTAAGACTCGGTATTTTATGCAGTAATGAAGTAATAAGTTTTATACGGGCTGTTAGCAAAAGTAATAACTTCCTTTCAAGGGATGAACCAGCCCATGAAACTAAACAACTTTCCCCAAAGAACAAATTCGACAAATATAAAAAAAAGTTTGGTCCTCCCATAGAAAACTACCGACCTACCAACCCAATTTGTATGGAAGGTTTAATTCTTTTTTCATATTTCGACCTTTGTTCTTTGAGGAAAGTTGTTCAGTTTCATGGGCTGGTTCACCCCTTAAAGTATTTGCAGTTAATATTTTTACACCTTGTATAGAAGATATTGTAACCACTGAAATACAAACTCAATTCGCTTTTAATCTTTGCGCTCAGTATTTTTTTTATTACTTATCACCAGCGATATATCTTTTTGGACTTCGCTCTTGGTAACAACTTACTTTGATTAGGTACTTATAAACGTGCGATAATGGTATGTATGCAAAAACTAAAATCCTGAATATACCAACCACAAAGCAGAACAACTTTCCCAAGAATTTTGATAGCTATCATCGGTACAATACATAAGTTCCAAAGTGGTGAATACATGTCTACGTGTTGGTACGTTTATATATTCTCTCACAGTTTCATGGCGGAATTCTTCAGGAAGACTTCAGGCTGCCACAGAGCTTAACATAATAATTGAATACTTAGTGGTTAGTAATGCTGTTTTAACAAGACTAAGTTTATTTACTTACGAATTAAAACACCATAGCCAACTAATCTTATTTCACAACTACAGTAAATTGTCTCTACATAATAACGTAATGTCTCTACTTTTTTCGGAACGAAAGTTGGTCACTCACTGTTTACAACTGAATAACGCACATGTCACGAATTCACTCAACATAACACTGTGCAATCCAATGGGAAATTCGCGAGATGAGAAGATGGTCACGCGAGGCGTGCGCGCAGCGTGCGGCCGGCGCGCGTCTGCGGGCGCCGGCCCCCCCCCGGCCGCGCGGCCCCCGCCTCCCGCGCGCCGGCAAGCCCCAGCATTCCCCCGGTATTTACAATACGCCCTGGCTGCCCACCGAGAGACATATAAAACAACCGAGCCTCCAACAGACACCTGTATTCGCAACTCAAACGTCCCAGTGAACGCACGCATACACAACCCAAAAATGTCTCAAAAGTTTACCGTAGTTTCACTAACCTTAGTGGCGTGTGCCATGGTCTTTGTGACGGCATACCCGACCATCCAGCTGGAGAAGGCGCTCAACCACACAGTGTGCCCGATAGTTGTGAAGATCGACGAGGATCCGGAGCGCATCCCGCGCCGCATCAAGACGCTGCGCTGCGCCCAGACGGACCCGCACCAGTGGTGCGTGCAGCACCACGTGCCCAGGGTCGGCTGCTGCTTGAAGAGCAACGACGACCACGTCATGGAGTGCGTCGAGGTGACCGACAAAGTGATAGTGAAGTACCCGAACCGGACGGAGGACCGGCTGGTTTCTTTAAATGTGCCTGTTGGATGTACCTGCCTCGTGAGTAAGGCGAACGAGGCGTCGGAGTTCGCCCCCCCGACGTGAGCTGGCCGCGCTGAACTGCTGAAGGTTTCCTGCTGACCCAGTGTCCCGCCCGGCGTGGTGCCGCCGCCGCCCGCATGAGGGCGCGCCGCCGCCGCCGCCGCCGCCGCCGACCAGTCTGATAATCCACCAGTTCCTAAACTCCCTAAGCTTTACTCAAAACGGATCCTAGTTTTAACTTATTCGGCATGATTGTGTGTGAGCTCGTATTTATTTAAATTATTTTGTCTGTGAGCGAATGTGTAAACTTAAGTGATAGTTATCGTTAATTCTGATTGTAAGTAAATAATTTAACTTAAATGTAGTTTCAAGCCAAGTCAAGCTTCGCTCCGTGATCTCATTTTGCATTCGTCGTGCAAATATTGTTAAGTGGTTAAAAAAATAAAATGAAAATATTGAAATTTACTACTACTTTCATTCATTTCTGAATATGTATATTTGTCTACGTCACCTACCTGCATCTTTCCAAATTCACACTGAACAATTTTAAATATAGCTAAATAAACAAGTATGAAAATTAAAACAAATTTATCACACTTTATTAAAATTTCAAAATTACATAGTTTAATATATTTCCTATTAAAATAGATTTTAAATATATTTTCCTATTAAAAGTATATAAATATATTTTCTAACTCTACCTAAATTACGTCAGATGAATGGTTGTACGGCAAACCAAAATTAAAACGTAGGTAGGTAATATTATTCACTAATATCATGATTACATTATCTAAAATAAAGATTAAGAAAATATAAGTTAGTGTTATAAAAGTTTTATCAAATGAATACAAATTTTATCAATCCGTGATAAACGTACAACCCGGCCATTCATTATTTCTTTATCTTTCTGGTGATTATAAACACAATCAGCAAGCTTAATCCGGAAATTATTTTAATAAAATTATACCTACATATATTTTAAGTAGAAATACAAGTAGATAAGAGAAATAAGTCGAAAAGTAAAGCAGAACATGTTTGGAACTGTATGCAGCGTGACTCACGCCTGACTCACCGCCGCTCGTCTGCTCGATACCTCAGATCCAGATTTTGGCAGACAAGACCACCTATACTATAATACTACTAGACAATACAACACATATATCACACCTCTTTCCCTCGCGGGGTAGGCAGAACGCTAACGATCGTACAATTACGGTCGCTATCGCCACGTCTGACAATATTTGAGGGCCGTTGCAGGTAAGTCGTGCGTCACTAAAGGGACAGGTTGTCAGCCTGTCGCTCAAAATTGCAATACACCTAAAACCCTCGAGTCCCTCAGTCGCCTCCTACGACACCCACAGGAAAGAAATGGGGTAATGCTATTCTAAGCCGGCATCACACGGCTACTAGACAACACTTTCCTATAATTGAGTAGGTAAACCAGGGCAACCGATGTGGCGCAGTGGTAGTGCGACTGCCTGCTACGCAAATGTTCCGGGTTCGATTCTCGGTGGGTCACTCGCAGTCTATATTTAATTATATATGAACTTTGTGCGTGATCTACCGAGAATCCGGAACCTTTTGCGTCACAGGCAGTCGCACTACGGCGGATCGCACACTTAAAGCACGACGGACTGCTAAAACATCGTAGGTCTGTCAGATCCATACTAGAAATGTCAATCCCCATACTAAAACCGACCACCTCGTATACGCCGAGCTGAAAACACACCTCTACTTAGATCAAATTAGTTACAATATTATCACCAAAAAAACAATACAAAGCCTTGAAAAGGTCGTGAAGGTTACTCCAGGTACCTTGAGTAACCTCCAACAATTTCTTACTATATTGATACCGTAGTAGGTAATTTATGATTGATACCTACCTACTAGAACATTTATCTAAAGAGGTCAGAAAAATTGGAGAAATTGTAGAAATGGGGCGTCTGACGGCGTAGCGTCGTAGCGTCTCCGGGCTACGCCGGCCCCCGGAGCGCTACGACTGTGCTACGACGGGTACTACGCCGTACTACTCGACTAGATATCTGATTCTGGTAATTAACTAAATGAGATCCGTAACTTTTGAACAACCTAGAGGTATACGGGGTGTAAGGTATACCGGGTGTAAGGGACAGCGTCTTGAATACTGATAGGGTGCAAGCAGACCATGAAACTGAGCAACTTTCCCCTACGAACATATGTCAGGAAACGTCAAAATTTTTGATTCCCATAGTAAATGCAGTCGGCTGATCGCGATTTTGTATGGGAGGTCGATAATTTTTTGTCATTTGTTGACATATGCTCCTAGGGGAGAGTTGTTCAGTTTTATGGTCTGCTTGCACCCTATCAGTATTCAGGACGTACATTTAATTATACAGTTGAAAAATTCTGACACTAGAGTTCATCTGGTCGTTGGACGACTCGGTGTCCCACACGAAAAGAAGAAGCGGATTGAACCGCTGAGCGGGCCGCTAGTGCCTATCTAGTAAAATTAGTACATGTCAAGCATTCTACACTCTACTTATACGTACGTACCTTTTTCAATAGCAGTAGGTAATTGTCTCATTACTTGTGGTGATCGTTCTTGTCTGGAGGCGAGGGAAAGGGGGGCGGGGAAGTAATCTTCCTTCATTTTCAGGTTCAAGGATACAATTATTAAAGGATTCTGCTAACAAACATATTACCTACATACATACATACATACCTACTTGTCTTAATAGAATGTCTGACAGGCTGACAACCTGTCACTACAGTGATACACGCACGAATCATCTGAAAGGACCCTCAATAATTGCCGGACGTGGTGATAGCGACCGTATTCTTACGGCCGTTAACGCTGTGCCTACCCCGCAAGGGATAAAGGCGTGACATATGCATGTATGTATGTATTTATTTAATAAGTTGTTTGTTTTGTTCCTGTTATCTTTTAATGGGAGCAATAATGTGTTTCTGTCTGTGTAAACAAGTAGAATATTGAAGTACCTACTTAAGTAAAACTGCCAGGCGGGAGCCACGCATTTTCTTGAGTCTTCCTTTCAATGAGATCTCTATGTACTTCGCACTCACTGCTTACCGTTTTTTCGCTTATTATGAAATGTTTATTCGCGACAAAAAGTACGTCACGCCACTTCAAACCTAGGGGCTAGATAGCCGACCCGACAGGGAACAGGATAAGGGAAGGGGAATGATTATGACTCGCGACAAGAAGTAGCCTTGTAGTTATGATAAAGTTTTTTTCGATCACAGCACAGACTCATTTCACGAACTTACGGCGCACACGGTTATTTTAGGTACGGTGTTTACGAACTAAGATCTATGCAATGTACAGAAGCGAAGTACAGAGAAATGACACATTTTTCTCATCCCCACCCCAGTGATTTGATTAATCACACAATTATCGATTGTAGTGGGGAAACGGCGTCATAAGGACGTGAACACGAAACTCGGCGGCGGCGGGCAACCCTTGCCTTTCCCGCGCGACTGGCATAATCCGCCATTTTTTATAGAGCGCTGCGTCGCTGCCGCCCGGCTTTATTACGCGCCTTAACAAGTGAGTGTGAAAATAGGCGTGCCGCGCTCCGCCCGTCACTTTTTAGCGCGCACGAGACAAAGTTCTTATTTCACTACCATTGAGAGCTGTACACACTATAGCCTTTGCGCAATGGGCGGTGGGCGTGCCGCGCTAAGCCCCTCCCATGCGCCTGCGCCGCCCCGCCTCGCATGCTATTCGCCTACGCGCAAAAGTGCGCGCGAAACACGATTCTCCTTTCTCCGCGCGTTGAACTTCACTGTAGATAATTTAGGCCCGTTGCAAATGGTTGCTTGATGGAAGAAAAAAGGTGAATTCCACGTCTTTTTAGGGTGATTATGATTAGAAAGCGTAGTGTGAAAGGATGATGTAATTGGAATAATGGTATGACTTATGGTATGACTCATCAAAAATATTAAGAAATAATGTGTAAGAAGTAGGTAAGAACAATTTCACTTGCTAATGTCGTGGAATCTCTACTTCTTGTCATGTAGGACGCCGGGTCGACGAATGACCCAATAAACTCTGAGTTTTAAAACCCCACTACAAATCACCATTGAATCTCATTTGTGGCTATGCAGTCTTCTTTTTCTGTGGGAATGGCTAGCAAACATAGATATTAGCTAAGAAAATTTTACAATAGTCAACAACCTGTCAAAAACATCACTACACTGTCACTTGATTGTCGTCAATTGTTTTGGTTGTGATAGAAAACGCCACGCAAAATAAAAGGCAAAAAACAAGGTCTGTTTTTATTTTTCTACTGTATAGTATCTTGTGTTGTGACAAATAGATAATAAGTATTTTTGTTACCGTGAGGTACCTGTTTAGAATAGAATCAGTCCGTGTCTACCCGTTAGTGTCATAAAATCCAGGGTATGGGCAGCACCGTTCCCTATGTAGGGTTCATCAGGTCGACAGACAACTTGGTATTCCACTCGAAAAGAAGAAGACATTTGTCTAGCACTGTGCTTATCAATCCTCCAGTCAAGCGCGATGCATATCTATGGCAAATTACCCCGCAATGGGAGTATGCCCATGTCAAAGCAGTGGTCTGTTGTAGCTCTACATACATACATATAATCACGCCTCTATCATAGGCCTTTTCCAGATAAAAACCTTTTGGTTTTTAGCCAAAACCTTTTCGGCTATGCACCGCGAGGAAAATACCTGATCCGTAGATTCCATCCCCTTTCGAAATCCCGCTTGTAGCTCTAAATGTTAGTTTAGATTTTGGCCTCGGGGCCATGAGACCTACGTTTGCCTATCTGACTCTAGTAACTGTAGCTGTCTGTCTGCAGATGGCCACGAGCCCAGCTGCAGCGATGAACTGTGCGGCGGTGGTGAAGAAGCTGTTTCCTCTGCTGGACAGGGTGCTGGTGAGGAGAATCGACGCTGAGACCAGAACTCCTGGCGGCCTCATGATCCCAGCTAGAGCTCTGAAGAAAGTGCTGCAAGGAGAGGTGTGTACTGTAGCTTGTGAAGTACTTGCATTCTATAGAAGCTATTTCTTTTGCTGGACAGTGTTTCATTGAGGCGGATTGATGGTGAGACCAGGACTCCAGGCGGCCTTATGATCCCAGAAAGAGCTCTCAAAAAAGTGCTTCAAGGAGAGGTCTTTATCTTCTCTTATTCCTTGTGGTTCGGCGCAAATTTCGTAACTCAAAATGTTGTATTGCAATAATGATGCAATATGATATAGCAATTTTATATTCGGCGACTTGCCTGAGGGAGGTCAATATAGATATGTTCCCACATTTGAAGCTTACACAGGTCGGAATTAAATGCAGGTATCTATTGAATGAAGCTTTTTCATCAGAAGCGGCCTTATATTAGTCAAAGGAAGCGGCAATGAAATGTGTTGCTATGTGATTCAAGTCAGGCATTCCTTAAACTACAGTCGTGCATTTTGTAGGTTCCATTTCAGTAGTAAGGTAGTTCTTAAGTTTCGTTTCTATTTAGGTAATACGTCAGTCCAACGGTTGTACCCGCTTCTTATCGATTTCAGGTAAAAATATTTTCTCGTCGTAAAAAGTAGCATAAATAATGTTCGTACAGGGAAAGGTCGCTTTGTACGACAAGATTTGTGAAATATTGGTCTTGTATTTAAGGAGTTTATCAATTACATTACCTACTTACTTCTTGACTAAAAATCTAGCTAAATAGACTAGCGGGTAACTTGGGACATGGTCGACACCAGCATATGAACCAGCTATAAGCCTATAATGTTATAACTGTTTAAGAATGTAGAGTCCAAAGTTTTCAACCAGTTACAACGTTATAGCTGGTTCATAGATACCCGTTAGTCTCATTTTCCCCCATTTGACTGTACTGAACAATTTTGTTTTTTCGTACCATTCGCAGGTGGTAGCGGTCGGGCCTGGTTCGCGCGGCATGACGGGAGAATTCTTCCCCATGGTGCTGAAGGTGGGTTTTTCATATTAGTGTTCAGGGATCTAAGGGATCGCTTGGGATAATTAAGGCGGTTTTCTTACGGTGTGAGGGACCGCCCTCCGAAACACTGAGTGTGTGTATTCATATCGTGACACTGAACAATTTCCCTTCAAAATATACAGGGTGTAAGAGACGGTGTAACGAAAACTTTGCAGGCGTGATCAGACCATAGAACTGAACAAGTTTTTCTATGGGAGCTATATTGAGAAACGGAAAAGTGTTTCGAGTTTCCAAGTTAGTCAGCTGATCGGGAAATATGAAAGGTCGAAAAAATTTTCGTTACCCAACATAGCCCCATATAAAAAGTTGTTCAGTTTCATCGTCCGAGCACGCTTGCAAAGTTTTCATAACACCGTCCCTTACACCCTGTATACCTAGTATAGGCAGGCTGCCGTTTATGATTTCGTTTTTTTGGAATTATTTTTATATTTTCTTATTATGTTCAGGGTAAGTCAGAGACAGACGCGGGCAGCGATTTTGCTTTATAGTTATACATACATGCTCATCATGTCTTCTTGCCTTATCCCATTTTCTACTCTGTCGGGGTCTGCATTTGTCTCGGGGCCCGCGTTCGTCCTGATAGGTAGGTACATAAGTATTAGCTATCGTTCACCGCACTCATCGAGGTCATAAATCAGCTAGAATGGCACTACTCATAGCCGTAAAAAGTAGCAACCCTAGCGTGTAGGTATAAATTTTAGAAAAGGAGGCGAGCTTGCTTTCTGTAAATTCTCTATTTTGTGCCTCTTACGAGTTACGTTTACGACGCCCATGGGAAAGATATGGAATGATGCAATTCTAAGCCGGCATCACACGGCAATTATACATACATACCTACTATGTATCGATAAAATGCTTTTTTTAAATATTATTATTTTCTATCTTGTGTTGCTATTTGGTTCCGCGGAAGACCAGCGCTTTGGGAGTGTCTGTAGGCACTTCTAAAACATTTTGCTGAGCGAGGACCTTTTTGTTACCGAGTGTTTTGTTGTTTGTTGCATAAGATTGTGTACCTACCTATTGTAACCCACACACACACACACACGCAAATCACGCCTATATCCCTGGCGGGGTAGGCAGAGCGTTAACGACCGTAAAATTATGGTCGTTATCGCCCCGTCTGACAAATGTGTGAGGGTCGTGTCAAATAAATTGTGTATCACTATAGTGACAGGTTGTCAGCCTGTCGCCTAAAATTGCAATACACATGAAACCCCCGAGTCCCTTAGTCGGCTTCTAAGACACCCACGGGAAAGAAATGGGGTGATGTAACAAATAAAAATTTTTTCCTTTTTTTAAATGTATTTGTTTGTCTGTAGGTCGGTGACAATGTGATTTTGCCGGAGCATGGCGGTGTCAAAGTTAATATCGAACACGATGACAAGGTATGTAGTAGCTCTTACGTGTGGGACACCGCGTCGTCCAACGACCCGCACCGTAGTGTCGGGATTATTTAACCGCCTTCTACAAGTAGCAGGCTTCTGACATTGTTGTGTAACGTCCGCCGTCTAAACAGCAACAGCAACCGTGTAGACGGCAACCGGGACTTACGACTTACGAGTGCAATACCCTCATGAAAAAGTATAACACAGATCTTGAGGAAAAAAGGTACAACAGGTACCGCTTTTCTTTAGAAATTAATGAAATTTCTTCCAGCACACCTAAAGAAGTGTGACTTGAATAAGGATAAACGGATAAAAAGTGTAAGATCGTTTTAAAAAGTAGCTTACTTGACCTGGCAGTCACGTAGCCAATTCCTGAACGAGTCCATGGACCAATTGCTCAAAAATAGGAGTGAGGCGTATTTATCGAAACAGGTATATATAACAGATATTGAAAAATCACTGTTCCGACCTGTTATACACAGTACCGAATACCTGTTGTTTTGAATAACAGCATGTTATGGCCATATGTTTCAATATTCCATAACAGAAATATCGGCTGTCACCAGTTGTTACGCATAAAAATATGTTCCTCGTCGTTCTTGAGACCAACCAGTATTTTATCAGTCTGTTAAATTCCTGTCACAGGTCTTTCCCGCTCACTCTTAATGGCCCGAGATGGGCTGTTTTTTCAGTAACAGGTATTTGGAACTGTTATTTTAATGGAACTGGAACAGTGACAACAGGTATTGAATTTTACCTGTTATGACCCACCTCTACTCAAAAAGTGGTATATTGCAGGGCCGTATAGCGTTCGGGATGTAGGCTATTACACACGCGTCTTTATCTTTCCCGCACTCGTGCGGATTTTTACCAACTGTCAAAATAATGTCTATTAAAAAGATAGACCAACCATGAAATTTTTACAAAAAAAAAAACAAAGAAGTTTTTATGATTCATGTAAATACGTAGTGTAGGTATATTTCTAAAAAAACTACCTAGTAATTTGATTCTCAGCTATCATAATATTACATTTAATGATTTGAGTGATGGCGCCATTTTCCAGAAATTTTCTTTGCGAGTTTAGTTGTTTTTGGTACAAAATGAGTTTATTGTGTTTTTATTATTTTATTAAATCGCTTCATTTTCTCGCAACTCCATTAAAAATAGTCGTTCAGTACACATGCGGAACCGTCGTCATTGCAACTCGTTCCGACTGTCGTAGATTTAGAGTAGTAAAGTAGGATTAAATACTATCACACGATCCGTTCTAACTGCAATGCCCTGACGGGGCTCATGTACCATACTATCAAAATGTTAATGTCACCTGACAAATTTTTGTACATGAAAGCAAAATAAATGAATTGAATTGAATAGACATTTGTCGGCAGTTCGGCACTCGTTGCAATGACAGCCTTTCCGCGCTTGTAATTAAATATACTATTGTTGCAGGAATACACGCTTTTCCGCGAGTCAGAGATCCTGGCCAGGGTGGAGGTGGAGCGAATCATGGACCAGGAACAACCCACTCAGTAGACACTCAATGGACACCAGTTTTACACCTACACCTAGAAATTTAAGTTGGCAAGCGGTGCGCACGATATGCGCCAATAATTATTCAAACGAAAATATTCAACAGAAAAGTCGGACGTTAAATGACGTGTGGAGCTCTACTCAAGTGTGACAAAGATAGACAGTCACGCACAATCGTTTGACGCGAAATATTTGCTACACATTTTTTTTTTGTCGCGTATTTTGCGCATCCATTTGCAAGCATCAGTGAAGATCACGAGCGAAAAAAATTGTGCTTGGTCACTTGTGTTAGTAATAATGCTTACTAAATATTTCTTGCTGTTCTTTTTTGTATTTGTGAACAAATAATGTATTACATAGTAATATGACGTTACGACAGTGTTGTTGTTGTTAGTTACTTCGTGAATAAATCATTAGTTGATAGAGTAAGAATTGGTTTCCTTTTTACAAACTATTATATAGCAATATTTCAATTTCGTAAAATTTCGGAGTAGCAAATACTTAGTGGGAAAAGTTGTAAATTACTTAAGTAGCAAAATGTCGAATGTAGCAGAATGTAGAGTAGTAAGATAATAAGTATGCAAAATTGAATGCTACCCTGACATTTGACGATTCCTGTCATTACTCATTTTGCAACCTACACAAGGTGTATTTTGGTGTGGTTCTCCCCAGCACGGCCCATGTGGAATGAATTCCACATATTGAGTATGCAGAATAAAATTTGTCGATAATTTGTCGAAATTTGTCGCACAAAAACCAGAATTTGTCGGGACACCGTTTAAAAGATATAACGAAAAGAAGGTGGCGTGCTGGAGAGAGGCTCTCTGCAGCACGGCCCATCGTGAATCTCGAGAACCGCACCACTTTGCGGAGCGCTGAATATAAGAAAAAAATGTCGTGAATTTGTCGACCCCACATGCAAAAAATCAGAAAGATCCGGTGAGCCGTTTAAAAGATATAACGAAAACACAAAGTGGCATGCTGGAGAGAGCCTCTCTGCAGCACGGCCCATCGATGGATCTCGAGAACCACGGCACGTAGCGAGGAACTGATTTCTGGAAAAAATTATCAGGAATTTGTCGAACACGTATGCAAAAGCACAGAATTTGTCGACCTTTAGTTTAGAAGATAGGCACAAATACTTATTGTGTGACTATAGTATTATAACAAACGATATCCGGGCCCTTATAATTTAAATATAGCGACATCTGTTGATCTTAAGTCAATTGGTACCAAAGATGGTACCAGTGTACTACTGTGGCTCAACCCTAGTCTTTGATGGGAGCGGGATTGGTTCGGTAACTGGATAAGAGATGGCGCTGGGAGTCATATTTGGGTCGATTGTTTGTGAAGGTGGGATTTGTGTGTGTGTGTGTGTGTGTGTGTGTGCATGCGTGTGTATTTATGAATGAAAATTATATAAAGTAGCGACGCCTGGTGTCGAGTAGGAGAATTATTTTAGAAAATTCTATAAGTATGTGTGTGTGTGCGAAGGTTCCGGAGAATTCAAGAAAAACAATTTTCGAGAAAATGTTTCGAGATTGATCGATTTTAGGACTATATAAGCCGGTCGCACGGCCGTCGGAGGCAAGTTTAATTTTACCGAGACAACTCGCTGAATAAAGTGGGAAGGTTTCGAAGTAAAGTGAGAAAGTTAGTGAGTGTGCTGTGAGTCTGAAAGGTCGTCGTCCGCAATCAGCTGTTCGCGCCGTGTCAGCTGATTGATCCGCGGGTGAAATCAGTGAAGAGTGTGTGTGCTGGTGTCTTGTTATGAGGGAGGTGGAACAGTTGTGCCGCTGTGGGGTGCTGATGCTGCCGGTCTATTCAGTGAGGGTGGAAGCTGTTTGTTTTGGATAGTTTTGTCCAGAGATACTGGTTCCTGGGACTCGCCAGATAAGTACAAGTTTTGCTATTCTAAATCTTGTCAATTGTAGCTAATGAATCATAGATTTTTAGGCAAGAAAACAGTCTAAACTAAATATCTAGGTCTAGGTTATACAGAATAGTCTAGTTCAACCTATTTTATATTTTTATAGAAATTGACAAGATTTAGAAATGTTAGGCTTCTTTTTCTTAGGCTATACCTAGGTTTATTCTTGTTGAATTTTGTATTTGTTTTGTTGTCAGTTCCGTTTGAGTTCTTCATGCAAACCTTATCATTTCTGAATTCTGCAACCAACAACCATAATTTCTAAATATTTCAAAATCTTTTTATTAATTTGCCTAAGCGATTGCTGATGTTTCAATATAGGTATATAGGTAGGCATACCCTAAATCTGATCCTATCCTAACCTCTTCTATTCTACCAGAATATATCAGGTCTGTGCCTGCACTGGACTATTTTATATCTACAGTTTTGATTTGTTCCTGTTGGGACTATCATATTAAAACTCTGCTGCTAAGGCGACTGAGGAGAAAATACTCTTTGTGTCTTTTACTTACATGGGCTTTGCTCAGTGGTATCTATTAATAATATTTACAACTAATACTTACCTATTGTTTTGCTTTATAAGCAAAATATGTTCACAAGGCTGAAAGTGACTTAGTTCATCAGTGGATTAAAAATCTACTATATTTATCACCTACTTGTGCTTACTATTTTATAGTTAAGTACTTTTATCATACTAAAAATATGGCTGGTAGATTAGAAATCTCCCATCCTTTGTTTCCTGTCTAAGAACAGGTTTCAGATGTTAGTATGCATCTTAAATTATTTTATTGTTTTATAAAATCTCTCATGGCTTGCCTGAGAATACCTGTGTGTTAACACATACCAAATTAATTGTCATTGAATGATGTATGACAACTGCTATCCAACGCTCCTGATATAATATACTTACCTATAGTATTCTATATGGCTGTAACGATATCCTGTTCCTATAATCATTTATATGACCAAAGGAGGTAATTTGGGTTTCATATTCGCACTAGCCACATCTATCTATATCTTACAATGGGATTAGCATTAGCGTCTCAACCTACTATTGGCTCGCGGAATGATCTCATTATAAAGGGACTAATTTGCTAAATGCATACCCTTAACTTCCGTATGGAAATCATGTAAATGTATGGGCAAGTTTGGTACAGTCTTTATATTGAATACTGGCCTGTAAGGTCAAATTAACAACAAACTACTACTGAATGATTCCAGTTGGAATTATATTATTCAACTGATAATAATACATCTGACACATTGGTGTCTTCTGGCTGGTCATGAAGACTGGTTATACTAATACAAAATCTAATATTTGTTCTTAAAGAACATCTGAATCTGTTCAAAATCCTGATCATTTTTCCGTAGCGCTGCTTCAGCGCTACAGTGTCAGTGTTATGACACATCTTTTAGCAGGAGAATAATCTCCAAATCCAAATCTTCAAGGGGGCCTGTTGGGCAGCGTTCAGTTTTGATAATTGACTCCTTCCTTGTGGATGTTTTTGCATAATTCATGATTGTGTAAGAATATCCATGGGCAGGCATTTTGTCAAATATTGGATGTTGCTGGGTCGGAGGTCCATTCGGTTGAGCGAGGATTGGGGGCTCGAATCGGTCTCGTTTGTCCGTCCCTGTTGTCCAACCTTATCCAACTAGTTATGCTTATGCCTACCTAATAGCTATTATAGTCCAAGAATTCCATATACCAGCTTAAAAGAACTATTGGTTTACTATATCTTATAAAACACAACGTATATAAGGGTCCTAACTATTATCTAGACGATCACAACTAAAATATATATCACGAGCCATTTCATCTAGACTTCTATGTGAGGTCTGGACCTTCTCTAGACCTTCTATAGGTTCTATAGGTCTCCCGGGCCTCCCAGGGTTGAACTGTTACAGTATAGGAGCTGACCAACAATAATATCTGTTTCAAAGAGTAAAGTGATGTATAGGATAGGGGGATCTGCTTATACTTATAATTTTTTTTTCTTTTTTTTTTGTTAAATATCAAATATATTGACTTCGTGATCCCAGTTTCACTCGTAGTGATTGCGGTGCAATTTCCCATAAAAAGGGGTAATCAATTAACTTGTGAAATGTATGTATAAAATCATATTTTTATATTTGAGAATATAAAGCACTGAACGTATAACAATCCCATTAAATAGAGTAGAGGTAATAGTTTTTTATTGGGCACTGAACTTAACTTTATAATAATTTGCCAATTTGAAATAGCGTCACCAAGTCTGGACAAGTGTTGCTATAAGCCAAAAAAATCCTCATTATAGTGGTTTCAAAATTACATTACTCTGAACAGAGCCGGATTTGACATACATTTCTGGTAATTATTTAAGGACATTTTAAATTCAGTGCAATTGTTTCAATCTACTTGTGCAACTAAACAACCTTTATTGTACCATTTTCAAATCAAGTAACCTACTACCTCACTATGTCAAATAGGTATCGGGATGTGTAAATTGTGTAATCGCTTGTTAAAAGTAAGGGATTTTATTGCATGCGACTAACCGAAAGTCTCATTCATATTCGGTGAAAATGGAGAGATCCATTCGAATAGGGAATACGCATAAAATTTGAAATGGCCTAAAATATTTTTTTCTTGAATACTTATTATCGTAATATTATAATGAAAAGGATTTTTTTTATTTACTTATTACTTAAACCCCTAATTAATAAAGTGCAAAATAAGGGAGCGAAATTCAAACTTCCAAAACGCGCGGCTATTAGTTGAACGAAATGTGACGTCATCTGACACGACATTGTATTCAAAACCACAATAAACACTAAGGTAAACACCCACTGGACGTGTCATGTGACGTCACGCTAAGCGCGCGCAAAATGGCGGCGTTTGAACTGCTTAAATTTTTTAAAAGTTTTAAATTTTATTTTTAATAATATCTTGAGTATTTTGAAGACCATTAATATTTTTTTTACGTTAAAAAGTAGTAAACTATTAATTTAAGACAAAAAAAAACATGAATATTCCCTATTATTAAATATGAAAAAGTCACCCGTGCGCGCCATCCATTACTTATAAGAAAAATAATATTGGCAGCACTGAACCTCCTTGGAGAAGTAATTTCTGGTCTAACGTAGGTACCTACTTACTTACCTTTATAGCTTCGAACTTTATGGTGAGAGTTTTTTTTTTCTATATTCAGGCTAATTAAAAAAGAAACTAGATTGGCGCTAAGAAAAGGTAAAAAATACCATTACATTTTTTATAAAACAAATTAATTAGAACTGTCTTGAGGTGTGTGTTTTATCCTCGCAGCGGGATGTTTTTCTGTATGTGCATAGTTCACAAGTTTTGTGAACTTACGTAGTTGCAATTTCTTTTTTACTCCCTAAACTAGCGTCAAGTCTATTTTGAGGGCAAGTCCATTTTGTCGGCAAGTCTATTTTGTTGGCAAGTCTATTGTTGACAACAAAATATCAAGATTTATTCTTATCAATAAACGGTCCGTTGGTAGAACAGTTTCCAAAAGAGGTCACAAGAAATGTTGTGGCAAAATTAAATTAAAAGATTCACAACAAACCAGCATTTCAACAACCTAAGAATTGAAGTTGAAGATTTTTCACCACATTTCCGGATAGTATCAAGAGGAGCCCTTCAGATCCTGTAGATGACACTATCACCCTACAGGAGTCCAGCGCTGGAATCTTTTCTCACTGACACTGGCAGAATTACCCTAGATAGGGTAGAAGTCCATAAAAAAAAAAAAAATATATATAAGCTACGAACAAACAGATTTATTTAAAGTAATCTCCTGTACTATATAGGCCCTTGAAAATAAGTACATGCGATTATCTTCTAAACTAAAGGTCGACAAATTCTGTGCTTTTGCATACGTGTTCGACAAATTCCCGACATTTTTTTCCAGAAATCAGTTCCTCGCTACGTGCCGTGGTTCTCGAGATCCATCGATGGGCCGTGCTGCAGAGAGGCTCTCTCCAGCATGCCACTTTGTTCTCGTTATATCTTTTAAACGGCTCACCGGATCTTTCTGATTATTTGCATGTGGGGTCGACAAATTCACGACATTTTTTTCTTATATTCAGTGCTCCGCAAAGTGGTGCGGTTCTCGAGATTCACGATGGGCCGTGCTGCAGAGAGCCTCTCTCCAGCACGCCACCTTCTTTTCGTTATATCTTTTAAACGGTGTCCCGACAAATTCTGGTTTTTGTGCGGAAATTTCGACAAATTATCGACAATTATTCTGCATACTCAAGGTCATGGAATTCCACATGGGCCGTGCTGGGGAGAACCACACGTATTTTGTCATAAGGAACATAAGTCGAAATATGAAAAAAAATCTAGACCTCCCATACAAAATTACCAGCCGACCAAGCCAATATTTATGGGAGGTCGTTTTTTTTTTGATATTTCGACATATGTTTCTTGGGGAAAGTTGTTCAGTTTCATGAGCTGATTCACCCCTGTATTCACTATTACACAATATTAGGTATTTATTCCAAAATAAACAAACTTAAATAAACTTAAATAAACAAACTTAAATAATTTACGAAACATAAACTTGCAAGGTATCCTGGGTTTGTATGATGAGAAGTGTAGTACTAGCGTAGTTGAGTCCTCAACCAAGAAACACAGAAGGAATAAAGAAAAATGTTTATTTATCTCATTCTGACATTCTTAAATTCGTAAAAATAAGCATTTTGAGAAACCCTTACAATAATGTGTCTAGGTATGAAAATATCAGTTGTAAGCGTAATCCTAAAGTTTGTATGTGAAGACCTCGTAGTCCCTGACGGTGAAGTTGTAGTCGGGCGCGAGCGACGCGGGCGCGGGCGCGGGGGAGGAGGGGTCGCTGCTGGAATACACCACACAAGTAAGTAATAGTAGATTACGTACCTAGGTCTGTAACCTACCAATAGCAACTGAGGTTTTTTAACGCCCCAACGGAGCAAGGGCGGTATCTTTCCGAGGTTAATATTGATGTTACATCCGCGGTACGTATACTGCTTTACATATCGAATAAAAAGTGAGTAAAATAAACCGATAAATACAAGAAACAATCCATAAATTATGATTGTATCGTCTGGTATTCAAATTGCACCACTAAACTATTTTTCTATGATTGAAAAATATTACGACGATACAATCATAGTTTATGGATTGTTTTGTTGTATTTATCGCTTTATTTAACTCACTTTTCATTCGATATGTAAAGCAGTATACGCACCGCGGATGTAACATCAATAGCAACCTCGGAAAGTTACATACCTAGGTACGTAATCTACTAATACATTATATATATGCGTGTGTATATATATTGTATCCTGTGTGTACACACACACACAGGATACAATACTAACGTACCTGTAAGAGTGCAGGTTGCTGTAGCTGTCGCTGTTGTTGTTGCAGTTGTTGGAGATGAGCAGGTCTGCGCCCGCGCCGAATATCGGACCGCAACTACAAACATAACCAGGGTAAGGGACGGTGCGATCTTTATACTAGAGACAAATATTATATAACGTGTAAAAATATTAGGTGCAAATATTTTAAGTGGTGAATCAGGCCAGCCAGGGAAAGTTGTTCAGTTTCATTGGCTGATTCACCGCTTGAAATATTTGCAGCTAATATTTTTACACCGTGTACAGTAAATAGTAAATACAAATAAGCCTACCCCGCGGGCGGGTCGGCGAGCGCAGTGCAACTCACTCGGGATGGTAGCAGAGCGCGACCGGCTTCTTGACAAGCGGGTACTTGGCGGGCGGGTCGGCGAGCGCAGTGCAACTTACTCGGGATGGTAGCAGAGCGCGACCGGCTTCTTGACAAGCGGGTACTTGGCGGGCGGGTCGGCGAGCGCAGTGCAACTTACTCGGGGTGGTAGCAGAGCGCGACCGGCTTCTTGACAAGCGGGTACTTGGCGGGCGGGTCGGCGAGCGCAGTGCAACTTACTCGGGGTGGTAGGGTAGCAGAGCGCGACCGGCTTCTTGACAAGCGGGTACTTGGGGGCGGGTCGGCGAGCGCAGTGCAACTTACTCGGGGTGGTAGCAGAGCGCGACCAGCTTCTTGACAAGCGGGTACTTGGCGGGCGGGTCGGCGAGCGCAGTGCAACTTACTCGGGGTGGTAGCAGAGCGCGACCGGCTTCTTGACAAGCGGGTACTTGGCGGGCGGGTCGGCGAGCGCAGTGCAACTTACTCGGGGTGGTAGCAGAGCGCGACCGGCTTCTTGACAAGCGGGTACTTGGCGGGCGGGTCGGCGAGCGCAGTGCAACTTACTCGGGGTGGTAGCAGAGCGCGACCGGCTTCTTGACAAGCGGGTACTTGGCGGGCGGGTCGGCGAGCGCAGTGCAACTTACTCGGGGTGGTAGCAGAGCGCGACCGGCTTCTTGACAAGCGGGTACTTGGCGGGCGGGTCGGCGAGCGCAAAGAGGAACGCGCGGTCCGCCGGCAGGTAGCCCGCCGCGCCGCCGCTCGTCCACGGGACTTCGCTGAAACTGAGAAACAATTTTCATTTTCTAACGATTTTGAAATCGAATTCAAATACAAATATCAATGGTATAAAAAAAACTTATACAATACATATTTTCTATTGTCTAGATAGGAACTTATATAAAAGACAAGGAAATAGTGCCGTGTGATGCCGGCTTAGAATAGCATCACCCCACATCCTTCCCGCGGGTGTCGTAAGAGGCGACTGAGGGACTCGAGGGTTTTGGTGTATTACAATTTTTAGGCGACAGGCTGACAACCTGTCACTATAGTGATACCCATGTTTTCTGAAACAACCTTAGAAAAAAATCCTCAAAAATGTCAGACGTGGCGACAGCGAGCATATCTTTTCGGCCGTTAACGCTCTGCTTACCCCGCAAGGGATAAAGGCGTGATATATGTATGTATGTATGTAGGAAATAGCACAGCTTGTGCGTGAGACCATTGTCTCCTCAGCGCTGGTTTTCGGCCATTCCCTCCTCCCTGAGATCGATGGCGGGGTGAGAGGTATGAGAGGGCTTTCCAAGCATATTCACAACGAATGCTTTCAGAAAGTCAGGAATTTACAGTACAGTACTGTCACAAAAAAATAAATTAGTACATACATACATACATATATCACGCCTTTGTCCCTTGCGGGGCAGGCAGAGCGTTAACGGCCGTAAGAATACGGTCGCTATCGCGACGTCTGACATTTTTGAGGATTGTTTTCTAAGGTTGTTTCAGATAACATGTGTATCACTATAAAGTATGATTTTTAATTCGATGCAGTAAACTGACGTTTGGGGGATTGCCGCTTTTTTGGGAAAAATAAATAGTGATGTGCTAAAAAGATATAACTCAATCACTCATCTAGCGACATGTTCATATAATATCAAAGTGATAATTTAAAGCTTATTAAATTACGTTAATACTCGTCGAAGAATAACATGGCTCAATCTGAGCAAGTCGAGCGCGAACTGATCACCAATAAGAAAATAGTGCTTCCCAAAAACCTAGAGAGCTGAAATTTGGTACAGAGATAGGGTTTAGTGCCCATACATAGGGAAAAGTATCAAAACTAGGATCATGGAAAATCTGATTTTTGACTTTCTGAAAGCATTCGTTGTGAATCTACTTGGAAATAAACGATTGAAATTTGAAATTCTGGTGTACCTGATGACCTTAAACCTTAACAGTACTTCATACATCAAAAAATGGAGGCTCGATATCGGCGAGTCAGTGTGAAAAGGCTTTATGAATCAACTCATTCAACTGAAGTACGTCACTTTGGTTTTCGAGTAGGCAACATTATTTACATTGCAGCTGTCAGTTTACTAGTCGTGGGTAACTCATGAACGATTGGCTTAAAAGAACTAAGTCCGCTCTTACAACTCAGTCGTTCCGTAGTTCATCTGACATAACTTTAGTTCACAACTCACCGGCTCACTTCGCGAGCCGTGAACTTGGCGCGAACGGCCGGCGCGGCGGTTCGCGCGCATTCGCCGGCGCCCGCTCGGCTCGCGGCTCGCGCCGCACGACGCACACAGCCGCACAACACACACTCGCGTAAGATAGAGACAAAGAAATCGAATTCCGTAGGAAAGAGCAGGGACGCTATGTTTTTCGAAGTCTTGGCTATCTAAATCACGCGTCTGTCCATCGGGTATGGATACGTGAAGCAAAAAGTAGCGTAAAATGTAAGACAATAGGGTACATTTTTGTTTGATAAATCGGGATAGTTTTGCACCATTTTGTTTTACAATCAAGCACATTTATTACATACATACATATATCACTCCTTTATCCCTCGCGGGGCAGGCAGAGCGTTAATGGCTGTAAGAATACGGTCATTATGGCCACGTCTGTCATTTTTGAGGATTGTTTCAGAAAACATGTGTATCACTATAGTGACAGGTTGTCAGCCTGTCGCTTAAAAATTGTAACACACCAATACTCTCGAGTCCCTTAGTCGCCTCTTACGACACCCACGGGAAGGATGTGGGGTGATGCTATTCTAAGTCGGCATCACACGGCAAAAAGATAGAAAAACATTTATTAAAGATAGAAAATAAAATATAACGTCAAATTAAGAATACACATATTACTTCGTTAAATCCTTCCTTACATTTAAGTACATTAAATTGATGCACGAACTATATTTCCAATAAAAAGGCTATAAAGACGCGAACTACAACACAACGTAAACAATTCAATAACACTTTAGTTCGTTTGAACTAAACTCCGTAACCGCTCGCTCGCTTCATCGCTCACTCATGAGCCGTAGGACTCGTAGGAGCCGTAATGAAGAAGTGAACTAAGTGAACTACTGAACTAAGTGAGTGATTCAACTCCGCAGACGCAAAAGATTCAAATCGCTCTGCTCATCTAAGTGAGTGATTTTTCCCCTGTCTACAGTTTACTGCATCGAATTAAAAATCATACTTTAGTGATAAGTTGTCAGCCTGTCGCCTAAAAATTGTAATACACCAATACCCTCGAGTCCCTTAGTCGCCTCTTACGACACCCGCGGGAAGGATGTGGGGTGATGGTATTCTAAGCCGGCATCACACAGCACGGCAATTCTGTCAAGTCCCTTAGTGGTGGTTGTTGCACACACGCACCCGCCTATGGGCGCGCCGCGCGCGGGCCACACGACGACCAGCACCGGCGCGGCGCCGTCGCACGCCGCGTGGAACGCCGCGGCCGAGTAGCCGTGTGTGGACGCGCGGAATATCAGCTGCCAACACTGCTTCGGCGTGCCGCACCTGAAAAAATATACAAGCATAGATAATTATACAGGGTGTAAGGGACGGTGTAACGAAAACTTTGCAAGCGTGATCAGACCATGAAACTTAACAACTTTTTCTATGGGAGCTATGTTGTGAAACGAAAAAAAAAATTTCGATTTCCCATACAAAGTCACTTAGATCGGGTATTTTGTATGCATGGTTGAAAAAAAATTTCGTTTCCCAACACAGCCCCCATAGAAAAAGTTACTCAGTTTCATGGTCTGATCACGCCTGCAAAGTTTTCGTTACACCGTCTCTTACACCCTGTGTAAGTTGTAAAAATATTAGCTGTAAATGTTTTAATCAGTCCATGGCGAATTATCCCATGAAACTGAACAACTCTTAAATCCCCTAGGTTAGATAGTCGACCCCGACAGACAACGGGATAAGGTAAGGAGAATGATGATGTGAACGTTGGAACCAGTTCTCACCAGTTGTTGATGACCGCCTGGAACGCGCTCTTGTCTTGCTGCAGGATCACGGAGCCGGCAAACATGTTTACCGCCAGCCTGCAAACAAACATACGTTACAGTTATGCAGGGTGTAAAAAAAATTGCTGCATAATTAATTTTTCATATTTCGACCTATTTTTCTTGGGGAAAGTTGTTCATTTTCATGGTTTTTTTCATTTTCATTGCTGATTCATACTTGCAGCAATTTTTTTTACACCCTACAGGAGATACCGCTCCAATGATTGCTCCAGGATCCACCTCCTCAAAGAGCCTGCAAACGCTGGCGCTTACCGCGGCGTGGTGCGCTTGTCATCGTGGCGGCTGTTGGAGGGCGCGGCTAGCAGCGCAGCGCGTCGGTACCGCTCCAAGGACTGCTCCATGGGGACCGCCCCCGTCGGCTCCACCTCCTCAGCGAAGACTGTGCTGTCTGAAAACACAGCGAAACGTGAGGCCTTGGTCTCAATGCGCTAGTTTCCTGGGTCATTAAAAAAATATAATAGTTGTATGTACGCTTATAACTATTGTCCAAAAATGCTAGTTGTTAATGCTATAGTTTATTTTTCTTATAGATGTTGTTCTTGAGCAGCTAGGATAACGATAGGCGGCGCTACTGTACATTGAAAGCAGCCTTGGGCTCGCTCTGTTCAGATCCGATCAACCGACAATAAAGTCGTGTCATTTAATATAAAATATCTTCTTTTATTTGGTCATCCAATTTATCAGACATACCAATAAGTAGCAGCCGGATGTGCGTCATGAGCGGCGCGAGGTGCGTGTTCACTCGTGCGCGCTCCTCCTCGGTCCAGTGCGCGGTGGGCTGCGTCACACCCGCGCGCTGCTTCGCCCACGCGAGCGCGCACCGCCAGACCTCCTCTTCTTCCAAGCATAGCTGCCAATAATATAGTATTTCTCATTAGCTGGGTCTCCATTGAACGAGCAGCCTCAGATGCTCACTGCCGCGCGCAGCATGCGGCGAAATGCGCGGTCAGTGTGGACGGTTTTTCACCCGAGCATGAGAATTTTAACATACACCGCTCAGGCGAAACACGTCCACACCAACCGTGCAATGCACCGCATGCTGCGAGCAGCAGTGAGCATCTAAGGCTGCTCGTTCAATGGAGACCCAGCTATTATCTTATCTTAATTAGCCTAAATCATTCCACTGCTGTACAAAGAAGCCCTGCCTCTTCTCTTTCCGTTCTGTTCTGCTCCTCCAGGTGTCCATCCCAACTAAATATACAGGGTGTAAAAATATTAGCTGCAAATATTTTAAATGATGAACCAGCCCATGAAACTAAACAACTTTCCCCGAGAAACAAAGGTTGAAATATGAAAAAAAAAAACAACCTCACATACAAAGTTACCGACCGACCACTCAAGTCAATTTGTATGGCAGTTGCAGAACATTTCTCATATTTCGACCTGTTTCTTGGGGAAAGTTGTTCAGTTTCATGGGCTGATTCACCCCTTTAAATATTTGCAGCTAATAATTTTATACCTTATAGTATTTCTCATTATCTCATCTAAATAAGCCTAAATCATACCACTGCTGTACAAAGCCTTGCATCTTCTCTTTCCGTTCTGTTCTGCTCCTAGTGTCCATCTGAACTAAATATATAAGGCATTGTTGTTATCTGATAAATAAACTCGACTGGTGAACAACCCAAAACTGCAAAACACTGTATCAAACAAAGATCCAATAAACCCCTGTGATGCCTAGACACTTACTCGAGTAGTAAGCTCCCAACACTTTACGCAAAATAGACGCATGCAGACGTTGAGTTGCGGAAAATAGCCCATTTTATCATTACTATTACTTAGACACATTACAAGTAGTATTGTATGTCTACGTACGTATGACCAGACTTCTTCTATCCCTCAGACTAGGTTGTACAATGATGGCCACAATAAACAAGCAGTATCAACTTAAGATAATAAAACTACAGGCTACAAGTACACCTACAGGTAAAATTCAATGTACATTGCGTAGCTGGTAAGTCATTCAGACCAAATTTTACCATCTGTGCAATGGTCTAAGAATTTTATCTGTGAACCCTACCAGAACTCATCAGGTCTTTGGCAGACTCAGTGTCCTACACAAAGAGACAAGAGTAAATAATTGAAACTTACAAAATCAGATGAGATAAGCTTGATGAGAGCTTCCTTGGGAAGGTTAAGGAATGCGTTGGACTTGACACAATCAGCAGCATTGTCTCCGATGAAGGCAATGCAGCGCTCCATGAACGATGATGCACATTTGCCTCCTGAAACATTATGGTTAAGTGCTATATTACCTGGATGTTTTGAGTGAAATATAGCAATGTACTGACAAAGAATACTTACCGTTTATTTTTTTAGATATCTTTTGTGAATACTGTTCGAGGAATATAATGGAAATGAAAGGCAGGCAGTAGTTTATAACCTTATATTTAAAAATAGCAAGCAGATCTCATGAATGCTAACAATGAAAGAGACTACTTATTCGTAATACGTGGAATCACACTTATATTTGCTAGGAATGACTGTCTTCTTAGCTTATTTGTACGTATAACCTAAAGTCTTCAGACGTTGGCGTTGGGGTTGACATTTTGTATCAGAGTGATGTTATCCCCCTTCAACATGATCCGACCGACTGGTTTCCTGTTCTTGGTCTTCATGTGCACCTCCTCAGCATCATCCAAAACAATGTTCATGTATTCGTCGAAGCCCACGATGTGGCCTTCGATCCGTAAGTTCACGTTTTCGTACAACCAAATTTGCACTCTGCTTCTATTCTGTAGATATCTGAAGATAAGGTTGATGGGCTGCACCATCACCTTCTGTACTTTGGGGGGGCCTTTGTATGCCATTTTGTGTAGTATTTAACTCACGAAACTACTATTTTTTACAGAAATGCGGAAAGCTAAACAAACGCCGGCTGCGCGCGTCAGTCAGCCGCCAAGTTGATTTGGTTTAGCATAGACAAAATAGAGCGAGCATACAACAAAATGGCCACTGCTTTAAAAAAACAAAAAACACTATGATTTCACTACACCACCGCCAATTTAGACCGATTATAATCATTCATTCATTCATTTTTCTGGTTCATAATGTCCATGCCACGAAAGGGTGTCTACGGGCCTAATATACTAAAACAAATTATTTTAGATAATAAATTATACTTTGAATGTACACTAACAAGAGAAGTAGAGACGTGGTGTGATGACGACAGCATTGCATTTTGACGACGCGACTTCTTCGTCTGCGGAATCCTTTTCGTGGCACAGACACTTTGCATGTAGGTACATATATTTGGGAGATTTTTTTTATCTGAATGCATTTTGTCATTCGTATATCGTTGTCATTCTCTGATGTAAAAAAAATAGGAAAAACAAATTCACAGAAGTAAAAGGTTTTCAGCAGCAAAAAGGTGTGCGATGGCCGGGAATCGAACCCGGATCAACTGCTTGGAAGGCAACTATGCTGACCATTACACCACCATCGCATCTGTCAGTGAAGTCGAAATTACAGATTGCGTTAATCGTAATGAATTTACCCGGTCTATCTTGGATTTCCATTGCTGCAGCCAGCAAAGTGCATGCGCTTTCAACACTGAGCGTGGAAGTAACATGATCCTCGCAGGCAGCTCGCAAGTCTTCTACTCCTAGGTCAGCGGCCAATGTCATCATTTCAAAAACTCCAGAATCTTGAAGCAGCAACTAGGAAAAACAAGAAGACTAGATGGACGATCTATGAAAAAAAAGTAGTTTACAATGGATTAAAAATTCTCTAGAAATCGCCCATTTCTTACAATACAATATTATCTCCATCTGTCAGAATTTTTAGAAACTATTTTGCAGTGTCACAACCTATTGGTTCCGCTATTCGCTGCTAGATGTCACTCAAATAGTTTTGCTACACAGCAACAGATGGCGCTAGCACGCAGTTTTGTACATTGGTACTATTTAATTTACCTTCCCGGTGTAAACGTATTGTATGAAGAGGCGGAAGGTGTCTGGCTGGACGTGCGGCATGCGTATAGGCACAGGGGCTCCAGTGGCGCCCGCTGGCGGCGCCGACACGCTGCAGCCGGGGATGCGACAGATCTCGCCGCGCTTCGTGTTTTGGAAACTCTTGCATCTGCAAACAATGAGAAAGCTCAAGGATTCTCTTTTGTTGTGTGGGACAACGAGTCAATGTACGACATGATAAACCCTGGGACCCTGGTGACAGGGTAATAAAACCGCCTGCTACTAGCCTCTGAATGACGACCGTCCTCTAAGTAAATACCTATATTATGTACAAAAATTTTAAGGGTGAGTTCTAGACATAAAACTGAACAACTTTTGTCTGAAAATTATTGTCGAAATATGAGAAAAAATTGGACCTCCCGTACTTAGGTCGGGTGGTACATTTTTGTATGGGAGGTCAAATTTTTATTTTCATATTTCGGGAAAAAAAAGTCAGACAAAAGTGGTTCAGTTTTATGCCTTGAACACAATATAGTAGATTTTTATTTAAAAAAAACTGAGGTATTGAACGTTCTGATACATTATATTATGTATCGACTACACGCCAACGCACACAAAAACTACCGTGGCATTCCAAGACTACTTCGTCTATTAACATTAAAAAACTATTTGCGCAAGGAAGCCCCCAGTTTAGCTGCAAAAATATTTCAGTAGTACATGCCGTTGGACTGAGTCACGAATCCCAAGAAAACTTTCAGCATTGATATTGACAAAGCAGCTATGCAGGATCCTAACTTCCGCAAGTTCCGAACAGTTTAACTCCCCGTCACAAATTCCTTGCGCTAAGTTTTGAATGCAGTGATTAAAAAGCGATAATCGCGGGTAGACGCTGGAGCGCTCGTGAAAAACGCCAAGTTGTACCAAGTAGAGGCAAGTTGTCGAACGGCGGCGGTAGTTCGCCAAGTTATGCATCAAGTTTGCAGGAATTCGGTGGAAAGATATTTGTATTGCATCGCAGCCTTTGGCAAGGTAGCTTCACGCGTTAAAATAATAAACAGAGGTCCTGGAAAAAGAAGAAAATATCTAAAGATTTATGCAATAGTAAGGTGTTCACTGTTCATATAGATATGCATTTAGCACCGATGCAGTTAAATGCTGACAAAGTGAATAGGGATTTCCTTGCTACGGAAGTGGCTGAAGACGAAACTCGCAAGAGTTGTCGCAAGACAGTAGTCAAACCAATACCTAAGACATTTGCGTGTCTTCTAAATTGCATATAATAAGGTGTAAAAAAAATAGCTGCAAATATTTTAAGGGGGAATCAGCCCATGAAACTGAACAACTTTCCCCAAGAAACATAGGTCGAAATACGAAAAAAAAATTTACCGACAAATTTACCAACCGACCAAATCAATTTCTATTGGTTCACCCCTTAAAATATTTGCAGCATTTTTTTTTACACCCTGTACATAAGTAGTGCAGTACACAGCTGTTTACTGCACCAAAGCTGGAAGCTTTCCCTAAATCCATTTGCGAAGTTTGTATCGATGTATTTATCGCGTGCCGCTGCTGCAACGAGCCGGAGCTCTATTACTGAATCGCCGTAATTCGATCCATAATCCACAAAATCTGATATTATTTACTGCTGAGTGATGCTGGCTCTGCCGTGTGATGCCGGCTTAGAATAGCAACACCCCACATCCTTCCCGCGGGTGTCGTAAGAGGCGACTTAGGGACTCGAGAGTATTGGTGTATTACAATTTTTAGGCGACAGGCCGACAACCTGTCGCTATAGTAATACACATGTTTTCTGAAACAACCTAGGAAAACAATCCTCAAAAATGTCAGACGTGGCGATAGCGACCGTATTCTTACGGCTGTAATTGTTCTGCCTACCCCGCAAGGGATATAGGCGTGATATGTGTACGTATGTAGGTATGTTATTTACGCTAGTATCCCACCCATGTTCTACTTGTCATTCAAACGTTCGTACTGTAATTCACAAATACCCTTGATTATAAAAAACATCGAGTAATTTATATAATATAATAATATATCTAAATCACATCTAAATATAATATCTCACCCCTCAATCGATCTCAGGGAGGAGGGAATGGCCGAAAACCAGCGCTGAGGAGACAATGGTCTCACCAGCACAAGCTGAGCTATTTCCTTTTGTCTTTTATTTAAGTTAAGTTCCTATCTGGATAATAGAAAATATGTATAATTTATGGTAAATTATAGTTATCATTTTATTTATTTTATATGCGTGTGATTTGGCTATAGTAATGCACGGCTTATCTGAAACGATTCTCAAACATTTGTCAGGCGTGGCGATAGCGACCGTTATTTTACGGTTGTTGACGCTCTGCCTACCCCGGCAGGGGTATAGGCGTGATATGTGTATGTATGTATGTGATTGGAGTAGTCGTTGCAAACTTCCGTGCACGCAATTGAATCACGACGTTTCAGAAATTGAACTCCTGGTGCAAGAACGATCTGTAGCCGACGCGGTGGCTCGTAGTTCGTTCAATAGAGAACATTCACAAATCCTACAGTTAGCTATGGCTTGCCAAGCGCTCAGTAAATTATGTTACTTTACTGTACATATACTAGGGTTAAAATTAACTTGGGATATTTTTGGATCGAAAATTTATTTCACATTCTGTGTGGTTAATATATTTCGAGTCGTTCAGTTACATGAATCATTAAATTATTCATTAAACAGATCATCCATATATTCGGCTATTGTTGTACGGGAAACTAAGTTTCCAAACCGTGTGATGCCGGCATAGAATAGCATCACCCCACATCCTTTCCAAGGGTGTCGGAAGAGGCGATTAACGGACTCGAGAGTATTGGTATATTACAATTTTTAGGCGACAAGCCGACAGCCTGTCACTATAGTGATACATACGTTTTCTGAAACAACTTTGGAAAACAATTCTCAAATATGTCAGACGCGGCGATAGCGACCGTAGTCTTACGGCCGTTAACGCTCTGCCTACCCCGCAAGGGATAAAGACGAGATATATGTATGTATGTATGTTTTTTAAAGATTGGATTGGCACATACACCAGGCCTCATGTGATAAATAAACGTGATTCTCCACCGCAACTCCACCGCACTATGTTGACAGATCAGCGATAAATCAGCTGTTGTTGTCACGTCGCCACTACGCTACCACAACCACCAATATATCACTGTTATACCACCACTATACTACTACAATAGCACTTCTGATGACGTATGGTGACGCCTCTAACATGTTCCGGAGTTGATTGGGTTTGTGGGCTTCGAATTTACAACGCCAAGGTAATTTAATTTCGCTTCAATACAGTTACATTTACAACAATACGAATCGGTTTCAGGCAGTTCTATAGAATTTTGGGGATACGTACATACATATATCACGCCTTTATCCCTTGCGGGGTAGGCAGAGCGTTAAATACCGCAAAAATACGGTCGCTATCGCCACATCTGACATTTTTAAGGATTGTTTCCCAAGGTTGTTTCAGAAAATATGTGTATCACTACACTATAGTGACAGGTTGTCAGCCTGTCGCCTAAAAATTGTACCTAATACACCAATATTCTCGAGTCCCTTAGTCGCCTCATACGACACCCGCGGGAAGGATGTGGAGTGATGCTATTCTAACCCGGCACACACGGCAAAAGATTGATATTTTAGGGATCTTTTGTACATATCAGTTAGTTACACTTACAACCCATAGCTAGCCCAAAAGTAGAATACAATACAATGATACAATTTCTATGCTTCTGTATATTATAACGAAGGTACTTAAGGTAGGTAAATAAGTCGTCAAAAAGAATTTTTACAATATATTATGTAACTAGAAACGGGGCGTAATGTAGAGACGGGGTAACGAAAATTTTGCAGGCGTGATCAGACAATGAAACAGAACAACTTTTTCTATATGGGTTATATTGGGAAACGAAAAATTTTTTCGAGTTCCTTTACAAAGTCACTAAACCAATCGAGAATTTTGTATGAAAGGTCGAAAAAATTTTCACGTTTCCCAACATGGCCTCCATAGCAAAGGTCGTCCAGTTTCATGGTCTGATCACGCCTGCAAAGTTTTCATTCTCCCTTACACCCTGTATATAAGGTGTTAAAATTAATTAGCTGCAAATATTTCAAGGGGTTAATCAGCCCATGAAACTGAACAACTTTTCCCACTATACATAGGTCGAATTATAAAAAACACTTTGGACCTCCCATACAAATTGACTTGGTCGGTCGGTAATTTTGTATGGGACGTCCAAACTGCCGTGTGATGCCGGCTTAGAATAGCATCACCCCACATCCTTCCCACGGGTGTCGTAAGAGGTGACATGTTTTCTGAAACAACCTTGGAAAACAATCTTCAAAAATGTCAGACGTGGCGATAGCGACTGTATTCTTGCGGCCGTTAACGCTCTGCCTACCCCGCAAGGGATAAAGGCGTGATATGTGTATGTATGTACGTCCAAACAATTTTTTCATATTTTTCATATTTCTTGGGAAAGTTGTTCAGTTTCATGGGCTGGTTCACCCCTTAAAATATTTGCAGCAATTTTTTACACCCTGAATCGAAACACCGATATCAATCTTCTGCGCGTACCACAAATTAAGTATTGGCGGGCGCGGGCGAACCTCCCTTTCTTCCTACCAAAGTAACCTATTTCCCTACTGAGCCGGCCGGGGAAAGCGGAGTGGGATTATCATTACATTTATCTTATTCAAGTCTGTCGGCTCGGTCTCGGCGCGGGATATTACGCTGACCGCAGGGAGGGTTTACGTGTAATTAATTTATAAGCGGCGAAATGAGGAAACCGGGCTCAGGTCGCTCGTCATGGGAATGAATTCAGCTGTAGCCTTGTGAAAGTTTATCTTTTGGTTTTACAAGATTCGGGATAATCTTTTCGTGGTCGTAATGTTTTTGGGAGCACGGAAAGGTCGCAATATTTTTGTAATGTAACTAGCGCTAATGTAGCGGGCGGATCGCACACTTGACGCACGACGGAGCGCAAAAATATCGCAGCGGTCTGTCAGATCCATACTAGAAACGTCACTCCCCATACTAAAACCGCTCAACCGCTGTTGACGCAGCGCTATCGCAGTGTCATCCGTCGAGTGCGGTTTTAGTATGGGGAGTGACGTTTCTAGTATGGATCTGACACACCGCTGCGATATTTTTGCGCTCCGTCGTGCGTCAAGTGTGCGATCCGCGGTTTGTAGTGTAGCGCCAGCGTAGCGTACGTAGAATTTCAGGGCTACTTATAGGTAGAACAGCAGATTATTCTTGTCAGGTGGAGGGCCGGTAGGTCTGAAACTCACTTTATGTAATTATAACTTTAGTATTTGCCGTGGAAAGCCCAGCAGTGGGCTGACATTTCAGTGATTTGGATTCTTTGGAGGGCATGATAAGCCGTCGGTCCTGGCTGCTGTCTATGATTACTTAGACGGTGGTCGTTACAAATATAACATATTTTAGTAGTAGAAGGGGATTTTCTCTCCAAATATTTTCCCGTCTTCTCCGAGATGACAGTTTGTTCCCAGTGCCAAATATTGATTGTTTACACAAGCCTCCTCCGCAAAAAGTGTCTCAGATCAGAGTCATTAGTCAACTCGAGACCAGATTGATGATGTAGACCACATAGCTCGGCCATAGATGAAGCAGCCTGCGCCAGGATACAGAACAGACTTCAACTTACCACCAGGTGAGATGGCAGACAAATGCGGGCCTATTACATATAAAAAAAAAAACTTTTTCAAATTAACCGCCACAGTAGTCCACTGCTGGACATTGGTGTCTCCCAATTGGGGGTATTTGCCATACTCATCGCGCTTGGCAGTCGGGTTGGCGATCGCAGTGCAAGGTGTTGTATTTCATGGATTCATCCCTTGGTCACTAATTATGACACCCACGGGAAGGAATCGGGTGATCTTATTCACGGAACAACTTCACAACTTAAAGCATTCGTCTTAGAACCCATGAATGGTGGAGTAAGCGGGTTCTCGAGTGGATGCCACGACTTGGCAAGCCGTCTGGCCAGGTGGACCGATGACTTGAGAGCGGCTGGTAGCGACTGGATGGCGAAAACGTGCCTTGTGGCGTACCCTGGGCTTACGTCCGGCAGTGGACTGCTATGGGCTGATGGTATACTCGACGATACTTTTCAAACGGTTCGGCTTACCTAGTCTATGTACGAAGTCGAAGTGGCGCAGTTGTATAGTGCGACTGCCTTTGACGCAGAAGGATGCGGGTTCGATTCTGGGCGGGTCACTCACAGAGGTTATATTTATCACTTTTTGAATTTGTTCCCTGTCTGGCTGAACGACCTGATTGTCTGAAGAAAGATGGTTTCGTGTTTCGGATGGCGCGTTAAGCCGTAGGTCCCGGTTGCTGTCTATGATTACTTAGACGGCGGTCGTTACGCAAGCATGTTAGAAGCCTGCTTCTTGTAGAAGGCGGTTGAAAAATTCTGACACTAGGGTTCACTAGATTGGACGACTCGTTGTCCCACACGAAAAGAGAGGAAGCATAGTGCAAGCCTGTCTAGTCTTTGGCACGGAGGTTTCTTGGTGGCTGACAGCCCCGCCAAGATTAATGACCGGGAACCGAACTTGCGACCGATCACACCCGCCGCTAAATTAATTACCTTCTAGCCTGATTCGCTATATGTAGATGCTGTAGGCTTGATGAAGGAAAAAACATTTCTGATTTCTTAGGATTCTATTTATGGCGTAAGAAAATCAACCTATGAAACTTTCCCAAAAGAACATAGGTTCATAGACTGGTTTATCCCTTAAAACATCTGTGTAGTTTATTTTTTATACTTTATTCACTTTAAAAAAAAGAACAAAATGTTTTGAAGAAGATGTTAAGTGTGAGATAACCAACTTTTATAAACTTTTTTTCATTTTTATTTTATTTATTTCGCAGTGGTAGTGCGTCTGCTTGCGACGCAGAAGCTTCCGGGTTCAATTTTAGGTGGGTCACTGAAAAAGTTGATATTTATCACTTTATGAATTTATTTCCCATCTGCTAAGGACATTGCGGGCTGAACCACCTGATAGTGCGTTAGAAACACAGTGCTATTTAAGTAGTAGGTCTCGGTTGCTGTCTATGATTGCTTAGACGGCGGTCGTTACACAACCATGTCAGAACCCTACCACTTGTGGTAGGCGGTTGAAAAATTCTGCCACCAGGGTTCCATTGGGTTGTAGGACGATTCGGTGTCCCACACGAAAAGAAGAAGAACAGGTTTTTCTCCGTATTATAAATTACTAGTGGCCTGCCCCAGCGGCTGCGCCCGCTGCAACTCATTTTCCCGTGGAAATAAGGATTATTCTCGGCAGGTATTATACATAAAAACCTTCCTCTTGAATCACTCTATGTAATAAAAAAACCTGGATCAAAAACTGTTGTGTAGTTTTAAAAATTTAAATATACATACAAACAGACGCGAAAAGCGACTTTGCTTTATACTATGTATTGATAAATGGGCTACTTATTTTTTGCTGCTGATTTTGCTCTTAGACCAAAAAACCAAGCGCAACTAACAACATAGAATAACAAGGCTGGAGGAAATGAAATTCCTGAGAGCTAGTTTCGCTGTGACAAGGGTTTGATTGGAGCAGTCACCAGCTCAGCATTAATATTGCTGACGTTCCTTGCCCGGCCGGAGCCTGAAGGGTACATACATACATACATACATACATATATCACGCCTTTATCCCTTACGGGGTAGGCAGAGCGCTAACGGCCGCAAAAATACGGTCGCTGTCGCCACGCCTGACAAATATAGAGGGCCGTTTGAGATAATTTTGTGTATAACTATAGTGACAGGTTGTCGGCCTGTCGCCTAAAAGTGGTAATACACCTGAAACCCTCAAGTGCCTCAGTCGCCTTTTAAGACACCCACGGGTAGGAAATGGGGTGATGCTATTCTAAGCAAGTTTTTTTTTTCATACAAAGTCTGAGCACGCCTGCAAAGTTTTCGTTACACCGTCCTTTACACCCTGTATAGGTCCAGTCAGGATACAGTGCTACAACGGTAAAAAGTGTCGAAAGATAAATTCTAGTAAACAGTTAAGTTTTTCTATAAACTCCAAAAGCCTTTTTATTTTTACTTACGATTGCTATGTATAATCTTTCACGAACTCTTTCATTTGGTAAAATATTATGAAAGAGAAATTGCAAGTCGGCGCAAACCTTTCAGAAGTTGTTATAAAGGGAGAAGCTTATCATCTTTACACTTTTTCCACTCGGTTTCATAAACATCGTTGACTCCCAAAAAGCGGGACAATTTTTCAATAGAGTTTAAGAGCACCATCAGTCATAGAGGTCTGAACAAGGAACATTTTTAGAGGGATACCTGTGTTTACCAAGAATGTAAACGTACTGCCGTGTGATGCCAGCTTAGATTGCCGCGTGATGCGGACTTAGAATAGCATCACCACACATTCTTCCCGCGGGTGTCGTAAGAGGCGACTAAGGGTCTCGAGAGTTTTGGTGTACTTATTACAATTTTTAGGCGACAGCTTGACAACCGGTCACTATGGTGATGCACATTTTCTGAAACAACCTTGGAAAACAATCCTCAAAAATGTCATATGTGGCGATAGCGACCGTATTCTTGCGGCCGTTAACGCTCTGCCTTCCCCGCAAGGGATAGAGGCGTGATGTGTGTATGTATGTATGTATGTATGTATGTAAACGTACGCATCTCGTTCTTGATGTGACTTGATGCTTGACGCGCACAAACCACGTCGGTGCCGTCATGTATCATGACGTTACTGGTTTTCAGAAGGCTAAATGCTGCAGATTCGATGAGGGGTGTTACAGCTGTACTTAATTATTATGTTTATCGACAAAAACAATTTTTTGAGCTGTGAGATGATATACACTACTCACCATTTTTTTTGATGCCGATCTGAAGCCTGCTTGAAAAATTTACAGGACTGCATCATCGAAATTAACAATTACAATACCGTGCCGTGTGATGCCGGCTTAGGATAGCATCACCCCATTTTTTCCCCGTGGGTGTCGTAGAAGCCGACTAAGGGATTCGAGAGTTTCATGTGTGTTGCAATTTTAGGCAACAGGCTGACAACCTGTCACTATAGTGATACACGACTTATCTGAAACGACACTCTTACATTTGTCAGACGCCAGGGATAGAGGCGTGATTTGTGTATGTAATTCTGACGAGTAAAAATGCTTTTAAAACCATTCATTGATGAAGCATTTGAATGCTGTTGTGTTTGAAGAGCAAAGTTTAACAGCTACGAGTTTTCCATGGCTTCACGCTGGTCGTTCATAGACTATTCTGTAACCTTTCCTGGCTTCGAGTCATAGAGTAGGCGGATACCAGAAGGGACAATTTGTATCTCTCAGGGCTGTCACGCGGATGATGGATGGCGCGCGGCCGCAACCGCGAAGCCGCGCGGCTGCCGGCTGCCAGGGATGACAAGTAATTTGCATTATCTGTGCTGTGGACAGCCATGTTTTGGCACAGGCTCAAAACTTACATTATGGGCGATGTTTAGGGTTGCTTTTTTGCATACTTTAGGAAAGCTCTATGTTTGAAATATATACAATACCGAAGTTCTGAGACGAGCCAATGTTGGTGCAATTGAGGCCTGTCTGATGCGTCGTCAGCTTCGGAGGTGCAGTCATGTATCTTGGATGTCGGAGGAGAGAGTGGAGCGCATCTTTTATTCTGAGTTAGCGGAGGGCAAGCGAAAGCACGGCGGACAACGCCTCAGATATAAAGATGTTTAAAAACGATACATGAAAAGGTGCAACATTGAGCCCACTCAATGGGAGGGTCTGGCAGCACAGCGCCCCGAATGGCGCGGGATGGTTAAGAGGCAAGTCCGCGAGTTTGAGGAACAGCGTAAAGCAGACCTCGACGCTAAGCGCAATGAGTTAAAGGTCCGTCCACCTGTCGCCATTAACTATAATTATGTAAATGGCAAACTAACGTGTCCACTCTGTGCACGGGAGTTTACTGCCAAAATCGGCTACAATAGCCATCTGCGGGCGCATCATTTAGGAGTCTGATTAGGAGTCGAAGTGGTCGCCATGGCCGAAATCGGTCAGAACTCAGAGAGATCAATCACTACAGCACCACTACTATGTAGCCACAAAAGTCCACAGCTGAACATGGGCCTCCCACTAATATGCTTTAGCTATTGTCACAAAATCGTATATGAAATAGGTTCGTTGTTATCCATTAATATCGACGAAAGATGGTGCGCTATTTTTCCAAGCATCTAGATATCATATTCTTAAATGAAATACCTTAATAACTGAATTGCCGTGTGATGCCGGCTTAGAATAGCATCACCCCACATCCTTCCCGTGGGTGTCGTAAGAGGCGAGTAAGGGACTCGAGAGTATTGGTGTATTACAATTTTTGGGCGACAGGCTGACAACCTGTCACTATGGTGATACACATGTTTTCTGAAACAACCTTAGAAAACAATACTCAAAAAATGTTAGACGTGGCGATAGCGACCGTATTCTTACGGCTGTTAACGCTCTGCCTACCCCGCAAGGGATAAAGGCGTGATATATGTATGTATGTATGTATGTAATAACTGAAGTAGGTTCACGATACATTTTGGATACTTTTCTAATTCTTTCAGCGCTTCCTCAATCAGCTGGAACGAAATTCCTTCCACCGTCCACTTACGAACAAGATTAAATCCCCGTCACGTTGTTGTAGAAAGGCATTTAGCGTCGGTGTAATTGAATCTATCGCGTGTTCCTCTGACGGGACCTCTGACGGGAACTCTGACGGGAACTCTGATTGCAGTGTCCGACTGATGTTTGCGCTAATTTACGGACGCACCCCGCTCGCTACTCTGGGAAGATTAAGAATACCGGAATTTTCGCAGCGGTCCACTGCTGGACATAGGCCTACCTCTATTATAGGATATTGCTGTGTGCTACTCCCTAGCCGGACCACTATTTAGTACTCACCTACTATTATTGTAAACACATGCTACCTTATGTCTACCTTTATCACATTAGCATAAAATAAATAGTACCTCCAAGATTAATTAGCTAAAAATTATTGTTTGTGGTTCTGCGGCGGAGTACTGCTCTACAGCCGGACCACCATCACATCTCCGAAACTTCTTTATGAAGCCGATTTTTCGATATGCTGAATAATTGTACCGAAAGTCTACCTCAAGATATAGATGAAACAATTTAAAAGTTTTCCCAAATTTTGAAGTTTTTAGATAATACAAGTGGTCCGAATAGCACTATGTTGCTTGTAACATTTTATCAGGCACTTGCCGTTTCTATGTTAAATTTTAAAATTGCGAAGAATCCCTTTACCTTTTGAGGATTATATTATGATCATAATAGCACAAAACTTTTGTCTTCTATTCGACGATCGGTAAATTATCACTTATATTCGTTCAATAACGTAAAATATGCTAATTAAGAATGAAATCGAAGCCCAAACTTTAGTACTAAATTTAAAATTTTTAATACATAGGCAGAGCTAAGAAAACAGCTAATACAAAGAGTATAATTACTGTGGATTTATTTGTATGAACATATTTACGCTGAAACTTTGTTTTAAACATTTTGTGTCGCTGCAGAGCACGCCTCCCCAGCCGGACCACTTGTATTATCTAATAACTTCCAAATTTGGGAAAACTTTTAAATTGTTTCATCTATATCTTGAGGTAGACTTTCGGTACAATTATTCAGCATATCGAAAAATCGGCTTCATAAAGAAGTTTCGGAGATGTGATGGTGGTCCGGCTGTAGAGCAGTACTCCGCCGCAGAACCACAAACAATGATTTTTAGCTAATTAATCTTGGAGGTACTATTTGTGGCGCATCGCCACCATTGCACATTTTCATTTCTTTTTGTTATTGCGGTTTTAACATTGTAAATATTTATTGTTTAACAGACAGCGCGACAAAATGATTTCTTTTGTACATATGTAATTAGTTTAGAGCGCATCGCTTGCGCGCGCAGCTTTTACTCTATACTTATGACAGATTGGTTGCCATGGAGATAGGTATATTGTTTTGTCACTTTTGTTCTAGCTACGATTTTGGTTCTATGTACAATTTTATTATTATATTTTATTATATTATATTTTATTTTATTTATGTTGTAAATATTAAATATTATGTAAATAGTCCGAGAAGATGTATTATTTGTAGAGCGTTAGACATCGCCACACACCACACGCACGCTCTACCAAATTGGTGACCCCGTTTACGAACACAAAAAGATGACCAACGGTAAGGAAGAATTCGGAGGCTGCGCCGGCAGCGTTGCCAGCGGTGGCAACGACGCAGAGCCATACAGCGTCGGCGTCCTGGCTGTACCTGGCCCGTCTGACACTATTTCTGGTCAGTTCGCAATCCTTACCCAGCAAATCAAGATTCTCAAGATGGAAATTGACAGTATGGAGCGCCCCAGATCGAGATCCGTTGCTACCTTCCGCGGACGTAGGCGTTCGTCATCTCGCAAGAGGTCGCTGGCAAGCTACGGCAGGTATCCCGTCTGCTGGTACCACAGTAAGTTCGATGACAACGCTGACAAGTGCGTAAAACCATGCGACTATGCGGGAAAATCCAAAGGCAGTCGTTAATGGCGGCGAACGGTTGCCCTACTACGCGTCGCCTCATCATCGCCGACAAACAATCCGGAACGACTTTTCTTGTAGATACTGGAAGTGATTTGTGTGTGTTTCCGCGTAGTGCGTTAAGACAGCCTAGGTCTAAAACAAATTATGAGTTATGTGCCGCGAACGGAACCATGATCAGTACGTACGGTTACGCGCATCTCAAACTTAACCTAGGCCTGCGCCGTGACTTCACTTGGAGATTTGTGGTAGCAGATGTCACTAGGGCGATAATAGGAGCGGATTTCCTCCACTATTATAATTTGATTGTAGATATACGTGGTAGACGCTTGATTGACGCCACTACAACACTCTTCACCCCGGCTTCACTTGCAAAAAAATCTAGCGACGTTTTTTCAGTTAAGGTGGTAGGTGGCAGCACTGTCTTTCATAGCATCCTTGAGGAGTTTCCGGTTATAACGAAGCCATCAGGTTTTCACCGGGCACCCACTCATAACACCGTTCACCACATACGCACGACCCCGGGCCCCCCAGTTTCATGCGCGCCCCGTAGATTGGCGCCTGACAAATTGAAGATAGCAAAGGCTGAGTTTGAATCCATGCTACAGTGTGGCACTTGCCGGCCTTCTGAGTCTGCATGGTCTTCAGCACTCCATCTCGCCCCGAAAAAAGATAACGGCTGGCGCCCTTGCGGTGATTACCGTATGTTGAACGCACGTACCATCCCCGACAAGTACCCCATTCGTCATATACATGACTTTTCTCACAGCCTCGCCGGTTGCACAGTCTTCTCGACAATAGACCTCGTCAAGGCCTACAACCAGATTCCTGTCAGCCCAGACGACATCGCAAAGACAGCCATTTCAACACCCTTCGGTCTTTACGAATTTCCTTATATGACATTTGGTCTTCGTAATGCCGGACAGACGTTCCAGCGCTTTGTTGATGAAATGCTGCGGGGACTGGATTTTACATTCGCATACCTGGACGATTTTCTAGTTTTTTCAAAAGATGAGGAGACCCATAAGGACCATCTGCGCCAAATATTCACCAGGCTGCACAAATACGGCATGGTGATAAATACGGCTAAGTGCACTTTCGGCGTATCAGAAGTGACATTTTTAGGTTACAACGTCTCCGCAGAAGGCACTAAGCCGCTGCCTTCCAAGGTTGAGGCCATAAAAAATTTCACTACTCCAACGACTGTCAAAGAGCTGCGCAGGTTCCTCGGCATGATCAATTTTTACCGGAGGTTCATGCCAGGGGCCGCAAAACATCAAGCGCCGTTGCACGAGTTGCTCAAGGGTAATGTCAAAGGCTCTCACCCAGTTTCGTTCAATCAGGAGCAGTCTAAGGCTTTTGAAGCTTGCAAAAACAGCTTATGCAAAGCGACCTTGCTTGCTCATCCACACAGCGACTCAGAACTGGTCTTAGTGACGGACGCGTCACAAACAGCTATTGGGGCCAGTTTGCAACAGGTCGTTGGAGATTCTTGGCAGCCGTTGGCATTCTTTTCCCAGAAGCTAAACCCGGCCCAGCAAAACTACTCAGCCTATGATCGTGAGTTATTAGCCATTTACGAGAGCATCAAGTACTTTCGGCATATGCTCGAGGCCAGACACTTCATAATCTATACCGATCACAAACCCCTGACGTTTGCTTTCCAGTCACGAAAAGATAACTGCTCACCCAGGCAGTGGCGTCATCTCTACTTCATCTCGCAATTCAGCACTGACATCAGGCACATCTCAGGTCAGGACAATATAGTTGCCGATACTCTTTCTCGGGTCGACCAAATTTCGCGGCCCGTCAGCCTTGAGAACTTGGCCTCATGTCAGCAGTCAGATGACGAGTTAGAGCAGCTCTTGAGAGGTAGTAACTCTCTGCAGCTGGAGAAGATTGTCGTTCCTGGTACTAACGCTACTATCATCTGTGACGTCAGTACAGGCGAATCCAGACCATACGTCCCCAAGGCTTTGCGTCGTCAGGTATTCGAAGGTTTACACTCACTCAGTCACCCTGGCGCAAGCGCAACTGCCAAATTGGTCGCTGAAAGGTATGTGTGGCCTGGTGTTCGCAAAGACTGCCGTGAATGGACTCGCGCTTGTTTGTCGTGCCAGCAGTCAAAGATCAATCGGCATGTCTCTTCGCCTTTAGGCAATTTCAGGCTTCCAAGAGCACGTTTCGCTTTCATTCACATTGACCTAATCGGTCCACTCCCTTTCTGCCAAGGATACCGATATTGCCTCACAGTCATTGACAGGTTCACGCGATGGCCTGAGGCTATTCCTCTCTACGATATGACCGCGGAAACCGTAGCCAAGGCATTGTTGAGTGGTTGGATTTCCCGTTTCGGCTGCCCAGCGGATATTGTTTCTGACCGTGGTAAACAGTTCGAGTCATATCTCTTCAGAAGGCTGGCAGAAATAGCTGGTTTCCAGCACAGACGGACTACGGCGTATCATCCGGCTTGCAATGGTATGATCGAAAGATTTCACCGCCAGTTAAAAGCCGCAATTGTCTGCCACGCTGACACGAATTGGGTCGAGTCGCTTCCTCTGGTGTTGTTAGGGATCCGCAGCGCCTACAAAGCTGATTTACACACATCGTCAGCAGAGCTGGTCTATGGCGAACCACTCCGGCTACCAGGCGATTTCTTTCTGGCGCAAGCTGATCAGACGGTAGATGTGACAGATTATTTATCTCGTCTGCGCAGTCACGTCCAGCAACTGCGGCCAACGCCCGCATCCAGACACAGTGGCAAACGAGCTGTTTTCGTGTTTAAAGATCTCGAGACTGCAACTCATGTCTTTTTACGCGATGACACAGTAGGTGGTTCACTTAAGCCCGCGTATTCTGGGCCTCATGAGGTTCTTCAGCGAGGTGACAAAGTTTTCAAGCTGCTTGTCAAAGGTTCTGAAGTTTCAGTATCTATAGACCGGATCAAACCGGCTTACACACTTCAGGACACTGACGGGCTCGCACATCTAGCGATACCTTCGCACTCATCGTCGCCTACTCGCTCATCCTCATCTACCCATCCAGCTACGCCAACAAAACCAATCATTCAGTCTCATCCTCCCACTCAAACCATCAAACCTGCACTCAAACCAGCACTCCGCCTGCCACCTAACACACAACAACATGGTATACGGACACGATCAGGTCGCAGGGTTAGATTTCCTGACTTTTATCGCCCTTAGGACGATCATTGGAGGGGGGGTGATGTGGCGCATCGCCACCATTGCACATTTTCATTTCTTTTTGTTATTGCGGTTTTAACATTGTAAATATTTATTGTTTAACAGACAGCGCGACAAAATGATTTCTTTTGTACATATGTAATTAGTTTAGAGCGCATCGCTTGCGCGCGCAGCTTTTACTCTATACTTATGACAGATTGGTTGCCATGGAGATAGGTATATTGTTTTGTCACTTTTGTTCTAGCTACGATTTTGGTTCTATGTACAATTTTATTTTATGTTGTAAATATTAAATATTATGTAAATAGTCCGAGAAGATGTATTATTTGTAGAGCGTTAGACATCGCCACACACCACACGCACGCTCTACCAAATATTTATTTCATGCTAATGAGATAAAGGTAGACATAAGGTAGCATGTGTTTACAATAATAGTAAGTGAGTACTAAATAGTGGTCCGGCTAGGGAGTAGCACACGATATTGCTATCTCTCTCTTTTCGTGTGTGACACCGAGTCATCCAACGACCCGATGAACCCTTGTGTAAGAATTTTTCAACCGCCTTCTACAAGTAGCAGGCTTCTGACATGGTTGTGTAACGACCGCCGGCTAAGTGATCATATACAGCAACCGGGACCTACGGCTTAACGTGCCATCCGAAACACAGAGCCATCTTACTTATGGACAATCAGGTGGTTCAGCCCGCAGTGTCCTAACCAGACTGGGAATAAATTCAAATTTATTCAAGTGATAAATACCAACTTTGTGCGTGACCCACCGAGAATTGAATCCGGAAGAAAGTCAAAGGCACTCACACTACCACTACGCCAAATCGGTCGTCAAGGATATTGCTATGCTTACCACGCTTGGCAGGCGGATTGGCGAGCATAGTGAAAGATGTTACATTCAAAAACGCATCGCTGCTGTCCATTCTCTTGATGACTGTCGGCTTTTTACGATACCTAGACAGAATTGGGGTGATGCTAGTCTAAGCCGGCACCACACGGCAATTGACCAATATAACGATATATAAAGTGTAATAATACGTCTCTATTGTAATGTACTGTGGTTTGCGTTTGTATTTCTCGTAAGTAGTTACTTAGGCTAAATAATATGTAGTAGTATACTGTGAAAAAATTTAGTAGCTTTGCGCAGAAAATAGTAAGTACAAATACAACAAGTCTGTAACTTCTCTTCAATTTTGATCGAGAGCCTCATTTCCTGGCAGACGGTCGCCGTCTCGTCGCAAATCTCATAAGAATGCAATATTGCAGGGAATTCCTTTATTTGGATAGAGAGAGTACCACGCCCTCTCACCTCTGGGGAATTCCCACACAAGTTATACATACATACACATATCACGCCTATCGCCACGTCTGACAAATATTGAGGGCTGTTTGAGATAATTCGTGTATCACTATAGTGATAGGTTGTCAGCCTGTCGCCTAAAAGTTGTAATACACCTGAAACCCTAAGTCCCTCAGTCGGCTTTTACGACACCCACGGGTAAGAAATGGAGTGATGCTATTCTAAGCCGGCATCACACAAGTTATAAACCGATATGACTTTTACTACCACTATCATATGGGTGAAGTTAAGATATGCTAAACGCCCTGAAAAACTCGAAGGTTTTCACCGCATCCAATGTAAACAGAACAGACGTCGAATATACCTTAGGCGGATCGCACACTTGACGCACGACGGAGCGCAAAAATATCGCAGCAGTCTGTCAGATCCATAGTAGAAATGTCAATCCCCATACCGCCGCTAGATACCGCCGCCCCAGACCGCTGCGATATTTTGGCGCTTCGTCGTGCGTCAAGTGTGCGATCCGCCTTAACCAGATAAGCACGCGAGCACTCGTGGTCAAGCACGGCTGTCACTTTGGCTACAAGTGTCGTTTTGAGTCGCATCTATTTGAAGAGTTTGTATTGGGTGTAAAGGAGTTTCTGTCTGCCGGTCCGACAAGACGTGTAAAATTTTACCCGATTGCAAAAGAGAAAGAAGGGTTATACCAGAGTAGAGTGGAATATAGTTACGTATCCACTTCTTCTTCTTCTTCTTTACGTGTGCGACACCAAGTCGTCCAACGACCCAGTGAACCCTAGTGTCAGAAATTTTCAACCGTCAGAATTTAGCTACAAATATTTATGGACGCTAAGAACAAATATCGTAGTGGTCGAAACTCCAACCGAGTTGTTGTATTGTAAAACACTCAAGAGATCGATGCCTTAGAGATTCGCACCTAATCCATTTGGAAGCAGATTCCAATTCCAACTATGGAAGGCATTGATGGTGGAAGGTCACAATTGCTGACCTGAAGAGCTGAATCGAAAGCGAAACAGTTGCGTAGGTACTTATTTATATAAGGTGTAAAAATATTAGCTGCAACTATTTTAAGGGATGAATCAGCCCATGAAACTTAACAACTTCCCCCGAGAAACATAATATGTCGAAATCGAAATATAAGAATTTTTTTTGGACCTCCCATACAAATTGACTTGGTCGGTTGGTAATTTTGTATGGGTAGTCCAAAAATGTTCTTGTAATTTATGAAAAGTGGTTCAGTTTCATGGGCTGATCACCCCTTTAAAAATTTGCAGCTATATTTTTACACCCTGTATTGCAAATTCGGTTTACATGGCACACGGCATAATAAAATAACTTTAGCTCGATACACCACTCTCCAAAATAATTTGAATATCAACGGTCGCAACGCAACTTGAGAACTACAGAACGTAATGTAAATCTCCCAGGAACATCGATATTGAAGAGTTTCGATCCAAGTCAACACTGATATCCTAAATCAACACTAGAACCTCTCCGGACCTAAACTAACACCTCGGGGTGTCACGAGTACGGCGGATCGCACACTTGACGCATAACGGAGCGCAAAAATATCGCAGCGGTCTGTCAGATCCATGCTAGAAATGTCAATCCCCATACTAAAACCGCCCAACCGCTGTTGACGCAGCGCTATCCCAGCATCGTCCGTCGAGTGCGGTTTTAGTATGGGGAGTGACGTTTCTAGTATGGATCTGACAGACCGCTGCGATATTTTCCGCCGTCCGCGATATTTTTCTGCGGTCCGTCGTGCGTCAAGTGTGCGATCCGCCTTCCGCACCCAGGGATTGTCATCCTCTTGGTGACAGGGGACTTGGACTGTTGACTCTTCTTACAAACGTGAGGAGAATCGAGGGTAAAGGAAAAAAGGGAATGAAAGTTTAAACCCATTTTACACATATACACCGACCGATGTGGCGCAATGGTAGTGCGATTGCCTTTGACCGACACCTACGGCTCAATGTGCCATCTGAAACACAGAACCATCTTACTTACGGACAATCTGATCGTTCAGCCCAAGTTCAGCCCGTAATGTCCTAACCAGATTGGGAACAAATTCACAAAGTGATAAATACTAACTTTGTGAGTGACCCACCGAGAATCGAACCCGGAACGTTCTGCGTCAAAGGCAGTCGGACTACCACTGCGCCACATCGGTCGTCAATAACACTAGCGTGATAATAGGGACGAAATGCAGCGTGGGCACTGGCAAGTAATGACGTGGCTTGGCTATAATGAGGTGTCACTTGCAATGGGAGGGAAGTAGGAGGGCGTTGGAGTTGGAGCCGAGTCCAATTTGTGGTCGGCACACCTACTAGTACCCTCTCAGGACATCAGTGGCCTATGCAACGAAACAAAAAACAAACTTTTCTTAGTTTAGGAAATAATTTAGCCTCATATTGTTTTGTATAGTTTTACCTATTAGTACTTATGTTTATTTATAATAAAGAATTTGAATTTGAATTTGAACTACCTTTGTCTTTCCCGTACGGAAAACAAGTGAAAGTTAGATTTTTAAGAAAGAACTGTCAAACTAGTAGCGTCTTGGTGAATTGTATCGAATCGAATATGTGAGCAAATATGAAAAGACAATACAAGAAGATAGTTGAACAATTTTGTCGTTTTCCTAACAAAATCCCCGCAAAATATGGTTTTTATTTCCTGTAGGTACATGGTGTGTGCACATTTCAACATTGCAAGCTCCGTATTAAATCACATAATGCAGTTAGCGAGTCTCGTTAGCAGCGATCTGTTGGTGTTGCCAGCTCCGTCAGTGTTGCCAGACACGCTCAAGTCGTAGAAGTAGAGCAGGCAACACTGTAATCCGCGCTATTCACGAGCGCCAAATTACACCTTGCTACGGTGCTGCAACTTAAAGCGTGGTTTAATGTAAACTGTAGTTGTGGCAATCGTCTCCTGAAATCATGACATCTCAAGGCCCTAAGACTGCTAAATGAAATTCGTTTAATTTGGATGATTTCGGTCATTTCGTAGCCTGCTACAATTTGAAGTATAGAAAAATGACAATGGCTATTGAATGACAGTTGGCGTTACAATAACAAAAAATTGAAGATCAAACGAACTTACATGTAAGTGAAGTTAGATCACAATTATGTGAGCAGCTTCATTCGATGCGATTTGTTTCCTTCCACGCTTAAGCCTAGCACGGATATTTTTAAAGTTGATATAAAAAAGATAAATAAATTGGCAACACTACCCACTGACAGCTCGGCCTTCATTAAAAAAAAAACAGAAATGTAACATATCTCCAGTGTTTAATATTCAGTGTATCAGTAGTGTGAAAGTAAAGAATCAGCCAAATGAAGCGCTAATGTTGATTTGGGTGATTCTCGCGTAAATCACTGCAATTTGCCATTTTGTCTCTACTCACCCTTACCCCGCCAAAGGGCGCTGATGTTATTACTAAAACAAATATCCTGGACAATTCACACAGCGCAATCTAGCCCCAAACTAAGCAAAGCTTGTACTATGGGAACTAGATAGTTGATATTGTTGTAACCTTGGCGATCTCCAAACCGGTTGCAACTGAAAATCAGCGTCACAGCCCCGGCTGTGGCATTATGCTGAGTTGCAACCGTTTCGGTATATGTATTTTTTTTTTGTATGCTGAATAAATTATTTTTCTTTCTTTCTTTCTTTCTTTCATATTAATAAATATACATATATATATACATATATTTTGTAAATAAATACATATTATACATAGAAAAACACCCAGACTCAACACAAATATTTGAGAAATCGTAACAAATATTTGTGTCCGGTGGGGATCGAACCCACGACCCTCGGCGTAGAAGGCAGGAGTACTATCCGCTACGCTATCGGGACAGTCAACTTGAAAGGGGATAATTTTACACTAAGCTTATGTATAAATACATACATATATCACGCTTTTATCCTCACTCATTGGAGAGTAGGCAGAGTGTTAACGGCCGTAAGAATAGGGTCGCTATCGCCACGTCTGACATTTTTGAGGATTGTTTTCCAAGTTAGTTTCAGAAAACATGTGTATCACTATAGTGACAGGTTGTCAGCCTGTCGCCTAAAAATTGTAATACACCAATAGTCACGAGTCCCTTAGTCGCCTCTTACGACAACGGCGGGAAGGATGTGGAGTGATGCTATTCTAAACCGGCTCCACACGGCAAGTGATACACGGCTCTCAATATTTGTAGACGTAGCGATACCGACCTAATTTTTACGGCCGTTGGCGATCTGCCTACCCCGTAAGGGATAAAGATGTGATATGTGTATGTTTCTGTATGCATGTATCTATGACGTACCTATATGTATGCACTTTTAGTGTCGCCGCGGTTAATAAAATTGTTATAAGAAATAGAAAATGTGTCCTACATTTTTCTCTTTGTTACAATGACTAATTTCAACTTACAAAAAGTTAAATGTAAAATTTACTACTTTGTAAATAAGAAATAAACAAAATAAACTGTTGATACGAAAGTTAGAACGAAAGTTAGAACAACGCTCAAACTTTCGTTCCATTCCAAAAACTAATAATAATTTTGAAGTATAATTTTATTATTCAGCACTGCATATTTTGCCTGATCTGTTTTAAATCCAATTTCTGCTGCGAGATGGCAGCAGGTGCGTTAGTGGTATAAATATGATTAATTTAAAAAGTTTCGTCAACTCACAGTGATCAATCTTGGTTGGTGAACAGCTGGGTTGCCAGCTACAAGGACAATTTAGCAGGATATTGTTTTGTGGTGAAATACTCTCAATAGCCTTGTGATGCCGGGTTAGAATAGCATCACCCTACATCCTTCCCGCGGGTGTCGTAAGAGGCGACTAAGGGACTCGAGAATATTGGTGTATTACAATTTTTAGGCGACAGGCTGACAACCTGTCACAATAGGTACACATGTTTTCTGAAACAACCTTGGAAAACAATCCTCAAAAATGTCAGACGTGGCGATAGCGACCGTATTCTTACGGCCGTTAACGCTCTGCCTACCCTGCAAGGGATAAAGGCGTGATTTATGTATGTACTAGCTGGTACCCGCGACTTCGTTTCGCTGACTTAGTATTTTAGATGATAAAATAACCTTGTTTCCTTCACTAACGTCCTAAATTATAGATGCTAATCTGGGCTCCTATTAGTGCTCCTTGTGGACTACGTCAGGAACACCAAACCTTATAAGTCTATATGCCAGCAGAAACTACCCATCAAGCAGAACAACTTTTGCTTTCGTGCCATATCTTTATCTCGTATAGTTTAGGTGGGCTCCTGGTTGTGCACCTGGAGGTCTACATCAGGTACTCCAAACCTTCAAAGTCTATATGCCACCAGAAGCTACCCATCCAGTTGAACATTTTTTGCTGGTGCCATGTCTGTATCTCCTATAGTTTAGGCGGGCTCCTGGTGGTGTACCTGGTGGTCTACTGAAGGTACTTCAGACCCTCGAGTGGTGAAAAAAAGTAGCCTATGTCCGTTCTCGGTATCTTACTAATCTCTGTGTGAAATTTCATGATGATCGGTTCAGTGGTTTGGCCGTGAAAGCGTAGCAGACAGACAGAGTTACTTTCGAATTTATAATATTAGTATGGATGTATGTATGGAGCGTCGGTGGTCAAGTGGATAGGACATTGTTTTTACAATTGTGAGACGCGAGTTCGATCCCCGCCATGTACCAATGTGTTTTTACTCACATACATTTATCGACTGCTCTTACGGTGAACGAAAAACATCGTACGGTGATGAAACTCACATTCAAATAAGAATTCAGGTGATATTTGAAAATGACTTCAGGCCAGGTTAGCCTTCGGGTTGCAGAAGTCAGATGGCAGTCCCGCTGTGAAAGACTTGTTCGACGTCAAATCCCCTAGGTTAGGTAGCCGACCCCGACAGAGAACGGGATAAGACAAGGATAATGATGAATGAAATGATGGAGGTTGTAAGTTTATGCAATATCACATTAATTTGATAGAAAGTATGTATGTTTCTTTGCTTTGGATCTACATATATAAGTCGCAACAGCTGGCCTTGTGCCTTCATTGTGCTGATCGGTCTTTGTAAAATAGGAAATTTAAAATGTCCTTGCATCTGACAGACGCATGCGTTAAGGATGCTCTGAAAATGTCGTGCGTTAGATGTGAGAACCAGAAGGATCTTTAGAATAGATTCTTGAAAAGCACGTCACGAAAAGACGTAATATTTCAGTGTGGTATCACTAAAGCACGCATGGTAACACATCATCAACGTGAAGTTATTAACAAATTCGCCAGCCAAGTTGCAACTTCCGCCATGTTGTGAACAACTCCAATTTTCGAACTTGTCAAGAATTCACACTGTATAATTAATTATTTAAAAGTATTTTCGCTGCAAGACATACTCTTATCACTGGTGTTTAATATGGAATTTCGGATGTTTAAATAATTATACTGGGTGTAAAAAAAATAGCTATGTTTCTTGGGGAAAGTTGTTCAGTTTCATGGGCTGAATCACCTCTTAAAGTATTTGCAGCTAATATTTTTACACCTTATATTGGAAAATAGCGGTTGCACCAGCTACTAATAGTGTTATCTTGTGATAACTCCAACCAGCTGCAGAATAAAAATCTTTATAGTACTACAATACCAACGGCTAGAAACGGGGTGATGCTATTCTAGTTGGCATACCACCGGCATCATGTAGCTGCTTATCAAAACCCAACTGTAACATACATCCGTGCTTTACCAACTCGTGAGTCGATAGGGGAACGACAGCCTGTCACAGACTGAATAACTGCGAGCTCTTTCTCTCTTTTCGTGTGGGACACCGAGTCGTCCAACGACCCGATGAACCCTAGTGTCAGAATTTTTGAACCGCCTTCTACAAGTAGCAGGCTTCTGACATGGTTGTGTATCGATCGTCGTCTAAGTGATCATAGACAGCAATCGGGACGTTAACGTGCCATCCGAAATATGGAACCATCTTTCTTACGCCTAAGTTGTAAATGGCTGTAATAAGTGTTAATACACATGAAACCCTCGAGTCCCTTAGTTGCCTCTTATAACACCCGCCGGAAGAATTGGGGTGATGCTATTCTATGGCGCCATCACACGGCAAAATAATAAGTAGTATTAGGAACTTCATGATTATTAGAAGTTGAAGGTTAAAAAACTAACGTTATCTTTAGGTTTAATGATCTGTTCCACCAAAACTTAATTACAGAGCCCGCGGCAGGGCGAAGAGGCGGGGGGGGCATGATTGATGACGTCACAGCACACGATGCAAGCGCCACCGTGTGGATTTATCTACTTCGGCTGGTGAGAGCAGCTGATGGCTGATGTGTAATTAACTTGCAAACTGAAAACATGTTGCGGGCGCAAGTTTCAGGGGGCGGTTAAATGGGGTGAAAACGTCTGGAAATACAGGCTGTAAAAATATTAGCTGCAAATATTTTAAGGGATAAACCAGCCCATAAAACTGAACAACTTTCCCTAAGAAACTTAGGTCGAAGTATAAGATAATTTTTTTGACCTACAACACAAACTGACTCAGTCGGTCGGTACCTTTGTATAGGGGGCCCAAATAATTTGTTCATATTTCGACCTAGGTTTCTTGGGTAAAGTTGTTCAGTTTCATGGACTGGTTTCACCCCTTAAAATATTTGCAGCTAATATTTTTACACCTTATACATATAAGAAAAAAAAACGGTTGTCAGTTGTCAGTAAGTTATTGATGATAGTTGAACGTGCCAACATCATAAGAAAATATTGATGGAATAGTTGCATTTTTCAATCACGCTTTAAATGGATCGCCTTAGAGGTAACGCCTCAGAGGTGAGGGGTGAGGTAACGCCGCATGAGGCATCTTTTTTTGTCACGTCAAAAAAAGGTACCTGCAATCTCCATAATATGGTGTAAAAATATTCGCTGCAAATATTTTATATATAGGCTTTCTTACGTCTTGGAAATTGGCATACAGCATTCATTAAGTTCGTCATAAATCTTTCTTAGTATAAAACATAATTCTCTTTGTAACTAATAAATAAAACGTGACTAAAGCTAAAGTACCTAAGTACAACTGCATGTAGCGAACTTAGTACTGTGCTCTCCGCTCTAGTGGTAGTAACAGTAGGCTAGCAGTTTTGCTGAGTCTTCCCATAGTAAAATTGCAATAATTCTAGATAAGCAATTTTTTTTCTTCGTTAGATTATATTTCTTACTAAATATTAACGAAATTCACCTAAATTTTAAATTGGCAAATAGGTAAAAAAACAAACAGTACACAAAAGGTAGGTAAGGTACACCTTATAGGTACGTAGGCTATAGTAGGTAGGACTGATGGACCTGTCATGTTGATTTTCTGAAAGTGATTGTCCTGTGTTTTATCTTGTTCTGAGTTTTTCTTTTATTGTAGGTACTTTTACAATTTTCTGTTTTGTAAAATTAAAGCATTATCTACTGTATTGTAACTTTTTTTCTTTTTCGTGTGAGACACCAAGTCGTCCAACGACCCGATGAACCATAGTGTCAGAATTTTCCAACCGCCTTCTACAAGTAGCAGGCTCCTGCCTGACATGGCTTTGTAACGACTGCTGTCTAAATGATTGATCTGATCATAGACAACAACCGGGACCTACGGCTTAACATGCCATTCGAAACACGGTACCATCTTACATACAGTCCGCAATGCCCTAACCAGACTAGGAACAAATTCACTAAATTGAAAGCTAAAAATTGAGTTTGCTGGAGTACAAAAAAGCTGTACGTGTTTCTGTTGTGGCTTATTTTTTGTAATTCGATTCAACGTAGCACAACCTTCCCTTATCTGATCCGGCTACATAAGAAACTTTTAAAAGTTTTCGCATAACTTGGTCAACTTGCTTGTTTGAGTCAGTCGGACCCAACCACATGTGGGGTAGATAGATATCCGACTACCCCGCCTACACAGGGCCAGAGTAAGGATTGGTGCCCATAGAAAACGGTACTCCATTTTACATACACATATCACGCCTTTATCCCTTAGTAGGCAGAGCGTTAACGGTCGTAAAATTATGGTTGTTATTGCCACTTCTAACAAGTATTGAGGGTCCTTTCAGATGATTCGTGTATCACTGTAGTGACGGGTTGTTACTAACAACCTGTTAGCCTGTCACCTAAAAACGTAATACACATGGAACCCGGTGGAAGACTCGGTGTCCTACTTTAAAAGATACAGTCCCTTAGTTGCCTTTTACAACACCCGCGGGAAGAAATGGGGTGATGCTATTCTAAACCGGCATTACGCGGCAATAGTAGGTAGGTAGTCTATTTTAAAACTATTTATAATGCCCGTCATTACTAGGACACCACTCCTGACTCAGAAGGAGTTTTAGGTACGTACGAGTATGTAGGTATGCAAGTATGTGGGCACCTATGTACGTATATGGTTGTCCACATACATACGAGTACATAGGTGGAAAATGGGATGACCAAATAAAAGAAGATTTTTAATGTGAAATGACGCGACTTTATTATCGGACGATCGGATGCGAACAGTTGCAGCCGAAGCTGCTTTCTATGTACACCAGCGCCGCCTACCGTTATCCTAACGGCTAATTTGTGAACTACCAAGTAATAACGACATCTATTCAAAATCACCTTAATTATCTAACGTTGCGCGAGCGCAAGGCCCTAAAAGGTAAGTAATAATTTAACATAGTTAAACAAGGTATCGATAGATGGCGCTTGTGTTAAACATGGTCCACCCTAACTAAGTACCTAACTTCATCCTAACTTTAGTTTCAGCAAATCTATAAAATGAAAACAAGTTAGGTACAATGTAAACAACTCAAAGGCAGTTAAATGGAATCTACATGTTTCTAAACAAGTGCAATAATAGTTAGATTACTAGCGACACAAGTGATCAGCACGTATTTACTTTGAAGAAGTACCTTTAAGTATATAATGAAGTTCTTAAATAATTGACACTTATTAAATTAATCTAAGTACATCGTATAATGTAAAAAGTAATTAAATTTACTAAAAGTTATTAAAAAGGTAAAAATTAGGAACCCCATAAATTACACAAAGGCAAATTGGATGACCTAACCATACTTATAGGTAATTAAATATATAAAGGCTGGAATTTTATAAATTTACACATTAGTGTTAAATAGAAAAGCAAACGTTACAACTTTTGAGTTTTACCACAGAACCTTTACAGAAATTTAGTCAATATCGTTTAACGGAATAACGCAAATATTATTAAAAGCTCGTTTTATCACCCCTCGTTGCGTCTTGATAGTAGCCACCCTGGTGATGTCATCTCGGCCCGCGTGACATTCGATTATTCTTCCCAGCCGCCAACAACACGGCGGGACCTTGTCATCCTTGATTAGGACCACCGTACCCACGGTTAGGGCTGGCCCCTTGGCGGCCCTCCACTTCGTGCGCTGCTGGAGAAGGCCCACGTAGTCGCGCGACCATTGCCGCCAGAAGTCTTGCTTCATCTGCTGGATCTGCTGATAGTGATTGAGCCTATTAGTTGGCACATCGCGGTGGTCGTGATCCGGGAGGCTAGATATTGACCTTCCGATCAAGAAGTGAGCAGGCGTCAATACAAAAATGTCATCAGTATCGGAAGAGGGTATTGGACATAGAGGGCGGGAGTTTAGAATCCCTTCAACTTGAATTAATAAAGTCAAAAACTCTTCATAAGTTAACAGAGCCTGACCAACAATGCGTTTGAGGTGATATTTGCAGCTCTTTACTGCTGCCTCATGTAACCCTCCCATATGGGGTGCATAAGCTGGGAGGAATTTATGTGTGATACCTTCATTCGCGCTGTAATTGACAATGTCTGTAGAGTAGGTATTTAAAAATTGCTGTAACTCGGACAACTCGTTACGGGCCCCAACAAAGGTAGTAGCATTGTCACTCACCATAATGCGAGGTTTACCTCTTCGATAAGTAAATCTACGTAATGCGGATATAAATGCCTGCGACTCCAAACTGGATATCAATTCAATGTGAATCGCCTTGGTGCTGTAACATACAAAAATGCCAATATAGCACTTATAACATTTATAGCCACGAGTTCTACGATCCCTCAAGGTATATGGCCCTGCATAATCGATTGTCGTAGTATCCCATACAGGTGAAGGTGTTGCCCTTGACATAGGCAAATTACCCATTATGGGGGAGGTCGTCTTTGGGTTGACCCTGAAACATTTCACACACGCTCGCACTATCTTATTCGCTAGACTCTTACCGTGCGTCGGCCACACCCTTTCGCGTACAGAAGATAGCAGCAGCTGCGGTCCAGCATGTAACAGACGCTCGTGCTCGCTTCGTACAATGAGCTTGGTCAGAGGGTGAGTATGGTGTAAAATGATTGGGTGTTTTTTGTCATGTGCATAGTTAGTGTCAGTCAAACGACCCCCTACACGTAATAAGCCATTTTCAATAAACGGCCTCAAATCTAATAAAGTAGATTTTTTTGGAATTGGTTTGTTGTTTTGTAATAACTTGTATTCTATAGGAAAAGCATCTATTTGTGCTAATTGCATTAATTTGCTTGAAGACCTACTTAATTCATCCACTGAAAGTGGGCCGTTAAGTTTATTGTTCGCGTTTCTCGAATTATTAATAAATCTCCACATATATGCGAAGACCCGATATAATTTTGTGTTTCTCGAGTATTTATTAAATAAATCCTGCCTAAATAAATTAGGTTGATTTTCGTCGTCTACCGTCGCGCAGCAAATAACATTAGTCCCGGTTGCGATTTCTGATTCGCTTCCGCGCGGTGACTCAGCGCTTGGCCATTCCGACCGTGCCTTCCGAAGCCACGAAGAGGCGTGCCACCACAACTCACTTCGCGCGAGCCCTTCCGCGGAAACGCCACGTGTAATTAAATCCGCGGGATTTTCGTGAGTGCTTACCCAACCCCAATCACCTATATTCGTTAACGATTGTATCACTTTGACTCGATTGCCAATAAAGCTTTGTAATTTACTGGGTTGAGTTTTAATCCAGGCTAAAACTACGGTTGAATCGACCCAAAAATTTACGGAGGATAGCGGTATTTTAATCGCGTCTTTAATTTCTGCGTAAAGATTAGCTAATAATACTGCCCCCCTTAATTCCAATTTAGGTATTGTCTCTTTGCGCGCTATTCTAGATTTAGAACATAATAAACGCACAAGAATGTTACCTTGTTTATCAGTCGATCGTAGGTAGATTGCCGCGCCGTAAGCAGATAGATTGCTGTCCGAATACCCGTGCAGTTCTACCGAACAGTAGTTATGAATCGTTACTTGACGCGGTACGGACAGCATATTGAGCGTTTGAATGTTTGCGTAAAATGATTTAAATTCTTCGGTTAATGAACTTGGTAATTTTTCGTCCCATCCTGTCTTATCAATAAAAAGACGTTGAATAAAAAGTTTACCCTTAATCAAAACAGGAGTGAGCAAACCGAGCGGATCAAAAATTGACGACAAAATTGACAACGCCTTTCGTTTAGTTAATTGATCGCCTATCGGTTTATTTTTAAACGCGAATGTTAGTTTATCGTTTTCATGGCACCACGCGAGCCCTAGTACCTTACTCGAACTGTCCCCAAACGAAACTGGTGAGTCTGATGAAGTGTTTGTGCTGACTGTACTTACATTATTCAGTAACACCTGCGAGTTTGACCGCCACTTCCTGAGCTTAAACTTCGCACCCTGTAGAATATTATCTACCTGACTTACTGTTTCCGCCATCTTATGCTCGCTCTCACCGCTATAGATTAAGTCATCCATGTAAAATCCATCAGTGATAGCTGCCGATGCGTCTGGGAACTGCTTCTCGTTATCGTAGGCCAGCTGACGTAAACAACGCGTGGCTAGGTACGGTGCACACTTCAATCCGAAACTCAATGTATTAAGGGCATAAATACCTATAGGTTGACCTGGGTTCTCGCGCCATAGGATGCATTGCAGGTTGTGTTGTTGAGGGTTAATATATATCATACGGTACATTTTTTCGATGTCCGCGCATACGACAAAAGAATTTATTCGAAATCGTAATAATAAGTTGATCAATTTATCTTGTTGTATAGTACCCTTGTACTGTATATCATTGAATGACAGGCCACTATCTGTTGGACAAGATGCATCGTATACAACCCTAACAGGGGTGGTTTTCTTCTCGTAATTAACTACAGCATGATGCGGTGTAAAATTACAAAAACCTTCAGGTGGATTCTGAAGTTTGATCATATGGCCTGATTGTTCGAATTCTCGCATGTAATTTATATAATGTTGTTTGAAGTCGGGGTTTTTTGTAAATTTTGCTTCTAAGTTTTTTAATCGTTTGTAAGCTATGTGACGTGACCTCCCTAGAGAAGATGGATCCTCTTTTAATGGGATTGTCACTATGAAGTTACCCTCATCCGAACGCGAGTGAGTATTAAATATCTCCTCACATTGTTTCAGCTCATCATCTGGGAACTTCTCACATTCTGGCTCCGGCGGCCTATCCCATAGGCTACCTAGTATGTTCTCGCTACCCTGGCTCTCGATAGAAACAAAGTTACACCCTACTTGCGTATTCGGCTGTGAAATCATAACATCGCCAGTCAGAATCCACCCGAATCGTGTTTTCTGTAAATCGGGGAGACCTTTACCTAACTGATGCTGACCCACGCGTAAACTCTTATAAAATTGACCCGCGCCTATAATCATATCGACTTGGCCTTCAAAAGACGAAAAATCGTCAGCTAACTTCATACGCTTTGGAATTTTTATATTTTGTAAGTCACATGGTTGAGTTACCTTACATAAGCTTGGTACTATAAGACATGACAAATCGATCGAGTAGGAATCGTTTTTAGATTGGACGGTAACGTTACAAAAGTGGTTTACCTCGGTTAAACTACCATTGAATCCGCGTACCTGCATGTTTATTTCGTGTTTAGGTAAGTTAAGTGCATCGCACGCTCGTTGCGTAATGAGATGGTTCATTGACCCGTTATCTAGAAGTGCTCGGAAAGTATGTAATCGGTTCTCGTTATCGCGAATATCAATTAATACGGTAGACAATAGTCCAGTCGTAATAATTGATTGCTCGCGGCCCGGTTGCACAAACGAAGTGTTTATTACCGGTTTAACTTGGGTTTCCGATTTTTGTTTAGACTCGAAATTACTTGTATGATTTATTTGGTTTATTGAATGGTTTGATTGATTTGATTGGTATGATTGGAAATTAGGTTTTTGGTTAGATTGAAATTCATAGAGTGTTGTGTTTCGTGGTGTGAGTGTAGGGTTATGTAGGTATGTATGATGCTTACCAGAACAGACCCTGCACCTGCCTCCTTTGCAATTCTGGGTCCCATGGTTCCCCATACAATTCATACAGAGACGAAGCCTTTTAATAGTGCGAATGCGTGCTTCTATGTCTTGTGCTAGGAATTTAGGACATTGGTTTATAAAATGCAAGTCATTACAGTTTGGACAACGATTACCAGGGTTACCTCTCGGGTTTGCATGACTCGTAGCCACAAACGTTTTCTTCACGGCACCACCGGGCTGATTCCCATTGGATTGATGTGCAGTTAATGTGTCCAGTACGTCAGCACGCTCTCTAATAAATGATTTAAAATCTTGCAATGTTGGCAACTCCTTGGAGCTGATTCTCTCCTCCCACTTTCGCTGTAAGGAAGGGTCGAGTTTAGAGGACAAGAAAAATATAATTAGCAAGTCCCAGTTATCTATATCAACATTTAATGACTTGATTGTTCGTAAATGTTTAGAAATGTTATCTACAAAACTTCGTAGGGCGATTGGATTCGCGGGCACCATATCGACATTAAACAGAGCTTTTAAATGGTTGCTAATTATTATGCGTGGATTATTGAATCGCTCGCACAGTAATTTCCATGCTAAATCGTAACTATCTTCATTATACTCTAATGAGGCAATAACTTCAAGTGCGCTACCCTTGAGGCAAGTCCGTAAATATTTATATTTTAAAATAGGTTTTAGGTTACTTTGGTCAATTATAGCATCGAAAGTGTCACGAAAGTCGACCCAGTGTTTTATGTCCCCATCAAAACTAGGTAATTCGATCTCTGGGTACTTAATACAATCACTTTCAACTGGCCTACTAGGACCGCCACTACCAGAACTACCCGAATTCCCTGGCTCCGGCTTTTTAATTAACGACCGGGCTAAGGCGACGGATTCATAGTACTTCGTTTCGAATGCCTCCCTCTCAGCTAATTGTACCTCATAGTCAGAACATATCGTTTCGATAGTGTCCTGACATGATTGAAATTCAACGAAAACTTCTTCTATATTACTTGTACGTAACTCCAAGTCTAATAGCTTTACAACAGGAATATTTGTTTTACCCAGCGAATCTACGTACTTTTTGTACAAAGTTAACTTGCCTTTTAATACCCCGCGTTCACGTTTTAACGCCGGTAACCGCTCTGACTCTAATTTCGCCCCCTCTTCCGATTCCTTAACCATTTTTAAATTGTATTAAAAAATGCCAAACTCACGCGACCAGTTGGTACTTAGCCTCCCAAAGTGTGATGCTCCTTCTTCACAACGCTCGGGTCCAAGATTCCACGATGATTCCACGTTTGTAATGAATGATGTTTGTAATGGCGCTCGTTGGTAATTAGGTATGTCGCCGCCTCGTCCGATCGTGCGAATTTTCGTCAATCAGGGCTCGTCGACACTTGATTCTTCTTGATTTCGTTGTATCTTCCTTTAATTGATCCTTCCACACAATTATTTCGGCTCTCCTGCAGAAATATCGCACTCCGCGTGCGTGTCTCAGAAGGCACGTAGATGGTCGGTACGTAGCACGTACTAAACTCCGTAAAAAGCTGGAAAATAGAATTCCGCGCCTATGCTACGGGGTTTTACTGTACCCCACTGAGAGAGCTATCGAACATAGGGGTCACCATGGAAAATGGGATGACCAAATAAAAGAAGATTTTTAATGTGAAATGACGCGACTTTATTATCGGACGATCGGATGCGAACAGTTGCAGCCGAAGCTGCTTTCTATGTACACCAGCGCCGCCTACCGTTATCCTAACGGCTAATTTGTGAACTACCAAGTAATAACGACATCTATTCAAAATCACCTTAATTATCTAACGTTGCGCGAGCGCAAGGCCCTAAAAGGTAAGTAATAATTTAACATAGTTAAACAAGGTATCGATAGATGGCGCTTGTGTTAAACAATAGGTAACACACAAGTGTTTATTTCGCGAGTTGCAGCCCAACAGCTTGGTTAACGTTGACATAATTAAAGTGTCAAGTGACACTGGCTATTATTAAAATCCCTTAAATTTGATATCGGATTATCGGAACGCAAAATAAAACTTTGAAAATTCTACAGTCAAGTTATTATTGATTTTAATTGATACATACATACACATATCACGCCTATATCCCTGGTGGGGTAGGCAGAGCTTCAATGACCATAAAATTACGGTCGTTATCGCCACGTCTGACAAATATTGAGATAATTCGTGTCTCACTATAGTGACAGGTGTTCAGCCTGTCGCCTAAAAGCTGTAATACACCTGAAACCCTAAGTCCCTCAGTCGGCTTTTACGACACCCACGGGCAAGAAATGGAGTGATGCTATTGTAAGCCGGCATGACACGGTATTTAATTGATTATGCTACTAATTATCATTTTTGGAATCCATTGAACCGAGGACCTTAAACTCATATGGGCCCAATAATAATAATAATCCTTTTATTTCAGGCTACTAAGGCCCATAGAATAAAATAATATGATACAATATAACTTAAAAATCTATAAACATACTATAAATGCACTACAATAAATAAAACTATGTTGGCACTTTTCGTGACGGCGACTCACGTTGCACGACCAATACATACCCCTGGATAAGTACCCCTAAATCCCCCCCTGCTTGCTGCCCACTGCCACATCCACTGTGTACCCGATTTCCATGTAAATTGCCCGACGGATTCTTCCCGACTCGTAATATTTTTGTTGCTGAATACATAATTTATGTCCGACAGACAGTGGACTTTATTTATTAGTTTCCTATTGAGTTCTGTCTGAAGAAAACTTTTGCCGGCAAAAAATTACAATGGGAAGTAGAATATGGAATAAGAATTGTTGTTTCGTTGTTATTAGTCTATGATAGATAATATATTATTTGATACTATTTCTTTTCATAATAACTTTCACAACAGTATAACGAAAAAGAATATTTTTTTACAAAAATGTAGAGCTCAGCAAATAAATTATTACTTACAGCGCCATCTACCGTCACTTTTTGTAACTACGAAGACACAGTAGCAGCGCCGGGCCGCGTCGTGCGTGCGACGGTAGATGCGTCATCGGTAGGTGTATGGTTTACTTACGATTATGAGCAAGTAAGATTAGATTACAGGGTAGCTTTGTCATAAAGCAAAGCGTAGAATGCATACTATCATACCAATAAAATAATGATAATAATATTTTAATCTATGAGAATTTAGGCACTGAATACGTTCTACTATTTATAATTTGTATTTTCAACCAAACTGACACCTCCCGTATGGTCTAGTGGCTAGGATACCTGGCTTTCACCCAGGAGGCTCGGGTTCGATTCCCGGTACGGGAAATCTCTTTTTAATTTTTTTGGCGTTATTTACCTTGCAACCAAGATGATTCGGTGTGCGTAGACTTTTTCCTCCGCTGTGCCGAGTATGAAGACGATGTCTGCTGAATCCTGGTCTTCCGACAGACGCTGCAGGTCTCGAAGAAGTCCTGGGAGACCAGCGCGCTCTACTGATGCTGTGCAGCAGGTACCAGTCACTCGCGAAGACATTGTCAAAGATTAAAACACTTTTTTGAGATCACTTGAGGTTTAGGTAGGTACGGTACCTACCTAGTTTTCGTAAATAAACGGCTAGGAAGGTAATTACAACCACGTAAATAATCACAATCTAAGGAACTCAGAACTTATTGTTATTGTCTTCGTTATTATCACAGGATAGGTTCAACAGTAAACAAATCACAACTAAGGCAAGATTCGGTACAAACACTAAAAATGTTTGAAAAACACAAATTAGGTATTTCACTTTCACCTGTTGATTACTACAGTAAAAAGTATTCCAAACAAGTTAACACTTTTTAAAACTACAGTTTCATTCAAAAATCGATAGTTTATTGCTAAAGTAACTTGTCAACATAACCTCACTCGCATAGCTCAGCTTCCACTACAAATATCTCGAGCTTGAATCATTTTGTTGTCCAGTTCTCTCCGTATTGAATAAGCCTTAGTTTTTTTACAAGGAACAAGCCGGGTCATCGTGCCTCTTAGAGCAACAAAGCCGTAAAAGGCTGAGAACAGGTTTTATTTCGCGCAGGTAGAGCTGCCTTACGTATCTCCATCTTTGTCATACTGGCTCTACGATGCTCGGGCTTGCGGTGGGCTATTTCGACCGGGCAGACATCGGCCTCCGTGGCGCAATTGGTTAGCGCGTTCGGCTGTTAACCGAAAGGTTGGTGGTTCAAGCCCACCCGGGGGCGATAACTTTTTACCACTTTACAAGAATTAATGTATTTTATCGTACCTATATTGTTAGCATTGCCACGCGTTGCGTTGATATTTAAAAAAATATGTTCTGCTGTGCCTACTTATGAATTAGGCATTTTTTTGGGGAAAATATCGTCTAACAATATTTTACTACTAGATACGTCTAATAGTCTAGGCGCCACACTACCTACTCATTATTTCAAAATAATTTCTGAATTAATCGTTTGACATTTTACATTACAAATTCACAATCGTAAAGTTTACTGACAAATGCAACTAAATCATAAGGTTTTTTTTAGAATGTAAACAGAGAGAAGAATCAAAGACATCGCATCCAATAAACGGGGTAGGCAGAGCATTAACGGCAGTAAAAATATGGCCGCTATCGCCACGTCTGAAATAGTTCTACATATCGATAGAAACTACGGCAAGTGTTATAAATACATAAAAACCTTCCTCTTGAATCACTCTATCTATTAAAAAAACCAAAATCAAAATCCGTTGAGTAGCTGTAAAGATTTAAGCAAACATACATACCTACAGACAGACGCGAAATGCGATTTTGCTTTATACTATGTTATATTTTTTATACTATGTTATGTACCTAGTGATTTATTACAATTTTTATTCTGGATTTTAGCTTGATACCTGTGACGTCTGTCAGAAATTTCCAGGCAAATGCTAGGACATAAGGTCCATTTTCCTTTGTTTACTTCTCCTATATTTATAAATTATATTAAACTTTTATTATAATTAAATCTTCCTATATTTTATAAAACTTTGCCTACAGTTTATTTTTCTCATTGAATAACTGTTTGGTTGTTTGTAAATAAAGTGTATGTAGTAATACAGACAGTGCTAGTCGTAGGAACTGCTAACTGGCAGGTCGGAAATGACAGGCGTCGCCAGCGGAAGCGGCGCGACGCGCGAGCCTGCGATAGCGACGTCCGGTTGAAACGCTGCGTCGGCGGGATACGCACGTCTTGCTGAGGGGCTGCGGCTTATCTTGATATTGGGCTTATTTTCAAGTTGGAAAATTTTATTATACCTACCTACGTAAAATCCGATTCAATCAAGCCGTTTTTTTCATAGGATTTGACTTGAATGGATTAATGTATGGACCTTCCATACAAAATGTAGCAGCCGAGAGAGAAATATGAATCCTATCCTATTTACAAAAAGCAATTAAATACCAACAGAAATTAAACTGCTACCAGATCCAACATCGATCCATGCGACTTATCAAAGATATTATTCACAATAATCCATGGTTTTGAAGTTTAAACTAATGAATAAGTAGGTATCCAGATGATGATAATGATAATGAAAACAAGCAGTCAATAATTTTCCACATTGCGTAATACGGAAAACAATCATGTCAGATCAGTCTTTGATCTACAGCGTACCGAACACTTCAACTACATCAAAGTATCCAATTTATAGTTTGTTTTCCAATTGCCCCAATTTTAGCGTTAACTACCACTTCATACTTTAGTTTATCACGCCTTTGGTTTTTAGGGTTCTTCATTTATCGTTGGCGTTTATCGTAGGGTTCATCGGGTCGTTGGACGACTCGGTGTCCCACCCGAAAAGAAGAAGAAGATTTATCGTATAAGATGTATATATATTTTTGTGTCTGTTTACATGTCATGCATTTACCTATCCTATACGGGGTGCAAGGGACAGCGTCCCGAATACTGATAGGGTGCAAGCAGACCATGAAACTGAACAACTTTTCCCTAGGAACATATGTCAGGAAACGTCATAAAAATTTGGCTTCCCAAAGTAAATGCAGTCAGCTGATCAGATTTTTTGTCTTTTCCTGGCATATGTTCCTAGGGGAAAGTTGTTCAGTTTCATGGTCTGCTTGCACTCTATCAGTATTCGGGACGCTGTCCCTCACACCCTGTATAACATCCTACATCTGTAGATTTTATATCAAAGCATATTTTATTCACCTTTTTTCACTATGTATGTTTTTTCTGACGGAACCCAGAAACTTCATGTGTTTTCTTCATCCATACATTTATGTAGTATCTTTCATACACTCCCTATCATATTTCATTGTGTTCATTTGGACAGATGTATTATTGTATGGCTTCTAACGATCTTGTGGAGAGACGCATGGCGTTGGTCTGGGGTTTGTGTGAGACGCCATACATTAGTCACATCGAGTATTTTACAACAACATTTTTTAGGGCTCTCTTGTATACTGAGTCTTAGTCGAACCTTACTTATAAATTCTGTTATGTTTGATCATAGAGTGAGTGGTAAGAAAGCCCAAAACTTACTATAGAAAACAAAAGTATTCAATTTATAATCTAGGTCTTTGAATTATCTAGGTACATTTATAATTATTATGGTTTTTTGACATACTTATCTTAAAAAATATTTAAGAAAATCTTGTTCATTTGGACACCGTCTGAAAATTGGATCATACAATGTGTATTATACACATACATACACACACATATCACGCCTATATCCCTGGTGGGGTAGGCAGAGCGTCAACAACCGTAAAATTACGGTCGACATCGCCACGTCTTACAAATGTTTGAGGGTCGTTTCGGATAAGTCGTGTAGCACTATAGTGACAGGCTGTCAGCCTGTCGCCTAAAATTGCAATACACACCCTCGAGTCCCTCAGTCGGCTTTTACGACACTCACGGAAAAGAAATGGGATGATGCTATTCTAAGCCGGCATCACACGGCGTGATATGTGTAAAAATAAGCCCGAAATATCCAGGGATGTTAGACCCTCAATATCATCCTCATGTTTCTAAGGACGTGAGTTCAGTAACGAGCTTGATGACGTGTTTATTGACAACTGCGTCCTGCAGTGTTCATGAGCCCATCTCAAGGTGAAAGTCAGCTGGCAGCCTGGTTTCATTCAAGCACCCCTGTGAACTAATGAGAGAAATACGAACTCACAATAAAACTAAGCAGTAATGATGATCAGTTTTGGTTATTTGGGAGACTTACAGATAGATTTATGGGTAAAGATACGTCGCGGGTGAGTGTCACAAAATAGGACAAAAATATCAAAATTTACATAACACTGCATGGGTGGCAGAATTTAATTCTTCTGTGTTCGATTCTTGAATTAAATAACAAAAAATTAATGATGCCTAGCATCACTCAATTTCATTTCCCGTGGGACTCGAAGGTTCCACGTGTATTACAACTTTAGGCGACAGGCTGACAACCCGTCACTACAGTGATACACAAATAATCCGAAAGAGCCCTGAATATTTGTCAGACGTGGCGATAGCAGCCATATTTTTACGACCGTTAGCCTACCCCGCAAGGGATAAAGGTATGATATGTATGTACCTTTTAGAAATAATACCTACCAACGTAAAACGATTCCACTAAAAAGTCATTCAATTTGGTATTTAAGGTCCCGAAACGGAAGCCGAAAAAAACGTATAAAATCAGGACCGTGCACTATCGCGCGATTGCCGAAGCTCGGCAAATATTTGAAGGCGATTATATCAATCACTGTCGGACGATAGTGGCCTGTGTGCCGAACAAGGCAAACACGCGGGCCGGGATTATCTTCCTTTCCACGGACATATCCTTGTTTGTTAACACGTGTACTGCCGGACAGAGATAACGGGTAAGATACTATTACTAGATTTGAAATAAACCAGAAAATGTCTAAACCTGACCTCAAATAAGTACTACTCCGCTGACTCAACGACTCTAAGGCGGCTCTCCCACTGTACCGCACTCCGTCGCGTAGCGCGGGAGCTCAGGTTTTAAAGTTGTATGTAAGTACATCAGTACGTATCGAAAAACCGCCTACCTACAGCTTAACGTGCCATCCGAAACACGGAACCATCTTACCTACGGACAATAGGGTGGATCAATCCGCAATGTCCTAACCGAGAATCGAACCCGGAACCTTCTGCGTCGCAGGCAGTCGCACTACCACTGCGCCATATCGGTCGTCTGATTCAGCTAACAGCCAGTGACAAGCTATGACACAGAACAGAATAAACAAAACAAAGGCTTCTTACTTTCATCAAACGTTTTTCTGTTTTTCTGACATCTAAGAGCACTAGAAAACCTCTGACAAGCTGTAATTAAACAAAAATATGATAAACAATTCTACGTTAAACCCCCAGCAAGCATGTCGTGGACACTTGACAATGTAATATCTCGTCGCGAGTGCAGCCGGGGTTCAAAGCTAGTATCCTGTATGCAAGCTAATTAAAGTTGCAATGACACTAGAACGCATCTTAACCGGCGCCCCGAGACAATGTTGGGTTGGGAAGGCGCAGGGGTGGAAAGCGGGAAATAAAAACGAACTGCTCAAACAGGAATTTTTAGGTTAGATCTAGACTCTCTACTCTCTACTTCTTGTTATTCTAGAATCACAATTTTAGAACGCTACTAAACAAAAAATTAGTGTGTTTTTCCGTGTGATGCCGGCTTAGAATAGCATCTCACCACATCCTTCCCGTGGGTGTCGTAAGAGGCGACTAAGGGACTCGAGGGTATCAGTGTATTACAATTTTTAGGAGACAGGCTGACAACCTTTCATTATAGTGATACACATGTTTTCTGGAACAACCTTGGAAAACAATCCTCAAAAATGTCAGGCGTGGCAATAGCGAGATAGCGACCGTATTCTTACGGCCGTTAACGCTCTGCCTACCCCGCAAGGGGTATAGGAGTGATTTGTGTATGTATGTGTATGTTTGACCAGATATTTATATATCTCTCTTTTCGTGTGGGACACCGAATCGTCCAACGACCCGATTAATATATACCTACTCATTACTTTTATCATAATTTTGGGGAGAAACACCTATGATATAGGTAAGTAGGTACAGCTATTAAAAATTATCGGTGCTACCTATGTTTTAGTTTTCTATGATTGCGATGATTCTGTTAAGAATGCATTGCCATTCACCCTTTGGCATATTATCTGGGCCGCAAGTCCGTAACGCCATCGAAACTCAACTGTCATTCAATTGCCATTGTGATTTTTCTATAGGTACTTCAAACTGTTAGCAGACTACAAAATTACCGAAATCATCCAACTGAGATCCAATCGACATCCAACTGTAATGATTTTCATTAAGCAGACTTAGGGCCCTGTTTTTGTGTTCTGTATTGTTTCTGACGACAGCTGTCCTTTGCAGACCATATCGGGTAAGAAAATTCTAAAACGCCAGTGTGAATCTAGAATCCAGCTCAGCCCTACACATGAGCTTGGAATGAAGGAACGCTGCATCTGGAGTGAGCTGGAGGGTCGCTGGCGTAATCAGGGCTAATAGAAGCGCGTGTGCTTTGATCTACGTCAAAGCGACGGGGGCCGAACTCGCGACCTGTGCTAGGAATCGCTAGACATGGCAGGAAATATACACATTTTTTTTGTCAGCCTACACTGTCCCACTGCTGGGCAAAGGCCTCTCCCCACTTCTTCCACTCATCTCGATCCCTACCAACCTCCCACCAGTTTTTGTCGTAAGCATCCAGATCGTCCCGCCATCTTTTGCGAGGTCTACATACACATACAAGGTGTAAAAATATTAGCTACAAATATTGTAAGGGGTGAATCAGCCCATGAAACTGAACAACTTTCCCAAAGAAACATAGGTCGAAATATGAAAAAAATTTTTGGACCTCCCATACAAATTGACTTGGTTGGTTGTAATTTTCTATTGGAGGTCTAAAATCTTTTTTCATATTTCGACCTATGTAACCTATGTTCCTTGGGGAAATGTTCAGTTTCATGGGCTGATTCACCCCTTCAAATATTTGCAGTTAATTTATTTACACCCTGTACATACACAAATTACGCCTTTATCCGTTGCGGGGAGGCAGAGCGTTAACGATCGTAAAATTACGGTCGTTATCGCCACGTCTAACAAGTATTGAGGGCCCCTTCAGATATGATTCACGTATCACTGTAGTGTTGTCAGCCTGTCGCCTAAAGTTGTAATACGTGGTAATACACATGAAACCCTCGAGTCCCTTTGTTGGCTCTTACAACACCCGCGGAAAGAGTTGGGGTGATGCTATTCTATGCCGGCATCACACGGGAAACAACGGCAGGAAACCGGCGATGAAAATCAGAACATACACAAAAAAATGCTTTTTCTTAGACGCAGTTAGTCAGAACAGAAGAGATACTGGGAGTGCCACAACTGTTTTATAAAATAGAACGAAAATTGTTGAAAAAATTACGACTACGTTAAATCCTCTAGATGAAACAAGGTTTGACGATATTTCAACTTATCTACTATTATCGCAGACCACATTCCTCAAATCTGTAAGATCTGTCGAACTTGATAAAGAATTTCCCAAACGGCGGCGAACTCGGCAAATAAATTTCTAAAACTTTCACGTCTGCTTTCTGAATTGAATACCTTAGAGACTGAGATTTTACCGAGAACACGAAAAATAATAACCACTACTCAGAGACATACTCTATCTATTTGTGTAACAGATCAAGCCTGCCTTGCTTCGATCAAAACAATTAAACCAATGGATAGGTAATTGATAAGAAAGTGATAATACCCTGATTTCCTGTCTAAACCGTAAAATTCATTTAAAGTATTTATCATTATTTATTACCGTGTGATGCCAGTTTAGAATAGCATCACCCCATTTCTTCCCGCGGGTGTTGTAAGAGGCAACTGAGGGACTCGAGGGTTTATTGTGTATTACAACTTTAGGCGGCCGTTTGATAACCTGTCACTACAGTGATACATGAATCATCTAAAGGGCCCTCAATATTTGTCAGACGTGGCTATAGCGACCGTATTTTTATGGCCGTTGACGCTCTGCCTACCCCGCAAGGGATAAAGGCGTGATTTATGTATGTATGTAAAGTATGGCCGTTTGAATATTTGAGTGTTTAAGGCCATATTTGACAGCTGTCTAACCCATACTAAAGGACATGTCAACAAAGAAAAATTGAGAACACTACAGACCTTATGTATAGCATTACCATGATTTTGAAAGCTGTCAAATATGGCCTATTCGAACGGTCATACTTAAGCTTGTAGCTAACCTGTAAATTATCATCTTACTAACTGTTATCACGGGTATAACTTGCCCAATAAGATTTAATATTTAAGCGTCGCATCCCTGTCTATGCCTTCTAAAGTCTTCGCGATGAGGTAAGGCGCACCCGCTGAAGAGTCTAAACGCTGAGTGCGATATTGTTTTCTTTCTGCTTTGCGCCCGCGCCGCCGCCGCGACGCCCGACGCCCGACGCCCGACGCCGCGAGTCGCGTAATTGATTCTTTTGTGGCATAATTGCGGGAGATCGCATCGGGCAGAGCCGCAGAACGGAGTCCTACTTGAAGGAACAAACGGTGTAGGTATGAATTCAGACGTGAAAGGATGTTGGGAAATTGGAAATAAGTTGAGTCCGATTGTGGAGGCTGACCTGGGCCATCTCCAAGTCAAGTCAAGTCCAAGTAATTGGGTGGACGTGGCGCAGGTCAGGGATTAGTGGAAGAAACTCGTTTCGGGACAAAGAGCCAGAAGAGTTACTTTTTAGTTAGAGTCAGACTCTCTCTTTTCGTGTGGGACACCGAGTCGTCCAACGACCCGATGAACCCTAGTGTCAGAATTTTTCAACCGCCTTCTACAAGTAGCAGGCTTCTGACATGATTGTATAACGACCGCCGTCTAAGTGATCATAGACAGCAACCGGAACCTACGGCTTAACGTGCCATCCGAAAAACGGAACCTTCTTACATATGGACAATCGGGTGGTTCAGTCCGCAATGTCCTAACCAGACTGGGAACAAATTCACAAATTCATAGATATCAACTTTGTGAGTGACCCACCGAGAACCGAACCCGGGGCCTTCTGCGTCAAAGGCAGTCGCATTACCATTGCGCCACATCGGTCGTCAGACTCAGAGACAGACTGTAAAAGGGTCGCTTATGCTATTTATAAACTCCTTTTTCTCTATTAATATCTTATAAACTCCTTTTTCTCTAAGTATCTTTTACCAACATTCTCAAAAATGTCTTTTGATCATCGTTTTTATTCGATGGCGTTTGTCAACGAGTTTAATTAGTTTTCTTTCTGTACTGGTGAGGTCCTGTGAATGGAGTGGCTTGGTGAGTGGCCTGTCCTACAGCAAACCATTGTTCCTGGTGTTTTGTCGGAGACCGCAAACCCGGAAAATTGGTCGGCGAAGGGCGATATTAAAATCAAATAGCGAATGCGGAACCCTCGTCAAATGTGAAGCGAAACGACTGTTTTTGGATAACACGGTGAAGATTGATAAATATTAATAATCTGAAGGAAGCGGAGCGTTATAACGATTGTTGAAAAGGGTGAAATATTATGTTCGAACAAAACATAAAGCTAGTGAAAGAGCGGTACTCACCAAATTCGCGTTAGGTACTTACTTATTTTCAAGTCCAGGTAGGTACCAGCTTAGCTATTTTCGAACTAGAAATATAAACTGGACTAATAATTTATTATCGTTTTTACATCACAACCAAGTAAAACACAACCTTCATTTCATGTTTAGAACAAGAGGTTACATTCCCATCTCATCGGTTTAAATTAGATGTTTATTTCATGTAAGTATCACACACGTTATCTGCGACCTACGATAACAATGTGACGCTATTTTATATTTAGCTGCTACACTATAAAATACAGTCAATGCGTGCATGCGGCACGTGAATCCAAATTTCGAGCCGCAATCACAAGCGTCGGTGGTGTAATGGTCAGCATAGTTGCCTTCCAAGCAGTTGATCCGGGTTCGATTCCCGGCCGACGCACACCTTTTTGCCACTTCTTGCATTTTATTTTTACTTTTTATATGCTGTCTTTTTAGCTTTTTACCACGGCTTTTTACACACTTGGTATATCAAATATTAACTAACTGTTTTATGTAGTACTTCCAATCGATGATAGATGGCGCTGGGTGTCTGATTCGAGCACATCATTTGAAAAAATTTTATCAAACAAAATACCTAACTACTTGCTTGCTTAGTGTAGGGGTTAGGTATAGTGCTAGCTATGTATGGTCCTGATTTTTAGTAAGTAACTCTTATTGCAAATAAGTAGGTAATAAAACTTTTCCAATTCATTCATCTTCTTCTTCTTCTACAAGCGATAAGGCCGCCTTTGCTTACTTTTAGTTATAGTATATTGTACCGTTTTGTGTTTTAATGTTGTGTTTGTTGTAAGCAATAAAGAGTTTATCTATCTATCTATCTATCTATCTATCTTCTTCACAATAAAAAAACATGTCTTATCATTTCCTTTAGATAGGTACTCTAGAAGTTCCTTTTAGGACCTTAAATATTAGCATAGCGCTCAGCATTGATAGGGCAATTAGGGCGTGTAAAATTGGAAGATTCTTAAAACCGGTTTTTGTTACCGATAGTGGAGTTCTATTCTGGAATAGTTACCGGCCGTAATTCCGGTTTTGATAGTTTTATAAATGATTTTCGAATTGTCTTTAAATTTTTATTTTATTAAGACCTCCAAAATTATTGACCGACCAAGTGAATTTGTATAGGAGGTCCATAAATTTCTTTAATATTTGACCTATGTTTCTTGGGGAAAGTTGTTCAGTTTCGTGGGCTGATTCACCGCTTAAAATATTTGCAGCCAATATTCTTACACCTTATATGTATATCGACAGCCACTGAAAACACACTATCTCTTAGACAATAGTTTTGAGTGGGCTGTCGAAGCGACGCAATCAAAGTTATGAGCGGCATTACATCAAAGGCGAGCTAATGGTTTTTTAGCGGAGTGCGCGGGGTTGCGGCAGGCGGATCGCACACTTGACGCACAACGGAGCGCAAAAATATCGCAGTGGTCTGTCAGTTCCATACTAGAAGTGTCACTCCCCATACTTAAACCGCACTCGACGGATGACACTGTGATAGCGCTGCGTCGACAGTGGTTGAGCGGTTTTAGTATGGGGTGTGACGTTTCTAGTATGGATCTAACAGACCGCTGCAATATTTTTGCGCTGCGTCGTGCGTCAAATGTGCGATCCACCGTACCCGTCGAGGGGCGGAGGGGTAAGAGGCTCAAGTACTAGGGAACAGGACTTTTTTGTTTCATGTTTCGTTGTCGTTGCAAGTAGGTATGTCACTTGTATGATCTGAAGATTACGATGGGTTGTTCACCGGATCATTAGCGGTTACGAGTAGACTTTGCATTTTTCAATTAGCCCATAATATGAGGCGGTTACAGTCAAGTAAGGGATTTTGAAAAATTAGGATAAACTAATAAAAAAGATAAGAGACTTACAGACATAAAGTTGGAGAACTCAACTAATGAAAATCCAGAACAAAGCAAAAAAAAACTCATCTTAATCGCCTTTATTCGTTAACGATCGCAAAATTACGGTCGTTATCGCCACGTCTGACAAGTATTGAGGGCCTTTTCAGATGATTCGTGTATCACTGTAGTGAGAGGTTGTCAGCCTGTCGCTTAAAATTGTAATACACATGAAACCCTCGTTCCTTAGTTGTCTTTTACAACACCCGCGGGAAGAAATGGGGTGATGCTATTCTAAGCCGGCATCACACGGCACTTTTGAATTTATCAGGGCTTCTATTCGCTACAACCCCACACATTTAACACAAAACAAACGTTTCTGCTTTTCCAACAACTTGCTAGTATAATCCTTCAATATATTCGCTTCTCGCCTACCCTTTGTCAAGTTAGCGGTAGAAAACTACAAACAAACTACTGCAAAGACATGCAGAAGTTGTCTGAAAGAAACGACAGCTATAAACCCTCCAGCATAACATGACCTGAGTCTCCGTTTACATTACTTTTGCTCTGTAAATAGCAGTTAGATGTCACAGGTCAGTTTAAGATGGTTTTGGAGAGCCGTGCCTCTTGCAGACGGACGCTGTTTACGCCTAGAAATTAACCTTTCGACTTACGACTTTCTTGAAGGATTATTCTGAACGCCCACGATTTTGTGTTTTAATTTTAAATCACGGGTGACTGACTAGAAATGATATACACATACACATACACAAATCACGCCTTTATCCCTTGCGGGGTAGGCAGAGCGTTAACGATCGTAAAATTACGGTCGTTATCGCCACGTCTGACACTCATTGAGAGCCCCTTCAGATGATTCGTGTATCACTGTAGTGACAGGTTGTCAGCCTGTCGCCTACAGTTGTAATACGTTGTAACACACATGAAACCCTCGAGTCCCTTAGTTGCCTCTTACAACACCCGCGGGAAGAATTGGGGTGATGCTATTCTATGCCGACATCACACGGCAGGTAAGTATATTCTATGTATATAATTATATTCTTGTATTGACGTACCTATGAGAAGGTACCTCCCTCTTTCTAGGCGCTGTGATCTCTCGTTCTTTCTTCGAGCTCGAATCAAATCATGAGTTGAATAAACTAAACAACACTTGATTTTAAGGTTCCGTGGTTATTATCACTAAAACTATAAGACATTATAACGGGTTTTAACTCACGGTAGGGATATATCGAGCACCCAATATTTCGGCGATGTTGCAATCACCATGATCACGGGTAAACTGGAGCGGCTGCGGGTGACGGCTAAGGGCAAACATATCTGTCTACCCTGATTCTTCTGCGTTTTTTCGGAACACTTTGGTCACTATCGGTACTCACTCGAAAGTCATCTCGACAACACACACTAACGGTATCGCATGATTTTATTGCAGGTTTAGACACAAACTTATTTTTACACAAATTTACCACTGGATTCCATGTACTTGACAATTTGAAGCCATCTTCTCTATTGAAATGTTTGTACTTGGTGATTTCAATAGCCTCGCTTACCAGTCTTGGTATGTAGTGGCGTTCGGTCGAAAGTACTTTTGGATTATGTAATTCGATCCAGTGGTTTGGACCAGACTCAAGCAGGTGTTCCGCAATGGCAGACTTATGTGCTTCATTGTTTTTCACTGCCTTTATGTGCTCTTTGACACGGGTGGAGTGCCAGGGGTGTATAAAATAGACTGTAATTGTGGTAGTAGTTACATTGGTCAAACTAAGCGGACCATCTCCACCCGTGTCAAAGAGCACATAAAGGCAGTGAAAAACAATGAAGCACATAAGTCTGCCATTGCGGAACACCTGCTTGAGTCTGGTCCAAACCACTGGATCGAATTACATAATCCAAAAGTACTTTCGACCGAACGCCACTACATACCAAGACTGGTAAGCGAGGCTATTGAAATCACCAAGTACAAACATTTCAATAGAGAAGATGGCTTCAAATTGTCAAGTACATGGAATCCAGTGGTAAATTTGTGTAAAAATAAGTTTGTGTCTAAACCTGCAATAAAATCATGCGATACCGTTAGTGTGTGTTGTCGAGATGACTTTCGAGTGAGTACCGATAGTGACCAAAGTGTTCCGAAAAAACGCAGAAGAATCAGGGTAGACAGATATGTTTGCCCTTAGCCGTCACCCGCAGCCGCTCCAGTTTACCCGTGATCATGGCGATTGCAAAATTGCCGAAATATTGGGTGCTCGATATATCCCTACCGTGAGTTAAAACCCGTTATAATGTCTTATAAACTAAACAACTTTCAATGAAAATACTACAGGTAGCGTAAAAAAATGTTGGGTTCCCGTAATAAATGTTATGTAATCAGTTAATCGTGATTTTGCATAGTATTGTAGGTCGTTTTCTAAAATATTTCGGTATCAGTAATAGGCTTGTTTCCTGACACATCAAATGAGCTACTTTTTAAAACGATCTAAAACGGTATTTTGTTTGAAGAACTAGAAGTATGACGTCACGCCGTAAGTATTTGGATGGCGTGAAAACACTTACTTTTATATTATTTTTCTGTTTATTAATTCAAACTTTGAATATTTCCAAAAATGATGAATGAAACCCGTAGTATTTTTGGACAATAGTTTTAAGCGTACAACTGTTATATTTTTTTTATGACCCAGGAAACTAGCGAATTGAAGGGCTACCCCTTCCCTAACGCCGCATGCAGTAGTTCTCACAATGGTAAAAGCCCATCTCCGCCAATAACTATTCCTACTGATAAAACTTAAGCATAGGCCTAAGTAGCTGAATCCTGGGAAATGGCCGTTCCCAGAATAGTGGCTCGCCTCGCAAGGAGTCGCCGCGGGCGCGACCCACATCCTTTCTCTGTGAGCGCGTTTGCCGTATCTCTGTTTGCCGTCGCATTTCGCAATCGCCTCCACAGATAAGCTTCCTCGCTTTCACCAGTTTCACTACAGATAAGATGAGGTTCAACTGGCTACTAGAATATACATAAATACATCATACATACATATATCACGCCTTTATCCCTTGTGGGGTAGGCAGAGCGTTAACAGCCGTAAGCTAACGACACCCGTGGGAAAGGTGTGGGGTGATGCTATTCTATGCCAGCATCACACGGCAGTTAAAATCAAGCAACAACAAAAATGCTTTCCTACTTTTCCTCAATAAATCAACGTCCCTGATTCATAAAGGCTGGCAGTTTTCTTTGTTCCCCGTCAAAGCGAGGCCTCGAACCACATACTTTAGTTCGTTAATTGGCACTCAGTATGTTCAAGAGGTTTGATTGCCTCACTCACATACCTACGCTAAACATTTGTCGAGGACATCACAGTTCCTAGGCGCAGTATTTCAAAAATAACCTATGTATTCTGTAGGAAAATAAAAATGTTTTACTTTGCAAATTGTGCAATAAAAGCAGTTCGAGAGTATTGGTGTATTACATTTTTTAGGCGACAGGCTGACAACCTGTCACTATAATGATACACATGTTTTTTGAAACTACCTTGGAAAACAGTCCTCAGACGTGGCGATAGCGACCGTATTCTTACGGCTATTAACGCTCTGCCTACCCTGCAAGGGATAAAGGCGTAACATATGTATGTTGATATTAAGTAGGTAAGTACTAAGTACTAAGTTACGTACATGATTTTTTCCTTACTCTGCCACAAGTTTGATTTTTTATCTAAACTTTGTCATTAAGTAACAACATAAAGCTGCTTTATCCGCCGTTGTCCCAAGAAAAGGTCCACAACACTACTCAGTTGATAAAAGATTTAATGTCAAAACTCTATACTTTATTTTTGAGTGATGGGCTAGGCGAGGAACACACTTGACGCACGACGGAGCGCAAAAATATCGCAGCGGTCTGTCAGATCCTTACTAGAAATGTCAATCCCCATACTAAAACCGCTCAACCGCTGTTGGAGCAGCGCTATCGCAGTGTCGTCCGTCGAATACTTACGGTACATCAATGCCTTTCCTTGGGCTAAGAATATTTTGGGTTACATAATGTACATATAACAATGTGCTATCTTATACATCGCTGTAAATATGGCGTGTTTAACAGGTTAATACATACGTAAGTTGTAGTTTATTTAGACCCTGGCTAGCCTCATAACAATATGTTATGATAATGTCCCCTCTCCCTACATCAATACACAGTTTAAGACAATCATTCACAATTATGTACAGATTTTCCACGAAAACAATTTCCTCTTCTGCTTGTCATTTCTCTATCACCTTTATTGTAAAAGACTTTAGGCCTATATTTAAAAGACAAATGATCATAGAGAAGTGTAAATAGGACAAGCTAGGGAATGGAAATCGGAATATTGTAATACCAAGGATTTTCGGACCGTTTTATCCATAGATTTATAATACACTTCGTATAGACGAACGTAGTGTGCAAGGGAGAAGAAAATCTATTACCAAAACATAATCCTTTAAAAAAAAACATAGCAACATAGAAAAGGATAGAGAACTTCATGAAAATGAGACCGGGTTTGTGTGCAAACGTGGCACAACGCATCACGCGGTTCTGACTTGAAAATTATAAGTTTATCTGGTAAATCCTGATTTATTTTCAATAGGAATATTAATATTCTACAATGTTTATTTGTTTTGTGAGCGAGTGGAGCGTTGCTTATCCAAATAACCCTGGGAAAAGTTCCTGCCATAGGTAAAGTCTTAGGAAGTCATCACATTTATGTCGTCGTATTTTCGGTTAAAATTAGAGTTTATTGGTGAGAAAAATATAAAATAACACAAATATTTGCTATTACTTTAATATTTTCTATACGCAAAAGTGTATTGGCTAATATTCATAAAATGGAAAAAAATTAAAATCGGTCACGCAGGATCGCGCGATCAGTCGCTATCGCGCTATTCTATGCGACAGCAGATAGGTTCTATGGTTTTATCAAATTTCGAGTCCGGTTTTTAGGACCCCAAGTCTGCTATTTTTGTCATTGTAACGCCATTGAAACTCAACTGTCATTCAATTGCTATATACTTTAAACTGTTAGCGGACTACGAAATGACCCAAATCATCCAACTGAGATCCAATCGACATCCAACTGAAACGATTTTCATTTAGCAGACTGAGGGCCATTTAAAACCGGTTTTGAGAATCTTCCGATTTTATATGCCCTTAAACTACTCCAACGCAGTCGTCTCCCCAATATTGACAGACGTCATTTCCGTTCCACTGGAGGGAGGATTCGAAACAATTTGCCACTAATTGCCGAACGGGGGCACCCGAGCTGAGCATTCCTGCTACCGGAAAACTGAACTATGTTTTTGTCTGATTTCACAAACAGAGTACCAAGACTATGAATTTTATTCTCTAAAACGACAAAAAGAAATTTTTATACTAGCCGGCTGCGACCGCTGCTATTCATTTTCCCGTGGGAATCAGATGTTTTCCCGGCAACTATTATACATAAAAACCTTCCTCTGGAATCACTCTATCTATTAAAAAACCTGCATCAAAATAAGTTGTGTAGATGTTAGTAAAGATTTAAGCAAACATACATACATACAGACGCGAAAAGCGACTTTGCTTTAAACTATGTAGTGATGGTATACTATGGTAGCTGTGTAGGGTATGTGTATGGGAGTTAAAGGAAACGTCCGACTTGAGTGAAGTGTTGTTTATTACTAATTTACCTATCCTAACACATTCATGATGCACGTAATGCATGAACCACTTACTACTACTCTACACCTCTCACCTTAATGAGAAAAAAAAAAAAAATTACGTATAAGTTTTTTTTTTTTTTTTTTTAGTCTTGTAACGTTACAAAAATAAAATCTTTGCTGTTTCACAAAAACACAATAAACACAGTAATATTTTCTACGTTCTTACAAAATATATTTAGGTTTTATAAGGCTTGCACCTATTTTTATGAATTAATTCCACCTTAAGATCCTTATCAATAATATTATTTTTATCAATTTTATTATCATCATACTTCGCTACTTTAACGTTCGGTTCACAATCTTCAAGCACAATATATGGTCCATTATACAATGGTTGCATTTTGTTACCAGTTTCGTTCCTCACTAAAACTAAGTCACCTCTATTATAAGTAATTGTTCTCATTGTCTTATCGTATACTAATTTTCTTTTCTCTTTTGACCTAATTAAATTTTTACGAGCATCTCTATGAGCTAATTGTAGCCTACACTTTAGATCTAACGCATAGCTTCCTGAATTATAGAGTGGGTCCAAGTCTGTTTTTAATCTACTAGGAATATTACATGGCTTTCCAAAAACAAGTTCATACGGGGAGTACTTTGTTTCGGTATGCTCGGTCGTGTTAAATGCAAAGCACCAGAAAGGCAACCAGTGGCTCCACGTGTACGCATGTTCATTGCACTGGATGCGGAGAAAACTTCGCAGATGTTTATGCGTGTTTTCGAGAGCGCCTAAGCTCTGGTGATGGTAAGCTGTTGAATGTATTTTATCAATTTCTAACAACTTACAAACTTCAACCATAGTCGCTGATATAAATTCAGATCCTCTGTCCGCTGCTATAACACTTGGTACTCCAAACCGTAATATAAAATTACTCACGAATGCTTTGGCGACAGTTACCGCGTCCTTCGTTGGAAGAGGGTATGCCTCTACATACTTGGTGAGCTCACACTGGATGGTAAGTATGTATTGGTTACCAACTTCATCTTTGTCGAGTGGACCTACCAGATCCAAAAACACTTTTTGGAAGGCTGAATCCGCAGTCGTCGTTATAACCATAGGCTCCTTGTAGCTCAAAGAGTGCTTCATAAATTGACAACTTTTACATTTACCTACGTAATTTCTGACATCAGCTTCTAAACTTGGCCAGTAGTACTTACTTTTAATGTTGTTCACCATTCTCCTCACACCTGCATGCCCGCTAGATGGTAGAAGGTGAAAATCATTAAGTATAATTGTTTTCTCGTCTGTATCAGTAATTCTCTTTAAATTTCTTAATGTATGTATTTGTGGACCGGTCCATTTCCTACAATTTATTTCGTCGCACAATTCTTTTATAAATGATTCATTCATATCATTTTTAAGTATGCATACTTCTTTTACTTTTATTTCTTTACAAAATTTACTCAACATATTCGCAAATACGTCTCGCGTGAAGTGCGCCATATAATTGAGATTTATGAATATTGTCAGCTGACTTTCTACATATGCTAAACATTTATTTTCTTTATTTATCATTCCTTTACTTCTCAAATTGTCTAAATTTTTCCCTTCTATGAATTTCATTTCTACCGAATCACAAGGTTTCCTCAATATTTCCACAATCTTTGGTTGATCAGGCCTCAGATATTGGGTCATATTAGGGTGAACAGATGATCCCGAAGAAATGCTTCTATCTAACTTCAACCTTTCAGCTTCATCGATCTTCTTTCTCTGTGCTCTTGTAGTGACAAATATATTTTCATTAAGACTCTTTAATTCTTCTGATGTTATGGTTACTCTACTTAACGCATCAGCTACAACATTTTCTTTTCCTTTGACATATACAATATTGTAATCGTACTCTTCCAATTTTAATCTAAATTTTAATAATCGACTTGACGGATCTTTAATGCTGAATAAATAGACTAAAGGTTTGTGATCTGTGACTATTGTGAACTTTCTACCAAAAAGATAGGGTCGGAAGTACTTTACGCTCCATACTATTGCAAGTAGTTCTTTCTGAATAGTAGGATAATTTAATTCTGATTTATTAAGTGGACGACTTGCATAAGCTATTGGTTTCATATCTTTATTACATAAGATAGAACCAATTGCCATCTGAGAAGCATCAGTTTGAAGCACGAACTCGTTTTCTGCTGAAAAATCAGGGTATTGTAAGATTGGAGGGGTTATTAAGGCATTCTTTAATATTTGAAAAGCACGATCACAATCTTTGTTCCAAGTAAAATTTACATTTTTCTTTAACAATTTATTCAAAGGAATAGAAATGTCCGCAAAGTATGGTATAAATTTTCGGTAATAATTGCACATAGCAACAAAACGACGAACTTCATTTGCATCTTTTGGCACTGGGAAATTTTGAATAGCCTTTACCTTTTCTTTATCTGGAATTACACCTTCAGCTGTGACGACATGTCCTAAATACAACAGTTCTCGTTTCAAAAATTCGCATTTCTGCGGATTTAGTTTAAGGTTGACTTTTCTCAATCTTTCGAAAACGCTTATTAAATTTTTATTATGTGATTCAAGGTTACGGCCAAAAACTATCAAATCATCTAAGTATACTATACATTGCTCAAAATTCATACCAGACATTGCTACTGACATAACCCTAGAAAATGCGCTTGGGCTAATTTTTAGACCCATGGGAAGGCGTTTCATTTGGAATTGACCTCCGCCTGTGGTAAATGATGTTACGTTACGACTGTTTGGTTCTAAACTCACTTGATAAAAACTTTGACTGAGATCTAAATGACTGAAATATAAACAACCTGATAATGAGTCTAATATTTCAGATATATTTGGAAGTGGAAACTTGTCATCTTGTATAGCTTCATTTACTTTCCGATAATCAACTACTAATCTCCACTTGTTCTTCTGATCTGATGCTTTTTTCGGTACTAAAAGTATTGGACTATTCCATTCGCTATTTGTAGGCTCAATAATATCGTCATCTAACATTTTACGCACTTGCCTATCTACTTCGCCTTTCATTGCTTGTGGTAGTCTATAAGGTTTTACATACACTGAGCTAGCGTTAGGTTTGACGTTAATGGACTGACTCAATATATTAGTGGTGCCAAGTTTGTCACCATCTAGTAGGAACACATCTGAGTATTTAGCGCAAATCTGTTCAATAGTTTTTTGTTCCTCTTTGCCCAAATAATCTAATTTGAGAGTTGATAAAAGTGTTTTGATTCTATTTACAGTTGATGTTGTATTTTCGTAAAAACATACGTCATAATGATGTAAGGGTTCTAAATCTAGTTCAAATAATGGACAGTCTATATCTTCATCGCTAGTATTCAAAATTTTAACGGGTATTTTACTGTTTTGTGGTTTAACTATGGTACCTGCCATGAAAATGTTACACGCCAATTGTTTTGGGTGAACTACAAATTCTCCTTCTAAATTGGAATCTACATGCAAAAAATGAATGGACTCGCTTTTTGATGGAATAAATAAACTTTTTCCTGTATCATTTCGTAAGTAAATCTTAAGTTTTGTTACGTTATTTCTATTTTCTAAAGTCAATTCATCGTGTTTTACACTTATATTTGCATCATATTTCTTAAGAAAATCCAAGCCGATAATGCCATCAGCACGGCACGGCATGTAATCTAATACGTGAAACTTTCCGTCAAACAAACAACCATCTTTTGTTTGCAATGCAACATTTGCTACCTGACGCGACTGTACTTTTCCACCTAACCCTTCAATTGCAATGTCGCAATTTTGTAACTGTATACTTCTGGAAATTTTGTTTTTACGAATAATGGATATTGACGCTCCTGAATCTAATAAAAATGTACATGAATTATTACCTACTAAAAATGATACTTTATAAAGAGCTTGAGATGTTAAAACTTTATAAACCGGTACGGAAGAATTGATGCTGTGGGGACTCACCGTTGTCATGACTTTCTGGTCCTTGGCTTGCCATGTACACCCGGTGTCGGTGTCGGCCTCTGTTCCCTCGAAACCACCTAGGGTTTGAAGAGAATCCACGCTGGGCTCGGCTTCGAAAGTTATGGTTGCCACGAAAATTATTTCCTCTGTTATTATTTTGGTAATAATTATTTGGGAATGTACCTCTCTGACCGTAGTTCCCGCGACCAGCTCGCTGCCACGGACATTGGCCCCTTGACCTTGGTTTACCTCTAATGCTCATCATTACAGGGTTCGGCGTCAAGGACGACTCCTCGTCCTCAGCCGCACGAATTGCGTCCTTCAGCTCGCTGTAGTTTCGAGCAGCGATGATGGTTTCCAGCCGACGGTTGCGCAGCCCATCTGAAAATCGTTTTATTGCAAGGCTTTCATTAATCGGTCTTAATATTGAACTTGCTGTGTCGTCAGAATTTGATTGAGATATCGTAAGATTTACGAATAAGTCTTCCAATTTGTTACCATATTCTGAAATGGACATATCATTTTGGGTCAAATTATTCAATTGTATAAGCAGGGAATTTGCTGATTTTTTTGTCAGTAAATATTTTTTTATATCCTCAATCAAGAGAGCAACTGTGGCATAAGTAGATTTCAATTTAAGTTTTGCCACTTTTGTTAATCTTGTTTTGATGACAAAAGAAATCAACAAAGACTTATCTGCCGTTTCAGTCAAGCAAGTATCATACATTTCTATACCTTGTATTAGCTTCTCAGTTGTCTCCTCCGTCCCGTCCATAGCCGGAATCAAAGTACTCGCCGTTTTTAAGTCAAACTTAGCCATATTTTCTGTTTCCTGTATTTCAATCTCTAAGCTGTAACTTACAATTTTATTATAATGTACGTTAATTTCTTCATAAAGGTTTTCTAATATAAAACCCGTAAACTCTTCAGGTAATTTTTTTAACTCTAAATTACTGCTTACTTGTTTAAAATATTTATAAATTTGGAAAGCTTCCTTTATATTATCAGAACCTTTGCCCTGTCTTCTTTTACTTGGACCTAATCTTCTAAGAGATGCTCTTAATTCCTGAAGCTTTGAACAAATATTATTTAAAATACTAAAATCTTCCATTTACTCATGATTATTTATACGGAATACGTATATCCATAGAGATGGTCATAATATTACCTTCCTTAAAAATAAAAATAATCCTAATTCAGTTATTTAGCCATAATCTTTTGCGGTACGCCTAACACATTCGGAATACTAAACTATCCGAAGTTATAGGTAGATAAGTACCTACTTATTTCTATTTTTAGCCCCGTCGACGGCTTATAGATGTTATATATATTTCTTACTTACGTACTCAAATTAAAACTAACACTTCACTTCCTACACACTATTTTTACCGAATCACGCACGTTGAACTTCACAGAAAGAAACTGTTCAGTCACACCACCTCACCATCAGCTCCTGGGGTCGGTCCTGTATCGTCACTTTTGTTACGGAACGATAGACGCTGTTGTATGCGTTTAAACATGTCCGCCTGTATCTCTTTACGAATCCACTCTTGGTGAACCTTTCTATATCTTTTGCATCCTGCAAAAATAACGAAGGCCCCAACAATCACGAAGAGGCAAATCACTAGAATCTGGTTGGTGTTCTCGACGTCTCGTGATGACGCCGTCGCTGCTGCTGCATTGCCCGCACCGTTTTGGGCAATTATAATCTCCTTTTCTTCAACTTTTGATTGTTGTTTTCCCATTGTTGAAGTAGTTCAAACAATTTCCTTGCAAAATTTTGGCTTCCGCTATTAGTGTCCAAACACGTGCAATTGCGTCGCTAAAGAAGACGAATGACGCCATGGTGCACATGCACATACCGTTTTTGCTGACCCGGCTTACCAAGAACTCCGCGCGCTCGGCCACTCGATAGCGCGCGGACCTGGCAGGGTCGCCATATACTATGGTAGCTGTGTAGGGTATGTGTATGGGAGTTAAAGGAAACGTCCGACTTGAGTGAAGTGTTGTTTATTACTAATTTACCTATCCTAACACATTCATGATGCACGTAATGCATGAACCACTTACTACTACTCTACATGGGCTTATAAGTGTGCAGGTTTTGAGTTGATGAAAAAGTGAACACAGGATGTCTTCAAAGTCCTATAAGCAAAGGATAGAAAAATAATATCTAGACATGTCGATTCATAGAATTAAAAATTAACAGTAACCTCATTTTTCACCTGCGTTATCGCAGTAAAAAATACGGGATGTAAAAAATTAATTACATCTTGAATTGTACGTATGACGGGAGCTCGGTTCGCTGGTACATTTTGTGCGGGAAGACCAATAATTTTTTTCATATTTCGACCTATGTTTCTTGAGGAAAGATGTTCACTTCCATGGGCTGGTTCAGGTTTTCGATTGTCCAAACACTGACTGCTTGGTTAGCTTGGCCAGCCCCGAGGCAGTGCGTTAGGGGCTAGTTTTAAGTTTTTAGTCCACCTGTGCCGCGTTTACACCAGGTTCATAAAATTGTTGTAAGAAGTAGTAAGATCTACTTATCCTACATTTTTCTCTTTTTTACAATGACTAATACTTGCCCATCAAAAAGATAAATGTAAAATTTACTACTTTGAATAAATGATTTGAGTTTGAGTTTGTTTTATAGTAAGTTCTAGTAGGTCTACCTACCTACATACATCGGTGCCTCATTCGGGATTCCCTATGCTCTCCCTCTCCCCCATAGATCTCGCTCGAGAGAGTATCTTTTTCGATTCCTATCTTGTAGACATTTTCATTCTTACTCTTGTCTGGACTTTCGTAGGTATAAATACTCTAAATAGATTGGTATTGGTGTCAATAGGGTTGCGAACTGGCAGGTCAAAAGAGTTACTTTTTAAAACGATCAAAAACGGAATTTTGTATGACGACATACATTACTATTTTGCATGGCGTCAGAACACTTACTCTTAATATAATTTTCTGTTTATTAATACTTTGCATAACTTGAAAAATTATGAATTAAGTCCGTAGTATTTCTGGACAATAGCTTTGAGCGTAAAACTTTTATTTTACGCCTTATTTTGAGAGTTAACACTCATTTTGCGTCAAATTATAAGACAAATTGAATCACGCCACAGTCTCCTAAACTTTTCTAACCGGAAATTGACAGCGGAAATTTAAGGTACGGTCGCATGCAGAGAAAACGGACCCCCCCCAGTGACGACATCTATGGCAACATGTAGGAAACATCACAACACGAGCAGTGAGTGGTGATTGGTCGATAATGTCACAATGTCTAAGTTCAGCGACATTCTATTGGTGCTTTTAGTCAAAGTCGTGACTAGCAGCGCCATCTGCGTCAGTTTCCTTCATATTTTTATCTTCATATTGCGAAAACACTTTGAGTATTTCACACATATCATGTGACAGACAGATAGCCTAGTGGTTAAGAAATGGGTGCTCGTGAATGATGTTACTGGTTCGAATCCCTACTTCTGAGCCTTTTTTTATGTCACATATTTTTGATTTTAATTTTGTTTGCGTTTTAATAAAATTATTTTGAATATCAAGGTCACATTAAATATCATTGATAGAAAATGGTAGAAAAACAAAAAAGACTGATTAGTAACTTTATTCAAAAACAAGTTTCAGTTTACATATTTACGATAATTCTAAATTAAAATACATCGTTATTTATTATACAGATTGTAATATTTCCAATCAGTTGTCTATGACTTTTTACGAGAGAACAAACATGTTATCCAAGATAACAATTTTACGTCTCAAGTAAAAATTAAAAAAACACAAAAATCCGTGGAGCCAAATGATTTTTTAAAGCACCGCATTTAGTTACGGAGGGGGTAACCGTCCATTTCAATGACGTCCTGTAATCGGCTAGGCATACTATCTAATAAATTAGAACAGATATTGCTACGCCGCATTAACTCCCATGTCCTTTTAACTTCTTGTTGCAAACTTTCAACGCTTCTTATTTCACTGGTATCCCAGTTCAAAACCATTTGGCCCCATAGATTTTCTATAGGATTTAGATCCGGACTTTTAGCAGGCCAATTTATGGTAGTTATATCATTTTGTGATGACAGCCACTCCATAACAATTCCCGAGCGATGTATCGAGCAATTATCTTGCACAAAATAAATTTGTCCTTCTGGATATATTGCACGAACTGATGGCAACATGACGTCCCTTAATATTTGTAAATACAGTTGAGCTGTCATGCGGCCCCCAACTTCAGTCAACTCTCCAGGTATAATGGACATCCAACCCCAATAACCTGGAAATAAAAATAATTAAATATAATAACTTGCCAAAATAACAAGTTCAAACCTATACTTGTGTAAGAGAACTAAAAAAAGTTTATTTTTAAATATTATGTAACTAAAATACCTTAATTACTTAAATAAATTCTGCTACTACTGAAATAATGAATTATTAAAACAAAAATTAATAAATTATGATAAATATGCTCACCTAAGGATATTCTGCCACTGGTTCTTAGCGGTAAAACATTTTGTGGATTATAACGCTGTCCTCGTCTTCTCCACAGTATCTTTCGTCCATCTTTGTCCGATTTAAAACATTTTTCGTCGGTAAATATTACTATATTATTCTTCCAATCGAAATTCAAATACTCCCTGGCGAATCTTACTCTAGCTTGACGGTGAGCCTCGGTAAGTTTAATTTTTTTAGCTGGTCTGTAATTATGGATCCCCGCAGCATGTAAATGTCTCCGCACTGTATCCAACGAAATCCCAAACAACTGTGCAGTTGATCTCGTGGTCTTGAAGGACTCATTGGTGTGGAGTCTTACAATTTCACGGTGACGATACGTTTCATCAGTGTAAGCCACTGGTCGCGGACCCTGTCTTTCACATTTTACATCACCAGTTTCCTGGTATCTTTTTATCCATCGACGAACTGTGTTTCTCTGTAAAAATAAATGCAATTTATTCCGTGAACTAATCCCAACCCTATTATCAAACGAATTAAAATATAAGTATCGCTTATAAAAATAGAAGCAAAACTTACCGCTACTCCCAGTTTTCGAGCAATACTCTTAATGCCTCGATTTTGTTCAAAAAGCACAATAATCTTGGCTTTCAAAAAACCGATAATCGAGCCATAGTTGTTAGTTTATAATCCAAAAACTATCCGAAACAGAATGCACACGTAAGCGGTAGCGAAGCTAGCTTGTGAACAAAGCGAAACACCAGAAATTAAGTTTAACATTTTATAAATTTTGCCTACCCTCATATAATTACTAAGAGTTCGACACATCAAGAAAGATTACTGTGACGTCATGCACAATATGAAGTAGAAGGGAATTTTCGCCATTCTTAGCAAGAGCTCGGTGGCGCAGTGGTTTAGCGGTAAGACTCGAGAACGAAAGAGTCTAGGTTCAAATCTTGTGACCAAAATGTGTTTTTCATATTTTATTGTTTTTTCACCAAGTTTCTTGAATTCTATCTATTTATCCTAGCAATACCCAAGGCTTGGATGAATTCGAAAAACAAGTTTGTGACATACAAACGATACAATGGCGGCGGTGCAGTAACTTAACGCCAGATGGCGCCAGGCAACAGAGATGTTGTCTGGCTCCATTTATAAAGAGAGGGGTCCGTTTTCTCTGCTTGAGACTGTACAAAAAATTACCGAATTGATACTATAGTATGAGCAATTAGATTCAATGAAACATACATAATATCGATAATTATCATTTTATAAATGACGTTACAATACAACGTAATATAATTAATCATCTGTAAGGGCCCTCAATATTTCTCAGACTAGACGTGGCGATAGCGACCGTATTTTATACGGCTGTTCACGCTCTGCCTACCCCGAAAGGGAAAAAGGCGTGATATGTGTATGTATGTATGTAATACAACGCTTTATTTTTCGCTATTACTTCACTCCATATTTGAATTCTCAAATGAAAATTCCGTGCGGCGATTGATGACCAGATTTCAGCTTTTTATTTGAACAACCGGAACCGGAAGTGAGATTTACGGATTTCACACGTGAAAATGCATTTTCAATGTTGGCAGCATTGGAGGATTATTTCACAGATTAAATCATCCATTTCCTGGTGATAGTGTATGTAAATAGTTCATTTGATTTCGAACATAGATTTTCGGTTCGTTGGCAATCGGGATAGTTGATTTTGAATGGTTTTTGTAATTTCATTGGTGTAATGCTTTGATAGAATAAATAGTTTTATGAAATTCCATTTCCTTTGAATATAGGTATTTTTGTTTGAATAAAAGACTTTGGATAGGAAATGAATAACAAATGAATTTTCAAAGTAGATACGTCAGGAAAATTTCAGTAAACCGTTTGCTTAGAACACTAACTTTGTAAGGCTGCAATCATAAAAATTTATATTTTGGTATTTTTAGACGAATTGCATCTATTATGTTTTACAGATTTTTTTGTGTATATTTTGTCAAATTTTCGCTGTTTTGGATTAAACTTCTACCTACAATAAGTGCAATAGGTAAGTCGTCTACGAATGTTTAGCGAAGCGTCTTCAAGATCGATTCTTTATGGGTAGTGACGTTTCAGACGCACATGTACCCCTGGCACCCTTGCCATCTCACCTTTCTTTCACACCTTCGGAAAATCCTATCTCTGTTTCACACGGTGCAAACGTCATTGCGTGGCGCATTGTCTACGAATTTCCGACAAAGAAAATTCAGTGCTAAAGAGAAGGTATTATAGTTGAAATTACGTTGGTTATTCAATGTAAAAAGGAAATTGGTATTTACATCGACAGTGGAAAAGCTAGTTTTGAACAGCAGTTTCCAAAAGCAGCCCTCGTAAGTATAACACTACCAATTTCGGTACACCACGAGAAGTGTTGTTGTCGGTTGAAACTTTCTTCGAGGATGCTTCTGCGGTGTTACAAAACAATTTGGTCGGTTTAAACAAAACAGTGACTTGTCTGCATTTTGCAGTCGGCGTCCGGCGTGCGGAATGTTGATTCTTATTTCAAATATTATTGTTTTTGAAAATGTGGAAATGGATTTTCGGCCAGTGTGAAGTGTACTGTAATTTTTCTTGTTTACAATAGGTTAGGTTTTGTAAAAGTACTTACGTGGATTTTTAAGTACATTATGACCGTGACCCTGTAAGAAGTGCGAATCTTTTAAGACGGTGGCCTATCACGTATACGAATAAGTTAAGATTTTGTAAGTTGAAATTTAAGAAATTATCCGTAGTTTTAAGACAGGTTGAAACTGAAGTGAGTGTCTTTTTGTGTTGGACGATTATTGGAGTTCCACTTGGTTGTCATAAGTAAGTATCGAAACAAGTTCTTTGATTTTTATTACCTATAATAAGTGGACGTGTAGATATTTGTTTTTTTTATTTTTTATGGATTCTCATCTCGGAAGTCGAGACGTATTTGGCCAATGTCAAAGTATTTAGTTAATTAATTATCTTCTCACAAGTACTCTATCCAGCGTCTCGATTTGTAAAGTATGTTGATATCTAACATAGTTCATTATAGTTCTACAATACTCTACATTATCAAACTATTGTCGTCACAAACAAAGCAATTTCGACCAAGCTACCAGATTTGGTACCCAATAAACAAGTGTTTTATACTTTCTAATACAGGGTGTAAGAGATGGTGTAACGTAAACTTTTCAGGCGTGATCAGACCATGAAACTGAACAACTTTTTGTATGGGGTCTATGTTGGTAAACTAAAAAATTCGACCTTCCATACAAAATTACCGATCAGCTGAGAGATTTTGTATGGGAACTCGAAAAAGCTTTTCGTTTCCCAACATAGCCCCCATAGAAAAAGTTACTCCAGCTTCTACTACGTCTGTCCAGCGGTACCTGCCCGACGACGACGTCCGGTGAGCTCTAGTCTCCCCGATTATGTTGGGCTGGGGCACTAGTTCCTCGATTTCGGCATTTTTCCTTTTTTTTAGAACTAAACGAACAGATAAAAATCCCATTGTCCTGTAACCTTGAAAGCAGCTACTGAATTTCACCAAGTTACGAGCAAGGCTGTTGCGCCGGCGAGGTCGACGACCCCGTTGCCATGGCGACGGCGGCAAGCGGGGGCGCCCCACGACTGATTGCGCTGTTCGGCTGAATCTACACAAACGGGATGGTTTTGCGGCTTATGACAACCTGTCACAGGCGAAACTTAATGCGATTGAGGCCGCTCATATGACTGATTGCGTTATTCAGACGGAACTTCTTTCACATATCGTATGGTTTTGCGGTTTGAGACAGGCGCATCGCACACTTGACGATTGACGAAGCGCTAAATCATCGCAGCGGTCTGTCAGATCCATACTTGAAATGTCAATCCCCATAATAAAACCGCTCAACCGCTGTTGACGCAGCGCTATCGCAGTGTCATCCGTCGAGTGCAGTTTTAGTATGGGGAGTGACGTTTCTAGTATTGATCTGACAGACCGCTGCGATATTTTTGAGCTCCGTCGTGCGTCAAGTGTGCTGACAACCTGTCACATACATACATACATACATAGCACGCCTTTATCCGTTGCGGGGTAGGCAGAGCGTTAACGGCCGTAAAAATACTGTTGCTATTGCCACGTCTGACAAATATAGAGGGGCGTTTGAGATAATTTTGTGTATAGTAACAGGTTGTCAGCCTGTTGCCTAAAAGTTTTAATACACCTGAAACCCTCAAGTTCCTCAGTCGCCTCTAACGGCACCCACGGGGAGGAAATGGGGAGATGCTATTCTAAGCCGGCATCACACGGCATAAAATATATGTAAAATATATGTCACAGCCGAAATTTAACGCGATTGAGGCCGCCCGGCCTAGAACGTTATTTAGGCGGATCATCCTTCATATGTATGATTTTGCAGTTTGTGACAGTTACTGTAGAAATGACAACCTATCATAGTCGATATTTAATGCGACGGCGGCCGTCTACACTTGATTGCAGTGTAACAGCTGAATTCACACGCATCGCACTATAGGGCCAAAAAGGTAGGTAGGCTTGGGGAAAGTTGTTCAGTTTCATGGGCTGATTCACACCTTAAAATATTTGCAGCTAATATTTTTACACCTTATATAAACTCCTTTTGCCAAGAAACCGGAATCGACGAAATACCGGAAAATGTTGCGGCGTGTGTGAAACCTGCCTACAAGGTTCTAGCCGATATTAGAAGTCATGAATCACATCGGGTACCTTGTTTACTCAATACAGAAGGAGATTAAGGAAGTTTGTTCAAGCTGTAGAAGAAAATTAGACCTTTTTCTGAATAATTAAAGACAGTCCGAAGATCCGACAAGCTTTTACTTCTTGGTGATTTTAACGCCAGAATCGGCAACAGGGCTGAGGACTGGCCTGATTGTATGGGCGGCCACGGAATCGGCAAAATAAATGAAAACGGCCAAAGGCTCCTGGAGTTGTGTGCTACGCACTCACTCTGCATTACCAACACATTTTTCCGGCACAAAGATATTCACAAAGTGTCTTGGCGGCATCCGCGCTCGGGGCACTGGCATCAGATAGATTTCATAATAACTAAGAGACGTGACCTTCGGGACATGCTTGACACACGTACGTTGCACAGCGCAGACTGCAACACTGACCACGCATTACTTATGGCAAGGATTCGCCTGACACCAAAAAAGATACACTCTGCCAAGAATGTCAGTCGCAAATTGTCGCTCAACACAAATGCCATTTCGGATAACATTCTGTATGAACAGTTCGTAGCGGAAATCAATAGAAGCCTGTCCTCAGAAGTACTGCTGGAGCTGCGAGGTGTTGAGGATATGTGGTGCAAAATCAAAGATGTGATTTCGTTTGAAGCTCTACAGAAATTCGGAAAAGCGCGCAGAGAAGTGAAAGACTGGTTTGCTGAGTACGAAACAGAACTTCAGCCACTTATTGAGAAAAAAAGGATTGCACACATAGATCTGAATAACAGCCCAAATGACGCTCGAAAAAAGTCTGCCTATAAAACTGCAAAAGCAGATCTACAGCGCATGGTGCGTCGCTGCTCTAACGAATTCTGGGTAAACCTATGCGAGTCTATACAACACTGTCGTGATATTGGTGATTTCAGAGGGGTATATCAAGGTATCAAGTGCGCCATTGGACCAACCATCAGAAAGCGTGCTCCCATCAAAGATGCAAACGGTGTCCCCATAAATGACAAGCTAGGGCAACTGGATAGATGGGCTGAACATTACACAAAGCTTTACTCTGACGAGGTTAGCATCAGTCCCGACGCCCTGGTAAACTTGCCGGTTTTCCCCTTGGCTTCCGAACTTGACCACCCACCTTCACTCGATGAGTTTCTCGCCGCTCTGAGGACACTTAAATTAGGAAAAAGCCCAGGCCGTGACAATTTGCCTGCAGAGATAGTACGTCTTGAGTGTGTTGCACGCCCACTATACGCTCTACTCCAGCGCTGTTGGGAAGAGGGCAATATACCGCATGACATGCGTGATGCAGACATAGTTACCCTTTATAAAGGTAAAGGAGACAGAGGCGACTGTAACAACTATAGGGGAATATCGTTATTGAGTATTGCCGGCAAGGCTTTTGCAAAGGTTGTTCTGAAAAGGCTAGAAGTTTTGGCCCAACATATTTACCCAGAAACACAATGCGGATTTCGCGCTGGTCGATCCACTAACGACATGATATTTACTCTTCGCCAACTGCAGGAAAAATGCCGTGAACACCAAGTACCATTATACATAGCCTTCGTCGACCTTAACAAGGCCTTTGATACTGTTAGCAGGAGCGGCCTTTACGAAGTGCTACAAAAGATTGGCTGTCCACCGACTCTGCTTTCCATAGTAAAGTCTTTCCACGATACCATGCGAGGCTCTGTAATGTTTGACGGTGAAATGTCTGCAGCTTTCGATGTAAACCGTGGTGTAAGGCAAGGTTGCGTACTAGCACCAACCCTCTTCGGGATATTTTTCTCAGCATTAATACTTGTTGCCTTCAAGGACTGTGACGTCGGAGTACATCTGCATACCAGGAAAGATGGAAGGCTTTTTAACATCAACCTTCTAAAGTCGGTAACTAAGCGTGATGACCTGATTGCTAGAGAATTTCTCTATGCGGATGATGCTGCACTGGTTGCTAATTCTGAGGAGCACTTGCAACAGCTTATCACCAAATTTGGAACAGCCTGCGAAATGTTCTCGATGAGTGTCAACGCCGGAAAGACTGTCATTATGGTTCAGGGTACTGACTACCAACCAAATATCAAACTCAATGGCGTTACTCTTAAAGTGGTTGACAATTTTTGTTATCTGGGTTCCACTACTACGTCAAAACTATCCAATGACAGAGAAATCAACTCCCGAATAGGCAAAGCGTCTACCACATTTGGAAAGCTCCAAGATCGCGTTTGGAGAAATGAAAAACTATCCATTGCTACGAAAGTCCTTGTGTACCACACTTGCGTCCTCAGCACTCTTCTCTACGCATCGGAGACATGGACTACATACACTAAGCAAGAACGGCAACTTAATGCGTTTCACATGCGCTGCCTACGATCAATTTTGGGTGTGACCTGGAGAGATAAAATGTCTAATGAAGCTGTTCTATCCAAGACAAACTGTACCAGCATAACAGCAATTTTGAAACAGGGAAGACTTCGTTGGCTGGGACATGTACATAGGATGAACCCAGAGAGACTACCACGACAAATTATGTTGGGACAGATCGCGCACGCTAAAAGACCGGTAGGACGTCCTATGTTAAGATTCAAGGACTCCTGTAAGCGTGACATGGAGAGCTTTGAGATTAACGCTGAGAATTGGGAGAGGCGTGCTGAAATGAGACCCGAATGGCGTCACCACCTAAAAGCAGGAAAAGTGAAACACGATGAAGCCTGGCTAGATAATTTGAAGCAGAAAAGGCTCCGAAACGTCATGCCGCCTCCTTCGGACTCAAGTTTTGTCTGTGATAGATGCGGTCGTAAATGCCGGGCTGCTATCGGACTCCATAGCCACAAACGAAGATGTGGCAAATCAACACAAAACAATAACTGAAAACTTCACGGTCGCTGCAACAATCATCTGAGAAAGCATAAAATCATAATATAGTGTGATGCCGGCTTAGCATATAATAGCATCACCCTATTTCTTCCCGCGGGTGTTGTAAAAGGCAACTAAGGGACTCGAGGGTTTTATGTGTATTACAATTTTAGGGAACACTCTGACAACCTGTCACTATAGTTACACGAATCATCTGAAAGGGCCCTCAATACTTGGCAGACGTGGCGATAACGGCCGTAAGTTTCGTTAGCGCTTTACCTACCCCGCAGGGGATGAAGGCGTATTTTATGTATGTATGTAAAATCATAATACATAATTTTGTCAATCTCAGTAGCGTAGCGTACGTACTACGTCGTAGCAGTTTCGACAGTCGATTAAACTGAAAAAAATATGTATAAACTTATTATTGGAAGGTGCTTTTTTCGAATTGAATATATTAATTTTTACCCTCTTTCAATAGCATCGTAGGTACTGGTAGTAGACAGTTGAAAATTTCTGATACTAGGGTTCATCGGGTCGTTGGACGACTCGGTGTCCCACACGAAAAGATAACCGCATCATATTATATTCGAAATTTAACATTTTGCAAACTCAATTTCTTAGCATTTCCACCCTTTGTCCCTGGCTTTTAGTCATTCATGTCTCGTTTTGTACGTTTTTCTGTCAGACAGGTCACAGGTGTCAAAGTGGTGTAAAAAGAAACATCGGTATTTCCTGTCCCATCCATATCCGACAATATCCATAGTTCTTATTTAAAAGACATAAAGGCTACTTTCCTTTTTTTACCTTGGCTATAATAGTCGAAGGGGAGTCAAATTCACCCCTTCCATAAAATAGTTTTATTGATGTTATAATGATTTAATTGCTGTTTAGTAGTAGACAGTTTGAATTTATAATCGGGGCTATTAGCTATTTTATTGTATGTGTTTGATACAGATACTCATAGTATTGGACAGGGTGTAAATATATTAGCTGCAAATATTTTAAGAGGTGAATCAGCCCGTGAATCTAAACAACTTTCCCCAAGGAACATAGGTCGAAATATAAAAAAAAAAATTTTGGGCCTCCCATACAGTTGAATCCTGGTAGCCTGGTACATTTTAAATGGGAGGTACATTTTTTTTTCATATTTCGGATATGTTTCTTGGTTAAAGTGGTTCACTTTCATGGACTGGTTCACCTCTTAAAATATTTCCAGCTAATATTTTTACACCTTTTAGATGATATGATACTAACTAGTCAAATAAATAAGATGACAGTGTAATAAATTAGCAAATCCATTTATTACTTTGTTATTTAGATTATTTTATAATATATTTTTTTTAAATATCAAAATAATAACAAAGATATTGAGTACCTAAGTTCAGGAGTCTTTTTCTGTTTTCGTGTGGGACTCCGAGTCGTTCAATGACCCAATGAACCCTATTGTCAGAATTTTTCAACCGCCTTCTACAAGTAGCCAGGCTTCTGACATGGTTGTGTAACGACCGCCGTCTAAGTAATCATAGATAACAACCGGGACCTACGGCTTAACGTGCCATCCGAAATACGGAACCATCTTAGTTCAGCCCGCAATGTCCTAACCAGACTGGGAACAAATTCACAAAGTGATAAATATTAACTTTGTGAGTGACCCACCGAGAATCGAACCCAGAACCTTCTGCGTCACATCGGTCGTCGAAGGTCTGTGGGCTGATGTCACGCGCGATTTTAACTGTCCATATCTTTGTTAACCGTGTGATGCCGGCTTAGAATAGCATCACCCCACATCCTTCCCGTGGGTGTCGTAAGAGGCGACTAAGGGACTCGAGAGTATTAGTATATTACAATTTTTAGGCGACAGGCTGACAACCTGTCACTATAGTGATACACATGTTTTCTGAAACAACCTTGGAAAACAATCCTCAAAAATGTCAGACGCGTGGCGATAGCGACCGTGTTCTTGCGGCTGTTAACGCTCTGCCTACCCCGCAAGGGATAAAGGCGTGATATGTGTATCTTTGGTTAGATGAATTAGATGTTTTTAATCATCTAGCCTATTATCGTTCTAAGGATCGGATTTGAGCGCCCTCAGGTGGATCGCACACTAAAACCGCACTCGAAGGTCGACACTGCGATAGCGCTGCGTCGACAGCAGCGGTTGAGCGGTTTTAGTATGGGGATTGACATTTCTAGTTTGAGTCTGACAGAACGCTGAGATATTTTAGCGGTCCGTCGTGCGTCAAGTGCGCAATCCGCCTGCCACCACATTTTGTCAATTTAGGGTGTAAAAATTATAATAATAAATGTAGGGTGAGCAGTGCAGGCAGGTAGGGTACTATCGACCGGGGGGAATCCCCGCGAGGCAAGACTTGTAGACACACTCCGACACCTCCGACGCTCGACTATATACAGAGTGTTAAAAAATTGCTGTAAATATTTTAAGGGGTGAATCAGCCCATGAAACTAAACAAAAGTTGTTAAGGAACATAGGTCGAAATATGAAAAAGAAATTTGGACCTCTCATACAAAATTACGGGCCCACCAAGTCACATTGTATGGGAGGCCCAAATATTTGCAGCTAATATTTTTACACCTTATATACAGGGTGTAAGAGACGGTGTAACGAAAATTTTGCAGGCGTGCTCATACCTTGAAACTGATATTTTTTTTCTATAGGGGCTATGTTGGTAAACGTGTTTCTTTTTTCGACTTTCCCGATCAGCTGACTGACTTTGTATGGGACTTCGACTTCTGGACACTATCAAATGAGCCTTAAAAAAGCGGCTGGAAGCGACTGGATCGCGAAAATCCGAAATCGTGTACCCTGGATGAGACCTACGTCCAGCAGTGGACTGCTATAGGCTAATATGATGTATGACCTGTAACTGACTGGTATGAGTAATTTCGGCGGCAAGAAAAGACAAACTTAGATTTTTTTTATATAAAAATTTAACATCCTGTATATTCGGCGGCTCGCATTAGGGGTATGAAATGTGCCTTTTTGAGAAATGAGGGAATCGTTTCCACACCTCGCGATATTGGACGGGTTTTATGTGAAATTCTTTGTGTAACCTTCTGCTTTTCAAGCTTATCAAAAGCCGAAGTAAAATTTGATATGGTCTCCAGTAGAACCTAATTGTGCTAACCTGCATAGACAAAAAAAGGAATAATTTTGCTACAGCTTGAAAAAGTTATGCCGAGCTCGCATGAATCACTCTGATGTCATCCTAGCGTATTACATTGTGTAGTAGGTGTACTAGTCATGTAAAAGGACTCTTATTAACTGGTTGAAGGGCAAAACCTATACTGAAATAGAAAACCTTCTGTTAATAGATGTTTAGTTTTAGTTTAAATAAGTAATAATTGTATTAATAAGTATTGTTATTATTGTATACAGAAGATTGTTTTTGTTTAAGTAAATTATAATTTTAACTTGCACAGAATAGATTTTTAGACATTACCTGAGATACAAGTAAATATTTTTATATATTTACTTAGTTTAGGTATAATTGATAAATTTATGCACTGCTTTATTTTTGTATCTGTAAATTTACTATTTGTAAGCACTTTTTTTATTTTGAAATAAATTATCTTTATCTTATCTTTATCTAGGTACCGAGGTGTGGTTAGGATCCAGTAATAGATTGAACTATTGCTACGTGAGGTAATTAAATTACATAGTGCACTATCGCTGTGCTACGCTGCGCTTGTACTACACCTGCAAGAATAAAAAAAAATACTAATAGAAGAACTGTTCGATAAGCTTAAATAATGACATACAAAATCCAATGCGAATTCGTGCCGTATTGTTTTTTTACTAATTTCGTACAAAGCAAAAGCAATAAATTCATTCGGCCAAGTCCTCTATTTTTCCCTCATTTTTCCTGTATAAAAATATTAGATTTACGTTCCGTCATACGTAACTTTGACAGTTGCATCTTTTTTTTCCCCTGGGGAAGAAAGCATGGATTATTCCTTCCCTCTAATTTGAAATTCCCTATAAAAACCATTATATTAAATTTGCTGCCGTGTGATGCCGGCTTAGAATAGCATCACCCAATTTTCTGCCCGTGGGTGTCGTAAGAGGCGACTGGGGGACTTAAGGGTTTTAGTAGTATTACGACTTTTAGGCGACAGGCTAACAACCTGTCACTATAACAGCCCTCTATATTTGTCAGACGTGGCGATAGCGACCTTAATTTTGCGACCGTTAGCGCTCTGCCTACCCCGTAAGGGATAAAGGCATGATAATATATGTATGTATGTATTATATTAGCAACAGTAGAAGCGCTTAACACCTTACTCCATATAACCTGATACTTCCTCGCTAAAGTCTTCCTTGTCAATTGGCACCTGTCATCCACCCCAGCGTAAACTGACACCCGGTGCGTTGAGAGGTGTGAACGAGTTAAATTACCAAACATACAGGGGGTTACAAAATACAGGGTGTAAAAAATAACTCTAGAATTAAGACTCGAGAACAAAATGGAAATATGGGAAAAAATATGAGAATAGAAACATGGTTCGAAACCGGGTAACCAAGTCTTTTTGTAATATTTGTTTGGAGAGTTTTTTATAATTTTTTCGACATACATACATACATACAAAGACAAATCACGCCGATATCCCTGGCGGGGTAGGCAGAGCGTTAACGGCCGTAAAAATACGGTCGCTCTCGCTACGTCTGACAAATATAGAGGGCCATTTGAGATCATTTGTGTATTTTCATAGTGACAGGTTGTCAGCCTGTCGCCTAAAAGTTGTAATACACCTGAAACCCTCAAGTCCCTCAGTCGCCTCTTACGACACCCACGGGTAAGAAATGGGGTGATGCTATTCTAAGCCGGCATCACACGGCACGGCACGACATATCTACACTCTTTGGGAAAAGTCGTTTAGTTTCATTGACTGATTCACCCCTTAAATATTTGCAGCTAGTGTTTTTACACCTTGTATGTATACATACGAGTATATTAATATCATCACACACACCTCACCACCGCTACCACCCGTATCGACCAACTAAATCATATCCCCCGGGAATGATTACCGGCTAATTGCCAGCTTATTTCGGCACCGGGTAATCGAGTTGACCGGCCTAAACCGGTTATAACCGGTTTGGGAAAACCGGCTCGCAATACCGATCAAATTATCCTAAAGCGCCCCAGACTCTTTAGCGATACTTGTCGATATCAATTTTGCTACAATACTTGGTTCAATCGCGGAATTATAGATAGTACAAGTTATATTGAGTATCGATAGTAAAAGTTATTATTATCATATACGAAATACGTTCATTCATTCGTATGTCACGTTTTTATCCCTTGTGGGGTAGGCAGAGCGTTAACGGCCTTCAAAATACGCTCGCTATCGCCACGTCTGACATTTTTGAGGATTGTTTTCTAAGGTAGTTTCAGAAAACATGTGTATCATTATAGTGACAGGTTGTCAGCCTGTCGCCTAAAAATTGTAAGACACCAATACTCTTGAGCCCCTTACTCGCCTCTTACGACACCCGCGAGATTCATATCCTTTTTTTGGCGAAAAACATACTTGACGCATGACGGAGCACAAAAATATCGCAGCGGTCTGTCAGATCCATATAGAAATGTCAATCCACATACTAAAACCGCTCAACCGCTGTTGACGCAGCGCAGTGTCATTCGTCGAGTGCGGTTTTAGTATGTGGAGTGACGTTTCTAGTATGGCGCTGACAGACCGCTGCGATATTTTTGCGCTCCGTCGTGCGTCAAGTGTGTTCCTCGCCATGCATGCCCTTTTGCATTGTTTCCAATCAGATTGATCGTCTCTCAGGTCCTTTTACATTGATTGCCGTAATTACCACATTTTCGGTTATTAAATAGCTTTATAATAATTTTATCGGCGTGGATGTTCATTTGTCATAATTTTGTGTAATTAAAATGTGTTTCGGTAATTTATTGCAATAATCGCGTAATTAAGAATTTATTGTAATCATGTAATTAAGTTCGAATTGGCTGTTATTGATTTAGTGTTAATGAACTTGGTGAATTGGCGAAAGAAAATTACTAAAATTTATTTCAATAGTGCAAGCCCACATGTTGACTGTTGTGATTGGGTGAACTGTTGTGATTGTTCTCTCTCTCTCTCTTCGTGTGGGACACTGAGTCGTCCAACGACCCAATGGACCCTCGAAATCGAACCCGGAACCTTCTGTGTCAAAATTTATCACTATTACACAAACACGTGAGAAGCCTGCTACTTGTAGAAGGCGGATAAAAAATTCTAACACTAGGGTTAATTAGGTTGTTGGACGACTTGGTGTACCACACGAATAGTGAAAGACGCTAGTAATTGCATTTGACTGGTGCAGTGGTAGTGCGACTGCCCTTGACGCAGAAGGATCCGGGTTCGATTCTCAGTGGGTCACTCACAAAGTTGATATTTATCACTTTGGTAAGGATATTCATGCGGGCTGAACCACCCGATAGTCCGTAAGAAAGATGGTTCCGTGTTTTGAATAGCACGTTAAGCCGTAAGTCCCGGTTGCTGTCTATGAGCACTTAGACGGCGGTCGTTACACAAGCATGACAGAAGCCTGCTACTTATAGAAGGCAGTTAAAAAATTCTGACACTAGGGTTCACTGGGTCGTTGGACGACTCTGTGTCCCACACGAAAACAAAGAAAGATATCGTATATTTTTGCGTATTTTACCCCCGCTATCAAAAACCGATAACGTCGAGTAAGTCGGTACTAACAATGCTCGGCAGGCACCGGTTTATTTTTATTACGGTGCTAGATAACCGGTAACCGGGCTAGAGGGTGCTTCACAACATTACCGGTGTCGGTTAAGGATAACGGGTTTTATCACTTCTTCAGTCGGTTTAAGGAGTTTATTGAATAGGCGATTGTAGAGTTAATAAAAGTTAGTAAATACTTGAAAACCTCATCCGTTTTTTTCGTTGGCTAGACTTCTACAAAAGCAACAACAGTCCACTCTTCCTCTTCTTCTTTTTTCGTGTGGGACACCGAGTCATCTAACGACTCGATGAACCCTAGTGTCAGAATTTTCCAACCGCCTACTACAAGTAGCAGGCTTCTGACATGGTTGTGTATCGACCGCCGTCTAAGTGATCATAGACAGCAACTGGGATCTACGGCTTAACGTGTCATTCGAAACTCGCAACCATCTTACATACGGACAATCGCAATGTCCTAACCAGACTGGGAACAAATTCACAAAGTGATAAATATCAACATTGTGAGTGACCCACCGAGAATCAAAGGCAGTCGCACTACCACTGCGCCACATCGGTCGACCATCAGCCCACTGATGACATAGGCCTCCCTCAATAATCTCCACGCTTGGCAGGCGGAAGGCGTGTTAGATATTCACAGGGAACGCTGCTGTTTCAACATTCCCTGGTTTCACCCGTAGTCGATTTTGCGATTCTCATGTACTGCTGCGTTATTTTGATGCAGCTGCGTTGACAGCGGTTGAGCGGTTTATGGGGATTGACGTTTCTAGTATAGATCTGACAGTCCGCTGCGCTATTTTAGCGCTGCGTTGTACGTAATGTGAAAAAGTATAAATCTAAAAACATTTACAAAGTAAAGTTTAATAGCCGACTAATAAGCGCTAACGCTTACATTTACATTTCTAAAAGCACAAGTTTTAAAAACGCAAATGTGGAATTCAAAAACTCGAAAGCAAGTTCCTACTAAATTCAAGTCTCAGCGTAATTTCTTCTGTAATTAGTAGTTTTTTAACAATTTACATGCGATTCTTTGCTACGTCGCTCCTACAAAGGCGCTACGGCGTAGCACGTAGCTTAGCGTGCTACGGGAAAAGGAAATAAAAATCGCAAGAAACGTGTTGATTCGGAGGGGTTCAATTTATAGGTATTACTTTTGTCGAATAAAAACAGTTAGTGAAACCAATATTCATAGTTATGATTATAACGGGTTCTTACCGACGAATATGCGAAACTTCGATCATATGGAGAACTCAAAACAAAATAGATTCGTCGGTAAGAACCCGTTAAAATTATAATTATAAATCATATAAATAAATGCCGTGTGATGCCGGCTTAGAATAGCATCACCCTACATCCTTCCCGCGGGTGTCGTAAGAGGCGACTAAGGGACTCGAGAGTGTTGGTGTATTACATTTTTTAGGCGACAGGCTGACAACCTGTCACTATAGTGATACACATGTTTTCTGAAACTACCTTGGAAAATAATCCTCAAAAATGTCAGACGTGGCGATAGTGGCCGTATTCTTACGCCCGTTAACGCTCTGCCTACCCCGCAAGGGATAAAGGCGTGATATATGTATGTATATATGTATGTATGTAAATAAAGTTTATTAGAAACTTACATGATACATGACATGTTTGCCTGGCCCCCAAACTAGGTTACCCTGTGCTATGGGAAGCCAGTCTTTCATTATCGATGTAAAATAATACAGTAGAAAGTAGGTAGTTTACGTATTGTATCAGTAAAGTACGCAGTCTTTCTTTGTTTTTAACACGTTTTTAACCAGCTAAGCCACTACACATTTAATAAGTTAACACTTCAAAAATTTTACCAAACTAAATTCTTGAATTCTGTAAACAACCGAGATAGTCTCAAATTTAGAGCTAGTGAACATTATTCAAGTAAGTATTATTTTTATACATATTTATTTTTTTCAAAAACTCATAGCTGACAATCAGTTCAACATTGTCTGGATTACTTTCAAAAACGTTGCTTTATATAAATTACAAATGTGTATTATCCAGGATAATTAAAAGTAGATAATGTTCCGTATAACGTGTTGCTATTTCCCCCTTATCTTTTCTGGAAGGGAATTTTCACTGCGTTCTGAGTTTCTGACTCATAACAAGTGTATAGAAAATCGAAGTCAGGTATGCACGTTTTTCAAATTTATATCGAAAAAGCGATATATAACGAATCCAGTCGATATCGATATTCGATATATTGTTGCATCCCTACACATGACAGAAACACATCAAACTTACCACAGAAACGTCAGACGGGTTTTGAACGGCCTGTCTAACACTTTTTGTATGTGGATATTGTTTATAGGCCGTGTGATGCTGTCTTAGAATAGCATCACCCCACACCTTTCCCGCGGGTGTCGTAAGAGGCGACTAAGGGACTCGAGAGTATTGGTGTATTAAAATTTTAAGGCGACAGGCTGACAACTTGTCACTATAGTGATACACATGTTTTTTGAAACAATCTTGAAAAAAAATCCTCAAAAAATGTTAGACGTGACGATAGCGACCGTATTGTTACAGCCGTTACCGCTCTGCCTACCCTGCAAGGTATAAAGGCCTGATAGATTTATGTATGTATCTCTTAGTCTTCAAGACAGAAGCAGAAAGCAGAAGACTAAAAATTGGAGCGTAGTGGAATTGTCCAGCCGGGAAACGAACCTGCGCCGTTCGCGTGCGTGCCGGGTAGCAATTAACGTCCTCACGACCACATTAATTACAAGCTTCTTTCCAATTCCCGCCTCCGCCGTGTAGGGCGAGGAATACACTTGACGCACGACGGAGCGCAAAAATATCGCAGCGGCCCCTCAGATCCATACTAGAAACGTCACTCCTCATACTAAAACCGCACTCGACGGATGACACTGCGATAGCGCTGCGTCAACAGCAAAAATACTGTCATTTGTACTATCAATGCATCCATTTAAGTCTTTTCCGTATTTAACTAATTTTGACTTATGTCAGTAAAGTTTTCTAATGTATGACAAATTAGACATTGTCATATAATAATGTTTTTGACGTCCAAAATAACAGTCAAAAACTATTTGACATACGCAACGCCATGCGTTATGTTATGATATGACATCATAAAAACTAGCTCGATCTGTTACATACTGAAATGTACCCATTGTATAATATTTCTTTCTTTTTTTTGTTAGAATCTAGAGTGGAACGCCGACTTGAAGAAAGACCGATAACCATGTTTTGAAAACTATCCGTAAACTGTAAAAAGCATAAAGAAATGCAAGGAAAGTCATTGTTCCTTATAAATCTAGCCTTGCATACTTTCCAGAATTCTAGTTTTAACTCATTAGTTTGCACGTAAATTTACAAAAGAATTGCATTACTTATATATAAGTAAGGTATTAATTAACTTTAAGATTTGTTCGGTGTAGCCGCAGCCTTAACCCGCCACTTGAACCCCAAAAGGAAAGCCGGCATCTTCTAAACTAGCCTGTAGTTGCTTTACCGCGCGAAAAAATTGTTTTAATTAAGAAATTCGCTCTCCAAAGCGAATAGTTTACTTTTAAATACGCGCGTTTTTCGCGCATTTTTTCCCCGAGACATCTTTTTTTATCAAACGGCCAGGATTTCCTTAATTAAGGCCGCAAACGAAATTTTTATTTAGTGCGGGACTGGCCGAAAAGAATTTCCTTTCTTTGTGTCTGCTCGCTTGGCTCGCTTAGTTAAACAAATAATTGCTATAATGAGTGGGACAATAAGCCATATTCTGCGGCGACCGCTCCGGGCGGGGAAGTTGTTTTTTTTTTGCAAAACGCAAATGGGTTCATTTTTTCTTACAAAAAATTTATCAATTTTGGAGCTTCATTTAATTTTCTTTAAACTGTAGTAAGAGTAAAAGAGCAAGCCTAGGATCTGAATTTCGTGCGCGAAAGTAGGTATGTAAGGCTTCTTATCTGACACATATCTCGGATAATACGACAATTTAATACAAACACAATTAGTAGCAAACTTTCTCATACTAAAAATCTAAAAAGATCTCCTGAAACGTATGAAATATATTTTCGCTATAAATTGGATTTTATTATGAAGTTGTAATAAAATAATTCTCAGCAATAACCAAAAGGAGTTCAATCGAGATAATCTCGAGTTGTTTCAGAAGTAAACAACTGGAATTGTTATACAGTACAGCCGTTTCAAGTCAGCTTAATATTGCCAGACATTGTGGCTTACAAGTTATTTTTACCATATTCTTACTTATTCTTAATTTTTCAAAATTATCTTGACAAGGATGTCGTAAGAGGCGACTAAGGGACTCGAGAGTATTGGTGTATTACAATTTTTAGGCGACAGGCTGACAACTTGTCACTATAGAGATACACATGTTTTCTGAAACAACCTTGGAAAACAATCTTCAAAAAATGTCAGACGTGGCGATAGCGACCGTATTCTTACGGCCGTTACCACTGTGCATACCCCTGGAGGGATAAAGGCGTGATATGTGTATGTCATCATCCTCAAACTCAAGAGCCATGCTCTTGTCGGTGGAGCAATGTCTATGTTTGTATGTAAAATTAATTCCTACTTTATCTGTATTTTTCCTTCTGCTGTGTATGCCACCAAGTCGCCGGATGAAGAATAAAAATCTGGCAACACCATGAAAACAATCGTGTAAACAAGCCTGTTTGTTTTACAGTCTTTTCCGACTGTCTGAAAATGAGAGTTCATGATAGCGACGAGATTTTACTGAAAACTCTGAAATCTCATTTGACAAATAAGAATATTTTTAGACATTTAGCTAGCTACGAAATTTCTTAGATGGCGGTCGCCATGTGAGAGGCCTACTACTTGTAGTAGGAGGATGAAGAAAGCACATATATACTTACATATATCACGCTTATATGTCTTGCGGGGCAGGCGGAGCGTTAACGGCCGTAAGAACGGTCGCTTGTTTTTTGTAAGGTTTTCTAGCCTAGATACTAGTTGCGTCACCTAGTTTAGACAAGTGTTGCTATCACGCTATGACGATGACGACCGATGTGGCGCGGTGGTAGTGCGACTGCCTTTGACGCAAAAGGTTCTGGGTTCAATTCTTGGTGGGTCACTCACAAAGTTGATATTTATCACTTTGCGAATTTGTTCCTAGTCTGGTAACAGTGATGGTTCCGTGTTTCGGATGGCACGTTAAGCCGTAGGTCCCGGTTGCTGTCTATGATCACTTAGACGGCGGTCGTTACACAACCATGCCAGAAGAAGCAACCCCATGCAACCTTGTAGAAGGCGGTCGAAAAATTCTGACACTAGGGTTCATCGGGTCGTTGGACGATTCGGTGTCCCACACGAAAAGAAGAAGAAGAAGCCAAAAAAATCCTCACTGCTATTCCTACTGTGATTGTTTATAACTTATCCAATGATTTGTGATACAAATTGAGGGTGGATATACCTCGGCAGATGAGTAGGTAACGTCACAGGGTGCCATCGTAGAGTCACGCGTTCGATGCCCGGCCGGTACAGAGTGACACGTCACATTAAATTGCAATTTTGTTGCAGATCACGTGATTGTTGTCCACGAGAGACGAGAGTAAGGAAGGCAAATATTTTAAATTGTAATGCATATTTTTTTCTTATAAGTTTTTTCCCTTGGTTTTTAATTAAATAAGTAAATTGTAATGCATATTTCTGCTTATAAGTTTTTTCCCTTGGTTTTTAAAATTAATACATTAATACTTCTACAATTGATGGCAATGTCGGAATCTTAGTATCACCTCCGTAAGTATAAAGTCCAGAATTGATTCTTTACGCTTTCACTACAGCACACACCTACCACGCTGGTGCAGGGGCGCGCAACCCCACTTCATTGCGGTCCCTTCGCGGCGCACGTGTGCTGCGTTCGGAACACGGTTGGCCACCCCTGCAGACCCGCGGGCCAGTGCATGTTGGTCTCCCCTGGACCAACTATTATAATGTAGACGGGTGTTGAAGAGGATTTGAGGAAAGGGCTATTATAATGCGGAAGTTCCGCATTTTTAATAGTTCCTCAACGACTATCGGATTTTTATAAAAAGAAATTTAATAAATTGCCCTTTTCCTTGTCAGTGCCTCTCAAATTAAGAGGAAGTTAAGAGGAATTTGGTAGAAATTGATAATTTTAATATATTTTTGCAAAATTATTTCAGCAATTACCGGATATATTCTTTCTCTATTTTCTAGAAATAAACAAAATGATGGATTGATAGACATTAACCTCTTTCTTTTCTTTTTCCTCATACTATTTCCTCGTTTTTGTGCTAGACATTTCGGCGGATAGCACACTTAAGGCACGACGGAGCGCTAAAACATCGCAGTGGTCTGACAGATCCATACTAGAAATGTCAATCCCCATACTAAAATCGCACTCGACAGACGGCACTGCGATACCGCTGCGTCAACAGCGGTTGAGCGGTTTTAGTATGAGGATTGACATTTCTAGTATGGATCTGACAGACCGCTGCTATATTTTTGCGTTCCCTCTTGCGTCAAGTGTGCGATCCGCCTAACCTCTTTCTCTTCTTTTTCCTCATTCGGATCCTGTTTCTCGCATATTTCTTTTTCGTCAATTTCGAGTTGTTTTTGTGGTAGTCACTTCCTCTTCCTCATTACAGCCCATCCCTACTGTGGCCACCTATCTCCATTATAATGGAGACACGGTATTTTTCTTAGTTAAGCTTCGTTAGAGGCGGTTTGTCTAAGGAATTAGTGAGGTTACTTGTTCTGGGGAAAAGTGGCGGTGTGTGGTAGTCGTGGTTTCACACACACACACATATCACGCCTATATCCCTGGCGGGGTAGGCAGAGCGTCCACAACCGTAAAATTATCGACACGTCTGACAAATGTTTGAGGGTCGTTTCAGATAAGCCGTGCATTACTATAGTGACAGGTTGTCAGCCTGTCACCTAAAATTGCAATACACATGAAACCCTCTAGTCCCTTAGTCGGTGTGGTCATGTGGTGTGGTGTTTCATGGGGTTATAATTTTGCGAGGAATCTATCTGCCCGTGTGATGCCGCTTAAGAATAGCATCACCCCATTTCTACCCGTGGGTGCCGTAAAAGACGACTAAGGTATAATTCCAGGGAATGGGCATTAGAGTGTCCAGTAAATATTTACAAAACCTTGCACTGCGCTCGCCAATCCGTCTACCAGCCTATGTCCAGCGGTTGTGGCTGTTGTAGTACCCACCAGCGTCTATGAACCAGCTATAACGTTGTAACTGGTTGAAAACTTTGGACTCTACATTTATCAACCAGTTATAATGTTATAGGCTTATAGCTGGTTCATAGATGCTGGTGTCAACCATGTCCCAAGTTACCCGCCTTAGGATTCAATCAAGATTCAAGATTCAATCGTTTATTTCCAAGTAGATTCCGAATGAATGCTTTTAGAATGTTACAGAGTTACGATACAATACTGTCACTAAATAAATGAATTAGTCATTGTAAACCATAACAATTTTATGTTCCTAATAGAACCGCGGCACGAGTGGGATAAAAAAATAAAAAATAGGATTTGGTCTCACGCTGCGCTTTCTGATGCACAGCAGATCCTTCCGGCCCTATCTAATGATTGTTCTGCAGGCGTAACGAAGACAATTATGTGCGTAACAATGTGGTGCGTGCGTATAATTTAGCGGGTCTCCGTGCGCTGGTCCTGCGCCCCTCGAGACGCCACGTGACGGTGACACTTGCCAGGAAATTATCAAAGTTATTACATACCGATATCGGGAATTTTACTTTATATGAATTTACGAGATTTAATCTGTTTTTTTTTAATAAGCTGTTGCTGATTAAAAAGTCCTGCGGAAAATTCTGGGCCCAACCAGAACAGATGATGGCAGTTGACGAGTACGGAAAAATGCCGAAATTGAAGAACTAGTGCCTCAGCCCAACATAATCGGAGAGACTAGAGCTCACCGACTTCGTCTCACCAAGGTTCGACCACGTAGAGAGGATGGGAGAGGATCGGGGAGCTAATAGAGCGTACGTGGGTCGTCACACAGGACGGCGTCCAGTGGGGCGTCCCATGTACCGCTAGAGAGACGTGGTAGAGGCTGACCTGCGCGATGTTCGAGTCAGCAACTGGCAGGAGATCGCGCAGGACAGAGATCAGTGGAGACAGCTCGTTTCGGAGACCAAGATCCTCTTTGGGTTGCTAAGTCAGCGGAGTGATCTGTTTTAAAATCATTTATTTAATTACATAGCTGTAAATAACTTAACGGATAGATGGACGGAGAAAATGTAGAATAGCATTTAGACATTGAAATTATTTTTGCTTAAACTTGTGAAATGGTTTCCAACATGCTAAAGTTTCTTGTATAGTTTTGTCAGACTATAACTTCTTTACAGAACGGCTTCTGTTGAGTTACCCCATAAAGTAGCTTAGGTATCATGGATACCAGGCTTCAAATAGGTACCTAGCAAAGTTGATCAAAGGTAGAAAAATTTTTTGTTTCCCATTTACTTATCGGTATGAAATTGGCTATACAGGGTGTAAGAGACGGTGTAACGAGAACTTGATGTGATCAGACCATTTAACTGAACAACTTTATTTATGTGGGGCTATGTTGGAAAACGAAAAAAATTTACGACCTCCCATACAAAATTCTCGATTAGCTGACTGACTTTGTATGCAATCCCTATATACCCCATAGAAAAAGTTGCTCAGTTTCATGGTCTGATCACGCCTGCAAAGTTTTCGTTACACCGTCTCTTACACCCTGTATACGAGTCTATTTTGGATAGCATCCAAAACGTCTCTACTACTCTATTCGGAATCATATTTATAAAAATATTTTAAGATCAGTAGAATCAAGAATTCTTTAATAAAAAAAACTGTTGAAATTAAGCTCTCAAACGCCTCTGTTGAGATGGAGGATCATTTTAGGAGGCTTTTCCATTTGCATATTTCCTTTAAAATTATCGCTATTTTGTTAAAGTAAGTTCTTTCTTTCACAGCTTATAAAAATAGGCGAATTTTGTTATATAAAAGACTCATTTAGACAACTTAAAAGTACCTACAATTCAATGAACTTGTATTAGACTGTAGTAGTAGTAGTATGAGACTTATTGTGGGCAAAAGATTTCAATATAAAACACAACTAGTCAGTTCACTTTTATGAAGTATTGTAAGAAATAAATCAAAACGTATTCCGTTTTATTTGACCGAAAGATCTCTCCTGTGAGTACGAGTATAATCCCAATCTAATAAAGAAATCATAGAAGAATCAAAGTTTTACCAATAACAACCCCATCTTCGTAACTTTCTTCTGAACCAAAGTAGCAGGGAACTGGAGTAGGGTCATATTGTCATCTCATCATTGCATCACATCAAACTTGGTTCATGCCTTCGAAGTTCGGTAGGGCTGGCAAGGAAAAACTTCTGAGTGCGATCCAATTTCGTATCACTGCATTGTTTAAAGCAAAGTAACTTTTTGCGTCGGTCTGTATGTATGCTTAAATCTTTAAAACTACACAACGGATTTTGATGCAGTTTTTTTATATAGTTAGAGTGATTCAAGAGAAAGGTTTTTTTGTGTAATACTTGCCCGAAAAAATGAGTTGCAGCGGGCGCAGCGGCTGGGGCAGGCCGCTAGTTGTTTCAATATTTGCCGAGTAATGCCGGCTTAGAATAGCATCATCCCTTGTCTTGTCTTTAAAACTCTGCCTATCCCGCAAGGGATAAAGGCGTGATATATGTGTATTTCTATACTTGCACATCTAGCTGTCATATTTAATACAAATTGAAATGCGGTAGTTTTGTATTACGTTGTACAGTTACGTATGTTATTTGTCAATTCCTCAGATATATAAAGACGTTTAGAAATGAGGAACAGCTTAAAGCAGACCTCGACGCTAAGCGCGATGAGTTAAAGGCTCGTCCACCCGTCGCCATTAACTATAATTATGTATTCGTAAATGGCAAACTCTCGTGTCCACACTGTGCACGGGAGTTTACTGCCAAAATTGGCTACAAATAGCCATCTCCGGGCGCATCAGCGCCGATCTGATTAGGAGTCGAAGTGGTCGCCATGGCCAAAATCGGTCGGAGAGATAATCATGTTATTTCTTTGTCTTTAGTGATTGTATGTAGTGGCAGCCCTGCAGAGGTAGGCAACCTTCGCAAGACATGATCCATCAGCCGGACGCAGCCATGCGAGGTGACAGCGGTTCTCCCTGGGGTTTGCCACCTCTGACGATGCATTCTAAATTTAATGCTGTTTGGTTTCGGTGGCTTACAGTATTTGATAATGCAGGGGTGCGTAACTCCCTATAGTAATTACACTGAAGTTGTAATATAGATGGCTGATTTGAATATCTTTCATGTGTAACCCTTGGAATGTTATACTTATAACATGTCGTATAAGTTGTAAAAAAATATTAGCTGCAATTATTTTAAGGGGTGAAACAGCTCATGAAACTGAACAACTGTCCCAAAGGAACATGGTCGAAATAGGAAAAAAATTTTGAACCCCCCATACAAATTGACATGGTCGGCTAGTACCTTTTGTATGAGAGGCCAAATTTTTTTTTTCATATTTCGTCCTATGTTCCTTGGGGAAAGTAGTTCAGTTCCATGAGATGGTTTATCCCTTAAAATATTTGCAGCTAATTATTGTAAACCCTATATTTTGTCAAAATTGACAGCACCGGATCCTGTAGTTGATGAGGTGTCAGCAGTATATCTTCCCACACATTTAAGAGGTCAGCATATCATGGTTTTTCATACAGTTCCTTGAATTAACCAGAATAAATTGGTCCGTTCCCTATTTGCCGTGTGATGCCGGCTTCGAATAGCATCACCCTTTTTTTCCCATGGGTGTCGTAAAAACCGACTAAGGGACTCGAGGGTTTCATTGTATTGCAATTTTAGGCGACAGGCTGACGACCTGTCACTAAAGTGATACACGACTAATCTGAAACGACCCTTAAACATTTGTCAGACGTGGCGATAATGACCGTAATTTTGCGGTTGTCAGCTCTCTGCCTACCCCGCCGGGGATATAGGCGTGATTTGTGTATGTGTGTATGTATGTTACCTATTTCAGGTTGAAATGCAGCTTTTACATAAAATTCGTTTTTGCATTCATGTGTTTCCTGTCCATGTTTTCTACGCAGCAACTCAAAGTCCTTAAAAAGAAGAAAAAAACTTCAATTAAATAAAACTCTCTCTAGAACCTTTGGACCCAATTTTAATAGAAACTTTATTGCATTACAAGTTTGACCAAAAAATGGGCCAAAGTAAAATCTCTGCGGAGACAAAATTCGCTATAATTTTGCGAAAAATATCCCCCAAAGTCCCTGTAATTAGTGAGGGGGATGGAATATCTTTTTGTAGTACTTTTACCTTTGGAGTGTAATAATATAAATTGGTAAGAGCCGAGTTGTTTCGTGCGTAATTAAAAATAATCGAGAAGAGAATTTGTTTGATGGCGGCTCGAGGACTGTTTCTACTAAGTCTGTGAGATGTTTGCGGCAGATTTACAAAAACCGACTTCTCCATCCATACACTGGCATTCTATTGAGTACATTTTCAGAAAGTCAGTCACTCAATAGGCTAAAACACCGACAGAATTGGCTAGTTTCCTGGGTCATACGGAACGGACTTCATTCATCATTTTTCGAAATATTCAAAGTTTGCCGGCTTAGAATACCATCACCCCACATCCTGCTCGTGGGTGTCGTAAGAGGCGACTAAAAGACTCGAGAGTATGGCTATGTATGGGTATGACAGGCTGACAACCTTTCACTATAGTGATAAACATGTTTTCTGAAACAACCTTCGAAAACAATCCTCGAAAATATCAGATGTGGCGATAGCGACCGTATTCTTACGGCCGTTAACGCTCTGCCTACCCCGCAAGAGATTAAGGCGTGGTATATGTATGTACTTTTACTTTGTCCCAATCAAACCATTAGTAGAATAGTGTAGCAGTTCTACTGAACCGTGGACGAAAAAGGAGGAGTTTAATTATACTTTTTATTGCAGTTTGTGAAGTTACAGACCCTTGCCCTTAGTACAGAAGCCTTCGTCCGAGTCGCTTCGTCAAAATTACTTTACTAGACTACTCTCTCTTTCTTCGTGTGGGAAACCGAGTCGTCCAACGACCCGATGAACCTTGTGTCAGAATTTTTCAACCGCCTTCTACAAGTAGCAGGCTTCTAACCGGATTGGGAACAAATTCACAAAGTGATAAATGTCAACTTTGTGAGTGACCCACAGGGAATCGAACCCGGAACCTTCTGTGTCAAAGGCAGTCGCACTACCACTGCGCCACATCGGCCCTACAAGCTAAAGTTGTAGAACACAACTATTGATTCGCAGGCATTTTTGGACAGTAACTTACCTTCCCCAATATATTCTTCTTCTTCTTCAATTACAATAGTCCGGTTCTGACACTAGGGTTCATCGGGTCGTTCGACAACTTGGTACGTCCCATATGAAAAGAGAGAGAGAGAGAGAGAGAGAGAGAGAGAGAGAGAGAGGGAGAGAGATAGTTCAGTGCTGGATATGCCCTCCCCCCAAATGGGGTGATGCTATTCCAAGCCGGCACAACACGGCACTAACAATCGACGATCTATACAAATTTAAATTTATTCATTTACAGTTCTTTCATCAATAAGAAAATTAAATCATTACTTTGATAATTCTCGCACAATACACAAACAAATCAAAGTGCTTTTAAGGCGGCTGCCACACATGACGCACGACGGAGCGCAAAAATATCGCAGCGGTCTGTCAGATCCATTGTAGAAATGTCAGTCCCCATACTAAAACCGCTCCACCGCTGTCGAAGCAACGCTACCGTCAAGTGCGGTTCTACGTAGTATTAGGATTGACGATTCTAGTATTTATCTGACAGACCGCCGCGAAGTTTTAGCGCTCCGTCGTGCGTCAAGCGTGCGATCCGCCTTAGAAAATTTAATAATTACTTTGATAAGTCTCGCAGAATACACAAATAAATCAAAGTGCTTTTAAAAAGATGTTTGTTAATCATTCTTTTACGCCGGACCGGCTTTTGATATGATTTGAATAGACAAAGCACTCTCGAGACTTCGATAAATATTGGAATACGAGGAATTCTAATTTATGCGTGAAAAAAATAAATTATGGATATGGCACTGAAAAATTTTTATTCCACCATTGATGAAAAATAAGCTGATAAACATTTCACATATAAATATTTTATTAATTATCACTCTAATTGGTTAACTTCATACAATGACGGTGGTGGCGTAAGTTACGTGCTGTGTGGTCAGCCTGGCCGGCCCCGAGGCAGTGCCTTTTTTATCCCACTCGTGCCGCGTTTCTACTAGGAACATAAAGTTGTTATAAAAAGGAGAAAATTGTGTCTGACAAATTTATCTTTTTACATACACACATACACATACACATACACATACACAAATCACGCCTTTATCCCTTGCGGGGTAGGCAGAGCGTTAACGATCGTAAAATTACAGTCGTTATCGCCACGTCTGACAAGCACTGAGGGCCTTTGCAGATAATTCGTGTATCACTGTAGTGACAGGTTGTCAGCCTGTCGCCTAAAATTGTAATACACATGAAACCCTCGAATCCCTTAGTTGCCTTTTACAACACCCGCGGGAAGAAATGGGGTGATGCTATTCTAAGCCGGCATCACACGGCAAAGCCGGCATCACACGGCAATTCAATTCTCTTTTTTACAATGACTAATTTAATTATTTGTGACAGCATTGTATTGTAAATTCTTGATTTTCTAAAAGGATTCCTTGTGAGTCTACTTGGAAATAAACGATTAAAATCTTAAAATCTAGGGGATGGATACTTCGTATAATATTATTTTTTATTGCACAAACCAATCCTTAAGCTAAAATTACGAAATAAAGCTTTCTCCATTATGTTCCTTGAGGAAAGTTGTTCAGTTTCATGGGCTGGTTCACCCCTAAAATATTTGCAGCAATTCTTTTTACACCTTGTATTATTAAGTTCTTAGTACCTATCTAAAATTGAGGAATTTCCCCTGTAAAAAGCAGCAATAAGCAAATTGAGCAACAACTGGCCCTGAAACTTCTGGAACTTCTAATATTTGCATAATAACGACATTTTTATACTTAACCTCCTTTATCTACGTCTGTTCGAGCTGGGTGGAAATGGTTAAAATGTACGCTGGAACGTAACTTCTACGATGCTTAAATAAACGGTTATCTGTAAAGTCGGTTTACTGACGATGCAATAGTTGTACGTGACAACGTCATAAGAAAATACTAATGGAATGGTTGCATTTTCCAAACGAAAATTTAATTTTTATTCGATTGATAGCTATATAGCTACCGAACGCGGAGGCCTTTTTTATGCCTGTAGTAGGAAGATTATGCCTTTTTGTCGCTCGTTCCGTCTTCTCGCCTCAGAGCGAGGTTATGCCTCAAGTGGATGGCATACTCGACGCACGACGGAGCGCGTCGTGCGTGGTATGGGGAGTGACGTTTCTAATATGGATTTGACAGACCGCTGCGATATTTTTGCGCTCCTTCGTGCGCCAAGTGTGCGATCGGCTTCTGAGTGAGGTAACGTCACATGAGTCAAGTTTTTTGGTGACAAAGACGTTGTCACGTCAAAAATGCTGCCACGAAAAACTAAGTGAAGGTTAACAAATATCAAGGGTCCACGAATGAACTTTCCGCTGGTAAGTTCAAGTCCCAAATACATTTGTTTTGTAAGAAAGACGGGGCCATAACCACTAAAACGTTGAGACAGCCAAAATTATGCTCTCATTCTTTAGAAACACTCACATTTTTCAGCGTATTTTCGCTCGTAACTCACAAAATATTCATACTTCACACAATCTTTGCTCGAACAATAAAAACAAACGAGCATCTTACAAGAGAGTACAGCAATAAATCTCACACTGAGAAGTGTAGAAATACATAATTCATTGCGTCCTTTCTTTTAGGTTACGACCGTTGACGCCGCAGACATGACGCAATGTAAATCTACTGTTTTTATTGCCTGCTGCGTCGGAGGTCTGTGGTTCCCGAAAATGTGGCATAGTATTGTACAATTTATAGTATTAGAAATGTGAGTGTTTGTTTGGTGCTATTTGGATTTATATTTGCCGTGTGATGCCGCCTTAGAATAGCATCACCCCATTTCTTCATGCACTTTGACACTTTTTCAATTGAACGGCTGTGGAGGTATAAGAAAAAAATACTACTTATCACAAACAAAGTCACGGAACGGAAAGTTAGGGTACTATAACTCATCGTGTTGTTTACGTACAACATAACCTCTGCTCTTCTTGTGTATGTGAACCGCAACGTCATATTCATGGGGGGATCGCATACTTGACGCACGACGGAGCGCTAAAACAACGCAGCGTGTCAGATCCGTACTAGAAATGTCAATCTCTATACTAAAACCGCTCAACCGCTGTCGTCGCAGCGCTATCGCAGTGTCGTCCGTCGAGTGCAGTTTTGGTACGGGGAGTGACGTTTGGATTCTTTGTTCTAGTGTGGATTTGATAGACCGGTGCGATATTTTTGCGCTCCGTTGTGCGTCAAGTGTGTGATCCGCCATATGTACGCGGCTGTCATAAGTGTCGACACCTCCGCAGCGAGAGTTTGCGTACGTTTTACACGTACAAATATATTTGTATTTGTTGATACCACTCTGTGATAACATTGCGCAGTATGGGGATTGAAAAATTTTAGTATGGATCTGACAGACCGCTGCTATATTTTTGCGCTCTGTAATGCGTTAAGTGTGCGACCCACTTTACGTGACGATTAAAAATATGGCTTTAAAAAAAATACCTATATTGAGAAAATCATTTCCGAAAAAATAAGATAGGATGTAGGGCCCTTCCAGATGTTTTGTGTATCACTGTAGTGTCAGCTTGTCAGCCTTTTGCCTAAAGTTGTAATACACATGAAACCCTAGAGTCCCTTAGTAGCCTCTAAAAAAAACTTCACCTGAACGCAATCATATCCGCCGGTACAGTATGATTTAAAAAAAATTAGACGCGTGTTTAAATTATATTTCCATTCGATTTAAGGTTGTCAAACGAATTGAACCATGTCTAACTTTTTTTGAAATGTTTAATTTATTTTTTAGTCTTGTTTTCTGAACGGTCAAATGAGCTACTTTTTAAAACGTTCTAAAGCGGTATTTTGTTTAAAGAACTAGAAGTACCTATGATGTCACGCCGTAATTATTTGGATGGCGTCAAAACACTTACTTTTATATTATTTTTCTGTTTATTAATTCAAACTTCGAATATTTCGAAAAATTATGAATAAAGTCCGTAGTATTTTTGGACAATAGTTTTAAGACAACTGTTATATTTTTTTAATAATGCAGGAAACTAGCGAAGTTTTTTTATATGAAGGCTCACATTCGCAACCATTTTTCATTTCCGTAGCTCGATCCGTAGCGGAGGTCTACGTGAAAGCCTACGCCGCTACGGCACTTCCGACACCGCTACGCCTAATATACTTGACTGCCATATTTTCACTTCGGTTCCCTATCTATTTGCATAAATATATTAGGCATAACATAGGTTGGCACAATGTTCATTGAACTAATGATACTTACGCATAAAAATAGTAGGCATAACACGTTCAGCATAATTTATTAACCAAACCTAACCCAACGTCTATAAAAATACTAACCTAACCTAATGATGTCTATAAAAATTGTAAGACATAAATAAACTGTATTATGCCACGATAAATATTATGCGAAACATGTTATGCTAAAACATATTAGTGGAAAAAACATTATGCTAACGAAAGGGATCCCTTTCACTTCACCTCGCAGAAATATTGACATACGAATATTATGTACGGGAGGGTTTTGAGATATATCGTGCTTGTTTATTTCCTTTACGTGTAGTGTTTATTTACGATAATCTATTTTACTAGAAGCATCTGAAAATGTTAATAAGAAAGGCTTTAGGTAAGCAACTGTTTTGTTATTATATTCAAAGATATTCGATGATGTCTATAATAATATAGGTACGTGTCTTTCTGACTATCTTTGCCCAAAAAGGTATTTATAGGTATTTGTTAAAATAAGTAATAACAAAATAAATATATCGTGTGATGCCGGCTTACAATAGTAACACCCCATTTCCTACCCATGGGTGTCGTAAGAAGCGACTGAGGGACTTGAGGGGTTCAGGTGTATTACAACTTTTAGGCAACAGGCTGGCAACCTGTCACTATAGTGACACGGATCATCTTAAACGGCCCTCAATATTGTCAGACGTGGCGAAAGCGACCGTATTTTTACGGCCGTTAACGCTCTGCCTACCACGCAAGGGATAGAGGCGTGATATGTGTGTGTGGTAAAATAAGTTTTTTAATAAAAATAACATGATTGATTGCGTAATGCGACAACGTCTTGTCGACTTTTGTCGATCGATAATTTACTGAAAGGGAGTAGTGCTTCTTTATTCGATATACATATACATTTTTAGTAATAACGTCTATATCTCTCTTTGTTCTCGTGTGGGACACCAAGTCGTTCAACGACCCGATTAACCCTAGTGTCAGAATTTTTCAACAGGCTTCTGACATGGTTGTGTAACGACCGCCGCCTAAGTGATCATAGACAACAACTGAGACCTACAGCTTAACGTGCCATCCAAAACACGGAACCATTCTTACGATCAATCGGGTGGTTCAGCCCGCAGTGTCCTAACCAGACTGGGAACAAATCCACAAAGTGATAAATATCAACTTTGTGAGTGACCCACCGAGAATCGAACCCGGAACCTTCTGCGTTAAAGGCAGTCGCACTACCGTTGCGCCACATCTGTCGTCAATATTTTGTGATATATCGGCAGCATTATAAGTAGGTGGTGCGTGCCCTATCAGCGCGTCACAAAGGCGCAGGCGACGGCGGCGCGGCGTGCTCAAAGCGGGCGGCGACTTTGATCATAAGAAAAACCTACTAGTGACGTAACGAATGTTCAATTTCAAACAATGCGAATATCTGAGGCCCATATTCGTAAATGCAAATCTTATCTTATCTTAATTAGCCTGCATCATCCCATTGCTGGGCAAAAGCCTCCCTCTTCTCTTTCCATCCAGTTCTGTCCTGGGCTTAGAATGCGTATGATTATTTCTTTAATTTCGCGCCTTATACTTCTCTGTGGCTAAAATGTGGTCGCTGATTGGCCGCGCAAGCCGCATGTTATTGTTTGTTACTATTTGATTGCATTTAATAGCTGAGATGATACGAACGACCACTTACGAACCCGTTTCAGGAAAAAAAGATCAGTTATTTACGCTTACAGGTGGTAAACAAAAATCTACAAACCTGATGTTATGGACTTTCACATTCGCAAAATATTCGCAAGAATTCGCGAATACGAAATCGAATGCGAATGTTCAAAAACATGCGAATATTTGCGAATGCGATTGCGAATATTCGTTACATCATTAGAACCTACTTCTGGGGAACTAATAAAGCATTCTAAATTTTCTGTTTTTTTTTGTGTGTCGATGTAATTAATATTATTAGGAGACATAACAAATATTTATTACAACGACTAAAGCAACGTTTCCATTTAATGCAATTTCTCCAAAACAGGGTGTTTAAGAAGTAAGGCGGATCGCACACTTGACGCACGACGGAGCGCAAAATAACGCAGCGGTCTGTCAGATCCATACCAGAAATGTCATTCCCCATACTAAACCGCTCAACCGCTGTCATCGCAGTGTCGTCCGGCGAATGCGGTTTTAGTACGAGGAGTGACGTTTCTAGTATGGAACTGACAGACTGCTGCGATATTTTTGCGCTCCGTCGTGCGTCAAGTGTGTGATCCGCCAGTGAAAGAGCTCACTTGTTTTACATTTTGCTTGATACGAATAATATAAACATACGACATTTTCAAATTACACTGAATAAAATATCTGAATAAAAGTCCGGTTCATAAAAAGGAAAGTAAGTGCCACAGCCGACGGGAAGAATCTCCCATCATGTTGCAAGTCTTTTTGCCGACTCATTTCACTGCATCACTCATTCAACACACAATTTCAAACTCCACACACACACATACGTGCAGGACAAGAGTTTTATAGCATTTTAACTCAGATGAATTTGCATAGTAAACTAGTTGCATATTTTAAAAAGTCCGACTTTTATCCCTGCGTCTTCCATCCACTCTATTCTTTTGTAATAAGGTTGGTATTTGTTTGACGAGATGCAGTTTTATCCAAGGTTTTGCCGGCTTTGTGTCTGCCAGCCCAATAAGAGGAAACGCCGCCATCTGCCACCCCCCACTTCCGGCTCTGGACTTCCGGTTGGTGAAATTTTGATTAGGATAATGCAGCTTATTATTCGGCCATTTGCAATTTTTGTGAAGCGAAATTAGACAGAACAGGTGTTGGGTATTTTTTTTGTGGATTTTTCTGGTGGAAAGATAATGGTTTTTCCAGTTTTTGGTGTGTTTTATTTGTACTATTAATAAGTTTTTTTCGCTTTTCGAAATTTTGTTACAATTGACTCTTTTGCTGTGGGCTGAACTTTTTGTTCACGATTTCTCGATCTTTGATTTCTCTGGATTGCCGTGTGATGCCGGCTTAGAGAAGCATCACCCCATATCTTTCCCGTGTGTGTCGTAAGAGGCGACTAAGGGTTTTGGGACTTTAAGTGTATTGCAATTTTAGGCGATGGGCTAACAACCTGTCGCTATGGTGATACACATTCTTTTGTTACTCTCAAATTTTTTTCTACCTACCCCTCAGGGTTACAAGCGTGATTATGTATGTATGTATGATTTCTCTGGAATCCTTTAAAGAGATCTTTTTAAAATACACTTCAATGTACATAGATAGATAAATAGATACTCTTTATTGCTTACAACAAACACAACATTAAAACACAAAACAGTACAATATACTATAACTAAAAGTAAGCAAAGGCGGCCTTATCGCTACATACACGGTCTTCTGTATACAACATTACAATCATCATACATTACATAGTATAAAGCAAAGTCGCTTCCCGAGTCTGTATGTATATGCTTAGATCTTTGAGACTTCACAACGGATTTTGGTTAAGTTTTTTTCAATTGATAGAGTGATTCAAGAAGAAGGTTATCCTATAGGTAAATTTCCTGCGTACATCATACTTCATATTTTCTACATAGTATAAAGCAAAGTCGCTTTCGAGTCTGTCTGTATGTATGCTTAGCAGATTTTTATGCAAGTTTTTTTAATCGATAGAGTAATTCAAGAGGAAGGTTTTTATGTAAAATACTTGCCGGGTATACATCTTATTCCTACTGGAAAATGAGTTGGGCGCAGCCGCTGGGCGGCCCACTAGTTCTCGATAAAAGAGGAAATGTTAATAAGAGGTACTACATTCAGTTTCCTTTCTCAAGTAACTTGATTACAGCTAAGTGCAGCACAGTACGCCTGTAACCAAGTTACTGTCCTATGACAATAGTGCTTAACAAAGCATAAATTTTTTATTGGCTTTCTCTTTTCTAAATATACTTTTTTGTCACTTCTTAGTTGCCATTTACGAGAATTTGCTAACAGAAAAGTAGCAAGAGAATTTTCATCTTCGAATATCGAATATATGAGTCTACTCGTGACCATGGAGCGTATAACCGCTTCGAAATATCAAGGTAAAAACAAAAATAATCCCGTTAATACTAATAATTTAAGTGTTGTGAACAACCGCGAAAAACCCAAAAAATATATATTAAAATATGTTTTTTATAGTCTTTTTTTTTGTGATGTAGACAGGATATTCCTACCAAATAGAAAGGGATAATGGGTGCTTCACGGATTTTATTCCTTTAGTTCTATTCTATTCTATTTCTTGTGTATGGCGTTTCCATTTAAGATTTCGCCAGTGTCGTAGTGAAAATAAGTAAAAGTGGCATTAAGCCGAGGGAGAGTCCACAACACATAGATTAGGGCTGTGATGCGCAGAATTACGTAGCAACAGAAACTTGATAGTAAAATTTTCTGCACCACGTGGAGACCGCTCGTCACTATTGCACAATGCCGAATATATGCATTAATTACAATTTCCTATTTAATGAACACTTTCAGAATAGTTTGTTGCTTAATACACTATCAGATTTATGCACCAAACACTCAAATATACAAGAAATATCAAATTATAACCAATACACGACCCGCCATGATGGAATACCAACGAGCGACCATCATTCCTTTAGTTTACGACAGGTTTGTTATTGACACTGGCATGGTGACTCGCAGCTCAATTAAGCTACTTTCTAAAACGATACTCTGAAGATAAGAATAGATGACGTCATGTCTTTCTAGTTGGGATGACGTCAAAACACTTACTTTACAAATATGATTTTTCTGTTTAATAATTCGAACTTTGAATTTTTCGAAAAACTATAAATGGAGTATACGGTATTCTTCAACAATAGTTTTAAACGTAACTATATATTACGTATTTTTATTGACCCAGTCATCGAACGAAATAAAATAAAACTATTCTTGTTATACAAGCTGTCAAATATGTCTCTCTTTTCGTGTGGGACACCGAGTCGTCCAACGACCCGATGAACAAAAAATATGTAAAATAGCAAGATGATAACAAGGCCCTCCTTATTTGAATAGATAGTCAACTGGTTTAGGTATCCAAATGGGTAACATCGTCTTTAATCGTGGAGGCTTCTTAATTGCTTGGAAATAAACAAAGCTTTGCCGTGTGATGCCGGCATAGAATAGCATCACCCCAATTCTTCCCGCGGGTGTTGTAAGAGGCAACTAAGGGACTCGAGGGTTTCATGTGTATTACCACGTATTAAAACTTTAGGAGACAGGCTGACAACCTGTCACTATACGAATCATCTGAAGGTGATATATGGAATCTTGTCAGACGTGGCCTTAACGACCGTAATTTTAGTATACATACATACATACATATATCACGCCTTTATCCCTTGCGGGGTAGGCAGAGCGTCAACGGCCTTAAGAATACGGTCACTATCGCCGCGTCTGTCATTTTTGAGTATTGTTTTTCAAGGTTGTTTCAGAAAACATGTGTATCACTATAGTGACAGGTTGTCGCCTAAAAATTGTAATACACCAATACTCTCGAGTCCCTTAGTCGCCTCTTAGGACACCCGCGAGAAGGATGTGGGTTGATGCTATTGTAATTCGGCATAGCGGGTAACTTCGTCTTTAATCGTGGGGGCTTCTGAATTGCTTGGAAATAAATAAAGCTTATAAAACATGCAACAAATATTGCTATCCGTAATCTTTGCAAGCCTTTTATCCTTCAAACACGACCCGATGAAATCTGACAAAGGTTCGCATCTATCGGAAGTTATATCCTTATTTACTCGTATTTGCCTTTCTTCAAAGCGCTCACCCTTTGGTGGTTCACACATCTATAGCACGACGCTGCGAATTTTTCCGCCTTTCTTGCACTTAACGCAGCTTGTTGACGCAGCTTAGCAGGGATTGACGTTTCTATATAGTATGTATCTTAAAGACCGCTGCGTTACGGATGCGTTATTTAGTGCTGCGTTGTGCTTCAAATGTGAGAAAGGCCTTAGCGCATACGCACGCATGCGTCTGATAAAAGGAAATCACAAAGTCCCCATAGGTACTAAAAATCGACGTTGACGGAGTGACAACGCAAAAACTTGCATTGGCATGTGTCTTTCTTTTACTTATTACTAACGGCTACAAGGTAATCGTTTTCCCATGGGAAAAAGACATTTTCCTGGCATACATCAAATGACATGAAATATATACTTTATTCATTAGCAACATTATACATATACCTTCCTTTTGAATCGCTCTATCTATTTCAAAAACTGCATCAAAATTCGTTGGGTAGTTTCAATGATCTAAGCTTACATAAATACATGATACAGACATAATTTTACGGCCTGTAACGCTCTGCGTACCTCGCGAGAGATAAAGGCGTGATTTGTGTATGTATACAGACATAGGAACAGACACGGGAAGTGACTTTGCTTTAAGAGTATCATTCACTGATATGGCGCGCGCGAAATGCGTTTTTTAAATTGTATGTGCTGTCTCGACGGCCGCGCGGCAATCACCCTAATGTACGATAAGGACAGGTAGCAGGCTTCCTAAGAAATCGCCTCGAAAACAGAGTAAAATCGGGGTGCGGGCGTTAACGTTTCCCTGCCCCTAAATTTTAACCAAATTCTTCATACTTAGGTATGATCTAAACTAGGTTTATACGTTTCGTTTTTGACCAAAATTTTGTACAGTTTTGTAAGTAACCTCACTCAAACATGAAGATTTTCCAGTATCAAAAAAGTGTACTTTTGTGCCTCATTATTTCTAAAACTATAATATATATAAAAAAATAAAAACGTATAAACCTAGTTTTTGTGAATTTAAATAAAATACCTAAAAATCAAAACAATTGGTTACCGGTAAGTATGATAAAAACGTTAACGCTTTTTGTATGAAAATTTCCAGCTGCACGATCCTCTTACGGGGTGAATCAGCCCTTGAAACTGAAAAACTTTCCCCTAGTAACATAAGTCGAATTATGAAAAAAGAATTTGGACCTCCCAAGCAGTGGACTCGCTCGGCTTTTACATTTTGTATGAGAGGTTCAAAAACTTTTTTCATATTTCTACCTACGTTCCTTGGGGAAACTTGTTCAATTTCATGGGCTGGTTCACCCCTTAAAATATTTGCAGCCAATTTTTTTACACCATATATCTTACGCGCCGGCGTCCGTCAAGTGTGGTATTCGCGTTTCTCGATCGAGGGACGTTGGGTCTCTGACTCTCTGTCTACATATTTGCCGTTTGACAAGGGAAGATACTTGTATGCGGACTATCTCACGATTCACTCAACCGGGGTATTTGGATACTCAACTTGTAGTAAGTAGCGTACGAGTATGCTTATGTGAGCACGAAATACCTATGTTAGAGTATCAATCACTACATAGTATAAAGCAAAGACGCTTTTCGCGTCTGTCTGTATGTTTGCTTAAATCTTTAAAACCACACAACGGATTTTTTATTAGATGGAGTGTTTCAAGAGAAAGGTTTATGTGTGCACTTGCCGGGTAAAATCTTTATTCCCACGGGAAAATGAGTTGCAGCAGGCGCAGAAACGGGGCAGTGATGTTCTAAGCCGGCACCATCGGCCAACCATCATTATTAAATATTTTATCGAATAGAATCCAAAGTGTCTGTACAGACAGACTCGAGCACATTTAAATACGGGGTGTAAAAAAAATGCTGCATGTATTTTACGGGCTGAATCAGTCTGTGAAACTGAACAACTTTCCCCAAGAAATAGAGGTCGAAATACGAGAGATTTTTTGGACCTGCCATAGAAATTGACTTGGTTGGTTGCTAATTTTGAATGGGAGCCTATGGGAGGTCCAAATTTATTTTTCATATTTCGACCTATTGTTCCTCAAGGAAAGTTGTTTAGTTTCATGGGCTGATTTACTCCTTAAAATATTTGCAGCTAATATTTTTACACCTTATATATCGATGCTATTAGTGTTTAATTATCGTTTCGAGTGGTGGCTCCCTCTACAGACGGAGACTCAATTTGCCTCCACTTATCGGGTGCGAATTGCATCAGAGAGGGCGCCACTGCGCTCCGGAATGTGCAGCAGCGCCTTAAAAGCAGGGTTGCCACGAATGGGATTCACACATACATACATAAATCTCGCCTTTATCCCTTGCGAGGTAGGCCGAGCGATAACGATGGCAAAATTACGGTCTATATCGCCACGTCTGACAATATTTGAGGGTCGTTGCAGATAAGTCGTTTATCACTATAGTGACAAGTTGTCAGCCTGTCGCCTAAAATTGCAATACACTTAAAACCCTCGAGCACCTTACGCCTCTTACGACACCCACGGGAAAGAAATGGGGTGATGCTATTCTAAGCCGGCTTCACACGGCACTTTGGACTCATTGCTTAAGAATAGAATCGGTTGGGCCGTTAATCACTACATACTATAAAGCAAAGTCGCTTTTCGCGTCTGTCTGTCTGTATGTATGTTTGCTTAAATCTTCTAAACTACACAACTGATTTGAAAAAACCGGCTTTTTGGCAATTCTCTCCTACTTTGCATTCTTTTCAAAACAGCTGGCAACCCTACCTCCTGGTGTAGACAGTGAAGCACTCCGAATCACGCTGATGCAGTTACAGACGCTTATTTCTACTGAGGAATTGAAATGGTCGGTGAAGTGAAGGCAGTTGGTACTATCAGCTAAACCTTGTTACGCTGCTGGTAAAAGGAATCCAGCTATACTGAGTTGTTCTTAGTAAAGTAAATATATGAAAAACCAGAATTAATATTTAGATGCCTTGTGATGCCGGCTTCGAATAGCATCACCCCATTTCTTTCCCGGTGGGTGTCGTAAGTGGCGATCAAAGAACTCGAGGGTTTCATGTGTATTACAACTTTGAGGCGATATTTTAGCGGTCCGTCGTGCGGCGATGCACCTCAGTTTATATGAACTTCTTTGCCATACTATTTGTTTGGCACATTTAAAATTATTTCTACATTCAATAGGTATCCCCTCGTAATTAGGTCATTGTAATAAAGTTGGCGACCATCATCCAAATAGACAAACTGCCGAATGCCGGTGGTTGAGGCTATAAAACTGATCCACAGAACTCCGAGTCTATTGAACACGCATAAAACTCCCGTCGTGCAGCGAGGTGCTAGGGTATTCAGTATTCAGTATTCAGTTTATTTCATAAATTTAAAATTTACATGTCAAATGTTGAATAGTAAAAACATAAATAGTAAGATACATTATTAAATTTTACAATATTACATGCTCAAATAATTAATAGGTACCGAGGTACTTTCATAAGTTATAACAATAAATTAGGTAGTCACATGACTACTTTGTATGTTTTATCTTGGTTAACAATTTGTCGGACACCCACATAGTAGTCGTTAGCGTTATAGCACGCTAATTTCACCAAAATATCTTTCAGTCGGTTTATAAAACTTATGAGACTGGGTGCATTGCTCACAGTAGTAGGTAGAGCGTTATATACTTTAGGGCCTACAACATCCAGTAATTTACGCGATTTGGCCAGACGACGGCGAGGTGCCCTCAGCTGATTCCTGAACCGTGTGTTACGGTCGTGCGTGTCACCGAGCGTTGGGAAATTTGGCAAGTTTTGTTGAACCTGTTTGCACATCTGTAGTATGTAAGTACTCGGCAGTGTCAGTATTTTGAGTTCTTGGAATATTTCCTTAGCAGGATGGTCGTAAGGTAAACTTGCAACAATACGTACTGCTCGTTTTTGCAGCTTAAACACTCTGTCGCGGTCAGCCGCGGCTCCCCATAAGTCTACCCCATACGTGCAGATGGAATGGAAATATCCATAATATGCCTTAAGGAAGTTGCTTTTTGAGAGTGTGTTTTGAAGTCTAGTAAGTGCAAAACAGGCCGCAGATAACCTACCACACACTGCATCAATGTGAGCGGACCACGTCAAACCGGCATCGATAACAAATCCGAGGTATTTTGCTTCGGTTACCTGTGGGACTATTGTGCCTCTCACACTAATGTTTAAGGTGGTGATGTTGGTAGGGTCACGTAATTTAAAATGAATGATGTTTGTTTTATCTACGTTTAACGACATGCCATTCACGGAAAACCACTCAGAAATCTTAGACATAACCTGAGATAGTTTTGATCGAAGCAGATCGATGGCGTCCGCTGACACAATCAAGCAGGTGTCGTCTGCAAACATCACGTACTCGCAATCTAGACACGCTGCGGTTATGTCGTTGACCAGCAGCAGAAAGAGGGTATTCCCCATAACTGAGCCTTGGGGAACAGCGCATTCACCTATATCTGCCAGATCAGATTTGGTATTTTGAACGTACGTCGCTTGTTTTCTGTCGCTCAAAAATGATGCAATTGATTTGTGAAACATTCCTCGGAAACCGTATTGCCAGAGCTTATCCAGGAGAAGTGAGTGGGAATATTGTTAGGGGTGATACCGTCACAAGTCAACAAATACTATAAACCACTACATAGTATAAAGCAAAGTCGCTTTTCGGGTCTGTCTGTATGTATGTATGCTTAGATGTTTAGAACTACACCACGGATTTTGATGCAGGTCTTTATAGTCAAATCAAATCAAATCAAATTATTTATTCAAAGTAGTAAATTTACATTTCGCTTTTTGATGGTCAAGAATTAACAATTTTAACAATAAAAATTTTATGAACCTAGTGTAAACGCGGCTCAGGTGGACTAAAAACTTAAAACTAGCCCCTAAAGCACTGCCTCGGGGCTGGCCAAGCTAACCAAACAACATGTAACGTTAGGTGGTAAATAATAAGTGGATAGAGTGATTCAAGAAACAGCTTTTATGTATAATACTTGCCGAGAAAACATTTGATTCCCACGGAAAAATGAGTTGCAGCGGGCCGCTAGTAAATACATACATACATATATCACGCTTTTATCCCTTGCGGGGTAGGCAGAGCTTTAACGGCTGTAAGAAAACGGTCGCTATCGCCACGTCTAACATATTTGACGATTGTTTTCCAAGGTTGTTTCAGAAAACAAGTTTATTACTATAGTGACAGGTTGCCAGCCTGTCGCCTAAAAAGTTTATTGAACTTAAGGCCAGGATTTGGTGCTCAAATCACGATTTCAGGGGGTGAGGTGGGGGGGGCCGCCCGCGCTCCCCGCGCTCTGAGACATCATCTGGCGCTCGCACACTACGCACTCGCACCTCGTGTGTTTTATGGACATGACCGCAGTCCGACCACCTTTTAAGTATTTTTTAGCTTTATCCCGTCCGTGAAACTTTTACTTCTACTCGTGAATTATTATTTTTTGTGATAATGTAAAGAAATTAATATGAATGTGGGTAGATGGATAGACGCAGAAGAGGAGGAAGGCCTAAAAAGACTTTAATAGCTAGTTAAAACACACAAATTTAATTACAAAGGATATTAGTATAAGTACTAAGTTCTTTATATGAGCCTGTCTTTGAAACTGAACAACTTCCCCAAGGAACATAGGTTGAAATATGTTTAAAAATCTAGCCGACGCGACTCAGATGCCATAAAGCTAAAAAAAGTTTGATTAGATTGTACAAAAGATGATTATGACTCATAAAAGTGTAAACAAAGATTCCAATGATAATAAAAAATGATCCAAAGTCGGAAAATGTGCTAAAAGTTGAGTAAGTACGAAAATTTAGTTACATTTGCTCTACGATGTACCGTTCTCAAGATATATGCACTTTTAGTTTGCATTCCTTTTTAATATTCAAAAATGATATTCTACTGAAATTTTAAATGGCGTTTTGCGCTGGAGCCCTCTGTCACGCTTGCTTTTTGCTATAGGTAGGTATTTCATTGTTTTTTTTTGTTTATGCCGCCGGCTCAAGTGCTAACACTAGAATTTACATCATGTATGTGGAATGATTTGTAAGATGAGACGAGCAACTGTATAATGAAACGAATGGACAACTGAACGATAATTTTTGAACGTGAGCCAGATGTTAGATGAATTTCTGAACTATGATGCTAGAACGGAAAAGCAATATAGGTGAGTAAATGAGTGTGAAACAGAGAGTGAACAGACACTTTTCAAATACTCAAACTCAGACTCAAATTATTTATTCAAAGTAGCAAATTTTACATTTAGCTTTTTGATGGTCAAGTATTAACAATTTTAACAATAACAATTTTATGAACCTAGTGTACGATACGATGGTAGGCGAAAACCCTGGGGTTCTCTGTCGAAAATCCGAAAATTAAGTACTTCCATAGCCACAGGGAGCAGGACATGGGTCTTTATTATTATAGTGAATATAAAACTAAGAAGCTTACAAATGACTTTAATTAAGTGCCACATCCCATAAAAAACATAATCTTTTTTCCAAGCCGGTCGGATAAAAATAAAAAAATAATAATAAAGAATAGAAAAAAGTACGCGTAAAGGTAACTGGAACGCGAACGCCATTGAATATTTTAGAAAAATAACTGTTTTGAAAATTTAAAATAATGCAAACTATAAGTGCAATTACCTCAAATAGGTGCATAGTAGTGCAAAAGTAACTGAATTTCGGTACTCATATTTTAGCACTTGTTTCAATATCTTAAAACTAAAATCAGGCCCCTATTTAGTTCACAATTGCCCCAGGCGTAGCCTCACTCATAACTATGCGCTTTATTGAAGGCCTACTTTTCTAGTTTTTTCTTTTTAATATTTATTTCACTACCTCTTTTGTTCCAACTTACCAATTGGTCTACATTTACTGAAATTTATTTATTGAAAGTATAAAAATATCTCGTCAAGCCCTACAATTAGAGACTTTCTAGGGCCACAGACCACTTATATATTTTGTTCTGAAGAATATGTCAAGTACCACGTTATATTAAGGAAATGTAGGTGGCGCGCAACGGGATACTGGGTACTACTATTACTATATTGTTATCTCTTTGATGAAAGCGTCAGTATGAATATAAAAGTTCATACCTAGCTCCTAAACCACGCCATCTATTTTCACTTTTATACTACTCCTACATAGAAAGTGCCATATTACCTTAAAAACTTATAGTTTTAGTTTGACAGCTGTCACCTTAAATTAAGAATTTGCCAAAAAAATACAACTATACCAAAGAAAGTAAAACTACTTTATATCCGAAACGTTTTAAGGTCTTTTAAAGTTCGTGTTCGTGTAGTGTGTGCGTAGTGACATCTCGTGTTTATTCTCATGCCCATTTTCACGCCAATGCTAATTTTAATGCTTATGCTCAATATGCTCATGTTGATTTTATTGTCCATGATTATTAATACACATGGTCATTTTCATGGTCATACTCATATGCATGAATTTTTTCATGCTCTTTCCATTTCATTTAAATGGTCTTAAACATGATCACAGGGGTCATAACTAAAACCGAGCTTTCAACCCACGAGCCAGACGAGCGGAGTGAGCAGCTGTCAAAAGCGTGACAAAGAGCAACATAAAAAATTTGTAATTGTGTAGAAGCTGGTAAGACTGCTCTCTGCGTAGATTTGTTTGCACGTCTGAATCCCATACCAACCCGACCACAGAACAGCGTACGGGTATCACAGACTTTTCAGGTGGCAAGATCTTGGCGTACGTAAGTAACATCGTCTTCAGACTTAAAAAATATCACTACTCGCTCCGTCCGATGCATTAAACGCACAAAGAAAAAAATATATTTGCGTGCGCGCACATGATATCTCTGGTCTGTGGTAGAATGACCACCGACTGGATCTAATTTCGCACCGCTGTCTCGGTTTCTGTAATAAGTTATCGGGGAAAATTGTTTAGATGACCTGTCAAGCAAAGAGTTAAATATTAAAAATTACTTGGTACCTACTGTAAAAACGTTGCTCATATTCAGAATGCACCCTGTAAATATTTAAAGTGAATTACTAGTTATGTATCACTCCTTTCTTATTATAAGTAAAAATAATGATAAAGATATGATAAAGCAGCCAGCGGGCCATATCGGCTCCGCCACACTGTCCTTTAAACTGAACAACTTTCCCCAAGGAACATAGGTCGAAATATGAAAAAAAATCTAGCCAACCCGACTTACATTCTATAAAGTTAAAAAAGTACGTATAGATTGTACAAAAGATGATTATGAATCAAAAAGGTGTAAACAAATATTTCAATGCTGATAGAAAATGGTCCAAAAATTTGAGTACGAAAATTCAGTTATATTTGCTCTACGACTGTTCTCAAGATATATGCACTTTTAGTTTCCATTCGTTTTTAATATTCAAAAATGATATTTTACTAAAATGTTAAAAGGCGTTTTTCATTGGAGTCCTCTGTCACGCTTGCAACTTGATATAGGTAGATACTTCATTGATTTTGTTTTGTTTATGCTGCCGGCTCAAGTGCCAACATCCGTCGACTTGGAATGTAGACCGTGAAATACTAGAATTTACGTCATGTATGTGGGATGGATGATTTGTATGATGAGACGAACAACTGTAAGATGAAACGAATGGACAATTGAACGATAATTTTTGAACGTAAGACAAATGTTAGATGAATTTCTGAACTATGCTAAAACGGAAAAGCAATATAGGTGAGTAAATGAGTGTGAAAGAGAGAGTGAACACTTTTCAAATAGTATCTTGGGCGAAAAAAACACGGGGTTATCTGCGTAAAATCCGAAAATTTAGTTATTCCTTCTTCACCACAGCCACAGGAACCAGGACATAGGTTATTCAAGCGAATATAAAACTAAAAAGCATACAAAAGGTTTCAGTTAAGCGCCCCATCCCATATAAAACATAACCCTTTTTCCAAGCCGGTCGGATTAAAAAAAAAAAAGCAATAAAGAATAGAAAAAAGTACGCGTGGCAGATAATTGGAACGCAAACGCCATGAAACATTTCAGAAAAATAACTTTCTTGAAAATTAAAAAAGAATGCAAACTAAAAGTGAAAATACCGCAAAAACGGTGCAAAGTAGAGCAATAGTAACTCAGTTTCGGTACTCATATTTTAGAAATTGTTTGATAATCTTAAAATTAAAATCGGGCCCCTATTTAGTCCACAATTGCCCTAGGCCTAGCCTCACTCACATGCGCATTATTGAAGGCCTACTTTTCTAGTTATTTATTTCACTACCTCATCTGTTCCAATTTCTCATTTAGTCTACTTTTACATTTGGTCAACTTCCTCATTTATTCTATTCCCTCTTTTAATCCACTTTCTCGGTTAGTCCAAGTTTTATTTAGTCCACTTTCTCATTTGGTCGTTTTCCTCATTTATTGAAAGTATAAAAATATCTCGTCAAGCCCACAATTACGGACTTTCTAGGGCCACAGGCCACTTTTTTATTTTGTGCTGAAAAATATGTCAAGTGCCACGTTATTTTAAGGAAATATAGATGGTGCGCAACGGGATACTGGGTACTACTATAATGTTATCTCTTTGATGGAAGCGTCAGTATGAACATAAAAGTTCATACCTAGCTCCTGAACCGCGCCATCTAATTTCACTGTTATACTACTCTTACATAGAAAGTGCCATATTACCCTAAAAAATTTATAGTCTGGCATGTATGTTTTCGATATAAATCCATTTTTAGTTTGACAGCTGTCACCTTAAATCAAGAATTCGCCAAAACATACAACTATACCAAAGAAAGCAAAACTACTTTATTTCCGAAACTAAGGTTGACTAAGAAATGACATCTCTGGTCTGTGGTTGAATGACCACCAACTGGATCTAATTTCGCACCGCTGTGTCGGTTTCTGTAATAAGTTCTTGGAGGAAAATTGTTCAGATGACCTGTCAAGCAAAGAGTTATCTTGAAAAAAAATATTAAAAATTACTTGGTACCTACTGTAAAAACGTTACTCATGTTCAGAATGCACCCTGTAAATATTTAAAGTGAATTACTAGTTATGTATCACTCCTTTCTTATTATAAGTAAAAAGACTTAGTTAGACTTTTGCTTTTGATTATCTTATAGATAAAATATCGTCTATCGTCAAGGCTAGCTGAAGCGACAGCTATGATAAATTTGTTGCTCGTCTCGCCAAAAGACGTAACCGACGCAATAATAAGCGCATACTTAAACTACGCCTTCTGGTGTCAGCCATAAAGTATTTTATCAATCAATCTGTCCATGTCACTAACGTCATAAGTAAAATGAGCGGCGTTATAATTACGAAAAAATATTTGTACATTTTGTGGGAAATTTTGACACAGTACCGGCGCTGGCAAGAGCCATTTGGGTACTGGCGGGGTAGCGGGCGGTGAGGGATGTCATTGGGAGGTTGGTTTGTCGGCGAGAACCGTTCTAATTTTTGGAAAAAAATGATTTGTTGAATTAAAATCTGTTCATCCACTAAAATCTGATAGTGTTATTTTTAGGGCATTAAAAGAGGAATATTTCTACATCAAGAAACTATATCAAAATAGTAGTCCAAGTTATGATAAAATTGGTTTGAAAATATTTTTAATGCTCTTTTTGAGATTTTTTTTATTAAAATATATCAAACCAATCGAGTCATACGATAGTGTTACTATTAGACAATATCTTTGAGTATGTCATATATTTTTTTGAGGTCTTATTAGCATCAATAACAGGCTTAAAAACTGGATCGAAAGTAACGATTTTCATCGGCCTTACTTCAGCAGCGCGCCTTAATTAAAGATGCAGTATCTGTCAACCATGGTGACCTTCGGATCTCTGTCTGAAATAAACATAACCGAAAAGTTACTCGATGTAATGTGGAATTATATCAAAATAAAAACAATGAATTTCTATCTTAGCTAGTATGAATAATTGAAAACTTAAAATCCAGCCCTCTTTACAGGAATGCACCAAAAACACAGGGTTATACATACATAAATCACGCCTTTATCCCTTGCGGGGAAGGCAGAGCGTTATTTCGAGGATTGCTTTCCAAGGTTGTTTCAGAAAACATGTGTATCACTATAGTGACAGGTTGCCAGCTTGTCGCCTAAAAATTGTCATACACTAATACCCTCGAGTCCCTTAGTCGCCTCTTACGACACCCGCGGGAAGGATCCACAGCCTTATTCGTGGGGTGATGCTATTCTAAGCCGGCATCACACAGGGTTATCATAATGACAATTCAAAATTATAGGAACTAGATTTCAGTAAGCAAACTCTCCAGGTTGATTTTACTCCTCTACTCTGATGATTATAAAAAATATTAAACAACTGTTTTGCTTACTCACAGTCAAACAATAAAAACAGTATCTTTTTATCCATGTTCAAATATGGCAGCCCTAGAATGTAAAAATAGCGCGGCAATATAACTTTCTCTTTCTGCTATTGTACACGAGTGTGAAACGGTGGGTTAAACATTGCTTTATGGATTTTGTTTATGGCCAGTATTTTATTAGACAAATTAGTGTTTTATTATCCGTTTATTGGTATTCAATTCACTGTCGAGTACTTATTAGGGATATATGTAGTATGCATTAATTTAGGGTCCAAATTATCAACCTTTTCACCTTTAGTTTGTATTAAAAATGCAAATAAGTAGGTGTATCACTATAGTGACAGGTAGTCAGCCTGTCGCCTATAAATTGTAATACACCAACACTCTCGAGTCTCTTAGTCGCCTCTTACTACACCCGCGGGGAGGATGTGGGGTGATGCATGTTTTCTAAAACAACCTTAGAAAACAATCCTCAAAAATGTCAGACGTGGCGATAGTGGCCGTATTCTTACGGCCGTTAACGCTCTGCCTACCCTGCAAGGGATAAAGGCGTGGTATATGTATGTAATAAGTAGATGTCTCTTTCTCTTTTCGTGTGGGACAGGGAGTCGTCCAGCGACCCAATGAACTCTATTGTCAGAATTTTTCAACCGCCTTCTACAAATAGCAGGCTTCTGACATAGTTTTGTAACAACCGTCGTCTAACTAATCATAGACAACAACATATGGCTTAACCTGCCATCTTAACCAGATAAATATCAACTTTGTGAGTGACCCACTGAGAATCGAACCCGTAACCTTCTCGTCAAAGGCAGTCGGACCACCACTGCGCCACAGCGGTTATCGAGTAGGTGTATAATAATATGTAGCACATCAACCTATAATCAACTCAAATAGGTTTTGAAAATGAAAAGCCTTTAAGATGAAGAATTTAGATAAGGTTGTTTAAATTATAGAGTATATGTTATTTATATTATAGAGACTACGTTGTTTATACTATAGAGTATAGGTTGTTTATATTATGTATGTATGAATGCACGGAAAACATTTTATTCCAACGAGAAAATGTTTAGGTCTTTTTACACTTAACGCACAACGCTAAAGTAACGTATCTGTAACGCAGCGGTCTGTCAGATCCATAAATTAGCAGCGTCAATGCCCATACTAAAGCCGCTCAACCACTGTCGACGCAGCTGCGTTATTTATATTTTAACGCAGATGCGTTGACAGTGGTTAAGTGGTTTTGGTATGGCGATTAACATTTCTAGTACGGATCTGACAGACCGTTGCGTTATTTTTGCGCTGCGTTGTGGGTTAAGCGTGAAAGAGGCCCCAACACGGGTGCAACCGCTGGGTGGGTTGCTAGCCTATGCAATCACTACATTACATAGTATAAAGCTAAGTCGTTTTTCGCGTCTGTCTGTATGTACGCTTAAATCTTTAAAACTACACAACCAATAATATTGATAGAGTGATTCAAGAGGAAGGTTTTGATGTACAATACTTGCCGGGAAAAATCCTCATTCCCAGGGGAAAATGAGTTGCAGCGGGCGCAGCCGCTAGTTTTATATATAAAAGTTAACTTTGCCAAGAAATCCACGCCGTCCCGACCCCAAACCCCAAACACCTAAGGCGGATCGCACACTTGACGCATGGCGGAGCGCAAAAATATCGCAGCGGTCTGTTAGATCCATACTAGAAATGTCAATACCCATACTAAAACCGCTCTACCGCTGTTGACGCAGCGCTATCGCAGCGTCATCCGTCGAGTGAGGTTTTAATATGGGGATTAATATTTCCAGTATGGATCTGACAGACCGCTGCGTTATTTTTTCAGTCCGTCGTGCGTCAAGTGTGCGATCCGCCTTACAATAGAGAACTTCGACAAACGGGCGGTTGGTTAAGTTAACTTTGCCAAGAAATCCACGCCGTCCCGACCCCAAACCCCAAACACCTAAGGCGGATCGCACACTTGACGCATGGCGGAGCGCAAAAATATCGCAGCGGTCTGTTAGATCCATACTAGAAATGTCAATACCCATACTAAAACCGCTCTACCGCTGTTGACGCAGCGCTATCGCAGCGTCATCCGTCGAGTGAGGTTTTAATATGGGGATTAATATTTCCAGTATGGATCTGACAGACCGCTGCGTTATTTTTTCAGTCCGTCGTGCGTCAAGTGTGCGATCCGCCTTACAATAGAGAACTTCGACAAACGGGCGGTTGGTTCGATCGACTTATTATAATATAAATTGGAAATGCCTTGAGTGACAGCGGCCAATTAAAAGGGTGGCGTGGGGGCTGTCATCCATCATGGATTTACGGAGACAGGGTGATATTAGCACGGGACACAAGGGGTAGGCAGCGTGGTGAAGAACTATCAGTGATACAGGGGTGCTACAAAACCAGTTATCATATACATACATACATATATCACGTTTATCCCTTGCGGGGTAGGCAGAGCATTAACGGCCGTAAGAATACGTTTGCTATCGCCACGTCTGTCATTTATTGTTTGTTGTTTTAGAAAACATGTGTATCACTATAGTGACAGGTTGTCAGCATGTCGCCTAAAAATTGTAATACACCAATACTCTCGAGTCCCGTAGTCGCCTCTTACGACACCCACGGGAAGGATGTGGGGTGATGCTATTCTAAACCGGCATCACATGGCAATTAAACACAGTATCTATTTGTATTTTTTGTATTGTATATAGTAATGTCATATTACATTACAATATACAATATATCTATTTCTAATTATACCACGTATTACAACTTTAGGCGACAGGCTGACAACCTGTCACTACATTGATACACGAATCATCTGAAGGGGCCCTCAATACTTGTCAGAAGTGGCGATAACGACCGTAGTTTTTCGATTGTTAACGTTCTGCCTACCCCGCAAGGGATAAAGGCGTGATTTGTGTATGTATGTATGTATTAAAGGGTCACAACTCAGCACCCTGTACACTGCACTCGCCCACCCTGCGCGCTGCAATATGTGGTTTTCTCATGACATGACGTGCTTGGCGCACTATCTTAGGGATTCAATTTTGTTTGTCTACCAGCTTTGCCCGCGCATTATATTGGAAAAATATCATCTAGGTATTCTTAATCCAGCTCAAAAATAGATAAGGGGAATCCTGAAGTTTGCTTGTTTAAAAGATTGTAAGAGCATTAGTGACCAAGTGGTTAGAACACCGGTCTTTCAATCGTGAGACCCGAGTTGGATCCCTGATTTGTACCAGTGTGTATTTTTACTCATGTTCAATTACGACTAAGGGACTCGAGAGTATTGGTGTATTACAATTTTTAGACGACAGGCTGACAACCTGTCACTATAGTGATACGCATGTTTTCTGAATCAACCTTGGAAAACAATCCTCAAAAATGTTAGACGTGGCAATAGCGGCCGTATTCTTACGGTCGTTAACGCTCTGCCTACCCCGCAAGGGATAAAGGGTAATATACGTATGTATGTATGTTAAAACTATTCTCTGTCCCTTATATCCAGCTATTTATTTACGCAATCAAATGAAGTAATTGGTAGTACTTAGCTACTGAAAATATCAGTCGCACTGCCTTTTTTGTTATAGAACCTTACTATATTTTTGTCAGATTTAATAAAGCATTTCTAAGTCCTAAAAAGGCTGTAGGGACGCATTATTCCACCTTTCCGCGTATATCAGATTTTTTCCAAACAAAAAGTAGACAGAAGCCTCCACAGACTCATTTCGTCCTTATCATAAAGAGAGGCAACGGAGAGCACTTTTTGTAAATTCTTTAAAGCGCTTAACCGCGGCAGCCATTTTCTTTTTTATCAGGCACGCGTGGCGCACGCACTGCCGCGTTCCATTTTTAAACTTTTGGTTGTGGTATAGTAGGAGTAACGTTGAGTAGGTGTATTAAAAAATAGGTAGAATAAAAAGTTCCATTCCAGTGTTTTGGGTACCATGTCTCATGGGGGCGCCCTGGATGATTTTTTCCTAGTGTTTTTTATGTAAGTTTTTAGGTTATTTTTTATTATTTAGATAATTGTAGATGACAATGGTAGTGCTGAATTTACTACAGTGGCTTTTTCTTCTATAATAATAGAAGAAAAATCGTAAAAGTGTTCGTCAGAGCAGTAAAGAATTGGATGCTTTGTACATTAGCATCTGAAATCCAAGAAGATTGTAAATCCAAACTAAATCACGGAGCGAAAGGTTATATGTGTTTAGATACGACATAGTTACATGTGAGTCAAATTACTCTGGCCCGTACTCTCAACTGATAGAAGCATTATCAGTTCATGAGAAATATCCTAAGCGTTTAAAGAAACGATTTGTAAATAGCGGCCGGTTCTCATGCTTTCTCATTTCAAAACGTCGGTGGCGTAGTGGTTAGGACACCGGTCTTACAGTTCGTGAGACCCGAGTTCGATCCCCGCCATGTAACAATGTGTTTTTACCTACTCATGTACATTTACCGACTGCTCTTACGGTGAAGGATAAACATCATGATGAAACCCACATTCAAATAAAATTTTAATTCAGATGAAATTTGAATGTGACTTAACCTAGAATTCGGGCCAGGTTAGCCTTCGGGTTGCAGAGGTCAGATGGCAGTCGCTTTGTGTAAGAACTTGGTTCCACGTCAAATCTGCTAGGTTAGGTAGTGTTGCGGAAGCAACATCAGCAATTCCTACACGTTTGTCACGTAGAGAGCTAGCTACAGATATCACCTCTCTACGTGATTTACGTCATTGTAAAATTAGTATATAAGCCATAGTTTAAGATCAATAAATGTGCATTAACCATGGAGTGATCGTCTCAATAACTCTCCCCCACGAGTATCGTTTTTATCGCCAAAGTGGTGACCCCGCAAGGAACATGGCAGCCTTCAGTGATGGCCACGCTGCTGCGCTGTCTACCTCAAGAATTTGGAGTCAAGACAACATCAGTTCGCATCATAGTCGTCACAACGTCACGGGCTACGGCGGGATCAAGAAAACCTTCAACGCTGAAGACGCGGTTTCATCGCAGCAATTTCATACGCACCGCACTTAGCTGAAAGTTTGTTTCTTCGCCTACCGACGCGGCACACTGCTACTGATCCACAACACTTCGTCGACGCACCCGAAGTTTTGGACTCTGCACGGTTGAAATAGCAGCTACGCGCCCTGCTCCAGCGCACCGAAGTTTGCTCGCCTGCATTCACTGCCAGCCGCACGACGCACGATGAACACGATGACGACACAACAATGAACTACGCAATGTCGCCTGTCTGATTTTATTTCATCGACTGTCACTCCAATGCACCACTTCAGACAGGAATCTAGTTACCCAACAACAACAGAAGAAGGAAAAGTATCGCCTGCCTTCCTATAGTCGTCCCATACCGCGCCGCACACTCGCTGTAAAATTCACATGCTGCAATCGCTACGTTCACTCTCGTCACAGAACCTACATATCGTCGAAAAGCTACAAATTCTGAAGAATTGTGAAGAAATTATTATCGTCGCAAGCGCACCGCACTTCCCTGACACAGCGCCGCCGCCACTCGAAATTGCGTAGTCATGTTTACTACAGCAAAAGGCGGACAGTCAGTTGAGATTTAACTCGCCCTAATTGAAAAGGAGCTTGAGTATTTTCGCTCGTCCACGGTCCGGACTGGAGCACGCCAAGATACGAGGATGAAACTTTCCCTCAGTATCATTTTATTAAGCAACGCGACGCATCGATTATGACGATAATATATGCAGCAAGGTCAATGTTACTACTACTACTTCAAGAAATTAATGCAAGTTGGCAAAACACGGAGTCACGGCAAATCTGCTTGATCAGCGACGCTTTCCAATCGACGACGGCGGCGAGTCAATTCAGCACGTACCTATCTACATGTTATATCTGTTTTTACAGTTTTTTTCGGTTTATGTTTATCTTCTTATGTAATCATAATATTTTTTGAGTTTTTCTTTCAAAAGGGGGGAGTACTGTTGCGGAAGCAACATCAGCAATTCCTACACGTTTGTCACGTAGAGAGCTAGCTACAGATATCACCTCTCTACGTGATTTACGTCATTGTAAAATTAGTATATAAGCCATAGTTTAAGATCAATAAATGTGCATTAACCATGGAGTGATTGTCTCAATAACTCTCCCCCCACGAGTATCGTTTCTATCGCAAAAGGTAGGTAGCCAACCCCGACAGAAAATGGGATAAGGCAAGGAGAATGATGATTCGCATAAATGAAGATGATATACTACTTTTATTTCTACTTTGGCGATGGGATGGGCGCCTTAAATATTTCACGGATAAAGGAAAGTGAAAACGTTGCATATTCCAGCGTTTCCGGCCACGTCTTGCCACCGACGATGTAATAAATATACAACCGACTGAATTATTTACCTACTGTGTTGTGTAAAATGCGCTTTTTGTGTGCAGTAGTTGAGAAACTAACTAAATAGAAACTAAAATTTTGATTTGAAAAGGTTGCATGTAACATGACTCTGATTAGCATGTAACCATACATTTTTTCAAAAATCTTGACTTTAATTGAATTGATTTCATAATTCGATGGTGGTGACGTAAGTTACATGCTGTGTGGTCAGCCTGGCTAGCCTCGAGGCAGTGCATTTATTTATTTATTTTTTTATCCTACTCGTGCCGCGATTCTATTAGGAATATAAAATTGTTATTGTTTACAATAACTAATTCATTTAATCAGTGACAGTATTGTATTGTAACTCTCTGACATTCTAAAAGCATTTTTTGAGAATCTACTTCGAAATAAACGATTGAATCTTGAATCTTGAATCTTGATGGAAACACTTGATGGTCAATTTTAGCGTAAGATGAGGATAAGTGATGCCGGCATAGAATAGCATCACCCCAATTCTTCCCGCGGGTGTTGTAAGAACCAACTACGTACACGTATACGTTAGCACGTATACAACTCTAGGCGACAGGCTGACAACCTGTCACTACAATGATACACGAATCATCTGATGGTGCCCTCAATACTTGTCAGACGTGGCGATAACCACCGTAACTTTGCGACCGTTAACGCTCTGCCTACCCCGCAAGGGATAAAAGCGTGATTTGTGTGTGTTTATGAGGATAAATAAGACATCCTTCAACCTTTTGTGATCCCTGGTGTCAGAGTTCTTCAACAAGCGATGTACCTACTCTGTCTAAATGTCTAGAGCTCAAAAGTCGAGGAATAGAGGTTGATGTGGCCCGCATCAATTATCTCGTAATAGTGTTGAAACCAGACTAATTAGGTAACTAATAGACGCCTGAACTTGGAGTATGTACGTACATACTTAAGGACAAGTATACTGCTTATTTAAACCTCTTCTCTTTTCGTGTGGGACACCAAGTCGTCCAACGACCCGAGGAACCCTAGTGTCAGATTTTTTTTTCAACCGCCTTCTACAAGTAGCAGGCTTCTGACATAGTTGCGTAACGACCGCCGTTTAAGTGATCATAGACAGCAACCGGGACCTACGGCTTAACGTGCCATCCGAAACACGGAACCACTTACGGGCAATCGGGTAGTTCAGCCCGCAATGTCCTAACCAGACTGGGAACAAATTCACAAAGTGATAAATATCAACTTTGTGAGTGGCCCACCGAGAATCCTTTTGCGTCAAAGGCAGTCGCACTACCACTGCGCCCCATCGGTCGTGGTACCTATTACCGAAGAGTAGGTATCTACAATATTTTATTTCAATTTTTTATTTATAGTTTTGTACCAATAGAATCAAGCCAAACGATATTACAAGGCTTTCATTGATCAACGAGCTACGGTGATCGCTACGCCGTAGTACGAAAGCTCTCGATTGCTATTGTTAGTTTGGTAGGCGTTCCTTATCCTGAGTTATTGCTATGAAATATACCTTAATAACTTATTTTATGTTGGAAATACTGTATAATATGTTGAATAGGTAAGTAGATATGGTACTATGTTATTTTATAAATAACCAACAAAGGGAGATATATTATAAAACTACAGAAATATAAATCACTAGAGAGAATATTATCTAAATAAGGGCTTCTCGAACATTTTCTGTAGCGGAAGACTTCCATCTATTTTTGCGGCATATCTTGGCATTTTAGTATGTGAATATTTATTAATAGACGAACTAGAATGTCAACATTTTCTTTTTATTTCGAAACATATATCTACCAACCACAAGCATAAATTTGCATGCGAAATACATCGTCCACGTAAGCCATAGATTACTACCAAGACGACCACAGCCACAATTCCTGGAAGTCGGATATCCAACCTTATTCACTCAATTTCACTTACACCTAGTTCCAAATTCATACCGTGCATGCACGAACACTTGAACACCCAAAGCTGAGTAATCTCAGAGTCTCTCTCTTTTCGTGTGGGACACCGAGTCATCCAACGACCCGATAGACCCTAGTGTCAGAATTTTTCAACCGCCTACAAGTAGCAGGCTTCTGACATGGTTGTGTGACCGCCGCTTAAGTAATCATCGACAGCAACCGGGACCTACGGCTTAACGTGCCATCCGAAACACGGAACCATCTTACTTACGGACAATCGGGTGGTTCAGCCCGCAATGTCCTAACCAGACTGGGAACAAATTCACATAGTGATAAATATAAACTTTGTGAGTGACAGACCGCTGCGATATTCTTGCACTCCGTCGTGCGTCAAGTGTGTTCCTCGCCGCTGAAGCAAGACCGATCCGATAAGGGTGTGATAACCCTAGCCTCCCCCGGGCGACGACCGCGAATAGACCGGGGGAGGGGGGGGGGGGGGAGTTGCGGGGCGGGGGCGGCGGCTACCCCCAAATCCTAGCGGACGTTTTGATGGATCACCCTTAATGACAGCCACTGAACGAATAGGGTTGGGCGTTTTATCGATAACATGGTATTTCAAACCATTATAAGATTCAAGATTCAATCGTTTACTTCTTAGTAGATTTACACTAAATGCTTTTAGAATTACAGAGAGATACTTTACAATACTGTCATTGAACAAATGAATTAGTTATTGTAAACAATGACAATTTTATACTCCTAATAGAATCGCGGCGCGGCGTATATAAAAGAAGCCGTGTGATGCCGGCTTCGAATAGCATCACCCCATTTCTTCCTATGGGTGTTGTAAAAGGCAACAAAGGGACTCGAGGGTTTCATGTGTATTTTAGACGACAGGCTGACAACCTGTCACTACAGTGATACACGAATCATCTGAAAGGGCCCTCAATACTTGTCAGATGTGGCGATAACGACCGTAATTTTACGATCTTTATTTCTCTGCCTGCCCCGCAAGAGATAAAGGCGTGATTTGTGTATGTAGTGACATGTGTATAAAAAAGGAGATTCAGATAAGTAAGTCTCTTAAATACTCAATTACAATCCCTACCTCTTTGTGGTTTCCAAAATAACTCTAACGCCAGTTCATCGGACGTTGGACGACTCGGTGTCACACACAAAAAGCAGCAGAGTTTAACGTTAGGCATTCATGACTTTATATTTGGATTTCTAAGCATTTCTTGGCCTGGATTCTCCACATATGTTAAAAAGAAAGGTACTACTATCTATCTCAAACCGGTAACGATAATTGTTTTCGTAGTCGAAAAAGACCCAATTTTATCTGCAGGTCATCGTGGTCATTAGAACATCAACCTGTACAATGATAATTAATATATTGGAGAAATAAATTCGTAACTTTATAGCACTTTCCAAAACTACATCGATATCGATACTTACAGCGTTACATGTTCCCCTCACTAGCCCGCCCTGTGAGTGAACAGCACTCACTACAATTGCATTAGACGCGATTCTACCACCGAGGGGTAGGTACATCACTAGCTATATGTATTTGTATACTTCATTCGCTTACATAGTGTCACGACCAGCGTAACTGTCAGTACGCGCTCGTACGTGCGTGTATAGAGCATTGAGGTCAAGTTACGCTGGTCGGGAAACTATCTAAGCGAATAAGTATAGTGGTACCAAAGCAAACACGATTTCGTTCAATCGATGGGGTTTTTAATTTCGCACGTCAACTGTCTTTGGAGTGGAGAAAATTGCCCTCCAGTATACTCCTACACTGTAGGGGTATCTTTAGGGTCTAAAGATATTCATAGTGTGTCATGTAATACCAATTCCTAAGAAAATGATACTATCTCTGATTGTCAGTAGACAAGCACGTATAGCACTAGTCTGCTACCCAACATCAGGATAGAAGTCGGAGCATAGACCTTAGAAGTCATGCGCGCGCAATCCACGAATCTGACCACGGTAGTCATCGTTCTCCTTGCCATTCTGTCTGCCGCATATGCTGAGTGAGGTCAATTTTCGGTATACATAACATGTTTCTAGTATTTTTTTTTTATCAGCCTACACTGTCCCACTGCTGGGCAAAGGCCTCCCCACACTTCTTCCACGTATCTCGATCCCTACCAACCTCCCACCAGTTTTTGTCGTAAGCATCCGTTTCTAGTATTTAATTGTTTTAAATTTTTCCTTTGTTGAGTGAACCGAAATAAATTTATTTTCTTTCTTTCTTTCTCTGTCGGGGTTGGCTATCTGACCTAGGGGATTTGACGTGGAACCAAGTTTTTATACAGAGCGACTGCCATCTCACCTCTGCAACCCGAAGGCTAACCTGGCCCGAATCCTAGGTTAAGTCACATCCAAATGTCATTTGAATTCAAATTTTATTTTTCCTTCATCGTAAGAGCAAACAGTAAATGTACATGAGTAGGTAAAAACACATTGTTACATGGCTGGGATCGAACTCGGGTCTCACGAATTGTAAGGCCAGTGTCCTAACCACTAGGCCACCAACACTCTGATACAGTAGTGGCCCCGCCAAAGTAAGCAAAGCGAAGCGCGAGGTCACTACCTATCTTTTCTCGGAGTGCTTCGTCGTTTTTTTGAACCCCCACTACTTTGATTTCCGATTTACTAAACTGATCAAATTCATAAATTTGTCCATAGTAATCTTATTCAACACTAGCGGCCCGCCCAGCGGCTGCACCCGCTGCATTTTCCCGTCGGAATAAGATGTTTTCCCGGCAAGTGTTATACATAAGAACCTCAACTCTATCTATTACAAAAATCTGCATCAAAATCCGTTACGTAGTTGTAAAGACTTAAGCAAACATACATACAGACAGACGCGAAAAGCGACTTTGCTTTTATACTACTCGTATGTAGTGATAATACACGAGCTGTAAGAACTTCGTATGTAAAACTTTCCCTACAAACAAAGAAAACAATAAAATTTTATATTCAAAGATCCAACCGATAAGTGCTCGTAATTTCATGTGCATTTTCGTCCACCTTTATTCCCTATCGATGTCCACGAAGCAAGTAGGGCAATGTACATCAAATATTCATACAATAAGTGAATTATCAGCGTAATGTCGTCAGTCACGGCACATGGACATCAAGCTATTTGTATAGCTTAGGGATGATCGATTCCAATGTAATCTATGTGGATTGTTTGGTATTGTATTGTATTTTCTTTTGGGGATCGCACACTTGAGGCACGACGAAACGCTAAAACATCGCAACGGTCTGTCAGATCTATACTAGAAATTTCAATCCCCATGCTAAAACCGCTCAACTGCACGCGAAGCAGCACTCGCAGTGTCATCCGTCGAGCACGGTTTTAGTATGGGGAGTGACGTTTCTAGTAGGATCTGACAGACCGCTGCGATATTTTTGCGCTCCGTCGTGCGTCAAGTGTGCGATCCGCCTAATCGAATGGGTTATACCAACTCCGTTTTCAATAGTAGGTGCGTTTGTCATATCATCATGTTATAATCATTCTATGAACGGAGTAATAGATGGTGGTGGCAGCATAAAGCATAATTTTAGACCTTGACAGTTCGTATCTAACCAGCGCACCCCACCAGGGACCCGAGGGTACCCATTAAAGAAAGGCTTAGTGACAAATGTACCGTTATAATTTAACCCGTTAGGCGGATCGCACACTTAACGCACGACGGAGCGCAAAAATATCTCAGCAGCGGTCTGTCAGATCCATACTAGAAACGTCACTCCCCATACTAAAACCACACTCGACGGACGACACTGCGATAACGCTGCATCGACAGCGGTTGAGCGCTTTTGTATGGGGATTGACATTTCTAGTATGTATCTTACGAACCTCTGCGATGTTTCAGCGCACCGTCGTGCCTCTAGTGTGCGATCCGCCTTAGGACCGTCGCTGTTTTAATATCGTTATAATTAATGTTACTTGCCGGCCCTAACGTAATTTGTATATAAGTACCTCGTGAATATAAAGAGCGTAATTTTAGTATGCCGTGTGATGCCGGCTTAGAATAGCATCACCCCACATTTTCTCGCGGGTGTCGTAAGAGGCGCCTAAGGGTCTTGAGAGTATTGGTGTATTAAATTTTTTAGATGGCAGGCTGACAGTCTGTCACTATAGTGATACACTTGTTTTCTGAAACAACCTTGGAAAACAATCCTCAAAAATTTCAGACGTGGCGATAGCGACTGTATTCTTATGGCCGTCAATGCTCTGCCTGCCCCGCAAGGAATAAAGGCGTCATATATGTATGTATGTAATTTTAGTACTTTTTACGTCACCTGCTGCGGGTTGAATTAGGGTGATGCTATTCTAAGCCGGCATCTACACTATGAGTAGAGAATAACACAGTGGTGCAAAACAGGAAACGGAAGTCGTACCGGTATTGTTACTTCAAAAGTACAGTCACCAACAAAACCTTTTCTACTTGCTTTTAATGTTTAAAAGTTTTCATGGTCCGGAGCTTTATTTCGCAGGGTAATTTTTTTTACGACGACCGATATGGCGCAGTGGTAGTGCGATTGCCTGTGACGCAGAAGGTTCCGATTCGATTCTCGGTGGGTCACATACAAAGCTGATATTTATCACTTGTGAATTTGTTCCCAGTCTGGTTAGGACAGATGGCTCCGTGTTTCGGATGGCACGTTAAGCCGTAGGTCCCGGTTGCTGTCTATGATCACTTAAACAGCGGTCGTTACATAACCATATCAGAAGCTTGTTACATGTAGAAGACGGTTGAAAAATTCTGACACTAGGGTTCATCGAGTTGTTGGACGACTTGGTGTCCCGCACGAACAAAAAAGAAGTTTGACATGTTCCTATCCACTTGCGCACGCGCTTGTACGTTGCGGCGTCGGTAAATCTGTCCGCGCGCACATTTCGCCGTCAACACGTCACATGCGCCCGCGCACCTTCCGCGCACTTATGGACGCCTGGTATATTTAGATGGACACCAGGGTTTACTAGTAGATTATTTAATGTGTGTTTGAATGAGTCTACGATGTTTTAAATCAACTTATATTTTTTTTTGCACTGAAATTAGGTCATTACTGGTCAGTATTTACTACTTATGCATTATTGATTTTGGTCAAAAACCCGCTCTGTAAGTTAAATTTACAGGCCAGGTTTTGAGACTAAGCATGTAAGTAATTTTGAATAATGGAACCGTCACTAAACCAATCATAGCACAGCAAATATCGAAGAAGGAGGATTCACTTTTTTAATCTGTATTTTTATAACCTCAATAAATGAGTTTGTCGAATTAATACTCAATATTACGATAACAAAAGAAAAAACTACTAATATCCTTACGATTACAAAAAATCTAGTTTATGTTAGAACTATCTTTCATATTTAATAAAAAAAAATACTTATAGAAAAATAAGTTTAGTGATGCAATTTAGCTAACGATAGGTTACCTTCCTAGAACGCCAAGGACATTTAAAAAGGATTCTTGATCTTCCAAATTCTAGAAGAACCCAGGTTCTATTCTTCCTATTTCATGATGTTTGCTGAGCAATGCCATCATACATTTGCTCCCAAACCACACTCGTCCTGCGCGCGCACCTCATAAACGACGACCGATGTGGCGCAATGGTAGTGCCGGTAGAAGGTTCCGGGTTCGATTCTCAGGTCACTAACAAAGTTGATTTTTATCTCTTTGCGAATTTGTTCCCTGTCTGGTTAGGACATTGCGGGCTGAACCACCCGATTGTCCGTAAGTAAGATGGTTCCGTGTTTCGGATGGCACGTTAAGCCGTAGGTCCCGGTTGCTGCGGTCGTTACACAACCATGCCAGAAGCCTGCTACATGTAGAAGGCGGTTGAAAAATTCTGACACTAGGGTTCATCGGGACGACTTGGTGTCCCACACGAAAAACAAGAAGAAGATCTCTTAAACTAGCGCCGCCATCTTGGATCTATCTGCGCGTGCGATCCGCGCTGGGTGGTCTGCGACGCGTCATATTATTATGCACTTGCTTGCAAGTTACTAGTAGAAGTTGCTATCTCTGTTCTTAGAAATTCGAATGTCACATCGCCCAGAATTTGCCTACTGCATTCCAAAATTACGCAAATGTGTTTTGGTGACTATTGCGTTGTTATGATGACTCAAATTATTAGTTTTGAATGATGTGGCAGGCACTGATATAATATTGTGCAATAACATACCTACTTATTTGATGTTTATAAATGTACAGATAACTAAGCCAAATCCTATTGCAAAATGATTGTTACAGTGTCGAAATATCGGAAACTTAAAAATAAAATTCGTACCTAAATAACTGATAAGATAATCAAATTATAATCAAACGTAGTGTTAAACTGTAGGCGGCTCCCATATCTTATAAGACGCTGCGCATTTTTATTGCTTCCGTAACGCATGCGTCTGTCAGATATAAAAAATGTCAGTTTCCCCATTGGTACATCTCCCGCGAAAATTTAAAGTGTATACGATTCAGAAGTTTCCTTCATATTTTCCTTTCCAAGGGCAAGTAATTTTTCAGCAGACAATTTATTTTTCTATTAAGTCCTTTTAGATGTCATGTGATGCCGGCTTGGAATAGCATCACTCCATTTCCTAGGGTTTCAAGTATATTACAACTGTTATGCGACAGGCTGACAACTATCCGAAACAATTATTTTAAAATGTCCTCTATATTTGTCAGACGTGGCGACATCGACCGTATTTTTGCGGCCGTTAGCGCTCTGCGAACCCCGTAGGGATAAAGGCGTGATATATGTATGTATGTCCTTTTAGATCGAGCTTACAACATTAATTTTTCAGCAGCATAGGTGTTCGAACCGGTTAAAACCGGACACCTCGATCGGCCAATTTGTTCCATTGGTGCTGGCCGTCCCACCATTTGTCAGCCATCTTGCAATCGCAAGGGGAGAAGTCGAACAGCGTCCGTACTATTGACGGCAGCTCGAGTTATACGTAGGCGGTTTCCAAGCTTGCTTCGTTTGACAGACGCGCGAGCTCATGCGTGGTGCGTGGTCAAGGTTCGTCAACGAAAAGACAAACAAAAGAACAAATTGGTACAAACTAAGGCGGATCGCACATTTAACGACGGACCGCTAAAATATCGCAGCGGTCTGTCAACTCCATACTGGAAATGTCATTCCCCTTACTAAAACCGCTCAACCGCACTCGACGCAGCGCTATCGTAGAGTCGTCCGTCGAGTGCGGTTTTAATATGGATTTACCTACTAAGGAAGATCTCAACAGAACTCTGGCGTAGTATGTCAACCCGCCGCCGACTGTACAGCCGAGGGCGGTTTGGATTGAGATATTATAAAGGGTGAACGTGAGCTATCGTGCGTTAGTTAAGATTTATGCAGGTTCGGAACTGGGGTACGCAGGTTCGCTTCCCGACCGAGGAAGGTTCATGTTTTTTGTATGTGAAATCTGAAGAAGACGTGTGGTTGGCATTTTAAATTGAGAAGGATCAGCAACCTTCGGTTTACCCGTTTATAGGGTCGACTTAAAATGGTTTTACGTACATTGATTATGATTAACTATGATAAGTTGATCTTGGTCTTTTTGGGAAAAATAGACCCTTTCGATTTTTAAAGTAGAGTTATTTTTATCCTAGACTCGTAGGCGGATCGCATACTTGAACCACGACGGAGCGCTAAAACATCACAGCAGCGGTAAGTCAGATTCATACTAGAAATGTTAATCCCCAAACTAAAACCGCTCAACCGCTGTCGACGCAGCGCGATCGCAGTGTCGTCCGTCGAGTGTGGTTTTAGTATGGGGAGTGACGTTTCTAGTATAAATCTGACAGACCGCTGCGATATTTTTGCGCTCCGTCGTGCGTCAAGAGTGCGATCTGCCTTATTTACTAAAAATAAGCAATATGACTCCAAGGATCGAACTAATTATAGAGTCTATGCGGCCAGATGCAGTAAATTTGGATCGTATGAATATAAAACCAATGATTTCCGCGGCATTATAGTGTAGTAAAATAGTGTACAAAAAGAAATTTGTATTTTTATTTCATGTTTTTACTTCTTATGTCGTGTAGCATACGAATAAGGACGAACAGCCTAATGTACCCTGCTGTAGTCATAATAAGTGTGAGATTCTTTTATCTACTCTTCTTCTTCTTTTCGTGCGGGACACCAAGTCATCCAACGATCCAGTGAACCCTAGTGTCAGAATTTTTCAACCGCCTTCTACAAGTAGCAGGCTTCTGCCATGGTCGTGTAACGACCGCCGTCTAAGTATGACATAGACAGCAACCGAAACCTACGGCTTAACGTGCCATCTGAAACACGGAACCATTTTTCTTACGGACAATCGGGTGGTTCAGCCTGCAATGTCCTAACCAAACTGAGAACAAACTCACAAAGTGATAAATATCAACTCTACCTCCATGTATGAACTATGTTTTCTCTCTCTATGTTCTATCTACTTAAAAATATAGGTTGTAAAAAAAATTGCTGCAAATATTTTAAGGGGTGAATCAGCCCATGAAACTAAACAACTTTCCCCAAGAAACATAGGACGAAATATGAATTACAATTGAGTTATATAAAATTCTTGACAAAACACAAGCACCTCTCAATACATCAATACGTTGTTCTCTGCCCTCATTTCGTTGACAAATCCCTCGTTCTTTGTGTGAGGAGGGTAAAAGATGTCTTCCCGGGGCTTTCATTAATTACGGAATGAAAAAGGTTAAAGGGCCCGCAAATCTCTAAATCTTACTCGTTGGAATATAAATTCAATCAACGTGGAAATATATTAAAGACAGGAACGAATTAAATTAAGATTAAGTAAGAGGTTTCTTACGTTAGACACGTGGGTAATCCTTTATTTTTAACATACACAAATCACACCTTTATCACTTCCGGGGTTGGCAGATTGTTAACAATCGTAAAATTACGGTCGTCATCGCCACGTATGACATGTATTGTATTAATAAGTTGTCAGCCTGTCGGCTAAAATTATAATACACATGAAACCCTCGAGTTCCTTAGTTGCCTTTTACAACACCCATGGGAAGAAATGGGGTCATGCTGTACTAACCCGGCACCACACGGCAATTTTAGTTTCAAGCAATGACAAGCTAGTAGAAGACGAGGAAGACAGATTTTGTGAATGCTTTAGAGCTATAAAAAAGTAAGGCGCGAGTGAAAACATTAACTTCTCTCCGCCGTAACAGCCGTTTTTGCCGTGTGATGCCAGCTTAGAATAGCATCACCCCACCTCCTTCCTGTGGGTGTCGAAAAGCCAACTAAGGGATCGAGGGCTTCATGTAAATTGCAATTTTAGGCGACAGGCTGATAACCTGGCACTATAGTGATACACAAATTATCTCAAACGGCGCATTAATTTGTCAGACGCGGCGATAGCGACCGTATTTTTTACGGCCGTTAACGCACTGCCTACCCCGCAAGGGTTATAGGCGTAATTTAGAAAACAGAAACGAAAATCGTGCAAAAAAGAGTAACAACTAAAGCAACAAATACAAATAACCAGAATGTTTTCTTCAAACACAATTTCCGAAGCGTAGCCGAACAGGAATCTGGAACGGTTTTCAATTTTGCAGCGAAACTGATTTCAATGGCGGCAACAGGATTGCGAGCTCCTTGCGAGCGCCAGCAAAACTGTAGGGTAAGCGTACCAGTTGCAGTCTACTTCTTCTAATTCTACACAACATACACAAATCACGCCTATATCCCTGGCGGGGTAGGCAGAGCGCTGACGACCGTAAAATTACGGTCATTATCGCCACGTCTGACAAATGTTTCAGGGTCGTTTCAGATGAGTCGTGTATCACTATAGGGACAGGTTGTCAGCCTGTCGCCTAAAATTGCAATACACATGAAACCCTCGAGTCACTTAGTCGGTTTTTACGACAGCCATGGGAAAGAAAGGTGATGCTATTCTAAGCCGGCATCACACGGCAATTCTAATTCTACACCCACAAAAGTCCATTGATATAGCGACCTTCTTAGGCGCTAACCTTCCTTGTACAGTTTTATCGAGATGGCAATCTTTCACTGTAGGACTTATGTCAGGTACAAAAAAATTATCGACCAGTTAGCTTCAAGACAGGAAATAGATAATTGCTTTTATGCTGCGATATTTCTAATGTAAGCTCTATACTTCTTGTGCATCACTGTAATAAACGATGTACATAGACATTGGAAATTGCACTATCCCGCTAACCATTTCGCACTTTCTTTTTCGCCTAGAGGTTGCTTGGAAGAGAATGCTACTTTAGCATTAAGGCCGCCTCATTGGACCATCGAAATTTCTCTTTTTATTATGTTATTTTTGTTTTGTTTTGTGTACAATAAAGAATATTATTATTATTATTATTATTGGAAGAAGTTTCTCCCTAATTCCGAACAACAGGCACCCTTCACGCTAAACATGGGCCTCCCCCAATCGGGAGGTAATGCCATACTCACCACGCTCGGCAGGCGGGCACAGTGCAATTGTTCATACTCACAGGGAACGCTGCAGCTCGTTCCCTGGTTTCATCCCTCAGTCGCCTTTTACGACATTCACGCCCACCGGGTAGAAATGGCGCAATGCTATTCTAAGCCGGCACCACAGTTGCTGACCGATTAAGGAAAAAAACATACATACATACATAAATCACGCCTTTATCCCTTACGGGGTAGGCAGAGCGTTAACGATCGTAAAATTACGGTCTTCATCGCCACGTCTGACAAGTATTGAGGGCCCTTTTAGTCGATTCATGTATCACTGTAGTGACAGGTTGTCAGCCTGTCGCCTAAAATTGTAACACACATGAAACCCTCGAGTCCCATAGTTGCCTTTTAAAACACCCGCGGGAAGAAAGGGGGTGATGCTATTCTAAGCCGGCGTCACACGGCATAGGAAAAAAAACATCTTTAAATTATTACGTGTGAAATTGTGTTTCGGGTGCAATAACTCCGTGATTTGATTAGAGCCGGAAATCGTTCTCCATAGTAATAGTAGCTTAGGTTTTTACCTACTAGGGTTGTCTAAAAGTTTGCTAATTCGAAAAATCCGGTGCCTTTATAGTGTACTTTCAAGACTCCGTTATGTAGTATTTTCAATTAAAGGACGAGTTCTTTGATATCACGTTATAGCTTTCATTATAATTCGTAAGTCATTTAAAAAAAAAGTGAAATCAACGGAACTCCAACCATGTAATTTGTCAATGAAAACTAAAATAGTGGTTCGAAAAAGTGCCAGGTTTGCAACTAGTACGTTCGCCCTGCTATCGAATCTCAGCACCTATAATATGATATTTTTCTTTGATTGCACATTCTAGAAGTTTCTGAATGCTCTGTAAAATGTTTTTGCAATAGATGCATAAGTATTTTTCTTGGTATTTTGTAAGCCAAGTTATGTTGTTCTTACACGCGAAACGTTTTTGTTTATATCACGCCTTTATCCCTTACGGGTTAGGCAGAGCATTAACGGCCGTAAAAATACGGTAGCTATCGCCACGTCTGACATAGAGGGCCGTTTGAGATAATTTGTGTACTTATCACTATAGTGACAGGTTCTCAGCCCGTCGCCTAAAAGTTGTAATACACCTGAAACCCTCAAGTCCCTCAGTCGCCTCTTACGACACCCACGGGTAGGAAGTGGGGTGATGCTATTCTAAGCCGGCATCCCACGGCAAAAGCCGGCGTCACACGGCAATAACGGCAACTGTGTTATAAACAAAGCGAAAACCCTATAAAATTACATCGTACCCATGAAATATAAATACTCCCACGAAAGCGCCCACCATTAAGGGTGTAACGGGCACTTCCGAATCAATATACCGCCCTTACCGTACAGGTGGCTCTTAAACTCTACCGGGCATACTATAGACTATATATACAGTAGTATGGGATCGTTGTAGGTTAAATGTGAAGTTATTTGAGCGTGAAGATAAACGTATTTTCGGAGGCGCATGAAAAACTCTGACACCAGGGTTCGTCTGGTCGTTGAATGACTCGGTGTCCCACATGAAAGAAAAAGCAGAACTAATGAAGTTGTGCAAATGTGAAGCCGCTTAATCAAAAAAAAAATCAAAAAAATCAAAAATATTTATTTCACATAAAACTTAGCCTATTAAGACAATTGCACATAGTATCTCCATTTAAGCTGCAAAGGCCTGTGTTTGGAGATACTGCTCCTCCCTTTCAATCAGTACAGTACGTACATTGGCCATATAGTAGATATACATAATTATATACATTCATGCTTAATTATACTTATTCCGATAGCATAGGTACTAATAATAATATTACACCTGTGTGTGTGTGTGTGTGTGTGTGTGTGTGTGCGCGTGTGTGTGTGTGTATGTGTGTGTGTCTGTGTTTAGTTTATTTCATGCATAAAAATAAAGCCTCTGTATCACAATAGGTCAAAGGTTGTATGAATTTAATAAGCGATTTCTTACACTCCCGGAAATTTTTATCATAGATAAAGATATGTTTATTTATTTTATTATAAAAAAATGCTGAAAGTGTATAATACTGCATGCTGGCAAAAGTAGTTCTAACGGGGGGTAATTTGACTACCACATCTTTTCTCCGTTTTGTTAATAGATTTGGGTCGAATGTAAGGGATTTATGGATTTTAAGGACAGTGTTTAATATATATAGTTTCCTCACGGAAAGCAATCCACTTGGGCATTTCTACAGAGACGCCGTTTTTTTTGTCCTGGTCCAGAAATCGTGTTAAACATATAAACAAAAATCTCAAAAAAATTACACATAATCCTTAATGTATGTTCTATTTGGAGAGCATAATTATTATGACTAATTTAATAATACTTTCTTCTAAAAAAAATACCGAAATTAAAAAAAACACCAAATTTACCTGATTTAGGCCTGTCCCTTTGGCGGAATTGAATCTAAATTGGTCCATAATTCGAAAATTTCCGGAATTTATAATAATGTTCCTGTGTTCACATGTATATAGATGTATGACAAAGGTTTATTTATTACCAAGATGGCTATAATGTTTTATTTTGTACCACTTATGTCACTTTAAATATTTGTCCCGAGCTTATGACTTAATTCGGTATCACTCACAAACTCTTACGCACATCTGTAAATACGCGCGATTTGCACATCTTTATCCGATTCACATAAACTGCCAGTTGCGTCCGAGTAGGCGAGTGCAGTGAACCTGTGACATGCTGCCGGGATTTACCATTTTCAAAGATAAGAAATTTTACTTCGTCTTTGGTGCAGGGTAATTTCTCAACTCCGGATCATAAATATTTTTGAAACTATAAGAGCTAAAAGGTTGTTACTTTGTGTAATTTGTGCCTCGATAGTATACCAATACGTAGGTAAAATTGAATTTGCACAAAGTTATACTGTGAGAGAGAAATTTCAAAGAAACCAGCTTTTTCTCAACTCCGGGAATCTGAACTCCGTGTGCATTTGTTCACGGAGTTGAGAATTTTGTTCACGGAGTTAAGGTTTTTTATAAAACTGTGATTAGAATGATGTCGTGTGGTACCGGCGTAGAATAGCATCACTCCAATTCTACCTGTAGGTGTCGTAAGAGGCGACTAAGAAACTAGCTCGAGAGATGATTAACGACGATTAACTCTTGTAATTTCTAAACTCCGTGAACAGTCCAAATTCAAATTCGATTATTTCAGAATCTGCAAGAGGAAATGGGGAGAAATTTATCTTATTTTGTTTATTCATTTAAAAAACAATAAATCACTTTGAATGAGTGCATGAAAACCTTAAAACAAACGTGCACTCTCAACTCCGTGAACACTCGAAATTAAAATTGAATTATTTCAGAATCTACTGAAGCAAATGATGGCAAATAAAATTAAATTTATTTCTATTTTTTTTTCCTATTTTTTCAGTATAATAAAGTCAATAAAATGTTAAGAGTAAAATTGCACACGGAGGTGAGAAAAATTTACTCCTGCCGTAGAAATGCTCACTTATGTTATAAAGCAAATCAGTCGAGAAAAGCCTCTTTTTGAAATACATGGTCTTGATAGGGTTTCTTTGCTTAATAGATTTCCACAAAAACAAACAAGGACAAAAAAAATATCATTAGTAAGAATGACGTCTGTCTTGGGTCATCACATAATTTCAGCCTACACCAAGCCACTGCTGGACGTAGGCTTCTCCCAGGTTACGCAACAAGGCACGATCTCCCGCTTTTGCCAACCAGCCGCTCTCTTTGATCATTGGCCAATTTTGCCGGAGAGCAACCAATACTACTCTTGCCGAGTTGTATGGCCTCCACTTGAGAACTCGCTTATTCTATTGTACGTCAACTCTACAACAGATATGATAAGGCTACCACTGCCAATTTAGGCGAGGAACTCACTTGACGCACGACGAAGCGCTAAAATATAGCAGCGTTCTGTCTGATCCATACTAGAAACGTCACTCCCCATACTGAAACCGCACTCAACGGACGACACTGCGATAGCGCTACGTCGACAGCTGTTGAGCGGTTTTAGTATGGGGAGTGACGTTTCTAGTATAGATCTGACAGATCGCTGCGATATTTAAGCAGTCCGTCGTGCGTTAAGTATGCGATGCGCCTACCACTACCTTTCAGACTTCGCCTTCGCTTAGCACATATACACTCCCCTTGGCTCCCCTACTACCTATACCCGGATAATAAACCCATCGGCACGCGTCCGGCTCACCGCCCGGCCGGTCCCGGGTCACTTGTTATGACCGGGCTTCATTCACTACACGGTTTTAGTTACATTCCACCAAGAAAATACTGTTCGGAGTCGCTCGTTGGTATTCCATCATGGCGGGTCGTGTATTGGTTATAATTTGATATTTCTTGTTCATTTGAGTGTTTGGTGAAACATTCTGATAGTGTATTAAGCAACAAACTATTCTGGAAGTGATCATTAAATAGGAAATTGTAATTAATGCATATATTCGGCATTGTGCAAAAGTGACAAGCGGTCACCACATGGTGCAGAAAATTTTACTATCGAGTTTTTTTGTACTACATAATTTTGCGCAACAAAGCCCCTAGTTGTCAGACTAGGATCACTGTGTTGTGGACTATCCCTCGGCGTAATGCCACAAACTTTACTTTACTTTGACTAAGCTTACTTTGACTACTTGAACATTGGCAAAATACGTCTCGACCCATGAGATGTAAAGCCACAACTTAAAAAAAAGAGGCTGTTCGTGCAAGAAAAGTGAGTGAATTAACTACATGTGGTTAAGAACAATCACGTACGATTCGATTTTGAATAATAAAAACGTAAATTCGTGCGATTTTTGTGATTGTCATCATCTGGGTAATTGCAAATAATTGGTAACTTTGTTATATATAGACTACTGGCTCGTTTAGAGCGGTTGCAATTGTTTTCCCGTGGGAGTGAGATATTTTCCCGTAATGCACTATCACATCAACATTCTTCGGCGGATCGCACACTTGACGCACGACGTGTGACGTTGTGAATCTACTTGGAAACAAACGATTGAAATCTTGAAAAAATCTTGAAATCTTGAGGCTTCCAAACTATAGCTCCTGTAAACTTATGGTTCAGTAGTAACTTAAAGTAACAGCTCAATTTTATGGTTCCTTAGACTAGACAGATGTATTCACGTAAATGTACAAGATTCATGTAAAATGTACAAGATTGGGGAACGCGGGGATGGGAACGATCGCAGGTGCTCCATTTCTACACAAGACTAGGGCCGTAGAAGGGACGTGTATAGTGGTTCGCACACTTGACGCACGACGGAGCACAAAAATATCGCAGCGGTCTGTCAGATCTATACTAGAAATGTCAATTCCCATACTAAAACCGCTCAACCACTGTTGACGCAGCACTATCGCTGTGTCGTCCGTCGAGTGCAGTTTTACTATGAGGAGTGAAACGTCACTAGTGTGGATCTAATAGACCGCTGCGATATTTTAGCGCTCCATCGTGCGATTCGTGCGTCAAATGTACAATTTCGCCTTTTTCTATGAAGAATCAGTGAATAAAACCTCTTCTTCGGGCCATCCCGCTGTAATCCCGCTTGTGACGATTCCCTAAACGAAGTCAATGACGTGAGCTCCGGGGTTTACGACCGACCCACGGCTTCGGGGTGAGGCCAAGAAATGCCAAAACCATATTTTTTCTAGCGACGACCGATTCTTTGACGACCGATGTGGCGCAGTGGTAGTGCGACTGCCTTTGACGCAGAAGGTTCCGGGGATTCTCAGTGGGTCACTCTCAAAGTTGATATTTATCACTCTGTGAATTTGTTCCCAGTCTGGTTAGGACATTGCGGGCTGACCACCCGATTGCCCGTAAGTAAGATGGTTCCGTGTTATGTTACAGGCTACCTGTCGCTACGGTGATACACAAATAATATCTGAAAGTACATACATACATCCCATACATATATCACGCCCTTATCGCTTGCGGGGTAGGCAGAGCGTTAACGGCCGTAAGAATAGGGTTGCTATCGCCACGTCTGACATTTTTCAAGATTGTTTTCCAAGGTAGTTTCAGAAAACATGTGTATCACTATAGTGACAGGTTGTCAGCCTGTCGCCTAAAAATTGTAATACACCAATACTCTCGAGTCCCTTAGTCGCCTCTTACGACACCCGCGGGAAGGATGTGGGGTGATGCTATTCTAAGTCGGCATCTGCACACGGCATTACACAATGCCTACACAATATTTGGTCAGACGTGGTGATAGCGACCTTACCCGCTCTGCCCAACCCGAAAGGGATAAAGGAATCGTGTGTGTATTTAGATGACAGTCGTCGCCAAGTGGTAAGGACACCGGTCTTACAATCGTGAGACCCGAGTTCGATCCCCGCCATGTACCAATGTGTTTTTACTCACGTACATTTACCGACTGCTCTTACGGTGAAGGAAAAACATCGTGATGAAACCCACATTCAAATAAAATTTGATTTCAGATGACGTTTGAATGCGACTAAACCTAGGATTCGGGCCAGGTTAGCCTTCGGGTTGCAGAGGCCCGATGGCAGTCGCTCAGTGTAAAAACTTGGTTCCACGTCAAATCCTCTGGGTTAGGTAGCCGACCCCGACAGAGACCAACGGGATAACGCAAGGAGAATGATGATGTGTGTATGTAGATGACCGTGACCGCTGGTTTGAGGGCCACACTTGGTGACGATATCAATGAGGAAGCTCGATGACAGCTGCTAAACCTTTTGCTGAGCGAGCGTTTTTGACTGATGTGCTTTATACCTCCCTTAACAGCCTGATTGTCTTAGGCGAATCGCACACTTGATGCACGACGGAGCGCTAAAATATCGCAGCGGTCTGTCAGATACTAGAAATGTCAATCCCCATACTAAAACCGCTCAAGCTATCGACGCAACGCTATCGCAGTGTCGTCCGTCGAGTGCGGTTTTAGTATGGAGAGTGACTTTTCTAGTATGTATCTGACAGACCGCTGCGATATTTTTACGCTCCGTCGTGCGTCAAGTGTGCGATCCGCCTTAAACAGCTTTATTCAGTTTTATAAACCACTGCGTCGAGAGTCTTATCTTTATCGTGATGTTGATCCTTATCTTGTAAGGGGTTCTGTGATGGGACTAGAAGTACTGAGATAAGGAAAGTCCCGCGTGGAATTCGATGACTGCACAAAATAAAAATCAAAATATATAGGGTGTTGGGAAAAGTACTAATTTCCTTGCAAGGGATGAGTCATTCCATGTAACTGAACAACTTTTCTTAAATTTAAAAATTTTAAAAATCTTGTACCTCACATGCAAACTTCTTCTTTTTCGTGTGGGACACCGAGTCGTCCAACGACCCGATGAACCCTAGTGTCAGAATTTTTCAACCGCCCTCTACAAGTAGCAGGCTTCTGACGTGGTTGTGTAACGACCGCCGTCTAAGTGATCATAGCCAGCAACCGGGACCTACGGCTTCACGTGCCATCCGAAACACGGAACCATCTTACTTACGGACAATCGGGTGGTTCAGCCCGCAATGTCCTAACCAGACTGGGAACAAATTCACAAAGTGATAAATATCAACTTTGTGAGTGACCCACCGAGAATCGAACCCGGGACCTTCTGCGTCAAAGGCAGTCGCACTACCACTGCGCCACATCGGTCGTCAACATGCAAACTGACCTAGTCGGTACATTTTGTACGGGTGAACCAAACTTTTTTTCCATGTTTCGACCTATGTTCCTTAAGGAAAGATTTCTAAAAAAAAAATGACAACTTGTGTCATTATTATGCTCCATGACGCATACCTGCTTATAAATAACTATAATGACATAATTAAATTAAATGTTGTGCAAGAACTGGATAGTGACGACTGAGCCATCTAGGGTTGACGTGCCAGTCCTCAACCAGTCGGTTCCAGTCCTCAATCAATTAAAGTCAGTATTGTACGTTTTACCTATCAAAAGAATTATCAACTAATTAACAAAAACTTATATAGAATCTCAATAGATTTGAGAAAGTAAAATCTTGACAATCTAACTTTGAAGCGAACTTTACCAATGACTAGTGCCTAGTTCGCGACCGGAACGCTCACCCTACAACCAATCCACAGCTATAAAGGAACGCAAGTGACCACACTTTTCAAAGTACAACAAAATGTCTTGCATTAAGCTCGCGCTCGTTGCAGCAATTGCAGTTGCAGCTGCAGTGCAAACCACTAAACCAAAAGTGATGAAATTAACCACAGTGCTCAATAAAACGGTGTGCCCTATGACAGTTGTATTTGACGAGGATCTGGGAAGGGAACCACGAGTGATCAAGAGGATTCTGTGTCACGATGTGAAGACGATGAAGGAGTTGTGTCAAGTGAATCAGCTGACTGATGAAGAGTGTTGTATGGACAGTGAACAGCAGAAGTGCATTCAAGTTTACGATACTGTGCATGTGAGGAACAAAGTTAGCGACCAGTTTGAGAAGTATGAGGTTCCCGTTTGGTGCAGTTGCTATGTGGATGATTCTTTAGAAAGCAACAAGCAACTTACGTCTCAAAGAAGCGTACATCGGTTCGTCCATCGACTCGGTATCCCAGACGACAAGAAGAGGAAGTAGAATAGGGTCGTGTATCGCCTTAGGTACCACTTGGAAAAACCTTACAAAATCCGCCTTTTCGGACCTTTCTACGCAGCACCAAAAAACGCATTGACATTCTCATAGGACACAGGTACCCACTACCAGTTTGACGCAGAAGTCCGATTGATCGATAAACGAATGGTGTGTAAAAACAAACCACTTCGTACCACATTCACCTCTCGCTTTGCTGGGTTTCTCGGACCATTTCTATACAATAGGGTAACAAATGTCTAAATATATATTATATTTGTTAATATTACTGCAAATCAACTGTGACTCGTTGGCTTTTAACTTTAAACTACGAGCAAACTGAAAACCTACTATTTATCATCCTCCGTTCTCGATCTCCTACATTGGCGGAGCGCTAAAACATCGCAGCGGTCTGTCAGATCCATACTAGAAATGTCAATCCCCATACTAAAACCGCTCAACCGCTGTTGAATTCGTAGACTAATAAGAGTAACTACTGAACCTTTGTATAATGAAATAAAAACATGAGACATTAAATTCCTACTTATTTTTAGATTGTTCACCTAACCTGCAGTTTCCAAGTTAAAAAAGTTACACATGGCACAAGCCGTTGATTAGGCATTTATTAATGTATAATGTGTAGAAATATTTGCTGCAAATATTTAAGGGGTGAATCAGACTATAAAACTGAACAACTTTCTCCAAGGAACATAGGTCAAAATATGGGAATTTTTTTTGACTTGCTCAGCTGTTACATTTTTGTTGCTGTTTCGACCTATGTTCCTTGGGAAAAGTTGTTCAGTTTCATGAGCTAGGTCACCCCTTAAAATATTTGCAGAATTTTTTTTTAACACGCTGTATAATAAACATTCTTTAAGAAATTACTGTTTAAACTCACATCAAATTTGCCCTTACTTACCACTTAGTCTAACGATTTATACAATTAGAACAGTGTCTAAATTCAGACTAAAACTTATTTGAAACGATAAAAAACATATGAACTGATATTAAGAAGACGGGTGTCGTGTTCGCTCACTAATTAGTAAACGTGCTGTCTGTCTGTCCTGCGTGTAAGAAATGCATCTCAGTCTGACACCTCCGTTTATTTTTCTTGTTATTTCTGAAGAGAGGGCATTCTAAAGTATTTACAGTTGATGCTAAAATGCGTAGGTATAATTTGTGTATCAAAAATTATTACAGAAACCTCACTGTACTCAAAACAACACTTTTTCAGAAAACTCTGACACCAGTGTGGATTGGGTCGTTGGACGACTCAGCTTCCCACATGAACAAAAAAAAAGAACTGCAAACTGAGTAGACAAAAGAAATTGTGGATATTTTATTTAATAGAAATTTGGGAACATTAAACAGCATATGTCAGGAAACGTCGACAACTTTTTGGCTTCCCATAGTAAATGCAGTCAGCTGATCGCGATTTTGTATGGGAGGTCAATACTTTTTTTTACTTTTCCTGACATAATATGTTCCTAGGGGAAAGTTGTTCAGTTACATGGTCTGCTTGCACGCTATCAGTATTCGGGATGCTGTCCCTTACACCCCGTATAAAAAAAAAACTAGACATGCATGACAGCATGCCATGGTATATTCTTATAAAAAGGTTAGCATTCACAATCCAATCTCCAACAGTAAAGTTATCAAATAGAAAAGGTAGAGTTATTCTTATCAATTCCCACTCTTCCTACAAAACGGTTATGTAGATGGCGCGTTTGTTTGTCGCTGAGTTTGATGCGACGGCGACACCGGCTGGTGGTGTGGTGATACTTACCGACATTTGACGAGGATCCAATTTTGACGCAGGACTGTGACATTTAGGTAGGGCCGGTGCAAGAGATTGGAAAACTACTTCGAAAGCCCTTCTTCTTTCTTTTCGTGTACGACCCGATGAACCCTAGTGTCAGAATTTTTCAACCACCTTCTACAAGTAGCAGGCTTCCGACATGGTTGTGTAACGGCCGCCGTCTAATTAATCATAGACAACAACCGGGACCTACGGCTTAACGTGCCATCCAAAGCACGGAACCATCTTCCTTACGGATATCTTTCTTTCTTTCATCTTTCTTTACTTTTCTTTCTTTTTTTTTGTTTTCTTTTTGTAGCATTTTGAGCCTTTTTATTTTCATTCCTGAACTAACTACTAGTAATAACTACTGAGAATAGAGTGACCCAAATACGTCTCTGTCGGCTTTTGATATCCAACTCCTTATATGTCACGTGAACACGACCGGATTTGATTTTTATTAGCGCTGAAAAAATGGCCGCGATCCAAAATGGCCGCCTACAGAATATTGAGCAAAAAGCACTTATGATACGGGACTTTATTACATTTTGATAATGCATCGTACAATTCGTACGTACGGAAGCAGGTACAATAAGTAAAGAGGTTCCCACATCTAACGCACGACGCTGCGCCTTTTTAGCGCATCCATACCGCTGCGTCTATTAGATGCAAGGAAATATGGCGGGTGACAGAAGGAATCCAGGTGGTGTCGGGAAAAGGGTAGCTACCCGCCTGGCCGGGTGTTGTGGCCAGGGGACCGACGGGTCCGCCTGGATTAGATTAGAAGTTGTATTATATGCGTTGCGCGGTGAACACTTCGATATCGCGTTTCAGGCCCATTGTTCTGTCACGTGACGCCATCTCTCCGATATATTGAGAACTCCTGTTGCGTCTTGTATGCTTGTGAACCATTTGAGTGAGCTTCATGTTGTAGACACCAGAGGTCGCTACAGAAATTTTAATACTAAAAGCAATGCCGACGCAGAAACTTGCATCTGTTGCACTTAGTACATGCACAAATCACACCTTTATCCCTTGTGGGGTAGGCAGAGCGTTAGAAATCTCAAAATTACCGTCGTTATCGCCACGTCTGACAAGTATTGAGGCCCTTTCAGCCCTTTCAGATGACTCGTGTAGCACTGTAGTGACAGGTTGTCAGCCTGTCGCCTACAGATGTAATACGCAAGAAATCCTTAAGTCCCTTAGTTGCCTCTTACAACATCACCGGAAAGAAATGAGATGACGCTATTCTAAGCCGATAACACATGTCACACTTGGTAGCTGCAATAAAATAAATAATTATGCACAGGCGTCCGTCAAGTGTGGGATTCGCCTAAGTAAGTACGTGTGTGTATTGAATTTCGGGAGCACGGAGTGGAAGGCAATAAGTAGACGAACCCAGTGACGTAGTATTAGAGACCCAGTTTTAGTATAGTGATCGACGTTTCTAGTATCGATCTGACAGACCGCTGCGATATTTTAGCGCGTAGTCGTGTTACGACACCCACGGGTAGAAAAGGAGTGATGCTATTCTAAGCCGACAACACACGGCACCTAGACGTACTCTAACCTTTTCTGTCCCTCAATTTGATACCTTCGCGATCTATCTATTTCGGGCTACAAGCGCTAAAATATCACAGAGATCCACACTAGAAACGTCACTCCTCTTACTAAAATCGCACTCAGCGGACGTCACTGCGATAGCGCTGCGTCGACAGTGGTTGAGCGGTTTTACTATGGGGATTTAAATTTCTAGTATGGATCTAACAGACCGCTGCGATGTTTTAGCGCTCCGTCGTGCGTCAAGTGTGCGATCTGCCTGACAAGGGCCCCGCCCGCTCCCATCGCATAAACAACCATCAAAATGGCGTTAGTGTCCAGATCGTCCTTTGTTTCCACATCCCGACCGTCCGGCAGCCCTCGTTACCAGCTGACCTCAATACCTGACGTGGTCATATAAGGTGTTAAATATTGGCTGCAAATGATGATCTCTCCGACCGATTTCGGCCATGGCGACCACTTTGACTCCTAATCAGATCGGCGCTGATGCGCCCATTTACATAATTATAGTTAATGGCGACGGATGGACGGGCCTTCAGCTCATCGCGCTTAGCGTCGAGGTCTGCTTTACGCTGTTCCTCAAACTCGCGGACTTGCCTCTTAACCATCCCGCGCCATTCGGGACGCTGTGCTGCCAGACCCTCCCATTGAGTGGGCTCAATGTTGCATCTTTTCATGTGTCGTTTCTGAACATCTTTATATCTGAGGAGTTGTCCGCCATGCTTTCGCTTGCCCTCCTCTAGCTCAGAATAAAAGATGCGCTTCGCCACTCTCTCCTCCGACATCCGGGATACATGACCGCACCACCGTAGCTGGCGACGCATTAGATAGGCCTCAATGCCACCAACATTGGCTCGTCTCAAAACTTCGGTATTGCGCACTCGGTCGGACCATCTGATCTTCATGATGGTGCGAAGGCATTTTAGGTGGAAGCGATCCAGAGTGCGTATGTGGTGACGATACACACACCAAGTCTCGGAGGAGTATAGAAGGTTTGGCAGCACAATCGCCATATATACAGAGATTTTTGTGGCTAGCTTTAGGTCGTGCGAGCAGAAAACCTTGGAACACAACTTCCCAAATGCTGCAGCTGCAGCACTGATTCTGCTGTTGATCTCAGCATCAAGGTTACACTTAGATGTTATAGTGTTCCCCAGATAACGAAACTTATCAACCTGTTTCAGCATATCCTCACCATAACCTGTTTCACCTCTAACTTCCATCTTTACGCAGACGACTTACAGATCTACCGGCACTGTCGTGTTGCTGACATCATTGGAGGGATTGAGGATATCAATGCAGATCTCAATAATGTTTTGAAATGGGCTAAGTCTTTCGGCCTATCAGTCAATCCCAAAAAGTCCAAAGCATTAATTATCGGTAGTCCCTATATGACTCGACAGCTGGACTATGCCTCTCTACCTCCAGTCACATACGACGGTGTTACCATCTGCTTCACTAACACTGCCAAGAATCTTGGAGTGCTATTGGACAGTAACTTATCATGGAAACCTCAAGTCAATGAACTAAGTAGAAAAATGCACTACTCTTTTCATTCACTCAAATGCTTCCAAAGTTTTCTACCCTTAAGCACAAAGATTTATCTTGCTCAATCTCTTCTGTTACCTATTTTGGACTACGCCGACTCCTGCTACGTAGATGCCACTGAGGAGCTTTTGAACAAGCTTGAGCGCCTCCAAAATCTGTGCATCCGATTTATTTTCGGACTGCGCAAGTACGATCATGTTTCCCAGTTTCGGTCTCAGCTCAAGTGGCTCCCAATTCGCCTTCGCAGGAATACTCATATTCTCTCTTCACTCTATAACATTCTTTATAACCCATCTTCTCCGCCTTATCTTCGTGAGCGTTTTACTTTCTCGCGCCCACTAGATAAGCCATGTCGGTCTAACGTAAGGACCTTACTATCTATTCCTCATCATAAGACCGACTTCTACTCATTTTCCTTCACGGTCCACGCAGCCAGGTTATGGAACTCCCTCCCACACACTGTACGTGATAGTCCCTCTATCAATGTTTTTAAGAAGCGAGTTAAGGAACACTATCTTTCTCTTCCAAATTAACCAGTATATATTTATACGTATTATATTATTTTTAGTATGTATTTTATAATGTATATTTATTATTATTTATATCTGTAGTTGTATGTAATATTTTAGTTATATTTCGTATGTATTTCCTGTTATTATCTGTAAATATTAATCATCTCGTATTCATAGCTATTGTGCACGTCTCATCCGCCTTTCGCCAAATGCCATTTCTCTCCTGTAGGTCTGCTGTAAGAAATTTCTTTTTTAGAGATAAGCAGTGCCTGTTGTGTCCATTTTATTTATGTTTTTTTTCCTGTAAAATTTCTTGTGTACAATAAATGGTAAAATAAATAAATAAATAAATAAGCATAATCGCCAGTGTCTCGCGACCATGCGAGTCTAAGGACATCACTTCCGTCTTTTTGACACTGATCTTCAGGCCGAATTTACAGCATGCTTGGTGAAAAACGGACATTAGCTGTTGCAGGCCGTCTGGGGATTCTGCAAGAAAGCACAAGTCATCAGCATACATGATCTCAGTAATCAATGCATACGAGACTTTAGTGCGCGCCTTAAGTCTAGCCAGGTTAAAAAGACTGCCATCTGTGCGGAAACGGATGCGGACTCCTTGGGAAACAGTATTTAGGACTTCTTTGACTACAACTGCAAAGTACAAGGCGAACAGTGTGGGCGCTAGAACACACCCTTGTTTCACCCCGTAGGTGACGGGGAAGAAATCAGACTGTTCACCGTCTACAGAGACGCAGCACTGCATGTCGTCATGCAGGAGTCTTAGGAGTCGCACATACTTTTCTGTGCACCCTAACTTTCCTAGCACCATCCAGAGAGCTTCGCGAGGCACACTGTCGAATGCTTTCTCTAAATCAACAAGGCAGAGGTACAACTGGCGACCTTGTTCTCTACTTTTTTCTTGTAGTTGACGCACCGAGAAAATAGCTTCACATGTACCTCGGTCAGGTCGGAAGCCGAACTGGGTTTCGGGCAGAATTTTTTCCGACAAATCTTTGAGGCGGTTCAGTAAAACTCTGGCAAAGACTTTTCCAGGGACTGACAGCAATGAAATACCGCGATAAGAGTTACAGTCAGAACGGTCACCCTTGTTCTTGTAGAGGGCACAAATGCGAGACACTTTGAAGTCCTCAGGGACCCTCTCCTCCTCCCACATTCGAACGAAAAGTTTCCATACCGACGTGTGCAACTCCGTACCACCATATTTAAATAGTTCACCCGGTATAAGGTCAATGCCAACCGCCCGGTTATTATGCTGCTGTCTGATGGCAGTAACAACCTCGTCGCATGACAGGGGCTCGTCCAGCTCCGTGGCTAACGGGAGTTGAGGCATTAAACTGATATGATGCAGATCAGCTGATCGATCTACGTTGAGCAAGTTGTGAAAATGCTCAGCCCAACGTTTAAGTACATCCTCCTTGCTGGTCAGGAGGTGCATACCGTCTAAAGACCTTAAAGGTACTTTTGCACGGTAGGAAGCACCAATCAGCTTACGCACTTCACAGTAAAACTCACCAAGCTGGTTTGTATCGGCGAGCCACTGCATTTGACAAGCCTTGTCCTGCCACCACTTGTCTTTTATTTGTCGAGACAGCCTGCGTAATTCTTGGTCACTTTCTTTGACCACCGCAACACTTCCACCTCTTCGATTATGCTGTCGCAGGAGCTGTCGATGTTTGTCGAATGCTGCTTTAAGAGCCTCGCTATTGTCATCGAACCAGTCTTCACTACGTCGGTCTTTCGTACCCAAAGTAGCAGAAGCGGCTTCTATGAGATGACATGACAAAGCTCCCCAAGCAGCACTGACATCACCGGTCTCAGTTATTGGCGACGGCTTTTCAGATAAGGCTTCAGCATATTTCACCCTAACCTCGCGATCTTTCAGCCTATCCACGTTTAAAAACGCAGGCTTCTTCACTTTGGATCTGCGAGGTTGACGGAGGCGGAGTCGTAGCTTAGTGACAATTAGTCGATGGTCAGTCCAACAGTGAGCACCACGCATGACGCGGGTGACTTGAACTTGACCGATGTCTCGTTGCCGAATAATAGCAAAGTCGATCAAATGCCAGTGTTTGGAACGCGGGTGCATCCACGTTGTCTTGTGCTTAGCGGCAAGTCTGAACATAGTGTTCGATATCGCTAGATCGTATTGAGCACAAAGACCGAGCAGCAACAGACCATTGCTGTTCATGTTGCCAACTCCATGTCGTCCCAGAACTCCAGGCCAAGCCTCGTAGTCCCGTCCAACCCTGGCATTGAAATCGCCTAGCAATAAGATCTGCTCTCTGGCGTTTATGCTATCAAGGCATTGAGTTAGCTCCTCGTAAAATTTGTCCTTAATGTCATCAGACTTGTCTAACGTTGGAGCATAGACACTGATGACATTAAGGTAATTGTCTGTATCCAGGTGAAGGCGCAGTGTGGTAACGCGGTCCGAGATGTGAACAGGACACTCTTGAAGTCGCTTTACTAGGTGATTTTTGATGGCAAATCCTACCCCTGAACGTCGAGGCTCGGATGCAGAGGTACCCTTCCAGAAGAAAGTGTAACCACCTCCATCTTCCACCAGTTCTCCTTCATCAGCAAGGTGTGTTTCGCTGAGCGCAGCCACATCCACGTTATAGCGATGAAGTTCTCGAGCTACGATGGCGGTTTTGCGTTCAGGACAGGAGTTGCCATCTCGATCAATTAGAGTTCTCACGTTCCACGCGCCAAATGTCATGATAGATGGTTTCATGCTGTTTTTATTTTTTCTGTTTCGTCGACCACGAGTTAAGTGATGCGGTGGCAGCCGTGGTTACTACCACCTTCCGGGTAGGGACGAGCACTTTTTTTAGGGCACCTTTTCCAGCCCCCTCCTCGGCTGGGCGAGGAAAGCAGTGCCTCCCTTAAAAGGGCTGCTTTGTCATCCCAGGTGCTGCCGAATTCGCATTGTCGTCCCGATTTGCAATGCAAAAGCGACCACGGCATGTACTCACGCCCCTAGAACCGCCTATGTGCAGGAATCAGACAAAGCCCAGCTTGCACCACGCCAGACCTCTCTACCTCAACCCATCGCCACAGGACTTTGCGTCATCGGAGTCCATTATTCGGAAGCGGTCAGTTGCGCAGGATATATTTCGGTGCGCAAACGTTCGCGCAAACGCAGGCGCACGCACTTAGTCCTCACCCTCCTTGATTCAGTGGAACGGAAAACCGCTACGACTGAAGGAGAGGTCAGACGCAGTGTCTGGCCGACAGTAACTACCCGCGCCCTCTACCGTCGCCCTAGGCCATCCACATTGCCTTGCTGAGTCGCCGAGTCCGCCAAGCCCTTGTGCATATCTGCATTGGGTTGCCATTCTCGCCGAAACAGACTTTTTATTTGTTAAGCAGGAGGGAACTGCTTGCTCGGGAAGCCGGGGTCGCATACCCGTATACCACATCACAGTCCTCGATCAAAGGCTGAGATGAGTACCCCTGACTACGGCAGAATGACATGTCAGAAACCTGCTATTGTAGAAGGCGGTTGAAAAATTCTGATTCAAGATTCAATCGTTTATTTCCAAGTAGATTCACAATGAATGCTTTTAGAATGTCAGAGAGTTATGTCTGATATCAGACGACTCAGTAGGACACGAAAACAGATCGTAAATTTGTTTTCTTTCGTTTTTCTCTTGTTTTGTAAAAAATCTGTTTTAATATCTATATTATAGAGACAGTATTCAGCCCTAAAATATAACTAGTAGCCTCTTACGACACCAGTAAGAAAAGATCAGCCACTTTACTCTCTCAACTATAAAATAAACACAAAATGACATTAACATAATTTCGGTGACTGAAAGCACTAGAGTTAACAAACCGTAACTTACTTTTTAAAAGAATCAGTTAACTTTAACCACAAGAGCACCTCAAAAACGACATCTTTGAATTCTTTGAGCGCGGTTCAAGTCAAGTGGCGTTCAAGTGAAATTTATTCAAGTGGGGACAGTACGAGACAATGTTGTACGTCTATTTCTGAAACGGTGATTTGCGAAGTCATGCACGGAAGTTCACACAGGTATCACACTTTCTACTACTTGATTATTTATGTCAATCAGTTGTAGGTATGTGTCGACGAAGACAGCTGGCTAAATAGAAATCCGGTTGCAGTATAGCCGTAAATATACTACCCCCTTGCCTGACCGAAAAAAATGAAAAAGTCAGATCTTGAGGAAATGTTAATACAAATAACGTGAAATTATGTGATAATCCTGAAATTATTGCATAGTTAAACAATTCCATAGCTTTTCTAACAAAATCCGGCTGCATTTGCAAATTTTTGCCGAATCCTGACATCATAATGTATCGTCAATAATCCGACGTCATAATGTGTGAATGGACAACAGTAGAACGTAGGACACGAGCAATTAGTACTTGTATTAATAAATCTGATACAATTTTCAAATACCCTTGACAAAGACCTGAATATTGATTGGTCCAGCGTTTCTCCACTTATCCGGTCCAACTGCCGGATGTCGGAAGTAGCCTTCCGGCAATATTCGAATGCGGGATGAAGCTTTTCCACCTACCCGGTAAAAGACGGCCAGTAGAATGACGTCATGGTAGAGTTCAAACAGTACCTTTTATATTCATTCTTTTTGTATGTCTGTCACTTCGGACCGTCAGAATCCAAATTTGGGTTTGGAAAATTGCCGGATCGATAAATGCCGGGTGCCGGAAGAGCGGAAAAGCATGTATACTAGTGTAATAGATTTCTAAATCGGATCGGAAATTGACGGACCAGCAAGTGACGGATGCCGGATATGTGGAGAAAGGCCCTAACACACGTATCAGAATATCTAGTTCTCATAATTTTGATACGAGTGGACCAATCATCGTGTACTTCCGTGCACGACTTCAGAAATCACAGTTTCATAAATAGAGGCTCCAGGCAAGTGGAGTGGGAACTGGCGCGTTTTTTTGTCAAGCTACTTGCTCGGCTGCTGTCTTTTGAACAAACAGAAACTTGCCTAGTCAGTTTATCATTACGTATTCATTTTTTTTAAGTTTGTTGTTTTCGTTCACATTTGACGTACGACGGAGCGCTAAAATATCGCAGCGGCCTATCAGATCCATACTAGAAACGTCATTCCCCATACTAAAACCGCACTCGAGGAGCGACACTGCGATAGTGCTGCGTCAACAGCGGTTGAGCGGTTTTAGTATGGGGATCGTCATTTCTAGTATGGATCTGACAGACCGCTGCGATATTTTTGCGCTCCGTCGTGCGTCGAGAGTGCGATCCGCCTAACAACGAGTGGAAGACAAAGTATATCGTCCACATAGAAAAGTCTCAATCCACTTCCCAAAAAGACCTCTCAATCCAAATCAAAGACACAGGCTTGTCTATTCTCGACTAAACGGAGTCCCTTCACACTTACTCCGACTTTCCGAGATGTATCCATAACGATTTCTGACCACCTTGATCTTCTTGGCATGACTCTTACGTCAGACCTGAACTTTGGACGCTGCATAGAATCTTTGGCCACGACTGCAGCAAAAAAGCTTGGTATCCTCTCAAAGGTTAGGCGCTACTTTGCACCAGAACAGCTTCTTCAACTATATCAAGCTCAAGTTCGATCTTGCATGGAGTATTGCTGCCACCTTTGGGATGGATCTGCCAAATACCAACTGGCCGCCTTAGACTCCATTGAAAAACGCGCCAAGAAGCTCATAGCAGACGAAGCACTGGTTGAGACTAAGTTGCAGAGCCTTGAGCACCGTCGTAAAGTAGCATGCATGTCGGTATTCTATAGGATACATTTCGGAGAGTGTGCTCAATCACTCCACGACCTGATACCCCCTTCCCCATTCCATCTCCGGGGATCGAGGCGCCGACTGGGGTTCCACCCTTATGTTGTAGATATACCTCTGATCCGCACTAAGCGTTTCGCTTCAACTTTTATCATGCGTACGGCTAAAGAGTGGAATTCCCTGCCGGCGGATCTTTTTCCGGAACAATATAACTTGGGCCTTTTTAAGGCAAGAGTGAATAGGCATTATCTAGGCAAGCATGTACCATCTTCGTCTGCATCTCCACTTACCACCAGGTGAGATGACATATAAAAAAACCCCCAATTCGCTAGCTCTGATCACTTCCGATGTCTTCATCATTATTGCGACCCTCATATTGCTACGGACCCCGTTCCGGTGTGCGGTGATCTAGGTTTAAACTTTTATCTTATTATCTACATAGATCATCATCGTCATAACATATATCACGCCTTTATCCCTTGCGGTGTAGGCAGAGCGTTAATGCTGATATTTTTGATGATTATTTCAGAAATCATGCGTAGGACTATAGTGACAGATTGTCAGCCTGTCGCCAAAAAAAATGTAATACACCAACACTCTCGAGTCCCTCAGTCGCCTATTACGACCCGCGCAGGAAGGATGTGGGGTGTTGCTATTCTAAGCCAGCATCACCCGGCACAGCAGCCTATAACAGTCTACTACTGGACATAGGCCTCCCCCAGGGTACGCCACAATGAACGACCTCCCGCTTTCGCCATCCAGTCGGTAAAAACCGCTCTCTTTAAGTCATCGATGCATCAGACCGGAGGACGTCTATTGTCTAACCTTGATTATTATAAAAAGCACTTGGTGTATACAGATACTGCGTCTCCGGGCGGAGGAACGGCTCGCGTCGGATCCAGATCTCCGGACGAGGATCCAATGTGCAACGCACAGAAAAGATGCGGCAATGACACATGCGTTAGAAATCTCGACAGAGCAGAACAGAATGAAAACGGTACCGGAACTTCAGCCCGATTCTTGATGGGTCACTCACAAAGTTGATATTTATCTCTTTGTGAATTTGTTCCCAGTCTGGTTAGGACATTGCGGGCTGAACTACCCGATTGTCCGAAAGTAAGATGTGTCCGTGTTTCGGATGGCACGTTAAGCCGTAGGTCCCGGTTGCTGTCTATGATTACTTAGACTGCGGTCATTACACAACCATGTCAGAAGCCTGCTACGTAGAAGACGGTTGAAAAATTCTGACACTAGGGTTCATTGGGTTGTTAGACGACTCGGTGTCCCACACGAAAAGAAGAAGACGCCCTCCGCAACAGCATTCAGATTCGCTCCGGAAATCGAAGCGGTGTCCTGTGCCACTGTGAGAGTCGCCTCAGACTCAAATCGCTGGACATTGACATATATCACTTCTAACAACGTGGTGACGAATCCTTGTTCCTAGATGATTGACCAAGACCTGATTGGTCCATCCATGTAATGGGGTCCAAATTGCAGCATAAATCATGGCTGTAACGAGATGGGGCTACCTAATGGCGACTACTCAAGGTACCTTCTAGATACGAGCAAGGGTTTCGAATTGATTACACGTGTCTTCGGATGAGATGTACCTTAAATAGGACATAGATGTCCAGTGTTAGGTGGATCACTAGACGCACGACGGAGCGCAAAAGAATCGCAGTGGTCTGTCAGACCCATACTAGAAATGTCAATCCCCATACTAAAACCGCTCAACCGCTGTTGACGCAGCGCTATCGCAGTGTCATCCGTCGAGTGCGGTTTTAGTTTGGGGAGTGACGCTTCTAGTATGAATCTGACAGACCGCGGCTGATCCGCCTTACCCCACATGAATTCAATAATAAACAAGTTATAAAAATAATGCAACACGTTACCGTGTGATGCCGGCTTAGAATAGCATCACCATTTCGTTTCTGCAAAAATCGTAATCGAAGCAACAAAGGGACTCTAAAGTTTCACATGTAGTACAATTTTAATAAAAAGAAGTCCAAAAACTAAAACCCGACTACTGAGAGTTCGCGCTCTAAAAAGTAAGAAACAAGAAATCTGAAATATTAACTACTCACGATTGAATGTGTTATCATCTCCAAAATCATACAAAGTTAACAGCTATTATGATTTATTTTCAAGGCAGTTTAATATAAAGTTCATAGTGGTTTTCAGGTGATAGCTGTGGTCGTTTGCCACGTTGCCTAATTCATTTTCTAAACTAGAAAGTACTAGAACACGTGGCAAACGACCACAGCTATCACCTGAAAACCACTATGAACTTTATATTAAACTGCCTTGAAAATAAATCATAAGAGCTGTTAACTTTGTATGATTTTGGAGATGATAACACATTCAATCGTGAGTAGTTAATATTTCAGATTTCTTGTTTCTTACTTTTTAGAGCGCGAACTCTCAGTAGTCGGGTTTTAGTTTTTGGACTTCTTTTTATTTTAATTATTTTGGTGTTGTAAACTTAAATCTTCACGTTTGTTGGAAGATGTAGGTACTAGTACCTACTAGTTTAAACGTTTATTATGATTTTACTAGGCATAAAATATGCTAGTAACCCCCCGTGTCGATGCTTGCTGCTGGTTTCACTACCAAAACAGATGTTTTCGTTCTTTATCTATGCGGGGCTTACCCCCCCCCCCCCCCCCCTCTCGTGTCGATGCTTGCTGTTGGTTTGGTTACCAAAACAGATATTTTGATTTATTATTTTAGCTACGTATAAAGCTTAAAGGGCTGAGTAGAGCTAAAAGCTACTTTTATAAGTGATTTCTACCCTAGATAAAATGCAGAAAAACTGACGAAAAAAAAAGGTAATAATCTTCAGGATATTTGCTGTAGTGTTATTGTTTCCAAAACATGATATTAGTAATTTAGCTTGATAGAAAAACATCGTAAAGTTACCTCTAAAAATCTATTATATCGCAAACTGTATGAACAAAACCCACGCAATAATTAAGTGTTTATTATCAGAATGAGCGCCTGACAATACTCTATCGACATATTGTTTATGATTTTCAAATTACTTATTTTTGACCGAGTTATCATTGAAAATACGAAAATATCATTGAATCGGCAAGATTCCGTCCCGTTCGCACTCGCGCTGTTTGACATTTGTCAGAAAGGGACCGGTATTTAGCTCGTGTCAGCCTCTTAATATGAAAATTGCGTTATAACGCCAAGTTCTAAGAAAAATGCACAAATATCTGCTTTTAGAATATTAGTAGAAGGATCTCTTATGTACCTACCTATATATAGATACATATAAACACATATCACTCATTTATCCCGCTTTCGGTCTGCCTACCTATCTATCTATGCGTTAAATAAATTTATATGTGATAATTCGCGGTACCTTCAACTTGAATCCCATTAAATGGGATGAAAAATATGACAGTTCCTTTGATACCCAACACGATATAAACAGTTGCAGTTGATGTCCAACCATATCAGATATCCAATCTGATATTTGCTTTTTTTTCTCTTGGACCGCTGGGAGCTGGTGTCAATTTGCAAAAAGATTTTTACTTTCCTCTTTCCTATACTGCATTGGTAGCTGATTTAAGATATACCTTAAAATAACGTCGTCCTTGTTTAGAATACATTTTTGTCCAGTATTTTACTCATATTAATTTTGTGACCGAAAACGGCTTGCTGGTTGTCAAAATATTACATTTATCAATACTAGATAGATCTTGTTAAGACATTTTAACTGCCATGTGATATTTATATGCAAAATGTTTTAATATCTTTGTTAAAAGCATTTATTCAACATCTTCTTCAAACATATTTTATATTGTACGTATTGTGACTTAAACGTCAATTTTGGTGCAGCTACTCAATTGAGTAAGTCAAAAGTCTCAGACAACAGATGTCGCTGTTAGTTTTCCTAAAACGCGAATTAGCTCAAAAGCGTCACTTTGTGAATTTGTCCCCAGGCTGGTTAGGACATTACGGGTTTCGGATGGCATGTTAAGCCGCAGGTCCCGGTTGCTATGATCACTTTAGACGGCGGTCGTTACACAACCATGTCAGAAGCCTGCTACTTGCAGAAGGCGGTTGAAAAATTCTGACACTAGGGTTCATCGGGTCGTTGGACAACTAGGTGTTCCACACGAAAAAAGAAATTGAGTCGTTAGACGACTCGGTGTCCTACACGAAAAGAAAGAAGGAGAAAAACCGATGTACCAATTTCGTACTAAAGTGACATTGCGTGTATGCAAGAAAGTTTCAAACTTTCACCTACATTATAAATATTTTTGAAATGTGCTATTTAAGCCCTTTCGTTTGATACCCAACACGATACCACTAGAAGAAAAAAAAAATTTGTTCGTATCTTTATGCACGCTAGAGGGCGCCATGTTCACTTTATTGTGACATGACATAGCCTATAACCATCAGACTGTTCAGACGCTTCTATTGACATCTCATTTGTCAAATTCTGACACGTAGATTCGGAGCTAGGAGGGAACAAAGGAATTATTGCCACATACAAACATACATACATACCGGTCAAAATCATAACCCTCCTTTTTGCTTTGCTGTAGTCGGGTAAAAATTTGTCAGACGCGGCGATAGCGATCGTATTTTTACGGCTGCTTACGCAAAAAAAGGTTTATACGTAAAAAAATGCTGAAAAATTTCCAAAGATTGCATCAGTCTCATCATTTATTTAAGGGCTCTGCCCATGTCGGTGTAGTATCCGCCAGCTTTCTCTGTCCTCCGCCTTCTCCTTGACTTCTCTGTACGAGGTGACCATTATTTTCTCCTTTATCTGATCCAAATAACTCCTTCTTGGTCTTTCCCTTCCTCTTCTTCCTTCAATTTTGCCTTCTATGATACTGAAAAGCATTCCCCAAGGAATACAAGTATTTTTAAAATGAGTGAGGCCTGTGTCTGCAGTAATTAATAACACAAAAGTTATATATGATGATGATGATGATTATGAAGAACAAAAATAGCATCACCCCATTCAAAGTTACATTACCTATCTGATAAAAAGTTGTGATCCAATTTCCCGCGTATCCGTTGCATATATCCGGATGGCAACAAATAAAAAATTGCACTGTAGTCCATTAAAAACCCGATCTCGTGGAAGGGCGTCCCATGCATGAAGAATTAGCTTCACTGATCCCGCGCGATTGCATTTTCAAATTCCTGGTCAAGTGTGTGTTGGACTGGCTAACAGGGGCTCTGTATACATACATACATATATCACGTCTTTATCCCGTGCGGGGTAGGCAGAGCCTTAACGATCGGTCGTTATCGCCACGTCTAACAAGTATTGAGGGTCCTTCAGATGATTCGTGTATCACTGTAGTGACAGGTTGTCAGCCTGTTGCCTACAGTTGTAATACGTGGTAATACACATAAAACCCTCGAGTCCCTTTGTTACCTCTTACAACACACGCGGGAAGAATTGGGTGGAAAGGGGTGATGCTATTCTATGCCGGCCATTTGTAGATGCAATATAACTTTCTCATTTTGGTTCTGTATATTCGCATAAAATTTCGCGAAATTTTGTGTGGCGTACGCCTGTACTGAGGCCTAGAAACAATAATTTAACCTTTTCTTTATGAAAAAGTTCATATTAAGTAATATCACGTTTGTATGGTAAGGACACACAGACTACACAGCTCTACAGTAGAACTACTTGTACAAGCTTGTTTTTCATCTTCTTTTCGAGTGGTCGTTCAAATAATGGATGAATTACCAACTTCTTCCGACAACTATCACAGTATTTACTTTGTGTATCAACTGCGATTTGTTTTTAAATAAAAACTAAGTTTGAAAGTTGAAACCCGCAAAAGCTGTCACAATTATATAAGGTGTAAAAATATTAGCTGCCAATACTTGAACCGGTGAACTTCTGAACAACTTTCCCCAAGGAACATAGGTCGAAATATGAGAAATTTTTTTGGACCTCCCATACGAATTCACTTGGTAAGTATAGTTTTGGTTAGGAGGTCCAAAATTGTTGTCATTGGGAAAAGTTGTTCAGTTTCATGGCCTGATTCACCCTTTAAAATATTTTTACACCCTGTATTTTTTATTATTAAAATAAATATGACCTTCGGTCTTCACATGATATTCGCTCTTGAATTTAGTATGTTGGAACCATTAATAACTGAACCCTACAAACTCTGATTCCGCTTCGAATGTGCAACTGTATTGGTCACAAACAAACAAAACAAAACAAAACAACGCACAACCGAACGCTCGCACTCGATATACCTGTCAAATATAGAACAAATCACGATTTAACATCACCCTACTTCAACTATGGCATTTTCAAACTTATCCTTAACACGTAAAGTTGAAAATTCTATGTAGTTTGGAATTGTATATGAGACGTTCTATGATGTTATTGGAAAGTTAGGCGATTTCCACACCTAACGACCGTTAGTGAAATGAGATAGTTATGTTGTGTTGTATCTACCATTTGCCGTGTGATGCCGGCTTAGAATAGCATCACCCCATTTCTATCTCGCGCGCGTCGTAAAAGACGACTAAGGGACTCGAGGGTTTTATGTGCATTACAATTTCAGGTGATAGGCTGACAACCTGTCTTTACAGTGATTCATAAATCAACTAAAAGGGCGTTTAATATTGTCAGACGTGACGATGGCGAACTTATTTTCCCGGCCGATGACGCTCTGCCTACCCTGCTAAGATTAACGGCGTGACATGTATATGTAGTAGGAAAGTATGTATAATGAATAAGTGTAATAAAGACGCAACGAAAGTTTCTGCGTTGCTCCTTCGTGGTCGGTTTTTAGATTGTGAAATTTCGACATTTCTAATGTGTATTAACGGCCGTCAAGTGAAAGAGCCGCCTAGAGGTGTGGAAATAACAAGCGGCCAGCGTTGAATGTAAACAAACTGTGGACTCAATCAAACTCGTGGCTTCTGAAAGCACGTTCGTAGAGTTACAGATCGTGTAGAGCTGGACCTGTTTACTTTGTTAGTTTGTGTAGCTGGGATTGAGCTACTGCTGTCGTGTAGTTGTCTGAGTATTGGTGTTGGATACGAAGGTAGCTGGTTTGATTTTTGGAAGGAACGCAAAGCCGATTTTACAATTTATCACTATGGGAGATTGTTCCTCGTTTTATTCCTCGTTTTTTGCCGTGTGATGCCGGCTTAGAATGGCATCGCCCCACATCCTTCCCGCGGGTGTCGTAAGAGGCGACTAAGGGACTCGAGAGTATTTGTGTATTACAATTTTTAGGCGACAAGCTGATAACCTGTCGCTATAGTAATACACATGTTTTCTGGAACAACCTTGGAAAACAATCCTCAAAAATGTCGGACGTGGCAATAGCGACCGTGTTCTTGCGGCCGTTAATGCTCTGCCTACCCCGCAAGGGATGAAGGCGTGATATATGTATGTGTATGTATGTTTATTAGTTACTAGCGGCCCGCAACTCATTTTCCCGTGGGAATAAGATGTTTTCCTGGCAAGTATTATACATAAAAACCTTCCTCTTGAATCACTCTATCTATAAAAAAAAAATCATCATGCATCAAAATCCGTTGTGCAGTTTTGAAGATTTAAGCAAACATACATACAGACAGACGCGAAAAGTAAGGCTTACGAGTAAGAACCTGATTGTTCGAAAGGAAGATGTTTCCGTGCCTCGGGAGCAGGTTAAACCGTTGGGTCTTGTATAGGTACTTATCTACTTTAGATGGCGGCCTGGATGAGTTTGCACGACGGAGCGCCTAAATATAGCAGTGGCCTGTCAGAACCATACTAGAAATGTCAGTCCCCATACTAAAATCATCGCAGCGCTATCGCAGTGTTAACGGTCGAGTGCGGTTTTAGTATGGAGAGCGACGTTTTTAGTATGGATCTGACAGGCCGCTGCGATAGTTTTGCGCTCCGTCGTCGTGCGTCAAGTGTGCCGCCTTACACAGTGTTTAAATGATTTTTCCATACAATTAGACTTTGTCAAACGACTTAAAGTATAGACCATGCGAATGAGCGACACAAATGTCATTTTCCTCTTTACTTTCTTTGTAATCTATCACGTTTAGAGGCATTTGAAATCTTTGACATATGTGTTCATCGGGTCGTTAGTCAACTCAAAATCCTACACGACGTAAACTATTGAGTAGTCCATCGCATAGAGTTGGTCTTGTTTACTTTGTGAGTTTGTGAAACTGGCATCCGGCTTCGTTTGGCGATAAACGGAATTTGTAACTTGTTCGAGCTTCGGAAAGTACGCTTTTGATACTGTTAGTTCACTTGTAAATATATTTTCAACATAGTTTCTGATGCAGGAGCAAATGTTATAAAAATGTAGGAGCTCGATTTTTGAAAGTTGAAATCATGCTCCGAAATTGGCGGATCGCACACTTAACGCACGACGGACCACTAAAATATCGTAGCGGTCTTTCAGATCCATACTAGAAACGTCACTCCCCATAATAAAACCGCACTCGACGGACGGCGGAGTATGGATCTGACAGACCGCTACGATATTTTAGCGGTCCGTCGTGCGCCAAGTGTGCGATCCGCCAAGTGTACAATTGGCACTTTTTTGTCCCAATTCAACACGTAACACACGACACTCAAGGGTAGAGTTATAGGTCAACGGTCAGTTATAGATGCGTCATTTTGTCTTCACATTTCTAGCTCTACGGGAGAAAGAGATGTCCAATACAGGAGATCTATTTGCGTGCGGCGTACAAATAAACAGCGCATTCCGAACGCAGTCGCACGCGCATGTGCCCGTAATTACCGGAGACTTTGTGTCCCGCGGATTCACCTGCCTGCTATTTCATTTTTATATGTGACGGGATTTGTCTTTATCCTAGTCTGGGACAGATACAACAAAGCCAAATTAGCAAGAGATCAATTTAGAAATTTTTGCATGCAAAAGTCTGCTACTAAGGCGCATCGCACACTTAAGGCACGACGGACCCCTAAAATATCGCAGCGTTCTGTCAGATTCATACTACAAATGCCAATCCCCATACTAAAACCGCTCAACCGCTGTTGACGCAGCGCTATCGCAGAGCGTCGTTCGTCGAGTGCGGTTTTAGTATGGTGAGTGACGTTTCTAGCATGGATCTGACAGACCGCTTCGATATTTTAGCGGTACGTCGTGCATTAAGTGTGCGATGCGCCTTAGCAGGAAATCTATTTAGAAATTTTCAAATGCCGTGTGATGCCGGCTTAGAATATGCCGTGTGATGCCGGCTTAGAATAGCATCACCCCACATCCTTCCCGCGGGTGTCGTAAGAGGCGACTAAGGGACTCGAGGGTATTGGTGTATTACAATTTTTAGGCGACAGGCTGACAACCCGTCACTATAGTGATACACATGTTTTCTGGAACAACCTTAGAAAACAATCCTCAAAAATGTCAGACGTGGCGATAGCGACCGTATTCTTACGGCCGTTAACGCTCTGCCTACCCCGCAAGGGATAAAGGCGTGATATATGTGTGTGTTCAAATGCAAAAGTCTGCTACTACTTGTGCTTGGGGTATGATAATGAGTGATCACACGCTCTACTACACTTATCTATTCACACATACCCTATTAATTCACTCCTGTAATAAAATTGATTCCATACCACTGCAATATAAAAAATCTTGTAGTAGAAATTGTGATGCGGGCGGTAAGAGCAGTCATTACTGATTTCTGAGCGTGAATTTAGAAATTGACCTAGAAAAAGTGTAGAGGAACACTAGGTGGCCTAAAACAGCAGGGGTTATTAGGTTATTCATTGAATCAGTATACCACATTCGGTCGTTGGACGACTCGGTGTCCCACACGAAAAAGAAAGAAAGAACTATACCACACTACAAAAGACAGAAGTTGCCGTAAAATTTAAACGCGTACCTTTAGAAAGAGTTTGACTGACAGACAAACACACATTGGTAATTATTATATTTTAGTTTGTAGTACGTCGGTCGTAAATCGTAATATAGCCGGGTCTTATTACTGATCCATTTGTATTTAATGTTGATTCGGAGTTTATTTCTGTAGACGGTATCGAATAGAATAGAGTGGTACACATACATACACATATCACGCCTCTATCCCTGGCGAGGTAGGCAGAGCGTCAACAACCGTAAAATTAGGGCCGTTATGACGTCCTTTTAGATAAGCCGTGCATTATTATAGTGACAGGTTGTCAGCCTGTCGCCTAAAATTGCAATACACATAAAACCCTCTAGTCCCTTAGTCGGTTTCTACGGCACCTACGGGAAGGAAATGGGTTGATGCTATTGTAAGCCGGCATGACATGGCCCACACAGGTACACAAATTGAATAAAACCAGGATTACTATTGCTGGTAATAAAAAACTCAATGTAATTTTTAATTAAACATTTCACAGGGGTTCATGAAACAAAAGAATACATACTGGTTTTCAACAAAATATTTAAATTGTCCCACTGCTGGTCAAATATCACGCGAATTTTATTCCAGATTTAGTCTGACCCATCCTTCGGGGCAGTCCACCATTCTTTAAAAAATTGTAGATGCCTGCCAGAAATTGTAAATCCATTCGACGTGAAATGCCGGCTTAGAATAGCATCATGTCATCAGTTTTCTTTTTGCGGGTGTCGTAATGAGTAGATCACACTCCACAAGCTATTAGTATGCAAGCGGATAGTATGCCTGCCTTCTACGCCGAGGGTCGTGGGTTCGATCCCCACCGGACACAAATATTTGTTAAGTCAATTTTCAAATATTTGTGTTGAGTCTGGGTGTTTTCTATATATAATACGTATTTATTTACAAAAAAAAAAGTATATAAGTAATAATATCAGCAATTTAGTTCCCATAGTTCCCATAGCTTTGCTTAGTTTGGGGCTAGATGGCGCAGTGTGAATTGTCCAAGATATCTATTATTTATTATTCAAGCAACCGTCATCCCCGCCGCGCACCATCGCGGAGGCCCCTCATTTGCGCCTCGTTTTGGCAATTACCTGCACATACCGGATAGATTCAGTCCGATCCGTTCTTCTCAGAACAACTCCTAAGCCCACCCTCGCATCAAGCCGACAGACGTAGCTTTGATGGCCTCGGGGCCAAAAACGATTAGACCATCACAAAAAAGCAACCGTATTTTTTAGGCTGTTTACGCTCTGCCTACCCCGGAAGGAATTAAGGCGTGATATCTTACATTCATCCAAGTAAATGGGTAGTTAAAAATTCCGCTATAGCGCACGACAAACAAACCCTGCCGTGTGATGCCGGCTTAGAATAGCATCACCCCACATCCTTCGCGCGGGTGTCATAAGAGGCGACGACTGGTATATTACAATTTTTAAGCGACAGGCTGACAACCTGTCACTATAGTGATACACATGTTTTCTGAAACAACCTTGGAAAACAAACCTCAAAAATGTCAGACGTGGCGATAGCGACCGTATTCTTACGGCCGTTAACGCTCGGCCTACCCCGCAAGGGATAAGGGCGTGATATATGTATGTGTATGTAAATAAACCCTGCTTCTTAGTCTTCTTACATATAGCTTACTTTGTGGGTAGTGTTTGTTACCGTCGCGTCTCGATGCGCGTGCGCAGCCGGATGCTGCGGCAACGTAAATATAGACGGCGGATGCAAGCGAACCCGCGCACATGAGGTATGTTCGATATTATTGCTTGGGGTATATTGTTTTTGTTTTCTAAAGGAATATTTTGATTCAATGTAATGTTTTTAGGACGTTATCAGCACAATCCGCCGCGTATCTAAAACTAAGCACGTATATGCATTGGTCTCTAAAACTAACGTCGATTGAGTTACTATAAGGTAGTTTCAGAAAACATGTGTATCACTATAGAGACAGGTTGTCAGCCTGTCGCCTAAAAATTGTAATACATCAACACTCTCGAGTCCCTTAGTCGCCTCTTACGACACCCGCGGGAAGGATGTGGGGTGATGCTATTCGAAGCCGGCATCACACGGCATACCATAGCATAGTGGCTAGTTAACCCGTCGTTCTACGTAGGAAGCGATGTATCACGCTTGACACGCTCGCTGCGTCCCGGCCATCGGTCACCGGGACTGCCGCGATAACAGCTTAATGTAGTGACAACATCTGTATGGCGGATCGCACACTTGACGCACGACGGAGCGCTAAAATATCGCAGCGGTCTGATAGATACTAGAAACGGCAGTCCCCATACTAAGCGCTGCGTCGACAGCGTTTGAGCGGTTTTAGTATTTCTAGTATGGATCTGACAGACCGCTGCGATGTTTTACTCCAGCAGCAGGTGTTTTGCCCATTATAAAATAACATTTTCAAGGTTTATGTCGGAAAATTTCATTACAGGTTAGTTTAGAGTGGCAGCCTCAGGTAGCAGCAGCCAAGATTCTTTCCACTACTGAATTCCAAATTTTTGTAAAACACTTCCCGTAGGTACCTATACAATTTCTTAAAAACTTGCAAAATTTTTACCACAGGCTGGATTTGAACCAGCGACTTTCGTCATCTGTAACTACTGGTAGATAGAGGTAGAATAGCAGAAAATGGAAACGAATGGTTTTTAAGTTCCGTGGAAAATTTCAGTTCAGAAATGATCTTGGATTGGAAATGCTTGGATTCCGCTTATGGAATAGAGCATTCGTTGCATCCGATTGAAAACAAACAGTTCAAAAATTAAGCAAATTTTCCAGATATTCATCCCACTCTTCTTGGCTAGCATTCTGTAACTGCTTCTTCACTCAATCGTTCCTACGCTTACAAATCTAATTCTCCCCATAATATCACTGCAAGTCACCAAATCATGAGAACAAGTCGATGGAAATGAATCCATCCTCGTTACACAATGAAACTTGGAAGTATTGGAATTAAACCCTTAAACCACTATCAATCACTGACAGGTTGTCACCTCTTCGGCGCGGGCGCACACCGATCCATCATTTAGCAATGGCCTGTCATACATTTGGAGAGATGGTTACGGAAAACAGTGTGGGGTTTGACGAAGGAACAAACTTATTCAAATAGTTACAAGCTTTATTTTAGGTATTATGGGCGAAGGATATTCATGGTTGATAGCAAATTGACGACTTTATGGAAAACTTTGCAGGAAAATAAGCATTTTTGATGCTTTTTAAAATTAGGATACTATAGAAGTTGGAGGAATATCTGTTTTTTACATATCAATAAAACAGTCAATAATTGTTAAAATAGTTGTTGTGTCAACATCTAAAGTTTATGGCTTAGAAATTGTCCTTGACCTCCAAAACGCAATGTAATAAAATAAACAACGAGTAAGAAGACCCTTCCATAGGACACTGCTACGGAGACATGGCGATACCTATTGACCTGCGCGATCTTCATATTCACCATGTCAACAAGTAGCAAAAGATAGAGATCAGTGGAGTCGTTTCGGAGTCTGAAATACAGTTTGAGTCACAGAATAAACTTCGATATGTATGTCACGGTATGTAAGATATATTTACTTAGGCGGTCGTTACTATTGGTAGACGGTTGAAAAACTCTGACACTAGGGTTCATCGGTTCGTTGGACAACATGACATCCCACACAAAAAGAGAGAGAGACTTTGTTAATATGCTGATCTGATCATATCGTATATCATCTGCCGTCGTCAACTCTTGATCTAACAGCGCGGTCGGTGCAATTGTTTCCTCACTTCCTAATTTACCAACTGTGGGCAGATCGGCGCTCATTGTGGCCGCAAGTTGTTGATGTCAAGTGCCGAGATCGAGTGGTTGAAAGATTGAACACTCCACTTGTTTTGTGAGAGTTCTAACTCTATGAGTACATACCTACCATACTAAGTACATGTTTCACACGACGATAAAGTCTCTTTCTCAGTTTAGAACATTACCGACCTGTCACTACAGTGATACACAAACCATCTGAAGGGGCCCTCAATACTTGTCAGACGTGGCGATAACGACCGTAATTTTACTATCGTTAACGTTCGGCTAACCACGCAAGAGATAAAGGCGTGATATGTGTGTGTTGTGTGTAGTCCTTGATACTTGTCTTCTAAATCCACGCAGCTGAATCACACACGGCACAGCTCGCAAATCGCGCTTGTGTCTTTATAAATTCTCGCTTGACTAATACTAATCACCCGCAAACAACTTTACCGGCGCCAAGACGGATTGTGATGTGAATCAGCAGGCGGTCTGTATATCTAACGCACGACGCTGCGCAATTTTAGTGAAAACCGACGACCGATGTGGCGCAGAAGGTTCCGAGTTCGATTCTCTGTGGGTCCCTCACAATGTTGATATTTATCACTTTGTGAATTTGTTCCCAGTCTGGTTAGGAAATTGCGGGCTGAACTACCCGATTGTCCGTAAGAAAGAGGGTTCCGTGTCTCGGGTGGCACGTTAAGCCGTAGGTCCCGGTAGCTGGCTATGATTACTTAGACGGCGGTCGTTACACAACCATGTCAGAAGCCTGCTACTTGTAAAAGGCGGTTGAAAAATTCTCACACTGGGGTACATTGAGTCGTTGGACGACCCGGTGTTCCACACGGAAAGAGAAGAGACGAGTGCATCCATAACGCGTGCAACTGTCAGATGCAAAAAAGAAATATTTTTGCTGACGCAGGAAAAACTGCGTTTTTTGCGCCGCACTGCTTTTCAAATTTCTTTGAAACTGACGCAATGCGTTACGGATGCGATAAAAGTACGAAGCGACGTGCGTTAAGTGTGAGAACTGGCGAATACAACATGTGTGCAACAGCTTAAAAATGTTTATTGCGAATTGGTTTTACAAAATATAACAATAATGCGGACTGCTTATTTGTAATGCAGTATGTATAAGGTGTAAAAATATTACTTGTAAATATTTTAAGGGATGAACCAGCCCATAAAACTGGACAACTGTCCCCAAAAAACATTGGTCGATATATGAAAGAAAATTTTGGACCTCCCATACAAATTGTAGCAGCCGAGCGCGTCAACTGTATTATCTGGAGGTCATCTAAATTTTATTTTCATATTTCGACCTATGTTCCTTGGAGAAAGTTGTTCAGTTTCACGGGTATTTTTTTTGCACTCTGTATTTTTAAGTAAGTATTAAAAAGTACTGAGTACTAAAGAAATTTTTGCAAGAACCGTACCAAAAGTCATTCATTTAGCCCATTTTTATTAGTTTTTATTTTATTAGAGAAAAAGCTAGGTAGAAGTCTCGATAATTCTTAAAATAACATACCTAGATTCATACTAACGTACTACTTTCCTTTTCTTTTAGTTTGGAATACCGAGTTATACAACGACCTGATCACAGATAAACTATGTACTTAAATTTTGCACATTGTGTTTACAATCTTAGTTCAAAAATATCGCACCCGAACTTAGCTCGCCTGGATCGTGAAATACAATAAAAAGTCCTTGCAATTTAGAACAAGCACAAAGATTACATTTTAGTACAATAAGAATGTCACATTTCACGCAAATAAAATAAAGGACCTTTCTGACAGTCTGACATCGGATGACGCCCCGCCTTTCCACATTATTTCTTCTTATTATGATGTGACTGTATGTATAGGGTGTCATAAACGTCAAATTTCAAATTCAAATTTTCAATCGTTTTTGTATTCCCAAGTAGATTCACAACGATTGCTTTCTGAAAGTCAGGAATTTACAATACAATACTGTCACTAAATAAATTAATTAGTCATTGTAAAAAAGAGAAAATTGTCAGACACAATTTAATAACAATTTTATGTTCCTAGTAGAAACGCGGCCTGAGTGGGATAATAAATACCAGGCCAGCCTGGTATGCCAAAATAAATGACCACACAGCATGTAACTTACGTCTATCAATGTATTGGAGACATCTGTAAAACATTATTTGAAAGGCAATTTATACATTTTTCTTTCTCGTCGTCGTTTAAATCTCCAAAAAAAAGTTAGTTCAAAATGTCTGGCTTATTTGAAATAAGTACTTACATGACGTTATATACCTACACTTATATTACCTACTTTATAAAAATACTAGCGGCCTGCCCCAGCGGCTGCGCCCGCTGCAACTCATTTTCCCGTGGGAATAAGAATTTTTCCCGGCAAGTATTATACATAAAGAGCTTCCTCTTGAATCACTCTATCTATTAAAAAAACCTGCATCAAAATCTGTTGTGTAGTTTTAAAGATTTAAGCATACATACAGACAGACGCGAATAGGGATCTTGCTGAAGTATGGTTATATGGGTGAAACAGAAAAGTGAGCGAGTGAGAGAGAGTATGACACGAAAAGAGAGAGAGTAAAATCATACATTGCTGGTTATACCCTGTATACTAAAATACGTATATTGTTCTTAGTATTTATTATCCTGAGCGTAATATGTCGGATTAAGTTGACAGCTGAGTGTGAAGTGACGTGTCGTAAGTGGGCTGTTGTGTGTGAACGCTCCTTAATGCGGCGCAAAAAATGTCGTTTAAGTAGAACTGCTGGCTGCTGCTTATTTCCATTACATGTTACAATACAGGGTGTAAAAATATTAGCTGCAAATATTTTAAAGGGTGAATCGGTCCATGAAACTGAACTACTTTCCCCAAGGAACATAGGTCGAGCGAGATACGAAAAAAAAATTTTGCCTCCCATACAAAATGTACTGGCCAAACGAATCAATTTGTATGAGGGGCCCAAAACTTTTTTTCATATTTCGACCTATGTTACTTGAGAAAAGTTGTTCAGTTTCACGGGCTGGTTCTCACCTTAAAATATTTGCAATTAATATTTTTACACCTTATATAATTATGTACTTCGAATTTTGATTCTTTTTCTGATATTGTATAACGGAAACGCGCACCCTGGGATTAAATAAAGTAAAGACGGCCGGCGCACGCGCAAGGAGCGCGTAGGAAGCGCATGAAAGGAGCTAATGCGATATTGTGCGCGTTTCGAGTTGATCACATCACAATATTGTGGAGTGACGAACCGCCATTGTTACCGGGATCCGCACAGCGATTGTTGAAGGATAATAGTTAGGGTTGGCAGTAAAACAGATTATTTTTATTTATTTTTTGTTTATTTCATACATACATATTATCACGCCTTTATCCCTTACAGGGTAGCAGAGCGTTAACATCCGTAAGAATACGGTCGCTATCGCCACGTCTGACATTTTTGAGGATTGTTTCCCATGGTAGTTTCAGAAAACATGAGTATCACTATAGTGACAGGTCGTCAGCCAGTCGTCTAAAAATTGTAATACACCAATACTCTCAAGTCTATTTTTTTTGTATGGGGATTGATATTTCTAGTATGGATCTGGCAGACCGCTGCGATCTTTTTGCGCTCCGTCGTGCGTCAAGTTTGCGATCTACCTATTAGTAGCTATAGTAGATATTGTTTGACTTTACCCTCTAGAGTTGTATTCTAGATAAAAATTGTGTTGTTGAGTCGAGAAAAGATAAAATTTTATAAAAATGCAATGAGTCTATATTGCACACAATAGATTTATAAAAAAAAATCTTCTTAATTCAAGAAATACCTACTTTCAAAAGCAGCGTAATCTGCAATTAAAAAAAAAACCGCATGTAACTTCGAAATGGATTTGAGCCGAATCCATTTTCGATGCTATGCGGTACTACTATAACTAAATGGTTTTCAATAGAGTTGCCACCCCTACAGCAAGGGGTGTGCCTACAGAATTTGTGCATTTAATTGAGTGTGAAGGAATAAAAGGTCGATTCACACCAATTGTCGTGTTTCCGGCGCAAATGACTCCTCAATAGACGGTAAAAGCCTCTGACGTGGTTCTGACGGGGCAAGATGAGATACCTTTTGTATGAATAAGTTGGAATTCATGTTACAATTCATGCACGTGAAATTATAGGACAATTTCAAAGTGAATTTCGATGTTCAAACGATTGAAAAGAAAATAATGTAAAATATTATAAAGGGAGACGAAAACCAGCGTGATTCCAACTTTTACGAAAATGCAAACCGCATATACTTAGATAAGTATAAATATATGAATACAGACTTAGAGACAAACTAGAAAAGCGACTTTGCTTTTTAATAATATTAAATACTATATTATAGTGATACGCAGCACATTTGTCCCAGTCGACCTCTGCCAGAGAGGGATGCAGGCCGTCCCGGGTGAAGTTTGATGATGCGATTAGGGCTTGATTAGGACAGGCCAGGGACGGATCAAGTCCCTCATTTGTGTCAACGTGCTCGGCATGAATTACTGGACATGGGGTACTTCCGGGCAATGTACTTGGTGACTAATTTATGAGGGAATAAAGGATTTAGATTTGTAATTTTTTGATGACCGATGTGGCGCAGTGATAGTGCGACTGCCTGCGTAGAAAATGCGGTCCCACATATCACGCCTTTATCCCTTCCGGGGTAGGCAGAGCGGTAAAACTACGGTCGTTATGGCCACGTCTGACAAGTATTGAGGGCCCTTTTCGATGACAAATGTATCAACATAGACTCTTAAATATCTCAAACTAATATTCTAACACCCTGTATTTGACGTGAACAAAGAGTGTTCGACCGAGTACTTTAAACATAACTGAGTTATTTCTCTCCGGAGCGGCGTGACGTCACTGAGTGCTGCTAAAATTTTGCGTTAAATTGATTACTCTGCTCTGTACATGAGAAGCATATCCATTTACCTCTTTGGCGGATCGCACACTTGACGCACGACGGACCGCTAAAATATCGCAGCGGTCTGTCAGATCCATACTAGAAACGTCGCTCCCCATACTAAAACCGCACTCGACGGACGACGCTGCGATAGCGCTGCGTCAACAGCGGTTGAGCGATTTTAGTATGGGAATTTACATTTCTAGTATGGATCTGACAGAACGCTGCGATGTTTTAGCGCTCCGTCGTGCGTCAAGTGTGCGATGCGCCTCACGTGAACTTAAAAATACTAAAGGACAGTAAACCGCAGCTTAGCGTGGGTTTCTAGCACGTTCCTAGCAAATTTAGGCTAGGCTGATTATTTCACCATTTATTTCACACAAAAACAGATACAGGACAAACAAGAAGATAAAGGACACAATAGGCACTGCTTATTTCTACAAAGAAATTTCTTACAGCCAACCTAAAATCGCAGTTTATGAAATAAACGCAATCCTAATCGTATGTTTAGCAAAGAAAGGATAAAAATTATAGAGACTTTTTCTTAGTTTGCCAGAAGAAAATCGACTTTACTTGTCAACTACTACTTAGGTACCTACGTTTTATTTTTAAGTTTCCGATATTTTAAAATCCGTAAAGTTTCCAGAGTATGTAGGGCTACTTTATTTGACTTGATTTTCCACAAATCCATTGACTTTTCAATTTGAGAGGTATTTTGGAAAGGATACAACATTAGGCTGGCTTAGGAAAGCCATAATCACCAAATTGTGACCCAGCCCTTTTACCCCTTTTTTCCAAAACTCTTGAAAATTTGTAACCGGATTATCAAACCCTTTCGCTGCCCGCGTCTACGTCACTGTCACACGCCATGATAATTGGAGTGTAAGGTGCAATTTGGTAGTCAACGCCATGCAGCAGCATACGCAGGTGACGTGGTGGGTCTCGACGACATGTCGGTTTATCAAATGGCGGCAACAGCTCGCAGCTATCGTCGGTATTACTTTTTCTTTTCGAGTCCTTCAACGACCCGATGAACCCTGGTGTCAGAGTTTATACAAGTAGCAAGCTTCTGACATGGTTGTGCACCGACCGCCGTCTAAGTAATCATAGGCCGCAACCGGGACTGACGGCTTAACGTGCTATCTAATCAAGGAACCATCTTTCTCAGGGACAATCAGGTAGCTTAGTTTGTATTGCCAGACTGGGAACTGATTCACAAAGTGAAGTATATTGGCGTGGCAGGCAGTCCCATTACCGCTGCCGCGATATCATCCCACTTATTTTATCTTATAGCTGCGTACGTAGGTCAGTTATTATTCTCTTCCACCTGAAGCCTAACTGTATTTCATAGGAACCACAAACCAGTACAGTCTCGTCATCCGACAATTCGCTAGTTTCCTGGGTCATTTTAAAAATATAACAGTTGTGCGCTTAAAACTATTGTCCAAAAATTCTACGGACTTCATTTATCATTTTTCGAAATATTCAAAGTTTGAATTAATAAACTGAAAAATAATATAAAAGTAAGTGTTTTACATCCAAATACTTACGTGCCGTCATACTCCTAATTCTTCTTACAAAATACCGTTATAGATCGTTTTAAAAAGTAGCTCATTTGATCAAGCCTTTTGCCTCTGCCGCTGCGTTATGTCGTCCACAACTAACGGGCAGCTTAATTAGGGGAAAGCGATGGGGGTAGTAATCAGGTTATGGGGATACGTGACAGGGATTACGTATGGAGTTTTTGTTGAACTACGTGTACGTGTACGGTGTATGGTCTCCAGTGATTTGTGGGCCGATTCAGTGATTGTTGCCCTGCTTGGTGGCATTCGTTGTTGGAAAATGCTTGGATTTTGCACCAATCAGCATGATCTGGAAAAATTGCAATATCTTGCATAATGTAAATATAGACGGATCGCACACGCAAAAATATCGCAGCGGTCTGTCAGATCCATACTAGAAACGTCACTCCCCATACTATAACCGCACTCGACGGACGACACGATAGCGCTGCGTTAACAGCGGTGGTTGAGCGGTTTTATTATGGAGATTGACATTTCTAGTATGGATCTGACAGACCGCTGCGATTTTTGCGCTCCGTCGTGCGTCAAGCGATCCGCCTATGTTATATGTTTAAAAAGTTTTAGCTGTTTGATAAAGTGAAATCGTACCTACTACGGAAATAAATTGTAAGTAAACAGCATATTTTCAAGTCTAACTTTTTTGTAATATTGACGGAAATAAACCAAATCGCAAATCGTATGACTTCAGCAGTGTTCTTGTCTACCTACACACTCATACACTTATCACGCCTTTTTCCCTTGCGGGGTAGGCAGAGCGTTAACGGCCGTAAAAATACGGTCGCTATCACCACGTCTGACAAATATTGAGGGCTCTTCCTGAATGATTCGTGTACTACCATAGTGACAGGTTGTCAGCCTGTCGCCTAAAGTTGTAATACACATGAAAGCCTCGAGTCCCTTAGTCGCCTCGTACGACTCCCGCGAGAAGAAATGGGGTGATGCTATTCTAAGCCGGCATCACACGGCGTCTACCAACTACCTATCTACCTTGTCTACCTACTGTACAAAAGTTACCTTCTATGTACTTTTCAACATAAATTCTTAGTCACATCACACACGGCGATAAAACACACAAGAACTGCAGTTATTTATGCATTGGCAACTGCAATTGCACGTAAACACAGAATATACAGGATGTAAGGGACGGTGTAACGAAAACTTTGCAGGCGTGGTCAGACCATGAAACTGAACAACTTTTTATAGGGGGGCTATGTTGGGAAACGAAAAAATTTTTTTGACCTTCCATACACAATTCCCGATCAGCTGAGTGACTTGGGAACTCGAAACAAATTTTTCGTTTCCCAACATAGCCCCCATAGAAAAAGTGGTTCAGTTTCATGGTCTGATCACACCTGCAAAGTTTTCGTTACACCGTCCCTTACACCCTGTATACAAGTACTATAAACAGACCAGACAGAAGACTCTTTGTATCTACCTAGACGACCTACTGCATAAAGTTAGTAGTGATATCGGGACCACCCAGCACATAGCTATAGCCATCCCAGCGGTTGCGTTCTCATCGTTTTTCAGTGGGAATAAGTCATTTTTCCGGCATGTTTTATACATATAATTGTTCCTTATGAATTACTCAATCAATTAAAAAAAAAACTGCATCAAAATCCGTTGTGTGGTACAGTACCTAGCTAGCATTGTTCATGACAGACAGACAGAGAAATGCAAGAAGCGATTTTATATACTACTATGCATATTGCATTGATATTTATGGGTATGAGCGCGAGCGTAATGAATCTCGTATCATATGAATTATAATAATTATTAGAATTAATTACATTGCTATCTAAATGTATATATTACTTGATTTTACTAACGGAACTTTTGTTATGTTTCAGATAATATCAACAAGGAGTTTTGAACTTTAGACGGTACGTACCGTAAAGGACTGAATTTAGTATAAGGATCTGAAAGTCTGTAGTTTGATTAAAAAGTAAGTTAAATCATACTCTTAACGCATGACGGCGCGCTAAAATATCGCATTGGTCTGTCAGATCAATACTAGAAACGTTACTCTCCATACTAAAACTGCACTCGACGGACGACACTACGTCGACATCGACAGCGGTTGAGTGGTTTTAGTATGGGGATTGACATTTCCATTACTAACGTATTGATCTGACAGAGTGCTGCAATGTTTTAGCGCTCCGTCGTGCGTTAAGTGTGCGAGCCGCCATTGTATCTTTTGTGAAATTGTTTAGGACATTGTTCGAATAGGTGAAAAGATGGTTCTGTACTTCGTTTAAGGTACTTTGGAAAGCAACCAAGTCATTTTGAATTGTTAAATGGATCAAGGAGAAAATTGAGTTACATTTTTTTTTATCAATTTACATACGTACATTCATACACATATCACGCCTTTATCCCTTGTGGGGTAGGCAGAGCGCTAATAGCCGTAAAAATATGACCGTTATCGCCACGTCTGACAAATATTGAGGGCCCTTTCGGATGATTTATATGTCTCTGTAGTGACAGGTTGTCAGCCTGTCGCCTCAAGTTGCAATACACATGAAACCCTCGAGTCCCTCAGTCGCCTCTTACGACACCCACGGGAAAGAAATGGGGTGATGCTATTCTAAGCCGGCATAACGCGACACTCAATCAGTCATCAATTTATTCAGTAAAAATTTTGTACTTGACACTCATTTTTCACAAGTTTTCATTGTGAATCTACTCGGAAATAAGACTTGAAAGTCGTCGAATTGTAACTGTGCTGTAGATGCTATGTAGGTTAATTTGCCGTTTAAAAAAGAATCTATCTTTGGATCATCGATGGATCTGAAAACGTGGTTTGAATGTGATCGTTCAGATTATCGCTGCTATCCACGAAAACACTTCCTTCTACTAAGGTTTCCAACTCACTACCGAAAGATTCAATATATAAATATTTGTTGAATTTTACTTTCAATCATTTTGTAGGTAAATGTCGGACTACACCAGCCGTAGGTAATAATAAACTAAAATATGGCCGCCGGAATAGGCCATATTTGACAGCTGTCAAACCCATACTAGAAGACGTCTCAACAACTAAAAAACTAGCCCTTATGTCATAGCATTAACATGATTTTGACAACTATCAAATATGGCATATTCGGGCGGTAATACTTTATGTGTCAATAATCCATAAAGGAGCGATACTTGTAAGCATGTTTCGTTTGAATATAACCCACGAGATTGGATGTAGAAAGCACGTCCTATCCACTTAGCAACCAAACAACCTTGTTCAACCTTATTAACAATGAAAACTATCCTAAAAGCTTTCAGAATAGTCCCTTATTTTCTGCTTTTTCCTATAAAAACAGAAGCTAACTAAAAAATAAGCAAAAGAAACAACGAAATTCAAGCGATGAAGATAACATTATGTAGTTAATACCCAGTAGCTCGTTGGGCGTCATCTATCTATCTTAAAATAACTTGTCACTTGACGTACACTTCAGAACAAATATATAAGTGATCTGTGACCCTAGAAAGTTAAGCTTATTAACAATGAAAACAGAATAAAAGCTATCGTAAAAGCTTTCAGAATTCCCGTATTTTTCGCTTTTTCCTAAAAAGCTAGCTAAAAAATAAGCAAAAGAAACAACGATATCCAAGCGACTTGTAATCTTGGTAGCTCTTGCAAGCCGCTTGGCATGCAAAAGGCGTTGGGTAAAAAACAAGCCGGGACGAATTCCTCGACGGACAGGAAAACAGCCGATTCCCAGGGCGAGGAAACAATCACTCCTCAACGATGCTTACCTACTGATGATGAGACTAAACCGAATCTATTCTTACTTATATTATACAGGGTGTAAAAATATTAGCTGCAAATATTTTGAGGGGTGAATTACCTAATGAAACTGAACAACTTTCCCCAAGGAACATAGATCGAAATATGAAAAATGTTTTGGATCTCCCATACAAAATAACTGACCGACCAAGTCAATTTCGCACTCTTAATAAGACAACGACCGAAATCAAAAATTGGCGAAACTGAGTTAAGTGCAAAAATCGACAGCAAAGAGCATGTCTCACAACGTAGTGTAAAGAAAATCAACCTTTTTCCCTTAACAGTAAGGTAGAAAATAGAGGAGTCTTTATCTTACTATCCCCGCGCCCCTGCTTCATTCGTCTGACAACGACCGATTTAGTCTTGCGCCGGCCACCGCAAGCGGAGGTTGTGTCGAACATTGCCCGATTTCGGGATACGTCGTTGTTTCACTTAGACTTTGGATAAGTTTATTGAACATACTTAAGTAAGAGAACGACCGATTTTGAAATACGTCGTTGTCTTACAAAAACTGTTTGTGATTAAGTTGACTGATTTTATATTCAGTCGTTGTTTTACTTACATTGTGTACAGACTCATTGACAGTGTTAAAGTTAAGTCTATGTTCTTTTGAAAATCTGACATTAACTGTGTTGGAAGTCAAATTCGGTCTATGTTACATTGAATAAATTTAAATAATGATGGCTCATTTATATTTAGGCCTATATTTTATAAAATTGTAGTTAACTTGTGTCAAGGTATTATGAAATAAGTCATTGTTTTTTTTTAATTTGGATCAAGCTATTTTAGATAAGTCACAAGAAATCTATACGCTTGTGGTCACTAGCCGGGTACGTGCTCAATCGAATTCTACGCACTACCTATAAAATCATTGGTGATGAGTATAGTGTATTTTATAGGTTATCTTAAGCAACATATTACTACCCCGAACAATAAATGAGTAATGATCTCGCTAATGGACAGGCGGTTACTGAATGAGACTATCCGCAAAAAGACCAAAGTAATGGATATAGTCCGAAAGAGTAGCAAACTGAAGTGGCAGTCGGCTGGTCACATCTGTTGTTGTCAGAACCGACGGCTGGTGGAGTATGCGGGTTCCCAAGTGAAGACCATGCCTTGGCAAGCGTATCGTTGGACGCCCTCCGGCCAGATGGACCTATGACTGAAAGAGAGCAGCTGGTAGCGACTGGATAGCGAAAGCAGGAGCTTGTACCCTGGGGGAGGTCTTCGTTCAGCGGGCACAGTCAGTTCAGTGGACTAATATAAAATGATTTGATGATAGTTGAAACAGAACCAACTTGTTTATGGGGGTTAGGGTAGGATAGGATTCCTCGTCAACAAAGTACTTTCTGACAACACTGATAACGTGAAGGAGATATGCTGCGTCTTGACCAGGGTAGCTAACCTTACCTCGTACTGAAATTGGCCGAGAGACACTCTGTCAAGGTTGTACATGTATATGCACTGAGTTCGAACATCTTAGACGAAGAAGATGAGGCCCTATAAGACGGCGTGTCGAAGGCTACGCACCGACCGAGTGAAACCCACTAACGGTTGTCATGGGGGACTTCGACGCCAAAATGGGACAGGGCAGCGAATCATGTTAGGGACATGGCTACGGGAGCTGAAACCAGAGAGGCCAGATGCAACTTCCTCAGCAGACAAGGGCTGTTTTGTCTGTATGAACACCTTTTTTCAGAAAAAGCCCCAAACCCCAAGCAGTGGATCTGAAAGAGCTCTGACGGTAAGACGAAGAACAAGATTGACATTTGTGCTTTTTATTCATCATGACGATTACAAGACACATATTTATAATATGGATGTCTCTGTCATCTTCTTAATAACAAGCGATCGCCGACTTGTAAGAGGCACCATAAATATCAACTTCAAGCTGGAATGTGCCGCATGGTGAGGTCACTTCTCTGCTCCAATTTGCCCCAAACTAAAAAGGCTCCCGAGGAAGACAGGGTGGACTCTGAGCTGCTAAAGGCTAGTGGGAAACTGGTCCTTGCGGAGGTGAAAAGGCTATCCAACTCACGTGATAGCCAATGGGACAACCCGGAAGGCGTGGAGCAGTGATGTCGTGGCTTTGTTTTTAAAAAAAGGAGATAAAACGCTTCTCAAAAACTATATGCCGATCACACTGCTGCATGCGCCACGTCTATATGCTTTCTCGAGAGTCGTAACGAATCGTCTGACATCAAGAATTGACGTCTTTCAGCCACCGGAGCAGGTAGGGTTTCGTAAAGGCTTCAACATTGTTAACCACATCCATACTGTACGGCAGGTCATACATAGGTCAAAAGAATATAACCAACCGCTGTGTTTGGCTTTTGTGGACTACGAGAAACCTGGGCTAGTCGAGTCTGCAGGCATGGACATCAAGTCTGTAAGCGATACCAACTCGACTGGCGATACTTAGAGGTGCTGTGAAACCCATATAAAATGGCGACGATGTCCATCCAAGTACAAAACCAGAAAACAAGACCCATCCAGCAGGGTATATAACAGGGTGACGTTACATCACCCAGACTTTTTACCAATGCGCTGGAGGATATCTTTTTCTAGATCTTACACGCTACGCCCTGGTAAGCATACCGTTGCACGTCCTCCGGTCAGATGGACCATTGAAAGAGAAAAGCTGGTAGCGACTGAATGGCGAAAGCGGTAGCTCGTGTCGTGCCTTGTGGTGTACCTTGGAGGAGAAATAGGCCTGGACATAGGTCCAGCAATGGACTGCTATAGGCTGATGTGATTAACCAATTTGTACTTGAAGCCTTCATGTGCTTCAAGGATATTTAATTTTTTTATAGTAAAGATTTTTTTTTTTTTACTTGTTACTAATGTGTTTTTTTTTTTAATAAAATTTGTAGCAAGAAACAAAATAAATTCATATAAAACGAAAATGGCCTTAGTAGAACTATAACCAGTTTATCAGAAAAGAATTAAACAGTTAAAGTTATTTCAGATGAATGGAATTTTTTCCGTTTTCTTCAAGTAGAATTTATCAGAACTGACTTAGACAGTTTGAGTCTTTTCAGCTAAATGAAACGTCGTCTTGTATAGACCACATACAATTTATGAGAAATGACCTAAATTGGTTGCGTCGTTTTTAAGAAAATAAAAAATTGCACTGTTTCTACAAATAATGTTTTATTTAAAACGACTCTGACAGCTTGAGTCTTTTTGGCTGAACTCCTTCACTGCAACCGAATAAATGAGAAACGACTTTGTATGTAAAACGCTGCCTTTGGTTAGTCTGATCGTAAGTGACGACCGATGTGGCGCAGTGGTAGTGCAACTGCCTTTGACGCAGAAGGTTCCGGGTTCGATTCTCGGTGGGTCAACTCACAAAGTTGATATTTATCACTTTGTGAATTTGTTCCCAGTCTGGTTAGGACATTGCGGGCTGAACCACCCGATTGTCCGTAAGTAAGATGGTTCCGTGTTTCGGATGGCACGTTAAGCCGTAGGTCCCGGTTGCTGTCTATGATCACTTAGATGGCGGTCGTTACACAACCATGTCAGAAGCCTGCTACTTGTAGAAGGCGGTTGAAAAATTCTGACACTAGGGTTTATCGGGTTGTTGGACGACTCGGTGTCCCACACGAAAAGAAGAAGAAGAAGATCGTAAGTCTTTTTTGCTGAATGAAAGAGCTGACCCTATAAACCTCTTTGGTAACACTAGCTCATTTTTGACAATTTTGTGGATTGAGTCCTTTCAGCGAAAATACGTTCAAATATTAAAAAAACCCAAAAAAAATGGTTTTTATTTACACGACAATAAACAAACATCTTTAGTTTTCATAATAAGTATTTATTTTGCCAGTTATAAAACAGTTTACTCTAAATCATCACCATCTTCTGGTACTAAATTTTGACATAAGCCTCTAAATATGTGGGATTTTTTGTCAAATAACGACTCGTTTAGTAATATTTTACACTCTCTTCTTAAATTTAAGTAATATAATGACTGAAAAAAAATTTGGTCACCTCTGTACTTCAATAGTTTAGTAAGATATAGACTTATTTGTAGATCAGACACAATTTTTTAAAATATTTTTGTAAGACAACGACCGATCTCAAAACTTAAGAAAAAAACTAAAAATATATATATAATAGACTAACAAACATTTACTTGATTTACTTAATCTAATAGAAGGTACTCTTAGGTATACACACCTTTTTATAGATTTTGAATATCTTTATTTGTGATGATTTTATAGTGATTTTACTATTTGCTTCAAAAATCCAAAAAGATTTTTGCTGTTTCCCAAAAGTTAGCAATTTTGCATTCGGTCGTTGTCTTACTAAGAGTGCGATTTGTATGGGATGGCCAAAAAATTATCTCATTTTTCAACCTGCGTTTCTTGGGGATAGTTGTTCATTTTCATAGAAATGAAAATATTTGCAGCTAATATTTTTACACCTTATATTTTCGTACAATTTCAGTAATACCTTTTATATTTAAAAGTAGGTCGCACCTTTCTCGACGACAAAATTAGAATGTTATCATGCAAATGCCTACTTAGTTCTGGCAGTTGGCGAATGCAAATCGGCGAACAAATTATGTATTCGTCAACTTAGCAGAACAATAGAATAGGAAGTCGGGTGGCCATTCTTTGTGGTAATGCCGGGATTATTTGGATGACTGTTTAAAACGTTGCTTACTATAATGACAAATCTTCACAATTACATATTTAATTTAAATTCTGAGGTTTCTCAGGTTTTCAGGTTTTCGACGATTTTTGATTTATTTAAACAGGTTTTTGTTGGATTTTTTCAGGTGAAAGGCTGACAACCTGTCACTATAGTGATACACAAATTATCTCAAATTACCCTCTATATTTGTCAGGCGTGGCGATGGCGACCGTATTTTTACGACCGGTTACGCTCTGCCTACCCCTTAACGTATAAAGGCGTGATATATTAAAATGTATGAAAATGCAGAGAACATATTTTACTTCAAATTGATATGACAAGAGTTCGTAATATTTACCGAACACTGTTCAATGATAACACAAAGAAAAATCAAGAAATCAATAGCTGTGTACACACCGGCCGTGCATGCCGCGCGCTTCGGTGAGCACTTGGGGCTGTTTGGTATCGACGCCCTACTTACTAATTTCTGATCATTACAAATTGTCATATCTTTAATCTACACACATATTCATCCTTCGTAACTGAAATATCTTTCAGACGTGACGTCATATTATGTCAGTATGACGGATCGCACACTTGACGCACAACGGAGCGCTAAAACATCGCAGCGGTCAGATCCATACCAGAAATGTCAATACCCGTACTAAAACCGCTCAACCGCACTCGACGCAGCGCTATCGCAGCGTCGTCCGTCGAGTGCGGTTTTAGTATTGAGAGTGACGTTTCTAGTATGGACCTGACAGACCACTGCGATATTTTAGCGCTCCGACATGCGTTAAGTGTGCGATCCACCTTACAAGGTGCACAAAAACAATGCACCAACTTGTCATAACTTTTAACTAATTCTGTCACCGCACAACCTCAAAAACCACAAGACGCACCTTGTCAAACGGTCGTGACAAGTCGACAATAAAACGGCGATAAATCAAGCCACGTTATTACCTTGAAGGCGTTGACTTGACATGTTGTCACTTCACAATACATCTTCCGTGGAAACTACTGTTATGACATGACGACCTGGTTTGGATCCAAGTCATAAAATAAACGAATGGAGTAAAATATTCTTAGGCAATCATCTCTCTTCTCTTTTCGTGTGCGACACCGAGTCGTCCAGCGGCCCAATGCACGCTGGTTTAAGAATTTCTAACCGCCTATTAAGTAGCAGGGTTCTGACATGGTTGTGTCACGACCGCCGTCTAAGTTACAGCGCACCTTCAATTATGGTTTCCCTTCTGCGTTAATGCGTTTTAAAACCTAAGTATTAGTGTACAAGGGATAAAGGCGTGATTTGTGTATGTGTATTAGTGTACATTAGTTCCTATTGCTCATTGTTGTTTTAAACTGTTATGTTGGCGCAATCGTCCTTCTAATTTAACGAGCTGAGAATGAGTTTAAACCTTCTTGGCGAAAGTTGCTCAGTTTCATGGCCTGATTCACAGCTTAAAATATTTTCTTTCAGCTAATATTTTTACATCTTGTATATTTTGGCCTTAATAGAAACATTAATGTGTGCTTTTTCTGCACTTCAGAGGGTTTGCTTTGGAAATGAAACCTAGCTAGATCGATTTATCGACCTCAAAATCCTCTATACGTTTCATGAAAATATTTGGAGCCGCTTCCGAGTTCTCAATTATACACAATTATATAAATATACACAATTCTTACTTATTTAATGGTAACTATTAGATAGATAAGTTTTATTATCTGTATTGTTATAGAATCTCATAAACACGTCAAAGTCATAGCTGAAAACAGTAATTTAACAAATAACTTGCGAGTAATCAAAACATAACCGACAATGCTTAACAGCTTCTGAAAGTTCGTAAGTACGTACTTCACGTAAATACTACGTCTTCATCACGTAACTGTTACGGAAAACTTTGAACGCACGATTAATATGTAGTACAGGGTGTAAACACGTAAGAAACAGAAATTTTAAACAGTAAATTAAAATAGAAGTTATAGTTTTATGCCGTGTGATTCCGGTTTAGAATAGCATGACCCCACATCCTTTTCGCGGGTGTCGTAAGAGGCGACTTTGGGACTCGAGAGTATTGGTGTATCACAATTTTCAGACGACAGGCTGACAACCTGTCATTATAGTGATACACATGTTTTCTGAAACAACCTTGGAAAACAATCCTCAAAAATGTAAGACGACGTGGCATTAGTTTGCCTACCCCGCAAGGGATAAAGGCGTGATAAATGTATGTAATACCCAGTAACTCGCTGCGCATCATCTTCATTTTATTAAATTAACGTGGCCCTTGACGTACACTTCAGAACAAATATATTAGTAATCTGTGGCCCTAAAAAGTCCCTAATTTTCGAGTTCCCTCAAATATCCAAAACCAACACCCTGTGCGTATGATTGTTTAATGTACACTGGGAAAGTTGGAAGTGTGTCAACAGTGACAGTTGACAGTTGACAAGTGTCGACAAATAACTTGTGTTCCGCGCCGAGCGAGTTACGCGGTACAATGTTTGTTGAGAGTTACCGTACACAGGCCTGAATACAATTTTATGAGCATTGAAACAGCTATCTATTGTTTCTGCGAAGAGTAATTTAAGTTACACTAGAGGCTAGGTTGCACCCGAGACGTACGACGGACCGCTAAAATATCGCAGCGGTCTGTCAGATCCGTACTAGAAACGTCACTCCCCATACTAAAACCGCACTCGACGGACGACACTGCGATAGCGCTGCGTCGACAGCGGTTGAGCGGTTTTAGTATAGGGATTGCCATTTCTAGTATGGATCTGACAGACCGCTTTTCGCGTCTTTATGTATATATGTAGGTATGTTTGCCTATATTATCTTTAAAATTTTTTGACGGATGATGGATTTTGATGTACGTTTTTTTAACAGATAGAAGTGATGACGGGAAATTGATTTGCCGGGAAAGATTTGCAGAGAAAAACGCAAAAAGCATCGCCATTTTATACTTAAAAGTACGTAATTCCAACAAATTTTAAACTCATAGGCCTCTATCACACTTCGGCGCAAGAATCATGCTGCGCTTACGTATGCGCCTGTCAGATCCACACTAGAAACGTCACTTGCCGTATAGAAATCGCTCTTATGCAGGTCTAACGCACGACGCTGCGCTAGCGCTGCGAAGTGTAGGAAAGGCCTTATCCGGTGTGTAGGTAGGTATAGTCCACGCCCAAATGGAAAATGGAAAAATAAATAATGACGGAGCAATTCTACTTTCACAGTCTGATGATGGATGATCGTATCGTATTTTGTAAGTTCCCTTAAAGCGATGAGATACTCTTTTTACCAGAAAAACTGTTTATCATTGCACTCATACATACATACATACATATATCACGCCTTTATCCCATACGGGGTAGGCAGAGCGTTACCTGCCGTAAGAATACGGTCACTATCGCCATGTCTGACATTTTCGAGGATTGTTTTCCAAGATTGTTGCAGAAAATATGTGTATCACTATAGTGACAGGTTGTCAGCCTGTCGCCTAAAAATTGTAATACACCAATATTCTCGAATCCTTTAGTCGCCTCTTACGACACAAGCGGGAAGGACACGGGGCGATGCTATTCTAAGCCGGCATCACACGGCATCATTGCACTCGCTTGCTCGTTTTACTAGCAGCTTTTAAGTTAGCTATACAGGATGTAAAAAAATAATCTGCAAATATTTTAAGCGGCGAATCGGCCAATGAAACTCAACAACTTTCCCCAAGGGACAAAGGTCGGAATATGAAAAAAAAATATAGACCTTCTATACATAATTACCAACCGACCAAGTCAATTTGTAAGGGATGTCCAAAAAAAATTCTCATATTTAGAAATAGAAATCTTTATTTCGATATATGTTTCTTGGGGAAAGTTGTTCAGTGGGTGATGCTATTCTAAGCCGGCATCACACGTCATACGAATATACTTACAGCATTTATATCCAAGGGATATCCTCACATTAGTTTCTTATCGCCGAAATAATCGTTTGTAATCTGTTTGCTGCTGCTTTTTGTAATCCGTTCAGAAACAAAACTGGTGCGTCGATGACACATTGAATTCGTGTGCGCATGTCACTCCCGCGCATGCGGTTGCGCGCGGCGATGGGACTTCTTTCGTGACGGCGGCTTTCACAGGCGCTGCATGTGTTTCCGGTGCTTTCTTCTCTCTCTTTTCTTGTGGGACACCGAGTCGTCCAACAGCCCAATGAACCCTAGTGTCAGAATTATTCAACCGCCTTCTACAAGTAGCAGACTACTGACATGGTTGTGTAACGACCGCCGTCTAAGTGATCATAGATAGCAACCGGGACCTACGGCTTAACGTGCTATCCGAAACACGGAACCATCTTACTTACGGACATGATGATGATCTCTCCGACCGATTTCGGCCATGGCGACCACTTTGACTCCTAATCAGATCGGCGCTGATGCGCCCGGAGATGGCTATTGTAGCCAATTTTGGCAGTAAACTCCCGTGCACAGAGTGGACACGTGAGTTTGCCATTTACATAATTATAGTTAATGGCGACGGGTGGACGGGCCTTCAGCTCATCGCGCTTAGCGTCGAGGTCTGCTTTACGCTGTTCCTCAAACTCGCGGACTTGCCTCTTAACCATCCCGCGCCATTCGGGACGCTGTGCTGCCAGACCCTCCCATTGAGTGGGCTCAATGTTGCATCTTTTCATGTGTCGTTTCTGAACATCTTTATATCTGAGGAGTTGTCCGCCATGCTTTCGCTTGCCCTCCTCTAGCTCAGAATAAAAGATGCGCTTCGCCACTCTCTCCTCCGACATCCGGGATACATGACCGCACCACCGTAGCTGACGACGAATTAGATAGGCCTCAATGCCACCAACATTGGCTCGTCTCAGAACTTCGGTATTGCGCACTCGGTCGGACCATCTGATCTTCATGATGGTGCGAAGGCATTTTAGGTGGAAGCGATCCAGAGTGCGTATGTGGTGACGATACACACACCAAGTCTCGGAGGAGTATAGAAGGTTTGGCAGCACAATCGCCATATATACAGAGATTTTTGTGGCTAGCTTTAGGTCGTGCGAGCAGAAAACCTCGGAACACAACTTCCCAAATGCTGCAGCTGCAGCACTGATTCTGCTGTTAATCTCAGCATCAAGGTTACACTTAGATGTTATAGTGTTCCCCAGATAACGAAACTTATCAACCTGTTTCAGCATATCCTCACCAAGCATAATCGCCAGTGTCTCGCGACCATGCGAGTCTAAGGACATCACTTCCGTCTTTTTGACACTGATCTTCAAGCCGAATTTACAGCATGCTTGGTGAAAAACGGACATTAGCTGTTGCAGGCCGTCTGGGGATTCTGCAAGAAAGCACAAGTCATCAGCATACATGATCTCAGTAATCAATGCATACGAGACTTTAGTGCGCGCCTTAAGTCTAGCCAGGTTAAAAAGACTGCCATCTGTGCGGAAACGGATGCGGACTCCTTGGGAAACAGTATTTAGGACTTCTTTGACTACAACTGCAAAGTACAAGGCGAACAGTGTGGGCACTAGAACACACCCTTGTTTCACCCCACAGGTGACGGGGAAGAAATCAGACTGTTCACCGTCTACAGAGACGCAGCACTGCATGTCGTCATGCAGGAGTCTTAGGAGTCGCACATACTTTTCTGTGCACCCTAACTTTCCTAGCACCATCCAGAGAGCTTCGCGAGGCACACTGTCGAATGCTTTCTCTAAATCAACAAAGCAGAGGTACAACTGGCGACCTTGTTCTCTACTTTTTTCTTGTAGTTGACGCACCGAGAAAATAGCTTCACATGTACCTCGGTCAGGTCGGAAGCCGAACTGGGTTTCGGGCAGAATTTTTTCCGACAAATCTTTGAGGCGGTTCAGTAAAACTCTGGCAAAGACTTTTCCAGGGACTGACAGCAATGAAATACCGCGATAAGAGTTACAGTCAGAACGGTCACCCTTGTTCTTGTAGAGGGCACAAATGCGAGACACTTTGAAGTCCTCAGGGACCCTCTCCTCCTCCCACATTCGAACGAAAAGTTTCCATACCGACGTGTGCAACTCCGTACCACCATATTTAAGTAGTTCACCCGGTATAAGGTCAATGCCAACCGCCCGGTTATTATGCTGCTGTCTGATGGCAGTAACAACCTCGTCGCATGACAGGGGCTCGTCCAGCTCCGTGGCTAACGGGAGTTGAGGCATTAAACTGATATGATGCAGATCAGCTGATCGATCTACGTTGAGCAAGTTGTGAAAATGCTCAGCCCAACGTTTAAGTACATCCTCCTTGCTGGTCAGGAGGTGCATACCGTCTAAAGACCTTAAAGGTACTTTTGCACGGTAGAAAGCACCAATCAGCTTACGCACTTCACAGTAAAACTCACCAAGCTGGTTTGTATCGGCGAGCCACTGCATTTGACAAGCCTTGTCCTGCCACCACTTGTCTTTTATTTGTCGAGACAGCCTGCGTAACTCTTGGTCACTTTCTTTGACCACCGCAACACTTCCACCTCTTCGATTATGCTGTCGCAGGAGCTGTCGATGTTTGTCGAATGCTGCTTTAAGAGCCTCGCTATTGTCATCGAACCAGTCTTCACTACGTCGGTCTTTCGTACCCAAAGTAGCAGAAGCGGCTTCTATGAGATGACATGACAAAGCTCCCCAAGCAGCACTGACATCACCGGTCTCAGTTATTGGCGACGGCTTTTCAGATAAGGCTTCAGCATATTTCACCCTAACCTCGCGATCTTTCAGCCTATCCACGTTTAAAAACGCAGGCTTCTTCACTGTGGATCTGCGAGGTCGACGGAGGCGGAGTCGTAGCTTGGTGACAATTAGTCGATGGTCAGTCCAACAGTGAGCACCACGCATGACGCGGGTGACTTGAACTTGACCGATGTCTCGTTGCCGAATAATAGCAAAGTCGATCAAATGCCAGTGTTTGGAACGCGGGTGCATCCACGTTGTCTTGTGCTTAGCGGCAAGTCTGAACATAGTGTTCGATATCGCTAGATCGTACTGAGCACAAAGACCGAGCAGCAACAGACCATTGCTGTTCATGTTGCCAACTCCATGTCGTCCCAGAACTCCAGGCCAAGCCTCGTAGTCCCGTCCAACCCTGGCATTGAAATCGCCTAGCAACAAGATCTGCTCTCTGGCGTTTATGCTATCAAGGCATTGAGTTAGCTCCTCGTAAAACTTGTCCTTAATGTCATCAGACTTGTCTAACGTTGGAGCATAGACACTGATGACATTAAGGTAATTGTCTGTATCCAGGTGAAGGCGCAGTGTGGTAACGCGGTCCGAGATGTCAGCAAGGCAATGTGGATGGCCTAGGGCGACGGTAGAGGGCGCGGGTAGTTACTGTCGGCCAGACACTGCGTCTGACCTCTCCTTCAGTCGTAGCGGTTTTCCGTTCCACTGAATCAAGGAGGGTGAGGACTAAGTGCGTGCGCCTGCGTTTGCGCGAACGTTTGCGCACCGAAATATATCCTGCGCAACTGACCGCTTCCGAATAATGGACTCCGATGACGCAAAGTCCTGTGGCGATGGGTTGAGGTAGAGAGGTCTGGCGTGGTGCAAGCTGGGCTTTGTCTGATTCCTGCACATAGGCGGTTCTAGGGGCGTGAGTACATGCCGTGGTCGCTTTTGCATTGCAAATCGGGACGACAATGCGAATTCGGCAGCACCTGGGATGACAAAGCAGCCCTTTTAAGGGAGGCACTGCTTTCCTCGCCCAGCCGAGGAGGGGGCTAGAAAATGTGCCCTAAAAAAAGTGCTCGTCCCTACCCGGAAGGTGGTAGTAACCACGGCTGCCACCGCATCACTTAACTCGTGGTCGACGAAACAGAAAAAATAAAAACAGCATGAAACCATCTATCATGATATTTGGCGCGTGGAACGTGAGAACTCTAATTGATCGAGATGGCAACTCCTGTCCTGAACGCAAAACCGCCATCGTAGCTCGAGAACTTCATCGCTATAACGTGGATGTGGCTGCGCTCAGCGAAACACACCTTGCTGATGAAGGAGAACTGGTGGAAGATGGAGGTGGTTACACTTTCTTCTGGAAGGGTACCTCTGCATCCGAGCCTCGACGTTCAGGGGTAGGATTTGCCATCAAAAATCACCTAGTAAAATCACTTACGGACAATTGAGTGGTTCAGCCCGCAATGTCCTAACCAGACCGGTAACAAATTCACAAAGTGATAACCTTTGTGAGTGACCCACCGAGAATCGAACCCAGAACCTCCTGCGTCAAAGGCAGTCATACTACCACTGCGCCACATCGGTCGTCCGGTGCTTTGAATGTTTAAAAACTCGTAATTCTATTCCGTACAGGGAAATCCTTAACGACTGCTTTATCCGAGCTTGTCAACTTTTACTAGTCGATGTTTTTTTAGGGCTATTGTTGATTAGATTTGTGTAGTAAGTAAAACATGTGATAAAAGCATAATTTAGAGGCAGATTTCCGCATGCGAAAATACAAAACAAGCGCCACAGATCTAGTTTTACGACGAAACTAATTGTTGCAATCCCATTCATAACTCACATACACGTCAGCTGTATCAAATCGTCATTTTGCTGGATGTTCAGGACCGCAGCATTGTTTGGCGTGTGTGCAAATCTCCTAATTTGTGTTTGCGTCGAGGGATTTATCGTGGGATGCGTGCGCGCATGTGAACGAACGAATATTGCCAGTGATCATTCGTCACATGTGGCAGTGGCAGTGGGCTGGTACGGCGTATGTGATTTGATTGCCGTTTTGTTGTGGGTTGAGAAATAGGTAGGTATGTTAGTTGCGTTTAGTCCTTCTTGACTTCTTCACAAGATTCTTGACAGGGTTATTGCTGCAGTATAAGGCGAGGAACACACTTGACGCACGACGGAGCGCAAAAATATCGCAGCGGTCTGTCAGATCCATACTAGAAATGTTAATCCCCATACTAAAACGCGCTATCTCAGGGTCATCTGTCGAGTGCTGTTTTATAATGGGGAGTGACGTCTCTAGTATGGATCTGACAGACCCCTGCAATATTTTTGCGCTCTGTCGTGCCTCAAGTGTGTTCCTCGCCTAACTGCTCGAATAAACCGTGTGTATTTGCAGCTGTCAAAATCGTCTTAATGCTATGCCATCACAATGAGGTATCGTAAAATCCGACTATGGTATCTTTAATGGCATGGGCTACTGCCCATAAGAATGCACCTGCATTCTCTGTGTATTAAATATCTTGCACTGCGCTCACTAATCCGGCATTACCCCCCAATAGGGGGAGGCCCATGTCCAGTGGAGTTTTGCAGTTACTAAGTACAGTCTGTCTATAAAGTCTTGAAAAAAAATGGAGTCCCAGAAATTTATAAAAATTTGTTGGGATATTTAAGCGTTATCTGTCAAATTTGACAGATCGCCAACAAAGTGGCGCCCGTATTTTCTTTCAAGACTTGATATTCTGTAAGAGTATTACTCAAAGTAGAAGTAGAGCTAAATCAAAGAAATATTAGACAGATACCCCAATTTTTCATCAAGAAACCCATCAATAAGTATGTACGGCGTGTAAGGGACAGCGTCCCAATACTGATAGGGTGCAAGCAGACCATTAACGGAACAACTTTCCCCTAGGAACGTATGTCAGGAAACGTCAAAATCGCGATCAGCTGGCTGCATTTACTATGGGAATCCAAAAATTTTTTGACTTTTCCTGACATATGTTCCTCGGGGAAAGTTGTTCAATTTCATGGTCTGCTCGCACCCTATCAGTATTCGGGACACTGTCCCTAACGCCCTGTATAATAGCATTAACAGTACTACCATCAGCTGAGCAAACCTGTCTATTAGCACTATTGCAGTTCCATCCACTGTAACGTAGATATCTACCCACCTAATGCATTTGGCGCGCCGATCGTCTTACAAACCACACAGTTTATACTCCATGTGGGGAAGGATATTGACATTGCTGTCTTAATTTACACTAATAGCTCTTGCCAAGCATAATAAAGAAAGAAAGGAACAAAATGAGTCGATTTCAACAAATGGTTTTTTTTGTCTAATTTCCTAAATTAAAAAAAAATATGATTTATCGAGAACTATCCCCATTTAAAGTATATATTCTAACAGGGGATTATATAAATATAGTAATTAGTGAGTTATTTCGCCCACGGAAATTGCCTTGCCACGGAGATTTTATTTGTTACACGGAAATTGTATTTGAGGCACGTAAATTATATTTGAGACATGGAAAATTAATAGATGCCTTGCCACAGAAACCGAAATTTACTGTATAAAGAGTAGACTGATAAAAATGACTGTGTGTGATAACAATTAAAAACTGCTATTATAGAATCAACTTTAATAAGCATACTGCTTGCGAATTTTACACAGCTGTATGAGTAGGAATTATGAGACCCTTATCCTGCTTATGCATTGATTCAATCCAAGGAGTTAAAAAGACAGAGGGAGCACAGCATCGCTCATGAAGCCCATCGAGCCGGAAAAGAAGGTGACTGCACAGCAAGAAGATATAAATGCGGGCTCTCACTCATGGCAGCTGTCCCCAAAGCAGGCTTCATGATCAAAAGAGATAGGTAGATCTTTTCGTGTAGGCTACCCAAGAATACAGGAGTTGAATATCAGCCGTCCTAGAAGAGGACAGAAACGCAAGTAGCATCACTAAAAGTAATTTTATCCTGCAGCGAGGCCTTTGCTATCGAGGGCAAACTGAAGGCTCAGATAAGGGAACACGGGGTTGTACTGACGTGGCCCACAGCTGTCCGCATCAACTAATATCCCCGTTGAATAGTTAAAATAGTCAGCACCTTAATCTTGTTTTTTGGTATACGCTCTATTGCTGTAGGACAAGACAACTACCTCATTTCAGGGATGATGATATAGGTATAGGCCATCACCGGATCAATCAGAGGGCCAATATTATAGCTTCTCCTAATAGGGAATCACCCAATAATCGGACCTATATATATCAAGAAGACCAAGCCCCAGCGCCTATGTGACACCACAGAGACCCTCCGAAGACAGGAGTTTAAATCCACCCCCAAATGGCTAGCCTCGGTTGGCAAATGCAACGCCAAAAATTGCATTAATTGAAAAGCTGATGCCCATTCTTTACGACGTCTACAGATTTAAACGGGGTGATGTTAATCTAAGCCGGCACCAAACAGCACTCTTGTAAGTCCTAGGATTTATAATGGAGTTACACAATGACGAGAACCTCGCGAAAACAATTATAATAGTACTTTTTAAGGTATTGCAGTATCAAATGAAAAACTTGCAACAACATTTCTGTGTTTGTGGTACATGTGCGTTACGAGTTTTTTTTTTCCAAAATGAAAATAAAACAAAAATCGAGAATTTCTGTTTTACGAGGTTTTCACTGCGCTGTGATCAAGGCGGTCACAGACCTGATCAAGGCGATCAAAGACAATTTCAACTAGACTATCAGCTTGAAGTAAGTTTTGTGGCCACTCCTGTTTGCAGCACTGCAAGTAAACGAAGGACGCGCTCCTCTGCCAGTTAAACCTATTGCCGCCTTTTATCTAATCTCTTTCTCTAATCAAGGGAACGTTGGCCAAGCTTACCTATCCAGCAGCTAGGTTTTTGGTAGCATCTGCTTGCAGCGTTGCAAGCAAGCTCTAGTTACAGTCACCAGCTAAGTGGACAGGTATGTGGCTACCATAATCACACCCTGACCTAAATATAAAGCTAAACAAATGACGTGGCTGGCCTTTGGTTTAATCGGCTGGTAGAGGAGCGTGTCTTGCGTTTGCTTGCAATGCCCCGAGTAGGGGCCAGGCCAATTCGCCCATCAGGCGAGGTTGGCCAATGTTTGCATGCAGCGCTGCGAGTGGAGGCCAGGCCAAGTCACTCATGAAGTGACCGTGGCCAATGTTTGCTTGCAGCGCTGTAAGTAGCGGCCAGGCCAAGTCGCTCATCAGGCGAGCGTGGCCAACGTTAGCTTGCAGCACTGTAAGTGGAGCCCATGCCAAGTCGCTCATCAGGCGAGCGTGGTCAATGTTTGCTTGCAGCGCTGTAAATAGAGGCCAGGCCAAGTCGCTCATCAGGCGAGCGTGGCCATCGTTAGCTTGCAGCACTGTAAGTGGAGCCCATGCCAAGTCGCACATCAGGCGAGCGTGGCCAACGTTAGCTTGCAGCACTGTAATTGGAGCCCATGCCAAGTCGCTCATCAGGCGAGCGTGGTCAACGTTAGCTTGCAGCACTGTAAGTGGAGGCCAGGCCAAGTCACTCATCAGTCGAGCGTGGTCAATGTTCGCTTGCCAAGCAGCGGCAGCCACAGCCTGTGGGTAGGCATAGTCGTGGCAGGAGTATAGCCGCAGTTTGCTTGCGGCGCTGCGAGCAGAGTCCAGACTCGCCGCCGCTCATCTAAAGAGCATAGCCGACGTTAACGGTCAAGATTATCTTAATAAGCCACGTGAATTCGAATTTTATTGATTTGAATCACATTTACATTATTAGACATTTATCTGAAATCAACCTCAAATATTTGTCAGCCGTGACAATATCCACCGTTTCCTACAGTTCTGCCTGCCCCGCAAGGGATGAAAGTGCGATATATGAAGGAATGTCAGAATGTTTATATCAATTCATATAAACATTCAATTTCTGTGGAACTTTGCAATTTCCGTGGGCATCAAACAGACACGGAAACCACGGAAATTTGCACACGGAAACTGGAAACAAGGCATTAATCTAAAATAAATAAATAACTATCAAAGTCACTAAAGTTTTCTACTAGTATACTATAGGTGTACCAAAGGCCTATAATTATTATACTAATAAATATTTTTTATCACTTGAGGAAACATTGTAAACCTGACCATGGAGATTGCAAAATTTCTGTCCGAGTTAACTGAAATCGCGTACTTTCATTTTTTGCGCGAAAACGTAGAAAGATGGCACACAACCGTTTTCACAGCGCGTAAGTGCACAATTGATCCTTGCAGGGAAAGGGTTTATATTCGGCATATACTCGACAATGGAACGTAGGAGCGAGAAAACAAAATGTCCTCGGAAATTGGTGTTTACGCTTGGACAGAACTAGTTGGTAGCACATTTCATTAAATGTTGGGTTAAAAAATCAAATTTTAGTATTTTCTCGTAGGATAATTAAAACTTAACATATTCCGAACCCTCTTTCTTGTATGAGATGTACAGGATTTTACCGAGAGATGATTATTTACTGTCAAAGCGGTTGTGGACAGGTCATGGTAATTGAGAATACGCTACTTATAGATTTTTTTCTTACAAACTAATAAATGTACAAACATTATTTATATGGCTTCATATTGATACATGTGTCTTATATTTTAAGAAAAATAATCGTAGTCATATCTGCAAAGCATCACCACGTTTTCAGCTGAGACGCGAAAAATTTTCGCTTGAGAAATCCACTCAAATACGTTTATATTACGAGTAGTTACAATTTCAGAAAGTTCCTAAATTAAAATACCTAGTTTACATATGCCTACTTATGTAAGTATGTATGTATGTATATGTTATAACTTTATTGTACCAAACAAGTTACAAAAAAAAAAGTAAGTGCTATTCGCAGTGTCGTCCGTTGAGTGCGGTTTTAGTATGGGGAGTGACGTTCCTAGTATAGATCTAACAGACCGCTGCGATATTTTTGCGCTTCGTCGTGGGTCAAGTGTGCGATCCGCCTGAGTGTAGCGCGGTGTATCGTCTTACAAACAATACACTTGGTTGGGGAGGTTTATTGACAACACTCTATCTGTCATCTTTAATTTATTGGCAGTGACAGCAAGACTGTATTTCAAGGAGTAATATTAGTTGAATGAAGGCATCTCCCTATGCCATTTTAATTTTCTAAATTATACCTAAGGCAGGCTGCTAACGAACAGTAAATAGATCGGAACTCACCTGCTACGTAAGGCGGATCGCACACTTGATGCACGACGGACCGCTAAAATATCGCAGCGGTCCGTCAGATCCATACTAGAAACGTCACTCAACATACTAAAACCACACCCGACGGACGACACTGGGATAGCGCTATCCCGCGTCGACAGCGGTTGAGCGGTTTGGTGTGGGAATTAACATTTCTAGTATGGATCTGACAGACCGCTGCGATATTTTTGCGCTCCGTCGTGCGTCAAGTGTGTTCCTGACCATATTTATACTACTACTTTCTTAGGACTGCTTTATATTCCGTTATTGTTCAATGATTTGGCACATACACACCATACACTACCACCTAACATAACCAGACCTCTTCATTTCCCTTTCATCCAGTCTCCAATACGCCAAGAGGTCGTTAGAGGTCCACTTAACATCCTGACCTCCCAGGCGACCTTGCGAATACAAACTTAACGAAATAAATCAACCAGCAAAAACAGCAAATTAAATATCAAAAACAAACGTCCGTTTTTATTGCACATATTAATAAACGAGATGTTGGTTTTTGCTCAGACAAGTATCCTGATTGTTATTCTAAGAATTATGCGCTTATAAATTCAAAGTGATGACTGATGAAGGCTTAGACATGGCGGGATGTTTAAGGTGTAAAAATATTAGCTGCAAATTTTTAAAAGGGTGAATCAGCCTATGAAACTGAACAACTTTTCCCAAGAAACATAGGTCGAAATATAAGAAATTTGGACCTCCCATACAAATTGACTTGGTCGGCAAGGTCCAATTTTTTTTGCATATTTCGACCTATGTTCCTTTGGGAAAGCTGTTCAGTTTCATGGGCTAGTTCACCCCTTAAAATATATGAATGAGCAACATGTAGAATGAGCAACAGTCCATTACGGAAAATCTCAGCCGCAATTTCCCATAGATTGAAAAAAAAAATAATGAGCACTGTAAGCACATTAATATTTCAATAAAAAGATGCAACAGTTTTTTTTTCATAAATCTTGACTGATGATCCCTTGATATAAAATAGCGCCACCTAGTTCGACATGGGTTGCTATCAGCACAAAAAATCCTCATTGTAAAGAGAATATACATGAAATTCATCATTGCGTTTATGTTTGTGAGACACACCTATTTATCTTTTTTTTTGTACAAAAATAAATGGAAAAAATAAAGACATGTTAAGAAAATGAACACAACAGTACGTAATGACCCTATCTAAATAGAATCCCTACCGTTACTTATCAATAGGTAATAAAACGATACATTTTAGTCTGAAGTAGTTACATTATTTATCTACGAACTTAATAATATAAAGGTTTAATAAACTAGATATCTGATCTAATACTAACCTATATTTTGTACCAAACAGTTTTACAAGACAATAAACAAACATCTAACAATTTTACCGTAAAATTACGCTACAATTTCCTCCAATAAAAGCCTACCGACAATCTGATCTGAATGAACATAAACTACGCCAACGCTTACAATTGTTCACTGCGGCCATAAACTTTAAAATCTAGTTCTATACCTTGTCTTACAACTTACAACCCACTAGGCTGAATAAACTTAAAAGCTATTGCCTTTCCCGCTGTCAGTGACTCATGGCGCGGTCTAATTTAAATTAAGAACGTAATTTCAAAATGGCCACCTCTACCGACTCGTAATACGCGGCAACATTAAATATTTTGACAGCCTGACGGTTTTATTTGTTGTTGTTAAAATCCAATATGGCTGTTCTTGATTTTTGAATTATTCTGCGGTATTCAGTGCAAAGTTTCCTTATGCATCCTCTCGTAAAGTTTGTATTTGCATCTGTCGTCTGCAAAAGTGTAACATTTATGAAGTACCTACGAACATAAGGTTTCCTGTCGTGTAGTAAATTATCTTGGCATCTTATCCTGAGAATGTAAAGTTGGACCTCGGAGACATTTGCATTAATTTTATGGCCACAGATTCGAATTTCCTATCCATATTTTACTTTTGATATAAATGTCTAAAATATAAATACGTAGGTTACGTTATGAAATAAAGAGCAAGTATTGAGTATTTATATACAGTGAGAGTTAATATTTTATATAATAAAAATTATTAGAAGAAATTGCCTATTTTCGCTTACAACTATGATATTTTACCTACTTACTTTTCATACACATTTGCGTTTTAAAAAGTAGCTCATATGAACTGTCAGATAAATACTTTTCTGGGTCATTAATAAAAGATAAAAGTAACTAGTACGCCTAAAACAATTTTCAAACATATTACATACAACATTTGAATTAATAAACAGAAAATAATATAAAAGTAAGAAGTGTTTTGACGCCAGCCATGAACTAGAGAGACATGACGTCATCTCTACGTATTTTCGTACAAAATAAAGTTACAAAAAGTAGCTCAATTGACCTGTCATTTAGTCATGTTCCCAAATTGCAAATAAGTTTGACGTATATTCTCTCCGTAACAATTAATTTCACAAATATACATAACTAGCGGCCCGCCCGCTATAACTTATTTTCCCGTGTAAATAAGTTTTTTTTCCGGCAAATATTATAAATAAAAAACCTTCCTCTTGGATCACTCTAGCTATTAGAATAATCTGCATCAAAATCCGTTGTGTAGTTTTGAAGATTTAAGCAAACATACGCGAAAAGCGACTTTGCTTTATACTATGTAGTGATAACCAATAGTATGCATCACATGTGGTATGCACATTGTATGTAGTACACTACAGTAGCTCAACACATTTTTCAAGACGTACAGAGAACTCTACCAAATGCAGTAGGTACGGGACCACCCAGCCTGCAGTCTGCATTGTGCCACTCGTATATTAGCTTCCTAACAGGGCTGGATGCTTCATATTGTCCACCCACCACTTCTGGTTCATAATACAAGGGCCTGGTTTGAGGTTATGATACCTTAAACTTGACGCACGACCGAGCGCAAAAATATCGTTGCGGTATGTCAGATCCATACTAGAAACGGTAGTCCCCATACTAAAACTGCGTCAGCGGTTGAGAATTTTACTTTCTAGTACCTATAGATCTGACAGACCGCTGCGATATTTTCGCGCTCTGTCGTGCGTCAAGTGTGTTCCTCGGCTAAACCTACCTCGTACTAGCCTATAATTTATGGTACCTACTTAAGAAACAATGGCACCTACTCTACTATCCTATACGGAGTAATTTACAGTATAGTATCTAACTAGCCCCGACTTTCTGTACACATTGTAGAGGAATGAATAAGAAATAATTTGTTCTTTATTCAGATTCGTGCTAGCCGCTAACCAGTTATTTTACAGACAAGTTAAATAAAGAAATTTCTAGGGTACAGTCAACAGCAAGTTTTCTAGGGACCAAAAGATTTTTTTATACAAGGGAAAAAAGTACAGTGATGAATTAGAGGATGTCAGACGTGGCGATAGCGATCGTACGGCCGTCACGCTTTGCCTACCCCGCAAGGAATAAAGGCGTGATATATGTATGTATGGATTAGAGAAATAGATTACCTGAGACGAGAGCATGAGGCGGTTCCCGTATTTGACGTCTGTTGCCGTGCAACTTTTATTTCAGATGCAAAGAAATTTCGAATTCCCCTTACTAAAAACTTAAGTTGATCTAGGAGCAACGGAAAAACAGACGATGTTGTTCGACAGACGCACGCTCATGAATCAAGATCTAGTGCGTAAATAACCATAGAAATAGTTCTACAGCTACGGACCATATTTTCACGGGTTCGGATCGGTCGGAGTGCGAAACCACTCTTATATGAACGGACATCAGATGTGGAATCTCCTCTCTTTCTGCCATGCGTGGAGGCTCATCAACACTATCAATAATGTAGCGGCAGGTAGCGACTGTGGTGCGATCGTGCCTTGTGGTGAAGAAGTTACGCCTATGTAAAGCAGTGGATTGCTATAGACATGTTAAGGTGGATCGCACACTTAACGCACGACGGACCGCTAAAATACCGCAGCGTTCTGTCAGATCCATACTAGAAATGTCAATCCCCATACTAAAACCATTTAACCGCTGTCGACGCAGCGCTATCGCAGCGTCGTCCGTCGAGTGCGGTTTTAGTATGGGAAGTGACGTTTCTAGTACGGATGTGGCAGAACACTGTGATTTTTAGCGGTCCGTCGTGTGTGCGATGCGCCTTAATGTGACCTTTTACTCTATCTGACTGTACCCTCGTTGCACAAGTTAACCAGCACCCACACAATGACTTCTTTATGCAGCAATGGCTGCAGTGGACGGCTGTCTGTGCCTCAATGCCGTTGCTAGCTTTATTTAAAACTATAAAGTTCTCGCAGATCTTTATTCGCTGCTCGCTGCTACATTTTATTCAATTTTTTATCTGCTTTGTGGGTAGAAGCTTGTTTTAAGTTTCAACTGCTGTCCGAAACTTTAGAAGATTCTGCCCTACAAAGTCTGTCTGATATTGCAAAAATGTGGTTTAAAATAAGGAATTTTGTTACTGTCTGCTGAAAAAATCAAGTCTTGGAGGCTCAGAGTAATGAAATGTTTCAGATGGAAAGAACTTATAAATAGTGGTTGACATCACAAAAAATAACTACTGTGGTCAAACTTAGAAGGGCTTAGAATAAAAGCATTTCCTATTTCATCTATGTACCTACGTAGTTGTGGCCTTGCCTGTTTGCGAAAAATTTCAATGTCTTGCATGTTTGCGAATGATTTGATTAGGTTTTTTTCTACAATTCAAGCAACACATTCCCTAGCAAGTACATATCCAGCCCCCTCATGCAAAAATAAAGTTTGACGCACAAAAATATCACAGCCGTCTGTCAGATCCATACTAGAAATATCAATCCCCATTCTAAAACCGCTCAACCGCTGTCATCGCACGACGCATTTTCACTCACTCACTCACTCACTCACACAGTCACTGCTATCAGTGGGCATAAGTACATACATACACACATACATATATCACGCCTTTATCCCTTGCGGGGTAGGCAGAGCGTTAACGGCCGTAAGAATACGGTCGCTATCGCCACTTCTGATATTTTTGAGGATTTTTTTTCCAAGGTTGTTTCAGAAAACACGTGTATCACTATAGTGACAGGTTGTCAGCCTGTCGCCTAAAAATTACACCAATACTCTCGAGTCCCTTAGTCGCCTCTTACGACACCCGCGGGAAAGGATGTGGGGTGATGCTATTCTAAGCCGGCATCACACGGCATAAGTATCTTGCATATATCAATGACTGCCAAGTTTTTGATGGCTTTGGTCTGGCTTTTTCCCTTCGAAAATTCCCATGTTCTGATCTAAGCAAATACGCAGACAAAAAGGGCCATATCGAGCCTCCTCATACAGAATTATCATCATAATGTATGCCGAGTCTGCGGCGCACGACGCATTTTCATAGAAATCGGCGAGCGTAGGTAGTGACTGCTATCGGGGCACATAAGTCTCTTGCTTGATGTGTGCAGGGGGCGTAATGTCCTTGCTTACTTCTTTTCTGCATCTTGGTATCAATATGAGACAATATTTTTGTACTATAGGTATACATTGGGTAGAACAATACGTAAAAGCTCACTGAGACTTAAAAACTTCAGAATAGACGGGTGATAAATAGGCAATAATAACATACATACATATGTCACGCCTTTATCCCTTGCGGGGTAGGCAGAGCGTTAACGGCCGCAAGAATACGGTCGCTATCGCCACGTCTGACATTTTTGAGGATTGTTTTCCAAGGTTGTTCCAGAAAACATGTGTATCACTATAGTGACAAGTTGTCAACCTGTCGCCTAAAAATTATAATACACCAATACTCTCGAGTCCCTTAGTCGCCTCTTACGACACCCGCGGGAAGGATATGGGGTGATGCTATTCTAAGCCGGCATCACACGGCCAATAATAACATTCCCCGAGTAATAGATAGATAGAAAAGTCTTTATTGCTTACAAGAAACACAATATTAAAACACAAAACGGCACAAAAACTATACCTAAAAGTAAGCAAAGGAAGCCTTATCGCTTGTAGCGATCGCTTCCAGGCAGGTAATACCTATGAACCTAAAGAGTTACAAACATTTTGTTTGACTCTCCATAGAAAATTGACGATCAGCTGATGACACGATACTTATTTCATATCTAAACATGTTCTATCGGGAAAATTGCATTTTTTTAGAATTGTCCTCAAGTATTCCACCTTATTAATTATAAAGCTCTTTACATCAGATCGTAATCACATCATCCACATAGGTGTCGATGATCTTAAAGAAGAGAATATCTAATCACTGCTACCGATAACTTAGAAGTAACTGGTCTATCAGCGAGTGTTCAACCACATCCAAGTTAGGACATAATTAATTCAACCACGTCAGATGCTCTGGCGCAGATATAGGTGAATAGAATACTCCAGTCAATGAAGAGAATTTTATTGCGAGTTATAGAGTTAAAAAAACAGCATCCACGTAGGTTCTAAAAGAGGCTCTAAAAAAAGAGTTTGTCAGCACTACGATTACTCAGAAGTAACAGATCTAACAGAGTGGGGTGTCCAAGCACGTTCAAGTAAGAACATAAAAGTAAGAACAAAAATTTTCCCACAAAAAAGTATCCTACATATTATAATGTTAAGTTGGCTTATTGGCTATACAGCATAAGAGGTTTCATTCAAATCCATCCCGTAGTTTCGGAGATTAGCGTGGACAAACCCACAGACAGATAGATATACAGTACTGGAAACATGCCGCTGGTTTGACCGTATTCACCCGTAGGTATGACTGTTTTTTCTCGGATAAAAAGTAATCTAGATTTTGATCAGTGCTAGTAGCTGTACACCACAAAAAGCTTCATTCAAATCCGTCCACTTGTTTCGAAGATAAGCGCGAATGAAAACAGGAAACGGTTGTTGATCGATAATAATAGATGTCGCTGTTAGTTTTCTACAACACGCTATCGGTTGGTTTTCTTGAAACTATAAAGGGTTACTGGACACCTACTTTCTACACTCTTATTATATGTATAGATAGAAGATAGATGCGTACTACTTCTACACTGGTAGTGTTACTATTGGTGGTGGTGTTACTACTTAAGCTTAGTACTAAGTAGGTACGCAAAAAAAAAGAAACAAGAAGTACAATGTGAAAATCACAACACGATTAATTACTATACTAGCAATTATGTATTTATTTACCATTTATTGTACACATTTATAAACTTTTACCTGCAAAGTCTGTGTTGTATACCTATTGTCCGAAATATCCCTTGATGTCTCGCGAAAATGAATTCGAAAAAAAATTGGGAACCGAAGAATTAAACTCTATTCTGGTTTGTTTGTTTACTGGACTGGAAACGCAGGATTGCAATTAGAAGCGCGTGCGCATGCAGTTACAAGTTACCTGGAAGTGGAAAATGTAGTAGGGTTGGTACCAGTTTATATCTCACAACTCCACGATATTATAGGTAGGAAGTCTATTTACCTTAACTATGTTAAATGTTAAACAATATCTAAGTGTCATTTACCGCTTGCTACGATCCTGGCATACTTCTTTCGCTCCTTTTACATTCATCAGTCTTTTCATGAACGCTCGTCGGTTTAGGGTACTTCTGACCTGCCCTTTCTTTAAAACGTCCCCGATTTGGTCCTGGTAGGTTCTTCGCGGCCTTCCCCTTTCAACATTTCCACTAACACTCGCCTTATATAATATAATATCTCTTTCGTTAATCTCCTTTCATTCATTCTCTCAACATGACCAAAGCACTTTAGCATTCCCTTTTAGAGATTTAATGACAGAAGAAAAATCAAAAATTCCACACCATAAAAAACTGATATTTTTTGTCTCCGTAACTCCACATGTAACGCCATATTAGTCCACGGGTGGACATAGGCCTCCCCCCAATTGGGGTGGATTGCCACCATAGGCCTATCAGCGAGCGCAGTGCAAATGGATTTAACCCATGGCAGATCGGACACTTGACGCACGACGGAGCGCAAAAATATCGCAGCGGTCTGTCAGATCCATACTGGAAACGTCACTCCCCATACTAAAACTGCACTCCACGGACGACACTGCGACAGCGCTGCGTCAACAGAAGTTGAGCGGTTTTAGTATGGGGAGTGACGTTTCTAGTATGGATCTGACAGACCGCTGCGATATTTTTGCGTTTTGTCGTGCGTCAAGAGTGCGATGCGCCCAGGGTACCAGCGGGCACGAGAGCGAATTTTGTATGGGGAGTGACGTTTGAAGTACTTCAAATGCTAACGTTGCTAACGTTATCGCAGCGTTATTTTTACGCTGAAGTTTGGAAAAGGGCAATGACATAAGCAAAGATTTTACAAAAGGTGAAAATTCGAGTTCAAAATAAATCAATAAGTTAGTATTGCCAACCCTGGTGAAATAGCTGGCGGACGTCCACGGGTCTCGACACCTCGTTATCCGATCAGTCGCTGATACTTCTTTTTGCTCCTCAACTCCAGAATCTTCTCTACTAAGTATTTAGTATGATATTGTTGTTCCACACGAAAAGAGAGAGAGAGAGCGAGAGAGAAAGTATGATATTTCTAGGTTTTATCAAAATGACGATCAGTTTTGTACTATGCGATTGGATAATTTAAAAACTCGTAATGATTAAGTATGAAACAAGACTACCTTTCCAGAAAATTAGTGTCAATAGAAATATTGTCATTGTCACACATTGATAATTAGAAAATTTTCGCGCTAGTTGTCAGACAGACAACAGAACGTTTCTTACTTTTGCACACTGCCACTCCTTTATTGTCCATCAAACAAAACTACAACAAAAAATATAATCCTCGTTAGAAGATAATCGCCAAGTCAACACACGACACAATGTCACAGTCGTAACAATCGGTAATCGGTAAAAAAAACGAAAAAACCGATGAAGCAAATCCTTTGAGCATGTCAAAACAGATGGCAGTGGGCTGAGATCTGACAGTTCCTTTACCTGGGTCGGGGTAGAGATAAAATCTGTCATTTAAAATGATTATATTGTTGGTAAAGCGTTTTGTGTTGTATTGCTAGAAATTTTCGAATATTCCGGTTGTTTTACCGTAGGTGCAAGCAGGAATTTTACTATGAACTCAAATTCCACACTATATATTGAGTTAAAAAGTTCGATTTCAACAGTTTCAACTGATTATTTCTAATGCAAATTACTAATGGTAGGTATAAGAACACTAGATTTATAAATCTAAAATGTTGCGAGAAATTAGTTCTAATAATGTCGTAACGTAAAATCATTGTTAATAGTCACAGTCACCTCCAATCTTTTTATTATCTCTACTTTAATTTAACTGAAAGTTACAAAGTTATTTTTACTTAGCGACTTTAGGCAATAAATGGATGCATTTTACCTCGAAATAGGTGAGCAACATACTTGACGCACGATGGAGCGCAAAATATCACAGCGGTCTGTCAGATCCATACTAGAAACGTCACTGCCCATACTAAAACTGCACTCGACGGATGACACTGCGATGGCGCTGCGTCAACAGCGGATGAACGGTTTTAATATGGGGATTGACATTTCTAGTATGGAACTGACAGACCGCTGCGATATTTTTGCGCTCCGTCGTGCGTCAAGTGTGTTTCTCGTAGACAGAACCCATCCTAGCCTGTCCACCGCTAGCATACGACTTTTTATTGACTGATTATCGCCCAGCATCAAGTTCGGCTTTTTCATCCCAGTCCTCTGTTTGTGTACACGATTTGCCTTTTTTTCGCATCCGGATCCGAACCGGCGATTAGACGATAAGGCGTCTCACTGGCAACTGTTAACTACAATAGTTTTTGCAACTGGGTTTTGCTAACGATAAATGGTGAATAGATTGTTTAGGTGGCAGAGCTATTATAGGCATTTTGATGAACGAGTTATTGATTTTAAGATAAGTACTTCTTTTCTAATCGGGCCGTGCAGTCAAACTTTTTACAAATATATGAATGTTGACTACGACATTTTTTTTCATCCTTGATCTATGCATAATGCAGTTCTATTTTAAATATAAACATAAGAATTTAGTGCAGTAAAGAGTTTTGTTATGTTATTTTTAATAACACTTTTTCCGGGTTTCATGTGTCTTCTATAATAGCTTTGGTAGGTATTTGGTATATCTATAAATCGCTGAGTTTCACTCTAGTCTATTCCTACATCTAGGTAAAAGGCCACTCACATGCCCCACACAACTGTTTCCATTATTCTAGAGTCTGAAGGGTCAACCGTGTGGTTTATTCTATATGAAGAACGGAGTTCTTTTATAAGCCACCGACTAACCTATATTTTTCTCTAAACAAACACGATAAACACCATTCTTCGTAATAACACCCCCTACGCCCTACGGCCTATGGTCAAAGACTGCGCAAGCGCAGATCGACTAATAACAGTCTCTAGAACAGAGGTGCAATTTGATTCAACACCGTATAATCAAGTTTTATAACTGCCTACACCTGGTCATCTGGGGCTCGATTTCTGAAAGAGCGACTTCTAAAATCGTGCACGGAAATCTGCAACGACTGGTCTAACTACATAGATTTTTATTATAATATGTGAATGGATTTTAGTAGCAAAACTGCGAAGTGGTAGTGTGACTGCCTGCGACGCAAAGAGTCCAGGTTCGATGTGATTTTGATTCTAGTCTAGTTAGGACATTACAGGCTGAACCACCAGATTGTCTGTTAGAAAGATGGTTCCGGGTTTCGTAAGGCACTTACTAAGCCGTAGGTCCCAGTTGATGCCTATGATGATATTAGACGGCGGTTATTAGTCGGCGGACGGACACAACTATGTCAGGGCGTAACTAGTAGAAGGCGGTTGTAAAACTCTGACACCAGGTGTCATCGGATCGTTGCACAGACTCGGTGACACCAAAAAAGAAAAAGTAGTAGTAAAACGCGTGATATAAGCACTAACATTACTTTACTAACAGGCTTTTGCATACCAAAATTCAAAAATACACCTCTAGATCGCTGCTACCGTGAATTAGGTCTATTTGTGGTTTTAACGTAATTGTTGGTATTATAAATAGAATTGTGTATGATTAATTTGCGGCTAGTTAGTTTATTATTTTACTTGTGTTTTAAAGTTCCGTTTCGAGAAGTAGCGAATAAGTTTGAATTACAAAACACCTAGTAAAAGTTAATTTGAATACTTGGAAATTGTATTTCCTACAAGTGTTTTGGAAATACATAGTTTTGATTATTTAGTATTGACAGTATTCACCAGTTCGTCAATTCTGTGCGAATTTAAAAGAACGAGAAATACCTACCTCTCGCCCGGATGGTCCCAATTTCGTCATATCCTTTCAAAAGGGCTAAAAATATTTGCAAATGTTTTAAGGGGTGAAAGTGGTTCAGTTTCATGGGCTAGTTCACCTCTTAAAAATTTTTCAGCAATTTTTTTACACCCTGTATACTGTATACAGAACAAAATGTGTCCAAAATAAACACTATTACTTGCTGATCCAATCAGAAATGCACAACCTTTAGAAAATATAGGCCAGGATCTGCTGCTCAAATCACGATTTCAGGGGGTGAGGTGGGGGGGGCCGCCCGCGCTCCCCGCGCTCTGAGACATCATCTGGCGCTCGCACACTACGCACTCGCACCTCGCGTGTTTTATGGACATGACCGCAGTCCGACCACCTTTTAAGTATTTTTTAGCTTTATCCCGGCAGTGGAACTTTTACTTCTACTCGTGAATTATTATTTTTTGTGATAATGTAACGAAAATAATATGAATGTGGGTAGATGGATAGACGCAGAAGAGGAGGGAGGCCTAAAAAGACTTTAATAGCCAGTTAAAACACACAAATTTAATTACAAAGGATATTAGTATAAGTACTAAGTTCCTTCTATGAGCCTGTCTTTGAAACTGAACAACTTCCCCAAGGAACATAGGTGGAAATATGTTTAAAAATCTAGCCGACGCGACTCAGATTCTATAAAGTAAAAAAAAGTTTGAATAGATTGTACAAAAGATGATTATAACTCATAAAGGTGTAAACAAAGATTTTAATGATAATAAAAAATGGTCCAAAGTCGGAAAATGTGCTAAAAGTTGAGCAAGTACGAAAATTTTGTTACATTTGCTCTACGATGTACCGTTCTCAAGATACATGCACTTTTAGTTTGCATTCCTTTTTAATATTCAAAAATGATATTCTACTAAAATTTTAAATGGCGTTTTGCGCTGGAGCCCTCTGTCACGCTTGCTTTTTGCTATAGGTAGGTACTTCATTGTTTTTTTTTTTTGTTTATGCCGCCGGCTCAAGTGCCAACATCCGTAGACTTGGGCTGTAGCCCGTGAAATACTAGAATTTACATCATGTATGTGGAATGATTTGTAAGATGAGACGAGCAACTGTATAATGAAACGAATGGACAACTGAACGATAATTTTTGAACGTGAGCCAGATGTTAGATGAATTTCTGAACTATGATGCTAGAACGGAATAGCAATATAGGTAAGTAAATGAGTGTGAAACAGAGAGTGAACAGACACTTTTCAAGTACTCAAACTCAAATTATTTATTCAAAGTAGTAAATTTTACATTTAGCTTTTTGATAGTCAAGTATTAACAATTTTAACAATAACAATTTTATGAACCAAGTGTACGATACGATGGTGGGTGAAAAACCCGGGGTTCTCTGTCTAAAATCCGAAAATTAGGTTATTCCTTCTTCTACTTCCATAGCCACAGGGAGCAGGACATGGGTCTTTGTTATTATAGCGAATATAAAACTAAGAAGCTTACAAATGACTTTAATTAAGTGCCACATCCCATAAAAAACATAATCTTTTTTCCAAGCCGGCCGGATAAAAATAAAAAAATAATAATAAAGAATAGAAAAAAGTACGCGTAAAGGTAACTGGAACGCAAACGCCATTGAATATTTTAGAAAAATAACTGTTTTGAAAATTAAAAAATAATGCAAACTATAAGTGCAATTACCTCAAAAAAGTGCATAGTAGTGCGAAAGCAACTGAATTTCGGTATTCATATTTTAGCACTTGTTTCAATATCTTAAAATTAAAATCAGGCCCCTATTTAGTCCACAATTGCCCTAGGCGTAGCCTCGCTCATAATTATTGAAGGCCTACTTTTCTAGTTTTTTCTTTTTAATATTTATTTCACTACCTCTTTTGTTCCAATTTACCAATTGGTCTACATTTACTGAAATTTATTTATTGAGTGTATAAAAATATCTCGCCAAACCCTACAATTAATTAAATATTTTGTTCTGAAGAATATGTCAAGTACCACGTTATATTAAGGAAATATAGATGGCGCGCAACGGGATACTGGGTACTACTATTACTATATTGTTATCTCTTTGATGGAAGCGTCAGTATAAACAAAAAGTTCATATCTAGCTCCTAAACCACGCCATCTATTTTCACTTTTATACTACTCCTACATAGAAAGTGCCATATTACCCTAAAAACTTATAGTTTTAGTTTGACAGCTGTCACCTTAAATCAAGAATTCGCCAAAAAATACAACTATACCAAAGAAAGTAAAACAACTTTATATCTGAAACGTTTTAAGGTCTTTTAAAGTTCGTGTAGTGTGTGCGTGCGTAGTGACATCTCGTGTTTATTCTCATGCCCATTTTCACGCCAATGCTAATTTTAATGCTTATGCTCAATATGTTCATGTTGATTTTATTGTCCATGATTTCTAATACACAGGCTCATTTTCATGGTTATACTCATATGCATGAATTTTTTCATGCTATTTCCATTTCATTTAAATGGTCTTAAAAATGAGCACAGGGGTCATAAATAAAACCGAGATTTCAACCCACGAGCCAGACGAGCGGAGTGAGCAGCCGTCAAAAGCGTGACAAAGAGCAACATAAAAAATTTGTAATTGTGTAGAAGCTGGTAAGACTGCTCTCTGCATAGATTTGTTTGTACGTCTGAATCCCATACCAACCCGACCACAGAACAGCGTATGGGTATCACAGACTATTCAGGTGGCAAGATCTTGGCGTACGTAAGTAACATCGTCTTCAGACTTAAAAAATATCACTACTCGCTCCGTCCGATGCGTTAAACGCACAAAGAAAAAAAAATATTTGCGTGCGCGCACATGATATCTCTGGTCTGTGGTAGAATGACCACCGACTGGATCTAATTTCGCACCGCTGTGTCGGTTTCTGTGATAAGTTATCGGGGGAAAATTGTTCAGATGACCTGTCAAGCAAAGATTTTACTTGAAAAAAATTTATTAAAAATTACTTGGTACCTACTGTCAAAACGCTACTCATGTTCAGAATGCACCCTGTAAATATTTAAAGTGAATTACTAGTTATGTATCACTCCTTTCTTATTATAACTAAAAAGACTCAGTTAGACTTTTGCTTTTCATTATCTTATAGAATAAAATAAAATTATCATAAAATATCGTCTATCGTCAAGGCTGGCTGAAGCGACAGCTATGATAAAATTGTTGCTCGTCTCGCCAAAAGACATAACCGACGTAATAATAAACGCATACTTAAACTTCGCCTTCTGGTGTCAGCCATAAAGTATTTTATCAATCAATCTGTCCATGTCACAAACGTCATAAGTAAAATGAGCGACGTAATAATTACGAAAAAATATTTGTAAATTTTGTGGGAAATTTTGACACAGTACCGACGCTGGCAAGAGCCATTTGGGTACTGGCGGGGTAGCGGGCGGTGCGGGATGTCATTGGGAGGCTGGTTTGTCGGCAAGAACCGTTCTAATTTTTGGAAAAGATTGATTTGTTGAATTAAAATCTGTTCATCCACTAAAACCTGATAGTGTTATTTTTAGGGCATTAAAAGAGGAATATTCTACATCAAGAAACTATATCAAAATAGTAGTCCAAGTAACGATAAAATTGGTTTGAAAATATTTTTAATGCTCTTTTTGAGATTTTTTTTATTAAAATATATCTAACCAATCGAGTCATACGATAGTGTTACTACTAGACAATATCTTTGAGTATGTCATATATTTTTTTGAGGTCTTGTTAGCATCAATAACAGGCTTAAAAACTGGATCGAAAGTAACGCTTTTCTTCAGCAGAGCGCCTTAACATAAACCCAATCATGTTTACGAAGGAAACATCAGATTAGGGCATTACCGACCACTTCAGCTTAGCCTTATTGAAAGGTGAGTGGGGTGAGCAACTAAGGCGGATCGCACACTTGACGCACGACGCAGCGCAAAAATATCACAGCGGCCTGTCAGATCTATACTAAAAATGACAATCCTCATACTAAAACCGCTCAACCGCTGTCATTGCAGAGCTATCGCAGTGTCATGTTTGACGTCCGATGTGGCGCAGTGGAAGTGCGACTGCCTTTGACGCAGAAGGTCCCGGGTTCGATTCTCGGTGGGTCACTCACAAAGTTAATATTTATCACTTTGTGAATTTGTTCCCAGTCTGGTTAGGACATTGCGGGCTGAACCACCCGATTGTCCGTAAGTAAGATGGTTTCGTGTTTCGGATGGCACGTTAAGCCGCAGGTCCCGGTTGCTGTCTATGATCACTCAGACGGCGGTCGTTACACAACCATGTCAGAAGCCTGCTACTTGTAGAAGGCGGTTGAAAAATTCTGACACTAGGGTTTATCGGGTCGTTGAACGACTCGGTGTCCCACACGAAAAGAAGAAGAAGAAGCAGTGTCATCCGTCGACTGCGGTTTTAGTATGGGGAGTGACGCTTCTAGCATGGATCTGACAGACCGCTGAGATATTTTTGCGCTCCGTCGTGCGTCAAGTGTGCGATCCGCCTTAACTAAGTCGAATTTCCATATAATTGGTGCTTAACGTGCCAGGGAGATCAGCTTTAATGATGCCCACGTACTTCTACTATACAGGGTGTTAGAGAGGGCATAACGAAAACTTTGCAGGCGTGATCAGATCAAGAAACTGAACAACTTTTACTATGGGATCTATGTTGGTAAAAATAAAAAAAAACAACCTTCCATACAAAATTCCTGATCAGCTGACTGACTTTGTATGGAAATTCGTAGAAAAAAAAATTACCGTATGTAACGATCGAGCCTAGAAGTAGGCAGGTACTACAACAATCTACCTGCAAAGAGATCTCAACCGAACAATACCCTTAAAACAAAGCTACCAAAATCCAGTGTGCCATTCTCAAAATGTAGGGCTTCCAGTTGGAGAGGCGCCAGCGCCATTGAAGCGGCCATTTTCTGACAATGAGCCGCCATCTTGTCTTGCACCGCTGTTGTTCTCAACGGCCATTGTTGAGGTGTGAAACTGTGATGGAAGATGCGGGTATTCTGGAAGAGGAAGAGAACTTTCTTTAAGTTGTAGACTACCCTCGATGATCTCTGATCGAAATATTATTTGATCATGTCATAGGTGAGTCTACGACCGATGTGGCGCCATAGTGTGACTGCCTTTGACGCAGAAGGTTCCGGGTTCGATTCTCGGTGGGTCACTCACAAATTTGATGTTTATTATTTTGTGAACTTGTTCCCAGTCTGCGTCTGGTTAGGACATTGCGGTCTGAACCACCCGATTGTCCGTAAGTAAGATGGTTCCGTGTTTAAGATGGCACTTTAAGTCGTAGGTACCAGTTGCTGTCTATGATCACTTGGACAGCGGCCGTAACACAACCATGTCAGAAGCCTGCTACATGTAAATGGCGGTTGAAAAATTCTTACGCTAGGGTTCATCGGGTCGTTGGATGACTTGGTGTCCCACACGAAAAGCAAGCAAGCAGCACTAGAACCCAGAACCTCCTGCGTCAAAAGCAGTCGCACTACCACTGCGCCACATCGGTCGACAACAATGACAATGGAACGAGAGTTAAGTGTCTATGCCTTTACGACGACTAAAAAATAAAACATACGAGATGCATTTTCATGCATGAAAACCGTCATCTGGAGGAATGTCAAAGTAGTACAGTTAAAAACCGTTAGAGTAGGTAATCTAAAGAATAGTAGGTACCAACAGACCCATGCAACAGACAAAGGCGAATCGCACACTTGACGCACGACGACGGAGCGCTAAAATATCGCAGCGGTCTGTTAGATCCATACTAGAAACGTCAGTCCCCATAATAAAACGCACTCGACTGATGATACTGCGATAGCGCTGCGTCAACGGCGGTTGAGCGGTTTTAGTATGGAGATTGACATTTCTAGTACGGATCTGACAGACCGCTGCGTTGTTTTAGCGCTCCGTCGTGCGTCAAGTGAGCGATCCGCCAAAGCAGTCACTGATTAATTAGAAAGCCCTCTATCCCCTCCCGACCTGAACCACAATGATAATTTCTCTACGAAATAGGCAGTTCATTAGCGGAATGAGTAATTAACACCGAGAAAAACCCAATTTTAGTTGAAATTAGACAGACGGCGCGATTGCGCGGGAAACGCGAAACCGGAGCGTTAAGGTGCACGTTGAGAGTAAGCGACACGACGCAGCAGCAGACGCAAGCAGTCGCAGTCTCGATGATACAATAGGCTTGTTTCCTAACAGGTCAAATGAGCTACTTTTTAAAACGATCTAAAACGGTATTTTGTTTAAAGAACTAGAAGTATGACGTCATGCCGTAAGTATTCGGATGGCGTCAAGACACTTACTGTTTTATTATTTTTCTGTTTATTAATTCAAACTTCGAATATTTCGAAGAATGATGAATGAAGTCCGTGGTATTTTTGGGCAATAGTTTTAAGCGTACAACTGTGATATTTTTTTAACGACCCAGGAAACTAGCGAATTCTGTGACTCTAGCGTCTGCCGCTACGTCATGTGGTCTGCTGCCAACTGACACCTTGACGTTCCATTTCACGTAGCGCGTTGTTAATGCGTACCATTAGGTGCAGTGTAAACGATCCAGCGAGGGTAAGCGATGATCCTTTATTTACTCGCGTTTCAGTAAAATGGAACGTGCCGGGAAATTATTCTATTTAAGTAACAGGAGGTACATAGATAGTACAATTTATACGGAAACGGTGTGAAATGACAAACAGGCAAAGGCATTATAATAAAAATGTTGAGCCAAATGTGTGATGCCGGCTTAGAATAGCATCACCCCATTTTTTTTCCCGAGGGTGTCGTACGCAACAGTACAAATCTTGACAAATTCTCACTAAATTTCTAGTATTTTAAAACACTAGGTCAAAGAGCCAAGAGCCAAGACCGTCACTATATAGTATAAAGCAAAGTCGCTTTTTGCGTCTGTCTGTTTGTACGTTTGCTTAAATCTTAACCACGCCACGGATTTCGATGCAGGTTTTTTAAATAGAGTGATTCAAGAGAAAGGTTTTTATGTATAATACTTGCCGGAAAAATTCTTATTCCCACGGGAAAATGAGTGGCAGCGGGCGCAGACGTTGGGGCAGGCCGCTAGTTAAGTATTAAAGTAAAGAAATATTAAAAAGGACGCCAACTTCACAGAAAAAACTATCCTTCGTAAAACAAAATATTGTTGGACAGATTGAAGCAATACCTACATTTTATTTTAAATAATAGACCGAAAAGTGTGCAAGAAAGCGATATTGTCCTCGATTTCGACAGTACACTCAACTGTCTAATTTTTAAAATAAAATATATTTATTTGGTTCAATCTGTACTGTGGAGTTATAATTGAATATGATGATAAGAACTTAGAAATGGTCACCTTAATTACTAAAAACTCACATCACCACTCCACTCCTCTTTTCAAATCATCTTTTTGGCTAGTCCATTTACTATCAACAAAGTGTGTAGCAAATTGAACTGACTGAGTCGTGATTCATACAAACAAACACAGAATCAATTACACCAAGTCACGTACAAAATTAGATAAAAACTCTATTAGTTCATAATGAAGTAACTCTCCTCTCCCTTTCAGATTCACGTGTCTTTTGTATCGTTTGTCTCTTTCCCACTAAGCTGCTTGCTGGCAGTGATTGAGTTATTCCGCCGGCCGTCTGTTGGTATTATTGTTATTAATTACATATTTATTGAGCGCCCACCATCCAGCATTTGGTTTAGGGTGAGACTGCGAAAAAAGCGGAGCGGGATTGGGTGGTGGCCTTTAGACTTTTTTAAAACTGCTTATTGCACACGAGATAAAACACAGGACAATCACATTTAGATAAAAACACAACAGGCACTTCTTATTTCTAAAAAGCAATTTCTTCCAGCAGTCCTACACTTGTTTAATTTAACCCTACAATCAGTATGCAATCATACAAAAACAGATACAGGAAGAAAAAGGACACAATAGGCACTGCCTATTGCTCGAAAGAAACTTACAGCAAACCTATGAGGAGTGAGAACTGCATTTAGTGATACGCGGATGTGACGTACACGATATCTAATAGCAATTTGCAAAGATATTTATTTAAAGACTTTAGACGTGTCCTTCCTGACACAATTTTGAACTTGTTATCAATGAGAATCAGGCTCTCGATAAACATTTAAATCAATAACAATACCTTTCACGTCTTACATTATAGGCAGGACACGTCAACATTATCACTACTAATATGAAAACTGTCTTTATATTGTTTCGGGTTTAACTGGTATGGAATGAAACAATATAACGGCGAGGCAGGAAATATCAAGTACAAAACAGTTATTCCCGCTACCGCTTATGCACCATACGAGCAGCCATTCGGAAATTGATATAAATAACATTTTGACAAGGTACGTGAGTGCGAGCCACAAAATACATTGATGGGTACTGATTGTCCCTTGGCACGTTGTAATGTGTTTTTTTAGGTCTTTTGCGCATCGTCACGTCGACGATTCTGTTGTTGTATCGATTTTAGTATATGTGTCACCGTAAAATCGCAAACAAGGATACATTATAATAAAAATACAGTTGCGATTTAATTGTGTAGTGAGTGGCATTAAATTTTGGATATGACTTACAGAATCGAAGTCTTTGTTCAAAGTCTTCCTCAAATAAATTCAGTGTCGTGACTTTGTAAAGGTAATCAATCTTTTCAATGATTAGGCAAAGGACAAACCAATGCAAATCCTAATATGCAAATGCTTCTTGGAAGGACCAAGTTTCATTTTTGGATTTGCAGTTCTTCGAATCATTAGTCAGTATCACTAAGCAAATAGGTAGCTAGGCTGTAGATATGCATATTTCTAGATGTGGCTCATGTCCTTATGTGGATCGCACACTTGATGCACGCACGACGGACCGCTAAAATATCGCAGCGTTCTGTCAGATCCATACTAGAAATGTCAAACCGCTGAACCGCTGTTAACGCAGCGCGGTTTTAGTATGGGGAGTGACGTTTCTAGTATGGATCTGTCAGATTGCTGCAATACTTTAGCGATCCATCGTGTCGTGCGTAAAGTGTGCGACCATGTACGTCTGTGTCCGCGTTCGATTCTCTGATAGGCCCAGATATCCAAACGATGATTGCCAATGATAATGGATTTATTTATATCTATTTACGTAGTCGGTCCCAAAGTTCTGTCACTGGCATATTATTTTTGAATTTAGAACACGGATTTGGAAAAGTTTTATTGCATTCCGTTTTTGAATGTTTAACAATTATTTTAAAACAATAAATAATCATTTGGCGCGATTTTTCACGATGGAGTGGACTTTGAAAGAAAACCGAATAGCAGTTTTGGCGTTGCGACGCTGTGGGCACTCGCCGAGTACCATTTTCAAGTTGCTCAAAAAATTTTAAATAACGCTTAGGTTTGGGTATCGTACTATAACTAGGTACACTGAAGTCTCTAGTGTTGAGGACAAGAAAAGAACTGGCCGGCCTCGCTCCGCCAGAACACCAGCAGTGATCAAAGCGATCAAGGAGCGCATACGAAGAAATCCTGTCCGAAAACAGAAACTTATGGCTTTGCAGATGAAGGTTAGTAGAAAAACAGTCAAAAAGGTTTTAAACGAAGACCTTAAGCTGCGAGCATACAAAAAAAAGAGTGGGCACTTACTTAATGCCCGTTTAAAAGAAATTAGACTCAAAAGATCTCGGGTGTTGTTAAAACGGTACGCGAAAAACCGGCACCGCGATATACTTTTTACAGACGAAAAAAATTTTGATATAGATAGAAGAAAAGTATAATAAACAAAACGATAGAGTGTACGCTACCAGCTCTGAAGAAGCAGGAAACAAAGTTCCGCGGGTGCAACATGGGCATCATCCCTCTTCAGTCATGGTCTGGTTAGGAGTCTCCTACTATGGGCCAACTGAGGTTCATTTTTGCGAAAAGGGGGTCAAAACCAGCGCAAAAGTGTACCAAGAGACGGTTTTGGATCGGTACGTCAAAGACCTGCCCAACACACTATTTTCAGGACATCACTTTGTATTCCAGCAGGATTCTGCGCCCGCTCACAAAGCCAGGACCACTCAAGCCTGGTTTGAACGTCAAAACATTGAGTTTATAAGACACGAAGATTGGCCTTCCTCCAGTCCGGACCTTAATCCTCTGGACTATAAAATTTGGCAGGTCTTAGAGAGCAAGGTCTGTGCTAAGCCCCATAAAAATTTGGAGAGTCTGCAGTCAGCCATAGTTAAAGCAGTCGCTGAAATCGACATGGATATGGTGCGTGCTGCGATAGACGACTGGCCGCCGCGGTTGAAGGCCGTTGTTAAAAGCAAGGGAGGTCATTTCGAATAGTTTTATGTTATTTTGATTCTTCGATGATTGTATTTTTAATTGATATATAAATTTTTAAAAACGGATTGGTACTTTTTATTTTATCAGTATTTTCATATATGACAGAACTTTGGGACCGACTACGTATATATATATCACGCCTTTATCCCTTGCGGGGTAGGCAGAGCTTTAACGGTCGTAAAAATACGGTCGCTATTGCCAAGTCTGACATTTTTGAGGATTGTTTTCCAAGGTTGTTTCATAAAACATGTGTATCACTATAGTGACAGGTTGTCAGCCTGTCGCCTAAAAATTGTAATATACACCAATACTCTCGAATCCCTTAGTCGCCTCTAACGACACCCGCGGGAAGCTATTCTAAGCCGGCATCACAAAAAATCTTTAAAAAAGAACTGTATAAACTTCCTTTCTTAAATTTATCCAGTAGTTGAGGATTGCCACTTTACATGGTAGACAATCAATAACGTAGAAGAGGCCCACCGTTTTCATTAAGCTCCCTACAAACTGCCAAGCCTCTAGCGATGTAGGTAGTAGGCACGTGGGTACACCGACCTCACTCACTGAATATAAATTAGGCTTACTCCAATCACTCCCTGCAAGCTCTGCACTCCTGGTAGATTCGCAGTTTTATTTCCTCTGAAAAACTATGGTTTCTCTTTGAATAAATTCGAAGATATTTTTGGCTAATCAGACTTTTCCGGAATTTTTATTTTCGGATTAATCACTACATAGTATAAAACAAAATCACTTTTCGCGTCTATGTATGTTTACTTAAATCTTTAAAACTACACAACGGATTTTGATGCAAGTATTTTAGTAGATAAAGTGATTTAAGAAGAAGTTTTTTATGTACAATACTTGCCGGGAAAAATCCTTATTCCCACGGGAAAATGAGTTGCAGCTGGCCGCTAGTCAGACATAAAGGCTGCCTTGTTGTACTTGTACTGTTTGATTTTATTTGTGTTTTTCTACTTTTGTTCCTTTTTAACGCATTAAATAACTATTGCTTTTAGAAGAAGAAGGAAGAAACAGTTATTTCTTCTTACTGAAGAACACTGTCTCTTTCGTGCATACTGTTTATTACTTTTGGAGGTCTAGCGGAAGAAAATGTTTCATGAGGAAGAAGAGGTTTAAACAACATCAGTAAAAAGAACTCATTGTTTTTCTAAACGCCAGCACCAACGGTCCCTTGCTGAATATAAATCAAGCTTACTGCAATCACTTTACCAGTTACCTGCTGCAAGCTCTGCACTCCTAGTACCCTCAGTTTAAATCCATCCGGAAAACTAAGGAGATTTCCTTTTGTTTTTCTTGTCGTTCGGAAACCAAGTCAACGAACGACCTGAACAACATTTTCGTTTGTAAATTAATCAATGGAAAATTCAAACCTTTTTCCTTTATTTGGAAGAAGTTAGGAACTGTTTTAGAGATAAATCTTTGATGAGATGTAGTGTACTGGCTGGCACATCACTGGCATGCCTGCCACTATGGCCACTTAACCCGTTACGTGTACCTAATCAGGGCTCTACGAGCTGTCATCATCTGCATAAGTATCTACATAACCTGAGCATCCACCTACCTTGACGACATGCCGTGAATATAAATCAGCAACGCCATGCCATTTCCCCTAAAATCGACGACAGCAAACCAAATCCATTTACGACTACGGGTAATGTTGTTTTTGCAGTTTTACGACAAAGGATTACGGTTTGATTTACTAGTGATTAGCTTACGAAAACATCGGATTTTATTATCCAACCTTTTTCTATTTATTTTGCACCAAATTTATGGGAACCGGTATCATGTTATGGTTTGAAATAGCAACCAAATAAAACACAGACACCTTTATTGCTGACTCAGTTTACTAGAGATCACCGAGAGATCTAGCGACTACAGAGAAAAAAAAAATACATTATGGCGGTAGCCAAAAATGGACCAATTTATGGTCGAGTAATATTGTGAACGAGACCAGAAATTGGCATTTTGGCTGAAGCTAGTACAAAGCTCTTTTTCGATTTGCGAGGAAACATCATAAATCCACCTTTTAATCGTAATAAATTTTGAAATACGCAAGCAGCGTGCATTGGATTTAATTACGTTCCATTGAATAAGAAAAAGAATGGGCGGCAATCTCACATTCAGCCTTTAAACTTCAATTAAACTTGTGTACCATAAAACACCTATTCTCCACGAAGTGTGAAGTTTAAGAACCTTTTTTTTCAGACCTACTTACTAGTAGGTCCGAAATGTATGTAAGTATGGAATCTCATTGTTGTAGTGTTGCGTGCCTCTGCTAACCTGACGGCTTAAACGATCTGATCTTTGAAATTCTTTTTTGAAATAATGCCGTCATTTACGAGCAAATGGAAAAAAATTCTTTTGTGTCGTTCGCTCTGGTCTTGGTTTCCGGTGTCTATTTCAATAAAGACTAGAAACTCCTAATAGCCTCAACACTGCCCTCAACATCACCCCAAACATGCCGAAATCCCTCGCTACCGACACGCAAGTACCAGGAGCGCAAAGCTTGCAGCAACTAACTAAACTAAAGTGATTCATGTTGGCATCGCGTGCAGTGCATACAGGGTGGTACACCCGCATTATACAGGGTGTAAGAGACGGTGTAACGAAAACTTTGCAGGCGTGATCAGACCATGAAATTGAACAACTTTTTCTATGGGGGCTATGTTGGTAAACGTGAATTTTTTTTCGACTTTCCATACTAAATTCCCGATCAACTGGGTGACTTTGTATGGGAAATCGGTAATTTTTTTCGTTTCCCAACATAGCCGCCATAGAAAAAATAGTTCAGTTTCATGGTCTGATCACGCCTGCAAAGTTTTCGTTACACCGTCTCTTACACCCTGTACTGTATATGTGAGGTACCAGTACAGAGAAATTTCACGGCTCTTGGTAGTACAAACTAGTCACAAATCTTGCTGGATACGAGTATCACCTTAATGGGGACCACAGAATTGTCGTATTTTACTCCCATTTTGCTTTTTCCCGTCCCCACTGCTGAAAATATCATATCAGACTATTTCAGTTACAATTACCTTCTGTAGCCAAAAATGACGACCGATGTGGCGCAGTGGTAGTGCGACTGCTTTTGACGCAGAAGGTTCCGGGTTCTATTATCTGTGGGTCACTCACAAAGTTGATATTTATCACTTTGTGAATTTGTTCCCAGTCTGGTTAGGACATTGCGGGCTGAATCACCCGAATGTCCGTAAGTAAGATGGTTCTGTGTTTCGGATGGCACATTAAGCCGTAAGGCCCGGTTGCTGTCTATAATCAAGACGGCGGTCGTTACAGAACCATGTCAGCAGCCTGCTACTTGTAGAAGGCGGTTGAAAAATTATGACACTATGGTTCATCGGGTCGTTGGACGATTCGCCAAAAATACTATACTAAGTGATGATGATGATGATGCTGTAGCGGGTAGCTATAGTTGTATTCTTTGATTATGTTTTGCCCAAGACCCTGTATTTCAAGAACTACACAACAACCCTCTCGATCAAATTACCGGCAAGTTGCAAACCATTTTACAAGTTTTTCCGTCGATCAGAGCAATTATTGTTTTTCATTCGTGCAGGCTACGGATATTGGGAAGACAAGTTAATTGAAAATATGAAAAACGTTGAACATTGATGACTATTTATTTCTGAACTACGGTTGTTAATGAGTTTTGTAATTTATTACCTACTAAAAACGACCTTAGCTTTTTTGGTCTGACAGATCAAGAGAAAAACTCATTTAGAATCTAGAAAAAACTAATTAATTTGTAGAAGACTTCAATTTTCGCCGAAGCGGCTTAAACCCTAGCTAGGCATTGGAGTAGACGTATTTAAGCCGTGATTATGATGGAGGCAAGCTCGAAAGCTTATAGTCGTTACGGTAGATTTTCTTCTTAGAAATAAGTGAGCAGAATGAAGCCATAAAAGTCATTGCAATCAGTTTTGGCTCTCTAAATCAGACAGACATGGCGATAGCGACCGTATTTTTACGACCGTTAACGCTCTGCCTACCCCGCAATCAATGCGGGTGTAATCAATTTTCAATTGTTGGGGGCTGGAAAAGGTTAATAATTAGTAATTGAACACGTCGTCAGTTTCCGATATATTTTGGTCTTGGTTTCTGTCTATGATGATGCGAGAATGACCATCCCTTAAATTCCATTTGGCCACCACGATAATAAATATGATCATCTAGATCTACGTTAGCAGCGAATCTGTACAGCAGAAATTTAAATATAAGTATCTTAAACCGGGCAGTGATGCAACTGGTGATCTAGTTTGAATAAGACTGCTCTTACGGTGTAGGAAAAACATCGTGATGAAATCCACATTCAAATTTTGAATTCAGATGATATTTGAATGAGACTTAACCTAGTCTTCGGGTTGCAGAGGTCAGATGGCAGTCGCCCTGTGTAAAAACTTGGTTCCACGTCAAATCCCCTAGCTTAGGTAGCCGACCCCGACAGACAGGATAAGGCGTGGAGAATGATAGTCTAGTTCGAATACGGATTTCATTATTCAATTGCTCGTTAATACATACCTTAATTGATCCAGGATTTAGCTTGGGTAGTCTGTAATATGCTTGCTTGCTAAATGACATTACGCTAATGGTGTGATTATAATTTGATTGCTTGCCGACTGATTGTTTATAAGCTGTATCAATATTACATAATGTATAGGACATTACACTTTCTCCAAACAAGGAATAGGACGGGTCTGATTGTGCAAATAGGCGGACCGCAGACTTGACGCACGAGGGAGCGCATAAATATCGCAGCGGTCTGTCAGATCCATACTAGAATTGTCAATCCCCATGCTAAAACCGCTCAACCGCTGTCGACGCAGCGCTATCGCAGTGTCGTCCGTGGAGTGCGGTTTTAGTATGGGGAGTGACGTTTATTGTATGGATCTGACAGACCGCTGCGATATTTTTGCGCTCCGTCGTGCGTCAAGTAGGGAAGGTAAAACGAAATTTCCGGTTTTTGTAGAGCCTTAGGAAAAAACTATGTAAGTGTTTCGTGTCGACGAAAAACTATATTTGGAACCTAGTCGCAAATACTATAGTAGGTACCTAGAAGTTCTTGTTTGAAAACCTATTTAAGTTGCAAGTTGTATAAAATCGAAACATGACACACACTACCTCTACAATCAATGAGTAATTTTAACCTTTTGGAAATGTCACTCGACGACCACAAAAATATTAATAAACTGACACCGCAGCTCCCAACGATGCTATCTTCTGATATATTGTGACAGCTTTTTGACAAATGCTTAGTGTGAGCACCAGAAACATTAACCACTACCACTGCACTTTAATTAGAAAAATTGTATCCAAAAGTTTTGTAACCATAGCTGCTTTGGAACTGATCACCTTTTGTAAAAGAGAAGAAAAATATCGATGGATGTCTAATCTACACGAACTGTCGAATGCACAGTTAAAATTTGAAATGAAGAGGTAGGATAATATTCGAAATATGAACCTCAAAATGACTTTAGTAGCATGCGCTTGCGCATCGATCTTACGATAATATCGACACTCGATCGCGGGCTGGCTACACAGTGGATATCATTTTTAAAAATTAATATTTGTTTTGAAGAGATAATTTTTCATGGTGTCTTATGTATAGGTAGGTGTAGGTATGTGTTTGGTATGTTCTTTGATTGTAACAACGGCAGCAACAGCAAAAGATTGCACAATATTTTGAGAAACATATGTCAGAATTTGAAACTAAAAGAAAAGTCAGATAAGATCGTTTCATAGAATTTAGGTCATTGCATTAAGAAGATTTGTACTGAAATCTCTCTACTTTCTTTAGGTAGAGCAACCAAAATATTATCTAGGATTTAATTGTTTGATCTTAAGGGTAAAATATCTGCCTTAATTAGGCCTATGTATTCTATAGGTAACTATGTACCCTTAGTTTATCAGGGCCCCAAGTCTGATATCTTTGTGTCATTGTAACGCCATCGAAACTCAACTGTCATTTCATTGTCATTGTGATTTTCTATTCTTCAAACTGTAAGCAGTGTACGAAATGACTGAAATCATCCAACTGAGATACAATCGACATCCAACTGAAAATATTTTTATTTAGCAGACTTAGGGCCCAGGAGTTGAAACTGTTCAAGCGTGCCTTGCCAGTTAGCTAGTTGCCACCCGATTAAAACTTGTCAGTTGGTTCAGTGTTCCCAAAGGCGGATCGCACAAATGACGCACAACGGAGCGCAAAAATATCGCAGCGGTCTGTCAGATCCATACTAGAAAAGTCAATCCCCTTACTAGTTAAAACCGCTCAACCTGTCGCAGTGTCGTCCGTCGAGTGCGGTTTCAGTATGGGGAGTGACGTTTCTATTATGGGTCTGCAATATTTTTGCGCTCCGTCGTGCGTCAAATGTGCGAGCCACCAAACTTGCCAACTGCGGTAAACTAGGCAAGCTCATATGTTATCTGCGGACATCGCACAAGTGTTGCCAGATGTCTCAAGTGTCTGTCTTCGTCGGCCTCTGAAAGCGTTTGGCATTTTGTTAGCAATAAAAAATTAAACACTTGTGTTCGGCAAATATTTCCAAAAACAGGTTCCAATGTGTATAGGGTGATATTTCAAATTGTAGACCTACTTCTTGCCTTCTTGGTCAGTTGGGCTCTGGTACAATTGGTATAAGTTCGCTACTCTACTATTCCTCACTAGCTATTATATCTGCACAAAATCTCACGTATCGCTAGGATTGGGTTAGGTTAGGTCAGGTACCTACCTAAGATTTCAATTACAAAATGTAGGTATTTTGGAAAACCAACAGCTGCGGTTAGGATACAGTGAAAGTTTAATTTACCCATAACCTATAATTTGCTAGGTCTGGCAATAGACGTCACCAGCGGCAAGCTTCGACCAATATAACTAGGTACTTATATTGGTATAAGTACCTATAAGTTTAAGTACTTACTTATATTGGTCGAAGGCGGCAAGAGCAGATAACCCTGAGTCACATGTCTCATGTGGGCTGTCTAGATTGTCTAGTCCACTGTCCTGGATGCATGATAATAACATGCAGATATAAACCAGGTCGAGAGGTTAATAAGCTGCAAACATGCTAAAAAGAAGGAAATTCCTAGTCCAGTTTTCAGGAAAACGGACTTAGTTAGTTAAACGCATTCTTGCTAAGTAAATCAAACTTACTTATGCAAATACAACCATTCCTTCTGCAGTCCGAGAAGCCATTACCTTAAACTGCTCTAAATCGCAGTAATACTCAGCTATTATTCAAGCCATTACTTTCCACTCAACGGTCGCCGGTTCCAACTTATCCGTTTAACAGTTAAACTTTAACTATTAAGTCATTAATCGGGAAATTCTATGAAGCCATCGGTCACAGCGGCCGGCAATGGTCGTCGCCGCCATTTCGCGTTTCTGCGACAAAACAAGATGGCCGCTGCGCGCCAAAACATGAGGCGTACGTGTGTGATATATCGGGAGTTTCCTGGAGCGCGTGTTTACAAATAATTTGCCGAGATTGATGGAAAGCTAAGCAAACAGAATTTAGTCAACGCATTTGGGCTTCAAATCCGTTTGATATTAGAGTGTTATACTCGCTTTGAAATCTCTAATCTAACTGGTCCGGCGGCCTTTTGAAGCTAGAGGATTCTGATCCTCGTCCTGAAATCCAAGTTCCATTTATGCCGAAATCTCATTTACAGCGGTCACAATCGGCACAATAATCTGTAAAATAATTTGCGCGCGTAAAAGGAAGTCCCTCCGTTCGAAGCGGGTCGGAACGGAACGTAGCATTAAATAAATACAAATGCGTTTTGTTGGCTTGTGAGAATTGATATTTATGGTCGAAAAAACGACGTCCTGCGGCGTCACAGCTGTCTCTGGTGAAAAAACGTGGGCCCTCGAAAAGTTTTTGAGTGAAACGCACAGGAACAGCGTCCTAATGGATTTATTATTTTTGTTTCTCGCGCTATCAAAATATTTAACGGTCTTTAAACAATCGAAACCACTTTATTTTAATTTATGTTATGTAGAAACGGAATAATTCAACTTCAAGTGGAGTTATCGTTCATTGTTACTTTGTATTCTAGCTTATTATTGTTACCCATTTATTTATCGTTAGCAATTGTTCGTTTAATTAAATTAATTGGGTTCATTGTTTTATTGTTGACAGATTCATAAATGACAAGCGGGATTTCACGCGACTGCTGTTTTAATAAGGTAAGAAAGCGTAACGTACATACCTAGTACTTAGTAGTAGCACGTAGTAGTTAGTCAGGTAGCTATTGATATACAAAGTGTAAAAAAAATTGCTGCAAATATTTTAAGGGGTGAACCAGCCCGTGAAACTGAACAACTTTTCCAAAGAAACATAGGTCAAAATAAAAAAAAATTGTACCACCCATACAAATTGACTTGGTCGGTCGGTAATTTTGTATGGGAGGTCCATATTTTTTTTCATATTTTCTTAGGGAATGTTGTTCAGTTTAGTGGGCTGATTCACCCCTTAAAATATTAGCAGCCAATATTTTTACACCTTATTTTTACCCCGTAAGGAATCAAGCTACATTTTAAACTCTATAAGAACATCATCGACGTACACAGCAAAGGCACGAGTCCTGCGCCCTGGAGCCCTGTGTGCAGATTGGAGCAAATTAATAACGACGCCGCCGCGCCTCGTTACCGCCGGATTTGCATACAGATTAATTCACGCAAAACTAATAGACATCGCCCCTACCATGGGAATTCTACTTTAGAGTATAATTTGCAGCAGATCTAGTAGAGTCTAGTAAGTTTATGCGACTTACTTATACTTACTTCCTTAGGTTAGGTATATGAGCACCCGCTTCGACAATGGCTGGGAGTCATGGCCATAACATGCACACCAACCTACCTCATGCATTAGATAGGTAGGTGTTTGTTGTAGACCAAAATGTGAGTTTTTATTTCATCGAATTATAGGACATCGCTTGCTTATACCATCTTTTAAAGACCAACCTATAAAGTGCCTTTTTTTTCTTTGGACACTTGTGCACATTTTACGATTTTTGCGAAAAATTGGCCCTAAGAATTAGATCGACTTTAAAGTGAGAAGTGAACCATTAGTAACTCCTCACAATATTCTCACGGCTGCGCGATCGCCTCTTCCACCGTTCCATTAATATTTGAATTATTAACGATCAGAATTATGTCATTCAGAAATAAATTGCATTCCTTTACACGTAAATAAAACTATCGAACATTATTTATTTTTATTTTATTTGTTTCTTAGAGAAACTTTAGCTCGGTAGTTAATTATGTTAGCTGCGTTTTATGGTTATTTTAATATGCGAAATAGGAAATTTAATTATGCTATAAATAAATCTATCCATCAAGCAGGTTAGGTCAGGTTGTAGGTCAGAGAAAGTATCCAGACATATTTTATGGCTATTGCTGGGTGTATTTTATACTTATTTACCACATAAATTACTAGCTATTACTAAATTGCAGGTTAAATATGAAAAAGGTTCGTTTTGCATGGGTTGACCTCAAAAGTTGCGTAGCTTTTCAAGGGTTCAGCATTTTTTTGGTAATAAAGAACAATATTAGTTCCAATATAGAGTCAAGCTACCATAATACGGTCAAATGGGGGAAAATGAGACTAGCGGGTAACTTGGGACATGGTCGACCCCAGCATCTATGAACCAGCTATAACGTTGTAACTGGTTGAAAACTTTGGACTCTACATTTAACAACCAGTTATAACGCTATAGGCTTATTGGCCTTTGACGCGATTTTTAAAATTAACATAGTTTTATGAGGTTTCCAGATAAGAAGTGGCACAATGATGCCACCATTATTTGCTTATATTGCTTAGAACTCTTGACTCTTTCGGGTTTGCTTAAAATGGCGTCTTTTCTCATTATCTTCTTTATCGAAGGCACATACGAAGGCCTTGGCCACTAAAGTTACTGGAAATAATACTATACTGAGTGTAAGGGACGGTGCAGGGGCGTGCGGTCCATAAAGGCATAAAAGCACTGCTTACCCTGCGATTTTCACCCGCTTACAATTTAATAATTAATTCATTTAAATTTTTATTATCTTAGAACAACACTTTATCGTAAAATGGAACGCAATTACTGTTACGCGCCACTATTGGCTGAATATCTCTCAAGTACGAAATGTCAATCAAAGAAAATGGACTCGCCCGCTGTTTCGCGCCACTATTCGCTGAATCGAAATGTCAATCAGAGAAGGTGGACTCGCCCGCTGCCTAAAAGTATGAATGTGTGAAATCAACGTAACTACATTGTAGGTGTGACCTTTCTACACACACAAATGTTGCTATGGTGCAGTAGTAGTAGTTTTTTGTGTGGCGGAGTATGAAAGCTCAAGAGGCAGTACCTACCTTAGCAACATTTCAACTACAAAACCAAACGAATTTTAAAAAGTAAATCACTATAGTCATCCGCTCGCAAAACGTGCGTGGTGCGTGGGGGGTTTTAGTGCGTATCCAAAGTTCGTGTATTTACAAATTGCAAATAACCTCCATTATTTGATGCGTATTGTTTACTAATTGTTTTCGTTGTTATTTAAATTGTAGTAAAATTTAGTATTATGGTTATTTGGTGTTATGGTTCTTTTTGACAAAATAAGAATGAGGTCTGTGTTGAAATAAGTTTATACAGATGACATGATTGTGTTTACAAAAAGGGCACCAGTTTTTGTAAAAGGTTTTATCATAATGTGATCTGTGTGCGATAGAAGCAGAGATGGATGTGTACCCGATTTGGAAATGACACTCACAAGAAAGGTACGTTTGCAAATTGGCTGGCAATGTTTTGTGAATAAGGTACCAATATAGTTAGATAATTTTGTTTGTTTATTAATGTGATAAAATCCGTTTGCCATGATAAAATCCGGTTAATGTTTCGTTTCCGAAACACCTTCAAAATACCTACATAAAAAAATTTGAAAAGCATCTTTGTTTTACCTACTGCCTACCCAGTGATAAAACCCTGTGCACGCCACTGGGACGGTGTAACGATAACTTTGCAGGCGTGCTCAGACCATAAATCTGAATGAACCACTTTTTCTATGGGGGCTATGTTGGTAACGTGAATTTTTTTTCCATCCCCCATACAAAATTCCCGATCAGCTGAGTGACTTTGTATGGGAACTCAAAAAAATATTTCCCTTTTCTCAACGTAGCCGCCATAGTAAAAGTTGGTCTGATCACGCCTGCAAAGTTTTCGTTACACCACCGTCTCTTACACCCTGTATTAGTTACTACCCTCAAACTGAGGATATTGACTATGAAAACCTTATAGTCAATAATAACCCGGTGACAAAGCCCCAATGGGCGTACAAAGGGAACCAAATCGGATCTCGTTCGCTCGATTATCTCCAAATCCTTTACTACCACAATAACATGTCTCGAGAATGCTCAATTCGAGTAAGAGAGTCAGTATTAGGTATGTTCTTACAATTTGTGGTTTCCATTGCGCCTTTTGCTGTCTGTAATGAGTTTGTTTTTACGCCTCAATGGAAGGCGCTGTTGGTTGAAAAATAACTCACAAAAAAAGGAAATCAGTACCTAATAAAGTTTTTGAAAACCAAGTTTTTGAAAACCATGCACGTTTTTCAAAACTATACATACGAAATTTCGTGAAAATCGTTGGAGTCGTTCTCATTACAATTTTTGCTAAATCTAACCACGTCGCTTTCGAAAGATAAGGCATGGGAACCATGTTAAAACCAATAATCACGAACGAAAAATATCCAAAAATATTTGACGATTCGGGCCAGGTTGCAGATGTCAGATGGCAGTTGCTCTGGGTAAGAACTTGGTTCCACTTCAAATCCCCTAAGTTAAGTAGCCGACCCCGACAGAAAACGGGATAAGGCAAGGAGACTGATGACTTGGAGTAGGCAATTTACTAAGGTAAATGTAGGTGCCCCTTTTTTTATATTGGCCATGGAAAGCATCATACCACTTTTTCTTCTTCTTCGCGTGTGGGATACCAAGTCGTCCAACGAACCAGTGAACCCTAGTGTCAGAATTTTTCAACCGCCTTCTACGAGTAGCAGGTTTCTGACATGGTTGTCTAACGACCGCTGTCTAAGTAATCATAGACAGCAACCGGGACCTACGGTTTAACGTGCCATCCAAAACACGGAACCATCTTTCTTACGGACAATCGGGTGGTTCAGCCCGCAATTTCCTAGCCAGACTGGGAACAAATTCACAAAGTGATAAATACCAACTTTGTGAGTGACTCACCGAGAATCGAACCCGGAATCTTCCGTGTCAAAGGCAGCCGCACTACCACTGCGCCACATTGGTCGTCATACCACTAACCAGCAAAGACATCAATGTATCGCAAACATAAAGAATCACGTTTATTGTAGTCGTCCATCAAGAAGTGTGGTGTGTTCTCGCGCGGAGGCGTGACGAATGCATTTTTGGACACCGAAAACAAACAGACGCTCGTTGCGGTTGAGACATTGTTTTTTTTTTACTCATTTTTTATTCCAACTGGCAACACTCGAGCATGCGGGCATCGGAATGGAAATAATAAAATTTTAAACTTCGAAGTTCGAACGCTTGCGGTGGTACCCTTTGCTATAACTCGATGAAACATAGAAATTATTATTCTGTAAAGTCGTTGCAATAATGTGAGTAGTTAATTTTGAACAATTCTCACACGCAAAGCATGGTTTTTCGGTTATTTACCGCTTTCGGTTTTTTGAGGAAAGGTATTTGTAAAATCCCATACAAAAACCGATTATCATCGGATCGCATCAAGTTGCGACTGTCACATACTGACGTGTGTCTGTTGAACAGCAATATCGTCCGATGCATGCGCGATTCGCATTACCTTAAAGTTATTTTAGTATTCAAAGGCCCTTTCTTCCTAGGTCGTAAACCTGTATAACTTAGGATTTTCTACTTCCTACATTCTGGTAACTGTGGGTTTAAAATTTACAACCTGTTGCTGAACTAATGGACTGTAGATACGGGAGCTCAATTTCTGGATTGTTCGTTTTCGATTGCGTGCTACGAAAGCGCTATTCCGTAAGCGAAATCCTAAAATCGGTATTTTTGAACTGAAATCGTCCACGAAAATGAAACAAGAGTGGTCTAATCGTTCGTTTCCATTTATCACTATGCGGCAAAACAGCTGATTGTCAATCCTACTTTGACAGATAAGCATTAGGCCATACATACATAAACTCACTCACGTGTAATTTCGCTGTCGGAGAATACCAGTTTTTTAATCAGTGAACTTTGTTAGGGATGTTGGTGGTGAGGTCGCTTATATTTCTGTATGAAACGGAAACTGACTTTTAATAAAATGACAATACAGCAAATGTAATGCAATGTAATTTATGTGCAATAAAGTGTTTTTACTTACTTACAGCTCTCTATTATTTCAAAAATGCGCATAAATAGGTGCAAGCGTATATGAAATCGTGTGCCACAGATTTTCGTTCGCGGAATCGATATAAATTTCTCTCAGTTCAGAAATTGAGCTCCTGGATTTGATGCTAAAAGCGTAAATAGACAAACTAACTGTGAACGTTTAACAAGATAGGATACCGTGTTGTTATTTACGACAAATCCTGTGAAGATAAAATTATATGAGAGGGCAGTAAAAATATTATAGTTATAGGAGGTGTAAGTACGGTAACCTCAGTTCGCATAAAATTGTGCTGTACTGTTGTAGATATACCTAAGCGTGTTTATGAATTAGAACACAAGTTTTGCAAGCCCAATAATCAACCTAGTCTTTTTTCTTTTCGGGTGGGACATCGAGTCGTCCAACGACCAGAAATTGAGCTACAATATCGGCGATTATAGAGTTCGAATTTCGTTCTATGTTCGAAGCTTATATATTCTAAGGGCCATACCGCAAAAAAAACGTGTTGAACGCGTGTACATCGTACAAAAAAATCGTACATCATCATCATTATTGTACTTTTGTGGTACGACCCTAAATATTGTTTTAGTACCGTGGTACCACATCAGGTTGACAATGACAACGATATTCTCAAGGGGGTGTGCCGTGTGGCGCGTTCCATTCCATCCAGCCAGTGCGACCCGCGAGTGCGACCGACGAGAGATGTTTGGGTTCCTGTACGTTCCCATCTCTTTACCTACTAGTGCTACCACCCACGTACTGTGACTCGGTTTTCGAAACTACAGGTGAAATTCGATGTAAATTGTCTACAAGTATTTCAATGAGCATTTTTCAAACTGTTAGTTTAGGTTCTAGTAGGTGGCGCTAGACTGGTGCGAATGATGTAAAAGCTCAGCAACCATGCCCATAGATAAGAGTCGTAGTTTTTTTTATTGTGCACTGAACTAGACAGACAAACCCCTAAATCTGAAAAAAATACAGCAGCGTTACCAAGTTCAGACAAGTGTTGCTCTATCAGCCCAATCACTGGGTCGTTGGACGACTTGGTGTCCCACACGTAAAGAAGAAGCCCGAAAAAACCTCATTGTGCTTTCCGAACTCATAGGAGTCGAACCCGGAACCTTTGCACTGGCTATTTGTCACATAAGTTGCCATTTAATGCATACATACATAAATCACGCCTTTATCTTTTACGGGATACGCAGAGCGTTAACGGCCGTAAAAATACGATCGCTATCGCCATGTCTGACAAATATAGAGGGCCGTTTGAGATAATTCGTGTATCACTATAGTGACAGGTTGTCAGCCTGTCGCCTAAAAGTTGTAATACACCTGAAACCCTCAAGTCCCTCAGTCGCCTCTTACGACACCCACAGGTAGGAAATGAGGTGATGCTATTCTAAGCCGGCCATTTAATTCAGTGATTAAAAACTACCTACCATTACGCGAACATTAAACTAATCTTATGAAATAAAATGTCAACTAACATTTAGAAATTATATGCAAATTGGCAAATGCATAAAACTCGAATAATTTACGGCACAATGAAAGTTGACCTGCGTGCCAGTCGAAATGCAATCCTGGCAGTGCCAATAATGCCATAAAAACGATCGTAAAGCCACTCCTGCGCCTGCGCAGGAACGGGCCACAAAAGTGGATCGCACACTAAACGCACGACGGACCGCTAAAGTATCGCAGCGTTCTGTCAGATCCATACTATAAAAGTCAACCTACATACTAAAACCGCTCAACCGCTGTTGACGCAGCAGCGCTATCGCAGTATCCTCCGTCGAGTGCGGTTTTAGTATGGGGATTGACATTTCTAGTATGGATCTGACAGACCGCTGCGAATTTTTGCGCTCCGTCGTGCGTTAAGTGTGCGATGCGCCAAAACCAACATGTGGTTATTTCTCACGTAGGTTAGGTACACATTCCTTTGCAAATTTTAAAATAAGTCAAGGAAGTCAACATTGGTTGCAACGACGAGATTGAGAGAAAATAAAAAAATAAGACCAAACAAACGTCAGAGACTAGTCTGTGAAAAAGATTAAGATCTCAAGTAGAGCTAAAATTTTGAATCTACCTACACGCCCTAACTTCACAAATTATATTTCACAAACTGTACATCTCAATCTGTGTCTGTGCGGATTAACCATTTTATTTCTTCTTACATCTAGAGACATAATCGGCAGAATTGAGTCGACTGACATTTGATTCCGGCCACAAATTACAAAACTGAAATTTGCGAATATACGCGGTGTAAAAAAAATTGCTGCAAATATTTTAAGGGGTGAACCAACCCATGAAACTAAGCAACTTTCCCCAAGGAACATAGGTCGAAATATAAATAATTTTGGACCTCCCATACGAATCTACCAAATGAAATGATTGCTACTTTAAAGCAAGTAATTTGAAGATTACTATTTGTACCTACAGCTTAATGAAACTGGCGACGTGTCTCGCAGAAAAAAACCGAACAAGATTCGAGAGTCTACAAAAGTGCATTCTGCAAAAAATCACTTATCATCCTAAGCGATAACGCGATCCCTGTATTTTTTCCAAGCAGATAAAAAAAGGCTTCTGGCAACACTCGCTGCGCCCGCGCACAGGCCCACGCACACTGAACACCTACACCTACTTTACATGCATCGGTAGGCAACTTAGATCACAAAAATGATCCTTCTGCCACTGGATTTAAGGAAAACTTGACTGCAGCTGTAACATTGCCGAAAAACCACAAAACAATCTTGGCGCGCGGGTGCTTTTTAGCCAATGTCAACTCTATTTTGTAACATGTAAGGGTGGAATGATTGTGTTTAATATTGTTCGGGAATGTAAACTAAGAACAGGCCCATACACGTCCTGTCCCCAACATAAACACAGCGTTAAATAAATCATAGGGACATGTTTCTGATGGTTGTATTTTTAGCTGTCGATTTTTAACAGTTGTGGTTGTTTGTTCTGCAGTGGGTGATTTTAAATCAATGTTTAGGATGAGATGACTAATTCTATAGTATTTCTATCCTGTTTGGGAACTCAGGGAATATTCATCTTCTTTTTTTATAGGACACTTTCTTTCTTTTCGTATGGGACACCGAGTCGTTCAACGACCCGATGAACCCTAGCGTCAGAATTTTTTAACCGCCTTGTACAAGTAGCAGGCTTCTGACATGGTTGAGTAACCACCGCCGTCTAAGTGATCATAGACAGCAACCGGGACCTAGAGCTTAAAGAACGTGCCCTCCGAAATCGGATCAATCTTTCTTTTCGGATAATCGTTTAGATGAAAACAGGGAACATTGAGTTGACAAATATCTTGGCAATTGTTGAAATCCAGACTATTTTTTTCCTTGCTCTAGATAAACAGCAGTTAAGATGACTTCTAACTAAAGCTTTTAAGATTGATAAAGCAATTTGTAGCTGTGTGACGTACCGATAAGGACAAACACAAAAAGCTTACAGATAAGAGACTTTTTTTTAAATAAGGTCAAAATGCACTTGGGGCAAAAAAGCTAAGAGACGATTTCATGGGACAATTTTCATTTTCTACTTAAAAGTTTTGTAAATAAGTAGAAATAATACGTCTTTCAATATTTGTCAGACGTGGTAAATGCGACCGTATTTTCACGGTCGTAATATGCGCGTATGTGTGTGTGTGTGTGTGTGTGTGTGTGTGTGTAATTTGTGTGGAAATTAACCAATTGTTTCATGGGTGGTAAATGCGACAGGAAGTTTACAAAAACTTACCTAGTTGATAACTTTATTCGTCCATAAAACTTTACGACGCAGAACTACATTCTTCACGAAAAGTTCATAACAGATGCTATTTAATATTAATCATTAAATTAATCATTTATTTGCACATAATTTCTATAGTTTTTGCAGCTAGTATATGAATATAATAACGTACATAGTAGTAATATTTACCTAGACTATTCTTATGCAGGTAATTAAAGGTAAAAGACACCGAGGTCTTACATTTATTTACGAACAGATACAGATATATTGCACTTATTAAATCTCGAAAACTTGAAATAGAATCATGAATAGGTACTATGTAATTAAAATCCTAAAAACGAAGTAACTACCAAATCTCTTCACTACATAGTATAAAGCAAAATCGCTTTTCGCGTCTGTCTGTATGTTTGCTTCAATCTTTAAAACTACACAACAGATTTTGATGCAGTTTTTTTAATCAATAGAGTGATTCAAGAGAAAGGTTTTTATGTATAGTACTTGCTGGGAAAACATCTTATTCCCAAGGGAAAATGAGTCGCAGCGGGCGCAACTAGTTATCAATGAAAGACTGGCCATTTATTATCCTCAAACGGGCCATATGCTCATGTCTTATTATTACCCACATTCTCCCTCAGCAATGTCGGTAAAAGAAGAGAAATATCATCGAGTAAGTCCTTATCTTAACATAATACAAGAGTTAATCTTGTTGCTTAATTGGCTGAATGTTAATTGGTACAGTTAACGCGGTTAGGAGGCGGTCGTTAAAATTTGTGACCCGTGAAAAAATAATCATGTACACTGTCAAGCGAGAGATCTTCAACAAAACAAGGTACCAAAAATACTCTTACATTTTCTTTTTATACAGTTTTTTTTTTTACTTTTACAGTTATAAAAATCAGGGTCCTAAGTCTGCTAAATGAAAATCGTTTCACTTGGATGTCGACTGGATTTCAGTTGGATGATTTCGGCTATTTCGTAGTCTGCTAGCTAACAGTTAAAAGTATAAAGATAAAGATATTTTATTCACAAGCATACCCGGTACATTAAAGATCTTAAGAGTAGGTACTAATGTCATTACATTACATTAAATTCGGACATGCGTGATGCGCCAGTATTGGTCATGCAAAATTACAGCAGTGATAGAGACACAACAATTATTGGTGATTTGGGATTTACCGCACTCACAGTGGTGTATTATAGAAAATTACAATGGCTATGGAATGACACTTGAGTTTTAATGACGTTACAATTGCAAAAAATAGCAGACTTGGGGCCCAGAAGTACCTACACCATTTACAGTTGATGTAACTAGGAACGCTCGCCATTCTTAAATGCGATCGTAGAGTCATAACGGACGACTGTATTCGGACATTTTTGGAATTATGGCCAAAAAACAGACGTACAGTTTCTCGATTTTAAGTGCAGAAGCTTTTCCGAAGAAAGCTTCCTTTATTGCCTACAAATACTATGTCTAGGTGATAATTATGATTTACGCTCTCCACTTGCTTATTGCAGTAAACCCCAGCTCTGTCTACACGGTCATAAAAGAACAGCAACACATAGTAGTCAAACAGGAGACAAGGCAGGATCCCGTCAATTTATACACCAAGCTCATAATTTACAAGTTAATGATCGCATATAATCATCCATGTACGGAGCTAAAACTATTAATAACCACCCACACGCATCCATCATAAAACCGAGGTTGAAACCGCAACTTGCAGCGTCCCTCGCCATACGGCACGCGTTTTTTATTTTTCCCCGACGTCCTTTAGTATTTTTTGTGCTGGCAGCACTGTCTTTTTGGCGCGCGACGTTCCAGAATGGCGTCGTCCGTTAGATGGCGACGGTTGATAGGATGCTAACCGGATTGATAGCGCGAGCTGGATGGTGCCTCCACGCAGACATTTATTGCCTGCCCTGGCAATCCGAGCCCAAGAGTTACGGTCGCGGAGAAACTTGCCTTAAAACTATTTTATTGGCAGCATTCCAAAGCAGTAAACCGATACCGACCCCTCTCGATATTAATTCATTCATTGCTCAGCTGAAAAACATCATATTTTTCTGATAATGGCATATGTCGGTGCCAGAGTTGCTCGTAAATCTTTTATGCAAAATACTCGAGCCAAGTGGTATAATGGTCATGCTTTATGGCTAGCTCTCTCGTTCTGGGTAAAAACTTATTTGCTGAACAACAAACATTCCTAGACCGTAAGTAATATTTATTCCCTGTACTTCAGGTTCTAGTTAAACTTAATGGCTGGTTCATAATTTTAGCTTTAAGTTCCTTTATTTACTTCTAATTTCTTCTTACGTTTATTTCAATGTTTCTGGAAACTCGAATATCTTGTTTCGTTTTTGTTTTCATAATTCGCCTGTCAGTCTATATTGTTATACAAAAACAATCACGAAATTGACAGCTCCATCAAAATATTGTAACAAAATAGCGGGAGAAAACACAAATACTGGCTTAAACAAAAGACGCGCGAATGTAAAGACCGTTCCATTTCCTGAGAAATTATCAAAAAAGTTCCATTTTGCAGCTACGGCTGTTGTGTAAACATCCCATGCGAACGGAACGCAGGATGCCATTTTGCTTTTTTTTATTCCCCAGAAGATTTATGGCCAGTGACAAAGTCAATTTCACGGGGCGACGATACGGCACGCGGGAAGGCATTATGATGGAATTTGGCATGGGCTTTTAGCTCAAATTGTCCTTAAGTAAACATTTTACCTGCCAATCGTGATGAATCTCTTCCGTCATTCAGTCTGACGCGATTGTCCACCTCAACAATTCAATTTCTGCGAAACTGGAGGTTGGTTTGGTTTGCTATGAAATATTTTGGCAAAGTGGGTGCTTTTATACAGCCAATATGAAATGCAACAAACGACAATAGCAACAAGCGCATTGCAATAGTTTCCTTACTCAAGCTAGCGGATTCTAGTCCGTGTCAATTTGGTAACCCATGTCACAAATAATCCAGAAAAGAATCAAGAATCACAGCCTAGTGACACTTGTTCCTCTACACGCTGCTGTTAAAACAAAATCTCCCAAATTCCCAAGTTTTATTCCGAATTCATGCGCCGTAATGTTTCTATAGACGCAGAATTTGACGATGCTGGGCGTAGGTCGGTTGAATCTTAAGTGGTAGGGTGTATGAGACATTCCTCCCGCGTAACGTAGCCCGCGGCGAGGTCTGCGTAGAACGGAGCGACGGCGATCGCTCGCTGTCCGGCTGTCTGCGAAAAAGTTGGATGTAATACGATAAAAACGTTTCGTTTATTTGTAGAGTGGAGCGCGGAAATGCGATATGAATAAATTTAAATCTGCCAGTCATAAAATCTTGTTTCTCTTGTCAATCTCACCTTTGAAAGTTGCACCATGAATCTATCGAAGTATGCGCGGTAAGCCACTTTGCTCCTTTTGCCAATTGGGGCGATCCGCCAACTCGCTCTGTGCCTAGTTGCCTACCCGCGTGTTTAGCCTACTTCAGCGATTCGCCACCTGTGCGCTTAGTAAACTGTCATGAGGTACAGTGACCATAAACTATAAGCAGGACACATTCATCATGGAAAAAACACCGATGAAATGCTTATCCTACACGATCGGTGCCACATCGAGAATCCGTGGAAAAAATACTGACTTCAGTTCACTCTATTAGTAGTACAAGCAGACGCTTCACCAATGCCTCCAACGTACGTGAGACAAATATATCGCAACTAATAAACCAGCTATCGTGAAAGACATCTCCTTCTATTAGTAATTAATATGTCCCTCTCGGAAACCACATTTCAGGGAAACGCTAGAACTAATATTATCACAACAAATATCTCACGTCCGCGCTACTGACGCTTTCTACGAAACTGTACCTTTTTTAGTTTTTGTCCTAACCCAACTGACATTTTTATCCGATCCCGTATTCTCATTTCAAACGCTGCTTTCGTGGATCCAGTTACAAGACGCACCTGTTGGGGAAAACCTAATATGAAGGATGGGGCCGTCGCGAGTGTGATAAACGGATGACATTATTTTCGAGGTAAAGTCAGGTAGAGTCGAGGAAAAGGCTTTACACGATCATAAAAATAAGTGTCTCGGAAACTCTCGAATAAATAATGTATATCCAGCAATTCTCCCAGGTTTCGTCTTGAAAACAAAACAACTTTCAAAAAAAGAAACGGCTGTATCCATTTCACTTCATTGCCCGATTTAATAAAGCTGCGAATGCTGCAAAATTGAAATAAAAAGTAATAAATCACTGGCCAGTGCCACTTTAGTAAACATTGTAGTGCGCTGGTGTCTCCATCAATCTGTCTGGTAATGAGGAGATGGGCTGATACTGGCAGGCGCCGACGCGAGGCGTGCTCGCTAACGAGCCGTGTCCTTCTCCTCCGCGCGTAAAAAAAGATAAAATTAAAAAGTAAACACGAGTTCGCGCGCTTTTTCAATAATGGAACGGGTTGCGTTCGAAACGCTTATTAATTAATTAGGAATTATAATTTTATGGGTGGCTCAGTCGGTTAGTTAATTTTGATCAATGATTACGACAAATTGTGTTATTAAGAGCCTCGATTATTTATTGCCTTGTTTGTATGTATTATTTTTTGTAAATATAATTTCTGATCAAATGTAACGACGTCGTTGTCACGATTTCATGATACTTATTAGGTATGCTTATGCAGAATATTAGTTCCATTTGATCCAAACATGGATGTTTGTTTGCATATAAAACGTCTGCGATTCAAATCAGACCGCGCCCGCAGATATCGTCCCGATGAATGCATTTCGTTCCAATTACAGAATCAAGAGCTCACGAGGGCGCGCAATCGACTTCATCTGTCACGAACTGCTACAACACGACATGTACGCCTTTAAAAATGAAAAATCAACACTGCATTCTGCTTCCCAGCGAATGCCACTGCTTATGTGGGTGGGGTTTCATTCTTTTCAATATTGTAACATTTATTCCTTATCTGCAACCGACTTGTACTTACTCCCCCGTTTTGACATGCGACTGCCTTATAGGTGTCACCGAGCGTAGGTGGTCCCTATCTCAGGACAGTGGGCTCCCAAAGTCAACATATCTCGCTGCGCTTTTGTTGTCACACCATTGTCCAAAGGAACAGACACAGAAAAAGACCTCCTCAACGCTCGCTGCCACCGTCGACGCCACTATAAAACACCCAGAACATCCTGACCGTATTTAAAATTAAAATCGCTCGTAAAGCACATCAATAAAGTTCTGTTTTCGCAAAGATTAGAGCGTGAGTAATAATATTTTTACGACAGCTTTACCATGTGTTTGGGTGGCATCGTTTAAAAAATTACGCTGTTCCGTCATTGGTGACTGGTCATTTTGAGAAGAAACACCATTTTGCACAATATCTGACAAAAAAGTAATTCTGTTTGCATTTTATGAACGCTCCCTCCGTTCCATATTTGAATATTATTATTTTCGAATTGAAATGTAGAAATGGAGTCGGCCTACGCATTGTTCCGTGATTCCGTTTTTACAACATTTTTATTGTGTCGTAAACCGCGGACACTTGTCGCTAAATGCATCGGATGGTGTTAAAATTAAAATTTATGATTGTGTTGTGTTATTTGCATTGCAAGTTTTCCTCTAAACGTGAGATTATTGAAAATGTTGATATTTTCACAAGTTACTTGCGTTTAATGGCGCCAACTAAGTATCTAAGTTGATTTATGGTAACGGAAACTCTTATGGTAAGTAACTTGCCTTCTGTCTTGTACCTAGACCGGTACATGCATTGAATATTCTATACACAATGTATAGTAAGTTGTCGACGTGCGAAAATAAGTTACGTATCCGTTAAGTAGTCATACACAGGTATTCCTTATATCCACGCCTTGAATCTTGAATCATCAGAACAAAAGCTTAGACGACCGATGTGGCGCAGTGGTAGTGCAACTGCCGCAGAACGTTCTGGGTTCGATTCCCGGTGGGTCTCTCACAAAGTTGATATTTATGACTTTGTGAATTTGTTCCCAAAGGCAAAGTCTTCGATTAGTCTACAACAAACACCTAACTATCTATGCTATGGCCATGACTCCCAGTCACTGTCCATAAACTTGGCATTACCATGCCGGATGCTCATAGGTATACCTAATTAAGTAAGTTTAAGTTCAGAAGGTTCTGGGTTCGATTCTCGGTTGGTCATTTACAAAGTTGACTTTTATCAATTTGTGAATTTGTTCCCAGTCTGGTTAGGACATTGCGGGCTGAACCACCCGATTGTCTGTAAGTGAGATGGTTCCGTGTTTAGGATGGAGCGTTAAGCCGTAAGTCCCGGTTGCTGTCTATAATCACTCAGAAGGCGGTCGTTACACAACCATGTCAGAAGCCTGTTACTTGTAGAAGGCGGTTGAAAAATTCTGACACTAGGGTTTATGGGGTCGTTGGACGACTCGGTGTCCCACACGAAAAAAAAACAAAAACCAAAGGTTTAAAGATGATTTGCATACATATATTACGCCTTTATCCCTTGCGGGGTAGGCAGAGCGTTAACAGCCGTAAGAATACGGTCCCTATCGCCACGTCTGACATTTTTGAGTATTGTTTTCCAGTGTTGTTTCAGAAAACATGTGTATCACTATAGTGACAGGTTGTCAGCCTGTCGCCTAAAAATTGTAATACACCAATACTCTCAAGTCCCTTAGTCGCCTCTTACGACACCCACGGGAAGGATGTGGGGTGATTTTATTCTTAGCCGGCATCACGCGGCGGAAAGATGATTTGATTTAACAAAATATCTAGAAAGTACTTACTCCAAGAAAGATACGGAAACCATTTCATCCTCTCCATTTGTTTTGAGCTGTGGCTGAGAGGAAGTAGTGCGTAGACCATCCATAAGTGAAGTAGAGACGACAGGACATGTTGTGTTCAACTACCGTCCTTATTAAATGATCCGGGCGTTTCCGCCTGGGGCAGCCAGCACTCGCATTCTCGCATTTTCTTGGCGAGCTCTACGTATATAGTTATTTACTAAACCCCATGCTACTACTGTCTTAGTCAGACAAAAGACCGATGTGGCGCAGTGGTAGTGCGACTACCTTTGATGCAGAAGGTTCCGGGTTCGATTCTCGGTGGGTCACTCACAAGTTGATATTTATCACTTTGTGAATTTGTTCCCAGTCTGGTTAGGACATTGCGGGTTCAGAAACATTTAGAAATTTGTAGTAACTCAGCGTCGAGTTTTCCCAAAAGCCCTTTGCGGTAGAGCCTCTGACTTTGAATGTAGATAGATAAAGCTACTTGTTCTATCGTGTCAATGTACGTTTCCCAACGCTGTAATTGTAAACAAATTTTTTTAAATTAGTGACTGCCAGTGCTGGGCTGGCCGCATTGAGGTCCTCCTGTGTGCAGGTAACGGGGAGGTTTGGGCAAACAAGCTGGTGAGACATCGTTTGCGTATCCCCACACAAAGCTACTAATTTTCACACAGCATTTAGTATAATTTTCTAATTTAGCATGCAGTGCTACTTTTCCTTTCTAATACTGTGATGCGAAGAACCAGCAACTACCGGTATAAAATGCGGCTGGAATGCTAACGGGCCTCGGAAGACGCATGAAATGAAGTCCTTCCATCCATACTGTGTTGCTCCCAAGCAGGGTTGCCAGGCGTCCGGCTTTAGCTGGACAGGGTCAGGCTTTTTGGTTGCCTGACCGGCCTGCCCAGTTTTTGTTAGGCTTTTTATATTGCGAAATCGCGCGGATCGAGACCGAATTGTGAAGGTAAAAAAGCACGTGCTGGACGGTAGCGCTGTCACCCCCAAAGCCCGTCGCCAGGCTTGGTTTTACATTTTTTAACATTAACCCCGAAAATCCTCAGAAATGTAAGACCTTCGGCTTTTGTACCCAAATATCCGGCCAAACAAAGCTCGGCCTTACATTTTTTTTATATAAAATCTGAAATTCGTAAAAAATGCAAGATGTCTGGCTACTAAAATGTTCGGCCAAACTCGTAGGTCTGTCCGGCCTTCAGGTGACCTACCTGGCAACCCTACTCCCAAGCCATTCTGCGGTAAATCGTCCGCGACGCATTGGCTACCTGAGAACTGCGCATGCTAATGCTTTGGCGTGATACCTACCTACGTGGTGTAGCTTGGTGCTGATAGCTTTCCTTTCAGACACGGAAACTGACATTAGTCCTGCGACCGTATGACACAATGATGCTAAGAGCTGGCAAATACAGAGTGCAAATATTTTAAGGGGTGAACCAGTCCATGAAACTGAACAACTTTCCCCAAGAAACATAGGTCGAAATATGAAAGAAATTTTTGGAACTCCCATACAAAATGTTGTAGCCGAGCGAGTCAACGGTATGGGAGGTCTAACATTTATTTTTTCCTTTTTCGACCTATGTTCCTTGGGGAAAGTTGTTCAGTTTCATGGGCTGATTCATCCCATGCAGCGAATTTTTTTACACCTGTATAATCCAACCAAAGACATTTACATGTAAAAATATTGCCAACATGAACATTTACACAAGAGAAAAAGATGTCAGATCTCAAATAGAGCCAAGTCTAAATCTACACGCTCTAAGTACACCCACATATTTCACTAACTCTACATTTTAGTCAAATAGAAAATTATTGTAAACACACATTGGTCAGATCTGTCTCAAATAAGGGTATCTCGATTGCATTTCCACGAAATCATGTAATTGGATGTGGGTGACCTATTAACACTTTTAATCCCTATACCTATATTAAGAACAAGCTGTAGCTATACCTACCTATTTAGTATTATTATGTACGCGGTCGGTACGCAACATACCTTTGCATGCATACTGCTAGAATTTTACCTGAAAACTTACAGTTTCAAAACATGTGACTCTCTCTTTTCGTGTGGGCACCGAGTCGTCCAACGGCCCGATGAACCCTCGTGTCAGAATTTTTCAACCGCCTTCTACAAGTAGGAGGCTTCTGACATGGCTGTGTAACGACCGCCATGAAAACGAAACGAAAACATGGGGCAAAAGAAGGTTGTAGTAGAAACCTATGTAGTAGAAATCTATGAAATAAACAGCATTTTCTTGTGAACCTGTCAAGCGTGTTGAGTATGACCAAATATGGCTAGACCCATTTCTAACAGTGGTAAGATAGTTTCCCACAGTGTGGCTAGGCGAGGAGGATGAAGGGCAATACTGAATAACCACTGCACTATTTGTTCTTCTTACTTTATTCATAACTTATTACTGAACCCTGCTGCTTAAATACTAGGTAAGTACTTAGATATACTTACTACGTGCTCTATTTGGGAGAAAGAAGCCTATCTTCTCTTCCTATCAGAGGCGTGCTGAAATGCATTCTAGTATATCACAGTGGACTGTGGTGGTTGTCAATGATAATGATGAACTGCTGCTGATACTATTACGGCTTCTCGACAAACCCATAGCTGTGCGATTTATAGAGCAGCTTCAATTCCGCCCGGTAAGTAATAACCCCCGAAAGCTGGTATGATAAACGGGGGGTTTTAATCAGGCGGCGTATTTTCAAACCGTTCGGCGTTCGATTCCCCACGGCCGGAGGGAGCTACGATATAGAGTTGCCAGGTGGAACAGGCTGGAAATGAAAAAAATCAACGTAAAAGTACGAAGAAGAGATTCGATGCTTACGATCCTGGTAGATTTGTTCATATTCACTTAAAAGATTTTCCGAGTTTATCACCATTTCTTCGGTTTTTTTTCCAAAGCTAACTATGTATGCCGTACTCATCACACTTGGCAGGTAAATTAGCGAGCGCAGTACAAGGTGTTGTATTCACAGGGAACGCTGCTATCCACACCCTGGATTCATCCCTAAGTCGCCCTTTACAACACCCAAGGGGAAGAAATACGGTGATGCTATTCTGAGCCAGCATCACGCGGTTTATGATAGGATTTTGATAATGATGAGGAAAAACAAAGCTAATGGACATCTGGGCCCCAAGTCTGCTATTTTCTTGACATTGTAACGCCATCGAAACTCAACTGTCATTCCATTGCCATTGTGATTTTCTATACATAAAACTGTTCTATACTTACTTAAAGCAGACTACGAAATGACCGAAATCATCCAACTGAGATCCAATCGACATCCAACTGAAACGATTTTTAGCAGACTTAGGGCCCTGGTGCCTGGTATCCCTGGTAACGAAGCTGGCAACCCCAGCTCAGTGACAAATCGTACCAGCTCGCAGCGCCCGCGTAATGGCCGCCGATAATTTATGCCGTAATTAAGCCGTTACGCGAACACCGAACTGAGCACGCCCTTATTGAGAACAGCCTTGTTTTATTTACAATTCAAATAATATGGGAGTTCGTTTTGAGCTAGAGTTCGTATCATTGTCATGTAAGACACCGGAATTTGGTATCAAAGTTTCTAAATAGCTTTACTGAAAGAAAATCACACTAATATACCTAGACAGCTGTCGAACTGATGCTGGAAGACACGTCAATAAAGAAACATAACCTCTATGTTTGATTTGATATGATATGATTTTGACAGCTGCCAAGCATGGCTTATGCAAGCGGCGATACTTTAGTTGTGCAACTACCGCCATAAAAGTGACCGCAATTGGGACCGACTGCTAAACAGTACCTAAATTACAACATATTCAAAGTACGTAGTTGCACTCAGGATGGATCAAAATGAAGAGTTTTACAAGTAATTTACTTTAATACAGATTAAGCACGAGGAACTAGCTCCCGGCGCCAATCCGCCAATAGCAACCGGCCGTGATCACGCGATCTTCGCGCATCGTTACACAATTGGCGCACGATTAGCCAATTATCGACGCGTTCATCTGAAACGACCAATCGCAAACGACCGTGCTAATTTTCTAACCTAAGTACCGGTTTTGGTGTTCGCTTTTTAAAGTGACAAAAAATTGGCTTTTAAATATTTTTCTAACCATTTTCTAACCGAAAATTTTGAATAACTATTGTGATTCAATACGTGCTGTTTTAAGAACCATTACTTGTGTATTAAAAGATGTGTATCATTACAATTCCCCGAATCTGTAACAGTCCATTGTGTTCAGTAGTATAAGCACTTAGTTTGATATTAGTCACTGTAATCGTTTGGCAATGAATCAATCAAACATGTTGCGAATTTCAAATGAGGTGATGTCTATATCAACATAATTTATTCCTGTACCTGACGTTTTTACCACTGGGAAAATTATGGCCAGTTTTGTGGCAATACTTCGATTTTTCGATTCAATACGACTATCGGACGATAGATGAATCCTAAGTAATGATTCCAATATAATTTGTAGGCAGAGCCAAGATATTGAGGTCTTGAGACTTTGAGCTTTGAAAAAAAAACAGGCATGAATAGCATTTTTTATAGATTGATGTCTTTTGGCTTGTTGCCAATCAAAATAAGGAGAGAAGAGTATCGTAAAAGAATTTGAGGAGAAAAGAGTTGGATGACGGTTCCGCACTTGCACGATTCGCGAATGTTACTATTTTTTTAATGGCGTCACATTTCATGGGTATTTTGCCAATGTCAGCGTATCGTTCGCTCTTTATGTAGAAATTTGGACGCGCCACTGTTTTTGGCAGTTGGGGAACACCAGCACAAAAGAAATATACGGCAAATAATAAAAATTAAACGAAATATGAAGCCACTCAAAGTTATGAGCAAACTGAGAGCATGCCTTCGGTACCTACTTAGGCAAATACGAAGCTATGTGTCGAAACCAATGTCAACACGATACAGTTTCCATAAGCAGGTGTAATTAGAACACACGTATTTGTTTAATCAGACGATGGAGGGTCGTCAATGAATTACGTACATACATACGTACATAAATCACGCCTTTATACCATGCGGGGTAGGCAGAGCGATAACGATCGTAAACTTATGGTCGTTATCGCCACGTCTGACAAGTATTGAGGGCCCTTTCAAATAATTTGTGTAGCACTGTAGTGAGAGGTTCTCAGCCTGTCGCCTTAAATTGTAATACACATGAAACCCTCGAGTTTCTTAATTGCCTTTTACAAGCGGGAAGAAATGGCGTGATGCTATTCTAAGCCGGCATCACACGGCAATTAATTGATACAAACACGTGAATTACATAAGTAAGTAAGGTACTGTAATTCATTGATTTTTAACGGATTTTCTATCGATCAAATACTTTTTAAATTCCTGCCTCAGAAATAAAAAAAACTGAAAGACATTATACAAAGCAGTACATGATCGAAAGTACGGGCAGGGGTTATAAATGACCTAGCGTTACGGTCCCGTTAAGTAGGATCAATTTGTAATTTTTGCGTTACGTAATTTGTGGACGACCCCTATGTGGCCGGGCCGGGGCTCGAACCGGCGACCATGGGCAAACAAACGGATGACAAGCTGGCAAATAGATGCGGGTAACTGGCCGCGGTAGAGTTACGTTTGCACAACGCGTGCCTGCCAGGTTATGTTAGCCTGGTAATCAGGAAATTTACACACATACACACGTATCATGCCTTTATCCGTTGTGGGGTAGGCAGAGCGTCAACGGCCTCAAAAATACGGTCGCCAACATCACGTTTAACAAATATTAAGGGCCCTTTTAGATGATTCGTGTTTGTGTTTTACATAATGACTGTATTTTGTTTCTCTGATGATTACCGTCGCCACAAAAATCAATAGTAATGATTAAACCAACAAAAGTGCCTATAATATCCATAAAGTGTTTCAAAGACCCCATTAAAACTAGTTGGCGCACCTACTCTAACCTTTAAACGAGCAAAACCAATTTTCGTCCATTAGGTATATACGAGTAGTTATTAACGTATTTGCTTATTTAGACTTCATCAAATAATTAAATTAATAGTCCCCGATAGATGACTTGAGAATCATAGACAGATTACGTTCTAAAGAAATCATCAAAATAGGTGTCGCTTCAGAAGCGGATATGGACACAAAATAAACGGGTCACATGACCTCCGTCGTAACCAATAAAATAGCAAATTTACAACCAATATTAGATACAAATTCATATTGCCTAATGAATTATTTAGTGGTTTGTCCCTGCGACAGCCTACGATATAAAAAAAGCTGTGGATACGTGTCTGCAGGTACTTATTCGGAATATGTTATTGGTTAGGGGAGATTCGCGCTGGACGTGAATCTTATTCATTCATTCAGATATCACGTCTTTATGCCTTGCAGGGTAGGCAGAGCGTTAACAGCCGTAAGAATACGGTAGCTATCGCCACGTCTGACATTTTTGAGGATTAGTTTCAGAAAACATGTGTAGCACTATAGTGACAGGCTGTCAGCCTGTCGCCTAAAAATTGTAATACACCAGTACTCTTGAGCCCCTTAGTCGCCTCTTTCGACACCCGCGGGAAGGATGTGGGGTGGTATTCTAAGCCGGCATCACACGGCAATTATCCTGTAAAACTGCATTTACATGTGGATGAGGTTTTTATGGCATCCTCATGGCTTCTCCGTCTCCTTAACTATAGCAATTTGCAAATATATGTCTAACGGATGTTCGAAGCATAGACTATGCTAACGTTCGACGAATATGAAATAAACAGGTATCTCATTGTCAAGCCACACCAGTAGTGTACTCTGCGGCGGATTTTTCTGCTCAAAAGGCCGTCAGTATTATGCCGGTTGCCAAGTCTTCGCCGTCAAATGTTTCTCAAAACGGCGAAATTGGTCATACATTTATTGTTCTATCATGTGTGTCTTAGAGAGTTCAAATTAGTGGCTCCAAACAATTCAGAAATGTATACTGTGCTCAAGGTCTCTTTACTGGTTCCTTTTGTTGTCTTCTGCCATTTTTGGAATACACAAGTTGCTTTCAGGAGCCTACTCTATTAGAAATTCCATTTAGGGTTAGAATGCGTGAAAACATTGAAAAGACATGTAAATGGCGGCCGATTGTCATGCTTGCTCTCTTCCACTGAGGCTCTTACTTATACTACAAATTCATACTTTCTCACACTTAAGTAAATGCCGCCATTTTAAGATCCTTACTTAAATTGTATGTTACATAACATTTTCTTCTGTCAGAAGACGTAAGCAACTTGTGCCGAACGCTCTGTGGCGGAAATTCCGTAGGTATGGCCCGACAGTTTGTCATAGCAAAGTTTTATTTTACGACAGAATTATGCGCTTTTGCGATGATGTACGTTAATATAATAATGGATTCTTAGGAATAGTTGTTGTAAATAGCGATTGCGTGTGATTGACTGCCAATGTAGGAGGTAGGAAGTTAAGTCGTGTCATTGCTCTCTCGTTCCGCAGACTAAAGTCTGTTTTTATTCAGAGAGAGTAAATTGACATTACTGGTTTGCCATTTTTTTGCAAATCGTAAATAATGATATCTATCTATCCAATAGCTTTAAACGAGGCACACGCAGGATATACACGTGGCACTGACTGCGAATGAAAGTTTTATTTTTTGCACCACGTACATATGTATGTATCGAATAACATATATCACGCCTTTATCGCCACGTCTGACATTTTTGGGGATTGTTTTCCAAGGTTGTTTCAGAAAATATTATGTATCACTATAGTGACAGGTTGTCAGCCTGTCGCCTAGAAATTGCAATACACCAATACTCTCGAGTTCGCCTCTTACGACACCCACGGGTAGGAAATGGGGTGATGCTATTCTAAGCAGCACACGGCAAATTATGACTCTGATGGGTAAAAATATAATAAAATGGCCACTGCGAGACTTTATTTTGAATAATTTATAAAGCGAATGTAGCAAAAACTAGCTATTGGTTGTGACAACCAGCACAGGTTATCTGAAGACACGAGCCGAGGTGTGATGTTATTATTAGGTAAGTATATGCGTATGCGCAGGTGATTCGCGGCAGGGTTGTCAATACATGTTTATCCCACCGATGATATTAGAATAGCATTACCCCATTTCTTTCCCGAGGGGTGGAAGTCGACTAAGGGACTCGAGAGTTTCATGTGTACTGCAATATTAAGCGGCAGGCTGACAACCTGTCACTATAATGATACACGAATTATCTGAAGCGACTCTTAAACATATGTCGGATATGGCGATAACGGCCGTAATTTAACCTAAGCTTCAATTTCTTTCTAGATTTTTCCTAGATGCTTTTTATCAACTTAACTTGAGTGCTGAATTACGAAAAACAATACTCGAATAAATGGATTCCCGCGCCTTTAAGGCTTTCTCCTAAAAACTGTGCCAAATCGACTATCGAGACCACACACCGAAGTTAGAGCTCACAGACCAGAGAAAGCAGCATGCGTCCGCGAACTTCTTGTGATATCTCTGCTCTATGGTAGAGTTTTTTCTCTCATCAAAGCGGTTGGTTTGGTACTGGCTGATTTTATTTATTTCACTTACTTATTTTTCAACCCTACACATTACGCCTTTTGCCGTGTGATGCCGGCTTAGATTAGCATCACCCCACATCCTTCCCGCGGGTATCGTAAGAGGCGGCTAAGGGACTCGAGGGTATTGGTGTATTACAATTTTTAGGCGACAGGCTAACTACCTGTCACTATAGTGATACACATGTTTTCTGAAACAACCTTGGAAAACAATCCTCAAAAATGTCAGATAGTGACTAAATTCTTACTGCCGTGAACGCTCTGCCTACCCCGCAAGGGATGGGGGCATGATATATCGCCGCCCCCACCGAACACTATGGTAATCTTAAAAATCAAATTTTTCAGGAGAAATAAAAAACCGAAATTCATTAATATCTTCGGTATTAAAAAAGCTAAAATTATGATATTGGTTTTAAAAAATAGGTTTTTTTTTTTGCATTTTATAATATAAATTGTTATCAATCCTTTTACTTTGTAGGCAGAATAATTTAAAAAATAAAATAATACAATTTTTTACAGGGGTACTCTTTGCCGGTAATATTCAATTACCATAGTATTCGTGTAAATATCTAGGTGGTAGTGATATCGTATCGGATAGGACGATTCTTTTCTTTGACAATGGTACTTCGAGATGTTAATGGTAATTCTAGTTTAATTGTTTATTCCATGATATTTCAAGTTTTCGTGTTTTATTGTATATGTGTCTTAAGTTATAGAAAAAATAACATGATCATGGTATTGTCAATTAAAATAAAAGCAAAAATACTGTTTGCAGTTGTATTTATTAATGACAAATCAAAGTAAATGTTTAATAGAATTTATGATAAACTCAAAAACCAACAGACATAAATTTTAATTAACTTTATCAATAGCTGAGTTTTTATTTAAAAGCTTAGCATCAACAGTCAAAGCGATACAATAATATTTTTAATCCAAAGATTCATCTTCACTTAATACGTCTTGTCCGTTATCGCAAACTAGGCTATCGTAAAATGGACGATAGTGGGTAGGAATATGTTCGCCATCACAAAGACTCATCAGGTCTCTATGTAAAAGTTTCCTTATTGGAAGTGGTTGATTGTATGCACGTCTCAATTCAGGTATATCGGATGTCGCTGATGAAGCTGTAGTAGATCTTTGCCTTCGCGTTCTTCTGGTGACTTGAACTTGCGGAGTCACTGCCGTATTTAGTTCCGAATACTCGTCATCGAATTCATACTTGAACTGTAATATGTCAGGCATAGAAGGGCTAACTCTCACTTCCATAATTTTTGACCATAATATTTTTTTCCCTTCTGTATCACGAATCCAGTCCTGGTCTGAAACGAGTTTTTTGATATCAAAGATGTCTGTTTGCTCCATCTCTTTTACCACGTATTTCTCGCCCGTTTTTTTTGCGTTCATAATTAACCCGTAGACCTGGTCAGGAGTGTAAATAACTTTATTTTTTAGTTCTGTTTCTATGCAGGAGTGCATACAGTCACCCTCATTTTGACTGTGCCCGGTCTCATAAAACCTGTGTGTTATTTCCAGCTTCAAAGTTTTGACCGCGTACAAGTAAAGACCGAAAATAAATCGGTTTTTATTTTGACCGGCACAGCCATCGGAGTAAAAAGAGATTTTCATTACACCTTTTATAATTTCTTGCTTCATAAACAGAAGCAAGCAACTCCCTACTTCGATAGCGCCTCTTTTAGCAACACTGGAATGCCATACATAGCAATAACCAAGTCTACGAGTGGCATCAAAAATAGTCAGATTATAAACAGGATATTTTCTTTTGTAATGAAATATGCCTACTTCTGATTGCGGAATGTTGATGACTTTTTCTAAGTCAAAAACAGCAATTGTAGTGTCATTTCTATCAAATACTTCTGTCTTTTCGTTTTTCTTTATTTCACGAACTTTGTCTTTTCTTTCTACGTGCTTTTTATAAGCTTCTTCCAAAGTCTTTCTTTTTGTTTCATCTGCTTGCCGATACGAAAAGCAGGTAGCACATAAGTCCTTTTTTGGTTTGAAAAATGAGTAATTGAATTTCGTATTAAATATAGTTTCATACTGGCGTCTTGATGCTAGTTGATCTGATGTATAGTCATTTTGATGTGAAAACCAGTTTTTGTACAAGCGATACATCTTCGAAATATTAAGATTTTCTGAAAGGTATTGGCGCTTTGAATCCTTCCTTACGTAATGTGATTCAACAGCAGGAAAAAGTTGAATATGTGTCATAATGCTCTTTTCTGTAGCAGGTTTCATTTTATGTGGTCTATTGAAATGATGGCCTCTATCATCAGTTAACATTTGGTCTTTTTTGACCTTTTCTAGTGCTGTATAAACTGTTTGCTCCGAGATGCTTAACGTATTCAAAAAATAGACCTTACAAACAGGAATAGTAACTCCTTCAATATTGAATGAATATTTAATGGTTTGGGTCCGATTCTTTGTTCGTTCTACTGTAATTATTTTCACGTTTTGGACTGTTGTATTTCTCTCAATAAATTGCCATTGTAGGGCGTGATCACCGAATCCATAGAATTTTTTAAAAATATGTTCTCTTTGTTCAGTCGTTATTTTTTCACCACAATTTTTAGCACACTTACAAACAGGTTTCATCTCCTTTTTTGGATATTTTGTTTTCTTTCGACAGCTGACATACGCCTCGCCAGAATTTTTCAACATTTTATTTTTATTGTCTTGCCACGCATCTTCATTACGAATACGTTTTCGAGTAAGCTTTTTTGGGGTTGAAGATGATGCCAGCTGATTTTCAGTTTGATGATCAGGACTTTTATCACCTTCATTAACTGCTGACACGTTGTTTAAACTTTCATCCGATTCTTGTATTATAACAATTTCGTACTCATTTTCACTATTTTCGATACTTGTGTCCTTATCTATGATTTCTAACGGTTTTATTTTGTTTCATTCTGTATCCGACTGGGAAGAAATAGTGTATCTGATTTGATCAAATTCTGGAAACGGTATTATTATGGGAATGGTGTCATATTCAGGTACTGCGAGCTGAGAATAGGTGGAATTTGATGGGCAAGAGTCATCGCGTTTGTCAGTGTATTCAGGTGGTGTCAGCTGAGGGTTGGGGATATATGAAGGGAAGGAGTCTTGGCGTTTGTTTTCATCGTCTGTTGTTCCAGGTGCAGTGGGCTGAGCTTCAGGGGAGCCTGCAGGGCAGGAGTCTTCGGGCCTCCCTTCGTCGTCTGTTGTTCCAGGTGCAGTGGGCTGAGCTTCAGGGGAGCCTGCAGGGCAGGAGTCTTCGGGCCTCCCTTCATCGTCTGTTGTTCCAGGTGCAGTGGGCTGAGCTGCAGGGGAGCCTGCAGGGCAGGAGTCTTCGGGCCTCCCTTCGTCGTCTGTTGTTCCAGGTGCAGTGGGCTGAGCTTCAGGGGAGCCTGCAGGGCAGGAGTCTTCGGGCCTCCCTTCGTCGTCTGTTGTTCCAGGTGCAGTGGGCTGAGCTTCAGGGGAGCCTGCAGGGCAGGAGTCTTTGGGCCTCCCTTCGTCGTCTGTTGTTCCAGGTGCAGTGGGCTGAGCTTCAGGGGAGCCTGCAGGGCAGGAGTCTTCGGGCCTCCCTTCGTCGTCTGTTGTTCCAGGTGCAGTGGGCTGAGCTTCAGGGGAGCCTGCAGGGCAGGAGTCTTCGGGCCTCCCTTCGTCGTCTGTTGTTCCAGGTGCAGTGGGCTGAGCTTCAGGGGAGCCTGCAGGGCAGGAGTCTTCGGGCCTCCCTTCGTCGTCTGTTGTTCCAGGTGCAGTGGGCTGAGCTTCAGGGGAGCCTGCAGGGCAGGAGTCTTCGGGCCTCCCTTCGTCGTCTGTTGTTCCAGGTGCAGTTGGCTGAGCTTCAGGGGAGCCTGCAGGGCAGGAGTCTTTGGGCCTCCCTTCATCGTCTGTTGTTTCAGGTGCAGTGGGCTGAGCTTCAGGGGAGCATGCAGGGCAGGAGTCTCCGGGCCTCCCTTCATCGTCTGTTGTTCCAGGTGCAGTGGGCTGAGCTTCAGGGGAGCATGCAGGGCAGGAGTCTCCGGGCCTCCCTTCATCGTCTGTTGTTCTAGGTGCAGTGGGCTGAGCTTCAGGGGAACATGCAGGGCAGGAGTCTCCGGGCCTCCCTTCATCGTCTGTTGTTCCAGGTGCAGTGGGCTGAGCTTCAGGGGAGCATGCAGGGCAGGAGTCTTTGGGCCTCCCTTCATCGTCTGTTGTTTCAGGTGCAGTGGGCTGAGCTTCAGGGGAGCATGCAGGGCAGGAGTCTCCGGGCCTCCCTTCATCATCTGTTGTTCCAGGTGCAGTGGGCTGAGCTTCAGGGGAGCATGCAGGGCAGGAGTCTTCGGGCCTCCCTTCATCGTCTGTTGTTCCAGGTGCAGTGGGCTGAGCTTCAGGGGAGCATGCAGGGCAGGAGTCTCCGGGCCTCCCTTCATCGTCTGTTGTTCCAGGTGCAGTGGGCTGAGCTTCAGGGGAGCCTGCAGGGCAGGAGTCTTCGGGCCTCCCTTCATCGTCTGTTGTTCCAGGTGCAGTGGGCTGAGCTTCAGGGGAGCATGCAGGGCAGGAGTCTCCGGGCCTCCCTTCATCGTCTGTTGTTCCAGGTGCAGTGGGCTGAGCTTCAGGGGAGCCTGCAGGGCAGGAGTCTTCGGGCCTCCCTTCATCGTCTGTTGTTCCAGGTGCAGTGGGCTGAGCTTCAGGGGAGCATGCAGGGCAGGAGTCCTGTTCTATTATTATTGCAGGTGCTGAGCACTGTAAGTCTGCGGTGTCCAAAACGAAGTTATTTTGTCGCAATTCATTTTTAGGTGGTGTAACGGTTATATTGGCAATAGGATCAGAATGTGTGCTATGCTCTTCCTGATTTTCGTCATACCCATTTTTGGGACTACATTTTATAGACCGGCAATCATGAGTCGGCGATATTTCCATGAAAATAGTATTGGTTACCAGGGTTGCTTTTGGATCTAATTTTGTTCTAGTTTCCAAGTCTGTTGTATCAAATTTAAATGACGTCCAATCCTTATTATTTGATTGGTTTTTGGTACTCCTTTTTTTAACCTTGTCTTTGTCATAAAAAATTTTTGATATAGATTTTATATAACTGGTATCTAAAACATTATTAGTTCGTAAAATTGCTTTAGTATTGAGTTTTTTTGTATTGTTTAATTCTGTTATATCATCATAATCCTGATAATTTGTTTGGTTCGCGGTGCCGAATTTTTCATTTTCGTTGCTAAGCAGTTTTTTAAATACCTCATTATTATTCTCATTAACTCGATAAGAAGAACTGTTTTTTTCAGGGGATGAAGTAGAATTTTGCGGTGATAATAATATTTTTTCATTTTCTTTGTCAGTAAAAACTGCACTTCGGACAGGTTTAAGTGTTATATCTAATGGACTTTTCAGGAAATCAGAAGATAATAGAGAAGTTCTTGAGTAGACAGCATCTTCATCTGTTTCATCAATCGTATCTAAAGCTATATCATTATTCTCCAAAATAACTGATAGATTTGAAACTAATGATGATGGTGTGCGTGAAACTTTCTGATTTTGCCCCTCTGGACTCGAAGAACTGCTACAAGATAGCATTTTGAATCGTTTTGGACTTGGTACATATTCCGAAACGTCAGGTGTTAAATCTTCGCTTCCATCGTCATAAGATTTTTTTTCAAGTTCTGCAATATAATAGAAAGAGAAAAACTATGTTAGTAGGTACTAGGTAAGTAGGTACATAAAAAAAGAGAAAAACTATGTCAGTAGGCACTAAGGTGGAAAGACTGCCTACCTTTTATGCGATCTTATTGTTAGGTGATGGTTAAGTAGATATCAAAATCTTTTAATGACCCACGAAATCAACCGTTATAATAAAAGTTTAGGTAGCAGGTACATACCTCTTAGATTGTATTTTTTACGTTGATCTGCAGACACCTCCGTTAAATGATTATTATTGATTGATGTATTCTCCTGTTCAGTATCTGAATCTGAAAGATTAACTTAAGAATTCAAAAATATACCTAGGTACTAAGTAATTATGTTTCCAGTAATAGTTACTTGACTACTGTTTTGTAGCATTATTAAATTAATAGACCTAAGCAATCAAACAAGGCAAGGGCCAGCCACTTGCTCTAAAATTACCGGCAAATAACCACAGCCAGTAAGAAGTCAAAAAGTGTAGGTATGTAGGTAGGTAGGTATCTTAGAATATTCACCAGTATCAATTAGTATTTATGTACCTAGATGCAGAATAAATGAAACAATTTATATAACACAACACATCAATCAATAAGTTATGTTAGGCAATTAATGTGGATAACTATAAGGTAGGTAGTTAGGTACTCACTTTGTTTCTGTTGACCATTCTCCAGATCTAATTTTCTTTTCACCTTAGGATTTTGGAGTCTTTTCATAGAACGTGTATTCATAACGACAGTTATCTTATTCTTTTCACAACACAGGAATACTTTAAAGTAACGAAATTAATTTAATTTTACTTCACACCTGTCCCGATGCGCCGGTCATTGTATCCCGATCGAGACTAAATACATCATAAACAAACATTGCCGCTCGAGGTCACAGGTGAGGGGGCGGGGTATGGCGGGATTACTTTAGAACACTCTAGCTTTAATGCGAGTAATTTGAGTTACCGACAAGTAGGCGGTAGAACTAAGCAATAAACTGTCGTTACTTGTTAATGATGAAGAGGGATAATATACTAATAAGTTGATACTTTTTATGTACATGAGAAAAATAACATAAAAACTATCATATCCAACATAACTGTACAAAGTAAATATTAACAACAATATTTACTGATATAACTATTGCACTTTATTTTTATTAATGCACGATTAATAACGTTTCATAGTTTACGTTACAATGTAATAAACGAGTTAAACCATAAATAACTTTAAGATATTCAAATATTTTTTGATTTACCCGAATACTATGGTTATAGTTATTATGAATTGGGGGCAAAGATTTTTTCACCCGAACAATATGGTAATCGATATTACACAAAAAATTCATTTGACTACGTTCTGTAATATAATCAAACTTTACTATTCGGGTCAAAAATTGGATGGGAATTTCCGTCGAAAAATATAGTAATGTTTTTTTTCTCCGGGGCGAAACACAGGAAAAATCTGAAAAAAATTACATAGGTGCGCCTGGGTCCATAGATAACGAATCTGCAATAATCGGAAAACTATGGTAATAGCACATTACCATAGTGTTCGCTGGGGGTGGCGATATGTTTGCAGGTATGTATGTTATTTTGTCAACCCTACTCACTACGCGGCCGACGACCCGTCCAATAGATGGCGTTAGTTTACATTTATATTCACATTTTTATTGCCAGATAGAGACAAGTTCTAAACACACAGACTAGTCGTAAAATTATGTATATTAATATCTGTGTAGGTATAATTGGATTGTAAGATAAAAGAAGGCGACACGAATGTTTGGACAGGTTTTTGCGAAATGGCGAAAGAATTTGCATTTTTGTAACATATTTCTTTATATTTAACGCATTTCCAACTGCATATCGATCTTCAAATTGTGTCCCAATGTAGAGCCATATTAACAAACATTCGAAAAACATTCGCTTTATCTGTATGCCATCTGGGCAGCATCCATCGTTCATTCAATCTATAACTTCATAATGATAACCAAATGAAGATAATAAATGAGCAATAAAATTTAACGCTTCTAACTCGCCATAAACAAAGCCGAACGAACTGGCCGGTTCGAATTCGAATTTTGAATATCGATGAGCAATAACATGTGTTTTGCAATACAGGGTGTAAGAAAATGTTCGTACCGTTGTCATCCTTTGAACTTCACAAATGACGTACCTACCTCATTTAGGTTAGGTAGAACTATAGTATACATAACACCTAACTGAAAAATGGAGGTGAAAAATTGAAGTTTTTTAATAAATTATCGGTATCGCTTTGATCGCTAGGATCATACAGTTTGTAAACCTGTAAGACATTTTTGGCTACAACATGTATGAACTAGAGTTCACAAGACTTTCAGACACACTGGCCAGTAAAACCAATATCCATAAAAATAAACGCTTCACACTATAAACAAATTTAAACTGGCCAGTATTGGGATATCGATGTCTTTCTGGCTGAGTATCGATGGCTATCTCTCGGACAGGCGTCGCCTCGGCATACCTCCTGCTGAGTCGTGGTCGCCTGGTACTTTCAGCCCAAGATGTGACGTCATGAGCCTTCTTCGATTCACTGTTAAGATTCAGCTAGGTATTTATCGAGATCTGATAACTTTTTCGTAGGATAAAGCCATTCTCGTGTGGCGACATTGTTTACATATAAAAATATTTTTCATTAAATCTGATTTTCCGTACTTATTTTTCACGCCAAAGCCACAGTTAATTCTCTCTCTTGCGGGACACCGAGTCGTCCAACGACCCAATGCCAATACACCCTGGTTTTAGAATTTTTCAGCCGCCTTCTACACGCTTCTGACATGGCTTCATACTGGCAATTCGAATATCAATGTCTCTTTCACTGAGTATCGTTCATATTGATCGGATTGGCGTCACCTCGGCACATCTCCTGCTAAGTCGTGGTCGCCTGGTACTTACAGATGAAAATCTGACGTCATCATCACCTATGTATCATTCATTCATTGAAAGAACGTAATAAGATTAAGGTTTCAATTCACTCATTCATTGTCTTATTCTAAAGACATCATCCATCTTTGATATATAGATTGGTCCTTTTCCCTTGACATTTCGTCTAATGTGAACTTGATATATGTCGTGTGATACCGGCTTAGAATAGCATCATCCCATTTCTTTCCCAGGACGTGTCGTAAAAGCCGACTAAGGGACTCAAGGGTTTCATGTGTATTGCAATTTTAGGCGACAGGCTGACAACCTGTCACTATAGTGATACACGACTTATCTGAAACGACCCTCAAACATTTGTCAGACGTGGCGATGACGACCGTAATATTACAGTCGTTAGCGCCCTGCCTACCCCGCCAGGGACAAAGGCGTGATTTGTGTATGTGTGTGTGTGTGTGTGTGTGTGAACTTGACAAATCAAATCGGGGTGTTAAAAGTGCCCAATCTGCATTCTACAGGCATGCGCTTGCGTCGGTAACTCGATCATGCGCTGCGCTCTGTAGGTGTAAGAGCGGAATGCGTCGCGTCGTGTCCTGCACGCGCGCCGGTGGGTGGCTGATTTATTCAAATTATAAATCGTGGTCGCTGTTCAAGGCAGAAAATGTCTACTGCTCACCGGATGTACAGATGGCTCACTTCGTACATACATACACATGCACAAACCACGCCTTTATCCCTTGCAGGGTAGGCAGAGCAATAACGATCGTAAAATTACGCTCGCTAGTTAGGGCCCTTTCAGATGACTCGTGCATCAATGTTGTGACAGGTTGTCGCCTAAAGTTGTAATACACATGAAACCCTCGAGTCCCTTAGTTGCCTCTTACAACACCCACGGGAAGAATTGGGGTGATGCTACTCTATGCCGGCATCACACGGCAAATGGCTCACTTAGTGCTAGGTACTATTCGCCAAAAGGGAGTTCCCACAGTATATCTTTCAAGGAAAAGATAAGATAGATACTTAATATAGACGAGATAGTCACAAGAAAACACAAGAATCACAAACCACGCACAAATAACTTAATTTCGTCTTACTAGCAGCAGCATCTCCTTCCCCTGGGAAAAACTTATTTTTTTGACATGTGTCATTCGTATAAATAAACCTTTCTCTTGATTCTGATTGATCCATATCCATTAGAAATCCGCATTAAAATCCGTAGCATGATACGAATTAACGGTGAATACTTCGTTTTATCTATGTACTTATCGATAAAGAATTAAATTAGCTACTCACTAGGAACTATAACAACCAAAAACTAACACCACTTTACAAAAAAAAACTGGAATTATAATTATGGAAGCAATATACCAAAATCGCCTTTGCAAAAATATTTGGTGTTGTAAACCCATTGTAAACCGTTTTTAAATTCTTATGCCGTGTGATGCCGGCTTAGAATAGCATCACCCCATTTCTTCCCGCGGGTGTTGTTAAAGGCAACTAAGGGACTCGAGGGTTTCATGTGTATTACAATTTTAGGCGACAGGCTGACAACCTGTCACTACAGTGATACGCGAATTATCTGCAAAGGCCCTCAATGCTTGTCAGACGTGGCGATAACGACCGTAATTTTACGGTCTGTGTGTGTGTGTGTGTGTGTGTGTGTGTGTGTGTGTGTGTGTGTGTGCGCGCGCGCGTGTGTGTGCGTGTGTGTGTGTGTTTAAATTCTTAAATTCAAAAGTGGCGAATGTAGTATGTATGTGCCTTCTGTAATCTCTTTATTATGTGGTCAAGTCAAGGTATAGTTGGCGCCGCGGGTTTCGCCTACGCAACGATGTAGATATTTGCATTAGACAAATGTTTTGGACCGATATGATAATGTGACATTTTATTAATTGATATGTCGATAGCGACAAACAAGAACCAACTAACGTGACAACTTATTGATCACCTTACCTTAACACGACAGGCCACTGCTGGACAAGGGCCTTCCCCTATCGGTGGGTATTGCCATACTCACCACGCTTGGCAGGCGGATTGGCGAGTGCATTGTAAAAATGTGAAATTCACAGGGAACTCTGCTGCCCATTCCGTTGGTGAAACACCCAAGGGAGGAATCCGCTATCCGCTTGACTGACATGTCAAATGAGCTACTTTTTAAAACGACATTTTGTACGGAAATATGGAATTATGACGTCACATCACAAGTCATTATTTTGGATGCCGTCAAAACAATAACAATAAGTTTATATTAATTTTCAAAATTAGTTTGATCCGATTTACTTGATTAACTTCGAGACAAAATCGCAGGTAGTTTGAAACATAAGTTTGAAACTTGATATTTTGTAAACGGCTTATTTGTTTGGGTCTTTGGGTAAAATATAATATCATATCACAGGAAATTTAGGAGACAAGACCAGTGAGCAGATGAAAGCTGCGATTACTTTTTAGCGTCTTTTTTTTAACTGCCTTTAAAGAACGTGTAAAAAGTCCTCCATTTTTGTCGGGTAATATGCTTCAAACCTTCTCCGAAGTCTAACAAACACTTTGCTGAAAACCACATCAAAATCGGTTTAGCCAAACAGGTCAAACTGAGAACCTTTTTTGAAGTCTATTAAAAAGTATCCAAATCTATCATTTTTGACATGATTTTGACAGCTACCAACAATACTTATTTTAGAGATACTTTTCTTTGCTAACATGTCATCTAGTATTTGGTAGAGAACTGCCAAAATTGGCTTATTTGAGCGGCGCCATGAAGCGGCAAATAGTGATACTTGCGATATTGCTGGCTGAACCAGCCGATTGTCCGTAAGTAAGATGGTTCCGTGTTTCGGATGGCACGTTAAGCCGCAGGTCCCGGTTGCTGTCTGTGATCATTTAGACGGCGGTCGTTACACAATCATGTCAGAAGCCTGCTATTTGCAGAAGGCGGTTGAAAAATTCTGACACTAGGGTTCATCGGGTCGTTGGACGACTCGGTGTCCCACACGAAAAGAGAAGAAAGTATCTATAGTATATACCTAGGGATCCCTAAAAATGACAGCTTATTAACTTAACTGTTACCGGCGCCGCTAGCTGCATAATGTGACAAGGAATGAAGTAGACTGACTGGACTGGTCTATTAGATCGACGATTATGATATTATTATCATTAGGTTCTACAGTATATAAAAGCACCGACTATTAGAGCTGCACCTTAAATTGCCTATTTAAGGCATCAACTTAAAACTGGTCACCGGTACAGTTATCTATTTAGAATAGGCCGATAGGGCCTGCCCCAGCGGCTGCGCCCGCTGCAACTCATTTTCCCATAATAATAAGGATTTTTCCCGGCAAGTATTATACATAAAAACCTTCCTCTTGAATCACTCTGTTTATTTAAAAAACCTGCATCAAAATCCGTTGTGTAGTTTTAAAGATTTAAGCAAACATACATACAGACGCGAAAAGCGACTTTGCTTTATACTGTATAGTGATAGTGAAAGTCGCAAGTTCAAATCCTGAGGAGGAATCTTTATTACTTTATTCAAAAACATGTCATTCGGAGATGGAAAAACGCATGTGGGATATGAATTTATGACTTGCTAATTCTACATTACTTAATGTTATCGATTGATCTAGCACCTACCTAAACTAAAATAGTCACCACCCCACACACTCACGAGTATTTTGTTACCACAACATGATACTGTAGTTTATAGCCGGCGAGGTGGTGACAAAAAAGGCGTACAATTTACACTCATCGTGCGTCTTTCGCAAGGTAGAGCGCTAACAACAGGGAAAGGCGCATCGTACATTTGACGCACGACGGAGCGCAAAAATATCGCAGCGGTTTGTCAGATCTATACTAGAAACGTCACTCCCCATACTAAAACCGCACTCACACAGCGGTTGAGCGGTTTTGACATTTCTAGTATGGATCTGACAGACTGCTGCGATTTTTTTTGCGCTCCATCGTGCGTCAAGTAGCGATCCGCCTTACACACATCCCGCATCTTACCCTAGCAAGGTAGAGCGCTAACAACCGGGAAAATAGGATCATCATCGCCAGTTTGACAAATAAGGTAGAACAAAGAACTTGAATATGAGATAATGGCCCTACCGCTAGAACACCTAGCAGGGAAATAAAATACTGATACCTAGTTTTGGACACTTGTAGAAGGAGGACGAAGGTGCCCTTAACCATCATTAAACTACAATATTACCTTATGTTCAACAACTTCTTTGATCCCACAATATCGTTTCACTATCTTCTAACTTAATAAATTGTACACTTTTACACTTTATAATATGTAGCTTTCCGATTACAATGTCTTATTTGCGGCTATCGACCTGGTTGAACAATTTGACTCTGTTACCGATCGCTGGGTAAATAACTAGCGTGTTTCCCGTTGCTACCTCTTAGACCACAATGTTCATCTTTTTGTGTGACACGTCTTACTTGCGGCTGTAGATGTGGTCTGGCAATCCAGAACGAGTATCGCTTACCGATGGCTGGATAAATAACTAGCGTGTTTTTGTGTTTTATGTTTCGAGTTGGGCCTTGAGATCGCTATTTTATTTCTCTGCTTCAAAATGGCGACGATTCTGATAGAAACTTTTTCTAAAGATAAAAGACAGAATTTGTTCCCAGTCTGGTTAGGACATTGCGGGCTGAACCACCCAATTGTCCGTAAGAAAGATGGTTTCGTGTTTCGGATGGCACGTTAAGCCGTAGGTCCCGGTTGCTGTCTATGACCACTTAGACGGCGGTCGTTACACAACCTTGCCAGAAGCCTGCTACTTGTAGAAGGCGGTTGAAAAATTCTGACACTAGGGTTGACTTGTATTTGGAGCGCATGCGCGCCGCCACAAAACCATATTAATCTCCAATCATCATTCCTGATCTTATCCCGTACTCTGTCGGGGTCGGTTACCTAACCTAGGGGTATTTGACGTGGAACCAAGTTTTTACACAGAGCGACTGCCATCTGACCTCTGCAACCCGAAGGCTAACCTGGCCCGAATCCTAGGTTCAGTCACATTCAAATATCATCTGAATTCAAACTTTATTTGAATGTGGGTTTCATCACGATGTTTTTCCTTCACCGTAAGAGCAGTCGGTAAATGTACGTGAGTAAAAACGCATTGGTACACGGTGGGGATCGATTTCGGGTCTCACGATTGTAAGACCGGTGTCCAAACCACTTGGCCACAGACGCTGAACCGCCTACTTCAACTAGCGAGACCAATTCTTAATCTAGGACCAAATATTTCATTAGAACTGAAATAACCCGGTTATTGGAACCATATTGCCGCGGGCACACGCCGCGTGTTCAGTTGTAAATTCGGCTTAACCCATCAGATTTAATCTGTGGTCCGCTGGGGCAAGCAGCTGCTCTTAATCCCTTTGTGTGCAGAAGGTCTTTAATCACCTATTGCGCGGGTGTGTCGTCACCTTTAGATATGAACATAGGTCTCTCTCTCTTTTCGTGTGGAACACCGAGTCGTTTAACGACCCGAAAGCTTTACGAATTATCTCGAACGGCCCTCAATATTTGTCAGACGTGGCGATAACGACCGTATTATTACGGCCGTTAACGCCCTGCCTGCCCCGTAAGGGATAAAGGCGTGATATATGTATGTTAAGTACTTTAGTACTCCTATCTTTTCCCCATAAAATTTTTTCTAACATTTCTAACCAAACCTCAAAAAAAAACCTTAAGGCCAGGATCTGGTGCTCAAATCACGATTTCAGGGGGTGAGGTGTGGGGGGCCGCCCGCGCTCCCCGCGCTCTGAGACATCATCTGGCGCTCGCACACTACGCACTCGCACCTCGCGTGTTTTATGGACATGACCGCAGTCTGACCACCTTTTAAGTATTTTTTAGCTTTATCCCGGCCGTGGAACTTTTACTTCTACTCGTGAATTATTATTTTTTGTGATAATGTAACGAAATTAATATGAATGTGGGTAGATGGATAGACGCAGAAGAGGAGGAAGGCCTAAAAAGACTTTAATAGCTAGTTAAAACACACAAATTTAATTACAAAGGATATAAGTATAAGTACTAAGTTCCTTCTATGAGCCTGTCTTTGAAACTGAACAACTTCCCCAAGGAACATAGGTTGAAATATGTTTAAAAATCTAGCCGACGCGACTCAGATTCTATGTAGTTAAAAAAAGTTTGAATAGATTTTACAAAAGATGATTATGACTCATAAAGGTGTAAACAAAGATTTCAATGATAATAAAAAATGGTCCAAAGTCGGAAAATGTGCTAAAAGTTGAGTAAGTACGAAAATTTTGTTACATTTGCTCTACGATTTACCGTTCTCAAGATATATGCACTTTTAGTTTGCATTCCTTTTTAATATTCAAAAATGATATTCTACTAAAATTTTAAATGGCGTTTTGCGCTGGAGCCCTCTGTCACGCTTGCTTTTTGCTATAGGTAGGTACTTCATTGTTTTTTTTTTGTTTATGCCGCCGGCTCAAGTGCCAACATCCGTAGACTTGGGCTGTAGCCCGTGAAATACTAGAATTTACATCATGTATGTGGAATGATTTGTAAGATGAGACGAGCAACTGTATAATGAAACGAATGGACAACTGAACGATAATTTTTGAACGTGAGCCAGACGTTAGATGAATTTCTGAACTATGATGCTAGAACGGAATAGCAATATAGGTGAGTATATGAGTGTGAAACAGAGAGTGAACAGACACTTTTCAAGTACTCAAACTCAAATTATTTATTCAAAGTAGTAAATTTTACATTTAGCTTTTTGATGGTCAAGTATTAACAATTTTAACAATAACAATTTTATGAACCAAGTGTACGATACGATGGTGGGCGAAAAACCCGGGGTTCTCTGTCTAAAATCCGAAAATTAAGTTATTCCTTCTTCTACTTCCATAGCCACAGGGAGCAGGATATGGGTCTTTGTTACTATAGCGAATATAAAAATAAGAAGCTTACAAATGACTTTAATTAAGTGCCACATCCCATAAAAAACATAATCTTTTTTCCAAGCCGGTCGGATAAAAAAAATAATAATAATAAAGAATAGAAAAAAGTACGCGTAAAGGTAACTGAAACGCAAACGCCATTAAATATTTTAGAAAAATAACTGTTTTGAAAGTTAAAAAATAATGCAAACAATAAGTGCAATTACCTCAAAAAAGTGCATAGTAGTGCAAAAGTAACTGAATTTCGGTACTCATATTTTAGAACTTGTTTCAATATCTTAAAAATAAAATCAGGCCCCTATTTAGTCCACAATAGCCCTAGGCGTAGCCTCACTCATAATTATGCGCTTTATTGAAGGCCTACTTTTCTAGTTTTTTCTTTTTAATATTTATTTCACTACCTCTTTTGTTCCAATTTACCAATTGGTCTACATTTACTGAAATTTATTTATTGAAAGTATAAAAATATCTCGTCAAGCCCTACAATTAGGGACTTTCTAGGGCCACAGACCACTTAAATATTTTGTTCTGAAGAATATGTCAAGTACCACGTTATATTAAGGAAATATAGATGGCGCGCAACGGGATACTGGGTACTACTATTACTACCTATATTGTTATCTCTTTGATGGCAGCGTCAGTATGAACATAAAAGTTCATTTCTAGCTCCTAAACCACGCCTTCTATTTTCACTTTTATACTACTCCTACATAGAAAGTGCCATATTACCCAAAAAACTTATAGTTTTAGTTTGACAGCTGTCACCTTAAATCAAGAATTCGCCAAAAAATACAACTATACCTAAGAAAGTAAAACTACTTTATATCCGAAACGTTTTAAGGTCTTTTAAAGTTTGTGTTCGTGTAGTGTGTGCGTAGTGACATCTCGTGTTTATTCTCATGCCCATTTTCACGCCAATGCTAATTTTAATACTTATGCTTAATATGTTCATGTTGATTTTATTGTCCATGATTTCTAATAGACATGCTCAATTTCATGGTCATACTCATATGCATGAATTTTTTCATGCTATTTCCATTTCATTTAAATTGTCTTAAAAATGAACACAGGGGTCATAAATAAAACCGAGATTTCAACCCACGAGCCAGACGAGCGGAGTGAGCAGCTGTCAAAAGCGTAAGAGCAACATAAAAAAATTGTAATTGTGTAGAAGCTGGTAAGACTGCTCTCTGCAAAGATTTGTTTGTACGTCTAAATCCCATACCAACCCGACCACAGAACAGCGTATGGGTATCACAGACTATTCAGGTGGCAAGATCTTGGCGTACGTAAGTAACATCGTCTTCAGACTTAAAAAATATCACTACTCGCTCCGTCCGATGCGTTAAACGCACAAAGAATAACATATATTTGCGTGCGTGCACATGATATCTCTGGTCTGTTGTAGAATGACCACCCACTGGTTCTAATTACGCACCGCTGTGTCGGTTTCTGTAATAAGTTATCGGGGCAAAATTGTTCAGATGAAGCAAATAGTTATCTCGAAAAAATTTTATTAAAAAATACTTGGTACCTACTGTAAAAACGTTACTCATGTTCAGAAGGCACCCTGTAAATATTTAAAGTGAATTACTAGTTATGTATCACTCCTTTCTTATTATAAGTTAAAAGACTCAGTTAGACTTTTGCTTTTCATTATCTTATAGATAAAATATCGTCTATCGTCAAGGCTAGCTGAAGCGACAGCTATGATAAAATTGTTGCTCGTCTCGCCAAAAGACATAACCGACGTAATAATAAGCGCAAACTTAAACTACGCCTTCTGGTGTCAGCCATAAAGTATTTTATCAATCAATCTGTCCATGTCACAAACGTCATGAGTAAAATGAGCGACGTAATCATTACGAAAAAATATTTCTAAATTTTGTGGGAAATTTTGACACAGTACCGGCGCTGGCAAGAGCCATTTGGGTACTGGCGGGGTAGCGGGCGGTGCGGGATGTCATTGGGAGGTTGGTTTGTCGGCGAGAACCGTTCTAATTTTTGGAAAAAATTGATTTGTTGAATTAAAATCTGTTCATCCACTAAAACCTGATAGTGTTATTTATAGGGCATTAAAAGAGGAATATTCTACATCAAGAAACTATATCAAAATAGTAGTCCAAGTAACGATAAAATTGGTTTGAAAATATTTTTAATGCTCTTTTTGAGATTTTTTTCATTAAAATATATCTAACCAATCGAGTCATACGATAGTGTTACTACTAGACAATATCTTTGAGTATGTCATATATTTTTTTTGAGGTCTTGTTAGCATAAATAACAGGCTTAAAAACTGGATCGAAAGTAACGCTTTTCATCGGCCTTACTTCAGCAGAGCGCCTTAACCACAAGAAACCCAGATCTACCAACACCTACTACTATACTGGGCAAGGCCTGCCATGTGCCGAGATCCGGTGCTGTGACGTCACAGCGACTAGGCAATAGAAAGCATCCCTTAACTCAAGGACGGGCCGGCCGGGCCCCGGCGACCGCGCAGCCGGTCAACACATGTGCCAACTTTGCTAGGAATGGTCAAATTTTACTTAGTTTCTCTCATTTTAACGTCCGACTTGCAGTTATACGGTGTGTTTGTGATACCAAGTGATTTATATTCTACCTATAGTAATCATGGTTTATAAGTGCATCGTACCTCGTTGTAATGGTAATTACAACAAGGAAAACAAAGTGCCTGTCTTTTCGTTCCCGAAGGCTGAAAATATTCGGCGGCTTTGGATATCTGCAATTCCTCGAGATTTCATTCCAACGGTGAACTCAAAAGTAAGCTATAATATTTTTTATTTAGCAACATTTATGTAATTGTTTGTTTTAGGCAATGTTTACCTTGATTTAATCTGTTTTCCTGTAAAGAGGAGCAATTTTCCTACAATAGCATATAACCCCACCCCAAGAATATCAGCGCAGAAACGATTTAATTAGCTCTTAATAAGCCGTAAACAAACAAAGTAGGTTCCAATAATGGCTAATAATTTTTATGAATTACGTTTCTTTCATCAACAGGACCTAAAGCTACCTGTTGAAGGGATCAGTTTTTCTTTGGCTATGTGCCTTTGCTTAATAATTAATTAAATGATTATTTTTATTTTAGGTATGTGTGCGACACTTCAGAGAAGACCAACTGGTGCGGACAGCGGAAGCCTACGACAGCAAGACTGGTGTGAAAGTGTGTGCAAAATTAGACAAGATTCGGTTAAAAAAAGACGCAGTGCCGTGTATATTCGCGAACTGTCCCTCGTACCTCTCTACTCCTGGACATTCGCGAGAGAGTAGAGAACAGAAATTAGAACGGTTAGAGAATGAACAACTTAAATTAGCCATAAGCGAAAGTGCTCAAACACAAAAGCAATATATTGATTGTACGTCATTTTCTAATTTTGATGAATTAGTGAAAAGTTTGACAAATCGTCATGTAAATGGTTGGTGTCAGTTTAAAAGTGATGGCAAACTAGTATTTGCTATAATTTCTGCAAGAGACGAGCCTACTTTTTCTCTATCTGCAACAGTGGATCAAGATTTGCAACTTCGGCTATTTAGAAATGGAAAGTATGAGGTAAAATATCTTAAAGGAAAAAAATACCCCGTTCAAATTTATAATATAATTGAATTAGAAGACATTTTAGAAACTCTTTTAATAGAACACAACGATAATATGAACATAAACAGCACGAACGATATAGTGGATAACGCAACAACTTTAATACAAATGCTTTCAAAAAACGACGGCCAAAGTTTAGACAAAAAAAATAACTTTTTAAGCGAACAATTAAAATTACTCGCTTTAAACAATAAGTGTTTAAGATATTCTATAGATTTTTTAATAATTTGCAGCATATTATACACCATATCTCCCCATGCTTATCGTTATCTGCGTAGTACAAATTTAATTACAATGCCATGTCCAAATACCTTAAATAAAATATGTGCGAACCTTAACTGCGATCCCGCAAAAGAACAAGTAGATGCTGGCTTTTTGTGCTATTTAAAGCAAAAAGTCCATTTATTGAATGATAAAGACAAAATTGTTGTTTTAATGTTAGACGAGATTTATCTCAAACCTTACTTTGATTACAAAGGAGGTAATATTATCGGAGAAACATATGATTCAAGTTCAGCAGCTAAAACTGCTCATGTTTTTATGATTCAAGGCTTAAAAAGTTCATATAAAGATGTGGCGCATATTTTACCAGTCAGCGACTTTAATGCAGAAAAATTGCATGCAAGGATATCTAAAGTCATTGTCGGCTTACATGCTATAGGTTTCCATGTAATTTGTGTTGTTAGCGATAATAATAGCATAAATAGGAAAGCTATGTCTTTATTCGATTCACCGCCGAAGTTGCAAATAGTATACAAACACCCTGCCGACTGTAACAAAATATTATTTTACCTATTTGATTCCGTTCACATATTAAAGTGTATCAGAAACAATTGGATTAACCAAACTGATCAAAAGTTAATTTATCCAGATTTCAATTCTTTCCAAAGTTTAGATTCAGTTGCTGATTTCTCAGTTTTAAAATTACTGCATGATGCCGAATGTAATAACTTAGTAAAATTTGGTTACGGTTTAAACTTAAAATCAGTAAACCCTTCGCAATTTGAACGTCAGAACGTCAAATTGGCTTTAAATATTTTTAATGAATTACTAGTAGAAGGCATACGACAATTCGGCAATCTCAAAGAAGTACGTAACTATGAAAGTACAGCCAACTTTATAGAAATAATTTTGAAATGGTGGAATATCGTAAATGTAAAAACATTGTATAAAAATATCCGCCTCAATAACACACTAATGGAACCCCTCGCACCAGGACGTGAAAATTTTAAATATTTAGAGCACTGCCTGGTATGGCTAGATTTTTGGAAATCACTTCACCCTACAAGCTCAAAATTAAGCAACGAAACGCATTTAGCGTTTTCTCATACGATCTATGGATTAATTGAACTTACTAGATACTGCACTATGGAACTAGGTTTCAAATACGTATTGCCCGGAAAATTGCAAACAGATTCTCTGGAAGATTGATTTGGAAAGTATAGGACAATGGCTGGATCTCAATATTTAATAACAATTCGCCAAATATTTGAAATCGAAGCTAAGCTTAGGGCACAATCCTTGTTGCCTTTGTGTTTGAGTTCTGATGAAGGAGGGATATTAGAAATAACATATAAAAAAACACATATGAAAGATATTCGAATGATCTCTGATACCTCAGTTAACAATGATGCGTTGCCTACAATTGCCGAAAAAGATGATGTTGAAGAAGTAATATTAACAGAAGAAGATTACAAAAGATGTAACATTCCTAATATCCTTCCCATACTGACATATTTATCAGGCTACTGCGCTAGGTCAGCATGCAAGAAATTCAACTGCGTAATATGTTCAAAATTCTTGGTACTCGATAAAATTATTAATGCAGAAAATAACTCGCAAGACTACAGTATGATCAAAAACATAGATAGAGGCGGTTTATGTTATCCACATTCTGATGTAGTAAACGTTATTTTATTAAATTATGTTCTTATAAATAAATTGATAAGCAGCCGAGAAACAGAGCAAAAACTGCTAAAATGTACGAACCAAAGACAGTACATAATAACATTAACATCAAAGCTTGTGGTCTACCACACTGACACCTTGTTCAGTAATTTTATATGTACTAACAATAATCACTCCATAACTTCAATCATCCATCACATATTGAAAGTTTCAACAAATATATTTTTAAATAATTACGTTAAACTGAAAAACAACCATCTAAATGAAACTAAAAAGAAGAAACGGAAACTTAGTACATTAAAAGGAGGTTAGTATTAGATTACGCAAGTGTTATTAGTTTTTAACTTTTTGAATAGGTATTTAAATATTTTAACTTTTCGGATTTTAGCAATTTTCGGATTTGTTTTTGCAATAAATTCTTTGCTTTCTACATAGATTTAATAAAATGGTAACTACATAAATAGCTATATTGTATCCGAAATTAGTTAAGTACAACCTATTTGCATGTTGCTGATTTTTCGTGCATATGAAATTTAAAAAGAATTCCATTATATAAGTGCGTTTAGTTTTAATTCCAAGCTTATTAACATAGAATGTAAATAATGTAAATATGCCGGCTGATTTGATATGACATCCTTAAGATAATTTTGCTACCTAAAATATGATTTCATCTATCTTACAATATTTGTATTAGGCCCCTACAAAATAAATAGGTAGTCAATATTTATTGTAAAATTATCGATTGTAAAATTAACACGATAAATATTATATTTTAATAAAAGTTCCCTACTGAGTTTCTTGCCCATTCTTCTCAGTAAGGAGTAATCGAATGGGATTTTAAGAGGTTGTTTTACTGATTAATAACTACATTATATTGGATCCATCTAAATTAATGCATGACATTTATTAATCTCACATACATTTAATATTTTATAAAAACTAAATTATTTCCTTTGTATCCTAATTCATCGTGCCCCTTTACAAAGCGCTATAGTAAGAGCGCCAGACGATCGCCTGGTCGCTGTGACGTCACGCGGCCACATGGCAGGCCTTTCCCAGTATAGTAGTAGGTGTTGGATCTACCCGCAACGATAATCCAAAAACAATACGACAACACAATGCCCAAAATGCGACGATCATATTTGAAAGTCATTGGGACAGCCGACCGATTACAGGTAGCGCCATAAATCAGTTTTAAAGACAGAAAAAAGTGGACTAACTCTTTATAGTAAGTTCGAGGTACCAACTTATACTGGCTTTTCATACAAATATTAAGATGAACCAGTAATAAGTTGAACCCTACAGTAAGTAAGTAAGTAAAAACACTACACCTTTACTACTCGTCTATTCAATACCATATTTTCGTCCACTGCTGCTTTTGTTTGGTGTGTGTATCAAAAATTCTAACGCAATATGTTAATGTACAGCATAAAGCACTACTGTCTGAAAGGGTGTTCATTTTTTTTGTCAGTGGGCAAATAAGGGTTGTTTGTTTAGGCTCTTGTGTTATTTTATTATGTTTTATTGCTATCATTATAATGATTGTGGGTGTATGTAAAAGATTATGGTTTTATTGGAGCTATTCCGATGTGTCTAGTTGTGAATGGCATCATTTTATGTCTGTTTTTTTTAATGGCGTTCTCTTGAGTCGAGATGTATTTTGCCAATGTCAGAGTGACGTGTTCGCTCAAAAAATTTTGTCATTCTATCTCCGTATTGTGCTAGATACCTGTGACGTTTGACAGATCGAAACTAAAAGAGAAGTAAACAAAGGAAAATGGACCTTGTGCCATAGCATTTGCCCCTAGACTTAAAATATACTATAGTCTGTAAGTTTAGTTACTTATCTTTTTGTTAACAAATTCTGTATAAAACTGACAGCTCAGAAGTGTCACTTTCAAAGTTTGTTTACAAAAAGATAAGTACCTAAACTTACAGACTATACAGTTATTTGCCCGAAGCTGACAAATGCTAAGAATTGGCTAGTTTCCTGGGTCATTAAAAAAATATAACAATTGTACACTTAAAATTATTGTCCAAAAATACTACGGACTTCATCCATAATTTTTCGAAATATTTAAAGTTTGAATTAATTAACAGAAAAATAATATAAAAGTAAGTGTTTTGACGCCGTTCAAATACTTACGGCGTGACGTCGTCGTTCTTCTAGTTCTTCAAACGAAATACCTTTTAAAAAGTAGCCCATTTGACCTGTCAGGAAACAATTTCTAGTGATCTAGCTAGATTAAGTAAAATTCCATGCAAGGCCAGCGGCAAAGGGTTAGCCACATCACAGGATGTCAAACTGAATGAGACGTCCCACCGGGGGCTTAGGGGGTCCCCGCTATTGTCTAAGACCGTAAGACCATACGGATTAAGGTCTAAAAGGGGATTATGTCCGAAGAGACAAGATCTAGGTGGTAGCTGGAAATGTGATTAATAGTTGGGAAGTACGTGAAGCTTGGATTACCACCAGGTATACTAAACTCCGTAAAAATTTGCTTGATACTTGTGACGTTTGACAGATCCATACTTAAAGAAAAGTAAACAAAGGAAAATTTTGTAATTTTGTATGGGAGGACCAAAATTTTTTCTCATATTTCGACCTATGTTCCTTGGGAAAAGTAGTTCAGTGTCATGGGCTAGTTCACCTTTTAAAATATTTGCAGTTATTTTTTTTACATCCTGTAATACACTTATTTATTATGGTAGATGGTACCTATGTATCCCAGCGGTCTGTCAGATTTATACTAGACACGTCACTACACTACCCATACTAAAACCGCACTCGACGGACGACACTGCGCTAGCCCTACGTCGGCAACGGTTGAACGGTTTTAGTATGGGGATAGACATTTCTATTATGGATCTGCCAGACCACTGCGATGTTTTAGCGCTCCGTCGTGCGTTAAATATGCAATCCGCCTCAAGTGACCAAGATATGTTCCATGTAGAGCATAAGACCTCCTTTGTCAGTTGGTAATCACCATTTTTCTAAAGTACGGGTAAAACCGCGGGACGGACCGCTAGTTTCTTATAATCGCATTCTTTTACGATAAACCATATCAGAGGTCGCGGGTCACGAACGGTCTTGTTTCAGTTTTATCTTCTGTTATCTCGACCTTGGGTTACTGTACCAGTTTTCTTAGAAAAACAATCATTTAAGTGTTATTTTTTAGAATTAGTTTGGCATTCCTAATATTTTTGGTTTTTTACATACATGCATATATCACGCCTTTACTGTAGATTTACGGTCGCTATCGCCACGTTTGTCATTTTTTGAGGATTGTTTTCCAAGGTTGTTTCAGAAAACATGTGTATCGCTATGGTGAAAAGTTGTCAGCCTGTCGCCTAAAATTGCAATACACATGATACCCTCAAGTCCCTTAGTCAGCTCTTACGACACCCGCGGGAAGGATGTGGGGTGATGCTATTCTAAGCAAGCATCACACAGCTTGGGTATTTAGTTGGCTCATTTCAAGCGAGGACATTTTTTTGCAAATTGTTGCTACTACTTTTATGTAAGTTTCTTTGATTTTGCAAAGAAAAACTACCAAAAACCTGCAATTGATCATTCTCAAAAAAATTCTCTGGGTCGTTGGAAAAAAAATCTGGACGATTTCTTTTTAAGTTATTATATTTAAGTTAAACAAAATACTTTTTAATAGTCATGCATTCCTTAGTCCACCTGAGCCGCGTTTACACTAGGTTCATGTAATTATTGTAAGTACTTAAGTATCCTACATTTTTCTCTTTTTTACAATGACTAATACTTGACCATCAAAAAGATAAATGTAAAATTTACTACTTTGAATGATTTGAGTTTGAGTTTGAGCTTACGGTTAAAATGTCATCATAGTTATAAAAAACGCTAGACACGCGTTTAATTTGCGTTTCACATTTTGTGGTAAGGCCCGATAACTTTATAGAGAACTAGAACATTACTAAATAAGTCGAATCAGTAAAAGGGTCTAAAAGGACTCTACATTCACTTCAACAAACACATTAGATTCGCACACGTGTACCTTACCCCACACATACACGGCACTAGTTTACCCAGGTGAACGCGCCACAATAGCCAGTATGCATTCGCTTTGTCAACACAACGCTTGCAATCCATTGCTTGCTGGCCAGTAAGCTAAGAAAATGCAAAGCGTACGCAGCGCGCAATGTCACCGCAATGCACTCGGCTGCGCTTGGGCATACTTCCGCGCGATTCTGCGCGCCTGGTACCTCGTTCTAGGAGTTTGTCTAGGATTTGTCTAGTATTTCCATTTGCTATATGGATTTGCTATTTTGTAACATATTTTCCACATTCTTTTTAATAAGTTAGGTACCTATGTTTTTATCAGCTATTTTGATGTTAAATTTATCTAAAAACAACACTTAATCAACACTGCAACTAGCTACACAGACACTACAATCTTAATTATTAACAATTTTAATTTATATCACCAAACTCGCCTATAAACGTCCATAACCCCCATTTCAAAGTTAATTATTACATTAACGACCCTACGTTATCATAAGTTTATCAAAATATTTAAACAAATATAAGTATTAATAAATATATGACCGGAGATAATTATTATTATTATTATGTATTATTAGCCACTGTCGTCCCACTGCAGGGCAAAGGCCTAAATGAATATATGACCGGAGATAATATTATAAAAATATTCCTTAAATGTTTTTTTTTACGCTAAATATCTGTGCAAACCACAGATGTGCAAATTGCAACTTGCTACAATATCTTGTGTAGGTATAGTAAAAGTACGGTACGTACGTATGTGCATATATTTTGATACCCTGGTGTCAGAGTTTGTTAACCACCTACATCACCATTCTCCTTGCTGCCTTATCGCGTTCTCGGTCGGGGTCGGCTACCTAACCTAGGGGGTTTGACGTGAAACCAAGTTTTTACACAGAGCGACTGCCATCTGACCTCTGCAACCCGTAAGCTAAACTGGCCCAAATCCTAGGTTAAATCACATTCAAATATCTGAATTCAAACTTTATTTGAATGTGGCTTTCCTCACGATGTTTTTTCTTCACCGTAAGAGCAGTCGGTAAATGTACATGAGCAAAAACACATTGGTACACAGTGGGGATCGAACTCGGGTCTCACGATCGTAAGACCGGTGTCATAACCACTTGGCCACTGACGCTCAACCGCCTACTTCAACCAGCGAGACCAATTCTTAATCTAGGACTTCAAGTAACCGGTCTAGACTAGCTTAAGTCTAGGTAGCACAAATGTAAGCCACCTGCGCAGTGTAGTCATATCGGTGGCATTTTGACAGGTCGCACCGGTCGCAGAATGACGTACGAACATAAATCATAGATATCTTCTCAGGAGTCACTTTGGACCGAGCCTTGGAAGTAAGCAGATATAAGTACTTAATAATAATTGTTTGATTTCTGAACTAGAATCTAGGCAACTGTCCATCCTGATCCAACGTTCTATTAATAAGTAAGTATTTAATTTTTAAGTATCAGCAATTTTGTCATCCAGTATCAATCCGATTTTCTCATCCAGTATTTACTCTGAATTGAAAACAAAATCTGTGAATATTGGTTATTCTACAAGTTTTTAGTACAACTGGGCCAAACTTATTTCGTACTAGCGGCCTGCCCCAGCGGCTGCGCCTGCTTTAACTCATTTTCCCGTGGAAATAAGGATTTTTCCCGGCAAGTATTACACATAAAAACCTTCCTTTTGAATCACTCTATCTATTTAAAGACCTGCATCGAAATCCGTTGCGTAGTTTTAAAGATTTAAGCATACATACAGACAGACACGAGAAGCGACTTTGCTTTATACTATGTAGTGATTTTTGCCAAGCTAATTCACCTATGGGCTAAATATGCCTTACGTACACATATTTGAAATCTTATAATGTAGTTCTTCATTTTCTAGCAAGCTAGATTCTATTCCATTATATTTTATGCACCTGTCTACCACAGTCTACTAATCAATTATTCGCCTGTCGTATAACTCCTGCTATCTGCCCCACTCTACTCTGTCCACCATCAGTCTTACAAGTTATGATATTTCTTTATCATCATACAGGGTGTAAGAGACGGTGTAACGAAAACTTTGCAGGCGTGATCAGACCATGGAACTGATAAACGACTAATTTGAAATGACCATCAAATATTTGTCAGACGTGACGATAAAGACCGTAATGTTACGGTCGTTAACCCTCTGCCTACCCCGCGAGGGATATAGGCATGATTTGTGTGTGTGTGTGTGTGTGTGTGTGTGTTTTCATCATTCATCATTCTCCTTGCCTTATACCGTTCTCTGTCGGGGTCGGCTACCTAACCTAGGGGATTTGACGTGGAACCAAGTTTTTCCACAGAGCGACTGCCAATAATTATGAAATTCAAATTAACACATTTCCTGCGAATCATTTGAATCGAGCCAAAAAGAAAAAGAAACAGATTTCAAATTACAAAATGTAGAGACTATCAAAGCGCGCTGGAGCGAAGAAAACGCGGGAAATAATTCCAAGTGTTCAAAGGCAAGTAAGTTCTCTGCAAAAGTTGCAGTTAAAGGCATATCCCACATCTAACGCACGGTGCTGCGCATATTTAGCGCATCCGTAACCCATGCGTCTGTCAGATCAGTCAGATGTAACGTAATTTCAAACCCATACTAAAAACTAATGTTGACGCCGCTACGACAAATGAATTTGCGTTGTTTGACAGACGCATCTGTTGACGCTAGTTCATGAGTTGAACCTTTTCCCTTACGAAACTTACAGATGGCCTAAATAACGCTCCGTTGTGCGTTAAGTATGAGAACCTTTACCTTAATTCCTTTCCACCTGACGAGAAAATGTAAATTACAAACTATTAAAAGTTTCCCCCGCTTTTCAAATTGAACGAAAACGATTTGAATTTGGAACATTCAAAGAAATGACCACCTACGAATTCCATTAGCATTGAGGCTAGCTTTGCGCCTTTATTTCTTTTTTCTTTGGCAAAGCAAGCTAAAGCCCAAATGAATTTAGTCCACCGATCGTCCCTGCAGATAACGCGAGTCTCCACAAAGTTTAATCGATTTACGTCACGATTACAGTCCCCGAGCCGAGAATTAAATCGGATTCTCACATTTTATTCGACTCTCCAATCTATGCGAAATCGAACATTTTCCCAAGAAAAGCCAATGTACACATTAATTTCCGTAGCTTGCCGTAGCGCCTTGATCGCATAAATACACGGAAATTTAAAATTGGAACGTTGATTCGAGTAAATTGATTCCCTGCCTAGACATCGGAAGAGCGAAAATGCAGCAAGCGAACGTTTTTAAGGTAATATTATTGAAACGTTTTCCTAATTTGTAAAGAGGCGAGAGGATTCGACCGTGCAATTATTTTTTCATCGACGGAAAGCTTCGTCTGAAAGCTCGAGGAAAATTGGCGGTCGGGAACCTCGGGAAATACGCGTGGCGCCATCTAGTTGTGTGCGGCGAGGCGTCGCGTGACGGCCCGCCCCTTCACCCCCGCCCACCGCACGCCGCTCCCCCCGCCATTCCGTTCATTCACTCGCTCAGTCCCTCTCCGCGCGTCGCCGCGGAACCACGCGTCTTGATCGCGTTCCGTTACGAGTAAACGCCGGTATCATTGTTTCCACCATTCGCTCAGCTGATCAGTGAATAAAGTTCCAAACGAAAACACGACAAACCTGACTTCTATACAGCAGTATATCAGTGCAGTGACTTTAAAACGTGGGGAGGTATCAAAAATATCTCCCAAGTGTAAAAATAAGCGTCGCCGTGTGTACAGTTCCCGGCGTGACTGATCGATACTTTTAAATGATAACATGGATTCAATTACAACGTGTTTGAAGAGGAGATAATGTGCTCTGTGTTTCTGGTGGCTGTGATTACGTTTCGATTCACGACGGTGAGTGTTATCTACTATTGATTCCGTGTAGGTATATTTACGCGCGCTATCTGCCTGGATTTGTTTTCAGGCGATAATTGCTGGCTGATGGATGAGATATTGTTGTGGAATTAGTTGCATTATCTATCATTATCAATGCACGCGGCAGCCATATTTTCTTATTTTTGGTAAATTCTGAAAGTGGAACGAAACGGCTTTGTTCCATTTTTAATCTTAATTTTCTTTCTACCTGCACTTCATTCAAACTAATATACCTACCTACGAATAGATTCATATTACCTATCTCGTATTTGACAGGTGTGCCCTCTTAATTCCTGATAATTAATTAATTATAATACCTCATTCAATTTAATTAAACACACTATCTACTTGGAGGAATTAAAGGGAATTAGTTTTATAAAAATAATTATGATTATTGTAAATCCGAAGTCTTAGGTAGAAAACTTCGGTAGATTTTTGTTTGTTATTACTGCCTATGAAGTAGGTAGGTAAAAGATTAAGATTATAGTTAGGTACTATTACAATCCAGGAAAAAAATAAGTAATTATTATAATCCTCGATATTTTTCTTAAATCAATATATTATTAATCGTCCAACGACTTGGCGCACGGTCGTGCCCCCGCCAAGACGATCACTACTTACGTGCGTTTTCTCCAAGTCCAAGTTGTCTGTCTGTCTAGAATGCCCATATTCTACCAGTCATAAAACCTACTTCAATAATCTGTCAGTAAGTAGGTATATCTTCAACTAGCGACCTGCCCCAGCGGCTGCGCCCGCTGCAACTCATTTTCCCGTGGGAATAAGAATTTTTCCCGGCAAGTATTATACATAAAACCCTTCCTCTTCAATCACCCTATCTATTAAAAAACCTGCATCTAAACCCGTTGTGTAGTTTTAAAGATTCAAGCAAAATATACAGACAGACGCGAAAAACGACTTTGCTTTATACTATGTAGGTATATAGTGAAGCGAATTAGTGACAGTAGTTTGCTCCTATCTTTTCCACAACAACGGCTACTCTAGCCAGTCTACCCTCCTAGACCTAGGTAGTGTATTATAGATATAACACCTATTAATTATATAAGGTGTAAAGAGAAAATATTTTATGGGTTGCATCAGCCCATTAAACTCAACAACTTTTCCAAAGAAACATAGTTCGAAATATAAAAAAAAATTGCTGCTCCCATACAAATCAATTAGACTTGGTCGGTTAGTAATTTTGTATTGGAGGTACAAAATATTTTTCGTAATTCGACTTATTTTTCTTGGGGAAACTTTTTCAGTTTCATGGGCTGATTTATTCCTTATAATATATGCAGCATTTTTTTTTAACACCCTGTATAGTACTCCCACTATTATCCATTCTTACGAATAGAGACCGTCAGACTGTCGTATTTATTCCAGAATTCTCCTAAGAACTATCCATACCTAGGTATCACACCTGTACAGTATTTTCTACCCGCATCTCCCAGCTACCGGCAGGTCTCAGCCGATGCACTTTCTCATTTGCATGTCGAAAATAGCTCACACCGGCCTGAGTCACGGCTTTATTTACGACCGGGACTGTACTTTCTTCTGCACAGGGCCGGACGCAGGGATTTGGCGCCCCTATTGAAAAATATTGGGACTCTAAATGGAAAACTATTTGTATTATTTATTTTAATAATAACGTATACTCTTGAAATATGTAAATTATCATAATTGAATAAAGGCAATTGTTAAAATTATTAGGTGAGAAAAGTTAGGGACAGTTATAAAACATAAATTAGGTATGTACGAAACTTAAAACTAAAATTAACATATTCTTTTGGTTACTTCACATATTAATCCAAAAGAGCAAATATTGTCAATTTGCTGAAATACATATAAATAAACATACTACCATTTATATTTAAAAAATTCAGTTATTCAAATAGACACTGATTTTATGTCGCTGTTTCAACCAGTATGCACGCATAAATTATAGGTATCTATTGCCAACAAAAATTATGTAAACGTGTAACGTGTTATGCTATATCTTCCGCATGTAAATTTAATTCTATCGAAAAGTTTTAAACTTAATTTATTAGCCACGAGTCAAATATTTAACGAAACATTTCGTAATTTTGTATAATTTATTGTCATTGTCATTTCGCGTAATCGTATTATATTAGTAGGTATCATAATTATCAAGTAAATTATGAAAATACACATGTATCTGTTTACTTTTTGTATTGTATCATGTATATCACTACATAGAATAAAGCAAAGTCGCTTTTCGCGTCTGTCTGTATGTATGTTTGCTTAAATCTTTAAAACTACACAACAGAATTTCATGCAGGTATTTTTAATAGATATAATGATTTAAGAGGAAGGTTTTTATACTTGCCGGATAAAATCCTTATTCCCGCAGGAAAATCGTTCGTCTATTTATATTTCTAAAGTAGGAAATCGCACCCATTTATGTATCCAACGTAACGAACGTTTCCTTAAAACCAGTATAGGTGTTGCTGTCTCGGGCCCCGGTCGACCGACGACCGAACGAACTTTATTGTTATTGGCGACGCGGACGCTGCGGCGACGGCGGAATGTGTGTTTTACAGCACGAAGGACCTATTAAAGCTTAACTGGAATTCTAAACGTGCAGAATGATAGAAAACCATTTTGTTCTGTTATAATCTTCTAAATGTATCACTTCTTCCTAGTTTGACTTCTGTAATCACTCTGATCACGACTTTCCTCTTCTCTAGATCTCTCTATCCCATTAATGCAACATGAAACCCATGACACACATAACAATAATTCTTCTCATAACGTTCTGCGTAAACGCCAAGCCTTGTTCTTTAAAGGCTTTAAGATAGCGATAATAGCCGTAATATATTCAACATTAAATGGCTCCTTAAGTCGTGCGTTTATAAGATTACTACGGAACTTCGAAAATATTTTCCTATCGACCGTAATGCACAGTACATAATGTGTGTTAACGCTCGCGAAGGCGTTAGAAAATCTGAGTATGTTTACAATAATCATTACATTGCTCATCCGTGTGTTTGTATTCGCGATGTAGCGTGGGCGCGATGGTGAAAACATCTCATAAAGCAGTCTAATCGTACAAGTAACTGTGTAAACACGAAAAAACACTGTCGAAACATAGCGGGAACCGTTAAACACTGTTTCACATTCTCTAACACCTTCTAATTACAGGTAAAACGCATTAAATATAATTAGTGCTTATTTGAGCGGATATAAACGCTGGGTTCGTCGGCCGGCGCGCGGTGGGCTGCCGTGTTTGCCCGTCGCGGGATCACACGCACGATTCACGCGCGGACAATGCTTGTTTGTTTCCCTCGCGAGCTGCCTATTTACAAACTTGAACGAGCATAAATTATTTTTGACTCGTGTGTCAATATTTCAGTACCTGGTTGACCGAGCTAAGCTTGGATTTATCGCCCCCAAAACGTATTTTGTTAAGATTCAGAGTGATTTCTGGAAAATAAAACCTAGCTAGATCGATTTATCGTCCCCGAATCGCCCTATTATATGTGTTTGCAAGAAAATTGTTGGAGCCGTTTCCGAGATCCCGATTAGATTATATCTGTTGCCTATGTAGCGGGTTTTCGTAGTCGTAGCTAACGCTTTTGGCATTTTGTTGTCTATTGTCGTATCTACAGAATTATTCATTCAAATCCTATTTGTACGTCTCTCGCTAGCTCCAACTCTTTGCAAAGCTGAACTTGTACGGTAAGCTGAGGTACAATCGCAGTCAAAATAGTTTCATCTCAGGTATCCGATGTCTATGTAGATAATGCCTGCATGCCACACGAGCGACTATTAACAATATTAACGAGCGGAGTCATGCTCGCCCGCTGCGCTACCGTCCGCCGTTTATCAAATTATAAATACACACGCCCACCCATCGTCTTACCCGAGCCCTTTTAACTAAACTACCAACTTTTTCTAAATTTGGTATGTCAATAACGTACGTTATTGAATTTAAAAATCGTAAAATAAATACAGTTTATAGACTATAAATAAAACTGTATATCTTGATTTTATTTATAATCTTTTACATCTGTAACGTAATTGATATACGTTATGAGCGTTATTATAACATGTGTAATGTGAATTTGATTTCATCACGCAACCATAAGAAAATCATAAAGATATGCGTTATAAACACGACTAATTTAGATTACAGAATGCGGGAAACGTGGCTTCCGAGATAAACCTAAATCTTGGCTTCACTATTTATCTTAACAAACCATATTGACAGTGTGTAGTGGGTTAAGAAAACACGGTGTTGTAACAAAGACAACAAAACGAACTTTGGTTAGAGTTGAATGTTGGCTGCCCACCAACCGAGCTATGTCTGTCTTGATAGTAATCCGACGTGAATGGTATCGGAGTCGCCGTGTTCCGCAGTTTCAATATAGCATTGGCAAGCCATCAACCCTAGATAACTGTTTAGTATTGGCCGAAGTTATTCTGGTTAGGGCTGAGATGTATAACGTGCCTCGAAGTTATATTAAGAGAATGTTGAAGTTTCTCCATAAACTAACTCACGTAAGCAGAGCTCTGGCTTACAGCGAGACGTGTTCCGAATAACTGAGACTGAACCTGATGAATAAATCCCAAAAGCTTTAGCCTTAAATAACGAATCAGTTTGATTAGTTAAAGGGCTAATACAAGCCTGTTATTATCAGGCGTGACTAAATCCAACAAAGATTTTGCCTCATAAAAATTAATACCAATTGATGCGAGCCACAAACCCATTTAGTATGAAGACAGTAGCAAAGTGAATTAACAGCGGCCATTCATCAGCTCATGATCGTATAGATAGTTGGATAATATAACTTGTTATTACAAGACAAGTGGATGAGCCACAACACGTGCACCACTCGCACAATGAGTGTTTGTAAAATATTTGACTTGTTCATACACCCGTAGAGTCCTAGTTAAACAAACCGAGCTCTACTTATGTTTTATTCATAATAAGACTACTTATGATTAACAACCGGTATAATGAGGTACCCAAGTAAAATTAAAACACGCATAACGCAAATGCAGAAAATTTCCATAACATTATTTGAATAACAAATGAGTTGTAGGTGACGCTTGTGACACATCCTGGGGACTCATAAAAGAAAATAGAGCGATTTTGCAATTACAGTCACCCAATTAGATACAACAGCAAGTTTTGAGAATAAGTTATCCTTTGAAGTTGCGATAAAGAGTTATATCGCGACAGAAATGATGGATTGCAGTTTCGGATTAAAGTCGGCGGATTAACTACAAACTTCATTTGCAACTACACCAGTTTATATCGCGCCCTAGTAAAGGAGGAAATTATCGCTCACAGGGATTAATGATTCGATAAAGTATACCGACGGTTATAGTTATGTTTAAATATCTACCGACTTTTGTCGGTTGGTTTGTAAGACACAAGTTTAGGTAATAATTTTAAAATGGTACCGGTAACAGTGGTACAACTGTGTCACCGTTTATCGGCATTATCGGTACGGAGCAATATCAATAAATCATCGAGTCGATAACGTCCAGTAATTACATAGCGCTGTGATCGATCACTAGTATCGACTGTCTACTGTCGCGTATACGTATACCGTACCGATGCATGCCTTGTTCGTAACAGATAGACTGGTGTAAAATTGTGTACAAGCGAGTGAAGTGGCGTTCTAAGTTTAAAACTTTCGGCTTGTAATTTGCAGTAAGAAAACTCGGTAAGCTTAGCTTTGAAAGCTCAAAGTAGTTTAGACTTTAGTCTCGCTAACAAAGTAAACCAATACAATTTGATACAATTTAAAGCACTTCAAAGATATAATGTAGATGTTGCGTTGCTTATACACAAAACGCCCCTTGGTCTACGACAAACAAACTAATAATACTGCAGTGCGCAATCTCCATTGAAGTACTTCATAAAGAAACAATAACAATAAACAACAAAGCTTCAGACGCTTGAAATAAAGAACAAAAGAGAAAAATAAATACAAGTTCAGAACTTTAATGGCTTTTCTTCGCGCAAGTACTTTTAACTAAGTAAAGTAGACTGGTATCGGTGAGTTTCGGCTCGATATTTTCTTGTTATCTACGCTATCTGCAATCTGGTTACACACTATGGCTTGTACCGATATACTCTTGCTTTACACGTAATCAGCGTGTTTTTGCATGATATTCGAGCATTTTAGTATTTGCTGTTTAGATTACACAGCTAGATTTCGGATTATCTATCTTCTTTACGTATCTCAACTTACCGCACAAATAATGTTTCACCAAATCTTCTAGAAAAATCTGAGCTTAGCATTACGCTATCTGCCGCGGATTTATCCAAGGCTGCGCAAGTTTTATGATCGCTGGCGATATTGTACGAAAACATAAATAAAGCGTTATATTTATATTGGGTTTACTCAGCCCTACTTTAGTGTATTTTATTGTATACAATAGCTTTGACTCAATTTAGTGGCGTTATAAATTCGGTTTGAGATTTAGCAAGCATTCTGTAATGTCCAAATATTCCGCGCCAACGCTGCATGCAGCGTGTTCGCCATTAACCAAGATGCGTTTCTCAAAGGTACTCGAAAATAGTTCATCGGTGGCCGCACTAAGGGACGAATTTGGCACCCCCGCGGACCCGGATCGATTATTTGAACAAACAAGCCGGGCAATAAATCATGCGCTCCCGTTTACCTGCGAGGGGTCGATACGAAAAAAGCCCCTTGAAACAAAAGGGAGTGTGACATTTCTAACGTTTGCAGGCGTTGCCGATATTTAAATGTCGTACTGACAGATCAAAGCGAATTTAAATTATAGTCTGTAAAATATAGGATCATACCTGTGACGTTTGTGATCTTGGAGCAAATGCTATGACATAAGGTCCATTTTCCTAGTAAACAAAGAAAAGTGGACCTTATGTCATAGCATTTGCTCCGAGTCACAGGGATCATCCTATATTATGCAGACTGTAGTTTGAAGGACTAATTTTATTCGGTATGCTAATTGTGCAAGTTGAGTTTGAATTAGATCCCTTCTGCCGTTAAAGTTCTAATTCTGTCAATGGATGCCCGTTTTATTAAGGCGATTAGCATTATTGTCTTGCATCTTATTAAATAAACATTATAATTAGTTTTAGACGTTTATCGACGTGTAGTGTTAATTAACAAATTGTAAATTATGCAGATTTAATTGGGTTACGGTTTGGATAAATAATATAAGCAGCCAGGTGTTCATTTTTGATTCGGATGTTTATATCAGGTAAGTAGACAACTTTTTTTCTTATATTGGTAAGTCTTTTAATACTGGAGCATTATTTAGTCGCATTCCTATTCCTAGGTTCCTATATTTTCTAGCTCTAGCCCTATTGAAACAATCACTAACGCAATATAACAAACAAGAACATTCATAAATCACTGCCAAATCGTGATTGTGTATCGTGTTCCGAGAAAGGCCTCTATCCATAATATAATTTGCAAACAGCCTGCTTTATTCCGTCGTTTGCCTACTTGCCTGAGTCTTTTCTCATTGTGTTGTCTTTGCTTCAGAGACCGTTAGCCAGTTAGCTATTGTCGCGCCAGCAGAGAGACAAGCGATTAAAAACAAAGGACCCGGCAAAAAGTCACCAGTCGTATTTGTCATAATAAAATTTGCCATTATTTTTGCAAAGGTTCTTTTCGTTGACAAAAAGGAAAATGCAATGAAGCATGTTTGCGAATGGTGTTCTAAAAGGTTTTTGTACTTGTGGCACTGTTTACTGAAGCGCTGAATGAATCCCTTTTTAAATACATATATACACTCTCATATCCCTTTGAATTACACATTAAAATGGTATATCCCACCTTAGGTAAGATAAAGCTAGCTATTCCATTTTATAATAACATTTTAAACACACATCAAGAAACACATAACAGTATTCGTAGCTACTTCAAACAACGAATGCCTTTCACGGCAGGCAAAGGGCCGCTCCCTTACAGCCAATGTTGTTCTAAGCTTCGTACTGGCAAGCTAGCTCGCGTAGAGTAATCCTCGCGGCGCGGTCGTCCTCTGCCGGATATCCGTAAATCTCTAGATGCCAGCCAATCTGGATGCTGGGGATATTCAAAATGGACGCACGGATTTACTGTAAAATCCAGACTGCATAGTTCTTAATTGTAACTTTTCGTTCACAGCTGCTAAGTCTTGGCATAAATCTTGTAACTCGATATGCATACAAATAAAATAATAAACGTCCAAGAAATAAACTTGGAGGACACAATATAAAGAATTGAAAAAGGATCGCGGACATAAAGACACAGTAGGGGGCGATAAAGGCGACACATAAATTAACCAACTCCGTAAAGGTCTGGGCCTTTGTAAAATAAGCTTGTACGTATCTAGATGTATAGCCGGGTAAAGTTACCAACTGACCAAACACTTCGTCAGGGGAATCCGAAGGCAGCCTGCTTATCTATCTGGGCATCTCCATAAAGGTGAAATCGCCTAAATTTTATTCAACTTGGTTCAAAACATGAAAGTTAGCGGAACTTACAGACATATAGTTCAAAAAGTTTTTTTATGTAGATAACAAAATAAAGATAATGTTGCTGAGATTTGTAATTTAGCAATGGTTGAAGTGAACGAGAGGAGCTTTACGGATATCTTCCGGGCATCCTCAGCAGTAGCTCGCCGGGTCTCTTACATCAAACGCAAGTTTGCTTTGTCGAGCGTAAAATTGGCGGGGGCAAGAAAACGTTGACCCAATTGCGTGATTACGAGTCCCTGCTGCCTCCAACGCTCCCAACTTCCAACCCGACGTGCCCATACCGACGGTCCCGCAATTAATGGCTATTTTGCCAACGCTCCCGATCGCTTCAAACTATGCCTGATTGCCGCGATAAATTATATAACTAAGTTTCCGAACTCGGTTTTCGCTGACTAATTTATACAGCGGTCGAAGTTTACTCTCCTGCGAGTGGTAAAACTTGGCAGGAATTTCTTCGCGGGTTTCGGAAGCTTAGTTAAGGAAATTAATTATGATGTTGCAGGTAGGTTTGCATGTTCCCACATTTACTTAAATCCAGCTCGATAAGCTTTTTGCAACTCATCTTAATTCCGTTCGCAGTACTCATTTTGCACGCGATTTTGGATCAGCCCGCTCACATGATTTGCACTTCGCTTGGCATTAGCATATCTTCCCCTATCGAATGTAAATCTACAAATCCGCTCTATGAGTACGGCGCACGTGTTACGATTCTTGTTTTCGCTGTGTATGTCCAATTGGATCAAGCAAGTCGAGCGCACACGCACTTCCCGCGATCAAACGCGCCGGGGTATCGCCCTAGTTATAGTTTACTTAATAATCCACCAGTAAACATAATCCACCAGGAACTAGGTATTTTGTAGCTCATAATTTGTTATTATTATATTCTATTACATAGTAAATATCGTTTCACATCACAGGGTACGGATCCAGGCCTTAAGGATCTCTAAATAAACTATCCTTAATGCCTGATAGTATCAATAAGGTTCCAATTGTACCAACCTTTTCGTTTGTTTGTACTTCTTTGTATTTGTTTTGTTGTCCAATAAAGTATATTTTGATTTGATTTAATACGGATATGGTTTAAGTTTATGAACTTGGTTATCGGATGGGTAAACAGTTCTATTTCAGGAATTTAGTTAAAACGAAATTTGAACTATCTTGACAATATTCATGTAACTTGATTAATATTGTATGTAGTACCTAATAAATCAAGTGCTACATCGCAACTTACGTGCTTAATAAGAAGTACTTATTCGCTGAATTTTGAGCGTACATAGACAGGTCGTTATTGAGATTAGAATTCATATTATAAGAACATAAGACAATGCCATCTTTCCAGACAATTACTCCAGTATAAAAACAGTAAACACGATAATATATCAAACTCAATATTACAATAGGGCGCTATAAGAAAACATTACCGTGCGAGATATTAATCACGTAACCACTGAGCAAACGCAATTAGCCGCCGAGAATAGCCGCGGTGAGTCACTAGTGCAGATAACGTTAACAATACGCTCTCACAACGCTTGCTGCCTTTGTGGCCTAGCGGTGTGAGATTTGCTCTCAAAATCCAAATGTTCTAGTTCAGTTCTCTGGAGACACAAAGTTGATATTTGTCAATTTATTGTTTCCAGTTTAATTAGGATATTGTAAGCTGAACGATCTGTTTATTTGTAGAAAACATTTTATCATGCTTCCAAGGACATATCCGACGGGGTTGCTGTACACTAACGATCATATCGATGGTGGACATGGCTGTTTTTACACAAGATCTTTACGGCAAAGCCTACATCCTATAAGATTTACCTAGCTGGTTGGAAAACTGACAGCAAATCAAATCAATTTCTTGTTTAGTGGCGTTCTGACAGCAGGTCGTTCGTCAATTCAGTGTCCGATTTGAAATGATGTGCAGATAATGTAAGCAATGCCCTCACACAACGCTAACCAGGGAAACAAGAATGGAGCTTATGCATTGTAGGCACGTAACACTTGTATAGGAAAATTGTTCATTCAGAAGGTGTTTTATCGAAGCTATTGAAAAGGGCTTCAATAAAAATACGCAACAACAATTACGTACATATTCATAGCTACTTATGTCTGTTCTTTGCATTATTTTCATTGAAAAAAATATATAAAAAATGTAATATTGGTTTCAACTCAAATCTATTAATTTGGTGGCTCCAAAGTTCGGTAACTTTGGAGCCCCCAACGCAAATATTGTAAGAACCTGGTACATTATGCTTTTAAAAAGGGGCGCCATTTTCCCCAAGTCCATACCTGTGACTCTTGAAGTAACTGACCGCATATCAAATGGGCGAATGAATAAAAATAAGGAGACGAGCCATCTGACCTCACGACAGTACATAAAAGCATCAATAAAATAAATAATTCACAAATGATCACGGAAACATATGAAGAAAAAATACTTTTTCCACTTAGCCAAGCCTTATAAGCTTACGAAGACGTTTTCGCTAAGATATTGCAGAACTGTAAATGTACAACGAAATTCACTCGATTTTATGTCGAATAAAGAGTGAAAGTAATGCTCTAACAACGTCAAAAGCACAATAAAGGTGAAATCTGACCCACAAAATGACAATACAGTTTTACTGCCGTATCATCTCCTCATGGCGACGCTGAGTGGGGTTGTGTGAACTTATTGGGCATGTGTAGGGTTGCCAGAAAAACTAAATGAAAAGAAAATACAGGGTGTTAGGGACAGCGTCCCGAATACTAATAGGGTGCAAGCATGAAACTGAACAACTTTCCCCTAGGAACATTTGCCAGACAACGCCAAAAATTTCTGGCTTCCCATAGTAAATGCAGTCAGCTGATCGTGGTTTTGTATGGGAGGTCGAAAAATTTTTGACGGTTTCTGACATAATATGTTCCTAGGGGAAAGTTGTTCAGTTTCATGGAATATTAATTACATTAGTGTACTGAGGCTTTAAAGTTGTACCTTATTTTGTTGCATGCTACCAAACTTATTTCACCATGGCAACATCGTGACGTTCCTTTAGCTAAAACTTCTTACTTTTACGACAACCGTTTTTATATTGCGGACGATCCAAAGGTCTTGCAGTTTTATTGTGAGGAAAATTACTTGTTTGTGGTCAATTGTGTGAATTTCTGTGCAAAAAAATAAATATATTTAGCAAAGTTGAAATATGTGTACATGTTAATACCTACAAAATTATAATAGTAAAATTAAAATTTATTATTATACTAAGTCTGACAAATTTTATAGGGTCGTTCCAGATAAGTCGTGTATCACTATAGCGACAGGTTGTTAGGTGACGAGGTGATCACGACCGTAATATTACGGCCGTTAACGCTCTGCCTACCCCGCCAGGATAAAGGCGTGATTTGTGTGTGTTTATAATACGGTTAACAATGTCATCGTGTAAGTTAATTCATTTGTTTAATTTCAAAGTTCGTAACAGTTAAACAACTGAAACTTATTATAAACTTGAGCTTTAAAACTTGAAGCTAAGTTCAAGTGTTTCTCTCACTGTAAAGTGTGCTGTAAAGTTGTAAACAATTTAACTACAATGTTACACGATTTTCTCAGCGGGATCTTCTTTACCTTCTCTTCTATATAAAGGTGTTTCTTTACACTCACTTCCATTTATTTCGTTTTTATTTTATTGTATTAACGTATTTAATTATGATAAAACGTGGTTAGGAATAGAAAACATATAGATATTAAAGTCTGCATGCATAGGTTCTTCTTCGAGTCGATAACAACTAATATTTTATTGGACCAATATTTGGCCACGTTGATCGCCTGACTTTTGGTCTCCAGCAAGTCCTGCATACTGCAAGAGCTATGCATATCAAGTGTAAAAAAATATACAAATTGACTTGGTCGGCTGGTAATTTAGTATGGGAGGTCCATAATTTTTTTCATATTTTAACCTATGTTTCTTGGGAAAAGTTGTTCAGGTTCATAGGTTAGTTCACCCCTTAAAATATTTGCAGCAATTTTTTTTACACTCTGGAGATAAAAAAATATAGCAACGCTTCCTCTCCTACCCTAAGCACTTATGCTGGAGGCGAAAAAGAAACACGGAATGCATAATGCATACAGATGACCATTTCGAGACACCCTATCAACTAGTTATCACTTACGAACAGCTATGCATTAATATTGCATTGCATATGCCATGGGATAGAACCCGCAATACAATATCGTTAAAACCTGTTATTCGAAGAGTGACACTTTATAAAATAGCAATAGAGCTTGTGTCTTAGTGTTGTTTCTAGAAAACTATCGACAGAATTTTTAATAGCAGTTTTAAACGAAATCAATAATGTCGATAACTCGCTAGAAGACTGGGTCATTAATAAAATCCAAAAATACTACATACTCCACTTAAAGCTCTTCGAAATATTTAAAGTTTGAATTAATAAACAGAATAATAAAAAGTAAAAGTAAGTGTTTTGACGCGAGCCAAAGTAGAGAGACTAACGTCATCTCTTGGTATTTTCATACAAAATGTCGTTTTAAAAAGTAGCTCAACTGACCTGCCAGTCATCATGCCCATTTCTGAAATATTGAAATAATATTAAAATTATAACTAGATGCTTCTAGTTATTAGACGCCAAGAAATTTAACCGCTATTAACCGTTTTCCCTTAGCAAACAGCTTTTAAAATCACTCCAGCAGCTTCGGAGATTATCGATTATAAACAAAGAAAGCCAAATCTCTACTGTTTATTTAGAAAGTAAATATATACATTTTTAATATTATAACTTCTTTTTTTAATATTAAAAGTTAAACTATCGATAGTTGCAGCACTACTAAAAGAACGCGCTGGAAAGGACTGGTTTGGTCACCTGGTTGGACACTCGCATGCAAAACCGGGGATATTCTATATATTAAATCTTTATTGAGTCTTTCACTCTATAATATGAATTTAAAATCGAAATATTTAAACTGTCATTTTTAATAAATAATTATTCGCTCTCTCTATTTATTCCTAGTTTAGGTAATGGTCAAGCCACATAACTATTTTATAGAAGTGTACCTATTTGTATTAAAGTTTATTAAATCAAGGATTATCTTATAATTTATTTTATTAGCAGTATAATCAAGTAAAATATAATGTCACATTTTAAATTTCATAATTTTTACTTAATGTAGTTTTGATTCCTCAATTTAAGGGGGCGCCAAAAGTCTAAATAGTACCCTGGCTGAGATTGATTCATCTGTCTTCATCTAATTATCGTACCAACTTACTACTGCAAAGTGTACCTATACGTCTGCATGAGCCACGCCATTACTCCTTACAGGGTAGGCACAGCATTAACGGGCGCAGAAGTACGGCGCTGTAGCCACGTCTGACAAGTTTGAGAGCTATTTCAGAAAAATAATGTAGTACGTGTACAATATTTAAATAAAAAAATGTGCTTTAATAATATACATCTGTCCCTAGTACATTAGAAGTTATTAGTCAACTTATAGCTTCGAATAGTCTCTAGCGTGCTATTAATAAATCAGCTTAGATTAATTGCGTTGGAAAACTAGTCCTCCTTACCCAAGGAAATCTAGCTTCAGATGCGTAATGTAGGCTAACCACGTCTTAACCTATACCCACCCATCTATATACAAGGTGTAACTTTAAATGCGCAAAATCTCAGACACCCTCAATCAGTCCATAAAGCTGAACAACTTTACTCAAGGAACATAGGTAGTCTGAAATATGAAAAAGTGTTTTGGACCTCCCATACAAAATTATATACGGACCGAACAAGTAAATTTGTATTGAAGGTAGAAATATTTTTCTCAAATTTCAACCAATGTTTCTTGGGGAAGGTTGTTCAGTTTCATGGGCTGATTGAGGGTGTCTGAGGTTTTGCATATTTAAAGTTACACCTTGTATATGCTTGATCACATATCAGTTATTAAGCTTACGATATAAAACCTTATGATAAATACTTCGAAGCAATATAATGAAAGGAAGTCGTAATATTATTGCAGGAAATTTTATTATTATTTACGATTTCACGTTTCTATAAAAAGATTTACAAGTGGTTTGCAGTGTTTCGTCGTTTGTTGGGCTCTGGCCTAGTCTTGGTTATTAATTTATTGTAGGTAAAGAAACATTCCTATAACTTTCAAAACATCATTGTTTCATTAGTCTTTAATCGTGCTGTTTATAGATAGCCCTACAAGCTACCTATTTCAAAGGAAGCTCTGTGCAACAACATTCGACCGTAACAAAATGAGACTCGAACAATACCTACTACCTGTTTACCTCTGTCTACACTTTCGCATACACCGCTGCTCTATAAGCCAGTTAAAAACGCACCGCTGTTGAATGGCAAGCAATGGATTCTAAATTCGAATGGCAGTCGTTGATCGCAAGAGGAGTTTACGCCACGTGGTGCATGCTTTGCTCGTTTGTAGGTATTTTCATTAGTGCAGTAACGATAGTAGGGTGTGGTGCAACTTATGAACTGAAAAGTATAACAAATTAATAAAAATTGCGTAGATAGAAAAATTGGATGAAAGATGATGAAACGACTGCAAGTTTATTACATACATTAATAATAATGAAATGAATTAAACAACTTAACAAATGTATAACATAGATAAACAAAGAACACTTTGATTAATTCATGATTTGAGTGTTCTTTTTTGCACCGAAGTTCGGCACTGGCAGAAAACGCTTTTACAATAAATTCAAACTTGGAATCCTCCGCGTACTGGCCACTCAGTTTCAAATCGTCTAACTTATTACTTGCGGCAATATCTCGAGTCCATAAGCTTTTAAACAGTTGGCGTTCGTCCAGCAGCGGCAGGCGATCGGGCGTTGGGTGTCGGCCGTCAACCCTCGAACATGGTGTGCTATGCCGACCGATTGCCAGATCACATGTGGATTGTGAACTAGTTCTCTTCTCTTCTCTCTTTTCGTGTGGGACACCGAGTCGTCCAACGACACGAACATGAACCCTAGTGTCAGAATTTTTCAACCGCCTTCTGCAAGTAGCAGGCTTCTGACATGGTTGTGTAACGACCGCCGTCTAAGTAATCATAGACAGCAACCGGGACCTACAGCTTAACGTACCATCCGAAACACGGAACCATCTTTCTTACGGACAATCGGGTGGTTCAGCCCGCAATGTCTTAACTAGACTGGGAACAAATTTACAAAGTGATAAATATCGACTTTGTGAGTGACCCATCGAGAATCGAACCCAGAACCTTCTACGTCAAAGGCAGTCGCACTACCATTGCGCCACATCGGTCGCCAGTGATAAAAGATGAAAACACTATTTTATATTACTAGAAGTTTTCCTCCATTCATCAATCTTCATCAGCGTTTCAGAATGCACTTGAATGTAGATGGATGTCTTCCAATTCCAAGGTATATTTTTAAAATTACTAAAAATATGTACATACCTATCAGCAGGTAATTTACTCATTAGAAATGACTTCAAAAAGTAATTAACAATAGATAACTCGCTAGAAAAAGTTTGAAGCTCTTTGTTTTATTCATTTATTGAATTTGATACAAATAGTATTTCTACTAAGTATACTTTACGAAGTAATTGCATTCTTTACTTGTATTAAAGTGTTTAATTTCGATGGTATTTTTTTGATACGGGGCGGTAAAACTATTTTGTTCCGGGCCGGGGCGCAAAATTCCTGAATTCGCCCCTGTTGGAATATCAAACCACCATTAATTTATTGAGTGAAAGTATTTATTTATACGTATGGTTACATTGAACTAAGAACAAATAATTTAAGGATGTATTTTACTTATAAAACAACGAAAATATTTACGAAAGTAAGTTAGTACTTTTTCTAACACCTTTAATAACACCACTATACAGGGTGTAAGAGACGGTGTAATGAAAACTTTGCAGGCGTGCTCAGACCATGAAACTGAACAACTTCTTATATGGGGGCTATGTTGGGAAACGAAAAATTTTTCGACCTTCCATATAAAATTCCCGTTTAGCCGAGTTACTTTGTATCGGATCTCGAAAAAAATTTTTCGTTTCCCAACATAGCCCCCAAAGAAAAAGTTGTTCAATTTCATGGTCTGATCACGCCCGCAAAGTTCTCGTTACACCGTCTCTTACACCCTGTATTAACAGGATATTTTGCTGGGAATCAAGAAGTGAAGCATAAATCGTTGACAGTTCTAAGAACATGTTTAATTTTAAAACCAATCTGGGAACCTATAAGGCGTCTTTGTACGACTCAATCGCGCCTACTCGCGTCGGCGTGACAAACTCGCGCGCAGAAATCGACGCAGAAACACGTTCCAACCATAACAGGTCTACAACTATAGCTTACTTAATGACTACGCTGAATGGTCTTGTGATGCCGGCTTAGAATAGCATCACCCCATTTCTCAAGATTCAAGATTCAATCGTTTATTTCTAAGTAGATTCACTTCCAAGGTGATCTGGATGCTTACAACAAAAACTATTAGGAGGTTGGTAGGGATCGAGATAAGTAGTGGAAGAAGAGTGGGGAGGCCTTTGCCCAGCAGTGGGACAGTGTGTGCTCATAAACAATTTTTTTTTAAAACACTATTCACTAAATATCGCTGTAACTGGGACCATAACTGCGATACCGCGTCGTCGTACGCAGCGCAGCGCATAATAGGTACACGTTGATGCCAGGAACCAGGAAAACAACAACTATGGAAGAGTTTACAATTTCATACTTCCTATTTTGTATTTGTACTGTGCCCTGTGTTATGAAACTATAGAATACAAGATCAGGTTCGATTCCCGTTGGGTTGTGAAACGACCGCCGTCTAAGTGATCATAGTATAGACAGCAACCGGGACCTACGGCTTAACGTGCCATCCGAAACACGAAACCACCTTACTTACGGACAATCGGGTGGTTCAGCCCGCAATGTCCTAAACAGACTGGGAACAAATTCACAAAGTGATAAATATCAACTTTGTGAATGAGCTATTTACATAAACATAAAAGTGTCATCGATATAGGTACTCGATCCTCGTGCCACAAGAATTCAAAACATGACCCAAAAACCTGCGTCAAACGTAACAACACAACGTCGAGAGTTGTTTGTGAGTTACAAAAACAGAATGTATTACTCCCTCGGCGCATTCCGGCATAGTTGGTGTCAGCGCGAAACGCCAGCCATCCCAAAAAGCCAAACAAAAAGTTACGCCAAAGCAAAGTTAGGTGGTTCTTACACTAACCTACAACGGAGCGTTTTTTAGCGCATAGCGTTTGTCAGATCCAAGGTCAAACCCATCATACTAAAAACTGACGTTTATGCCGTTTCTACGCATGAACCTACGTCAGCGGATGCGTCTATCAAACAACGCTAGTTCATCCGTTGGTGCTGTGTTGACATTAGAATGGGGTAATAACGACTCGGTGTCCCACACGGGAAGAGAGAGTACGGGAAACTTGAAAATTCCTTACATCTGACAGAGGCATGCGTTACGTATGCGTTAAAAACGCGCAGCGTTGGGCGTTAGATGTGGGATTCGCGTTAGGAAGTTTCACATTTCCTTCCCCTGAGACTCCACGTCCACGCCGGTCGACGAACCTGCCCGGATTTAGTTCAGTACAACTTAAATAGTCGTATTTATATCCCCCGAACATGTGCCGGTAAATATGGACTGGTGATTGGCTGAATGGACAACGATTAAACCACAGACACATTAATCCGTTTATTGACGACGCAATTATGCCTAAAGTTAGTCCACCGCCCGGAGGCTTGATGAGCGAAATGTTCTTCGGTTTATGTAGAGCAAACGAACAAATACATGATAATGGTTGGTTGGATAACGGCCAAATGGAGGATATATGTTTAAGACTTAAAGTACAGTGAAGAAATGGGCCTGTCGCCGTATAAATCCGATGGGGCGTAAGCGTAATGGACAATCGTGTTCGCAGGATTTCGTGATCCAAATACAATGCTGCCAACTTACAAACACGAAGATTTATGTAACTTGCAAAGATGTTGGCTTGTTGAGCCGTATTTACACTAGGTTCATAAAATTGTTATAATAAATTAATTAAAAAATAGAAAAGTCTGTCCTATATTTCTCACTTTTTTAAAATGACTGATTTTGACGAACAAAAAGTTTAATGTAATGTTTACTACTTTGAAAGAAAAAATAATAAGAAATAATAATACTGTCGTTGTCGGATACAGGGTGTTAGGAAAAGTACTACGATCCTTTCAAGGGATGAACCAGCCCAAGAAACTGAACAAGCCTTCTCTAGGAACATAGGTTGAAATATGAAAAAAATATATCCTCACATACAACCTGACAAGGTCGGCTGGTAAGTTTGTAGTTTTTTTTTCATGTTCCTTGGGGAAATTTGTTCAGTTTCGGGGGCAGGTTTACCAGGAACTCAGTACGTACCCTAACGCCCTGTATAAGCACGGCGTCTAATGAAACAGAATAAAAATGGTTATAGCGGTCTAGCTAGACGACACGAAAATTGATGTAATTTGTCACACGAGCTATTTCACTTACGTACTAACTACGGTTTGCGGGAACTTGCTGACGCACGACAGAGCGCTAAAATGTCGCAGCGGTCTATCAGATCAACACCAGAAATGTCAATCCCCATTCAAAAACCGCTCAACCGCTGTTGACGCAGCGCTATCGCAGTGTCATCCGTCGAGAGCGGTTTTAGTATGGGCAGTAACGCTTCTAGTATGGATCTGACAGACCGCTGCGATATTTTAGCGCTCCGTCGTGCGTCAAGTGTGTTCCTCGCCTAAAGCTGCAAATGGGTTAGCCTATTAGACCATCTCTATCTCCCGCCTAATCTTTGGCAGCTAGCTAGCGCGCCGCGGCGTCGCTCGTCGCGTCTTGCGTTAATGCGCTTTTAACGACACGCGATATCGACACGTGGCCCGGGAAAACACACACACAAACACATGTTCTGTAGACAGGTTTATTTAACTGAAATGTAGTAATGTTCCAAGCGTTTTGACACACATTTCACGCCCTCATCCCTTGCGAAGTAGGCAGAGCGTCAACGAGCGTAAAAATATGTTCGCTATCGCCACGTCTGATAAATATTGAGAACCCTTTCCGATGATTCGTGTATCACTGTAGTGACAGGTTGTCAGCCACAGGAAACCCTAGAGTCCCTTAGTAGCCTCTTACGACACGAAAGAAATGGGATGACGCTATTCTAAGCTGACATACATCAGCTTTGTTAATAATTTTGATGTATTTTTAGTATGTTCTGCTCGATCTAAAAGCAAAATAACTGTAATCTCTCCTCTTTTCGTGTGGGACACCAGGTCGTCCAAGGACTCGATGAACCATAGTGTCAGAATTTTTCAACCGCCTTCTACAAGTAGCAGGCTTCTGACATGGTTGTATAGCGACCGCCGTCTAAGTGATCATAGACAGCAACCGGGACCTACGGCTTAACGTGCCATCCGAAACACGGAACCATCTTTATTACGTACAATCGGGTGGTTCAGCCTGCAATGTCCTAACCAAACTGGGATGAAATTCACAAAGTGATAAATATCAACTTTTGTGAGTACCTATAACTGTAATGCGTAACTTCAAAATGTATGAATTCAAATACCTATTCATAGGTACAATATCATAATTGAAACATTACGAAACCCACTTGTCTATACAGTACAGGCCTTGAAATTATTTAAATGTGTAATTGAACTCAATGAAAACAAACACATAGGAGTCATGTCTGCCTACATGCCTACATCGTATAATTTAAATAATAAAGTAGGTAGTCTTTTTTTCTTTTTTTTTCGTATGGGTCGTTTCGTTGGACAACTCGGTGTTCCACACGAAGAGAGAGACAGTACGCCATATGGCGCGATCTCCCATTTTTACCAGCCGCCCTCTAGAATGGACCAACTTCAACTACCACAATAGTCCACCGGTGGACACGGGCTTCCCTCTACAGGGGGATTATTTGCTCGACGAGTGCAGTGCAAGATGTTGCACTTACAGAGAATGCTGTGCATTCATTCAATTCGCTAGTTTCCTCGGTCATTAAAAAAAAAAAAACAGTTGTACGCAGGGGCGTGCGGTCCATAAAGGCATAAAAGCACTGCTTACCCTGCGATTTTCACCCGCTTACAATTTAAAAATTAATTCATTTTAATTTTTATTATCTTAGAACAACACTTTATCATAAAATGGAACGCAATTACTGTTACGCGCCACTATTGGCTGAATATCTCTCAAGTACGAAATGCCAATCAAAGAAAATGGACTCGCCCGCTGTTTCGCGCCACTATTCGCTGAATCGAAATGTCAATCAGAGAAGGTGGACTCGCCCGCTGCCTAAAAGTATGAATGTGTGAAATCAACGTAACTACATTGTAGGTGTGACCTTTCTACACACACAAATGTTGCAATGGTGCAGTAGTAGTAGTTTTTTGTGTGGCGGAGTATGAAAGCTCAAGAGGCAGTACCTACCTTAGCAACATTTCAACTACAAAACCAAACGAATTTTAAAAAGTAAATCACCATAGTCATCCGCTCGCAAAACGTGCGTGGTGCGTGGGGGGTTTTAGTGCGTATCCAAAGTTCGTGTATTTACAAATTGCAAATAACCTCCCTTATTTGATGCGTATTGTTTACTAATTGTTTTCGTTGTTATTTAAATTGTAGTAAAATTTAGTATTATGGTTATTTGGTGTTATGGTTCTTTTTGACAAAATAAGAATGAGGTCTGTGTTGAAATAAGTTTATACAGATGACATGATTGTGTTTACAAAAAGGGCACCAGTTTTTGTAAAAAGTTTTATCATAATGTGATATGTGTGCGATAGAAGCAGAGATGGATGTGTATCCGATTTGGAAATGACACTCACAAGAAAGGTACGTTTGCAAATTGGCTCGCGATGTTTTGTGAATAAGGTACCAATATAGTTAGATAATTTTGTTTGTTTATTAATGTGACGTTTGCCATGGTAAAATCCGGTTAATGTTTCGTTTCCGAAACACCTTCAAAATACAGTGATGAAACCCTGTGCACGCCACTGGTTGTACGCTTTAAACTATTGTCCAAAAATACTACGGACTTCATTCATCATTTTTCGAAATATTCAAAGTTTGAATTAATAAGCAGAAGAATAATATAAAAGTAAGTGTTTTGACGCCATCCAAATACTTACGGCGTGACGTCATACTTCTAGTTATTCCTACAAAATACCTACCTAGTTTTAGATCGTTTTAAAAAGTAGCTCATTTGACATGTTAGGAAACAAGCCATTAATCCTTTTACGGGATTATGCTATTCTAAGCCGGCATCACACGGCAATCAAGCAACTAGACTAAAATAAAGTAAGCAGTAATAAAAAGGGTATTTCACAAGGTCATATCGAACAGATACCTATTTCTGTATCTGTGATTAAGATTACGATTAGCTATCACAATGCGATTGTGTATTTTGCTACTGTGTCGTGTTACTTGCATATCAGATAGCGATGTTAATATGATAGGTAGGTACGGAAGGACCGTTGGTATGTTCATGTTGAATCGTAATAAAAGTTATTTTTGCACTGAAACAGCTGATATTTTACAGCGGGAAAGCCAGTGTTTGTGTTGTCCTATTTAACAAGGAGCCATTTGACGCACGACGGAGCGCAAAAATATCGCAGCGTCCTGTCAGATCCATACTAGAAACGTCACTCCCCATACTAAAACCGCACTCGACGGAAGACACAGCGACGGCGCTGTGTCAACAGCGGTTCAGCGGTTTTAGTATGAGGATTGACATTTCTAGTATGGATCTGATAGACCGCTGCGATATTTTTGCGCTCCGTCGTGCGTCACATGTGCGATCCGCCTAATGAAACGTAATACACAAAATAATTTAGAGAATCTCTCATTAAATAATCACGGAAGACGTCAATGTGTTGAGACTATCTGCCCATTAGGATCGGGTTAATGGTGCTCGTAGTTTAGAATACGACACTTGCTAGAGCTTGATACATAAGGTGACAGTACGGTCGTTAAGACGACGGGGAATGTCGAAGATTGCACCTAAATCGTAGAGCAAGTGTAGACCTTCCTGTGAAGTAATAAAGTGGGGAAAGTTGTTCAGTTTCATGGACTGATTCACCCCTTAAAATGTTTGCAGCTAATATTTATACACCTTATATATTTTCTTCCGTCTTATTGATTAATATTAATTGATTTGATACCATAAAATGTATGTATGTGCCTACATTTTTTTGTATCTTATAATGTGTTCCCTTCCACTGCAAGGCAGAGGCTTCCCTCTTTTTCGCCGGCTTTTTCTCTTGAGCATCTGATGTCCATTGCTCACAAAAAATGACAATTTCGTTCCTCCATCCTGTGCGTAGTCTATACTCTACTTCACCGTTCAGTGGCCATCCTGACCCATCCTTTTCTTTTTAAAAATTATTGGGAAACCTTCAATGTGACAGTTCTCGTCTCTTTTTATAATTTCATACCAGGTGGCGTTGTTATTTTGACATTTGAGTCGTTACTCAACTGGATAAAATTATTTCCTTAGAAATGATTAGAAATAAACTTCTTCAGTTGAGTTCAGCGCCGTCTTGTACCTGGAAGATCGTGAAGATTGGCAAATAAGTCGGAACATCTCGAAATGTCTTAAACGGTTTCGCATCTCCCAGTAAAATACCAGTACACAGTAAACTGTCATCCATCACAAATGTCGCGACAAGATGCGAATATTTTCTCTCTTCAACTCGCAAACTGTGCCATCAGCTTGTGACAGCTTTCAACGTGAAGATGTGCCACAACTTTCCCGATGATCTTACAGTAATAGCTACTAGTAGGTAGGTAGGTTTCTAGGGACTTGAGCTTTTATTTTCAGCCATTATCGAAGACCGTGTTGGTTGTTAGGCATGGAACACACTTGACGCACGACGGAGCGCAAAAATATCGCAGCGGTCTGTCAGATCCATACTAGAAACGTTACTCTCCATACTAAAACCGCAATCGACTTATGACACTGCGATGGCGCTGCGTCAACAGAGGTTGAGCAGTTTTAGTATGGGGAGTGACGTTTCTAGTATGGATCTGACAGACCGCTGCGATATTTTTGCGCTACGTCGTGCGTCAAGTGTGTTCCTCGCCTTTACAATTTTTTAGTTTTTTTGTAGATTTTTGTTTCTTAATGATTACCAGTTGTATAAATTTTTTCTTGTAATTATAATCTGTTAATAATCTTCCATTCTCTTCTTCTGCAGATGCGACGATAACTGCCACCATGTGGGCGTTGGCGCTGGCGGCGCTGGTGACGCTGGCGGCGCACGCGCAGGCGTTGCAGCCGCGCTGCGAAGAGATCACGATCCCCATGTGCCGAGGGATCGGCTATAACCTGACGTCCTTCCCCAATGCGCTGGATCATGATACGCAAGAGGAGGCTGGCTTGGAAGTAAGCTGTTCTTCTTCTACTTATAAATATAAATATTCTGGACACTTCACACAGCGCCATCTAGCCACAACCTAAGCAAAGCTTGTACTATGATGGGAAATATTAGCCGATACTAATACTCATATACTTTTTTTTGTATATATGTACATTTTACACATAGAAAACACCCAGACTCGACACAAACATTTGAAAATTGACTTAATAAATGTTTGTGTCCGGTGGGGATCGAACCCACCACCCTCGGCGTAGAAGGCAGGGGTACTATCCGCTACGCCATCGGGACAGTCAAATACACTTCTACAGGCACTACAGTTTACTGCTGTACATGTACCTCTCCCAATCGGGCACGGAGGACAGTAACCAGTGGAGAACGCGTCGGTACGATTTTGTTCAAAACCAAGCTCACTAGTTTTTGCGGGGGGAGAGGTAATTATCGCTAGACGCAATTGGCTTTCGCAATGACCGCATATTTTTTAGAGATGGGAAAAATAAATATGTAAAATTATATCGATATTTTATATCACCGTTCAATAGGTTTACTCATATTATGTGATTGAAATTTATTGAAACATGTGCATGCTAATATTAATATAGCGATATATGTATATAAAAAATTAATAAGTACCTACTTACATTGTAATTTTAGGGTATGTATTGAAATAATTGTACCGAATTGGAAACGACCTGTTACGATCATTTTGGTTGGTAGGGCTGGTTGGCGAGACGATGCTGGTCAGCGGACAGACAGACGACATGACAAGATGATATATTGACCTACCTATTGAAATTTTGTTCTGATTTCATAATAAATGAAATAGTTACAAATTGACTCGAGAGTGTTGGTGTATTTTTAGGCTATAGAAAACAAACATCAAGAATGTCATACGCGGCGATAGTGGCCGTATTCTTACCATTGGCCATTAACGCTCTGCCTACCCCGCAAGGGATAAAGGCGTGATATATGTATGTATGTATGTTACAAATTGATATTCGACTAGCGCAAGATCTTTTATTTATAATAATGAAACACGAAATTTTGCTGTATGTTTATTTTGAAATAATTATAAGGGAGAGAGGCCTTTGCCCTGCAGTGGGATACAAGAGACTCGTAAATAAATAAATAATAAATAACGAATGCACTTGATTTTGATTTTCGTTCCGGGTGGCGCGGGGGGAATGCGTCCGCGCCACTCCATATACCCCGAATGCATTCATTCATATAATATACATTGTAGGTAAGTTGTTAAGTACGTACATTAACATAATTCTTTTATGACGATCCCAGAATTATCGATAAAATCATTCTATACTTCTGAGAACAGTGGTATAGCACTAATACGAAGAAAGAGCCAGCCTACGTATGGACACACCCGTGCGTTAGAAAGGGATAGCAATGAAAGACATCAACGGGAGCGCATCAGAAATTATAAATATGGAATGATTTTTCATTAAAATGAAATTTTGAAAGAATCAAGCATAAAAATGTTTACCTATGAAATGTTATCCCGTCTTTTGCGGAACTTGATGTTGTACTACACTTTCCACACCATTTCACTGCACAGAAAGGCATTCTTGTTTACGTTTATACGCCAAAAAACGAAGCGCGGAACGTCCGTTCTTTCGCACAGTCTCAACCCGACTAATCAAAATTTTGATGCGTCTACTTAATAAAGCATACATCAAGTGAGTGTGGTCGCCCCCGCATGCGTTCTCCACTGGTTACTGTCCTCCGTGCAATCGGGGGTTTGGCCTTACTCGCAACGTTTCGCAGGCGAATTGGCAAGCGCAAGATATTGTAGATATGCACAGGAAATACTTATTACTGCCCGTTCCCTGGATTCATCCCTTAGCCGCATTTTACGACACCCACGGGTAGAAATGGGGCGATGCTATTCTAAACCGGCATATTACGGCACGGTTGTTAACCGTTCAAAAAACTGTAGCGATAAGACTAGCAGCAAGTTTAGGAGAACAAATTGTGTGCAGCGTGGCTTGCTTATCACCGCAATGTCTAACTCGAAACCTTTTCTTTTATTTCCAGGTTCACCAGTACTGGCCCCTCGTCGAGATCAAATGCTCAGCTGACCTCAAGTTCTTCCTGTGTTCCGTCTACACTCCGATCTGCATAGAGGACTACACGAAACCTCTGCCAGCATGCAGAAGCGTCTGCGAAAGAGCAAGAGCAGGCTGCGCGCCGCTCATGCAGAAATACGGCTTCCAGTGGCCCGAGAGAATGGCGTGCGAGAAACTGCCCAGAATGGGTGACCCAGACCATCTGTGCATGGAGGAGACCGAAAGAGCTCACGAGCCGGAGCCTCCTAGACCTCCGCCGAGGAAGATACACAAAGAAAAGTGTAAAGATCCAAAAAACTGCGAGAGCGGCCCGTCTGCAAGCCCGGGCGAGGCCGCCGGCGAGGAATGCGCGTGCGCGTGCCGGCCGCCGCTGGTGTCGGTGCGCGTGCTGCACAACGCCAGCGCCACCATCGGCGGCGTGGCCGGCTGCGCGATGCCGTGCCGCGGCGCGTTCTTCACCAGAGAGGAGAAAGACTTCGCCGCCGTGTGGGTCGCTCTGTGGAGCGGCCTGTGCGCCGCTTCTACGCTCATGACTCTGACCACGTTCCTGATAGACTCCCAGCGGTTCAAGTATCCGGAACGACCAATAGTTTATCTGTCCGTATGCTACTTTATGGTGGCTTTGGGATATCTGACCAGACTGGCGCTCGGTCACGACGAGGTGGCGTGTGACGGTCCGCTACTCAAGACATACGCCAACGGCCCCAGCGCTTGCACTTTAGTCTTCATCCTGGTATACTTCTTCGGAATGGCATCTTCGATTTGGTGGGTTATTTTATCCTTTGCCTGGTTCTTAGCCGCTGGGCTGAAATGGGGCAACGAAGCGATCGCCGGGCATGCCCAATATTACCATTTGGCTGCCTGGTTGATACCAGCCGCTAAAACCGTTGCTGTGCTTTTAGCTGGTGCTGTAGACGGCGATCCAGTAGCTGGGATTTGCTATGTTGGAAACTCCTCTCCGGAAAACCTGAAGAAATACGTTCTGGCGCCTTTGATCGTGTATTTTGCCCTCGGAGCGACGTTTTTATTGGCCGGTTTCGTTTCGCTCTTCCGCATAAGATCTGTCATCAAGCGGCAAGGCGGTATCGGGGCCGGATCGAAAGCCGATAAGCTGGAAAAGCTGATGATCCGTATCGGAGTATTCAGCGTACTGTATGCCGTCCCAGCTGGCGTCGTGATCGGCTGTTTGGCGTATGAAGCTGGAAGTTATGAGTCGTGGGTGCGTAGAGTGACCTGCGGACCAACTTGCGGGGATAAGCCTCTATACTCCGCGCTGATGCTGAAGTACTTCATGGCTTTGGCCGTGGGGATTACGTCTGGAGTTTGGATCTGGTCGGGAAAGACGTTGGATTCCTGGCGAAGGGTTTGGAGGGGCGGTAGGGCGCCGGTCGGTGCTCACCGCGCGCTTGTAAAAGGGGGCGTGTGACGCGCGGGGGGCGCCGCGCCGCCCGCCCCCCCTGCGCCCCTGCCCGCGCCCCCCGCGCCCCTCGCGCCCACCCTGCCGCCGTCCGCGCCATCTGTCGCGCGCTCCGGACAACCGCTCTCTGATTACGGACCTGTTTAGATACTCGTGTGACGACAGGGACGTTTCTTTGACCGCGATCTTGATACTAAGTTTTTGCTAACACCGAGCTGAAGGTTAGTACTTTGATGATTTGACAAACTTTAGATTGGAGTCAGCAAAAGCTTCCTCTTGCCAGAATGACCGGTCAAAAAGAATGTCCTGTTGCCAGCAGTGTAAAATATAAAGTGCGTGTGCCATTTGATTTCCCGTGGACGTGAATCGTAATGTGTAAACTTTTCTGTCATAAAGACTGCATTTTCTAGCTCTCGTTTTACTATGTGATATACAGACTCATTGTACGAGTGAGACGTGAATATAGTGCTATAATAGGAGTGAAAGAGAGGGTGAATGTCAGTCGCGCGTTGCCTCTAGTCCTAGCGTTTAACGAGCGCGCGACGCACACATACATATACGTAATAGTCTGTAAGAAAATGGCCGCCGCGTCCAAAATTCCACTTCTCAATAAAAAGTCGCTAGTAACAAAGAAAATTATGTACAAATTAATTTTATATATTAACGCAGAAATAAGAGGGTCATATTCAGTACATGATTGTTATTTTGACATGCAATCCAGTAAATTGATTAATTTATTTATTTATCTGCCAAGAACAATGAAACACTGCCATACATAATAGATAGTTCTCCTCTATAAATATTCAAATTACTGAAATGCATGCATGTTGATTTACTTTATATTTATTTGACTACATTGCTTAACTGTGTATTATAAATTTCATGTGGGCCAGACCGTATTATTTGCCTTTTCTTTTTATATACAAAAATTTAATCGAATATGGGTACAGTTAATTTACTTTTGATTCCATGCTCTGACATTAGTAACTTCACGTAGGTACTAAGTGTACATAATTTACTTTTAGTAAAAAGTGGGTAAAAAATACGGAATGACCTATATTAATTCCCATAAATAATTTCGACCAAAAATTGTGTATTGTAGAGTATTTTCTTGTAAATATTTGGTAAACCTGATAGGTAGATGTCTACATACTGATCTTATGAAGGGGCGCCATCTCTTAGCGGGTAGTAAGTAACTTTGGCAGCGACATCTATGGTCAAGTACCGGAACTCATTTATTAAATTCGTGTTAGCGCTCAAATAGAAATTATTATAATAAAATTAATAGAATCTTATGTGCAATTATGTAATGTATACTATTATCATTAATTATTATAATTGTTAGTATGAGAAGTATGTATAAATGTAACGGCGGACGTCGCGGCCGGAAGCGAAAATCATTATGTAATTTATTTTATATCGTAACTGTAGATAATAATAATAATAATGAATAAATAAAGCGAATTTTTTATGTACAATTTTCCGTCTTTTTTTCCTTGATATCTAATATTTTTCCATTGGCATGGTTCGATATTGAAATAAAAAATTGATTTGTTCTAAAAAGTTTTATTGAGAAGCGTCTTTAAAATATTCGTATAAGAATATTAAATTATTGCAAAAATCACTTACACTTACATTCAAATTGTACTTAGGTGGTGTCAAAAAATGGCAAGTTGATTTAAAAGGAAATAGTTGTCAATCTATTGTGTGAATAACATGTAAAAAACTAAACAATATACAAGTAACAATCTGGCTCCTAAAACAAAACAATAGGTATACATTTTATACAATAAAATACGTATAATACTATCACACTATTCATTACGTATGTCGTGAAATGGACAGAATATTTTTAAAACTACATTAATACAAAGAAAATGGCAGTTCAACAGTCGAAATACCTAGGTTACCCTTACAATTACAAGAGATCGTTTAACAATAATCGCTCTACATGCATACCTAATTATAATAAGTAGGTACTTATTACAAAAAAATCACTAACCCTTTAAGTTAACAATAACCTAAAAAAAATGTTTGGCGGCAAGTCTCTTCTCTTCATAATTCCAAACACCACAGATAATAAAATCGTGAAGAAGATGCTGCGGCTATTCAATACAGATGTAGCTTAATATTTCAAAGCACCAATCAACAGATGTCGCTACCGTTCACTTTGAAAATTGTAATAGCATTTCCGATCACAACACGCTACCAATCACATAACTAGATTTTTAAAAGAAAGGATACCGAATTGACAAAATTATTGTTTGCCTCTATATCAAAATATATGACATATCAGCGTATAATGTAGTTGCCTTTTCTTATAATACATTTCAGTGTCATACCGTTCAAAAATCCTCCCCTTTACTATCCCAAACTACTACAGACTAGCTTCAGGAAAATAGTACAAAATTCGTTTCAATTAATTAAGATCTACTTACACCACAGGTATATTTATTGCTTGAATTCAAGAATTTTCACACGACGATTCCCGAATTGACTGATTTTATCTTCTAAATATTGACTACAAACTACTCGTAGCTATAAGGAGAAAAGACTCGAAAAACATGGTGTATAAAAATACTGACGAATTCGTCGGACGCTAATACTAGTACATATTTAAAAGTTAATTATAAGGGAAGTCCACTTTTCATTACGTATATTGAGTTATTTGTAGAAACATGGTTTCTATATCAAGTAACAATATAACCAGGCTATCGGAGGGATTATTTTATGAAGAGTTACTTTCACAATTCCATGTTTATTTTCTAGAGTTTGGAGATTCAAATATAGGGTGACCGGTAAATTGATGCATTCCTTTCAAGGGATGAACCAGCTCATGAAACTGAACAACTTTCCCCATGGAACATAGGTCGAAATATGAAAAAAAAATTTTGGTCCTCCCATACAAATTGACTTAGTCGGTCGGTAATTTTGTATCTCCATTTTTTTTTTTCATTTTTCGACCTATGTTCCATGGGGAAAGTTGTTCAGTTTCATGAGCTGGTTCATCCCTTGAAAGGAATGCATCAATTTACCGGTCACCCTTGTATATTTCTTTACTCCTATTTTGACTTGTATTGTTTTATGTTATGTTTTTAATGGCGCATGATATCTATCACATTAATTTACGAATTATTAAGGAAATCATATAAAGCTACATTCAGTTATCAACTTGTTATTAATAACATCAAAACGTTCACCACTTTTTACAGTGTCCTATATTTATTTTGAACTTTTATTAACGCTAAGCCGTTTCATCATTGCTATAATAACATTGTCAATTTAGTTTTAACGTTTTTGTTGCCTTCTCTAAACTAAGGCCACCTTCACGCTTTCACATCCTACATTTTAACATTATTCCTTAAAAATTTGTTACGCGTTTTTCAAAACGAAAATAAAATCATGACATAGTCATTGTCTTAGGGGTCTTGCTTAGATCCTATCGATCATAGAAATCATTTACATAATGTAATAAATTATACAGTATCATTAACAGAATTATCTCGATCATCTTCAATGGTTTATACACATCTGTACATTGGCGGACTTAACGCCAAAGGCAGTATCTCCCAGTCTACCTTTGGGCATGTGGAAAAAGGTATGAAAAAAAAAAGTATTGAAAATTTTGTAGGTAAAATGGCATCAATATGTACTTATCTTTATAAGATGCAAGTCATTGCAGATTATGCACGACGACCGATGTGGCGCAGTGGTAGTGCTACTGCCTGTGACACATAAGGTTCCGGGTTCGATTCTCGGTGGGTCACTCACAAAGTTGATATTTATCACTTTGTGAATTTGTTCCCAGTCTGGTTAGGACATTGCGGGCTGAACCACCCGATTGTCCGTAAGTAAGATGGTTTCGAGTTTCGGATAGGTCCCGCTTACTGTCTTAGGATTATTACTTAGAAGGCGGTCGTTACACAACCATGTCAGAAGCTTGCTACTTGTAAAAGGAGGTTGAAAAATTCTGACACTAGGGTTCATCGCGTCGTTGGACGACTCGGGGTCCCACACGAAAATAGATTGCAAGATTATTAAACTTAGGTAAATAATGTCCATTTTTTCAATAAACACAATGTCAAGGAGCCTCAAACGGCTCGCAATCGTGTCCTCAACTGACGATACTATTGCACTGGTAGTACATAGCTTGCTGGTTATGGCTGTACATCTGTTGCTGTGGCATATTGACGTGCATCGTTGGATCGTGCTCCGTGTACACGTTGTGGTAGTGTTGCTCTTCTGGAAGGACGGGATGGGACGGCTGCTGGTAATACATATCAGTTTGTGCAGACTCCATTTCTGAAGGCTGTTGGAGTTCTTGCTGAGTTGGCATACCCTGTTATAAAATACAATTTATTTACTTCGATGCCAAACACAATAATAATTAGTCCTTTAACAATACGCCGCCGCTTACCAGCAGTAATACAAACGTGCTGCCATCTACACATTGGAAAAATTACTAACCACTGTACGAAGCGCCTTCTCGTATCGAGTGGAGACTACACTACATTATTAGCTTAATTTTTCTATAATATTATAGAAATATTAGCTGCAAATGTTTTAAGGGGTGAATCAGCCCACAAAAGTGAAATATGAAAAAAATATTTGGACCTCCCATAGAAATTTACTTGGTCGGTCGTAATTTTGTATACGAGGTCCAACAAAATATTTAATTTTTCGCCCTATGTTTCCAAGGGAAAGTGGTTCAGTTTCATGGGCTGGTTCACCCCTTAAAATATTTGCAGCTAATTTTTTTACACCCGTATAACTCCAGAGTCAAAAAAGTAAAGTGGCGAAATAACATACCTGAATTTGGTATTTGCACCGTTTGAACCTGCCATACAAAGAAGAATAAGGTAGGTTGTAGTGGATTGCGGCCTGGTTAATTGACATTTGTCCCACTCTGAAAACGAAAAGAAGGTATCATAAAAAAAGAAAGTTCTGCAGATAATTATCCACTCTTTAGATAAAAAAAATAAATTATTATATAAGGAGTAAAAAAAACAGCTGCAAATATTTTAAGGGGTGAATAAGGACTTCCCATACAAATTAGCGGGATCGGTTGGTAATTTTGTATGGGAGGTCCAATTTTTTTTTCATATTTCGACCTATGCTACTTGAGGAAAGTTGTTCAGTATCATAGTCTGATTCACCCCTTAAAATATTTGCAGCCATTTTTTTACATCCTGCCTGTATAACCTACACCCTAAGGTAGACTGGCAGATAATGCCATTGGCATTAAGTCCGCCCATGTACACATTTAGTGCATAAAGTTTATAAAATAAAATAAAAATAAATAAAACAAAATATAACTATAGGTATCAAAGAAACATTGAACCTACCTAACAGCCTCCAAAGCTTCGCCCATGGCGTCCTCAGACCACGGCGTGGGATTGGATCGCGACAACTCGATGCCTTCCCGTTTGCAGCGCCCGTACAATGTACCTGTCACGGAAAATGTAGGTATTTTAAAGACGGGACACAGTACGTACTACTCTTTCATATATACATACATATCACGCCCCCTAATCCCTTGCGGGCAGAGCATTAACAGCCGTCAGAATACGGTCACTATCGCCACGTTTGACATTTTTGAGGATTGTTTTCCAAGGTTGTTTCAGAAAACATGTGTATCACTATAGTGACAGGGTGTCAGCCTGTCGCCTAAAAATTGTAATACACCGAATACTCTCGAGTCCCTTAGTCGCCTCTTACGACACCCGCGGGAAGTATGTGGCGTTAACACTCCTGAATCAAGTAATGATTTACACTAATTTGGACATCTTTGCTTGTACAGAGAACAGATTCCTAGCATCAGCAGGACATTACTTAGACATTACTTTCACAAAAAGTGGCTTAATAGATATCTAATAGATTTTACTAGTTTATATTAATATGTTAACTAGGTTAAGGCTTACATGTGTGGCTAGACTGTAAATGTAAGTTTTGAAATAAATAAATGATAAAATGATAAATGATGCTATTCTAAGCCGGTTTCACACGGCATTCAAGTCAAGAAAAATGTAGGTATTTTAAAGACAGGACACAGTACGTACTACTCTTTCAGGAAACGTTATTTGTACTCCAATTATAGGCAAAACAGCGCAGACAAAGATCCTACGCACGTAAACTAGAATAAGAAGCATAAAATTCCCACAAAACGACTAACTTCAGTACCTATGGCGCAATCATAAAATACTTTCTTTCGCACGCTGACGCTCCTGTATATTAATTAATGTTTCGTTACTATTATTATACGGGGTGTAAGGGACAGCGTCCCGAATACTGATAGAGTGGAACAGACCATGAAACTGAACAACTTTCCCCTAGGAACATATGTCAGGGAACATCAAAAAATTTTTGGTTTCCCATAGTAATTGCAGTCAGCTGATCGCGATTTTGTATGAGAGGTCAAAATTTTTTGTCGTGTCCTGCCTGACACATGTTCCTAGGGGAAAGTTGTTCAGTTCCATGGTCTGCTTATACCCTATCAGTAATCGGGACGCTGTCCCTAACACCTTATATAAGGAACCTTCCTTTCTTCCTTTCCATCTTCCTTCCTTCCTTCCTTCCTTCCCTCCTTCCTTCCTTCCTTCCTTTCTTCCTTCCTTCCTTCCTTCCTCCCTCCCTTCCTTCCTTCCTTACCAGTGGGTATCCCAAACTGCGTGGCGGCGCGCTGCACGGAGTTGTGTCCGCAGCGGATGGACGCCAGCGCCCGGTTGAGGTCGGCGCGGCTCCACGCGGTCGGGGCTGCGTTGAAGGGAGCGGCCAGGCGGATGCCTTCGCGACGAGCTATCTTGTACAGGGTACTGCTGGGTATACCTGGGAACCAACTGCCTGGTAAAAAACACTATAACATATGGCCTACTCCATTTACTTACAAACTAAACGGAGCACCGCTACAAGAAGTTCGCGAGATTAGAGATTTGGGCGTTATTTTGGATCAGCAACTAAATTTTAACTCTCACATTGATACAATAGTCCGGAAATCTAATAAAATGTTAGGCTTCATCAAAAGAAATACGAAAGACTTTCGTACTCCCCAAACAAAAATTACTCTCTTTAATGCACTTGTACGTAGTCAACTCGAATTTGCGAGCGTTGCCTGGAACCCTCAATATAGTGTAGCTTCGCAGCGAATAGAGACGGTTCAAAGGTCCTTTACACGTCATATTGCTTTCTATACACCAGGTATCTCTCATAGAGCCCCCTACGATCAGCGCCTATCATTCTTAAAGCTGGAACCACTAAAAACTCGACGAAAACAGCATGACTTAGTTTTTCTACATAAAATTTTAAACTCACATATTAGTTGTCAAGATCTTCTTGAACATATTTCTCTTTCTGTCCCTTATAAATATCCAAGACACACAATCAGAAACATACTGCATACCCCGTACTGTCGCACTAATGTTGGTGCACATTCACCATTAATACGCATGTGTAGTTATTACAACGAACTACAAAATAAACATCAAGATATTGATATTTTCAATGATTCAATTGTAACATTTAAACGTAAGATTTTGATTTATAGTTAATTTAAGTTAACTTGTTCCTCATTGATCTCAATTATATTTAAGTTAGAATATATAAGTTTAATTATAAAACCAATATAATGTTGTTAAAAGATTACCCGCAATTTAGTAGTTATAATACTAATGTTTACTGTTGTAAGTTTATAGAGAACGCTGTGTACACCTGTAACTGGTATATATATTAGAACATAATGTTAGAAATAATTTTAAAGAATGTAAAATATATTATACTGTTGGTGTTCCTTATTATAAATAAATAAATAAATAAATAAATGGCCTCTTCTCTCTTTTCGTGTGGGACACCAATCAACCTTAGTGTCAGAATTTTTCAACCGCCTTCTACAAGTAGCAGGCTTCTGACATGGTTGAGTAACGAACGCAGTCTAAGTGATCATGGACTGCAACTGGGACCTCCGGCTTAACGTGCCATCTGTCACACGGAACCATCTTACTTGCGGACAATCGGGTGGTTCAGCCCGCTATGTCCTAACCAGACTGGGCACAAATTCACAAAGTGACAAATATCAACTTTGTGAGTGACCCTCCGAGAATCGAACCCGGAACCTTTAGCGTCAAAGGCAGTCGCACTACCACTGCGCCACATAGGTCGTCACAGGGTAATTTGTAGCTAGGTTACTCGAACCATACATACACAAATCACGCCTTTATCCCTTGCGGGGTAGGCAGAGCGCTAACGGCCGTAAAATAACGGTCGCCAACACCACGTCTGACAAATTGAGGGCTATTCAGATGATTCGTGCATTATTATAGTGAAAGGTTGTCAGCCTGTCGCCTAAAAAATGCAACACACATGAAACCCTCAGTCGCCTCTTGCGACACTCGCGGGAAAGAAATGGGGTGATGCTATTCTATGTAAGCATCACACGGCAAATATATCTATCTCACCATAAGCCTTGCTGGCTTTATTCGCTGATATAGCACCAGCCCGCAACGCGTGCAGTGCTCTTCTCAGGTCATCTTCCGACCAGGACTTGGCTGACCCTTCCTTCTTCGGCGTGTCAATTCCGAGCCGATGTGCTCGTTGCCAGAGAGTCGTGGATGGGATGCCGTACGTTGCTGACGCCTGGAACCAAAAAAGCATGAGTTCAGATACAGTCCAGCAAAAAAGATTAGACAATAAATGAAGGCGCCACTTTCTTCGCAATCTGTCAAATCTGACATATAACTCTTAAGTATGGCAACAATTTTTCATACAAATTTTTTGTTTTTATTTTATTTAATTTCTAATCCTTTTTTGCTGCACTGTACCTAACGTCATAGAGGGAGTTCGATTGCCCTAAGATGGCTATTGGCAGGCTATTTTATATGTCGACACAGTGCGTGCGTTGCTAGCGACATCTAGGTTATTTATTGGATACTTCGTATTGACGTCATTTGTATTGAAAAATATTGCAAAAATGAAAATAATTCGCGTATTTTCCGTGTCAAAACATCTTAAATAATGTATTTATAATTTTCTGAAACTTTGTCTTTGTTACACAGAATTATCTCAAACGGCCCTCTATATTTGTCAAACGTGGTGATAGCGACCGTATTATTGCGGCCGTTAGCGCTCTGCCTACCCCGTAAGGGATAAAGGCGTGATATATGTATGTATGTATGTATGTTGTCTTTGTAAATTTGCCTTTATTTCAGACTCTTTAAGTTACATTCGCTACACGTATCGCCATCAATTGTTTTTTTTCTGGACCAATTTCCTTTAGTAAGGAATGAGACCCACATGGTTCTAATCATAATTACGCAGTTCTACAAACTACAGCTTAGAGAGCCTTTCCAGCCAGGGTTAAGCGTCAAAAGTTATTATTTTGATACTTTTTCTCAGTACGTGACTATGTCTATCAATAGGATACCCAAAGAGCAAATCAAATCAAATCAAAATACTCATAAGCACACAACAAAAAAAATACCAAGGAGTACAAACAAAAGAAAAGGTTGGTACAATTGGCGGCCTTATTGCTACAGTAGCAATATCTGCCAGGCAACCCGGCATTAAGGATGGTTTATTTAAAGAAATTGATGCGGGATAGTGCAAACACACAATAATAAAAAGAGGTGTTGCTTTGACATACATACAAGTACTTACATAAATCGATCGCTATCGCCGCGTCTGACAAATATGGAGGGCCGTTTGAAATAATTTGTGTATCACTATAGTGACAGGTTGTCAGCCTGTCGCCTAAAAGTTGTAACACACCTGAAACACTCAAATCCCTTAGTCGCCTCTTACGACACCCACGGGTAGGAAATGGGGTGATGCTATTCTAAGCCGGCATCACACGGCAGTTGCATTGACATTTGTAGTTTGCTTATTTCTCCCTTCCCTTGTAAGTCTACCTTAGTGAGGCTCATATTGTGACTCCGTAATGCCTCCAATGCGTTGTCCATGTCCTTCTGCGTCCAGCTCTTGGGGCTCCCTCTAGCGGCTGGCTCTGGTTGCGTTGAGGAGTCGCTGGTATCGTCACCACTATGGGTATGTTGTTCTAGAAAAAAGCATCAACAGGTTGAGAAAATGCTGTCATATCATTTCATTATCAAACTGAACACTAGTTAGTACCAGAGAGTTATAAATAATATTTATGATGGAGATGATTTTTGCATACAGCAAAAGTACATAATATGTAAGTACTTTACAAAAATCATTTCCGTTCATCATCATCACATCAGCGTATAGCAGTCTACTCCTGGACGTGGGTATCCCCCAGGGTATCTACTATCAAGGTATCCACAAGGCACGATCTCCTACTTTCGCCATCAATTTGCTACCAGCCGTCATCGGTTCATCTAGACGGAGGGTATCCAACGCAAGGTTTGTCAAGGCGTTACCTCCACTCGAGAACCCGCTTATACCATCCGTCGGTTCTACGACAGAATCTGTCGCAGAACTGATGTGATCCCACTACCACTTCAGGTAGCTCTCCTACTTGCTTCATCTCTTTTACAATAAATAATTACCAGTTTCCCTAATAGATTCATTGCTCAATAGTTTATGAAGATAGAATAGGATAGTTTACCTCCTTCAGAAAGCGGTTCATCCTTGACGTGTAATAGCGGCAGAAAGTCTGAGGATTCTGGAAGTTCATTTGCTGTCAGCATCGCCAAATGACGGTCGATAAGATTTGAACCCTGAAAATATAAGGTGTAAAAATATTAGCTGCAAATACTTTAAGGGGTGAAAGAGGCCATGAAACTAAACAACTTTCCAACATAGGTCGAAATATAAAAGAAATTTTTGGACCTCCCACAAGCCGAGCGAGTCAACTCGATGGGAAGTCAATTTTTTTTTTTATATTTCGACCCATGTTTCTTGGGGAAAGTTGTTCAGTTTCATGGGCTGATTCGCCCCTTAGAATATTTGCAGCCAGCTTTTTTACACCCTGTATAGTACTTATTAAAAAGTTCAGAAAAAACTAAAATTGCCAATTTGAGGGGTAACTTAGTAAGTATAAAAACGAAAAGCATTTAATTGTGGAAATATTTTTGGCATTAGGTAGAATTATTTATAAAAATAAGTTTTTTAGCGCCATCTACATTTAACGCATCTAAACATACTGCTTTGAGTCGTTGTCTGATTTGATCTCAATACGCGTTGTCTATCTATCTTATATGTAACTACTTAACTGTACTTGGTGGAAAGAAAAGTCCCTGACACACACACACAAATCACGCCTATATCCCCTGCGGGGTAGGCAGAGCGTTAACGACAGTAAAATTACGGTCGTTATCGCCATGTCTGACAAAATATTCAGGGCAAATTGGAATTATTCGCGTATCACTGTAGTGACAGGTTGTCAGCCTATCGCCTAAAGTTGTAATACACATGAAACCCTCGAGTTCTTTAGTTGCCTCTTACAGCACCCGCGGGAAGTAATGGAGTGTTGCTATTCTAAGCCGGCATCACCGGCAAAGTCCCTAAACTGTGCCTTAAACATATTGAGCCGCGTTACAAATAAATAATAAATCAAATTAATGTTTTTTTATTATTTTACCGTGTGAGCGTGTGGTGGCGCTGACTCCAAGGTTTCGAAGGTGGCTGCGGGAGGCACCGGCTCCTGTTTGACACATTCGGACACTGGAGTGGCGGCAGGACCTGCAGGCGCGAGCGCTTCCAATCCTGAAACCTGCGTAGCAAAATATATTGCACTAAAACCTTTTGAAAAGATGTTTGAAATAACGCCATCTGTTATCGAATAGAGAGACCAATTTGGCAGGGAAAAATTTTTGAACGAAACCAAAAATACATCAACCAACTCCGTAAAACGTTTCTACTACCGCTATCTCTTGTCGAATAGTAAAACTAAATCAAAATGTAGTGACAAGCAAGTTGGACAAGGTTGTTAAATTTAATTTATCGTAAACCATAACCCAACTAATGTGCTAAAACTCGGGTTATGTGATAAATAAATCCAACTTTCTGTACGTACTTGCAAATGGTGCAAGAGATGCGATGGCGGGACATTATCTTCATTAAACTGCGATTCGTAGGACTGTGGTTCCAACTTTACAGGTCGTAATTCACAAGGTCCTATCTGAAAGTAAATAAATAACTGCGTTTAACTGAATTATAACAAGCCCTGAAAACTTGTCAAACTAATTAAATGAAAATTTTGCGGTTATGAAAAGAGGGTGGAGCCTGGGTCGAGCTAATTTCGGCCATTTGATTTGTCACATCTGTAAGTCAAGTGTTTCATGCAAAGTGCAGTAAGTCTATTTTTTATATTATTATTTCGTAATACACACACACACACACACACACACACACACACGCACACAAATCACGCCTATATCCAGGGCGGGCAGGCTGAGCGTTAACGACCGTAAAATTACGGCCGTTATCGCCACGTCTGACAAATGTTTGAGGGTTGTTTCAGATAAGTCGTGTATCACTATAGTGACAGGTTGTGAGCCTGTCGTCTAAAATTGCAATACAACCTCTTCGGCTTCTACGACACCCACGGGAAAGAAATAGGGTGATGCTATTCTGAGCCGGCATCACACGGTATAGAAATGGGGTGATGCTATTCTAAGCCGGCATCACACGGCATATCGTAATATGATAGTAAAATAATGGAAAAACGGTGCAATGACATTGACAAGAGATAGAAATACCAAATACTGCGTTTCTTTCAATTTAACTCCAGAAAAAGAAAAAAGAACAAAAAGGTTTAAGGACGATTTGATTTTTTTCGCTTTCTAGGCTGTTATGTTCCTTACAGAAAGTTTCTCAAGTTGATAGGCAGATTAGAAAGGCACTCGTATTTTTCTCTCTTTGCTGCGTTTATGTATGAAACATTGCTAGCAACACTCCTTACTACTAACACAAAATATTTTGTACTGCTACCTATTTACATTAATGAATTTTATTTACCTGTGTATTAAAATATGAATTTGTAAATTGGGAATTGCCATCTTCTTCTTCTGATGTAGGCTCGCATTTTATTTGAGGCAGACCTTGTCCAGGCATTTCCTAAAAAATTATAAAACTTGTAATATTTAATACTTTCCGAAAATTAACCTGTTAATTAATAACACTAACTTATAGTGCTAGGTAAATAGAACAACATTATTTAAATACCTAACAATAAACGGGAAACAAAACAATGTTTAGTGAAACAGTCGTCTCCAGACGCGAAAATAACAACGCAATGCTCCATTTTTCCCTCCAAATGTCCCCAGGATCGAACAATCAGCAATATAAGTAGGTTTACATAGGCAATTAGACAAAAGGAAGCGAGCTTTATTGAATTTTTCTCGATTGGTGCACAAATGAAGAGTGCAAAGCAAAGCTGAATCTTTCTCTTTCCATCGTTCGGAAAGCAAACCGTCTCGGCCTCTTTTTAATTCCGTTTGTTTTTTCCTGTATACAGCTACTGTGACTATAGTACTATCTATACTCAACGCGTTGGTATGGTATACGTATGTCTACGGTAGTCGCTAAGTCGATATTATAACGCTCAAAAGTTTTGAAACAAAATTTTACTCCCGCTCCCACGTATAAAATCCAAAACTTTTATCATGATAGTATATAAAAATAGAAGAGCCTAAGAATAAACAACTTTAAGTTCTCGTAGTAGCGTAGGATTTATGCTATCACCTGTGGGAGGTAGAGACAAGTTGTGAATGTAAAGTTGCGCAGTTTAACCCTCTCACGTCGCTCTCTCATATCACTATTCGCTGCTCTATTCGAGGAAGCAGCCACTCAGCACGTCTGCGCGGCTAAGTACCGTACCGAGTCACCGCGAGATACGAAAATATGTTTCACTTTCACCGTCTTCCCGAAAACGGCGAAGGACGATGTAAAACGGACCCGATAAACGTGAGGGAAGCGAAATCGACGAAGACGAGGGCGCGAAATTCACTCAACTCACCTAGTCGGTCAGCGCGAGCCGCCGCAGCCACCCGCCGGCACCACACATGCACCGGAGATCGTTTCCGCGGGACAGTGCCCGCCACTGCACGGTGACCTTCGGGAAACGATGAGATGTCGCAAATGAAAGTGAATTCGGCACACACCCGGCCGAGTCTGCGTCGCTGCGTGGCGCATGTTTAGGAGGTGCAGGGCGGGCGCGTGCTGATTTTTTTCCGCGCCGAAGAAATAAAAACAAACGCCTTTTTGCCGGGAACCGGCCCCGCAGCTATGTGTAGCTCCCTCGCGCTTTCTGGTCTCTGTAAATAATTTAAAACAATATCTCTCAATAGTATAATAGTATATCAGATGTTTAGATTATAAAATAGTTTCAATAATTACAAGGGAAATTTGATGTTCGGTTTGCGGCAATTAGCTAAAAATAAGACATAAGTTACGTTGGGGGTAGGTGCACTATAGCGTGCGTAGGTATGCAGTGAGGGAGACGAGAGGGGGCCTCCCACCGGCGCCCGACCAGTCGGCGCCCCGCGCGGCGCCTTCTCTCTCCGCTCCGATTGATTTTTATTACAAGAATTTCGCTCGTGGTTTTTTTTGTTTCTCGCACACCGAAAGCCGGGCGACGCACACAACGAGATTCGTATAATTCGTTTGTACGAACTTACTAATGCTATTGATTTTTATAACGAAGCCGCAGCAGAAGCATCCAGAGGAACAAGCGTACGCTTATTGCTTTCTTTTATTCAGTGCTTCCACTGATACAAGTAACTACCAACCTATCAGAATTTCAAATAGCTTAGGTAAGTAAGTTTATAACCTACTCAAAGATGACGATGTTAAAGTTTTCGTATAGCGGACGAATACAACCTGGTGGCCAGCAATACATTTTAATATTAGCGATAAGGCCGTACATTTCAATCTTATTTGCATAAGTTTTATCATATTATTTTATTAAATAACAACTGTTACATAGAGTTTAACATGACTTCAAACAAATTTTTATAATCTTCCATAAATAATAAAGTTTAGTTTGTTTTTTATTCGCATAAACTAATTCCCTCTGAAAGTAGATGCCTACTTGTTTGGATGGCTCACAATAATTGGCTGACCTATATTATTTTATACTTCAGTAACACAGGCAATTTTTTCCTGCGGATGAAACCGCTAAGTGGGTCCTTACTTATCCTTAGTATTTTGCTTACATATATACATACACATACATATAACACGCCTGTTTCCCTTACGGGGTAGGCAGAGCTCTACCAGCCATTATAATACGATTGCTCGCTATCGCCACGTCTGACAAATATTGAGGGCCCTTTCAAATGATTTATGTATAACTATAGTGACAGGTTGTCAGCCTGTCACCTAGTGTTGTAATACACATGAAATCCTCGAGTCCCTTAGTCGGCTCTTACGACACCCACGGGAAAGAAATGGGGCGATGCTATTCTAAACCGGCATTACACGGTAAAGTTTTCTATTTATCACATTGGATTTAATATTTTCAAGTCTGAAATACATTATCTGTGTTCTATGACCGCAATAGCTATCTTATGTTTGTCATACAGCGTATTCCCTTCTGCTTTAGGTACATTAAAAAAAACATAGATACTATCTGGGTGAAGATTCTATCAGCCCGCAATGAGGATTTTTTGACTGAACTATTTGACGCTGTTGACATTTTTACAGATTGAGGATTTATCTGTCAAGTTCAGAGACTTATCTATGGGAAATCACTGAGCTTTTAAAAAATCTTTCATTTGCAGCCAGCACCTACTAGAAACTAAATAAAATTGTACATACTGCACTTTACACCTAGTCCTTGTGATTTAATTCGTAAATGGAACGTTGCTGCCAGTTCGGCTGCTCAATAATAGATGGCGCTGCAGTAGGGCCGCATGCTGTTTAACTATCTTTTTTATTTTACAAAGGCAACATTTACAAGTTTGTTTCAAACAAAAATTACATTTCGTTTATATTTTTTCAATAAATTTTACTGTTTAAAGACTTTATTAATTATGGTCGTTTAAATACTTTATTGATTGGTAATATTTACGAGTGTTTGTAGCTCTAAAGTATAAAAATAGGTCAAGGACAAATGCATAAAATCAAACTAAAGGATGCTGTTAGTACAAGATTGACATTCAATATTTTTTAAACTAATTAATTTTAAATGAACTACGTATAAAAAACGGTCAAATAATTAAGTTAACGATGGTTTAACGATAATTTAACTTTTAATTAAGCTTTCCAATTATTTTAAAATGGTCACATTGGCAGAGCTTATTTTGGGTCAGTCGCGTCGCTTCCAACTTGTACTTCGTTCGTTTGTGGATTTGTAGAGGTGCCTTTCTCTAAACTTGCGACATAGTGTAGTTTTGTGATTTTCAATTGAAGAAAGCTGGCGGGTGTGCAAATGTGTTCATAAAATTATATGTGGCAGTGTCTAATCAGTTCAAAATCAAATCAAAATAGTGCTAAAACGTGATAGTTGATGCAAATATAGTCAAGGTAAGTGGTTTCAATCTCGCGACGGAGGATTACAAACGATAAGCGCTCACTTACGGCACAGAGTTTTCATCTTGAAAATTTCCACTCCGTGAACTTTCGAAGTAAAGTTTCACGGAAGTTTCTTTGTTGACTTCAACTTGGGCGAAGTTCCCGGAGCCGCGGCCACGCTTTGAACTTGAAACAGTTGTTTGTATTGGGAAAAGTTTGCTCAGGAAATAGTAAAACTTAGAATTTTCGTCGCCATTTTATTTTTTGTCGTGCTGGAAAAGCGGCCATTTTCTTTGTGCCGCGTCGCTTACGACGAGACTTTATGTGGTCTCTAAAGTTAATTTATTGAAGTTAGGGCGTGATCTCATCACATGAAGTGAATCAGTGAGGCGAATCGGTGTAGCGTGATAAAATTGTGTCAATGGAATGTTATTGTTGTTCTGGCTAAGTTTTGACGGTGGCCTAGTTACTGCGTGGTATATTGTGGGTAACAAGTGTGATTTGTCGTAGGGCTGCGGGCGCGGAGCGGTCAGGACACGCGGTACGATGGACGACGATCAGCAGTTTTGTCTGCGATGGAACAACCACCAGTCGACGCTGGTGTCGGTGTTCGACACGCTCTTGGAGAAGGGCATGCACGTAGACTGCACGCTGGCGGCCGAGGGACAGACCCTGAAGGCCCACAAAGTGGTGCTGTCCGCGTGCAGTCCCTATTTCGAGGTTGGTACCATTTAGACGCGCTCGCGCAATCTAGGTCAATTGCTATCGCTCTAAGTTACTTACAAGGCAGCACAGTTTTGCTCTAATAAACATTCCAGTTGTTTCATTCTAGCTTTCATGTGCTGGCAATTAGATTGATGCACAGATGAGTTGGCATCAGAAAGTTGCCCGGCCACTTTTCCAAATACTAGTTTTCAATGTGCAATTTGTCTAATGGTCAACATTTAGCCAAGATTAGCTAAATGATTGCCCAAGTAATTTGTACTTAGAACAAGGTTACCTTCAATTGTTTCTCATGATTTTGCATTCCTATGAACCTATGAACCCAAGTCATTATCATTGCATTAGCTTACATTCCAAGTAAAATTTTGCATGTTATCTACTCATAATACAAATGGAATAACTATACTATGAATCTAAATCAAAACAATAGAGACAACCAACAACAATTTCAGAGTCGACATCAAACAAACTTATTTACAAACTCACTAGTACAAACTACAACTCGATTTGTTGTTACAGAATGTCCTATCACAACAGTTTGACAAGCATCCAATAATAATACTGAAGGATGTGAAATATGCAGAACTGAGGGCCATGATGGACTATATGTACCGCGGAGAGGTGAACATATCTCAGGACCAGCTAGCGGCTCTGCTGAAGGCTGCGGAGTCGCTGCAGATCAAGGGTCTGTCGGACAACAAGCCGTCGCGGCCGCCGTCCCGCCCCGCGCCGCCCGCCGCCGCCCCCCACCCGCACCCCCACCCCGCGCACCCGCCGCGCGCCCCCACGCCTCAGACACAGGTATGTACCTATCTCCGACTGCATAACCTGTACATACTGTATTTCTTGCCCAAACTGCTCTAGCAGGACCTGATGGAGGTGATCAGTCAAACGATCCCAAATATTGGTCCTATAAAGTATAGTTGTTGTGAGCAACTCGAAGAAGAAGAAGAACCTACGCAACCAAGCGATCACATAGCTGTATATAAGTATTTCTATGCATAACTACATGACATCACACCAGCTCACAGCAGTTCACTGTTGGACATAGGCTTCCCGCAGAGGCAGTCTCCTCTTTATGCCATCCAGTCACTACTGACCTATATCGTCAGATACCCAAGCCTTTCAGATTGAGACAGCCTTTATTTCTGTTCTAGTTACTTCCTGGGAATCCTGATATAGCATTTTGAGAACTACTAAATCAGGTTTAGTTCTTTTTAACAGTAGGTTACCAGATAAGACTTAAGATGAGACCACCTGTTTTACAAAACATCATTATTTAATGACTTGCAGTTACAACTGTACTTACCTAACTAAAACTGACACTATCATAGAGAGTGCAACACACTTATGTATGTTATGTGTAGGAGCTAGATTAATTCTGTTGATACTTAGACTGAACTAGAAAGTTAGCTTTCTAGCCTATCTTCACGTAGATGGGCGCTGAGCTTAACTGAAAAAGTTTCTTTCTCAGCAAATGTATAAATTAATGTATGATGAATGTTTAAATGTGTAGATGAAAGTCTATTTGATTGATTGTACTTTGTCTAGTTGAGTATCAATATAACTCAATTGTCAAAATTTCAACCTTAGAAAGTACCCATTATGCATTAATATGCATTCATAATTTCAGTAGTAGGCAGTATGAGGCTGCCAGAGAATACTACTATTGTATGGGCATACCTTATCATCTCTTATCATTACATAAAAAATAAACTAAAAACACAAATACTTCGACACTGAATTAGAGAATATTCTGCCAAGAATGAAAACCGTCTAGTGTAGGTAGATCTATCAAAATATAAGGTGTAAAACCATTAGCTGCAAATATTTTAAGGGGTGAATCAGCTCATGAAACTGAACAACTTTTCCCAAAGAAGGTAGGTAGAAGATAGGTAGGTCTTAGTTTAAAAAATTTAAGCAAACTTACATACAGACATACGCGAAAAGCTACTATGTAGTGATAATGTACATATTTCTAAATTATACTTCTACAAGTATTAACTTAACTATGTAGGTATGTTGTTTTATCATTCATCATAGGTGTCATATGTTGTGCAGTTGTAAAAGCACATGACTGCTGATATCATGCATAAAGCTTATCATTTATTTTATGTTTACCTAATTATAGGATGGGTTTTTCATTATGTTACATCAGAAAACATCTTGTTTTGTCTCTAAGATTAAGAAACTATATTTTAATCTTAGATACCCTTGAGATTATTGAGGGTCACTTGACTTGTCTCATTTACTTAAGAGTGAAGAAAGGTACTTGAGAGTGCCCTGTGTATTAACAATCTATCATTATAGTGAAACCAGATTTTCTTAAACCATTTGTCAGACATGCGATAGGGACTTTATTTTTACAGTGATAAACACTACCTATCCTGAAAAGGATAAAGGCATGATATATGTATGTATGAAATAAGTTCAGGTGAAAATGAATGAAGGTTAATTAATATAAAATAGAATGGAAAATGGCGTGATTTATGGGTTATGCTTGGTTCTTTATAGGAAGTGATGTTTCGTTTATAGCATTTGTAACAATCCATACTGAATTACTTATTCTGATTTTCATAAAATCCAAGATAAGTTACATACAAAATGAGGATGATATGTTTAGAAGTAGAAGTCTTCAGACTGATAAGTTGATTACAATGCTTAGTACTTAACCTCATTTACCTACTTGCCGTGTGAGGCCGGCTTAGAATAGCATCACCCCATATCCTTCCCGCGGGTGTCGTAAGAGGCGACTAAGGGACTCGAGAGTATTGGTGTATTACAATTTTTAGGCGACAGGCTGACAACCTGTCACTATAGTGATACACATGTTTTCTGAAACGACCTTGGAAAACAATCCTCAAAAATGTGAGACGTGGCGATAGTGGCCGTAATTTTAGGACCGTTAACGCTCTGCCTACCCCGCAAGGGATAAAGGCGTGATACATGTACCTACTTAGTATTTACTTAATCATCAGTTGACTATTTTGAGATGAATGAACATTGTGACACGTCGATTCTGGCGTACGCATTCCTCAGCAAAATGTTTAGTTTTCATTTTCTAATCTAAGTATAACCAAGCATAATGCTTCATCTCATCAATTATTATAAAGCTTAAGTAAAGATTTTTTTTCCTACTCATCTGGGGATGTTTTTCGACTCTATGACCCAAATGAAAGAAGAAATATGTGCAATTAGACTTAAAATCATGATAGGCAAGTGGTCTAAGATTCCGCTATAAAACCACTTTTTTATATGGATGAAAGGTTAATTAATATATAGGTGTAAAAATATTAGCTCCAAATATTTTAAAGGGTGAATCAGCCCGTAAAACTGAACAACTTTCCCCTAGATGGTCGAAAAAATTTGGACCTCCCATACAAAATGTAACAGTCGAGCAAGTCAACTGTATGTGAGGTCCAAATTTTTTTTCATATTTCGACCTATGTTCCTTGGGGAAAGTTGTTCAGTTCCATGGGCCGATTCACCTTTTACAACATTTACAGCTAATATTTTTGCACCCTGTATATGAAATAAAACTATGAATATACATGTAAGGTGTAAAATATTAGCTGCAAATATTTTAAGGGGTTTCCCCAAGGAACAAAGGCGAAATATGAAAATATATATATTTTGACCTCCCAAACAAAATGTACAGTCAGATTTCCTATTTTAATTTGTTATTTGAAACAGTGGAAAAATCATGCTATAAAATAGAATTTGTAAAGAAAATGTCCAACAGAATAAAAGACAACAAAACTGTGGGCCACCTGTAGTTATAGCTTTTTTGAAGAAACTTACAGGGTGTAAAAAAAACTGCTTCAAATATTTTAAGGGGCGAATCAGCTCATGATACTGAACAACTTTCGCCAAGAAACATATGTCGAAATACGAAAAAAAATATTTTGACCTTTTTTATTTCTTCCCATACAAAATTACCAACCGACGACTGTGTCAATATGTATGGGAGATCCAAAAAATTTTTTCATATTTCGACCTATGTTCCTTTGGGAAAGTTGTTCAGTATCACGAGCTGATTCGCTCCTTAAAAAAATTGCAGCTAATATTTTTACACTCTGTATATGAGTATTAGATTATATAAGAAAACATCCATGAGAATCAAGACTAGTAGTGAGTGAATCTTTTATTCAGTAGCTGTATGTAGGACAGGCTGGGTATGTTAATTAGTAGTGATTATTACGACACTCGAGTCAACAAAACAATCAAGTACAGTGCAGCGAAGGTGTGGCTAGCGACCTTGGAGGAAAAAATATTTCTTCTCTTTTCGTGTGGGACACCGAGTCGTCCAACGACCCTAGTGTCAGAATTTTTCAACCTTGTGTACGCCTTTATCCCTTGCGGGGTAGACAGAGCGTTAACAGCCGTAAGAATACGGTCGCTATCGCCACGTCTGACATTTTTAAGGATTGTTTTCCAAAGTTGTTTCAGAAAACATGTATCAGTTTTTCTCTGTGGTATCACTATAGTGACATGTTGTCAGCTTGTCGCCTAAAAATTGTAATATACCAATACTCTCGAGTCCCTTACATGCATACACATATCACGCCTTTATCCCTTACACGGTAGGCAGAGCGTTAACGACCGTAACAATACGGTCGCTGCCGGCACGCTTGACAAATATTGAGGGCCGTTTGAGAATATTTGAGTATGACTATAGTGACAGGTTGTCAGCCTGTCGCCTAAAAAATACACCTGAAACCCTCGAGTCCCTCAGTCGCCTCTTACGACACCCACGGGTAGGAAATGGGGTGAAGCTATTGTAAGCCGGCATCACGCGACAACTTCCTTCCCTTAGTCGCCTAGTTAATTGAACTCTTCTCTCTTTGTGAACAGCCACGCGACGGCCGAAGTCATTTTTCTGGCATGTAATACATATAAAATATTAGCTGCAAATATTTTAAGGGGTGAATCAGCCCATGAAACTGAACAACTATCCCCAAGAAACAGGTAGAAATATGAGAAAAAAAATTTGGACCTCCCATAGAAAATGACTTGGTCGGTTTCTTGACCTGATCCTGTCCGGCTAAAGCTTGGCAACCCTAAACCCAGTCAACATACATATGGACATATATCACGCCTTTGTCCCTTGCGAGGTAGGCAGAGCGTTAACGACCGTAAGAATGCGGTCGCTATCGCCACGTCTGATATTTTTGAGGATTGTTTTCCAAGGATGTTTCAGATAACATGTGTATCACTATAGTGACAGGTTGCCACAATAGATCTGCAAAGGTCGCAGTGGCTGTTGGTCTTCTCAGGACCAACACCGGATCTATCAAATAATAGTGACAGGTCGTCAGCCTGTCGCCTAAAAATTGTATTACACCAATACTCTCGAGTCCCTTAGTCGCCTTACTCAACTCTTTTATCTTTGTGAACAGCCACGCGACGGCAGCGTCGACAGCCGCGAGGGCTCGGTGTCGCCGACGCGGCGCCGCAAGAAAGCGCGGCGCGCGTCCTCCGGCCAGACGGAGACCAGCAACGGAGTGGAGGAGCCGCAGTGCAAGCAGGAGGCGCCGCGGGACACCGTCGAGGACCTCACCAACGACGAGGACAACGACGACCCGCCGCAGCCGCACAACGACGTCGTACGCAGTGAGTACACACACACACAGGCCCCTTCTTCTTCTTCTGCATTACGTGTGGGACACCGAGTCGTCCAACGACCCGATGAACCCTAGTGTCAGAATTTTTCAACCGCCTTCTACAAGTAGCAGGCTTCTGACATGGTTGTGTAACGACCGCCGTCTAAGTGATCATAGCCAGCAGCCGGGACCTACGGCTTAACGTGCCATCCGAAACACGGAATCATCTTAACCATCTTACTTACGGACAATCGGGTGGTTCAGCCCGCAATGTCCAAACCAATGTTATAAATATCAACTTTGTGAGTGACCCACCAAGAATCGAACCCGGAACCTTCTGCGTCAAAGGCAGTCGCACTACCACTGCCCCACATCGGCCTACTGAAAACATGGTCCTATAGAAGATGATTGATTATTTTAAAGTCATATTTTGCAGCTTGAATCAAAACCAAATTTTTCCTCCCATGTTCTAACCACAATCAGAGTCTCGATCTAAACATAATTAATAACGTAATTTGTAGATGGATGACTTCATTAATGTCAATTTAGTATTGGTCAATTACATACAGACGTTCACAGCACTGCATAGCATAGATTAGTGTAGCATACTTAGATACATGCCCGTGTCGTATCATTTGACCACTTAAACTTGCGTGTTCATTGCTGTATGGCGACTGAGTATAGTTACATACAGGGTCAAAAAAAAATTGGTGCAAATATTTTAAGGAGTGAGAACCAACCTATGAAACTTAACAACTTTCCCCAAAGAACAAAGGTCGAAATATGATAAAAAGTTTGACCCTCCATACAACATTACCAACCGACCAAGTAAATTTTATGGGTGGTCCAAAAAAGTTTCTCATGTTTCAATGTATGTCTTTTGGGGAAAGTTGTTCAGTTTCATTGGCCCTTAAAATATTTGCAGATAATATTTTTCCGATGGCTACATAAGATATAATCACTACATAATATAAAGCAAAGTCGCTTCTTGCGTCTGTCCCTACATATGCTTAAATCTTTAAAAGTACCTACACGACTATTTTGATGCTTTTTTCTAATAGATGAGAGTGATTCAAGAGGAAGGTTTTATATGTATAACACATGCCAGGAAAATGTCTTAATCCCACAGTATAATGTATTGCAAGGCAATTCAAGTAAAACCAGTATTGTACATCTGACTGTAGTATAGGATAACCGATGCAGCAAGATTACACTGTTGCATGTGCATGTCTTAATCAAATCAGTATTGTATGCTTAGGGTTGCCAGGCGTCCGGCTTTAGCCGGACAGGATCAGGATTTTTGGTTGCCTGTCCGGCTTAAATAAGCGGCGTCCGGCCACTACGGAATATGATGCAGGTTTTTTTAATAGATAGTGTGATTCAAGAGGAAGGTTTTTATGTATAATACTTGCCGTGAAAACGTCTTATTCCCACGGGAAAATGAGTTGCAGCGGGCGCAGCCGTTAGTAATTTTAATAAATTAATTACTAGTGAATTACAAAATGAATACACAAAATAGCAAACTAAGCACTTGTGCACGTGCAGTTATGTTAGTACGCATGCCATCGACCTGTCACATGCTGACTAAGCGTGGAAGATCAAGTTAACTTGGCATTGTCAGTTTCCGGTGACTAGTGGTGTGGGCGTCGATCTCACGAACCCGGAGGTCCCTGGTTCGGTTCCCTAGCATTCTAAATTTAACTGTGTCAGATTTTTCTCAATTTGGTTATAAATAAGACTAGATATTAATTTATATTTACAGAGCAGGGTATATTTCAGAGAGAACACTACGAAAAACCAGAGTAGAACTATGACAAACTGATCGCAATGTGATTTGTTTAATGTGCTCAAAATAGGTAATATTATAAAGAGGTCAATCAAGCTGAGACGAGCTTTTCTTGGCTTCACTCTTCGATTTTCCTTTTAAAACATTCTCCTGCTCTGACATGTAAACAATGACTATGTAAATGGGCATCTGATGCCAACTGCTCAATGTTGTTGGAAACGATCGTATACATCGCCAGACAAAACAAAATTGCTTTATTTAGAGTCCTAATACTTAACGAAATTAGTACAAATTATGCACTACAAGGTTCTTTATAACCAGAATAATACTTTGTTTTTAGAAATCTTAAAAAATCTTATCTTTTGAATCTTGGTAATATTCTGCCCGGGAACGTTCCCGAGAATATTCCCGACAAGAACCTTGGGAATATTGCACCTGCCCGAGAATGCTCTCGGGAATATTCCCCCTGTTCGGGAACGTTCCCGGTAATATTTGCAACAATAATGATAAAAATATTGGGAATATTCTGGGATAATTTATCTGGGCGTCATATTGTATTTAATATTTTAACAAAAATATACCCAATTGGAAACGTTGTGAATTTCCTGATTTAACTGAAACTTTTAACTCTGATATTTAGGGCAGATGTACACCTAAGAAAAATACTATTACGGGAAAACTAAACTAACTGAACTCTTTCTAATGTAAATTAATGTCATTCGTTTGCCCTCTGTTCTTGCCGAAGTGTAATTCAGCCTTTAGTTGTCTTTATTTTCTTCTTCGTTTGGGACACCCAAGTCGTCCAACGACCCGATGAACCCTGGTGCCAGAGTTTTTCAACCGCCTTCTACAAGTAGCCGGCTTCTGACATGGTTGTGTAACGACTGCCGTCTAAGTGATCATAGACAGCAACCGGGACCTACGGCTTAACGTGCCATTCGAAACACGGAACCATCTTACTTACGGACAATCGGGTGGTTCAGCAGTTCGTAACCAGACTGGGAACAAATTCACAAAATGATAAACATCAACTTGTGAGTGACCCACCGAGAATCGAAACCGGAACATTCAGCGTCAAAGGCAGTCGCACTACCACTGCGCCACATCGGTCGCCTTAAGTTGAGAATCAATCTTTATAGCCTCAGATGCTCACTGCCGCGCGCAGCATGCGGCAGTGAGCATCTGAGGCTGCTCGTTCAATGGAGACCCAGCTAATGGTCGCTCCCTATTTCAGATTTCCAATGGCACATGGAACGATCTCAGGACGAGCTTATGAACAGCAGCGACAGCGTGCGCGACTCGCAAGGTAAGCGCTCTCTCTCTCGCTCGCACACACGCGCGCACACCCGGGATAGAAAGAGACGGCTGAATTTGTGACAGTACTTCTTTTAAGGACGGATTTGAGTGAAGACCTTTCAAATAGAAATTTTTGTTCCTCGATAAATGTGTCTGATTGAAACCTGATCAAAGTCAGTGTTCCGGCTATAAACAATCTGGATCCTCTCGTACATTCTGTACGGGATTTCGTTTAGTCTGTCTTTTTTTATAGACAAGTGCTATATAAAGAAATAATTCCGATATGGCAACATTATTGTTGACAATCTCACTCATTTGTCAGATATGTAGTATGATAGAGAAACAATAATATTTCCATTTCAGGTTCTTTTCCATATGAAATTATACACTAATTGTTGATCAAGTTTTTAATATACATGTTTTAGATCAATAGTAATCAATGTTTTAGAACCTTGTGTAACTTAATCAGAGTAACTAAACACAAATTTAGAAGTAGGTAGACTAGATATTCAATTTCAATGACATCACTATTAGATATTTCATTTGTACTATATCAGTTTAATTTTTCTTTGGTAAATATTTGTCATTCACTCAAATAAATATTAAAGTTTTATATATAATTCAGCCATCTCTTCCTATGTCCCGCCCGCGGCGATGTACAGCACACTCTAACACCCTGTATTGTCCCAATACAGCGTGTTACAATACAGACTTTGTTACTCTGGTACAACCAACTTTCACTCGACTGATTTTGATGAAACTCAGAAAGTTGATTGTACCAGCACAAGGAACGGATGAAATGCGCAATGTCTTCCCATAATTTGATATTAGACGAAACAGTCATTGCTTAAAATAATCTATCTATCTTGTTATATTTATAAATATTATATTTTCACGTCAGCGGATACAAGAGTGCTAGTGTCTTCACATGTGAAACTACAACCGTGTATTCATTATTAATTTAGTATCTAATATTAATATTATAAACTACTAATCTTATTACGAATTTATATTTTTTATATCCATATGAAACTTTTGAGAATTTCAGTGCGACAGGTATCGGTAATGGTAAATGGTTTATAATGTGTGTAGCCTTTAAGGCGAAGTGTCTTAAAGGCGAGGTATCAAGGTAAGTACACGATTCAAGTATTACACGTAGTTTGTTTGTGACTGTGATGTCGGCTTGATCTGTGGGACTGGGCTGGTCTAGTAGGTCATTGCATGCGCTCTATACCTACCTTCTATTTAGTATACCTTCCGTATGTAAACACGTAAAAGGAAAGTAACGCAAAACGTCTTGTTGAGTAACTCGACTGAACAACTTTGTGTGTACGTCTTTTTGGAAAACCACGAAAAACTGGTGATACTTTTTGCTGTTTTCCAAAAAGTTGTGATGCCAAAGTGTTCAACTTTTTAGTTGAGTTACAATATGAAAGGATTTGCCTTACGTACACCCCCAATACCTAGTATATCACGGCAATTTTTAAATAACCCACTTTGAAATTTGTGCTAACTTTACTTTATTAACATAATATAACACGGAGTGGATTTTATCATACATTTATTTTGGTAAGTAAAGTTTAAAATATTTATGAAAATTGCGTATTAGAACACGTTTAAATTGCACCTCACCTTTCTTTTTATTTCGGGTTGAATACTTTTTCTTGTATACGTGACCGCGGCTATTCTAAACCGCTAGAAAAATACTCGCTAGACATCGCGCAATGTTCCTTCTGCACTCGTGTGATTTGGTTCTAGAAGACATTGGTGTGACCGCAGGACGCTAAACACAAAGGTAAATCTTGATCATTTCTTTATTATTATCGTAGATGGTTATGTGGCTTATTTATCTATTATTTTATTATTATTTTTTTGCATTCACATGTGATTTCACTGCAGATGTCTGTTCTATACAATTCATGTTTTAAAACACGTTTTTTTAATGATGTACTAGGAAATGCATGTTAGGCGATACATTACGATGATTATTTGAAGCATGTAGTCACCCATTCGAACTACTGCGCATTTCATTTACTACTACTATCATTTGATGAATGATGTATGCAAACCAATGAGATGTTACACGTGTTATGTATAGGTCGTTACTTAGGTCTGTTCGTCGCGACTGAAACGGAATCAGTAAGTTTACTTGGATGTGTAAAGGACGCTTCCTCGCCAAAAGCATGTCGTCTATATACCTCGCCCTTCCCTTCTCGACACATCCTGCTATCGCGTCACCTAATGCCTCATTGTTGCACTCAACATAATCATTGTTTTCATTATCATTCAACTTCCCAGCTTCGCATACTCCATCTGTAACTAATTCCACTGCTTAATAATTTAATTTATTTTCGCTTTCATTTTTTTGGCCTTCCAGAACCACCCTTGAAACTAACTAGCACCTCGAATTTCGACAAAACCCCCTTTCCATTAACCCGAGGGCTGCTTAAAGGCGAAGTAAAAGAGGAGATTGTAGTCGAAAAGAGGCGCAGAGGCAGGCCTAAGGGCATTAAGAACAAACCTAAACCGAACTTGAAAAATATCGCAATCAAACGAAAATATACTAAGAGGAAATGCCTGGGAGACGATAAATCTAACGGCGAGAAACGTCACATTTGCTCAATTTGCAAGAAGAAGCATTACAAGTATAGGAGGAACAAGTTGAGGCACGAGAAGTACGAATGCGTGACCGGACCGCAGTTCTCCTGCGCGCTCTGCGGCAAGCGATACTCACAAAAGAAAACCCTCGTCTCACACATTGCCTTGAAGCATACCAACCCGCCACTTATTATCAATGTCAAGTCCGAAGCCAATATCAAACCAGAAGACAATTAACTTCTAGTTTTTTTTTCTATTTTTTTGTTGTTTTTATTTAATCATGTTGATTTTTTTTCGCTTCCAATCACTTTAAAAGGTTTTTGTTAAGTTTTGTAGATGTTTAAAACATGAATTGTTACGACACGTTGATTTTTTCTATTTTCAAATAATTTAGGTTAAGTTTTTTGATTTTATTTAAGCTCCAGTGCCATATTTAACACGATTATTTAGTGTGTAAGCGTACGAGATCATTCTAAATCAGTAAACCTAGTTTTCTGAAACAAATACATGATAAAAATATCATTACATATTATTTATTTAACTACCAAACCAAGTGACTAATTTGGAATGGTCTTCATCCGTGCCATCTTTAAAACATATTATTTGTACCACGGGTATTTTCATTTCCCTATATTTTATTTAGTTTAAATACATCATTTCGTTAAAATAACTCTTTTTTTTTTATTTACGCTTCGTGTGGTTTCGTCTATTATTTAATAACTTACACATTACCGCATAAAGACGGCCCGTTATTTCTATTTCAGATGGGAAGCCGCGTATCGTGACGCGTAGTAAAAAAGCCATCGAGGAGCCGGAAAAGATTTCCACGTTCGCCGTACTCAAGACTGTGAAGAGCGCCAAACTGGTCGCGTCGCCGGCCGCGCTCCTCACCCAGTCTAAAGAGAACACCCGCGCCCCCTCCCCCGTCAAACCGAAGCCCTCCCCCCCGCTGCCCCCCGCCCACGCCCCGGTCCACACCCCCACCAACGCGTCCGCCCTCGAGCGACTCAACATCTTCTCCTCGCGCCGCCCCCCTCCCTGCGCGCAATACAAGACTGAGAAAGGCTACAAGTGCCCCAACTGCCAGCGCTGCTACAACGCGCGCAAGAACCTCGTGCGCCACGTGACGCTGGAGTGCGGCATCGAGCCGCAGTACAAGTGCCCGCACTGCTCCTACCGCAAGCATCGCCGCAACGAGCTCAAGAAGCACATGGAGAAGAAGCACCCGGACCTGCGCCAGGAGCTGCCGGGCACGCCGCGCTCGCCCGGCTCCGCGGGCTCCCCGTCGCCGCTCGCCGTCAAGTAGTGCCTTAAGTGATTATAAATTAGTGCTTTATCCTAGTGCCTTAACTATACTACTCGGATCTTCCTTCTTAAATGGTATTACATGAATTTTATATAACGAGCCTCGTATACTTATGTACTGATAATTTTGATTGATATTTTTTGAACAATTAGACGACTTTGATCGTAATTGTTGTTTGATTGAGCTCCCTCCCCGCAACCCGCATCTTATGGGAAGATAGTCGATCGGTCACCTGGATTGTGCATGTCTGCATGAGTTTAGAAGCTTCGCCTCTTATGATCCTAACAGAGATTTATTTTTTATTATTTTTATTATTATAACGCATTTCTTTGGTTCCTTAATTTTATTTTAGCCTTCGGTAGTATTAACAAGTAGAGCGCTTAATTTATTTTATTTGCAAGTTAATGTGTCGCTTTTCAGAGTTGCACAAGGATAGCCACCTGCCGTCGGCGCTGCTGTCGCTGCTGCAGGCGCAGGCGCAGTCGCTCGGCGCGCTCGCCCCGCTCGGCCCGCTCGCGCCCGCCTCCTCGCTCGCCCCACTCGCCCCGCCCCCCGCGCTCGCGTCCGCCACGCCGCTTGCGCTCGCTAAACTCCCCGACTCGCTCGACAACTTGAAAGCCCATTTCCTCCAACAAGCGTTCATACAGAACAACAACACGGTCGCTCAAACCGGCGATTATAAACCTCCCAACAAGCACGAGGAACACGATTCGGATGCTGAATATGACGATACCGACGATATCGTCTTACCAGACGAAACCGACACGTTTTACGACTCCACTAGCGGGATGGGCTCGGCCGGCAACTCCGCCGACGGTTTCGAAGTGAAAACCGAAAACAAATTCAAACGCGACTCGAGCGGGTCGGGCGGCGACGACCCGAGCCGCCAGTTCGAGTGCCGGCACTGCGGCAAGAAGTACCGCTGGAAGTCCACGCTGCGCCGCCACGAGAACGTCGAGTGCGGGGGCAAGGCGCCCTCGCACCAGTGCCCCTACTGCGCGTACAAGGCCAAGCAACGCGGCAACCTCGGCGTCCACATCCGCAAACACCACAACACCGAGTGGTACATCTACGCCAATAACAAAGTGCGTCGCAATAAGAAACCCGTCGACTAGTTTAGACCAACAGACTGTGGCGTAACAGACTGGCAAACATATAACCAAATGTATAGGATTTTTTAAATATGATTCGTGGAGCCAAAAAGTAATTTTAATGTCAAAATAACTTCAAGACTGAATTATGCGTCCTTTTGACGTGCGTCATTAGGAACGTTACCGTTCCCGGTAATATTCCTATTGGGAACGTTCTCGGGAACGGTACGTCACTATTCGTCCTTAGATAAAAATCACATTATAAAGCTCTGTTTTTTATAATCAGAAGCAAGAAAGATAAAAATAATTTGCAATAGCTTGAAAATAGTTTTCTCCAAAAACTAAAAAGTTTCCGCTTACTGATCTTATATTCTACTCCCTCACTGTCTTACTTATTTCTTCGATTTTATAAAAATGTTCTTGAATAAAACAGTCAGTGTCCCCAAAGACTTTGCCGTCTAGTTACGTCACTAAAATTAGACCAAAGTAGAGACCCCTACCAAAACGGTACTGCAATAATTTATTTATAGCTTACTTTATTATTTGTTGAAAACGTTTTAATATACACTAAAGATATAGATTTAATGTGCACATTCCCTAACGGTATAGAGTTAATTTTGTTGATTTTTGTTATAGAGTTTAAATCGTAGTTAAGACTGACCCTAAGTATTTTATTCCAAGATAAATGGCCAAAGGTCGCGATATCCAAATGAAAGTATATTTCTCCATGTTGCGTACTTCCGAGTGAAGCGCAACTTCCGTATATTAGCTCGAATTTGTCTAGTTTTAATAAAACAATCATTCCTCGTAAGGAATAATTCCAAATTGATAATTTTAGTGCAATGATATTAAGGAATAACTAGTTGATATTTTATATGATATGCATGTTGGTTATATACCCATTTATATTAGTTAGAAACATCCAAATGGTCGAAATTCGATGACATGACCAAAAATTATTGTTGAAGTTTTATTTATTAATTTAGGGTGTCCGTGTGACGCATAGCGCGTTGTGAGTTAGCTTACGTTAATACATTTTAGGGCATATAAAATCCATTCACAAATTTTATTCTTTTGTCCCGAGAAATTGCCCCGGTAAATTTCCTAAATTTCCGTTATCACAATATTCCCTAAATACATTCCACAGATTTTAATTTTTTCGACTATGTCTACGGGTTTATTAGATTTTATAATAACGAGCCTAACCAAACTCGATGTTTTTGTTTCCTCATGTTTTTGTTAATTTAAATCACTGAAATATAACACTAAAGTAGACCATGCTATTTTTAAATACGCCTTATTATATTTCTACCTTTTTTATTTCAATTTCGAATAACAAGCGAGAGAAAGAACATATCAAATTCTTTTTTCTTCAAATTTTGCCTTGTTCCCGGGAAATAAATATTCCTTGGGGCGGTGAACGTTCCCGGGAGTAAAACCAGTAAGCTAATCCACCACGCGCGACGGTTTGGATGCTCTAATAGTTGATATTTTTCGCGTACTTTTAGTATGCTCGCGAGGGACCATTAGTTCGTCTTCCCAATTTCTTTTGGAAATCCCAAAGTTTATTATTTTTAAAGTTGTTTATTAGGTTAGGTAGTGTTTACAGGACATTTTTGTCCCACATAGGATAAAGCAGATGACTCAAGTCTTTGAACAGTCCAGTTAAAAACTCTTTATGGCGTGTGTCAAGAACTACTAAGTCCAACGTGTTTAACCCCTTCTGAGCTTGGCTGTACTGTCTAAACTTTCAATTAGTGTCAAAGACTTGAGCTATCTAAAATTAGGTAAACTAAAGCTCATAATGTGCCTACAATGTTACCTGTAGTTTTTATTGTATGAATATTATTGCATATATTTATAATTATTGCATATATCTAATGTTATTCGGTTTGTATTCGGTGAACTGGGATAAAAATGTGTTCAAAATTTATAAAAAATGAAATAGACATAATGATATTAACATGCAATAAAATAATGAAGTTGTTTAGCATATTGACTGTTGATATTTTTGTTGAACTAGGATAACAAAGCTATTTGACCAAAGTCAGTATTAGTTTATTAAAGCGATGCGAGGTGTTATGATTTGTTGTTGAACTTTCGAGTCATTGCTACATAAGGCCTTACTCTACGTCGCGAGTAAACACGGAGGTAACAGCTCAGCTTAATCTTAGTTAATGAGCAAATATTTTAGCGTCTAGCGTAACTTGAGCTTTCGGGGCGATAGTAGATATTTTGCTCTATAACCAGTTATGTTAAGCTGTCTTCTGTGATTACTTACGACTACGCGTTTGCCCAAATCGTCCGTCAGTCGGTACTATGGTACGCAATATCCCATCATATCATTGTTATGGTGTAGGTCCACTACACGCCTGGATGTTACGAGTTTACATTGTTTGTTAATGTTATTGGAGATAGATTATCAATTAGTGTGATTTTTATATGAATATATTGGGGTTTATTCGGTAGAAAAGTTTAATCAAATATAGTTATAATTATGTCAGATTGATTTTGTATTTTTCTTTATTTTACCCATATCCTTTTATTTCATTTCGTTGCGTTCAACTAGGTGAGTCAGTTTACGTAATAAATTCAATTTATGTTGATAACTGCATGTGCACGATCGTTTTATTTTGAATTTGAGGTTCCACTGCTTCCAGTTCTACTTGCGCATGCGCAGTTTTTTATTTTTCTTTCCTTTTTCGTTCATACTAATATAATTAATAATTTCAGGTAGACAACAAAGCCCATGGTTCGGGAGACTACATTTTATTAACAGTTTTTAAAAAGCAGTGACTAAAACAGAACCAGTCGAGTAACACCAATGATTTTTTTCTACTTCAGTTTTTCCACACAAAATGTGACACTGAACCCCGCGAGTCTCAAAACTAATATTGTTAAAAACGGAAGACAAAATACGTCTCGAGTGGACTTCAAATAAACGTTATGATTCCTCTTTATGTTCTTTTTTTTTACTTTTTCCTTTTTGCATAGCTTTCATCACAGCACTCGGTGGACACTCACAGTAGACATATTTATTTATTCTATGTATTATATATTATACCCTATCCATTTCATATGTACGTAATATTCTATGTATCATATTATATTATAACATCTATCTTTATGTATGTATCGCTTGTAACTGTCGTTAACCACACGGGAATGTTGAATGTTGCGTTTGTGTTCGCGTTGTGTGATCGTTATATGAGTTGTCTGGACATTTCAGGGGGCTGCGTGCCGGATGACGTGTCTTTTACCAGGATCGGGGGGCTGTCGTGGGACCAGTGGTCGGCTAGGCTGGCGTTGCCGCTGGTGGCGGGCATGCGAGTGGGCCCGCCCTCGCTGCCGCCGTCGCCCGGCGAGCCCAGCTTCGCGTGCCCTGATTGCGGCCGGCTGTATAAGCTCAAGTCATCGCTCCGCAATCATCAAAAGTGGGAATGCGGCAAGGAACCCCAGTTTCAATGCCCGTACTGCGTGTACCGCGCCAAGCAGAAGATGCACATCGCTCGCCACATGGAGCGGATGCATCGCGAGGTGCATCTCAAGCCAGAACAGTACATGAAACAGGACAACGTCGACGCCTGCACCTAACATAGTCAAACGAATACTCCTCGATTTAAGCCGTACACGAGTGTATTTTTACATATCATTGCCTTGTTTGATTGTTACGAAGACCAGTTTTGATATTAACTTTTTAACGTGTTATTGAGAATCGTTAGAATTTATAAAAATCGAAAATCGTAACGTTATTGATTGTATAATGCGTGAAATTTCCGAGTTATGTGATAATTGTGATGAAATATCTTTTGTGATAGTGGCGTGTAGCAGTCACGTTAGATGTAGCCTCCTGTGGGGTCACTGACCCCATCGTTACCTACAGGGCATCTGCATCGTGATTTAAGCTTAGTAACTCAGTTTTATACTGGTTGATCTCGCACGGATGTCAGAATAAGCTAGACGCAGAATTGTTTCCGTAGCAACCGTTATAAGCTGAGCCACTGAGCTTCGTCGCTCAATGCAGCTTGCCCACACACCTATACATATACGAGAGTATGTGGTCACAGTATGTTATGAATTTATCTCGACGAATTAATTTTACTGATTTTACTCGTAGGTTTTACGCTAGTTCACTTTACTGTAGCAGGTTTTTGCTGCATCGATTCAGTATGCTAAGACGAAAGTGATTGTATAGTTACGCTTTTTAATCGATTATTTTATATTATATATTTTTTTTATGTACAGCATTTATGTAAACTATCATTCCTGACTATTACTAGGTTTGAAGCTTCGCTAGTACGCAGTTAGATAAGTTGTTACCAGTCGTAGTTACTATACGTAAATCATTTTTTTATTCCTTTCTATTATTATTTTAAAGTACGCAATTTTTCAGGGCATCTGCTGTCTCGCGTGATTGAGGCTAAGTTGTTCAATTTATGCTTTTTTAATTTTCCGTTCCCAAATTTCCCGAGAATATTGTTCAAATTCCCGGTAATGTAATCATAAAAATGAGGTACCAAATTACCGTTATTAACTATATCTTATGATTTATATTTGTTTAATCGAAAGTATTTTTACAATACTCTTACTCAGTTCAATCATGCCATGGTTATTATTTAAAACCTAAAAAATATACAAAATAACAGTAGGTCATGTCTGCCTACCTTAACATATTTCGAACATAAAATATAAATCAAGACCAAGAGTTTCAATATTCCTGGAAAATATTAACCATAAACGGAGCGCGTTCCCGGGAATGTTCCCAATGTTCCCGGGAACGACACATTCCAACCAGCATAAGTTGAACTACCCAGAACCACGTCGCCTTAGGCACTGTAAAGGCCCTTGGACAAACATTTTACTACTATCTTGTAAATTTTACGCATGATCATATTTATGATGATCCATTAAGTGTGTTACCGGCACTCGGGCATATTTCAATCTGGTGATTCTACGCATCTACAGCAACAACTTATAATAAGGATATCTGCGAAATAAGAATCTTCTCATGTCAATGTACGTTTCCCAACGCTATAATTGTAAACAAAAAATATAAAATTCGCTTGTTTCCTGGGTCATTAAAAAACATAACAGTTTTACGCTTACTATTGTCCAAAAATACTACGGACTTCTTCATAATTTTTCGAAATATTCAGAGTTTAAATTAATAAACAGAGAAATAATATAAAAGTAAGTGTTCTGACGCCATCTAAATATTTACGGCGTCACGTCACACTTCTAGTTCTTCAAACAAAATACCGTTTTAGATCGTTTTAAAAAGTAGCTCATTTGACCTGTCAGGAAACAAGCCTATTGTAAACAAAAAATATCAAATTAGTGAGTGCCAGTGCTTGGCTACAGCTACTGCTGCTGGGCCGGCCGCATTGAGGTCCTCCTGTGTGCAGTAACGGGGAGGTTTGGGCGAAATGAAAATGGATAGTTGCATTGGATATACCTAATACCTACTCAAGTCAAAATGTATGGAATTGTGAATCTTTGTGATTCGCAGTTGGCTCCATAATCCAAGTTGCGTAGATGCGTAGAACCGCCAGTTTCACAGAATCACATCGCCTGCGAGCTGGCAACACATGAAGATCATTTGAATCAAAAGCTAAATTATGTTTAAGTTTTGTATATCGTAGTTTTTAATCAAAATGAAGCTATTTCCGCTTAGTTAGCAAGCTCTAGTTCTTTGCCATAATGCATGTTCCATTATATTGTAATACTCATTTAAGTTAATTATTTCAATTATTTTTAGATCTCTTTTACGTCTAATGCATTTATTTTATACTAGACTAGAATATACTCAGTTGCGGTCGAGTGGTTTTGAGCTATTTTAGTGACAGTTCCTGAAAATACTAATAAAATAATATTAGTGAACTTTGGGGCCAATCCGGGTGTTAGGCGGTTCCCACATTTGACGTCCGTTGCTACGAATTTTCACCGCATCCGTAACGTAACGCATGCGTCAAATGTAAGATGTAGAATTCTTCATATTTAAAACTGGTTTTGACGCACGAGCAACGCAAAAACATGGTTAACAGACGCATCTGTCTCTGTTACACTTATTATAGTAGATGCAGTAACCTATATCTTTAGCACCAACGGACGTCAGGTGTGGTATCCGCCAAATATTGTCACAGTTTGGAGGAACGAGTGCCTTATTTAAGTGATGTTCTGCAGAACGCGCGTTGTACACTGCCATCTCACAGTTGTCGCAAAGTGAACCGTTGAAAACAATCTTCCACCTAGATATAAGTCTATACACATTACCATTTAGAAATTACTATAAGTTAGGAAAGGTAGCGTTAGAACTGTGCAACGTTCTTATAACTACTAATAAAGTGGTACTTCAAATAAATTAATCATGAAAATCGTTAAATCATCGAATCTTATTATTATTATTAAACTTTATTAATCATCGAAAAATAAAGCCATAAAAAATTCCTATTTGTGCTCCTTCGCCTTAGGAGAAATCTTAGAAGGTTTCAATTCTGGCCTTTATTGGATATAAATTACCCAATTAATTGCATAAAAGTACCTATACAAGTTGTATGCTTAAATCTATTTTCCAAAAATACTAGGTCTTTATTCATCGTTAATCAAAATATTCAAAATTAATATTGTAAAATAGGAAAATAATATAAAAGTTTGTATGTTGGTTGACACATGTCATGATGTCAATGCCGAAATGTTGAAAAAATTTAGACCAGTTATAGGTCATATGACTTGTCAATCAAGTACCTACCCAATTTATTTTACATATTAGAAAAAATAATTTAACTTTCCATCATCTAAATTGTAAAGTGAAAAAGGGCGTTGCATAGTTTTGCTGACGCTACCGCATTAGGTTATCCGTTGAGTTACCATCATACAATCAAAATGTAAAGTTCACATAGTACAACCATACAAATCTTGTCAATACAACTAAGTGCCTTTTAAAAGTTAGTCATTAGGGTTTAAAAAAGTTTCCATTTCTAAAATATCATGTTTTAATTTCAGCACAAAAATTACACTATAAATATCTTTGATCGTATCAAAAAAAGTTTCTACGTCAAAAGTCATCTGTTAAAAAGTCCCACCCAGTCCAATTTATTTTATGTAGTTTGAATTAACTAATGAACCGACTCAGAATAAGTAATTTAAACTACGCCAAAATCATTAAAGCATAAAAACAGACCAAAATGTCTCTAAAAATACTTTATTATATGTACCAATTTTTTTTTTTATTATTCCAAGATATTTTACAGTGTATTGTGCTTAATGCAAAATTTCTAGGTTGTGATTAATACCGATGTCTGTTAACAATCGCGGTTGCGTCATTCAATTGTCATCGTTTTTATACCTAATTACCGCGTTACTTGACCCACATAGCAGGGAAATCGGTGTCGAATCCATTTTATCGGTAAGCTTTGTATTTCCACATCGATTTTACTTACGGTATAATTTGTGTTTTAATTTGTGTTAATAATCCTTCAAGATTTAAGATTTTTTTAACGTATTTTACCACCTGCTGCGTCTTATGCGCAACAAATATTTTTCAAGTAAGAATATGCAGCAAGCATTCGACGGCAAGAATGTATTGCGTGCTGCGCGTTCTTTTCCGAAATAAAATTCATTATTACACACCAACTGTGATAACCTGAAACTACATATTTTGATAGACATATTTATTTTAAAATCGAGATCTTTATACATTATTTTGACCATAACGTTAACACACCACATCAGTATCATATCCGAGTGAAGTAAGGATAAACAAATAGTTATAATTACGTTTGATTACTACCTAGAATATTTGTAGGGCTAGAAACTACGTATTATTTCAGAAAGTTACAGTGATTAAATGCATTTGATTGTATTTTTATAACCTTTTTGTATTTTAATAAAGTTGCTATTCTTGATAAGTCATTGTTTCAGTCACTCCTACATAAGTCATCCTGCGATGTATCTGCATATTTTGAATAATAATTTGCGTTGGGTATATACGGATTGTTACTAACAAAATAACTTAGATTAATACATTATAAATTTTGCTTGATAACTGTGACGTCTATCAGTTTCGGGCAAATGCTATGACATAAAGTACATTTTCTTGTGATAACTGCTCTTTTAATATGGATCTGTCAAACGTGACAGGTATCAAGCTATATTTTATTTATAAACTTATAATTATTTATATCTGAATGTTTAATGGGTTTAGGTTCTTAAATTGCATGTTTGTAAGATAATTTATTTTTTAATAATATGGGACAGGTAAAGTTTCATATGGACGCATCCTAGTGGTTGCATGCTACCCGAGGGTAGTTTAGTATAAACAGTAGTAAACAAATATTGGGAGACACGGTGCATCATCCTACGCTTGTATCTGGTAGCACTGGTTGGTGGCTTGGCTTCACGGTGTAGCTTCATACGTTGCACGTATTTATTTTTATTTGCGTTTTATTTCAGTTGCACTATACACTCCTTATATTTTGGGTTACGGTACTCCCGGCTTGGCTGGCGGTAAGGGGTGGACTCTATACGAATGCGTGGACTGTGGGAATAAATACAAGCACAAGGGGTCGCTGCAGCGGCATATAAAGTACGAATGCCGGAAGCAGCCGAGTTTCAAGTGTCCGTACTGCGTGTACCGCGCGTACCAGAAACACAACTTGCTACTCCACGAGCGACATCTGCACAAAGATCTGCCGGAGAAGGTGGATTTCGTGTCGGAATGACCAGCTGCCGGCGCCGGAGAGAATACAGTACGGAACCTAGTACGTGTGCTATTAACTCAGTGGCATGGGACTGTAATACTCATTTGTCACTAACAACCGCCTACGCCATTTTCATCAAGTCGCGGATGTCTTTGCATGCTTGAAATTTTTTTTGTATAAGAATTTAATTGGTAATTTGTTAAATTTTGTTAAATCCATCATTTCATAGCTTAACTATACCTACTAAAACCATTAACGGAAGACTTGTGGCGGACTTATGAAGTTAACAAAAGAGAACGTATGATATTTGTTGTGAATTCCAAGAAATTACTGAATAACACTAAAATCGGAATTTTAACCAAGAGGCCCTATAAAACCACTCCATTTTCTTTCTTATTAACCATTCAAATATTTAACCAGAGCATGGTCGTTTAATCGGGCCGCGAAATCACTCAGCTTTTTACCTTTCACTTCCGTACAAGTTTTCACTAAGTAGAGCTAAATGTTTGCGAGCTTTGCACTTTCATTCTAAACTTACTAGCGCATGAATTTATGTTTTAAATTGGCCATATCTATCTTAGCATAGTAATATCAAAACTAAGTATTAAGTCTACTAGTAAATACAATTCGCTGAACTAGATGGCGATAAATGTACCTATTATAGTCCAATAAAAGTAGAAAGATGATATTTAGCAACTTTGTTAGAATAAAGTTATTCAGAATGAATATGGTATAGGTAGGTGTCACTATCACGCTTACCAGATCGCACTTTCCTTTCCACCCAAAAATTGCCTGGAAGGAAAGCTACTTTAGCATTAAGGCGACTTTATTGTACTTATACTATTTTTTTATGCAATAAAGAATATTATTATGAAGGTATGGCCAGTTTAAAAACCGTAGCACTATTTCCACTCAAATGAATAAGTGAATTTATAAAAACCTATTTTCTATTCCAGCTTCTACATCACAGGAGCTGAACAACTCAAATCACCATCAGTGCCTTGAAAACTGAAGATCCGTCGAAACGAACCCAAACTTAGACATAACTTTACACCTAACCCTACCAAAGTTAGACAGTCTAGGTAGCCAAAAGCTAGATCACCAATTTCCATTCGAATTTAAATCGCAGAACGTATTTTTATAAACAATCTTATTTAGTCAACTTGAGTATTTTTACATACAGTAATGAAGTATTATGCTGTATTACCAAAGATGTACCTAAACTGGGCAGCTATTTACACTATAATGAAACTGAACAAATTAAGAGGCTTTATAGTCAGAATATGCCATATGTAAGACATGTTCATTAAGTATGCACATAGGTTTATTTTATTTTGTACCTACAGGATGTCCTAAGAGTGAACGTTTTATTTATTTGGAAATATATATAGGTACCTAAACTACTAACGGGGCCCGCTTTCTACCCAATAATATGAGATACATTAAAAGTCCTCAAAATAATACTATCTACTCAAGTCCGGCCAGATTGAGTAGATAGTTTCTTTCCGTGTGGGACAACGAGACGTCGAGCGACCCGATATAAATAAGTTATTACTAAAATTACGCTATCTTGGATACCAAGGTAATTAACTTTTACACTCTAATACGATTATATTCGAATTGATTTTTACGTAAAAATCTTCATTCTTAGGACACCTTCGCGATTTATCGTTAGTTTTGTTATTTCTTGTTCTTGTTATTAATGTTTGTATAGAGTGTTCCTTGTTACCAAAGATGCATCGCCATTGCGATTAACATTTTACAAGCAATTCGTATTATTACTCAGTATTGCTGTTAAAACTATAATAATTATTTTTATTTTTTGCATTTGTTAAATACTGTTACTCTAAGTTACCTTTTAAAGTTCAAATTTGGAATCATGCAATATTATTTTAATTTAAACCAAAGAATCTGCCAAACGATTCTTAGTCATAAGGATTTAGTGCCTTAATAATTATAATAATTGTTATTTAAGTAAATTATTATGTTTATTAATTATTAAGTTTTTAATTAGGTAATATTTTACCCAGTGTGATGTGATCATAAATCACTTGAATATATTTTAGGAGACGCGAGAGATTTTTGAATTTGCCAAATTTTTATTAACGTTAATAATAAGGTATTATAATGACGATTAACATAAAGAGCCCACCAAAAATAGTTCGATTAGATTTCACAGGACTGTTGAATATTTATACCTTCATCATTCATACAAAATTAACAAAATACACGTGTAAAAAAATCTACTGCAAATATTTTAGGAGTTAACCAGTCCATGAAACTGAACACAGCTCCCCAAGAGACAGATCGAAGAATAAAAAAAAATTTTTTTTCAACCGAGTTAATTTGTATTTTTTTTTTCATATTGCGACCGACCTGCGATGTTCCTTGGGAAAAGTTGTTGTTTTATGGGCTGATTTACACCTTAAAAAATTGCAGCTAATATTTTTACACCTTTAAGTATATTTTTCTACGAAAAGCTGTTAAAATGCATTTTTTAACTGTTAGAAATTGTTACCTACTTATTGAAATTAACCAGTGTGTTACCATTTTTAAGGACTTTTATCCCAATAATTTAAAAACAAATTTAGTATCTTTAGCATAATAATTCCGGGTTTCCATTTGTTAATACTGAGGTTTTATTGCTGAGAGCACAAACTCGTTTTAAATGTTTGATGTATTTCTATTTTTCAATGAAACGGCGTGTGTTTGGTTTGTTCTTTTCTAATTGGATTGCATGTGAATAAATGTTCTCGATTTTAAACGAATTGTTTTATCAATGACGACCTGAATATTGTTGACCATTTAACACTGAGTGTTCGTAGTGCGTTCTTACCAGAAAAGATGTTTTAACTTGATTTAATCGAATGTTAAATTCTATGTTGTTGTTTATATTTAATTTTAGCTTCTTTCTTATACTTTCTATAGTATCTATTCTATGGTTAAACTATGAACCAAAACTGTTATGTGGTCAATCAATGCAACAAACTTCCAAATTTAGTTGACGGTGGTGTACCTTCCCACGGTACAGTAGTGCTAGATAGTTGTAATAGGTAGGTGTTTCAAACTATTATTTCTGACCGACTGTTACAAGCTTTACAATGTTCGGTGGTTTGCATTTATGAAGCTTGCTAATCAAGCATTTGCTATCACAATATTCCTTCTAAAAAACCAGCATTGTAGACCAACGGAACGCACCGTCAAAAAACTGCAAAATGCGATCTCATTGTTACAGGTGACGTGGACTTTTTTAAAACAATGATGCAAAACATCCTCCCCATAATGCCAATGAAGACGAAAAACTATTGGTCGTCGCAATACGACATGTCGTACGAATGTGAGAAATGCAAACGGAAATATCGACATAAAAGTACGTACAGAAGACACGTAACGTATGAATGCGGGAAGGAGCCCATGTTCCGGTGTCCTTTCCTCGACTGCACTTACAAGGCGTACCAGAAAACCCACACAGACGCACACATCAAGACCAAACACAAAATTAATCTAGAATACAAATGATGATGAACAAATTAGTAGAGTATTTTTGAAATTGTGATACTAAAATTAATTACATTTTATGAAATTGGAAATGGATTTTAATTTATTATGCGCCTATGATACAGGTTTTGTTTCGCTGACTTCATGTAAACTAACAAAAAACTGACAGTAATATGCACCCTATGGTACGTACACCCTCTCACGCATGCCACACAGCTCAACATACATCAGCGTGCGATAGGTACTTCTGAACATTCCTGATATTCCACATGAGCCTGAAGCGGCCGATAATTCTGCACAACTTTGGAACCTACAGACAATGATATTATATTGTTACTAGCTAGCGTAACCCTACAGAGCCATTTCAGTATCTCTTATTTAAATATAATTTTAGCGAAGCTCGGTAGACAACATCACGTCGGTACCTACTCCAGAAGACCCTCAAATGCGTCCTATTTTACGGATTATGGTGAGTTCAGTATTTTACACTAATTAAGTCCTCTCAAACACTTGATTTTTTCTGGTTCTCATTTTTTGGGACATGCATGGACAAGAAAGAAATAAATTTACGAATTTGTTCAAAACGGAGATATACCTTTTTAGATGCAGGTCTAATCTACTTATAGCGACATCTTGTATCGAGTAGCGTAAAGTTTTAGTTATTTGTATGCTCACTAGATGTCAGCAAACAGGCTTGAGATTCACAACAAATTTTTGAACGAAAATACAAACGTCAAATCAACAATACAATTTGACATGTTTGAAATTGCAATGCATTTTATTTCGTGAAAATGTTGTTGAATTTGTGGTAATTAGCAAATACAGTCTAATAAACACGATGAATCGTCTAGTCGGAATGGGCAGGAGCCCTTTTAGTTTATATAGGAATTGTGCATTTAGACATACTCCTGTGTTATTGAGTCCTCCGAAGGTTTTGCCGAACACTTGCATTTTCCGAGGGTTACACGAACAGAAAAAGAATGTGCGGTCCACTATGAACTATATGATAGCCCTAGGAGTAATGACGGTCGGTCTAAGTTATGCTGCAGTGCCCTTGTATAGGATATTTTGTCAAGTAAGCCTTAGTAACCTAAAACTTCAAGTCTACCATTTGAACGTGAATTTTGAGTAAACTTCTTGTTAAAATGCGTTTTTAAACTAGAAATATACTTGCAGTATACGCTTCGGGGCCCTATGAAACGTTGAAAAAACATAAAATAATTTTTGAAGAAGGCCTATATCTCATTCTAGGTGCGTCCTAGCCCAAAATTATCAAAGACAAAAAGTGTTTGTATTAGGCCAATACGTAAAAAATAAAAAAAAATATTTTCGAAAAAAAACATTAGTCAAAATTTTTCTAAGTCCTGCTCGTAGTGCCCCGAACAGTGAACTCCAACCCATATTCTTTCAAAATATTTGTCTGCTGTATTTTTATTACAGATTAAAGCTGTAATTTCTTGTTCTTCAGGCTTACAGCTATGGTGGTACGACAGGTCAAGTGGATCCTAATGAAAACGTGAGCAGTATGTCGCCTGTGAAGCACCGGCCTCTCAAGATCAGATTCAATGCTGATGTGGCTTCATCTATGCAATGGAACTTTAAGCCGCAGCAGAGTGATATTACGGTGAGATATATTCACTAATTAGACCTAATTCACTAAAGAGTGTCGTTGGCCAAGTGGATAGGACACCGGTCTTACAATCATGAGACCCGAGTTCGATCCCCGCCATGTACCAATGTGTGTTTACTCACATACATTTTACTGACTGCTAAAGAAAAACATTGTGATGAAACCCACATTCAAAAATCAGATGATGTTTGAATGTGACTTAATCTAGGATTCAGGCCAGGTTAGCCTTCGAGTTGCAGAGGTCAGATGGCAGTTGCTATGTATAAAAACTTGGTTTCACGTCAAATCCCCTAGGTTAGGTAGCCGACCCCGTCAGAGAACGGAACAACTTTCCCTAAAGGAATAAGGTTGAAAGTGCAAAAAATTTTGAACTTCCCATATAAAATATACTAGCACTGAAAATCTTAGTATGTCAACCCATGTTCCTTGGGAAAAGTTGTTTACTTAGTCAGGTATTTCAGCTGAAACTATAAGTGCCGAAATACCTCCAGGTATTTAAACATCAGCGATTAAGGGATAATCATCAAGGGAATTTGCAGCAGCATTCCCTGGAAATGCATCATCTTACACTGCCAAGAGTGGTGAGTATGGATATTACCCCCAATAGGTGGAGGCCCATGTCCAGCAGTGGACTGTTGTGACTGTTAAGGTAAGGTTAAACATCAGTGTGCTACACATACTTTTTATGTCTGAAGGTTTACAGATACTTTTTTTGTGCACTATAGCACATAGATGGATCTATTGTATCATAATATCAATTTCATAAACTGGTTAGTTTTTTTACAACTGTGCACAAAAAAAGTATCTGTAAACCTTCAGACATAAAAAGTATGTGTAGCACACTGATGTTTAACCTTAGCTTAACAGTCACAACAGTCCACTGACTGCTGGACATGGGCCTACACCAGGGGCGTGCGGTCCATAAAGGCATAAAAGCACTGCTTACCCTGCGATTTTCACCCGCTTACAATTTAATAATTAATTCATTTAATTCATTTTAATTTTTATTATCTTAGAACAACACTTTATCGTAAAATGGAACGCAATTACTGTTACGCGCTACTATTGGCTGAGTACGAAATGTCAATCAAAGAAAATGGACTCGCCCGCTGTTTCGCGCCACTCTATTCGCTGAATCGAAATGTCAATCAGAGTAGGTGGACTCGCCCGCTGCCTAAAAGTATGAATGTGTGAAATCAACGTAACTACATTGTAGGTGTGACCTTTTTACACACACAAATGTTGCAATGGTGCATTAGTAGTAGTTTTTTGTGTGGCGGAGTATGAAAGCTCCAAAGGCAGTACCTACCTTAGCAACAACGAATTTTAAAAAGTAAATAGCCATAGTCATCCGCTCGCAAAACGTGCGTGGTGCGTGAGGGGTTTTAGTGCGTATCCGATGTTCGTGTATTTACAAATTGCAAATAACCTCCATTATTTGATGCGTATTGTTTACTAATTGTTTTCATTGTTATTTAAATTGTAGTAAAATTTAGTATGTATTTTTGACAAAATAAGAATGAGGTCTGTGTTGAAATAAGTTTAAACAGATGACATGATTGTGTTTACCAAAAGGGCACCAGTTTTTGGAAAAAGTTTTATCATAATGTGATCTGTGTGCGATAGAAGCAGAGAAGGATGTGTACCCGATTTGGAAATGACACTCACAAGAAAGGTACTTACAAATTGGCCCGCGATGTTTTGTGAATAAGGTACCAACATAGTTAGACAATTTTGTTTGTTTATTAATGTGACGTTTGCCATGATAGAATCCGGTTAATGTTTCGTTTCCGAAACACCTTCAAAATACCTACATAAAAAAATTTTAAAAGCATCTTTGTTTTACCTACTGCCTACCCAGTGATGAAACCCTGTGCACGCCACTGGCCTCCACCTATTGGGGGTAATATCCATACTCACCACTCTTGGCAGGGTAAGATGATGCATTCACAGGGAATGCTGCTGTCCATTCCCTTGATGATTATCCCTTAATCGCTGAAGTTTTTTTTCTTTTTTTTGCAGGTAGTGCCTGGGGAGACAGCTCTAGCGTTCTACACAGCCCGCAACCCCACAAACAAGCCTGTGACCGGCATTAGCACTTACAACGTGGTACCGTTTGAGGCGGGGCAGTACTTCAATAAGATACAGTGCTTTTGTTTTGAAGAACAACAGCTTAATCCACATGAACAGGTAGATACTTGGTTTCTGGATTTGAAGTGGTATTTAAAGACTTTTTCATTTTTATGTTCAGGATACTTCCGGCGGGTGTCGTAAGAGGCGACTAAGGGACTCGAGGGTATTGGTCTTGGACGAAATAACCACTGGACGCGAAACGTATCGAACTTGTTTGAAAACTCATTCAACCAATATTGGGGGGGAGGGAGGAAAGGACAAATATTATTCTTCCAAATTGAAATGTACACGTAATTACATCATCATCTCTTTACTTCTGACAGTTTTGATTTTTTCCGGTTTATGAAGTAAGTCAAAGACAGTGCTGTACCATAGTCGATAATCGACAACGAATGAATGATTGAATGAAGTTTTTCATCAACTTATTCCTAAAAAAACATATAACAGGTAAGTACATGTAAAACGTTAAGTGTTAAAAGAATGGACCTTTAATACTGTGATGTCAGTTTAAAATAGAATCACTTTCATGCCGGATAAAATAGTACGTTATGACAAACTGATTTATTGATGGTTTTAGGAGTACATACTCCTACAATGGGGCCAATTCTGGCGCGCATCGTCTAAAGCTAAAGCTAAAACTAATTCCTAAATTTTACGCGGATTTTAATCTTAGCTAAACCATTTGCTATTCCAAAACTCTCATCTTTCTAAATTTAGAAAGGTTTTAGCACCCTCTAAATTGTGTGTTACCATTTTAAGAATCTGGTGACCGAATGAATTAATGATATCGATATTAATTCCATAGTTTATAAATTTTTATGATTAAATAATACTTTTTTATGACCTTTCACACGTTTCCATATTTATTTTTTTGTAAAATTATCAAGTTTCTCTCCATATTTTACATAATTTTCGCGGCATTTGACAATTTACTGCTATCTGTGCTATCATTTTTTTAAAGTGGTCATGGAATTGCTGTCATATGACTTCTTTCCTTTTGTAGTAGATAAAAGCCAGTAAAAGAAGAAGTAAATTAAAATCGTGTGCCGCACCAGCTCGAAAGAGGTCCAACAAAGGCAATGCTGGCTGAATATATGCCTTGGATATATGCACGCCAACATGGGATTAGCCCGTGGTAAGTATGTTTGCGTACTGAAACTGTTAGCGGATGTTTTCATACTTCTGAATTTTACCTATTTTGAAACATGGCTATATGTTATACATATAATTCTTCTGTTCTTTCAGGAAACACTGCTAGCCCAGAAATTTAACATTAATACATTTGTTCATAGCTTTACACATTTATCTTTTTCAAATTCCAGATTTGGTCACAGTGGGTGCAGAAAGTAATTACGAAGTACAGGAGAGACAGAGACCAGTGCCAAGGAACTAGAGGGGGTCCGGCTACTGTGAAACCATTAACTGACATAGACCTCAAAGTGTTGGAGGTGGCCGGCAGAGCAGCAGTTGATGGCTTTGCTAACCTAGAAACCCTTTTGGTAAGCTTATAATCTTGTAGGTATTCAATTATAATGTTTCGACCTTTGTAGCACAGGGGCGCAGCAGTTTGCTCAAATTACAGAGATGCCATGTTCAAATCCCGATGAGACAACATAGTGATTTTTCGCCTTGTGAGTGTTGCTCAGTTTATTGTACAAAAATAAAGATGATACAGTGCTTTGGATGGCACATAAGCTATCGGTCCCGATTGAAAAATCACGTCAGAGGCTTTAAGGCAGTTTCGAAACTGTCTCCAGGACTTGTGAGGTTGATCGACTTTAAGGTCCACTCACTTAAATAAAGATCTCATACTGTATTAAGACTAAATTTTTTTTTAGTTAGAAATATTTTGTATTGTTACATTCTAGGTTCCCTCTGCACCTATCACAGAAGATGCAGCTGCGGATGCACTGCCTGTACCGGTCCAGCCTCTATCTGCACCCACGCACGGCCCAATTCGGCATACACCAGTTCCGGAGCCATAACAACCAGATGTCCAGCTTGCAGATGCTCTTCAATCTTCCAACCCAGGTCCATTCCGATTGTTAGGTACCAGTACTAGACTTAGTACTGATATTCAGCAGTCGAGGTCACATACCCATCATAATCACCTCAAAGGACCAGACAAGACGTCAGCGAATCCGACCAGCTCACTTGTTAGCTCGAGCATTAGACTAATGACCAGTAGAAACAATGAATGGTTCCGGTCCACAATGGCACAAGCTGCTGACGCCTTGGCCGCTGCCATCCGGGATGCAGGTCAAACAATTGCATCAGTAATACTGACAACAGTACGGGTGAAAATTGAGGAGCATCTGGAGGAGAATTTCTATGATGATGTACCTTAATTTAAAATGTGTGTCATAACTAATATTTTAGATTATATATAACGTCTATTGATTTTTTTATGTCTGAATACTAGATTATCACAGTTTGATAATTTTTTCATGTGATTATTAGATTAAGTATAATGTGATGATTATTATTAGGTAGTGTTCTGTGAATATTAGTTTCTTATGTCTTGATTATGCTTAGCATGGCAAAATTGTATTGTTAAAACTTGAAATTATAACTAACAATAGTTTCAGCTCTTATAATTGTTGATTATTTTATTTCTATAGTCTGATTAGATTATAACATGTTGATTTATGTAAGGAATATTGTTACTCCCTATTTTTAAACATAGTTGTAGTCACAGCATGACGTTGTAACTGGTTGAAAACTTTGAACTCTACGTTTATCAACCAGTCATAACATAATTGGCTTATAGCTGGTGCATAGATGCTGGTGTCAACAATGTCCTAAGGTACCCGCTAGTCTCATTTTCCCCCATTTGACTGTACCTATGAATGTGATATGATTTTATTGTTTTTATTGTCTGATTGCCACATAACATACTAATTAATGTAAGCAATAAACAAATACTTCAAACATGAAACTTCTTCTTCGCTTATTATTATTAATAATAATAGAACCAAATGACAAGAAAACTGCTATGCTGTCCCAGCTCATTAGATCACATTCTCAAAATGTTATTTGTTACCTCCGACACAAAAAGAGGGGAGTTATAAGTTGATGTGTGTCTGTGGCATCGTAGCTCCTAAATGGATGAACGGATTTCGATTCTGTTTTTTGTTTGTCTGGAGAGTGTTAGCTATGTTTCCAAAATATTGGACCTGCCGTTTGAAAGATATGAGTGAAACCAGGGATGAAAAATATATTTCTTTGAAATATACCTATATACAGGGTGACTGGAAAATTGATGCATTCCTTTCAAGGGATGAACCAGCTCATGAAACTGAACAACTTTCCCCATGGAACATAGGTCGAAATATGAAAAAAAATTTTGGTCCTCCCATACAAATTGACTTAGTCGTCGGTCGGTAATTTTGTATGGGTGGGCCAAATTTTTTTTTCATTTTTCGACCTATGTTCCATGGGGAAAGTTGTTCAGTTTCATGAGCTGGTTCCCTTGAAAGGAATGCATCAATTTTCCAGTCACCCTGTATATATGTTGGGTATCAAATGAAAGGTATAAATAACGTATACATCACGATTACGATCACCATTAAGCAAGTTTTATCAAATGGGTTTAGAAGTTATTAAGTTATTGCACTTCAAACCATTTCAAATTGACGTATTTACATACAGTTTAATTTTAAGCGGCACGTCTGGAGGTCCCGGCTAAAATTAGCGATGACAGTTCTAATTTCATCCTAAAGTGACCATCCTTCTATAAATATTCAAGAATGAAGTACTCACTAAAGACGAGGCTGTATGGTCTTAAGACCTATGCCTGTCCAGAATGGACGAAAGAACAAAAAAGTGGCCACCCTATGAGTAAAATTAGCGATGACAGTTCTTATTTCTTCCTAAAATGGCCATCCTAGAATAGCTTTTGAGCCGCTAAGTCTAAATTGAGTTTAAAATTTAAAATTAGAAACGTCATATTCAATTTAGTCCTGTCATTTGATTTTGACAGATATTTTAGAATAACAAAGGTGTTTAGGGGCTGTCAACTAAAGCTAATTATATTTAGCGGCCACTCAGAATTAGCCCCAATAACTGAAATGAAATGAGAATGGAATTTATATCAACCATTTTTTTATGACAATACTCACTTTGACGATATGCTTTTTTTAATATTTTTTTTCTAAAGTGCCTAAGTTATTGCTTAAACAAGCTCTGCTTAGTTTGGGGCTAGATGGCGCTGTGTGAATTGTCCAGGATATTTATTTATTTATTATTTATTTATTTTTAAACTAAAACGGTGATGTGGTTTTAGAGGGCTAAAAATGCGTTCAGTTTCATGGGCTGATTCATCCCTTAAAATATTTGCAGCTAATTTTCTTACACCTTTTTTAAATAAGTAGTGATACAAGCTGCATTACGCAGGCCGGTGTGCTCTGCCCTTTTATCTGGAGCGCCGTATGCGCGACGTTGCCAGATGGGCCATTGCGCGCGCGGCGCGGCGCGGGGATGATGCGATGTTGCCGTTCTTATGTTAGCAAACAAGTGTAATCTCGCCGCCGGCCGGCTCTGAGAGTTTTCGCGGTTTTTCGTACTAATAAATATTAATTAATAATTTGTGCGTGATATTTATTGTTTAAAATGGAACGATACACTGTATCTAGTGTTCTGTTTCTGTAGAAAGTGAAAAGACTTTTGAAATGCGCCTGGAAAGTGGCCACCACGTCACAAAATTGCATTACTCAAAAATGTAGTGCGTAAACAAATACATTTACGCGTGTTTTTAAATATTTCAAACAATTTTCTTCGTCTAGTGTTTGGATCTGTCGCCAGCAGTAAGATAGGTACATAATGCGCTTGATTCTGCGTATCAGAAATCTAAGCGAGAGAACGCGTCGATGATGGTAAGCTATTTACTATTTATTTATTATTTATTTTTATTATTATTATTTTTATTTTATTTTTTATTATTATTTATTTATTTAGGCTATTTTTTTTTTATTATGAACACCTATAAGAAAGCGAAATGTGTACCTACATACTTGCAACACAGTTATACGAGGGGAGGTCAAAAAGTTCGCGGAATGACAAGGAAGAAGGGTGAAATTAAACATGAAATTATTTTTCCTTTTCAATATATTCTCCCTTAACTCGAATAGATTTATGGGATCTATCAAATAACTTATTAATACCGTCTAAAAAAAATTGTTTATCTTGTGCGTCAAAATAAGCCGAAATCGCTGACTTAACCTCATCATCGTCGTTAAATTTTCTTCCACGCAGCTCTTTTTTCATCTTTGGAAATAAATAATAGTCGCTGGGGGCCAGGTCTGGACTGTAGGGTGGATGGCGCAGTAGTTCAAAACCACATCGGTGAATGGCAGCGGTCGCAACACGACTGGTGTGCACGGGCGCGTTGTCATGCAAAAGCAGCACTCCTTTGGTCAGTTTTCCTCTCCTTTTTTCTTTAATCGCTTCCTTCAATCGATCTAACAAGGAAGCGTAGTACTCTCCCGTTATGGAAAGGCCACGATCTTTATAATCCACCAGAAGAATGCCTTCAGAATCCCAAAATATTGTCGCCATGATCTTTCCGGCCGATTGAGACACCTTAAACTTCTTAGGAGGGGGAGTGCCCTTTTTCTGCCATTGCATTGACTCTTGCTTTGACTCAGGTTCATAATGATGAACCCAAGTTTCATCCCCAGTCACAATACGGGACATAATTTCTTCCTTTTGATCTCCACAGCGGTCCAAAAACTCGCGGCAACAGTCGACGCGCTCTCGCTTTTGAAACGGCGTGAGCATTCTCGGGACCCATCTTGCGCAGACTTTACTCATACCAAGATGTTGATGAAGGATATTCAAAATGGTAGTTTCTGATACACCAACTAATGCTGCAAGCTGTTTCTTCTTCAAACGGCCATCCTCCAATACAAGTTTCTCAACTTTATCGATGATTTCCGGCGTGGTGGCCTCGATCGGCCGCCCAGAACGGGGATCGTCTTCAATTGACTCCCTTCCTTGCTTGAAAAGATTATGCCACTTGTAAATCATAGTTTTTCCAGGAGCAGAGTCCCCGTAAACAGATAACATATCTTGAAAAACAGTTTGCGGCGTTTTTCCCTGTTTGGTGAGGAACTTTATGACGGCGCGATGTTCAATTTTTTCCATACTGCCAACTTTCTTCCCGATTCACTTGTTTAATCGTTGATAACTCAAAGACTAGTGACCCAATTAGGCTAAAACTTGGTATTTATAGTAATAATGAGTTACTCAATTAGCGAGTACCTGGACAAGCATCCCTACCCCCGCCAACCCCTCCATTCCGCGAACTTTTTGACCTCCCCTCGTAACGTGAGGTTTCAATGAAATAAGGCAACATCTATCGACGAGGTTATAGCAAATGGTTTGTTTACATTTTAGGTCACTTTTAAATAAAATAGACTTTACTATTATTTTTATCGATATCCTTCATCGAAAGTTGAATAGCACTAGACTGAATGTAATTGTTGAACGAATGAAAAAATGACTGATAATAACCGACTATTTAGAGTACGATCAAATATTGGTTGAAATGTTCTATAAAATATGACCTTTTTTATTGTGTCGTATTATACGATCCAGTCTTGCATATTTTATTAATTTTCTACGTAAATAACACAAAATACAGGACTAAAATATACTTACGAGTGAAAAGAAATATTGCTTGTACGATGGCTATAGTTTTTACAAAGCAATACAGCACATTTCACAATTTTTAAAGCGATGTTTTCTCTCGTAGCACTGAAGCGACACTGACGGTTGCGGTTAGATAACTTTGGCAAAATTTCAGGGTTTGTGGCTAGAGGGGTAAAGGGTGAAATGACATCGTTTCGCGTCCAGTGGTTATTTCGTCCAAGGTATTGGTGTATTACAATTTTTAGGCGACAGGCTGACAACCTGTCACTATAGTGATACACATGTTTTCTGAATAAACTTTCGAAATCAATCCTAAAAATGTCAATCGTGGCGATGGCGACGGTATTAATTCTTGCGCCCGTTGACGCTCTGCCTACCCCGCAAGGGATAAAGGCGTGATAATTATGTGTATGTATGTATTATTTACATACACATCTTTATCCCTACGGTAGGCAGAGCGTAAAGGCCGTAAAAACGTCTGCCAAATATTTGAGGGCTGTCGTATGTATCTGAAAAAATTTTGAATTTGTGCGGTGGACATTTTATCACTGTAGAGACAGGTTTTCAGCCTGTCGCCTAAAATTTAACACATACAGTCCCTTAGTCGCTCTTTACGATAACCGCGGGGAAGAAATGGGGTAATGCTATTCTAAATCGGCATAACGCGGGAAGTATTTACTTAGATATTAAATTTTCTTGCCGTACCGTATGATGCCGGCATAGAATAGCATCACCCCAATTCTTCCCGCGGGTGTTGTAAGAAGTAACCTAGGAGACTCCAGTGGACCACGTATTACAACTTTAGGCGACAGGCTAACAACCTGTCACTACATGATACACGAAACACGAATCATCTGAAGAGGCCCTCAATACTTATCAGACATGGCGATAGCGACCGTGATTTTGCGGCGTTAACGCTCTGCCCGCAAGGCATAAAGGCGTAATTTGTGTGTGTGTGTTAAATTTTCATGTTTTAAGTCTTTCTGTCTTTAGTAACATACAAAATTATTTTTCAGGTGGATATGCCCGTGTTCTTCTACATAGACCCTGAGTTTGTGGAAGACCCCAGGATGGAGTTTGTGGATGAGTTAGTTCTCTCGTACACATTCTTTGAGGCCAAAGAGGGAATGAAGCTGCCTGTCCCCGCTTACGTTAGGAAATGAAACTAGTAAATTTAGATACAGGTTGAATGCTAAACTAAATCTTAAGCTAAACAGCCTGCATAATTCTGTAAGTAGTTATATCGTGAATTGTTATGTTTTAATAAAATTAAAAACTTAATTTGTTTTTCGATATTTTAATGTAAGGTTTCCAGTACATACTAAACAATACAATAACATAGCGTCATTTAAAATTTGAACAATCCAAACAATTACATCGTGTATTACATCAGTACAGTCAACAACAAAAATCAGGACGCATAGCTAGAATTTCACACTATCTATACATTCAAGAGAACAGAGAAATTATACAAATAGCCTTCTTTTCAACTTGAGAAACAACTCACAGCTCTACCAGTTTAAGTTTGAGTAATATCTTGAATTTTTCATTATCATTCAGCCAGTTGTGACCATTCGCAAGTATGATATTTTGCAAGCATGTCACTTTACAATTCTGTCATTAGCTGGGTCTCCATTGACCGAGCAGCCTCAGTTGCTCACTGCCGCGCGCAGCACGCGGCGCAATGCGCGGTCGGCGTGGACGGTTTTTCGCCCGAGCATGAGAATTTTAGCATGCGCTGCTATGGAGACCCAGTTATTTTGTAATTCTGTCATTTTGCGACTGTAAAATTTTACAATTGACACGTTTGCATTTTGGGATTGTGACATTCCGTCGTTAGGTTATTTTAGAATTTGTAATCTTGCATTGAAAATCGGCGTATGCAATTCTGTCATCTTGCAATTGACATTTTGTGATTGTGACATTTTACAATTGTCACGTGTGCATTTTGGGGTTGTGGCGTTCCGTCTTTTAATTCGTAATCTTGCATTGAAAATCTGCGTATGATCTTGATTTTTATCGATGAGCGTCTCGTTCCCTAGCCCTTAATGGCGGCGGTGACGGGGTACCCGCGGCGGAGGCCCATGCACTGGTCGCGGTCGATGAACAGCGTGGTGGTCTTGTTGCGGAGGTCGGCCTCCAGCCCCGCGCGGACCCCGAGCAAGGTCTGGTGCGTGCCCTCAGCCGCTGCGATCTTTGACCGGAGCAACTCTATGGCGGCTTGTAGGTCGCACACTTCTTTTACTAACCTGAGTGGGAATTTGGATGGTTGTAGGTTGAGTTGAATAGGTTAATTTTTTAGATCAGTACCTATTTATCGAGGAAACGATCTCAATAAGTACTGATCTAAGAAATATTATGTACTAGTGGCTGCGCCCGCTGTAATTCATTTTCCCGTGGGATAGGATTTTTACCGGCAAGTATTATACATAAAAACCTTCCTCTTGAATCACTCTGTCTATTAAATAAACCTGCATCAAAATCCGTTTTGTAGTTTTAAAGATTTAAGCAAACATACATACAGACAGACGAGAAAAGCGACTTTGCTTTATACTATGTAGTGATAACGAGCGAAGCAAGCACGTCGTTTCGCGTTAAATAATAACAGAACATGTGTTTCGCGAGCAAAGCGAGCGCATTGTTTAGCGTTAAAACTGTTACAGCACCCATCTGTATGCGATGCGTACGAAGCAAGCACATCATTTTACGTTAATTAGTAACGTAACGTGTAATTCGCTAGTTTCCTGCGTCATTAATAAAGTATAACAGTTGTACGCTTAAAACTATTGTCCAAAAATACTACGGACTTCATCCATCATTTTTCGAAATATTCAAAGTTTGTATGGCGGGTGACAGGAGGAATCCAGGTGGTGTCGTGAAAAGGGTAGCTACCCGCCTGGCCGGGTGTTGTGGCCAGGGGACCGACGGGTCCACCTGGATTGGATTGGAAGTTGTATATATGCGTTGCGCAGTGACAACTTCGATACCGCGTTTCAGGCCCATTGTTCTGTCACGTGGCGCCATCTATCCGATATGTTGAGAACTCCTGTTGCGTCTTGTATGCTTGTGAACCACTTGAGTGAGCTTCATGTTGTAGCCACCAGAGGTCGCTACAGTACTCCCCCTCAAGACCGGAGGTCGATACCGTAAGCGAGCGTAGTGGGGCTGATGACGTCATTGTAGCGTGATGATGCAGTCTGGCGTGGCGATGCAGTGTAGGTTCCAAATGTCCACGGTGAGTCGGGATGATGATGGAAGACCAATGAAGCTGCCGTCCTGGTTCCAATGTCCACGGTGAGTCGGGATGATGAGGAAGACCAGTGAAGCCGCCGGTGCTGTGACTGTGGTAGTTGCTGATGACGAAGTAGTTGGCTCCATGCTGTAGTGGTTGATGTGTGGTTGAAGGCTGCGAAGTCCATTGTAGGGGTCACCAATATGGCGGGTGACAGGAAGAATCCAGGTGGTGTCGGGAAAAGGGTAGCTACCCGCCTGGCCGGGTGTTGTGGCCAGGGGACCGACGGGTCCACCTGGATTGGATTGGAAGTTGTATATATGCGTTGCGCAGTGACAACTTCGATACCGCGTTTCAGGCCCATTGTTCTGTCACGTGGCGCCATCTATCCGATATGTTGAGAACTCCTGTTGCGTCTTGTATGCTTGTGAACCACTTGAGTGAGCTTCATGTTGTAGCCACCAGAGGTCGCTACATTTGAATTAATAAACAGAAAAATAATATAAAAGTAAGTGTTTTGACGCCATCCAAATACTTACGGCGTGACGTCATACTTCTAGTTCATCAAACGAAATGCCGTTTTAGATCGTTTCAAAAAGTTGCTCAATTCACCTGTCAGGAAACAAGCCTATTGCGAGCACGCCATTTCACGTTAACAACGTTAATGTAATGACAAATATTGCAACGACCGCGAGCTCGTTTCACGTTAAACTTATAACCACAAACATCTATTGAGCACATTACCTGCCGTAATAACCACAAACGAAGAAAGAAAGATGAACGTAAGTAAGATGGTGCCGTGTTTCGAATGGCACGTTAAGCCGTAGGTCCCGGTTGCTGTCTATGATCACTTAGACGGCGGTCGTTACACAACCATGTCAGAAGTCTGCTACTTGCAGAAGGAGGTTGAAAAATTCTGACGCTAGGGTTCATCGGGTCGTTAAGCGACCTGTGACCTATGCAACGAAACTACAGACTACAATTCTACTGGTGGAATTCGATGTACATTGCGTAGCCGGTGGGACATTATAAAACCAGGATTTTCGACCCTCTACGCAATGTACATCAAATTTCACCTGTAGAATCGTAGCCCGTAGTTTCGAAAAACGAGGCACTGGCGTTCCACACAAATGAGGAGGATCACAAATGAGCATATTACATGTCATGATAACCACAAATGAGCATATTACCTGTCATGATATCCACAAATGAGCATATTACCTGTCATGATAACCACAAATGAGCATATTACCTGTCATGATATCCACGAATGAGCATATTACATGTCATGATATCCACAAATGAGCATATTACCTGTCATGATAACCACAAATGAGCATATTACCTGTCATGATATCCACAAATGAGCATATTACATGTCATGATATCCACAAATGAGCATATTACCTGTCATGATAACCACAAATGAGCATATTACCTGTCATGATATCCACAAATGAGCATATTACCTGTCATGATATCCACAAATGAGCATATTACCTGTCATGATAACCACAAATGAGCATATTACCTGCCATGATAACCACAAATGAGCATATTACCTGTCATGATATCCACAAATGAGCATATTACCTGTCATGATAACCACAAATGAGCATATTACCTGTCATGATATCCACAAATGAGCATATTACCTGTCATGATAACCACAAATGAGCATATTACCTGTCATGATATCCACAAATGAGCATATTACCTGTCATGATATCCACAAATGAGCATATTACCTGTCATGATATCCACAAATGAGCATATTACCTGTCATGATATCCACAAATGAGCATATTACCTGTCATGATATCCACAAATGAGCATATTACCTGTCATGATATCCACAAATGAGCATATTACCTGTCATGATATCCACAAATGAGCATATTACCTGTCATGATAACCACAAATGAGCATATTACCTGTCCTGCGCCTGGTCGCGGCACTTCTCCATGTGCGGGCGGTTGGTGCGCGCCTGCATGCGCGTGTGGGCCACCTTGATGGGCTGCAGCTTGTCCTCGATCGCCTTGTTCAGCAGCTCCAGCGTCTTCTCCAGGTCGAAGATCTCTTGTTGCACCTGGGGAAATGATCATTCAAAGACATGCAATTTTTTTTGGCCCCGGGGCCCTCATATGTGCGCCTGTCGGCTTGGTGGGGAGCACGAGCTCACCCGGAAATAATTGATTAGTTGTTCAAACAACCAGCCCAATCTGGAAAGAACGGATCGGACTGAATCTACCCGGTATGTGCCAAAATGAGGCGCAAATGAGGGATTTTCGCGACTCCGCCGGCGGGGACGTCGGTTGCTTGAAGAGCTTGTGGCTGCAGTGCAGATTTTCATACCAAACAAATACTAAGTGGACTGGTAGATAATGCCATCGGTATTAAGTCCACTGAACCACCCGATTGTCCATAAAGTAAGATGGTTCCGTGTTTCGGATGGCACGTTAAGCCGTAGGTCCCGGTTGCTGTCTGTGATCACTTAGACGGCGGTCAATACACAGCCATGGCAGAAGCCTGCTACTTGTAGATGGCGGTTGAAATGTTTTGACACAAGGTTTCATCGGGTCCTTGGACGGGTCGGAGTCCCACACGAAAAGAGAGAGAGAGTCCGCGCATATAGAATTTTGCATAAGTAACACAACATAGTGTCTGCCATCGACACAAGAATACAAAGAGTCTAAGAGGGTCAAATCTAAGTCATGCTATCCCATTGCATTACTACGAAACGAAAGCCTTAAAATGAATGTGCCTTTTTTCTGCGACTATGGATCCAAAATATACATACATACATACACAAATCACGCCTATATCCCTTTAAAGGGGTAGGCAGAGCGGTAACGGCCGCAAAAATACCGTTTGAGATAATTTTGTGTATCACTATAGTGACAGGTTGTCAGCCTGTCGCCTTAAAGTTGTAATACACCAGAAACCCTCAAGCCCCTCAGTCGCCTCTTAGGACACCCTCGGGTAGGAAATGGGGTGATGCCGGCTTATCTGTCATCAGTTCTCACCTTATACAGATGCAGTTGTAACTTATTCTTGATCTCAATGGTCTCTGCAATGCGCCGCGTGAGAGCTCCATTGGTATTAGACCATTGATCCCAAATTTCTGTTGCCGTAGTGTTGATTAGGTTTTCCGCGTCTGTCGGGAAAATAGCCATGTTTTAAATTCTGTAAGTTTGGATTTGTCAAGATGTGTTCGACGCTTTCAACAAGGTTACCACTCATAAATCTTTGGTGTGGTTTAGTACTACAAAGCACTGTGTGAGTGTGACATAGAGATAAGCTATTATAACTCTCTTTAGAGTCGGCGGATGTTGCCAATACATAAGCTTAGGGCATAATGTATATATCACTTATGGTGTGCTGCAGGGAGGTATTTTCGGACCATCGCTTTTTCTTATGTATACCAAAGGAATTACTTCATTTATAATGGAGTCGCTTTTAACGTAGTTTTCCAACTGATTTAGCTAGGATATGTATGTATGTCCTAATCTTCTACACACCAGCCGGTATCTTCTTTGTACACCAAAAGTTCTAGTCAAAAACACAATAACACCTAAGTTGTTTTGAGCATTTAAAAATGAATGAGAACAATCACGAGTGAATCAAAGTAGTGGAACTGATTGGTATGAAACGTTACCCGTAAGCATTTGCACGGCTTTGGCGCGTTCCGACTGGGAGCGCTGCAGCGTGGCGGCGGAGGCGGCGGCCCAGCGCTGCAGGTCGCACACGGACGGGTCGTAGCGCTCTATGCCCGCGTAGAATTGTAGACCCTGGATAAGTGTAATAGCCACTAAGTCAACATCATCTGCTGACATCGTGGTATTTGTCACATCACATTAGAAATTCTCCTACCAGATGGAGTGATACTTACTTATCCTGTAAGGCAAAGCGGTTGACCAAAAGGTGTAATTTTTGAAATTGTTTAGTTTACTGCTCTAATTTAATGGCCTAAGAATGATCTCAAAAGTAAAAAAAAAACCATTAAGAAAATGTTTTTTTATTAGATTGTTTCCTCACAAACCTTAGAGAAGTTGTTGAGCTGATGGCACATAGAATCGATCCCGAGCGCGTATTCCTTATTCCTCATGTCGGTTTCCATCTCGTGCTGCGTTGCGCGACAGTTGACGGACTGTTGCCGCACCTGGGTATAAAATGCCATGTTATTATTTATTATTATTATTGTAATCCTTTAGTGTCCCACTGCAGGGCAGTGGCAAAGGCCTCCCTCTCCTTCTTCCATTGCTCCCTGTCTTGAGCTACCTCCATCCAGTTTTTCGCGTGGGCATCGAGCTTGTCTCACCATCGCTTTTACTGTCGGCCACGTGCCCGTTTCCCATTAGAAGGTGCCCATGTACAGGTTGTAAAAAAAATTGCTGCAAATATTGTAAGGGCTAAACCAGCCCATGAAACTAAACTACCCCAAGGAACATAGGTCGAAATATAAAAACGTTTTGACCCTCCCATACAAAATTACCAACCAACCAAGTCAATTAGTATTGGAGGTAAAAAAAAAAACTCATATTTCAACCTATGTTTCTTGGGGAAAGTTGTTCAGTTCCATGGCTGGTTCAGCCCTTAAAATATTTGCAGCTAATATTTTTACAACTTATATAGTAGAGTTATCTGCAGCAGAAACTAAGAAAAGCAGATAGGGTCAGGCATATATGGCTCAGAAAGGTCTAGAGATGTTCTTCGTCCTAAACTCGCCTTCTCGAGTTACGAGTAGGTCTCTTAGAAAAACATGATAATCTACATACATACATACATACATAAATCACGCCTTTGTCCCTTACGGGGTAGGCAGAGCGTTAACGACCGTAAAATTACGGTCTTCATCGCCACGTCTGACAAGTATTGAGGGCCCTTTTAGATGATTCATGTATCACTGTAGTGACAGGTTGTCAGCCTGTCGCCTAAAATTGTAACACACATGAAACCCTCGAGTCCCATAGTTGCCTTTTACAACACCCGCGGGAAGAAAAGGGGTGATGCTATTCTAAGCCGGCATCACACGGCATAATAATAATCTACTATGGAAATCTCACAAATGACCATTAAAAAAAATCGGTATCATGTATTTTTCAGCCCTATCAAAGATAATTGTGAGGTTTTATGCAGTGTTGCCGGGAAGGTGGGGTAATCCTCAACTAGAATAAAAACTCACCTTCTCAAGCATATTCCTGAACTTCTGCTGGGCCTCCCTCAGGATCGCCACCTCCTTCAGCAGCGACTGCTCCACCGCGTCGTGGACTTGCTCCAGGCCTGGTAATGTTTAAGGTTTGCTTGAAGGGCGACTAAGGGACTCGAGGGTATTGGCGTATTACAATTTTTAGGCGACAGGCTGACAAACTGTCACTATAGTGATACACATGTTTTGTGAAACAACTTTGGAAAACAATACTCAAAAATGTCATGGCGATAGCGACCGTATTCTTACGGCCGTTAACGCTCTGCCTACCCCGCAAGGGATAAAGGCGTGATATATGTATGTTATGTATGTATGAAACTTTAAGCGTTTATGAGCTTTCTTCGTTTTCGCTAGCAACCTTGAGGTGTTTTTTTTTATACGTAAAATGCCTTGCTCGCTTCGTTCATTCGTTTCCATGTAAAACTGTGTGCTCGCTTCGCTTGCAATATCTGTCGTTTTAATATCGCGCAGTGAACCGGATAGTTAAATCTTATCAGAATTCAGAATTGTTTATTTGCTAAAATAGTCGTACATGTTAAAACAGTCGGTACTATATTAAAAAGATCTCATCACAGATAACCCGTCCCGTACCTCCAGTAAGGCCCATATTTATAAACCGCACTTAACTCTGAGATCTTGAGAGTGTGACTTTGAGATGCTGTTATTATAGACTGATATTTGTCAAAATCACTCTTGAGATCAATCTCACAGTTGAGTACGATTTATAAATACGGGCCCAGGAGACGTGTCTATAAGTCAGGAAGTACTTAGTCTTATGTATCGTCATCGAGGTAATATGTACTGTACGCTAGTACTTATTACCTCGATGTGTATCGTAAGGTCCTAATGTTACCCTGTCGCTTCTCCCTGTGGTAGAGGCACTCCTGGACTATATGCAGTGGCCCCTCAGAACCAGCCACGGCGCGTTCCAGTTGCCTGCGAGTATCGTTCAGCTTCTCGCAGGTCGCCACCAGACGTTCCATTTCTATAGCGACCTGTCAGCGGGAAGGAAACTTTGTTAGGTGTCCAGACTAGGGTTGATGAAGACGAGGAAGTAACAAGCTCCAACTTAGAGGATGCGGATGAGGATTTCTTTATGAGGACGAGGAGAGACAAGAAACAAAAAAGGCATTAAAAATAATACTTTTTGTTCACGTTTACGTTAAGGATTGGATGACGTCAAACCACTTACTTTTATATTTATACATACTATTTTTCTGTTTTTTAATTCAAACTTTGAATATTTCGAAAAATGATGAATGAAGTCCGTAGCATTTTTGGACAATAGTTTTAAGCGTAGAACTGTTATATTTTTTTAAAGACCCAGGAAACTAGCGAATTGCAGCATTGTCGAAGATATTTTCTCGGGATGTTCAACGAGTTTTTACTATAGGAAGGTACCTCATTTCTCCAGAACGTCGTATCTGTGATGCGCTCGCCAATCCTTCTGCCGGAGTCCCGCTGCCCTTGCGCACCGATTTCGTCTGTTTCCCTAGAACAAGACAGTTCCGATTTCAAAACTTCTTTTTGTGCTAAGTTTGGAGCTAGAAGTAGCTAGTGAGATGAAACTGTAACGGGTTTCAAAAAGGAAAACACTTAAATTGCCTACGAATCTACCTCTATAGGTTAAAAAATTTTGGATCTTCCAACACTATTACCTACCGACCGACCAAATCAATTTGTATCCGAGGTCAAGTTTTCTCATATTTCAACCTATGTTTCGTGGGGAAAGTTGTTCAGTTTCATGGGCTGATTCAGCCACTAAAATATTTGCAGCTAATATTTTTACATCTTTTAAAGATCTAAGTTTTCAAAGGTCGTGAACACTCCGATATCGCGTTTTAGGACTTTCGTCTTTCTGCTTGTGACTCATAGATGGCGCTACAATACCTACCTCATGACCCGCATGATATCATTCCTTGTCCGTTCTGAAAAGTTCCTTTTAGCATCAGACTCGTTGTAATTCTTGATGCTGTTCTGGTTCCACTCGTATTGCGTGTATCTAGTGTATAGGGCTGCGCGGGCGGCGTGCTCGGGGCTGCGGTCGAACCCCGTTATAAGGTTGGGAAACCGCAGGGGCTCCGCTGCCATGCCTTGCGGGGTGTAGCAAGGGTCCACCATCGTGTTTGTTATTGGTTGAGACGGCCTGAAAAAATTATATTGATACTTGTTTGGCTACTTTGCCTGTTGCGTCGGTGGCCAAGTGGTTATCACCGGTCTTACAATCGTGAGACTCGAGTTCGATCCCCGCCATGTACAAATGTGTTTTTACTCACGCACATTTACCGACTGCTCTTACGGCGAAGCAAAAACATCGTGATGAATGAAATCCACATTCAAATTTTGAATTCAGATGATATGTGAATGTGGCTTAAACTTAGGATTTGGCCAGGTTAGCCTTCGGGTTGCCGAGGTCAGATGGCAGTCGCTCTGTGTAAATACTTGGTTCCACGTCAAATCCCCTGGGTTAGGTAGCCGATGACCCCAACAGAGAAACGGGATATAGGCAAGGAGAATGATGGCTACTTTGGGTTAGATGTAAGTATTTTTTGATATCAAGGTAGGGTAGGTATACATACACATGCATCACGCCTTTATCCCTTGCGGGGTAGGCAGAGAAATAACGATCGCAAAATTACGGTCGTTATCGCCACGTCTGACAATATTAGAGGGTCGTTGCAGATAAGTCGTGTATCACTATAGTGATAGGTTGTCAGCCTGTCGCCTAAAATTGCAATACACTTAAACCCCTCGAGTCCCTCAGTCGCCTCTTACGACACCCACGGGAAAGAAATGGGGTGATGCTATTCTAAGCCGGCATCACACGGCACACGGTACACGTTAGGGTATGTACAGGATTTAAACTCAAATGCAGGCTTATCGTAAGACAATAGGAATCAAAAAGTTTTACATAGGTGTGACTTCTATCTCCTCGTAACCCATGATGGGGCGCCAGGGGTGCTTCTTAGGCGTGTGGTAGCAGTAGCCGGTGGCAGGTGGGTTCACCGGAGCGCCCGCCGTCGGCTTCACGGGGCTCCATTGCTGGAGTTGCTATAAAAACAGGAAAAATGGATGGTGAGTTCTGAGGGGTAACGAAAGTTTCATGCACCTGTAGAGGCATAATAAACGTGGTCAGTTACCGTGCACATAGTGACTTCCTTCGCCATTTTGATGATGTTTTATCTAGTCAATACAAAGTAAAAATTTAGTAAATCCAAATAAAACTTAAAATAAATATACTAAAATAAGCATGGCTTAGAGACAAAATAAATTTGAATCTGGTGACATTTTCTACAGTATTGCCAACATTCTGCAACATCAAAATGCTCTTTTTTTACGTATTATCGTGTCAGCAAGCGTAGGGCGACAGAGACAACGCTATACAAACACACAGTACGCCTATTCCTTCTATCTTTTCGAAGCGTTTCGCTACTGCTCCAAATAAATAATTACATACTGCCAACATAAAGAAAAATTAGTTTCAATCAGATTCAAATGACAGCTGATTACGTTCACTCGCAGCACAACAACACGGAACTGTTTTATTTTTATCTAGGTTTTAAGTGAAAATTATCTGATTTAGTATAAGTTATTGATTCGAGTGTTATATTTAATCATGAGCAGCGTCCCAGAGAATGCGCCGCAGCGTAAGTACTGGTTTAAATTCAAGGTTATATCCTGCACGACACCTTCGGTTTGTTTTGTGATATTTCTTATAGAAATCTTTCTGTTTCGTGTACAGATTGTCCGGGTACTGAAAGCCAGGACGCCGGGAAAGCGTCGGCCTGTGCTGGATGCCCTAACCAAAACGTTTGCGCCTCAGGTGAGCTAATAAACTGTAACGAATCGATACCACTTCTTTGTTGAGTAATTTATAACTTTTATCGTTTGCCTTAGTAGACAGTGATACCTACACGTATACGCAAGACAATAAGGCAAACAATGCACAATTTCATGGACAGTTGAATATGTACTTGTTTTGTGAATTTTCAAATAATTTGTAGAACAAACGTGTTTCAATTTCAGATGGGTAATGGGTATACAGAGAAGCATTGTGTCTATTCATTCATTGATTACTAGCTGGGTCTCCATTGAATAAGAAGCCTCAGATGCTCATGCAGATGCGAAAACTGTACACACCGACCGTGCAATGCGCCGCATGCTGCGCGCGGCAGTGACTGCTCGTTCAATGGAGACCCAACCATTAAATTATTTTGGGCTTTGAAAATTTAAAATTCAGAAGGCCACTTAATTTGGTTTTTTTATTTTTCATGAGATACAACAGCAGGGTACTAATTTAAATTTAATGACACTTCTTAATCAGCATGATTTTGGCCACAGGTGCAGCTAACGTTCCCGACCCAGCTATCGACATAATCCGGGACCGTCTCTCCAACGTGAAGCACAAGATCCTCGTGTTGTCGGGGAAGGGCGGAGTGGGGAAGAGCACCGTTACATCGCTACTAGGACATGGCCTTGCAGCCCTTAACTCTGAATGTAATGTGAGTACTGATCAGTAGATGGATGACCAATGTGGCGCAGTGGTAGTGCAACTGCCTTTGACGCAGAAGGTTCCGGATTCGATTCTCGGTGGGTCAGTGAATTCGTTCCCAGTCTGGTTAGGACATTATAGGCTGAACCACCCGATTGTCCGTAAGATGGTTTCGTGTTTCGGATGACACGTTAAGCCGTAGGTCTCTGTTGCTGTCTATGATCAATTAGACATTTGTTACACAACCATGTGAGAAGCCTGCTACTTGTAGAAGGCGGTTGAAAAATTCTGACACTAGGGTTTATCAGGTCGTTGGACAACTTGGTGTCACGAAGAGAGAGTAGATCTGCAAAGGTTGCAGTGGCTTTTGGTCTTCTCAGGACCAACCTCTGCTCACCCATATAATAAATAAATAATACTAGCACACACACACACCACGCCTCCGTCCCCTGCGGGGTAGGCAACTGCCGTAATTACGGTCGCTATCGCCACGTCTGACATTTTTGAGGATTGCTTTTCAAGGCAAGGTTGTTTCAGAAAACATGTGTTTCACTATAGTGATAGCCTCTTACCTAAAAATTGTAATACACCAATACTCTCGAGTCCCTTAGTCGCCTCTTACGACACCCGCGGGAAGGATTTGGAGTGATGCATCACAGGGCATTTTGTATCTCTTTCTATCATATACCTTATAATTCTAGGGGTATATTCTGAAACCATACTACTACCATTTAATCAAGCAACATTTTATAGAAAGGGTCATAGGCACTTTAAGGGATTCGAATTTTAATCTCACTTATAACATTGCAAGTGATTCTATCAGGACATTCAAATAATTGAATGGCATTTTGTACAAAAAGCAAAAGTGCGGAATAAGACATTTTAATCGCTAATTCTAATTTGTTTTTAAGCTAAATTGATACTTGGTTTCTTACGAGTATAAAAGGGAAGAGGATATAGTCATTATTAGCGGCTGCGCCCGCTGCAACTCATTTTCCCGTGGGAATAAGGATTTTCCCGGCAAGTATTATACATAAAAACCTGCATCAAAATCCGTTGTGTAGTTTTAAAGATTTAAGCAAACATACAGACAGACGCGAAAAGCGACTGCTTTAAACTATGTAGTGGTTATCGTGAAATAATAAAGAACAAAACATCACACTTATTACAGCTGCAGATTCTGTGGCTTCTCCTACTTGCTTAAAAATTGAAGATTAGGAATAGTAAACATTTAGATATGGAAGTGACGTTTCAGAATCGAGGCCATTATTCTACATTCAATTGGGGCCCATCTCATAAAAAAAATGACTTTCAATCGTGCTCAGCTACATTGTTAAAGAAATCTACAAGTTGGAATTTATTCACCCTGTTGTATCTCGATCTCCTTTCTTGGCAACTCCCGAACTCCATTTCGGCGCGAAACCTTTATTTGAACAGTTTTAAAAATAAAATAACACTACGTCATGTTTTGGTGTATTGATCCCACGCACTGGCAAAGGCATTGCATTTATTCAGCCAGTTGAAAGTGCCTGGTACGAAGTGGTACCGCCGCGGCCTTCCTTATTTACGTATATATATAGGTCAGGTTCTATACGACAGCTGGTTGAGATATAGGGGTTTCATACATACATACATCACGCCTATATCCCTTACGGGGTAGGCAGAGCGTTAACGGCCGTAAAAACACGGTCGCTATCGCTACGTCTGACAAATTTAGAGGGCCGTTTGAGATAATTTGTGTATCAATATAGTCAGCTTGTCGCTTAAAAGTTGTAATACACCTGAAACCTTCACGTCCCTCAGTCGCCTTTTACGACACTCACGGGAAGGAAATGGCGTTTTGCTATTCTAAGCCAGCATCACACGGCTAGAGGTTTCAAAGTTGTTTAATAGCTCTTACGTATTATTATATCACACGGTTAAGCATTATTATGCTTAACCGTGTGATGCCGGCTTAGAATAGTATCACCCTATCCCTGCCCTTAAGTGCCGTAAAACGCGAAGGGATGAAACCAGGGAATGGACAGTAGCGTTCCCTATGAATAAGTACATCATCTTGCACTACGCTCGGTAATACGCCTGCCAATAAAGTATGTGATGAGTATGACAATACGTATACATACATATATCACGCCTTTATCCCTTGCGGGGTAGGCAGAGCATTAACGGCCGTAAGTAAAAAAAATACGTTCGCTATCGCCACGTCTGACATTTTTGAGGATTGTTTTCCAAGGTTGTTTCAGAAACCATGTGTATCACTATAGCGACAGGTTGTCAGCCTGTCCCCTGAAAATTGTAATACGCCAATACCCTCGAGTCCCTTAGTCGCCTCTTACGACAACCTTGGGAAAGATGTGGAGTGATGCTATTCCAAGCCGGCATCATACGGCAGATACCCCGCTTTATTTCTTGTACACGCCCTAAAACGTTCCTATGACGTTAAGATTTACATTGTTATGATGAACTTTCATTCAAATACAGTGATATCAATCCATTCTCGTACAATATTTGTATCCGATTACAAAATTAAGGATGACGAAATGATAACACTTTTACGAAAGCTTTTTGGTCGTCGCCTATCACAACATACAGGATGAAAGAGACGGTGTAACGAAAACTTTGCAGGCGTGATCAGACCATGACACCGAACAACTTTTTGTATGGAGGCTATGTTGGTAAACATAAAAAAAATTTCGACCTTCCATAAAAATTCCCGATCAGCTGACTGACTTTGTATGGAAACTCGAAAATTTTTTTCGTTTTCCAACATAGCCCCCATATAAAAAGTTGTTCAGTTTGATAGTCTTATCATGCCTGCAAAGTTTTCGTTACACCCTGTATACCTACTTACTTACATGTGGCTATTTCTGTTTATAAACTTTATCGTAAGCGGGGGGCAATGTACTCTTATCTGCCTTTGATATAACTACAACTTCCCTAAGGATCATAGGTCGGAACTTGACAATAATCAGATGCACTTTGATTGAGAGCGTATAAATAAATAAATATCCTGGACAATACACACAGCACCATCTAGGCCCAAACTAAGCATATCTTGTATTATGGGAACCAGATAGCTGATACTTATATATATTTTTTTTATTATACATAGAAAACACCCAGACGAAACACACACAAATCACGCCTATATCCCTGGCGGGGTAGGCAGAGCATTAACGACCGTAAAATTACGGTTTTTATCGCCACGTCTGACAATATTTGAGGGTCCATTTAGATATATGTCATATATCACTATAGTGACAGGTTGTCAGCTTGTCGCCTAAAGTTGCAATACACATGAAACCCTCGAGTCCCTTAATCTATAGATGCTATTCTAATCTGGCATCACACGGCTAAACAAAAATATTTGAAAAGACTTAACAAATATTTGTGTCCTGTGGGGATCGAACCCACGACCATCGTCGAAGAAGGCAGGAGTACTACTCAAGCTTTTGACCTGGTTAATTGAGTCACAATCACTGAAATGATCATTTCTTATTCCTATTATGTTACTTGCAGGTAGGGATCCTAGACGCAGATATCTGTGGTCCGAGCCAGCCGCGCGTGCTGGGGGTCAGAGGCGAGCAAGTGCACAACTCCGGGTCCGGGTGGTCCCCCGTTGTAAGTTTATGCAATGAAAAATGTTATACATCCTGTATGGTGTAAAAAAATTAGCTGCAAATATTTTAAGGGTCAGTTTCATGGTCTGATCACGCCTGCCAAGTTTTCGTTACACCGCCCTTCCACCCACCCTGTATAAGGTGTAAAAATATTAGCTGCAAATATTTTAAGAGGTGAACTAGCCCATGAAACTGAACAACTTTCTCCTAGGAAAATAGGTCGAAATATGGAAAACAATTTTGGACCTCTCATACCAAGTCAATGTGTATGGGAGAGGCCCAAAAAAATTCTCATATTTCGACCTGTTTGTTGAGGAAAGTTGTTCAGTTTCATGGGCTTCACCCCTTAACATATTTGCAGCTAATATTTTTACACCTTATAATACATACATAACACGCCTTTATCCCTGGCGGGGTAGGCAGAGAGTTAACGGCCGTAAGAATACGGTTGCTATCTCCACGTCTGACATTTTTGTGGATTGTTTTCCAAGGTTGTTTCAGAAAACTTTCTAAGGTTGTTTCAGAAAACATGTGTATCACTTTAGTAACAGGTTGTCAGCCTGTCGCCTAAAAATTGTCATACACCGATACTCCCTAGTCCCTTAGTCGCCTCTTAAGACATCCGCGAGAATTGGGGTGATGTTATTCTTTGCCGGCATCACACGGCAACATTTAAACACTGTACATCAAATGCGAGTGGGGACAAATTGTTCCCATTTATCTCTAGTGGTAACTGGGAATTTCTATTCTCAATTGTCACTAGTGACATATTTTAAGTAAGAGAAGGTTTAGTGCCCTAAATCAAACTGCAATTTGTTTTTCAGTATGTAACTGACAACCTGTCACTGATGTCTATCGGATTCCTGCTGGGCAGTCCCGATGACGCCGTCATTTGGAGAGGGCCTAAGAAGAATGGTAAGATATTAAATTGTTTTTAAAATTAATATACTTGATGCAGTTTTATCAACTGAAGAAGAAAGATGGTTCCGAGTTTCGGAAGGCGCGTTTACTGGTTGCATTTAATGATAGTCGGCGGCCATTACTCAATCATGTCAGAGGCCGGCTAATAGTCATACACACACACACACACACACACACACACACACACACACACACAAATTACCTTTTCGTGTGGGACACCGAGTCGTCCAACGACCTGTTGAACCCTGGTGTCAGTTATTCAACCTCCTACTACTAGTGCCGTGTGATGCCGGCTTAGGATCACCCCGTTTCTTTCCCGTGGGTGTCGTTAAAGCCGACTAATGGACTCGAGGGTTTCATGTGTATTGCAATTTTAGGCGACAGGCTGACAACCTGTCACTATAGTGATACACGACTTATCTGGAACGACCCTCAAACCGTTGTCAGACGTGGCGATCACGACCGTAATATTACGGTCGTTAACGCTCTGCCTGCCCCGTAAGGGATAAAGGCGTGATATATGTATGAATGTATGTTGTTAGAGTTTCCTGAGATTTAAAAATGTAATTCTGATAACTTTCTCTTTCCAGGTATGATCAAGCAGTTTCTGAGCGAAGTGGATTGGGGAGATCTAGATTATCTGCTGATCGACACCCCACCAGGTAACATCACTAGTACCTACATAATATACTAACTATATACATACATATATCACGCCTTTATCCCCTGCGGGGTAGGCAGCGCGTTAACGGCCTTAACAATACGGTCGCTATCGCCACACTAACTATACTACACTATCGCTATACTAATTATATGCTAAATAATAAAAAATAGCAGCAAATATTTTAAGGAGTGAACCAGTCTATGAAATTGAACAACTTTCCCTAAGAAATATAGGTCGAAATACGAAAAAAACTTTTGGACCTCCCATACAAAATTACTTGCAATTTGTATGGGAGGTCAAAAAAAATTTCTCATATTTCCACCTATGTTTCTTGTGGAAGTTGTCCAGTTTCATGGGCTGGTTCCTCCTTAAAATATTTGCAGCTAAAGTTGTTTAATTTTTTTATTTTTAGATAATTTTTTTGCAAACTTTATTTATTAAATGTCAACAACAATAAAAAAAAAATGGTCAACTTAAAAACTACATAAACTTAACCTATTCAAAAATACCGTCTCTTAACGATCCGGGTGCAAAGGTTCCCATAACACTCGCAGCGTTACCGCGTCGAATTGCTACGGCCAACCTTTGCACCAACAAGGAACCGGCCCGGGGGTCACCACCTCTGTCCCGGATTCTACTACCCAGTTCAGCCACAAAGCACCTCGCTTCCTTGCACCAGCATCCAGTCGTTTCCACAGCAAAAGGAATAAAGTTTTTACACCTTCTATTATTGCTTAATTAATTGTAAGCTTAATGTATATGTAATCCAATTGCATAATATTGGCAGGCACGTCGGATGAGCACTTGTCTGCCGTGCAGTATTTATCGAAGGCGGGACTCACGGGCGCGGTCGTGGTCACCACACCACAAGAGGTAAGCCATTCACTTAGCTATAACTTCGACGAACGATGTGACGCAGTGGTAGTGCGACTGCTATTGACGCAGAAGGTTCCAGGTTCGGTGGGTCACTCACAAAGTTCATATTTATCACTTTGAGAATTTGTTCCCAGTCTGGTTAGGACATTGCGGGCTGAACCACCCGATTGTCCGTAAGTAAGATGATTCCGTGTTTCGGATGGCACGTTAAGCCGTAGGTCCCGGTTGCTGTCTATGATTACTTAGACGGCGGTCGTTACACAACCATGTCAGAAGCCTGCTACTTGTAGAAGGTGGTTGAAAAATTATGACACTAGGGTTCATCGTTGGACGACGTGGTGTCCCACACGAAAAGAGAGAGAGAGACACTTCAAATATATTTTAAAAACTAGCTGGTGCCCGCGAACTTCGTTTCGCCATATATCATCCATCCTATCAGCTATATAAAGGAAGCTCACTGATAAACATAGGCCCCCCCATAGACTCTAAGAACCATAATATAATATATTATAAGCTTATATTAAATTGTTGGTAGATAGGTACCCGAAAACTTGGTTTCGCCGACTATACAGTGTGTAAAAATATTAGCTGCAAATATTTAAATAGGTGAATCAGTCCATGAAACTGAACAACTTTCCCCAGGCAACATAGGTCGAAATATGAAAAAAACATTTGGGCCTCCCATACAGTTGACTTGCTCGGCTGCTACATTTTGTATGGGAGGTCCAAAAATTTGCAGCTAATTTTTTTACACTTTATATGTAATTTAAAAAAACTGTTAAATCCTAAATTTACAATTTCCACATGCAAAAAAGAGTAAGAAAACGGTGGTTCTTTTATATACGTTTGGTCTTTTTGAATCCTGTAGGTTGAATTTGCTGAATCAGGTTACAGATTAGTCACGCCCTGTTCCAAATCCTCGCTTTCCAGTTCATTTTAGCAGATTTTTTAAAACCGTGTGTTTACTTCCAAAGGTATCAATTCCGTGAAGTAGACTGATGCCACATTTCTTAACATTGTGATGGATGAATAAAGACCGAGTTCATGAGTGTGAATAAATAAAACATAAGCTTATTAAAAACCAAGTAATCCTACTACAAATCCTATCCTATCCTACTTCCTTCTAATAAATTAATACAAAAGATTTGTTTGTTTGTTACTCCTTCACGCAAAAATTGCTGAACTGATTTTCATGAAATTGGGCACAGATGATGTGTGATGCCGGCTTAGAATAGCATCACCCCACATCCTTCCCGCGGGTGTCGTAAGAGGCGACTAAGGGACTCGAGGGTATTGGTGTATTACATTTTTTAGGCGACAGGCTGACAACCTGTCACTATAGTAATACACATGTTTTCTTGAACAACCTTGGAGAACAATCCTCAAAAATGTCAGACGTGGCGATAGCAACCGTATTCTTACGGCCGTTAACGCTCTGCCTACCCCGCAAGGGATAAAGGCGTGATATATGTATGGATGTATGTATGGGAACAGACATAAAAGGGGTAACTTGTACTAACACATAGGAAAGTTTTTATCGTAAAAAAAGTTTCTGTGCGATGCCACGGGATGACCGATTTCCATACGGGCGGAGCCGCGGCTAGGGTTACATTTAACTAAGTACCTAAGGCTATTTAATTAAGACCGTGTGCTGCCGGCAGAGTAGAATAATTCCTCTTTTCCCGTGGGGGTCGCGGCGTAAGAATCAACCGAGGGAGAAACCCGACCCAAGACCGGCCCTGGAGAAGGACAACAGAGTCTACATTCAAACCCGGAACGGGGTCTCTGTCAGGCGCGTGTGACAGAGGTCTATCCTGCAGCCAACTTGGCTCCTCATGTATCGACTCGTCGTTCCTGTGGAGGCAGCCAAGAAGACCGAGAGAGTGGCCTTGTTTTGGGCAATCCGGCGTTTTCCAAATCGATTTATACCTATAGCCACGAAAAGTCTTATCTGAGACACTGATTGGATCGTCTGGCACAGACGTATGAGGCTTTGAGACCTATGATGATGACTCATAAAACTGAACAACTTTCGTAAGGAAAACTTTACAGAACATATGGAAAAAAAATATCTTCCATAGAAAATGTACCAGCCGATCGAGTCAATTTGTATGAGTAGTCCAATTTTATTCATATTTCGAATTAATGTTTCAGAAAAAAGTTTGTGCACCCTGAAAATAATGTTGGTATTGTCGGCTAAACATATAATAACAGTATGTTACAGACCAACATTGGCTAGTAACGTAGATATAAAGAATAGCCTTATCAAAATTAGCAAGAAAAATTAAAAACAAAAAATTGTGGAACTTCGCTGGTCGACTTACATCATAAGCAGATCCACTTCCCCTGAGCCATTTTAAGCATGGTTGGAGCGGCAAAAATAAGGATATCCCTTCACACAAACTTTTGCTTTGAAGCTATTGCAATTTTCCCGCGGTAAATAGTAAATTACGCACCAAGAAAACGATCCATAAATAAAGATTGTATCGTCTGGTACGCAACTTACACGTCTTGCACCACGGAACTTTTGTTTTCGAGTGTAAAAAATATTGAATTATTAAAAGTTAAAATTATTCCAATATTAAAGAGATATTTTTGTAGTCGTAGACATATTCGTAGACTTTACTTTTCTTGTCGTAATATTGGGTAATAATTCGACAAACTCATTTATTGAGGTTATAAAAATATAGATTAAAAATATAAGTACGGCCTCATGTTATTTTTCTTTCTGCGCGCTTATTCAAAGTGGCACAATTCGTGCTGGCCAGTTCGAAATTTGAAATCAATCTCGGGTCCAATAAGCCCATACACATCTTTTTACTACGCGGCACTATGAAATTTACGTGATTTACAAACTTATTTTATGTGTAGCAGCCAACCCCCCTTTTAGGGGTATGTTTTTTTTAGCCTATAACCTGGTCGGTGATTTACTTGACATTTTGGTACAAATTGCATCAAAAACCGTTCGGTCGTTTTCGCGTGATGCTTCCGCATATCCACAAACAAACATACAAACATCTAAACATCCAAACAAACAAAAATTTTAAAAATTGCAGAAACGTGTTTTGTTATCAATATTAAGTATCACGAAACAATTTTTTTTGTTGATATCTTGTATGTACAGACTTTGGGTCCTCTTGAGCTTTATTATATGTATAGATGTATAGATAGTATACATATCTATTTGTTTCTCAAGTACTAATTATGTATGTTTTTGTAGGTGGCGCTACTGGACGTGCGTAAGGAGTTACAGTTCTGTAAGAAAGTGGGCGTTCCAGTTATTGGAGTGATTGAAAACATGGCCGTGTTCGTCTGCCCCAACTGCAATGTGAGTTAGCCACTAATATTCGTCGTGGCCAAGTGGATAGGACATCGGTCTTGCAAATTGTGAGACCAGAGTTCGATCCCCGCCATGTACCAATGTGTTTTTACATACATATACATGTATCACGCTTTTAGCCCTTGCGGGGTTGGCAGAGCGTTGACGGCCGTAAAAAAATCGGTCGCCAACACCACGTCTGACATTTTTGAGGATTGTTTTCTAAGGTTGTTTCAGAAAACATGTGTATCACTATAGTGACAGGTTGTCAGCCAGTTGCCAAAAATTGTAATACACCAATAAATACCCTCGAGTCCCTTAGTCGCCTCTTACGTCCCCCGCGGGAAGAATGTGGGGTGATGCTATTCTAACCCGGCATCACATGGCATGTGAGTATTAAGCCACTAATATTCGTCTAGGCAGATCCAGAGTTCCAGAGTTCGAATCCCGCCATGTACCAATGTGTTTTTACACACGTACGTTTACCGAGTGCTCTAATGGTGAAGGAAAAACATCGTTATGAAACCCACATTTAAATACAATTTGAAATCAGATGATATTTGAATGTAACTTAACCTAGGATTCGGGCCATTTTTACACCTTATATTTGATATACAAGAATATTTATTTTCAGACCCGCAGCGAAATGTTCCCGGCCACGACGGGCGGCGCGGCGCAGATGTGCTCCGAGCTGGACGTCCCTCTGCTGGGTAGCCTCCCGCTGGACCCGCTCGTGGCGCGGCGCTGCGACAGCGGCACGCTCTTCCAGGAGCCGCACTCGCCTGCAGTCACCGCCTTGCAGTCGCTATTGCACAGTAAGTGTGCTCCGAGCTGGACGTCCCTCTGCTGGGCAGCCTCCCGCTGGACCCGCTCGTGGCGCGGCGCTGCGACAGCAGCGCGCTCTTCCAGGAGCCGCTCACACAGTAAGACAGACTGACCTGATGCGCCGAAGGTCGTAGGTTCAATCCCCACCGGATATTTTTTTTATTTATTTTAATATTTTTATTTATTTACGGGCCTGTTGTGTCCCACTCTAGGGCAAAGGCTTCTCTCCCTTTTTTCTACGTCTCTTGGTCCATTTTTATTAAAATATTCTGACTATAGGATATGGCTCATTGGGTCATTAGACAACAATTAGAAGTTTTTTTTATCATATATAGAATATTTTAAAAGTGTTCGTTGTGAATCTACTTGGAAATAAACAATTAAATCTAAAGTCAAGTTTTAAATATTTTTGTCTAGTCTACATATGTATGTTATTGTTATATCATCACTACATAGCAAAGTCGCTTTTTGCGTCTGTTCCTATGTCTGTATGTATGCTTAAATCTTTAAAAGTATACAACGAATTTTGATGCAGTTTGTTTAGCAAATAGATTGATTCAAGAAAAAAGTTTATATGTGTAATACTTGCCAGGAAAATATGTTATGCCCACGGGAAAATGAATTCATTTGATTCTACGCATTGATTGATGCCTTACGTTCTTTTTCAGAAATAGTAGCAGCGTGCGAAAAGTCTTCGAGTTGAACAATACTAACATCTCAGCGTCAGTTAATCCACAAATTATAAACTAGTCAAGCACAGGATACAGATTTTTCTATAATTATGTTATTCTATAAGGTTGAATGTATGAGATCAGTTTATTGTTACGTGTATGAACAATAAATAATTTACTATTGAAACTATTATTGATCGATTTATTTCTTTAGTTATGCGTAGTTGTGGGACTCAAAACCTCCTGTCAACAACGCCACTGTGTAGCCCTCCGACTTGAGAGGGAGTTGCATATATATGGGTGTAAGAGACGGTGTAACGAGAACTTTACAGGCGTTGACTATGAAACTTAGCAACTTTTTCTATGGGGGTTATGGTGGGAAAAGAAAAATTTTTTTTGAGTTCCCATACAAGGTCAGTCAGCTGATCGGGAATTTTCTATGGAAGGCCGAAAAAATTCGTTCGTTTCCAACATAGCCCCATATAAAAAGTTGTTTAGGTTCATGGTATGAGCACGCCTGCAAAGTTTTCGTTACACCGTCACTTAACCCTGTACATATATTAGAACAGGCGTAAAAATATTAGCTGCAAAAATTTTAAGGGGTGAATCAGCCCATAAAACTGAACAACTTTCCCCAAGAAACAGGTCGAAATATGAAAGAAATTTTTGGACCTCCCATACAAAATGTAGCAGCCGAGCGAGTCAACTCCATAGGTCCAAATTTTTTCTCATAAATTTCGACCCATGTTCCTTTGGAAAAGTTTTTCAGTTTTATGGGCTGATTCAACCCTTAAAGTATTTGCAGTAAATTTTTTTACACCCTGTATAAGGTATAAATTATTTGAAATGAATTACATTTTTAAACACTGTACCACTATAATTTAATAGATCAATTAGCGGTGTGTTAAATTTATGGCTTGTACAGGTCTTTTTATAGTAGTATATTTAAATGTAAATCATATCATCGAAGTTATCGCCGATGATGGCGCAAGCAGTGTAGGCACATCATCAAATGGGAGTGGGTACAAATCATTGTTCGCATTTGTCTCTAGTGACAACTGGGAATTTCTGTGACAAATTTTGTGGAGAAAAGTGAGCTCTAAGAGGGCGTCGGAGTTGTGTTGGGTTCCTTTGCAGTTACAAGGCCGCCCCGCCCGACTGACGACTGATGTGGCGCAGTGGTAGTGCGACTGCCTTTGACGCAGAAGCTCCCGGGTTCGATTCCCGGTGGGTCACTCACAAAGTTGATATCTATCACTTTGTGAATTGGTTCCCAGTCTGGTTAGGACATTGCGGGCTGAACCACCCGATTGTCCGTAAGTAAGATGGTTCCGTGTTTCGGATGGCACGTTAAGCCGTAGGTCCCAGCAGATGTCTATGATCACTTAGACGGCGGTCGTTACACAACCATGTCAGAAGCCTGCTACTTGTAGAAGGCGGTTGAACAATTCTAACACTAGGGTTCATCGGGTCGTTGGACGACTCGGTGTTCCATACCAAAAGAGAAGAGACTGGGAATTTCTGTGACAGATTTTGTGGGAAAAATGAGCTCTAAGAGTTTTTTGTGTTGCGTTTACATACATATATTACGCCTTTATCCCTTGCGGGGTAGGCAGAGCATTGACGGCCGTAAAAATACGGCCACTATCGCCACGTCTGACATTTTTGAGGATTGTCTTCCAAGGTTGTTTCAGAAAACATTTGTATCACTTTAGTGACAGGTTGTCAGCCTGTCGCCTAAAAATTGTAATACACCAATACTCTCGAGTCCCTTAGTCGCCTCTTACGACACTCGCGGGAAGGATATGGGGTGATGCTATTCTAAGCCGGCATCACATGGTGTTGCGTTTCTTTGTATTAAGGGGTGTACCTGTGGTAAATAAAAGTAGCACTAATTCTGGTGTTACCAACAAATGAAACTACCATCAACACGTAATACGCATTTAATTCTCTAATCGAATCACATGAACCTATAACATAAACGCATAAATTAAGCTAACATGTCCTTGATCTTAGATCTTGCCCGGGAAGTTTCCCTGCTCGATCTGGGAGTCCCACTTCTCGACCCACTCGTTGGGGCAGAGGGATTTGTACACGCGCTTGAAGTACTGGCAGGCTTCGTACTTCTCGCCGCGAACCTTCTGGCAGCGGTGGAAGTCCAGGTAGCTCTGGTAGCAGTGCCTGGAAAATGAGAAAGTCATTTTATTCATGTATGTATTTTATAATGCCGGCTTAGAATAGTATCACCCCACATCCTTCCCGCGGGTGTCGAAAGAGGCGACTAAGGGACTCGAGAGTATTGGTGTATTGGAATTTTTAGGCGACAGGCTGACAACCTGTCACTAAAGTGATACACATGTTTTCTGAAACAACCTTGGAACACGACCCGCAAAAATGTCCGACGTATGTATGTAAAAATATTAGCTGCAAATATTTTAAGGGTGAACCAGACCATGAAACTGAACAACTTTCCCCAAGAAACATAGGTCGAAATATAAAAAAAATTTGGACCTCCCATACTAAATTACCATACCAACCGACCAAGTCAATTTGTATGGGAGGTCCGATTTTTTTTTTTTCATTTTTTGACCTATATTTCTTGGGAAGTTGTTCAGTTTCATGGGCTGGTTGACCCCTTAAAATATTTGCAGCGAATTTTTTTACACCCTGTATAGAGCGTCTTTTCGGATAGGTAATTCTTGTATCACTGTAGTGACAGGTTGTCAGCCAGTCGCCAAGTGGTAATATTCATGAAACCCTCGAGTCCCTTAGTCGCCTCTTACGACACCCACAGGAAGAAATGAGGTTTGGTATTCTAAGCCGGCATCACCCGGTAAATTAATAATTGAGCTGATTTTTGTATCAGTTGTGTTGTATATGACTAACCAGTTATCTTTGTAGCGCAACGCAAGATACGTCGCCGTAGATAACACGTGCGTCCATATCATGGTGGAGTTAGAATACCTAATGGGAACAACAAGATCTTACCATAAAGAAAAGTTACGTCCATAGGCAGCCATTTCCTTCTTTAGCTTGCAGTGTATTATTAGTAGTGTAGCGCCCCTCTCAATAGTCTGAACGAAGAGCTTACTTCGCTCGCAATACTTTAGACCTTCGTGAAACGACTACTTCGTTACGCTCGTCTACCGTGTAGTTCTTTTTTCTTATGTACACATTTGTCACTAGTACAAAATCTGTCACTAGTGAAAATTCCCATTTGTCACCGGTGAAAAATAAGAACAATTTGTCCCCGCATTTGATGTACACTGCTCTGCCTATTTAAACACTGTACTACTATGAAAATACCTTTACAAACCGTGAATTTAACACACCGCTAATATATCCATCCAGGGTGTAAAAAAAATTGTTGCTAATATTCTAAGGGGTGAACCCCATGAAATTGAACAACTTTCCCCAAAAAACATAGGTCGGAATATGAAAAAAAAATGTTGGACCTCCCACACAAATTGACTTGGTCGATCGGTAGTTTTGTATGGGAGACCCTTTTTTTTTCATATTTCGACCTATGTTTCTTAGGGAAAGTTGTTCAGTTTCATGGGCTGGTTCACCCCTTAAAATATTTGCAGCAATTGTTTTTACATCCTGTCTATTAAATTACAGTATTGAACTTATAGCGCGCCTACGATAACGCGAGCAATGTACATCAAATGCGATTGGTGGCAAAAATTAAAGTTACAGATTTCGTGGCGACAAATGACAACATTTAAGGTTTTTTCTTATACTATTACCTTAAACCAGGATGAATCATGATCTGGTAGTTTTGGTACTGTGTATATGTATAAAAATAAGCATTACCTGGTCTGGTTAGTGTTAGGGAACCGCGGGTCGAAAGGTGCGGTTTTGATGTCGCTGGGGGATTTGATCATTTCAGGCATGTTGCTGCAAACAAACACACAATATCCTCAGAATACTTTATTATTATGAGACATCCTGCCTTGGTTAACCTAAGCTAGAGACGAATAGATGAATACATATGTTTTAGTGCGTATAAAATAAAGATACACATAATTATACAGACGTCAACACAAACTTAAATTACTTTTTAGTCTATTTAACGAGTGGTCTGGTTTTGCGCTCCTCTTCGCAAGATGTCTCTCGGTATTTTTTAACTTCTTGCATGTAGAGCGACCACGCGTCTTTGGGCGTATTGTCCGCGTTTTGTTCATCGATTGCTTTCGCCTTCTTTACTATTCCAGTCTTTAGAACTCGCCCGCCGCGCCTCTTTCCGATGAAGGGCAGCGGTTTCTTTATTTCAGGCTTTTTCTCGATTTCTTCAATCTTTTTGGTCTCCTCCTGCAGTTTCTTGAACATTTCAAGGAAACTGCCGTCATTCTTTATCGGTAATGCAGCGCTGGGTTGTTTCGATGAGCCAGGCATCGAGTTGTGCAATAGCTCTTCGAAATTAGGCCCTTCAAGTTCCGGAGGTGCGCCGTATTCGATGTCGTCGACTTGTCTAGTTTTTTCGGCAGCACCGGGCGGAGGTTTGACTTCTTTAGTAGGACTTCTCCGCTGGCGTTTTTCTTCTATTCGGCTTCTGTGCTGTTTCCAGAACAGTTTTCTGTCTGAGACAGTGAATTGTCCGCGTCGGTCGTCGTCGCTCGGCGTGCCGCTGTGACTGCGCGAGCGAGACTTAGATCGCGATTTCGATCGACTTGCAGACCTTTTCTTTCCTTTAGATTTGGAAATGCTGCGTCGAGATTTGGATCTGGTTTTGCTGACAGAGCGCCGTTTGGAGCGGCTGGTGGACCGCGACCGGTGTTTGGAGACGGACTTGCGTTTGGTGCGTCTGTTTCTGGAGCGGGATCGTCGGGAGGCCGACGACCGGGACGAGGAGGTGGAACTACGGCGGGATTTTGGGGTGTGAGAGCGCGAACGCGACCGCGAGTGTTTGCGTTTGGAATGGCGCGGCGAAGGCGTTCTCGACCGCGATTTCGAACTAGTCGAGGAGCGAGATCTCGCGTAGCTCTTAGGCGGAGTGACAGAGCTGTCCCTATGCTTCTTCTTAGCGCTGCTTTTGTAATTTTTTGATGGCGACACAGAGCGCTCGACTGTCTGATAACTCCTTGGAGGAGTGAGAGATCTTTCCTTTGGACTTTTCCTTTTAGGAGACCGAGGTGGAGTGGCTACTTCCCTCTTTATTTTTATGTCTTTTGTTTTTGCATCTTTGCTTGAATGAGATTTCGTATCTTTCCTCTTCAGTAATTCTTTTTCAGTCCTCAATCTTGGTGATCTGCTTACGGACCTGGGACTTGGGGTTCTGCGTGATCGAGATCTAGACTTTCTTTTTCTTGGCGGAGGGGTCAAAGAATCATGTGCTCTACTCTTGCTCCTCTTCTTATAAGATTTGGCGGAGGTTGAGGAGCTAGAGGATACAGAACGCCTCTTTTTATATTTTCTTGATCTAGAATTAGATCTGGACCGAGAGCTAGATCGGTCACTGTAGGTATACTTTCTCTTGGACTTGGCTGATCGGCTTCTAGACCTGCCTCTACGGCTGCCTTCATAGCTACTGTCCCTTTTCTTGGAATATGCTCGTTCCTTCTTTGCATAAGGTGAAACACTTCTGGGTTCTTTCTTTACATAAGGAGAAACTCGCTCCTTTTTGACATATGGTGATATACGCTCCTTTTTAACATATGGAGACCCACTGCGTTCCTTCTTCACGTATGGAGATACGCTTCTAGAATAAGAACGCCGACGTCGGTCGTACGAGCGCGGTGGTACGGGCGAACGCGGTCGGTCGCGTGGCGGCGCGTAGTCGTAACTGCTTGGAGCAGGCGGATAGGCAGACCCAGGGTCAGTGCCCGGGTACTTATAATAGTTGCCGTCTTGTCTGTAATAGCTAGAGTCATAATTATATCCGTAGCCGCTGCTGTAGGCTTGGTAGTCGTAGTTGGGCGGTGGTCCGTATTGGCTGTAGCTGACTCCGGTCCAGGGGTCGGTGGCGGGCAGGGGGGGCGCGGGCGCGGGCGGGGGGTAGGCGGGCGGCGGCGGCTGCCCCGCGTACTCAGCCTCGGCGCCAGGCGGCCCGCCGTCCCACGGTCCGCCGCGATACGAGGACATACTTTCGCATAACCTGCGGCAGTTTGTAGGTACCACACACCTACAAACAGAACAACTTTTCGGTGTAGACAACAACTCTACGCTCTTCGCTCGAGAAACGCCTTCGTTATATTGATGTTTCGTAAATTTTTGTGACGAGGATCAACAAAATTACGTAATCCGTAGCCGAAAAACGCGGATAGTGTTGTGATAGGCATGCGTTATTGATAAAGCAGGTAACGTAATGCAAGTAATAACAAAATATACCTTTATTTTCATGCTCACCTTTTGGATAAATAGCTTTTTTCCCAAAATTTATTCAATAGAAAATGGCAGCGAACACATTCGCTTCACACACAGACAAACCACAGACAATATAGACGACAAATATCTATGAGCTTTCATAGACAAACATCAATCAATAGTTTTGCTACATCACCACCACTACATACATTTTCTTTTGATTCTGCTTCCGTTCAGTTCATTCATCATTCATTCATTATCTACAATCTGTGGTAAAATGACAGACAGAATGACAGAAAAAAATTTAATCTATGGTTACAACCGGTACGCGGGTGTTTTCTTTGTCCGTATTTCTCAATATATTCACATAAAACTACATTTGATACAGTGAAATAATCGCTAATGAGCAAGTGTAAAGTGTCGGCAGAATGGAAGAAGCGTGTGAAGACGGAATACATGAGGCTTCGGCAGGTGAAGGTACTGTTGACTATGTTTGGATTTTTGCAATGTATTTTGACGAAAACGATGATGAATGCATACTGTTCGTCCGTGTTCTAGCGCTTCAAACGCGTGGACGAGGTGAAGGTGGCATGGGCGCGCAACCTGCGCATCATGTCGGAGGCGGCGGAGTCCCGGGAGCATGATTCCTCTGGAGGGGGCAGGAAGCCATTCTGGCCGCCACCGGCGCCCACCTCGAGCCACGAGAGCCTGATGAAGCGAGCTGAGGTGTCATATACTGATGGTAACTATTTAATGAACCTGAAATTATCAGTCAATACATTTAGTAGTTACTAGCGGCCCACCCAGCAGTTGCACCCGCTGCTAATCATTTTCGCGGGAACAAGACATTTTCACAGCATGTAAACATACATTTTGTATTTTCCTCTTGATCACTCTATCTAATAAAAAACTGCATCAAAATCCGTTGTGTAGTTTTTAAGAGCATACTTAAAACATCACACAGACATAGGGATTACTAAATAAATTACAATTTAATTAATTGGCCAACCTGGATTATAAAATTTTATAAAGAGTTATTTATTATACTCTTCTCTGAGGATCACAACCATCTGAAATGTCTCCATTCTGTGCGGTTGTAGGCAGTATTGACATTCTGAGATATTGATATTGTATATTAGATACATTAGAATGAAAAATTTTACTATAATAATATTGTATTCATTGGCATAATTTGTTTACCATGTGATGTGTGTGAACACCTTCAGATGTGACTTAATGCTGCTTTATTATCTGTTTTTTTTCTATTATGTACTTCATATCCAAATGCAATGTATTTTGTGAATGAATAAATAAATTGAAATGAATTGGGATAAGGGCAGGCAGATGATGATGTATAAATAAATTGAAATTGAGTATTGCCATTGTTTATTACATTAGCACATATAAAATACCTGTTCCCAGCATCAGGAGTGGTTACAACCCAACAAGTGCCGATACGCATCATAAACTCGGTGAACCCGATCCCAACGATGTACACCTGGGCTCCGACGCAGAAGAATTTCATGGTGGAAGACGAGACGGTGCTGCACAACATTCCGTACATGGGAGACGAGGTGCTGGACCAGGATGGCACATTCATTGAGGAGCTGATCAAGAACTACGATGGGAAAGTGCATGGTATGTTGGCTTATGGTATAACTCTATTTTTAAATAGCCTGAACTTTTAAATACATACATATCATAAAATTGCAGTCATTATCGCCACATCTGATATGTATTGATGATTTTCGCTCCTTCAGATGATTTGTGTATCACTGTAGTGAAAGGTTGTCAGCCTGTCGCCTAAAGTTGTAATACGTGGTAATACACTTGAAAAATTTTTTTTTACCTCCCATACAAAATGTAGCATCCAAGCGAGTCAACTGTATGGGAGGTAAAAAAATATTTTTTATATCTCATCCTATGTTCCTTGGGGAAAGTTGTTCAGTTTCTTGGGCTGATTCACCCCTTAAAATATTTGCAGCTAATATTTTAACACCTTATATAGTCCCTTTATCAATTTACCTTTGTTTTCCATTCACCAGGCGACAAGGAAGGTGGTTTCATAGATGACCAGCTGTTCGTGGAGCTGGTGCATGCGCTGATGACGTACCAGACCAAAGACGAAGTGGCTGAAGAGAAAAGGGACCGCGAAGCTAGGAAGTCCAAGGATGAGGTCCGTACCATGTGTACATACATACATATATCACGCCTTGCGGGGTAGGCAGAGGGTTAACAGGCGTAAGAATACGGTCGCTACCGCCATGTCTGACATTTTTGAGGATGGTTTTCCAAGGTTGTTTCAGAAAACATGTGTATCACTATAGTGACAGGTTGTCAGCCTGTTGCCTAAAATTGTAATACACCAACACTCTCGAGTCCCTTAGTCGCCTCTTACGACACCCGCGGGAAGGATGTGGGGTGATAACTATTCTAAGCTGGCATCACACGGCAAAACAATACAGAAAGTACAAAGAATACAGAAATGTGGACTTAACAGTTTTTAGAGCATTTCTTTTGAAGGAATAAATATGCTAATAAAACTAACAATAGGAAAAATAAAATTGGGTATGGAAGTAAATGCCTCAATTCGTGATAACTTTGTTTTGTATGACTAACCAAAAATTAATGATAATAACTTATGCAACCAAAAAATATACTTATATATAAACTATTCACCTTACCCAGAAAGAAGCACAAAAAGACAAAGACCAGAAAGAAAAGGAGAAGGACAGCAAAGAGAAGGACAAAATAAAAGAAGAAGGCAAGGAGGGGGAGAAGAAGCTGCCTCATGAGAAGTTGTTCCCCATCTTCACCATATTCCAAGCTATATCTACTCAGTTCCCCGATAAAGGGACTGCTCAGGAACTCAGGGAGAAGTAAGTCATTTATCTTGCAGATGGTATGTCAAATAAGCTTGTTTTCTGACAGGTCGAATGAGCTACTTTTTAAAACGGTATTTTGTTTGAAGAACTACAAGTATGACGTCACGCCGTAAGTATTTGGATGGCGTCAAAACACTTACTTTTATATAATTTTTTTGTTTATTAATTAAAACTTTGAATATTTGGAAAAATTATGAATGAAGTCCGTAGGTATTTTTGGGCAAGTTTTAAGCGTACAACTGTTATATTTTTTTAATGACCCAGGAAACTAGCGAATTATCCGTCTTGGTAAAATTGTGTTTATGTGTTTTCTTTTTGTGCCTTTATTTTTTATCCCACTCGTGCCATGTTTCACCTAGGACTAATTAATTTATTCCGTGACAGTATTGTATTGTAACTTACTGCCTTTCTAAAAGCATTAATTGTGAATCTACTTGGAAAAAAACGTTTGAAATCTTGAAAATATTGAGCTGATTCTTTTAGAAAACTTAGAAAGTTTTCTACTGCAAGCAAGATTTGAACCTGAAATTTTCCCTCTACATCTGGCTACAGCGGTTCAATAACCATTAGCCTGCGTCTACACCGGCCGCGACATGCACCTCATGCCGCGCGAGGTGAGGCGGTGAGCACATGAGGCTGCCCGGACTGTGCAGACGCAGCTAATAACGCGTGTCGTGGCTCCATCTACTGGTTTTATGATTATAAGATTCAATGTGAGCCTCACGGATTCTAAACTATAAAAGATAAATATGCCTCTGAATGTTGTAAAATTTTAAAAGAGTTATGATTTAGCTGTGTTACACGTGTGGCCCGACATATCGATAGCCATGGCTTTGAATCTCGCTGATTGTAGGTTTCCCTGTACTTGCAGGTACATAGAGCTAACGTCGCGCTCGGACCCGAACGCGCTCCCGCCGGAGTGCACGCCCAACATCGACGGCCCGCTCGCCGAGTCGGTGTCGCGCGACCAGACCATGCACTCCTTCCACACGCTGTTCTGCAGGCGCTGCTTCAAGTACGACTGCTTCCTGCATCGTGAGTACTTCCTACATTCATACACACACACACACACACACACACAAATCCCTCCTATATCCCTTCTTACATTCAACGTCATATTAACATAGTACATCAAATCATATGAAATGTTACATCCTATTAACATAGTACATTAAATTATATGAAATGTTACATCATATTAACGTAGTACATCAAATCATATCAACATTTATTTTATTTACAAATTATTTGTTAGACCTTTATTTTCTTTGACATTTTATTATTATGTTTTTTAATTTGTTATTTGATTGACTTTTTTATTTTACTATTGTAGAACTTGACATTGTTATATACTTTTATTTTTGTTTTTAGACGATCGCATTACCCTCTGACATTTTTATTTAGTTTTAGAACTGTAACTATGAATTTGATGTGAAATAAATGAATCTATCTATCTATCATCGTATATCGTAATCAAAATAGTGCAAGTTTTACAAAACAATAGAACTTGTATGATTGAGCAGATATAGTTGAATCGTAATTAAATGAGAGTGCGTCACTTATCTTGACTTATTATATATCATATGATATCAACGTAGTATATCATAAAAACATTTCACAATTCATTATACAACATATAATTACAAATTTCATTATCATCAACATAACACATCAATATAGTACCAAACCTATATCAATATCATGTCAACATAGTAATATCATAAAATATCATCAACATCTCAACATAATTTTAGATCGTTAATGAATGGTGCCTACAACACACTATCAATGAACTTTTACAAATGTAACTGCTTAACATATTTTCTTTAAAAATTGTTTTTTCGTTTAATCGATAGATACACATACACAAATCATGCCTTTATCCCTTGCGGGGTAGGCAGAGCGTTAATGATCATAAAATTTCGGTCATTATCGCCACGTCTGACAAGTATTAAGACCCCTTCAGATGATTCGTATATCACTGTAGTGACAGGTTGTCAGCGTGTCGCCTAAAGTTGTAATACGTGGAAACCCTCGAGTCCCTTAGTAGTACTCTTACAACTACCGCGGGCAGAATTGGGGTGATGCTATTCTTAGCCGGCATCACACGGCAAATAGACAGATTAGGGCATGCAATATCGGAAGGTTTTCAATTCCGATATTGAGTTACGATATCAGATCTCAATATCGGAATTCCGGTATAAATATCGGAATTGCACATAAAATTAAGTTTCACGCGTTTTTTATCAGTTACGCGTAAGTATATTATTTATTACTTTGGATTATAATCTAGGGATATATTTTGTTATATTTGGCTATATAAAGAAAAAAAAAGACAGTTTATAGATCGAATAGTTTATAATATGGAACTTGGAAGCACAAAATCACAGATTTCTCGTTACTATTATCACTAATTATTAAACTTTCTTAAAATCAACATTAATACACTTTTTATAATATCAAAGTAGGCAAGCAAAATCAACAATAATAAAAAAACAATTATCAGAAATATAAAAAATAGCGGCTGAATGCCTCAAAATTATTTTTTAAATACACGTTTTTCTTGATAGTGCGTTCTTAAAAACAACAAAGAATTCATCAGACGAAAGCATAAAATTTGTTTTTTTTTTGCATTTCTCTATTTCTTTCTGAAATTCTTGCTTCAGTGTCAACTTCTTTGCAGTAAATCTTTGTACATTCTTGGATCACCAGTACGAACTTGTACACTTTCTACTTCAAATCTACCGCAATCTATTGATGACTCGTCATATTCATCATCTTCGTCACTTTCTGAGTTTGAGTGGTTAGGAATTCGATTTCATGCTGAAAAGACGGTTCGGGTAGAGCTTCACCAGTAGTCGTTGGCTCGGTTTTGTAAAATGTATCGATGACAGCAAGCTGAATTCCGTGGGCGGGGCATAATTTGATGGTGGCCAGAGATGTAAGAACCCATTTTTTTTTCATGACGACTCGGTGTCCAAAACGAAAAGAGAAAGACATAACACACATAAGTACGGATAACCTGCGCTCGTGAGATGAAAAGAATGTAACGGGCGTCAAGAGAACATAATAATTATGACCACAGTCTTTTACAAAGTATATTCCAGGTGTTTTCAAATAAAGTTTTCTCAATCCGATATTACGATATTTGATCACTTAGTATCGGGATCGTAATATCGGAACTTTTGCTCCGGGATTCCGATATTACGATATTCCGAGATTCCGATATTCATGCCCTAAGACAGATATTTCCCTTAAAAAGGACACAGCACTTTTAGTAATTTGCCTTTGCGAAAGATGAAATATTTCTATTTAGTATTGATCTTATCAGTTTTATTAAATGAGTATATCCTTAGTGTATGTATGTAATGTGTGATTTGATAAATACCACTTGTGTGAGATTTATTATAATAATATTATGAATTAAGTACTAGAATGTAACTAATAATTAGTTTATTGTTTGATTATTGTGTATGTGATGTCAGACCGTGAGGATCGTATCGCTGTTTTTATTAATCTGGTTGTCTTACAAAATGTAATCAATAGCTGGGTCTCCATTGAACGAGCAGCCTCAGATGCTCACTGCCGCGCGCAGCATGCGGCGCAATGCGCGGTCGGTGTGGACAGCTTTTCGCCCGAGCATGAGAATTTGAACATGCGCTGCTCAGGCGAAACACGTCCACACCGACCGTGCATTGCGCCGCGTGCTGCGCGCGGCAGTGAGCATCTGAGGCTGCTCGTTCAATGTGTACGCAGCCACTGAGCTATAACCCGTCGATGCGATACCCACGTCCTGATCGGTTCTTATTCTGTTTCGCTGACAGGAAGTCAGGCGGCAGGTAAGGCCGTGTATATTACCGTTTATTCTATCATTTCATATCATTATGCTTTCTATGTATACAGGGTGTGAGACGGTGTAACGAAAACTTTGCAGGCGTGATCAGACCATTAAACTGAACAACTTTTTCTATGGGGGCTATCTTGGGAAGCGTAAAAAAAAATCGACCTTCCATACAAAATTCCCGATCAGCTGAGTGACTTTGTATGGGAACTCAAAAAAATTTTTTCGTATCCCAACATAGCCCCCATACAAAAAGTTGTTTCGTTTCATGGTCTGATCACGCCTGCAAAGTTTTCGTTACACCGTCTCTTACACCCTGTATGTTTAATTTGCGTATTTTATTTATCATAAAATATCATTAAGTTTCTGCCTTGCAACCCGTCAGCTGTGTCGCCTGTTGCAATCCATTTTCCCACGGGAATAAGACGTTTTCCCGCCTTTTATTAAACATATTATTAAACCTTGCTTTTGAATCACTCTACCTACATATTTAGATGTCGTATAATTTTTATATGTATCATAATATTTTACATATCTCATGCTCTGAAAGTAGGTCATTACTGACAAAAAACACGACCTGTAAGTTCAACTTACAGGCGAGGTTTTAAAACTAAGCCTGTAAGTAATTTTAAATATGGAACTAGAAAAAGAACCAATAGAATCGCGACAATTAAAAAGTTAAAATCAATTTCTTCTTATTTTTAATAGGAGCTGCATCAAAATTTTTAAATTTCGAACTGGCCGCTATCAATTGTGTTGCTTGAACGCAGGAATTATATTTTTAATCTGTATTTTTATAACCTCAATAAATGAGTTTGTCGAATTATTACTCAATATTACAATAACAAAAGTAAAAATGACTAATATCCCTACGATCAGAAAAATGTCTACTTTATGTTAGGATACTTTTCTTTCATATTAATTCAATATTTTTCAATCATAGAAAAAAAAGTTTAGTGGTGCAATTTGAATAGCAGACGATACAATCATCATTTAAGGATCGTTTTCTTGTATTTATCGCTTTATTTTACTCTTTTTTCATTCGATATGTAAAGCAGTATACGTACCACGGATGTAACATCAATAACAACCTCGGAAAGGTACCGCCCTCGCTCCGCTCGGGCGTTAAAAAACCTCGGTTGTTATTGATAGCTTACATACCTCAGTACGTAATCTACTATTAACTGCCGCTCGTTATTATAAATTGGTATATTTATTGGTTTTGGTTTGCACAATTATGTTTATTATTTCGCATTTACATGTAAACTTTTGTATCAATTATATTTATAATCTGTATTTTTCAAGTTACGTTTTCATTAGTATCATTTCCTCTGTTTTATAATATGGCTATCAAGGTCATCGTTGTATGAATTTCATAAAGTCGCATATACATATGCGGTGTAAAAATATAAGCTGCAAATATTTTAAGAGGTGAATCAGCCCATGAAACATTTGCAGCAGATTTTTTTTACACCCTGTATGTCTTTCTAAACAGTCTCACCAATGGTTGCTTTCCATTTTCATCTTCATTTTGTCCTTAGCTGTTTTTCCAGAATTTTTCAATATACTTTGTAATAATACTTCTAAAAACGTGCCAGGTTTGCAAGCGTGCCACCCGCGACCAAATCTCACCAAACGCAAGGGACCAGATCTCAAGCCGTTTTCTGAACCCTGTGGAGCCAACTGTTACATGCTTTTGGTAAGTCTAATCTCAATTATATTTGCAGCTATTTTGTGGAAATACAGTCCTAGGCCAACCATAGAATAGAATATATTTTATTTGCATAGAATACACGTATTATATTGATGTCAAATATTACATATAGGGTAAAAATGTCTCAGTATATTCAACCATAACATGGCATACAAAAAATAATAATTTAACTTTCAGAATAAGTTGGTTACTTCAGCCACCAACACGAAAATTGCAAATTAAGGGACATTGTCTCCAAAAACTCACCAATACTGTTACATACGCATGTAACACAATTTTTTTTTCTCTTGGATTGAACTTTTATTTACCACCTAACGTAACATGCTGTTTGGTTAGCTTGGCCAGCCCCGAGGCAGTGCTGTAGGGGCTAGTTTTAAGTTTTTAGTTCACCTGAGCCGCGTTTACACTAGGTTCATAAAATTGTTATTGTTAAAATTGTTAATACTTGACCATCAAAATGCTAAATGTAAAATTTACTTCTTTGAATAAATAGTTTGAGTTTGAGTCGTAGGATTAAAAAATAAGTAAGATTTGAAGAAAGGCACGCTTCAATTTTAAAGTAAAACAAATTAGGATTTTAAGAACGACAGATTTGGATTTGAAAAGGAACATACATACATATATCACGTCTTTATCCCTTGCGGGGTAGGCAGAGCGATAGTGGCCGTAAGAATACAGCCACTATCGCCACGTCTGACATTTTTGAGGATTGTTTTCCAAGGTTGTTTCAGAAAACATATGTATTACTATAGTGACAGGTTGTCAGCCTGTCGCCTAAAAATTGTAATACACCAATACTCTTGAGTCCCTTAGTCGCCTCTTACGACACCCACGGGAAAGATGTAGGGTGATGCTATTCTAAGCCGGCATCACACGGCATTTGAAAAGGAAAAAAAGTAGAATACGCAAAAAAAGGGCTACATTATATTTAGCACACGCCTACTCATAAAACTGAATAATTTTTATTAGGAACATTTATTCGAAATATGTAAATATATCAGTTGATAAAGATGTTATTATGGGAAGACCAATTAATTCCTTTTCATATTTATTTTGAAAAAAAGTTTCAGACGAAAGTTTTGTTTTATGGGAACAATAAAACGCATTCTTAAAATATAAGGTGTAAAATATTAGCTGCAAATATTTTAAGGGGGTTTTCAGCCTTATGGGAGCGAGTCAACCTGTATGGGAACCTTTTCATATTTCGACCAATGTTCTTTGGGGAAGTTTTGTTCAGTTTCATGGGCTGATTCACCCTTTAAAATATTTGCAGCAATTTTTTTTCACATGCTGTATTTAAACGTTGGTAGTTAAATGCAATAGAAACTTTTGTTGTATATTGTAGGAAGGCATGAAGGAAAAGCTGGCTCGCGAGAAGGCGGCCGGCGAGGAGGACAAGAGCGCCGCGCACGCCATGGACTCCCCCAACGACGCCTCCTCAGAGGACAGCAACGACAGCAACCGCTTCCAGAAAGGTACCATTACATTACAGAGAGAAGCTGGCTCGCGAGAAGGAGCCGGCGAGGAGGACAAGAGCGCCGCGCACGCCATGGACTCCCCCAACGACGCCTCCTCAGAGGACAGCAACGACAGCAACCGCTTCCAGAAAGGTACCATTACATTACAGAGAGAAGCTGGCTCGCGAGAAGGAGCCGGCGAGGAGGACAAGAGCGCCGCGCACGCCATGGACTCCCCCAACGACGCCTCCTCAGAGGACAGCAACGACAGCAACCGCTTCCAGAAAGGTACCATTACATTACAGAGAGAAGCTGGCTCGCGAGAAGGAGCCGGCGAGGAGGACAAGAGCGCCGCGCACGCCATGGACTCTCCCAACGACGCCTCCTCAGAGGACAGCAACGACAGCAACCGCTTCCAGAAAGGTACCATTACATTACAGAGAGAAGCTGGCTCGCGAGAAGGAGCCGGCGAGGAGGACAAGAGCGCCGCGCACGCCATGGACTCTCCCAACGACGCCTCCTCAGAGGACAGCAACGACAGCAACCGCTTCCAGAAAGGTACCATTACATTACAGAGAGAAGCTGGCTCGCGAGAAGGAGCCGGCGAGGAGGACAAGAGCGCCGCGCACGCCATGGACTCCCCCAACGACGCCTCCTCAGAGGACAGCAACGACAGCAACCGCTTCCAGAAAGGTACCATTACATTACAGAGAGAAGCTGGCTCGCGAGAAGGAGCCGGCGAGGAGGACAAGAGCGCCGCGCACGCCATGGACTCTCCCAACGACGCCTCCTCAGAGGACAGCAACGACAGCAACCGCTTCCAGAAAGGTACCATTACATTACAGAGAGAAGCTGGCTCGCGAGAAGGAGCCGGCGAGGAGGACAAGAGCGCCGCGCACGCCATGGACTCCCCCAACGACGCCTCCTCAGAGGACAGCAACGACAGCAACCGCTTCCAGAAAGGTACACTCTCCATTACATGTAGCTTGATACCTGTCTGTCAGTTTCGGGCAAATGCTATTCAGCCCGCAATGTCCTAAACAAATTCACAAAGTTATAAATATCAACTTTGTTAGTGGCCCACCGAGAATCGCACCCGGAACCTTCTGCGTGGCAGGCAGTCGCACTACTACTGCGCCACATCGGTCGTCAACTATAATAATTGAGTAATATTGTTTATGGTTGCAGGCAGCAACAGCAACTCCAGCTTCAGCAACTGGAGCGCGAACGGCGCGCGCAAGGACACGGACCAGCCCGCCTACAACGCACTCGGTTTGTATACTTTTAAACAATTGAGCACAGCTTAGAAGTGGATGGCGAAAGAATTGCATATCTCAATGTGTATATCTACTTGGGCTTACATACATACATACACAAATCACGCCTTTATCCCTTGCGGGGTAGGCAGAGCGTTAACGATCGCAAAATTACGGGCGTTATCGCCACGTCTGACATGTATTGAGGGCTCTTTCAGATGATTCATGTGTCACTGTAGTGACAGGTTGTCAGCCTGTCGCCTAAAATTTAAATACACATGAAACCCTCGAGTCCCTTAGTTGCCTTTTACAACACCCGCGGGAAGAAATGGGGTGATGCTATTCTAAGCCGGCATCACACATCACATTACTTGGGCCTGATAGAGACTATTTGGCATATCCGGTCGAGACAGGATAAAGAAGTCGAAAGACGTATCGAAAACGCCTGGAGGAGCTATTTGTCCATGAAAGAGCTTATGAAGGGCTTCCATTGACACTCAAGCGCAAACTCATGGACATGTGCATTCTTCCCATCCTTACCTACGGGGCTCAAACTTGGTCTCTGACTGACATCCAGAAGTCCAAACTCATGGTCTGCCAACGAAATATGGAGCGCAGCATACTCGGGGTCAGGCTTCTAGACCGAGTCAGAAACACAACGCTGCGTTCCCTCCCGCACACAAATTGTCGATGTAGGCAGAAGGCACTATTTTTAAAATGGGATTGGGCTGAGCAAAATTGAAATAGACTTAAAACCCACGAGTCCCTCAGTCGCCTCTTACGACACCCACGGGAACGAAATGGGGTGATGCTATTCTAAGCCGGCATCACACAATTTGACGTTTGTAATATTAACAGTAAAAAAAAATTTACATCCTGATAGGGAATACCCTCGCGTTGCTTTACCCCCTACGTTATTCAGGGTGTAAAAAAAAATTGCTGCAAATATTTTAAGGGGTGAACCAGTCCATGAAACTGAACAACTTTCCCTAAGAAACATGCGATAACTACGCTGGGGTTGCTGAAGTGATACACAGGAGTACGTTGATTACACTGAATACCTTTATTACTCACATACATCACCTTATATACTATTCAGAGATACTTACTAATACGTGCTTTATTTGGGAGAGAGAGGCCTATCTAATCATCTAATCATTGGCGGGCTAGTATGCTTCTTAGCATATCACAAACATAGGTCGAAATATGATAAAAAAACTTGGACCTCCCATACAAAATTACCAACCGACCAAGTCAATTTGTATGGGAAGTCCAAAAATTTTTCTCATATTTCGACCATGTTTCTTGGGGAAAATTATTCTGTTTCATAGACTGATTCATGCCTTAAAATATTTGCCGCTAATATTTTGACACCTTATATATCATTCTGTAATAAAATTTAATTATAAATAATATAAATGTAATTTAGATTGCTTAAACTTTTGAAGTGTTGAACTGTTTACTTATTGATTGTGTAGTGGCTTACTTATTAAATGGTTATTGGACTGCGTATTTTACTGATACAATATGTAAACTACCTACTGTCTACTGTATCATTTTACATCCAGGATGAAAGACTGGCTTCCCATAGCACAAGGTGTCATGTGTCATGTAAGTTTCATATAAACTTTTATTTATTTATTGTGATTCCAGATCTGACGGTGAGCGAGTCGGACGCGGAGGCGGAGTGGACGGGGTCGGACCAGTCGCTGTTCCGCGCGCTGCACAAGGTGTTCGCGCACAACTACTGCGCCATCGCGCAGCTCATGCTGTCCAAGACTTGCCAGCAGGTAGATAACTACATCTAACTTGTTTTGACTGTCCCGATGGCGTCGCGGATCCGAGAGTCGTGGGTTCAAGCCCCGCCGGACACAAATATTTGTTAAGTTAATTTTCAAATACAGGGTGTAAAAAAAAATTGCTGTAAATATTTTAAGGGGAGAATGAGCTCATGAAACTGAACAATTTTCCCCAAGGAACATAGCTCGAAATATAAAAAATAATTTTGGACCTCCTATAGAGTTGACTCGCTCGGCTGCTACATTTTGTTGAGAGGTCCAAAATTTTCTTTCAGATTTCGAGGTTTCTTGGGGAAAGTTGTTCAGTTTCATGGACTGTTTCACCCCTTGAAATATTTGGAGCAAATTTTTTTACACCCTGTTTGCAAGAACCACAGTGGAAGAGAGAAAGTATGACAAACGCCCGCCATTTACAGAACATTTCTTTACTGTACGGGTTCTACTAAATATACCTAGTAAATAATTAGCGTACCACCCAACAGTTGCACCTGCTACTAACCATTTTCCTGTGGGAATAACACTTTTCCCAGCATGAACCATTCATATAAACATTTCTCTTAAAACATTATATATCTCTTATAACCTTGTTACACCTAGATGCTAATATTTTTACACCTATTAATAAACCCAGGTGTACACATACTGGATAAAGACGGGCCAGGAAGAATGCGGCGTCGAGGCGGAGCACACCCCGCCGCGCAAGAAGAAGAAGAAGCATCGCCTCTGGTCGGTGCACTGCAGGAAGATACAGCTCAAGAAGGACTCCAACACACACCACGTGTATGTATTCAGTACTCGCCGGTTGAACAATTCGCTAGTTTCCTGGGTCATTAAAAAAATATTACAGTTATACGCTTAAAACTATTGTCCTAAAATACTACGGACTTACGTCATCATTTTTTGAAATATTCAAAGTTTGAATTAATAAACAGAAAAATAATATAAAAGTAAGTGTTTTGACGCCATCCAAATACTTACGGCGTGACGTCATACTTCTAATTCTTCAAACAAAATACCGGTTTAGATCGTTTTAAGAAGTAGCTCATTTGACCTGTCAGGAAACAAGCCTATTCTGACACCAGGATTCATTGGGTCGTTGGAGGACTCGGTGTCCCACTCAAAAAAGAGAGAATCGAGTAGTTTAGTTATTTCTTTTTTTATTTATTCATCATGTACAAACATCGACCTCATTAGGTGTATGTTTAGTTAATATAGGTATATTGGTGTGTGTGTGCAGTTTCAACTACTCGCCGTGCGACCACCCCAGCCAGCCGTGCGACGCCATGTGCCCGTGCCTGCAGTCGCAGAACTTCTGCGAGAAGTACTGCCAGTGCAGCTCCGACTGTGAGTCATCTCGCCAGTGCATCAACTCAAACTCACATACATACATAAATACATTGAGTCCAGGGTTAGGCAGGATTCGGGAAGAATGTGGAGCGGTGACGCAAACGCATCTTTCTTGATAAAGAATTTATTATAAGTTCACATAAATAGCGCCATCTAGTAGAAACAGCAAGAACTACATGAACTACGATGTTCTTATCAGGAAGTAATACATAAACTACAACATAGGTGGCGCTGATAGTTTACAACAAACAAATATAGATGGCGTTATTAGTATCAAACTATAGTAACCTAAGATATGGTTATGTCGTACATACATTCATACGTATGTCGTACGTCATAGGTCGTACATTATGCACTATCCGGTATCCCGCTTGACCCTGCGTACTTTTCCTGTTAAAAAAAGGTTGCCTGGCAGAAATTGCTACATCAGCAATAAGGCCGCCTATATTCTACCGAATTTTCTTTTATTGTACTTAACTGTGTGATATGTTTTGTACAAATAAAGCATTTGTATTGTATTGTATGTCTGTGACTCCTGTATTTTTACACCTTATATAATTAATGTCAGGCCAGAACCGGTTCCCGGGGTGCCGCTGCAAGGCGTCGTGCAACACGAAGCAGTGCCCGTGCTACCTGGGCGTGCGCGAGTGCGACCCCGACCTGTGCACCGCGTGCGGCGCCGACGCCCCGCTGCCGCCCGGCGCGCCCGCCGCCCCCGGCGCGCCCGGCGCGTCCGCCCCCGCCGTCACCTGCAAGAACGTGCAGGTGCAGAGGTAAACATACACACACACACAACACAAGCAGTGCCCGTGCTACCTGGGCGTGCGCGAGTGCGACCCCGACCTGTGCACCGCGTGCGGCGCCGACGCCCCGCTGCCGCCCGGCGCGCCCGCCGCCCCCGGCGCGCCCGGCGCGTCCGCCCCCGCCGTCACCTGCAAGAACGTGCAGGTGCAGAGGTAAACATACACACACACACAACACAAGCAGTGCCCGTGCTACCTGGGCGTGCGCGAGTGCGACCCCGACCTGTGCACCGCGTGCGGCGCCGACGCCCCGCTGCCGCCCGGCGCGCCCGCCGCCCCCGGCGCGCCCGGCGCGTCCGCCCCCGCCGTCACCTGCAAGAACGTGCAGGTGCAGAGGTAAACATACACACACACACAACACAAGCAGTGCCCGTGCTACCTGGGCGTGCGCGAGTGCGACCCCGACCTGTGCACCGCGTGCGGCGCCGACGCCCCGCTGCCGCCCGGCGCGCCCGCCGCCCCCGGCGCGCCCGGCGCGTCCGCCCCCGCCGTCACCTGCAAGAACGTGCAGGTGCAGAGGTAAACATACACACACACACAACACAAGCAGTGCCCGTGCTACCTGGGCGTGCGCGAGTGCGACCCCGACCTGTGCACCGCGTGCGGCGCCGACGCCCCGCTGCCGCCCGGCGCGCCCGCCGCCCCCGGCGCGCCCGGCGCGTCCGCCCCCGCCGTCACCTGCAAGAACGTGCAGGTGCAGAGGTAAACATACACACACACACAACACAAGCAGTGCCCGTGCTACCTGGGCGTGCGCGAGTGCGACCCCGACCTGTGCACCGCGTGCGGCGCCGACGCCCCGCTGCCGCCCGGCGCGCCCGCCGCCCCCGGCGCGCCCGGCGCGTCCGCCCCCGCCGTCACCTGCAAGAACGTGCAGGTGCAGAGGTAAACATACACACACACACAACACAAGCAGTGCCCGTGCTACCTGGGCGTGCGCGAGTGCGACCCCGACCTGTGCACCGCGTGCGGCGCCGACGCCCCGCTGCCGCCCGGCGCGCCCGCCGCCCCCGGCGCGCCCGGCGCGTCCGCCCCCGCCGTCACCTGCAAGAACGTGCAGGTGCAGAGGTAAACATACACACACACACAACACAAGCAGTGCCCGTGCTACCTGGGCGTGCGCGAGTGCGACCCCGACCTGTGCACCGCGTGCGGCGCCGACGCCCCGCTGCCGCCCGGCGCGCCCGCCGCCCCCGGCGCGCCCGGCGCGTCCGCCCCCGCCGTCACCTGCAAGAACGTGCAGGTGCAGAGGTAAACATACACACACACACAACACAAGCAGTGCCCGTGCTACCTGGGCGTGCGCGAGTGCGACCCCGACCTGTGCACCGCGTGCGGCGCCGACGCCCCGCTGCCGCCCGGCGCGCCCGCCGCCCCCGGCGCGCCCGGCGCGTCCGCCCCCGCCGTCACCTGCAAGAACGTGCAGGTGCAGAGGTAAACATACACACACACACAACACAAGCAGTGCCCGTGCTACCTGGGCGTGCGCGAGTGCGACCCCGACCTGTGCACCGCGTGCGGCGCCGACGCCCCGCTGCCGCCCGGCGCGCCCGCCGCCCCCGGCGCGCCCGGCGCGTCCGCCCCCGCCGTCACCTGCAAGAACGTGCAGGTGCAGAGGTAAACATACACACACACACAACACAAGCAGTGCCCGTGCTACCTGGGCGTGCGCGAGTGCGACCCCGACCTGTGCACCGCGTGCGGCGCCGACGCCCCGCTGCCGCCCGGCGCGCCCGCCGCCCCCGGCGCGCCCGGCGCGTCCGCCCCCGCCGTCACCTGCAAGAACGTGCAGGTGCAGAGGTAAACATACACACACATACATATATCAGGTCATTATCCCTTGTGGGGTGGGCAGAGCATTAACGAAAGTAAAATGACGGTCGTTATCGCCACGAGAAGTATTGCGGGTCGCCCCGCTGCCGCCCGGCCAGCCCGGCGCCCCCGCCGTCACTTGCAAGAACGTGCAGGTGCAGAGGTAAACAAGCAATTCATCATTCTTTATTTGTGAAGATGATGTGGTCGCTGGTGTAGGAGATTTGAAGAAAGATTCACAGATTTTCGACCAGGGTACGCGGGGCACAGGTGGTGCGCATAGGGTCTTGTTGACTGGCATACGAATCAAAATGGAGGCAGGACTGCGATCATTACGTATATAAGAATTAACCAGGCGTGTCACCCTGCTCGGCTTGTTTTATTAATATTTTTTGATAATATCAACATACAGTTTGTGTATAGTAACATATATCATAGAAAATACACATTTAAGTTCTCTTATAGGTTGCCACAATTTGCGTCAATACAGGTACATTTGTAATTTCACTACTGTAAAGGGCCTCTCGAACATTTCAATCAAATAAAGCAATTATACATATCAATCGAGCAAACAATCAAACATGTCCATCAAACAAAGAAATTAAACATATCTATCAAACAAAAAATTAAACATATCAATCAAATAAAGCAATTAAACACGTCAATCAAATAAATCAATTAAACGTATCAATCAAATAAAGCAATTAAACATATCATTCAAATAAAGCAATGAAACAAATTACCTTTAAGGGGTAATTTGTATTTGCTGTAAAAATTATTATACCCTGTTATATAAGGTACTTAAAGATTAGAATCAAACAGACGTGATATCAGTTACATGTCGTATATTTTATTTTATTTATTTTGTTATTTGAACAGGCAGGTAGTGTGAACTAAAGTGAAGTAGGATCATTTCATAGATATAACTTGATGTTTTAAAGAAACGATCCCAAAAGGGCAACGTTATGTCATACGTCATCTGTTGGGTCCAGGGGTCTGACGCTTTTTTAAATTTTTCGACCTATGGTTCTTAGGGAAAGTGGTTCAGATTCGCTCCGTAAAATATTTGCAGCTAATATTTTTACACCTTATAAATAGATACCAATTCACCAAATACGATATGTTATGTGTAAGTATCTAAGTAGTATACTTACTCCAAAACAGACGCAACACTAGGCTAGCGTTCAACTCGTAACTTTTTTGTGATCCTGTATGTATGTTGTGATGTGTTGTTTCCGTCAGGGGCCTCCACAAGCACCTGCTGCTGGCGCCGAGCGACGTGGCGGGCTGGGGCATCTTCCTCAAGGAGGCCGCGCACAAGAACGAGTTCATATCAGAGTACTGCGGAGAGGTACGTGCAACTAGTTACTAGTCATGTAACGAATATTCCATTCTAAGCATTATATAGGATGTAAAAATAAAAGCTGCAAATATTTTAAAGGATGAATCAGCCCATGAAACTAAACAATTTTCCCTAAGAAACATCCTCGAAACATGAAAAAAAAATTAGACCTCCCATACAAAATTACCGAGCGACCAAGTCAATTTGTATTGGAGGTCTAAAAAATTTTTTCATATTTCGACCTATGTTTCTTGGTAAAAGTTGTTCAGTTTCATTGGCTGATTCATTTGCAGCTAATATTTTTACACCTTATATCTGCGGCTCATATTCGCGAAATACGAATGTTAAGCTTTTTAATTTAGCACCGTACACAGGGTGTAAGAGACGGTGTAACGAAAACCTTGCAGGCGTGGTTAGACCATAAAACTAAACAACTTTTTGTATGGGGGCTATGCTGGGAAACATTTTTTTGACCTTCCATACAAAATTCCCGATCAGCTGACTGAGTTTGTATGTGTAGCGGCGCAGACTGCAATGAAATATGAAGCGCGCGCCGCACACAGAATGCTGACTTCGCTGGACGCATCTACTGCTGACGAGGCGACGACGACAACGCTGCCTGCACAATGTAAACACGACACGTCATACTCGTCATAGAAGATTAGCCAATCAGAAGCCAAGGCCTGAAACGCGATTACGAAGTTTGTCGAAGACTTAGCATAAATACAAAATCCACGACCTACCAGTTGGGCCGCGGTCCCCGAGCTGAAAACCTTGCTCGGAGGGAATTCCCCTTTTCCATCATGCAGCATTGAGCCTACTGGCTTCTCACACTCTCATCCTCAACATATGGAAACTCGAAAAATTATTTTCGTTTACCAACATAGCTCCCATACAAAAACTTGTTCAGTTTCATGGTCTGATCACTTCTGCAAAGTTTCCCTTACACCCCGTATTGCGGAGTTCGTCATGAAACAAGCGTCCATTTTGTGTAGTAACATAAAACCCCGAGTTTATTAGACTGCTGTGACTTATTGGTATATGCTCAATACGTATTTTTGTATTTGACAGGTAATAAGTCAAGACGAGGCGGACCGGCGCGGGAAAGTGTACGACAAGTACATGTGCTCCTTCCTCTTCAACCTCAACAATGGTAACACCAACTTTTATCTTCTTCTTACATTTTATTATCTCTATGTCCATTAAATTAATCTTTACTATTTTGTAGAAATATCCACAAGATAATTATTTCGAATACTTAGTGTTGTAATGAAACACCAGATATTGATATTAACTTTTTGTTAGAAAGCTAATACAAACAAAACAAACGGAAAAAGTTCATGCCACCGGCTAGTCAGGGATTCGAACCCACATCTTCTGACTAGCCGGGTCAGATGTCTTAACCGTTACAGCACAGTCGGCTCTCACCCAGGCAGTTAGTCAGAAGATATGGGTTCAAGTCCCATCGGTGGCGTGAATTTTTTCCGCTTGTTTCGTTTGTATTAGCTTTCTAACAAAAACTTACTATTTACATTACATTAGTTTGACTATGAAATGAAGTTTTCGAGCTTACATTTATTTGTTTATCAATATCTCATATTACAGGGTGTAAAAAAAATTGCTGCAAATATTTTAAGGGGTGAATCAGCCCATGAAACTGAACAACATTGCCCAAAAAACGTATAATGACAAAAAATTTTTGGACCTCCTTACCTTTGGACCATACATACTTGGTCGGTCGGTAATTTTGTATGGGAGTATGTTTTTTGGGGAAAGTTGTTCAGTTTTATGGGCTAGTTCACAGTTTTTTTTGTCTTTGATCTTTTTTTGTTGAATACGTTATTGAATGATGGTTTGTTTGTGTGTTCAGACTTCGTGGTGGACGCGACGCGCAAGGGCAACAAAATTCGTTTCGCCAACCACTCCATCAACCCCAACTGCTACGCCAAGGTATACACCAACTATTGTACAAATTGCATCATAATAATCACTACATAGTATAAAGCAAAGTCGCTTTTCGCGTCTGTCTGTATGTATGTTTGCCTAAATCTTTATAACTACACAACGGATTGATGCAGGTTTTTTTAATAGATAGAGTGATTCAAGTGGAATGTTCTTATATATTACTAGCGGCCCGCCTAACGGCTGCGCCCGCTGCAACTCATTTTCCCGTGGAAATAAGGATTTTCCCAGCTAGTATTACGTAGTCGGTCCCAAAGTTCTGTCACTGGCATATTATTTTTGAATTTAGAACACGGATTTGGAAAAGTTTTATTGCATTCCGTTTTTGAATGTTTAACAATTATTTTAAAACAATAAATAATCATTTGGCGCGATTTTTCACGATGGAGTGGACTTTGAAAGAAAACCGAATAGCAGTTTTGGCGTTGCGTCGCTGTGGGCACTCGCTGAGTACCATTTTCAAGTTGCTCAAAAAATTGAAAATAACGCTTAGGTTTGGGTATCGTACTATAACTAGGTACACTGAAGTCTCTAGTGTTGAGGACAAGAAAAGAACTGGCCGGCCTCGCTCCGCCAGAACACCAGCAGTGATCAAAGCGATCAAGGAGCGCATACGAAGAAATCCTGTCCGAAAACAGAAACTTATGGCTTTGCAGATGAAGGTTAGTAGAAAAACAGTCAAAAAGGTTTTAAACGAAGACCTTAAGCTGCGAGCATACGAAAAAAAGAGTGGGCACTTACTTAATGCCCGTTAAAAAGAAATTAGACTCAAAAGATCTCGGGTGTTGTTAAAACGGTACGCGAAAAACCGGCACCGCGATATACTTTTTACAGACGAAAAAATTTTTGATATAGAAGAAAAGTATAATAAACAAAACGATAGAGTGTACGCTACCAGCTCTGAAGAAGCAGGAAACAAAGTTCCGCGGGTGCAACATGGGCATCATCCCTCTTCAGTCATGGTCTGGTTAGGAGTCTCCTACTATGGGCCAACTGAGGTTCATTTTTGCGAAAAGGGGGTCAAAACCAGCGCAAAAGTGTACCAAGAGACGGTTTTGGATCGGTACGTCAAAGACCTGCCCAACACACTATTTTCAGGACATCACTTTGTATTCCAGCAGGATTCTGCGCCCGCTCACAAAGCCAGGACCACTCAAGCCTGGTTTGAACGTCAAAACATTGAGTTTATAAGACACGAAGATTGGCCTTCCTCCAGTCCGGACCTTAATCCTCTGGACTATAAAATTTGGCAGGTCTTAGAGAGCAAGGTCTGTGCTAAGCCCCATAAAAATTTGGAGAGTCTGAAGTCAGCCATAGTTAAAGCAGTCGCTGAAATCGACATGGATATGGTGCGTGCTGCGATAGACGACTGGCCGCCGCGGTTGAAGGCCGTTGTTAAAAGCAAGGGAGGTCATTTCGAATAGTTTTATGTTATTTTGATTCTTCGATGATTGTATTTTTAATTGATATATAAATTTTTAAAAACGGATTGGTACTTTTTATTTTATCAGTATTTTCATATATGACAGAACTTTGGGACCGACTACGTATACATAAAATCCTCCCTGTTGAATCACTCTATCTATTAAAAAAACCTGCATCAAAATCCGTTGAGTAATTTTAAAGATTGAAGCAAACATACATACAGACAGACGCTAAAAGCGACTTTGCTTTATACTATGTAGTGGAACGCAAGCTAATACACATTAAACCCATGTCAAAAATTCCAAGCGCTATTTTAAGCTACTACCAAAACGAGATTCGGATCATATATATAGGTATATATTTTAATTTGAATAAATAATTTGTATTTCCAAGGTGATGATGGTGAACGGCGACCATCGCATCGGGATCTTCGCCAAGCGCCCCATACAGCCCGGAGAGGAACTGTTCTTCGACTACAGGTACATACGTATAATAGAAGAATCAAAAATAAATATTTTAACACCTATGTACCTACCCTAGTCTAAGCAAATCAAGACATCATTATCATCATTTATCATTTATACAGGGTGTTAAAAGTATTAGCTGCAAATATTTTAAGGGGTGAACCAACCCATGACACTGAAAAACTTTCTCCAAGGAACATAAATCGAAATATGAAAAAAAATTCGGACCTCCCATACAAATTGACTTGGTCGGTCGGTAGTTTTATATGGGGGAAATTTCTGGTTCTGGTTGGTTGAAATGGTTTAATTTTTTTTTCATATTTCGACCTATGTTCCTTCGGGAAAGTTGTTCAGTTTCATGGGCTGATTCACCCCTTAAAATATTTGCAGCTAATTTTTTACACCTTATATAAGTATCAGTAACAGGTATCTAGTTCCCATAGTACAAGCTTTGCTTAGTTTGGGGCTAGATGGCGCTGTGTAAATTGTCTAGGATATTTATTTATTTATAAATGAATGAACGTCGTGTTTCAGATACGGTCCTACGGAGCAGCTGAAGTTTGTGGGCATCGAAAGGGAGATGGAGTTCTTATGAGAACAAACTGACGACTGAACCACCGCAACCACCACACGGGACCGGCAACCGGCAACCGAGAATGAGGGTTGATTCACCCCGTGTCTAAAGCTTGCCGAACTCGCTAGTTTCCTGGGTCATTCATTCATTTTATCTGTTCTTATACTAAAATTGTAGAAAGCCGGTGTCCAGTAGCCATGTATAGTTTTCGAAAGAACATACCGATAGCGTGTTTAGCATTATTTAGAAAACTAACAGCGACATCTATTGGTGTATAAGTACAACTGTTTTGTGATTTTTTTCACGCTTATTTCCGAAACTAAACGACAAATTTAAATTAAACCTTTTGTGATGTATTGCTACTAGCCTGGTCAACATCTAGGTTACTTTTTATCATAGAAATCACTCATTTCTACGGAAAAATTTAATATAAAAGTTGTACGCGTAAAACTATTGTCCAAAAATACTACGTATTAATTCAAAACTTTTAGAAATGTTCAAAGTTAGAATTAATAAACAGGAAAATAATATAAAAGTAAGTGTTTTGACGTCATCCAAATACTTACGGCGTCACGTCGTACCTTCAGTTTTTCATACAAAATATCGTTTGAGATTGTTTTAAAAAGCTGATCTGACCTAGTAGCCTATTAATCGGCTGAGTATTCGGTTCGGCAAACTTTTTACCGAATATCCGTATTCGGTGATACCTATGTTCGGCGCATCACTAGTTATTACATGTCAATGATTTTAGTGTTTCTAAGAATTAGCTAGTTGACTGGGTCATTAAAATACAAAAATTGTACACTTAAAACTATTGTTTGTTTTGATGCCATCCTAAGTAGCGCAATATGACGTCATACTTTCAGTATTTTCATGCAAAATATCGTAAAACCCAACCTTTATATTCCTCTTCTCTCTTACGATTATAAATTTAAAAATATGGCTGTATGCATTTTCCTACCTATAGGAAAATTATGTGGGATGATGTAGGCTGGTTAAGATGAGATGCATTTTCCCTTTGCTATTTTAAAAAAAAGCATTTTGACCAGTGCTGCCAGCTTAGCTTTTGCAGCTGAAATGCTTCTAATTTGTAAGATCTCCTACTAACGTAAGTACATGAGCGGGAAAAATACAGGAAGTACGCCGCGAGCTACAAAGTTAGCTTGTTTTATAACGAATGGCTATTCTTTCTTTGTTTCTTCCTTGATATCGCATTTTTGCACAAACAATTTTAAACCTTGTCAGCTGTTTTTCAGAATATAAATTGGCAACACAAATTTTGACAGGACTGACTTGCCGATATTGACAGTTCGCTCGTATAATCTGTGCAGCATATGGGCAAGTCGGCGAAATTTTCAAAAACATTACGAAATTTCTGCAATTTCTTTCTCAATTTTATCCAAGACACACAACACCTATTGTAATAAATGCATCAAGAGTAGATTTGTGCAATATTTTGTTACGACACCTGCGCTGGTATTGCACCAACGTCGATAATATTTACATGGGGACTCGATCCGTATTTGGTGGTTCGCTGTGCTTGTAAACGATGCCCCGATTTGAGGAAGAAGAGGACAAGCCCTGTAGAGCATGCTCAGACTTCAAGAATTGGGCCAAGCAGCAGAACAAGTCGTCGATCGCGCCCCTAGTGAAAACGGTGAGGTTATGTTGTTATCTTGCAGGGTATGGAATATTCACGTATTTACACGCTATACATTAACGGCCTATTTCTCTTCTCGTGAGTAATTTTAGGTGACCTGTTTGTATGGATTTATCAACACTCTTTAATTATAGTGTTTGAGGCCACAAATAAATAGCACTTTTTGCATTCTTAGGTTATCTTTATCTGAAATTTGATTGGTCTCTTCTCTTTTCGTGTGGGACACCGAGTCGTCCAACGACCCAGTGAACCCTAGTGTCAGAATTTTTCGACCGCCTTCTACAAGTAGCAGGCTTCTGACATGGTTGTGTAACAATCGCTGTCTTTGTAATACACCAATACCCTCGAGTCCCTTAGTCGCCTCTTACGACACCCGTGGGAAGGATGTGGTTGTCAATCCCCATGCTAAAATCGCTCAACCGCTGTTGACGCAGCGCTATCGCAGTGTCGTCCGTCGAGTGCGGTTTTAGTATGGGGAGTGACGTTTCAAGTATGGATCAAGTAATCATAGACAGCAACCGGGACCTACGGCTTAACGTGCCATCCGAAACACGGAACCATCTTATTTACGGACAATCAGGTGGTCCAGCCCGCAATGTCCTAACCAGACCGGGAACAAATTCACAAAGTGATAAATATCAACTTTGTGAGTGACCCACCGAGAATGGAACCCGGAACCTTCTGCGTCTAAGGCAGTCGCACTACCACTGCGCCACATTGGTCGTCTCTAAGGCAGTGGCACTTTTGATTGGTGAAGTCAGCGCAATATTGCCTGTAATATATGAGTCAGGACAGCAAGGTGTTTTTGCTGCCACTGGCTTTGCCAAAAAAAATCTCTTATTTTGACCTATGTTCCTTTGGGAAAGTTGTTCAGTTTCATAATGTTCTCTCCTTTCTTAGGTAACCACTGCCATTTAAATAAATAAATAAAAATGTAAAATTTATTTGCTTTTAGAACCCACCAGTAGACTGTCCACTAGACAAGGAGGAGCTTGGTAAATCCACGTGGGGCTTCCTGCATTCTATGGTTGCATATTATCCAAAATTTCCCACAAGACATCAAGCCAAAGAAATGGCAAGATTCTTTAAAATCTTCTCACATTTCTACCCGTGTGAACCTTGTGCGGTAGACTTTCAGATAGAGTAAGTGTTTCTAGATACATACATATATCACACGGGGTAGGCAGAGCGTTAACGGCCGTAACAATACGGCCAATTTCGCCACATCTGACATTTTTGAGGAATGTTTTCCAAGGTTGTTTCAGAAAACATGTTTACCAATATAGTGACAGTTTGTCAGTTTGTCGCCTAAAAATTGTATTACACCAATACTCTCCAGTCTCTTAGTCGCCTCTTACGACACCTGCGGGAAGGATGTGGGGTGATGCTATTCTAAGCCGGCATCACAAGGCACATAATAATAATACACCATATATTATTATTATTTTACAATACATTATCATTTTTTAATAATCACAATAATTGTATAATGCATTTTGTTGGTGTGTTCAAAAATGAGGCAAATTTTTTGTGGGGACCCAGATCTTGGGAACAACGGAAACACACAGTTTTGTCAAAAAATATCAAAACAATTTTTCTTATTTCAGCATAGAGAGCAACCCACCAGAAACACAGACAAGGGAGGATCTAGAAAAATGGCTTTGTGAGAGGCATAATACAATTAACAAAAAACTTGGGAAACCTGAGTTTGACTGTGCCAAAGTGGCCGAGAGATGGCGGGATGGGTGGAAAGATGGCTCTTGTGGATAACTAGTTATAGGAAAGGTATTGCCTAGTAGAAATCAAATTTTGTATCTGGCATTTTGGCCAAAACAGTATATTTACTAAAATATACATGGGGGTCTCAAACAACTTTGAATCTAACCGACACATCTTTGATCGCGGCGTGTGATGCCGACTTAGAATAGCATCACCCCAATTCTACAAGTGGGTGTCGTAAAAAGTGACTAAATACTGTGTTTGATAATTTTAAAGATTAGATTCACTATACACGGGGTTTTGGGTTACAGACTGTCCCAAAAACCTTAGCTTCTTAGCAACCCGTTAAACTGAACAACTTTGCCCAAGTACCAAAGATCCAAATAAAGAGAATTTGGTTCTCATATAACAAAAAAAATCACCTGATTAATTTTTTATGAGAGGATTTTTATAAAAGTGTTGACTTGTGTTCTTTAAGAAAAAATATATTTTTTTTTGCTAGGTACTGTGTCCCATTTAATAAATGTTGACAATTGCTCGGCTTTTTGTGATTTTTGGAAAATAAAACCTAGCTGGATCAATTTATCGCCCCCAAATCCCCCATATAAGAATATTCATGAAAATCGTTAGAAGCCGTTTCCGAGATCCCAATTATATATAATTAAATGTAATACATACACAATTCTGTAGTACAATTTTATCTTCTATGTGGCAATATTTTCCCCTATAATAATAATATTAGCTTAGTGCTATATAGGTCCCAAAGTGAGTCTGACAGACGATAGTTTAGTATTGAATTGTGATGCTGTTTACATAGTTAACTGTTTCTAATGTGAATATTGTACAGATATACTTGTAGTTTATTATATGATTAATAAAAATGTTGATACTTTATTGAGTAGTATTGCCTTTTCACTCATTTTTATTCTTTACAATCAAAGGATCCCGTCACTTACAAATCATAACTTGATGAAAATGTAATTTATTGAAAATCCGCTGGTCGAAAATGTAAGTACCTACCTACCGATTCTTATTACTTATTTATATTTTAATACTAGCGGCCTGCCCCAGCGGCTGCGCCCGCTGCTACTCATTTTCCCCTGGGAATAAGGATTTTTCCCGGCAAGTATTATGGTATTATACATAAAAACCTTCCTCTTGAATCTCTCTATCTATTAAAAAAACCTGCATCAAAATCCCTTGTGTAGTTTTAAGATTTAAGCAAACATACATACAGACAGACGCGAAAAGCGACTTTGCTTTATACTATGTAGTCATATGCCGATTTAATACTATAAAGAGTTCCTGTGAGTGTCAGGATGGCACATGTAGACACATTTTAATGAAATATATTCAAAAAAAAAATAATGTTTTATTAATGTCATTGGTACTATTTAGTAACTTTGAATTTGTTTATAATTTTAAAATCATTAGGTACTTATGGAGATGTTTCTTCCAATAAAAGATGGTATTAAGTACTTGATGATATATTAATTTAAAAATATAAAAGGTAAGTTGTCGTGAGTGCGTCGATAGATGGAATATGGATGAATGACCGAGCGATGCAGCGAAGCGGGGCACGTCGGTGTGCGGGGTGCGGGAGGCAGGTCAGCTCCAGATCTGGTCCATGTTAAGTATAAACACCAACAATGTTACACAACCACGTCAGAAGCCTGCTACATGTAGAAGGCGGTTGAAAAATTCTGACCCTAGGGTTCATCGGGTCGTTGGACGACTCGGTGTCCCACTCGAAAAGAAGTATAAACAACCTGATCACCGGCGGTTCTGACGTCAGGTTAGGCGGTGTTGTGTGTGTGATATCATAGTAGGTAATCGCTACAGCTATCATTCTTAAACCTACACGATTCAAATGTACCTACCAAAATATCACTACTTATGGCTTAAGAGAAAAACAAAACATTTTTTTTGTTTCAAACGTATATACATATGACACGCCTTTATCCCTTGCGGGGTAGGCAAAGCGTTAACGGCCGAAGAGTACGGTCGCTATCGCCACGTCTGACATTCCAAGGTTGTTTCAGAAAACATGTTTATCACTATAGTGACAGTTTGTCAGCCTGTCGCCTAAAAACTGTAATACACCAATACTCTCGAGTCCCTTAGTCGCCTCTTACGACACCCGCGGAGGCCGGCATCACACGGCAAAATGCAAAATTGTTTCCATGCAAAATTTAAGGCCAGCTCTTGCGAATGCCCCCTGGGTAGGAGAAATTGAAACAATAAAAATTAACTAGGACTTGTTTATTTTGAAAATAGTAGGGTACAAATGTAAACCTATGTTAAACAATACGTTACAATGGAGCACCATACACATACATAATCATTACAACACGGCCTCCTACATTTATTATTGTTATAAAAGCAAAAATCTTTTTTGTTATGTTTGTGTTGTTATTATACAGGTTGTAAGAGACGGTGTAACGAAAAATTTGCAGGGGTGATCAGACCATGAAACTGAACAACTTTTTATATGGGGGCTATGTTGGGAAACAAAAAAAAATTTTCTACGTGTCCATACAAAATTCCCGTTCAGCTGAGTGAATTTGTATGGGACATTAAAAAAAACTTTTCGTTTCCCAACATATCCCCCATAGAAAAAGTTGTTCAGATTCGTGGTCTGATCACGCCTGCAAAGTTTTCGTTACACCGTCCCGTCCCATACACCCCGTATAAATAATAGAAAAGAAGAATGTAGTATAAACCGTCTAAATTAGAAAGAATTATAAACTTTGATTTATTCAAGTTAATATGGTTGTTCAATTTCTTCGCTGATTTACTAAATAAACTAAAATGAAAATATAACTATTATCTACTGTTGCCATCGATCCGATGAAGAAGAAGAAGAAGAAGAAGAAGCTGATTTACGATAAGTCGTGTTATATGATTTTCGACGCTACAGTAAAATTAGCCGTTACAAAAACTTCATTGTTTCTGTGCCCTAAAAGTCATTGGTTAGATTAATTTATGGAACAAATACAATAGGTACTTCAGTGTCCTATATTATCATACTACAGGCTACAAGTCTAAAGGTAAAATTCTTAGTACATTGCGTAGCAATGGGTCAATAAAGAAAGACTAACCAGCTAAGCAATGTACATCGAATTTTGCTGTAGTTTGATAATATATAACTACTCCAGTCAAATAGGGAAAACGGTCTGTAAGTTTTAGGTACTTATCTTTTTGTAAACAAATTCTGTACAAATCTGAAAAAAAGTGTCACTTGCATACAAAGTTTGTTTACAAAAAGATAAGTACCTAAGCCTACAGCGGCTCATCTGGGACATGGTCGACACCAGCATCTATGAACCAGCTAAAACGTTGTAACTGGTTGAAAACTTTGGACTGCACATTTATCAACCAGTTATAACTTTATAGGCTTATAGCTGGTTCATACGTAGATGCTGGTGTCAACCATGTCCCAAGTTACCCGCTAGTCTCATCCCCTATTTGACCGTACAATGTTGTCGAAATTTTCTTAAAACCTTAAATGTTCTTTGGGACATCAATGTAGGAGGCTTACAAGTACACACACACCTACATACATCCAATACAGAACATACATACACCATTCAACTAAATACGAAAAATACATCTTGCTGACTTACATCTATATGTATAGAAGGGTAAATACAAGGCGTAGCATAAAGTCTTTATCATTTTAATACATTTGGGGCAATACTACTACTTATCTGAAAATATTGTGTCATTTGATATATATCCAGAATTTTGCTGTCCGTAAAATGTTGTATCAAGTATGCCTGGTCAATAAAGGAAAGCGGTAACCTAAGTGTGAGGGAGAAAGCATGAACGCCTGATATATGTAAGAGCCTCAGTGGGAGAGAGAAAACGTGACAATCGGCCGCCATTTACAGATCCTTTCTTTATCTGATATGATTATAGCAACTCTTCTACTTCCCTTTCCTTAATTATATTCTTAGTAGGCGCGAAAAAAAAAAGATAAAATAGATTGCTTACTGCGTAGCCGGTTAGCCATTATCAAACCAGTTATGTAATGTACGTAGAATGTTTCTTGCAACCTTGTCGCCTGTAGTTTGATAATACAGGGTAAACGTATTTTCCACAAAATACAAAGCGATATTTATTCTGTCTGATATTTTTTACTCAGAACACACACGTTGTAGGGTGTTTCTACTCATGATTCTGAACAACTTTTACTATGGGGCCACGCCACTTGCGAACTAGAACAATAAATTTTTCAATGGAGAACGTAATTTTTTTGTGTGATTTCGCAAGTGGCCCCATAGTAAAAGTTGTTCATAATCAAGTGAGTAGAAACACCCTGACAAAACGTATTAAGCTTTTTTTTACTGACAGCAAAAATCTTTAATATGGAATATTATGGATCCATTATAGTAATCATATTTGTTCTGCAGCTAAAAATTAACCATTTAACAATAATAATTCTGTACAATAAGAAGCACAATCATTAATAATCTTAGCTAAAATCAACTAACTAATTCATTCATAAATAAAATAACATCCAGTGTTCCCATTTGTCCCCAAAAAATTTGACACTGTCAGATTACAGTGGTACAAGTGTTTCATTATGAATAATTTCATTAAAATTATGGAGTCTTGACGATGAGGCAAGCAGTGTAACTATATGAAATGCGAGTGGGGACAAATGGGAATTTTTATTCCCAATTGTCACTAGTGAGAAATTTTGTGCGGACAAATGGGGAAAAAGGTGATAAAAATATTTTCTATTTCTATTATAAAACATTGTGACATCGCTATTGTGTAATAAAAAAACAAGAATGGATTTATATGTTAATATTTAAAATCTAATAAATTCTATGGAAATCTTTTAGTTATAATAAAAATGCATATAAGGATTTAGATACCTACATTATTTAAAAATAACTATAGCTATGGGCAGTTTTGGGGTTTCGTTTACCAACTAATCGCCTACTTTATAGGATTTAGTTCAAATAGTTCAAAAATAATCCAAATACATCATCAATAATCCAAATAATTCCACAGGAATGTTTTTCTTGTTCCTTTAGTTCTTAGTATTGGGTTGTTAGACGACTCGGTGTCACCAACGAAAAGGGAGAGATCTTAGTAGATGGCGCTCAGAGCGAATTGTACGGTGCAATTTCCCATAGATATGGGTAAAAAATTTACTTATGAAATTACTAGCGCCCGCTCAACTCGTTTTCCCGTGGAAATATGATGTTTTCCCGGCAAGTATTATACATAAAAACCTTCCTCTTGAATCACTCATCTATTAAAAAATCTTGCTTAAATCTTTACAACTACTCAACGGATGTAGATGCAGTTTTTTTTTAATATATAGTATGATTCAAGAGGATGGTTTATAGTGCTGTGAAAGCAACTAATTCCCATGGGAAAATGAGTTCCAGCGGGCAGAGTCGCTAGTATTCATAATATAAATAATGAATGATCCATCGCACAAATAAATTACTTACGTCAGTTTTGTGTTACCTTATTCACCTCATAATAACCGAAAATATCGGAAACGGTGAGTCTTAATTCATCCCAAGAATACTTTTTTCCTATGAGATCATTATTAAATACCAAATAAATTATTTTTATGGGTAATGTTAATAGTTAAGTAAAATTTGGTAAGATAAAATAAAAATAATGTTTCCAACTTACTATCTTCATGATATTGCAATGCGGGACAAAAGATTGCAGTTCTATGAGTGAAAGTTCACAAAAAACTGTTATCATAATTTTATAGTTCGAAATCAGAACAGTAAACAATCTACTCGTAAATAAGTCAGAATTTGGGTTAGAATAGTCAGAAGACGTAAGTTCGAATCTCATCAGTAGCGTGGATTTTGTCTTGTTTCGTTTGGATGAACTTTCTAAGAAAAAGTTAATATCAATTTGATTAAAACACTGAGTATTCGAAATTACTATCTTGTGGACATTTCTGCAAAATAGTAAACATTCACTATCTAGATCAGAAACCGATTTTTAAAGTATTTCCCCACCTATATGTGAGTCTTATACCATACCTATACAAACTGTTCCTGACTGGTAGAAAAGGGAGCTATTTAGGGTAAAAAACGCGTTGTTTTGGCACTACTAAGACACGTATTCAGGGGGTATCGAGTAATTGTTATAACACTATTTGCTAGCATAAGAATAACATAGTTATCACTAGGCAGTACTAGTTTCGATTCCACACTATCAGCCAAAAAAGTGCAGTCAAAAAGATAGGCTGACCTAAAATTACCTTGTATGTGACTAAAATTGTCTATGATTTTACACAAATATAAGGTGTAAAAAAAATATTAGCTGCGAATATTTTAAGGGACGAATCAGCCTATAAAACTGAATAATTTTCCTCAAGAAACATATGTCGAGATATGATATGAAAACTTTTGGGGAGGATACAAATTGACTTAGTCAGTTGGTAATTTTGTATGGGAGGTCCAAATTTTTTTCAATCATTCTACCTATGTTCCTTGGGGTAAGTCGTTCAGTTTCATAGGCTGGGCCCTTAAAATATATGCAGCACTTTTTTTTACACCCTGTATAAAATGGTGGCGACTAAAGAGATGAGAAAATGTGTAAATCGTGATGAAATTATAGACAATTTCAAACGACTAGTTAAACTGGACAACACAGCTGAAAGTTTTAGCGATTTTAGACGATAGCCAGGAATCAACTTGAGGTACTTTGTGGGAAGAGACACAATTCAAAAATTTGTGCGGATTTGATTTGAAAATTAATGCTTTCTGAATTATTTCTGTATTATTATTCTTATGCTATCATTTCATATAGTTACTAATGATAAAAATTCCTACAAAATTTGGTCTAAATTGAAATAAATATCGCGCAAGTCATAGCGCAAAAAAATACTATCTTTTTGACAAATTTACAAACTTTAAAATTAGTATAATACAAGTTAGATCCAGGAAAAGAACCTAGTTAAGAAAAATTAGAATAAAAAATATAAAAATGTAGTTCAAAATTCACGACAGAAGTTTTTTGAATCACCAAATTTAACATGAAAAATATGTCTTTTTACGAATTCAATATTAATTTCAATCACAACGCAATAAAAATATCATAATCTCATAATTATCAATGACATAAACATTAATTAAATAAATACCATTCCATTCCACGTATGCCAATACAAACCTTTCTAATTCATTGCGCTATTATACATAGTTCAATATAAAAAGTACGAATAAATCAATAAGTTGTGCCTGAGTATATACAGGGTGACTGGAAAATTGATGCATTCCTTTCAAGGGATGAACCAGCTCATGAAACTGAACAACTTTCCCCAAGGAACATAGGTCGAAAAATGAAAAAAAAAATTGGCCCACCCATACAAAATTACCGACCGACTAAGTCAATTTGTATGGGAGGACCAAATTTTTTTTTCATATTTCGACCTATGTTCTATGGGGAAAGTTGTTCAGTTTCATGAGCTGGTTCATTCCTTGAAAGGAATGCATCAATTTTCCAGTCACCCCGTATAACCGATTTCATAATTTAAGTACCGGTTTAAGTATTTGATTTTGGTATTATTTTATGTTGATTACTTAATACCGAATACTGAAATACCGGTATATTTATACCATATAAAAGTGATAATAAATATTCATTAATATAACAAATTAGGTTTAAATGTACCGTTCGAAAAGCAGGGTTGTTCCTTTTTTATTTTTTGGATAATAATATGAGTCTGGTGTTATGATAATCGGTTGTACGTTCTTATTACTAAAGCAAAAAATAACAGCTTCTGATTTGTAAGGTCCGCTACAAGTTGAAAAATTATCGACTGTAAAAATATCGAGTATCTGAAGAATATTTTACTTGAGGATGCGACAGGTAATTTTCCAAACATACTAGAACCTGTGGCCTATGCAACGGAACTATAGGCTACATTTCTACAGGTGAAATTCGATCTACATTGCGTAGCCGGTGGGACATTATAAAACCAGGATTCCTGACCCGCTACGCAATGTACATCGAATTTCACCTTTAGTTTTGTAGCCTGTAGTTTTGAAAAACGAGGCACTGGTTCATCAGGTCGTTCGTTGACTCGCCGACCCACACGAAGAGGCAACAGAAAAGGCACCCTGGGGTGGCAGATAGGATTGATAAGATTTGCCGCTACTAGCGCGGGTGCGCGGGGAGGAGCGCCACGTAGTTGGCCGGGAACAGACCGAAGTTTCCTTGAGGACCAAGCCCCTGCCACCAGCTGAAAATAAATAAATTATTGTACATGCTGTGTGATGCCGGCTTAGAATAGCATCACCCCACATCCTTCCCGTGGGTGTCGTAAGAGGCCACTATGGGACTCGAGAATATTAGTGTATTAAAATTTTTAGGCGACAGGCTGACAACCTGTCACTACAGTGATACACATGTTTTCTGAAACAACCTTGGAAAACAATCCTCAAAAATTACAGACGTGGTGATAGCGACCGTATTTTAGCTGCCGTTAACGCTCTGCCTACCCCGCAAGGGATAAAGGCGTGATATATGTATGTATGTATTATTGTACCAAATTGTATAAATATTGTATTGTTACATTACATACATACATAAATCACGCCTTTATCCCTTACGGGATAGGCAGAGGGTTAACGGCCGTAAAATACGATCGCTATCGCCACTTCTCAAAAATATAAAGGAACGTTTGAGATAATTTGTGTATCACTATAGTAACAGGTTGTAGCGCCCGTTAACGCTCTGCCTACCCCGCAAGGGATGAAGGCGTGATATATGTATGTACTGTTAGTAAAATATTGTTCTCACCCTGCGTCGATCTGCTCGATGTGCGTGATGATGTCGCCCGGGTCGAACGTGATCTCGGACTCGTCCGCTAAAAGAAAACATACAATAAGCAATAAGAGGAAGAGGCCGACCTACACACCTAGACAAGAGTCCAACTCTTAAGTTGAAAGAGGAACAGGCTTGTTTCCTGACACATCAAATGAGCTACTCCTTAAAACGATCTAAAACGGTATTTTGTTTGAAGAACTAGAAGTATGACGTCACGCCCTGAGTATTTGGATGGCGTCAAAACACTTTTATATTATTTTTCTGTTTATTAAATAAAACTTTGAATATTTCGAAAAATGATGAACGAAGTCCGTAGTATTTATGGACAATAGTTTTAAGCGTACAACTGTTATATTTTTTTAATGACCCAGGAAACTAGCGAATTATGCAATGTATAGTGTAGAAACCTGCTTGGTAGTCGTAGAGCGCGCGCGCGGTGAGGCCCGGGTCGTCGTCCAGGTCTTCGTACAGCTGGTCCACTTCTTCTGGTGAGCCGTCTGCATTCAAATACAATTAATTAGTAGTTTATACAGGGTGTAAAAAAACTTAAAATACCAATTAAAATGGGTTTTTTACCAGTACCGTGATTTTAAGCAACAATAAAAGAACTTAAGCGAAGCTAAGTGACAGCAAAAAAATAGACATTTCATGTACAGGATGTATGAGACGGTGTAACGAAAACTTTGTAGGCGTGCTCAGACCATGAAACTGAACAACTTTTTATATGGAAGCTATGTTGAGAAACGAAAAAAATTTTTCCACCTTCCATACAAAATTCCCGATCAGCTGAGTGAGTTTGTATAGGAACTCGAAAAAAAAATTTTCGTTTCCCAACATAGCCCCCATAAAAATAGTGGTTCAGTTTCATGGTCTGATCACGCCTGCAAAGTTTTCGTTACACCGTCTCTTACACCTTATATTTTAAATTTTTATTTGAATCCGCTAGATTAGGTTAGCCCTACAAAGAAACGAGATATAAGGCTAGGAGAATGATGATATTATTAAAAGTTTTTAAGCTCACCATCTATCGTAGAACTGCCATTTGTCTCCTTCTTGAAATTGACATTCTCGATGACCGTATTCTGTCGACTCAGAACTTTCTCCTTTTCACTCTCCTCAGCAATATTGTTCTTGCTGTACGGGGACCGTTTTATCGTACTAAATTTATTGTCACTATCATCATCGTCGTTTTCGTTAGAACTCGAGTAGGACGCATCGAACATATCGTTTTCTAGAATGTTCTGTTTGATCATCGGTTCACTTTGATTCTCTTGTATATCTCTATACAGTTTTTGTTCGGAGTAGTTGATGGCACTGAAAGAGTCTGGTACGTGTTCTGTGGTAGGGCTGAGGTCTGCAGGGTCTATGATGGGTTCGTATTGTATCTGCGAAGGGCTTTCTAGGCTCATTTTGATTTTGTCTATGTTTTTGAGCGGGCTGGTTTTGGGCTGTTCGGTGGGTGGGTCCTGAAATGATACAAAGTCTGACACTAGGGTTCATTGGGTCGTTCGACAGCTTGGTGTCACAAGAGCGAGAGAGAGAATCTGTATCGCAATTTGTTTGTGTTGTTTTACCGATTTACGACATATAAGGTGTAAAAATATTAGCAGCAAATATTTAAAGGGGTGAACCAGTTCATGAAACTGAACAACTTTCCCCAAGGAACATAGGTCGAAATATGAAAAAAAAATTTTGCCTTCCCATACGAATTTGTCGACTTTGTTGACTTTGTTGAATTTGTTGACTTGGTCGGCCGGTACATTTTGTATGTAAGGTCCGAAAATTATTTTCATATTTGGACCTGTTTTTTGGGAAAAGTTGTTCAGTTTCATGAGTTGGTTCACCCCTTAAAACATTTGCAGCTAATATTTCTACATTTATATAACCGATTTCATAATTTAAGTGCCGGATTAATTATTTGATTTTGGTTTTTTATTTTATGTTGATTACCGGTACTGAATGACTGACCTACCGGTATTAGAATAGAATAGAAATCTTTATTTCAAAATACATGAAACAATACTCGTACAACATAAGTAACTTAAATACTAGGCACAGGTTGTACTCTGATAAAGGTATCCCACTCAGCATATGCTATAATACGAAGCAGGTATTACAGCGCTGGTATTCTGTGGTATTGGTAGTTTACCTGTAGCGTTTGGTTTGGTTTGGTGGGCGAGCTGGCGGGCGAGGCTGGTTGCGGTTGTGGTTGCGGTTGCGGTTGTGGTTGCAGTTGCGGTTGTGGTTGCGGCTGGGTGAGCGCGTGGATGCGCTGAGCTATCACTGAGCTGCGCGCCGGTTTCTCTGGCACAGAGTTCTGTCTGGAGAGTCACGAATAAGAATAAATATAAGAAATTTTTTACTCAGTGACCACCTTAGATACATCACAATATAAGTGTAGGAACAAACTGTTTGTATTGACATTTTAGTATCAAGTCTATAGCAGTACAGCAGTAGGTAAATAGTACACGTAGCGCGTAGGGTAGGTCACAATCAAAAATGTTTTACTTAATAAAAAAACAGTTTAACAGATAGAGCTTTTCACAAACATTTATTGAATTTTCTTTCTTTTTTCGTGTGGGACACCGAGTCGTCTTACGACCCGATGAGCCCTATTGTCAGAATTTATCAACCGCCTTCTGCAAGTAGCAGGCTTCTGACATCTCATATCTTCACACGGAACCATCTTACTTGCGGACAATCGGGTGGTTCAGCCCGCAATGACCTAACCAGTCAGGGAACAAAGTGACCCAACGAGAATCGAACCCGGAACCTTCAGCATCAAAAGCAGTCACAATATCACTGCGCCAGATCGGTGGTTCGCATGGCCTCCCTAAGACTGTGCTATTTCCATGCTTAGTAGGGCACGTTGGGGCGTAACTATGATAACTTCGACTACACAAAGACGCTTGCTACCACTAAAAGGTAGATGAAAAAAACTGACACCGGGGTGCATCGGGTCGTTTTTCTTCTTAGCGTGTCGATGGCAGACACTACACCGTCGCAGTCCAGAACTTGGCCACATTGACAGCGCTGGCAGACGCTGTCATAAGGTCGTCCTTTGTGCAGGTGTTGGGGCACGCCGGACACGATATTAGGTGGTGCATCATTTGGACTGCACCACACAAACAGCTTATGTCGGCACTCTCCAAGAAGCCCCACTTGGCCATGTTTTCCTTGCTCCGGCCAGTTTGGGTCCGAAGTCTATACAGGGACTTCCAAACTGGCCAAGGTAATCCATGACCAGGCGGCAAGCTTTCAGCGATAGGGACGAAAGCAGCTGGTAGGGTTACCTTTTCCTGCCAAAGTTTGCACCTCGTTTGTTTGGGGTCGGTGCAAAGACGTCGTTTTTTACGACTCGGTATCCCACGAAGAACTCTGACACCGGGGTGCATCGGGTCGTTGGACGACTCGGTAGTAGGCTTACCTGTTGTTGAGTTGTCCCTGTGCCGTGTGTTGTTGGAACATGGCCCGGGCCGCCGCTGTGGACCCGATCAGCTGTTTGGCCTCCTGTGACCTCTGCCGCCTCAGCACCTCAACACTCACCTGTTGTTGAGTTGTCCCTGTGCCGTGTGTTGTTGGAACATGGCCCGGGCCGCCGCTGTGGACCCGATCAGCTGTTTGGCCTCCTGTGACCTCTGCCGCCTCAGCACCTCAACACTCACCTGTTGTTGAGTTGTCCCTGTGACGTGTGTTGTTGGAACATGGCCCGGGCCGCCGCTGTGGACCCGATCAGCTGTTTGGCCTCCTGTGACCTCTGCCGCCTCAGCACCTCGCTCGCACTCACGCCCGTTGGCTCCACTGGTTCGATCCTAGAACGTTTTAAATACATACATACATACATAAATCACGCCTCTTTCCCGTTGGGGTAAGCAGAGACTATTTCCTTCCACTTGCTACGATCCTGGCATACTTCTACATTCATCAGTGTTTTCATGCACACTCGTCGGTTTAGGGAACTTCTGATCTGACCTTTCTTTAAAACGTCCCCGATTTGATCCAGGTAGGTTTTTAGCGGCCTTCCCCTTCCAACATTTCCTCTAACACTCGCCTTATATACATCTTTCGTTAATCTCCTTTCATTCATTCTCTCAACATTTTTTTAACTCAGCAATTTTCTCTCAACTGTTTTAAATACAGGCTGTTCAAGTTGGATCTTGTAATAGTGTTCTGGCTTCTCCCTTGTCGTAAGCAGCCAGAATGCTATACAGGGTGTAAAAAATTAGCAGCAAATACTTTAAGGACTGAACCAGCCCATGAAACTGAACAACTTTCCCCAAGAACAATAAGTGGAAATATTAAAAAAAAAATGTTTCTCCCATACAAAATTACCAACCGACTAAGTCAATTAGCATAGGGGTTTTATTTAGACCTATATTTCTAGGGGAAAGTTGTTCAGTTTTATGGGCAGATTCATCCCTTAAAATATTTGCAGCTAATATTTTTACTCCTTATATAGGGTTGTACTGGCGGGGCTTTTCAGAAGATACAATCGTCTTCTGCGGGTCTTATCGGTATAGTTTTATATTTTCTACTTTTTTGTTTGGATTGTTATTATTTTGTGTTGCACAATGGAGTGGCATTGTCAAGTAACAAAACTCCTTAAATATTTTTTTTATAAAAATACACGCTGTAAGGGACGGTGTAACGAAAACTTTGCAGGCGTGATCAGATCATAAAACTGAACAACTTTTTCTATGGAGGCTATGTTAGGAAACGTGTAAATTTTTTCGACTTCCCATACAAAATTCTCGATCAAATTGACTTTGTATGGGAAAGACTAGAAAAAAAATTTTCGTTCCTATTTTTCGACCCACCGAGAATCGAACCCGGAATCTTCTGCGTGGCAGGCAGTCGCACTACCACTGCGCCACATCGGTCGTCCTCCGTCCATCCAATAATGATAACAACATGAAACATACTTGGCCTTCTCTAACTCCGCTCTGCGCGCTGCTTCTATTTCATCTCTTCTTCTTACATCTTCTTCTGCTTTTTTCCTCTCCTGCAAATCATTCAAAACATACACAAAAGTTAATAGATTTTTGTTTGATTATTTTAGTTAAATAATATAATACATATACAGGGTGTAAGAGGCGGTGTAACGAATACTTTGCAGGCGTGATCAGACCATGAAACTGAACAACTTTTACTATGGGGGCTATGTTGGGAAACGAAAAAAATTTTTTTTGAGTTCCCATACGAAGTAAGTCAGCTGAATTTTGTAAAAAACAATCATATTTCCCAAAATAAGCTGTTCAGTTTAGAAAAAGTTGTTCAGTTTCATGGCCTGATCACGCCTCCAAAGTTGCACCGTCCCTTACACCCTGTATATTTTCAAGTAAACCGACTTCAAAGAACGTATTTTTTTGTCGATTAATATGCCTAAAACCTTCTCCTAAGTCTAACAAAAACTTTGCTGAAAACCGCATCAAACGGGAGATAATCGCAGACAATCATACATACAACCATACAGGTCAAACTGAGAACCTCCTTTTTTATAAAGTCGGTTAATAAACGATTGACAGCATTTTTGGACAATTTATTATATATTTATTATTTATTTGGCATAAGCATAAGAATTAGTCAATGCCTTCGTTAAACCTCGTAAAGGTTTGTCTCGAAGACATGATTCCGCTATAAATACAACAACAGCAAAACTAGTAACAAAACTAGTACACAAATTCTATTGAATATAAGTACGAATAACCGCGTTGACACTAGGTTCATGAAATTGTTGTAAGAAATAGAAAAGTGTACTTATCTATTTTTCTCTTTTTTACAATGACTAATACTTGACCATCAAAAAGATAAATGTAAAATTTACTACTTTGAATATATGATTTAAGTTTGAGTACGAATAAATAAATGCTACGTACCTCTTCTCTCCTTTTCCTCTCAGCCTCTTGTCGTTTCTTTTCCTCTTGTTCCTCTTTCATCCAGAACTGGTCGCGTTCTTTTGAATTGATCTCTTGAACTGCAAAACAATTTACTGTACTTAAAAACTGCATAACCCCAGAATCCTGTTATAAAGCTATATTATCCCAACCACCCGATTGTCCATAAGTAAGATGGTTTCGTGTTTCGGATAGCACGTTAAGCTAAAGGTCCCGGTTGCTGTCTATGATCACGACGGCGGCGGTCCTTACACAACCATGTCAGAAGTCTGCTACTTGTAGAAGGCCATCGCCACGTCTGACAAATATAGAGGGCCGTTTAAGATAATTTGTGTATCGCGCCTAAAAGTTCACCCCACATCCTTCCCGCGGGTGTCGTAAGAGGCGACTAAGGGACTCGAGAGTATTGGTGTATTACATTTTTTAGGCGACAGGCTGACAACCTGTCACTATAGTGATACACAAGTTTTCTGAAACAACCTTAGAAAACAATCCTCAAAAATGTCAGACGTGGTGATAGCGGCCGTATTCTTATGGCCGTTAACGCTCTGCCTACCTCGCAAGGGATAAAGGCGTGATATATGAATTGTATGCTTAAAAGTTGTAATATACCTGAAACCCTCAAGTCCCTCAGTCGCCTCTTACGACACCCACGAGTAGGAAATGGGGTGATGCTATTCTAATTACATTTTAATTTTTTTTAAAGCACCACATTTTACCTCTGCGCAATCTATCCCTTCTCAATTTTATTTCTCTTTTGGTCACAACAAATGAACAGTATCCAATCACAACACTCATTTTTAAACACAAGGGAAATTGACGTTATCCCTCAAAATGCAGAAATGGCACAGAGAATGTCTTCAATTCAATCAAAGTGTGTTTACATTCTGATGAACGCCGAGTTGGTCATTTTGACGTAAATATTTAAGAACTACATTGAAGGTTTTATAAACATAAAATAGCAGGTGCATAATTTACGAAAACGTTAGCCTGGCTAACATGCGTGCCACTATATGACTGTCCCGATGGCGTAGCGGATAGTATGCCTGCCTTCTACGCCGAGGGTCGCGGTCGCGGGTTCGATCCCCACCGGACACAAATATTTGTTAAGTCAATTTTCAAATATTTGTGTTGAGTCTGGGTGTTTTCTATGTATAATATGTATTTATTTACAAAAAATAAGTATATATGTATTAGTATCAACTATCTAGTTCCCATAGTACAAGCTTTGCTTAGTTTGGGGCTAGATGGCGCTGTGTGAATTGTCCAGGATATTTATTTATTTATTTATATATTTTGTCGTTTCATATGCGCACAACGTCACTACGGAAGAATGCGTAACTTATTCGCAGTGAAGTTAGCCGCAGAAGACATATTGCGGTGACAAAATTTTATCGTGGCTCGCATGTTAGCCATGCAGGTGTTTTTAACCGACTTCAAACAGGCATGGTGATAACGATCACAATTTAACAGGTTGTCAACGCTCTGCTTGCCCCGCGAGGGATAAAGGCGTGATTTGTGTATGTATGTTATATTATAATGTATTCACTCGATTCATATTTTGTCAATTCAAGTTCGACAATCGATGTGGCGCAGTGGTAGTGCGACTGCCTTTGACACACAAGGCTCCGGGTTCGATTCTCGGTGGGTCGTTGAGTGTCTAGTTTGACTGCGTTGCATTGCGGACTGAACCACCCGATTGTCCGTAAGAAAGATGGTTCCGTGTTTCAGATGGCACGTTAGCCATGGCAGGTCCCGGTTGCTGGCTATGATTACTTAGACATCGGCGGTCGTTATACAACCATGCCAGAACCCTGCTACTTGAGGCGTTTAAAAAATCTAACACTAGGGTTCATTGGATCGTTGGACGATTCGGTGTCCCACACAATAACAGAAAGAAAATTCAAATTTTGAGTAACGTACCTGGATTACATATCTATATCACGCCTTTATCTCTTGCGGGGTAGGCAGAGCGTTAACAGCCGTACGAATACGGTCGCTATCGACACGTCTGACATTTTTGAGGATTATTTTCCAAGGTTGTTTCAGAAAACATGTGTATCACTATAGTGACAGGTTGTCAGCCTGTCGCTGAAAAATTGTAATACACCAATACTCTCGAGTCCCTTAGTCGCCTCTTACGACACCCGCGGGAAGTATGTGGGGTGATGCTATTCTAAGCCGGCATCACACGGCATATTAATTAATAATTCTAATTATTATCATAATTCCTCTTCCAACTTAAGAGTTGGACTCATTGTATAAGGTGTAGTAAAAATATTAGCTGCAAATATTTTAAGGGGTGAATTATCCCATGAAACTGAACAACTTTCCCCAAGGCACATAGGTGGGTTACAAAAAAACATTTTGGACCTCCCTTACAAAATGTAGGTCCAAAAAATTTGACCTATGTTACTTGGGGACAGTTGTTCAGTTTCCTGGGCTGCTTCACCCTTTTAAATATTTGCAGCAAATTTTTTGACACCCTGTATAAATAATATACATATTATGTACCTGGATTGACTTTCTTATACGTAGTTCCGATTGGTCCACTGGGCGGTAACTCATCAATCCTAGCTGACTTGAAGCCCACAGCGGCGCCCGCTTTAGACACCTTCTCCAGGACCACCTTCTCATCAAGGTCATCCTCGGTTCGCGCGTGCAGCGTCAGGTGGAAGCCGGTGAAGAATTGGGAGACGTGTTTGATGTGGTTCGCGCACGTGCCTTTGCGGACTGTTGGTGCGCCTTCACCCTAAAAAAAAGGATTGGCTTTATAAGGATATTTTGTATGTAAATATTGAAAGCCATCATAATAGTTTGGAGATCATCTTATTATACAGGGTGTGAAAAAAATTGCTGCAAATATTTTAAGGGGTGAACCAGCCCATGAAACTGAACAACTTTCCCAAGAAAAAAAGGTCCAAATATTTAAAAAAAAATTTGAACCTCCCATACAAACGGTACCAGCCGACCAAGACAATTTGTATGGGGGGTCCAAATTCTTTTTTCATATTTCGACCCATGTTCCTTTGAGAAAGTTGTTCAGATTCATGGGCTGATTCATTCCTTAAAATATTTGCAGCTAATAATTTTACACCTCATATAAGTAGTCATAATATTTTATCAAGTCAACATTAGGCATGATGATAGGTAGGTAGGTATTTACACATTTTAATACAAATACTGCATCATTTTATATAAACCTAATTAAGTACTCATGTATTATTAAGTAACAAACAGGATAAAGTGTAAATTTTATGATTGTTATTTATTTTTATCATAATTGTTATAAGTAGTAGGTATACTTTTTTCCTGAATGATTTCTTACTAATAGGTGTAAAAATATTAGCTGCAAATATTTTAAGGGGTCAATCAGTCCATGGAACTGAACAACTTTCCCCAAGTAACATAGGTCGAAATATGAGAATTTTTTTTGGACTTCTATACAATTTGACTTGGTTGGTTTGGTTGGTAATTAATTTTGTAGAGGTCCAAATTTTTTTTTCATATTTTGACCTATATTCCTTGGGGAAAGTTGTTCAGTTTCATGGGCTGGTTCACCCCTTAAAATATTCGCAGCTAATATTTTTGCACCTTATATCAGATACAGAACATAAAACAAGGCTATAAATGTCTATTTGCCTTCAAAAACACAACAGTATCTTATCTTAGCCTTACCTGCCAGTTGATAAGGGCATATTTAGATATGTTTCCGTCCGGAATGTCTACTTTGAGGAAGGCATACTGGATTTTTCCGCTGTTCAGGTCGTCTGTGAGCTCGGCGAGGCCGCCATTGCCTTTCGCCACGAATTTGAGATCGTTTGACATTCCATCGTAACCAAACAAAGCCCTGTAAAGATAATTTGAGTTATTGTTTAAGTTTCAACTAGCTGTGCCTCGTTTTTCGAAACTACGGGCTACAATTCTACAGATGAAATCGATGTACATTTCGTAGCGGGTCAAAAATCCTGGTTTTGTAATGTCTCACCGGCTACGCAATGTACATTGAATTTCACCTGTAGAATTGTAGCCTGTAGTTTCATTGCATAGGCTACTGATAGGCCCGGTTTGCTTGGTTATTTTCTTTTTAATGTGGATCAATAGATGATGTCGAATTAGTTAAAAAACCAAAAAAAAAAAAAATGAAAGGATTAAAAAAAAAATTAAAGCTACATAGGTTGATTCATTTTGCCCTTGAAAATCTCTACTTACTAATTTCATGAACACACAATAGTGACTATAGATGAGATGAGAATGAGTGAATTCAATACAAACTCTTTTGTATTCATTTCCTATAATAAATTATTACTCAATTCAAGAATTATCACACCTCATGTAAGAATAGCAGTATGACTCATTGCCATAAGCCAATGTAGTCTTAACTTATGATTTTGCAACTTATAAAAGATAACAATTAATGCTCTCATCTATCTACTTATTTTGGTAAAATATTGGAGTAAATACTTGACTTGACTATAGAAGGGGAGGAATAAAATGTAAATTTTAACACATAATGTTTATCTACCCTAATATTAATAAAATACAAAAGTAGTAGGTAGTTAAGATTAAAATGATTGTCCAAGAATACTACATACTCGTTAAGTTTGAATTAATAAACACAAAAATAAAGTAAGTGTTTTACGCCAGCCAAACTCTCCTGTTTGTCATATCTCTCTAGACATGGCATCAACTTTTCATATTTTAGCTTATTTGGCCTGCCATTCATCATACCCATTATAAAAAGGAGGATATGTTTTTTGTTTGTTAACTACTGGATCATTTTAAAAAAAATAGTGTCAATATAGTCTCTAAAATATAAGGTGTAAAAATATTAGCTGCTAATATTTTAAGGGGTAAATCAGCCCATGAAACTGATCAACTTTTCCCTTCTTTCTTTCTTTTCGTGTGAGACACCAAGTCGTCTAACGACCCGCTGAACTTTTCCCAAAAAACAGGTCAAAATATGAGACTTTTTTTGGACCTCCCATGCAAATTTACTTGGTCGGTTGGTAATTTTGTATGAGATCCAAAATTTTTTTTCATATTTCGACCTATGTTCCTTGTTCAGTTTCATGGGCTGGTTCACACCTTAAAATATTTGCAGCAAAGTTTTTTACACCCTGTATAGGATGATCCTTTGACATACACAAACGAAAGTGGACCTTATGTTTATGTCATACCACGGTCATAGCATTCGCTTCAAGGTCACAAACGTAACAGGGATCCATCCTATTTTACAGACTATAATAGATACCTACAACATCCCTTAGCTACAATAGATCTGCAAAGGTCACAGTGGCTGTTGGTCTTCTCAGGACCAATCCCTATTCAAACAAATAATAATACAACAACAAATTTTTAAACTAAATGGATACCCACAAGGAAAACTTCTATTGTCAAATATATCTCTCAGTTTTCAATGAATCATCTGATAGTGACCATATGATTCAATTATGAGAATAGCAACTATAGCAACCATATTTTTATGGCTGTTAACGCTCTGCCTACCTCGCAAGTACTACAGTCAGTCTGTACCATTTTTAGGTTCCTACATAGTTTGACTCAGACCCAAACTCATAATGCAATCAAACAGTATTCACAATTTTCTATTATATCCTCCTATTACAAAGAACAATAGTATTGCCCGCCAAGTATTAACATTTAGCCATCTAATCTATAAAGCCACTACCCTGCTTGATAAAGCAATTACTTTAATTAATCAGGTCAATGAATAATAAACTTTATGCTATGTGGTAAATAGGTTTACAAGCATCAATGTTGATTTTTTATGCAGTCTCCATGTCAGTAATCGCTGTAATTTACACTGCACCTGCTTACAACAGGAATGCAATAGGTGCACACTTGCACAGTGCAGTCAATACAATAACATTATTATGACAAAAATGACTGGCATTCATTATCCTTACAAGCATTGTTGGAGCAAATATGGTGTAGGGGTAACGTACGATAATGACTTAACGTCATTATTAATGAACCCGGCTGTTTATTTAATTTCTCGAGCAAAGTAGGTCGAAGGAAAGCTTGTGTACTTGTGTACGTACCAATCGGTGTCAGATTTCTCGTCCAATACATCTTTCCACGCGGCTATCAGAGCGTCCTTGTGTTTGTCTAGGTTTATAGACATTTTACATTATCTGCAGTAAAGCCACGGTGGATTAATTCAACTGTTTTTATTAGAAAATACAAGAAAACGCCGACGTAGGACCTGACTCACGCACAATTTTTGACCACAGATAAAAAAAAATTACAAATCGGCTCGCAAGTGTCAAATGGGGTCATGCTCGTTTTATCGTTTTCCGATAAGCAGTATTTGTTGCATACAAAATAACGCCATTCCATACAAAAAATTTACATTTCATACCAAAATCTGTAAGAATTTTGTACTTTAAATAAGGTTATCGTTTTGAAAATAAAACAATCAACATAGTTTTTACTTTCCAGACTGAAAATAAAGCTACAGAAAAATGAAACGAACCGGAATAGTATTGTCTTGTCAAAAGTGGCGTTTTGTTACTAACATTGCAAATGTGGTCAAATTTTGCTAAGTTTGAAAAATGCGGAAGTTAAAGACATTACTGGTATGTTGAACATATTTTCAAAGATTTTATTGTAATTTCTGTAACTGCAGTGTAGATTTTCTTGTTTTGACCACATTTTAAGCACGCGTATTTGAAAAAATAATTAACGAAACGCATTCGTCAAATTTCAGTAAAAATTATCTTGATCTCTGAAACTGTAAATAAAAATAGTTTTTCGTGTAATCAGAGGAAGAAACCAAGGAAAATGATTAAGTCTGCGGGTTTGGGGTCCCACCGGCCGCTATCAGGGCAGCTGTACAAGTACACGAACGTTGTGAAGGGGTGGCAACAGCGGTGGTTCGCTGTGGACCCTGAAACTGGTGTTTTATCATATTACCTGTTCGACGGACCCGGAGACACGATACAGCCCGGTCAGCCTGCTAGAGGAGAGGTAAAGCTGTCGATTTAATCTACAAATCTCTAAAAGTCTCTCTTGAACCTTTTTCAATTGAACTGTTTCCAATAGCATTCTTACTCATTCTAATTAGATTCTGACTGCGACGTTTTACAGTCAAGCATACATACTCAAATGTGTGGAGTATGTGATGATGATGATGATGACCTTGAATATCTCAGGAACCACTGGTTCTCCCCCTCCCACAAAAAAAGCACAAAATTTGATGGTCTAAGATTTAAATTTTTACCAACTTGACTTTAGAGTCTGACTTTTGAGTCTGCACATAGGCCTACATAGGGTCGCCAGGTCCTCTCACCGGAGGCCGGACAGACCTGCAAGTTTGGCCGAACATTTTGGTAAAAAAGCTGGACATCTTGCATTTTGGAGGTTAGGTTAGTATTGGGGATTTTTGGGGTTAATATTAAAAAGTGAAAAAAAGCAACCCTGACGACGAGCTCTAGGGGCGACAGTGCTTGCTTGCGCAGCATGCTTGTTCCTTCACAATTCAGTCTCGATCTGCGCGAATTTTGGAACATAAAAAGCCGGGCAGGCCAGACGCCGCTTATTTTCGCTAGACAGGCAACCAAAAAGCCTGATACTGTCCGGCTCTAAACTTCTCTGTTTCGAAAGATTTTCTAACCTCCTTCCTTCCATCAGGCACATTTGGCAGCAGCAGTAATATGCCCGAGCGACGAAGATTCGCGAACGTTCACGATCAACTGCGCTTCCGGCGATATGCTCAAACTGCGCGCGACCGACGCTCGCGCGAGGCAGGAATGGGTCAACGGCCTGCGGGCCATTGCCGAGATACACACTAAGGTAGTAACAGGATTCCGGATAAAGATTTCCCTCTATATTTCCAGATGGTATCTGTATTCCAGAGGGTATCTTTCACCGTTATATTTTCCAGGTGATGGGTGCAAATCCCCCTCTGCAGCCGCGGGAGCAGCTGGCCGTGCATGATGCAATGGCGTCAGCGAGGCAGCAGTTGCAGGCTACTGAACTAAGGTAACTCCGAAAATAATTACAGCAAGGTTGAAAAAATACAGAAATTTTAAATGTCTCAACTTTCTCCCATCAAGTGTAGAGAAGAAAAGGCTAATCTCAATGTTAATAATAATAATTTACATTGGTTCCAGTGACGCTGCCTTAGCGAGATGTATTGAAGCAGCAGACTCTCCATTCCCACACACAGATCCAGATCTTTTGTTATTAAAGGTACATACATACATGCATAAATCACGCCTTCATCCCATGCGGGGTAGGCAGAGCGTTAACGATCGCAAACATACGGTCGTTATCGCCACGTCTGACAAGTATTGAGGGCCTTTTCAGATGATTTGTGTATCACTGTAGTGAGAGGTTGTCAGCCTGTCTCCTAAAATTGTAATACACATGAAACCCTCGAGACCATTAGTTGCCTTTTACAACACCGGCGGTAAGAAATGGGGTGATGCTACTCTAAGCCGGCATCACAAAGCAAAGGTAGGCGTCATTTGGGCGACAGGTTGACAGCCTGTCACTATAGTGGTACAGAAATATCTTAACCAGCCCTCAATATTTGTCAGACGTGGCGATAGCGACCGTATTCTTACGGCCGTTAACGTTATGCCTACCCTTCAGGCGGCTTGATATATGTATATGTTCAGTGGGTATTTTCAAGATTTAAGTATCAAATTGTTTGTCGTAATTGCAGGCGACGTCAGCGGCAAGCATGCAATGCCTGCTGCAGTGCCTGGGCATCCTCCATCGACAACAGCAGTACGCCACCCTCAGCCTCGGCGGGGGCAGCGCCGCGGGGAAGACAGACGAACTACACTAGATAAGATAGACAAACATCGGTGTCAAAACAATACTCCTAGCTAAAAATAGCCTGAAACTTTCGCGGTTATTCAGGGTGTAACGCAAACTTTGCAGGCGTGATCAGACCATGAAACTGAACCACTTTTTCTATGAGGGCTATGGTGGTAATCGAAAAGAGTTTTTCGAGTTCCCATACAAAGTCAGTCAGCTGATCGGGAATTTAGTACGGTCGAAAAAAATTTCATTTCCCAACATATCCCCCATAGAAAAAGTGGTTCAGTTGCATGGTCTGATCACGCCTGCAAAGTTTTCGACACCGTCTCTTACACCCTGTATATACTGACTGATATAATTTAAGACGGGATTCTTACCGCCATTTAATTTTGATCTCTTTTCTCTTTTCGTGTGCGACACCAAGTCGTCCCGATCAACCAAAATGTCAGAATTTTTCAACCGCCATGTAGCAGACTTTTGACATGGTTGTGTAACGACCGCCGTCTAAGTGATCATAGACAGCAACCGGGACTTACGGCTTAACGTGCCTCCGAAACACGGAACCATCTTAATTACGGACAATCGGGTCCTGACCAGACTGGGAACAAATTCACAAAGTGACAAATATCAGCTTTGTGAGTGAGCCACCGAGAATCGAACCCGGAACCTTCTGCGTCAAAGGCAGTCGCACTAAAACTGCGCCACATCGGTCGTCAACTGCACTATAGACAAACGTCGGCGTCGAAACATTACTCCTAGCTAAAAATAGCCTGAAACTTTCGCGGTTATACAGGATGTAAGAGACGAAGTAACGAAACCTTTGCAGGCGTGATCAGACCATGAAACTGAACAACTTTTTCTATGGGGGCTATGGTGGTAAACCAAAATAATTTTTCGAGTTCCCATACAAAGTCAGTCAGCTGATCACGAATTTAGTATGAAAGGTCAAAATTTTTTTTACAATTTAGCCCCCATAGAAAAAGTTGTTCAGTTTCATGGTCTGATCACGCCTGCAAAGTTTTCGACACCGTCTCTTACACTCAGTATATACTGATTGACAATAATTTAAGACGGGATTCTTACCGCTATTTAATTTTGATCTCTTTTCGTATGGGACAACGAGTCGTCCCGATGAACCCTAGTGTCAGAATTTTTCAACCGCCTTCTACATGTAGCAGGCTTCTGACATGGTTATGTTACGACCGCAAGCAATCATAGACAGCAACCGGGACCTACGGCTTAACGTGCCTAAACACGGAATCATCTTACTTACGGACAATCGGGTAGTTCAGCCCGCAATGTCCTAACCAGACTGGGAACAAATTCACAAAGTGATAAATATCAACTTTGTGAGTGACCCACCGAGAATCGAACCCAGAACTTGCTGCGTTAAAGGCAGTCGCACTGCCACTGCGCCACATCGGTCGTCGGCTACCTAACCTAGGAGGTTTCACGTGGAACGAAGTTTTTGTAGTCTAGCGCTCTAGGTCTTTGTCCAGCAGTGGGCTTCATGTCTGTGAACTAACAATTCCTCTGACATGGTTTATGTAATGACCGCCGTCTAAGTTATCATACCAAGGACGGCAACCGGGACCGACGGCTTAACGTGCCCTTTGAGGCACGGAGCCATCTATTGACTACGTAGGTACTACCTACTAGTAGACATAGGTAGAAGTTGTTATGATTTAGATGTTTATGTTTTGCTTCTTCCATTATGTGTAATTAACTTGATTGTATAATATAGGTACCTAATGATTAAATAATAAATAAAAATACGTTTTCTTAACATTGTTTATTTTTAGTGCAAGCAATCTTACACGGTGTAAAAATATTAGGTGCAAATATTTCAAGGGGTCAACCGGCCCATGAAACTGAACAACTTTCCCAAAGAAACGTAGTTCGAAATATGGAAAAAACATTTGGACCTCTCATAAAAAAATAACCGCCCGACCAAGCCAATTTGTATGGGAGGTCCATAAAAAATTCTCGTATGTCGACCTATGTTTCTTAGGAAAAGTTGTTCAGTTTCATGGGCTGATTCATCCCTTAAAATATTTGAAGCTAATATTTTTACACCTTATATACTTTTTTGCCTATACTCTTTATTAAGCAGTTCGTCAAAACACACAGACGTTGACGTGACCATAATGAAACAATTCATGTTTGACTTTGACATTCATCTTTTGTTTCCTAATAATTTCTAAGTAATTTATCGTCAATTTTGTCGCATTTATACTTTTTTGATGATTTTAGCTTTTCTAAATAAAAAATACCCGCATTCCGTGAAGTTTTATCATGTGTGACCAGGAGTTCCGGACGCTCCGTATCGACCCGAGATATCCATTCCAAAATCAGACGAAGTAAGTATCTTTTCGTGTGGGACACCGAGTCGTCCAACGACCCGATGAACCCTAATGTCTAGTGTAACCGCCTTCTACCAGTAGCAGGCTTCTGACATGGCCGTGTAACGACCGCCGTTTAAGTAATCATAGACAGCAACTGGGACCTACGGCTGAACGTGCCATCCGAAACACGAAACCATCATACTTACGAGGACCTATGAACCAGCTATAACGTTGTAACTGGTTGAAAACTTTGGACTCTACATTTATCAACCAGTCATAACGTTATAGGCTTACAGCTGGTTCATGGATGCTGGTGTCGACCGTGTCCCAAGTTAACCGCTAGTCTCATTTTCCCCCATTTGACTGTATATAAATGTAAAAATATTAGCTGCAAATATTTTAAGGGGTGAATCAGCCCATGAAACTAAATAATTTTCCCCAAGAAACAGGTCGAAATTTGAGAACGTAGGTCGTAATTTTGCATGGGAGGACCAAATTTTTTTTCATATTTCGACATATGTTCCTTAGGGAAAGTTGTTCAGTTTCATGGGCTGATTCACCCCTTAAAATATTTGCAGCTAATTCTTTTACACCTGCATATTTTTCTGTTGTGCAATCAAGTATACGGGGTGTAAGGGACAGCAGACCATGAAACTGAACATCTTTCCCCAAGGAACATATGTCAGGAAACGTAAAAAAATGTTTGGTTTCCTATAGTAAATGCAGTCAGATCATCGCGATTTTGTATGGGAGGTCGAAAATTTTCCTGACATATGTTCCTAGGGGAAAAGTTTCATGGTCTGCTTGCACCCTATCAGTATTCGTTACACCGTCCCTTTCACCTTGTATTTGATTTGTTTCGCAGGGCATGCTACGACAACTACTGCGACTACCACAAGTGCATCCGTCTGCTCGGCGACGTGCCTGACTGCCGCATCTTCAAGCGCTACTTCGAGACCATCTGCCCCAACTTCTGGATCGAGCACTGGGACGAGCTGAGGGACAAGGGAGCGTTCCCGGGGCCCATTTGATGATGAAGGGAAACGTGCAAACGTGAAATAAACGGTTGAGTCGTATTTTTGTGGTATTATTTCTTTTTGCATGCCACTCAGATCTCACACTTTAAAGTTTAAAGTCAAAATTAAGTAAAGCTTGTATTAAGGGAACTAGATAGCTGATACTAATACTTCTACTTTTTTTTGTAAATAAATACATGTTATACATAGAAAACACCCAGACTCAACACAAATATTTGAAAATTGACTTAACAAATATTAGTGTCCGGTGGGAATCGAACCCACGACCCTCGGCGTAAAAGGCAGGGGTACTATCCGCTACGGCATCGGGACAGTCAATGATATGCGCTAAATGATGGTCGGGATATACGCTAACCCAAAATTTGTTAAAACTGAGAAATAGAGACAGAATCATTTCAATAATTTTATTTCACAAAAAAATACCATACTTTGATATGCAACAATTTAAAATCATGATTATTTCTAAAAACACTGCGGAAATTCATTCAAAGTCCTGCTTCACTTAAACAGTAAACCTATCATAATCATTTTATTACTAGATCCGACGCCGTGTGATGCCGGCTTAGAATAGCATCACTCCACATCCTTCCCGGTGATGTCGTAAGAGGCGACTAAGGGACTCGAGGGTATTGGTGTATTACAATTTTCAGGCGACAGGCTGACAACCTGTCACTATAGTGATACACATGTTTTCTGGAACAACTTTGGAAAACAATCCTCAAAAATGTCAGACGTGGCGATGGCGACCGTATTCTTACGGCCGTTAACGCTCTGCCTACCCTGCAAGCGGCGTGATATATGTATGTATGTGTAATTTCATTACTAGTTCCGACAGTTTTTTTTTTGTAGCTTGTAACGAATGGCGCGAGAGAGGGGAGGCCTTTGCCCTGCAGTGGGACGCTGAGGCTATTTAAAAAAAAAATGAATTCGTTCGCCGCGGTAATTCGCTAGATGACTGGCTTATTAATAAAATACAAGTTGTAAGTTCACTGTATCGGTCGAGTGAAATTATAATATCACTGAAACTAGCCCGTTAAATTGTAAGTAATGCAAAACGATTTACAATAAATCAGTGCAATTATAATGGCACTAGTGAAATTTCAATATCTTTTTTAAATTCCCTTCAACATATACACGTCACACTATTATATTAGCGAATATATCCGTAGGTACGGGAATGTCGTTGGCTATGTCTGGAACCACCTAAAAAGGAATAAAAAAATTATAAAACTTTTTGGAAGTCGTTAAAGTGCAGAAAGTCTGCATACAGCGACTAAACTAAATATAAGTTGTAATATTAGCTGAAAATATTTTAAGGGATGAATCAGTAATTGCCGTGCCGTGTAATTAATTGTATAAGTCAGTTTCTATGGTAGATCCAAAAATTATTCTCATACTTCGACCTATGTTTCTAAGGGAAAGTCGTTTAGTTTCATGGGCTGATTCACCCCTTAAAATATTTACCAACCGAGCAAGTCAGTTTGTACGGGACGTTTCCTGGGGAACCTGTTTCTTGGGGAAAGTTGTTCAGTTACATGGGCTGATTAACCCCTTAAAAATATTTACACCCTAAATAATTATGTGAAGAGCAAACACTAACCTTGATTATGACTTCCCTGGGCAAGTACTCGTGGCAGAAGTTGTAGAAGTCGAAGTGCGTCTTGACGACGTCTAGCCGCGCCATCTCGCGCTTGAGCTCCGCGACGTCGCGCGGTTGCGCGGTGCGGAGCCGCCGACACTCGCGGACGAACGTGTAGATGCTCTCAACTAGCTTCTCGGCGCGGACGCGCGCCTTGTAGTCGTATCTGGAAAATAAATAAAGGATTTTAGGGTTAAATACATAATATGGACAACAAATCGCGAACTGAATACGACATTAGGAACCTAATACACCCACACACGCACACACACACACACACGCACACACACACGCACAGACACGCACGCACGCACGCACGCACACACACAAGAAACACACACACAAATCACGCCTTTTAAAACTATTGAGTCAGGTATTGAGGGCCCCTTCAGATGATTCGTGTATTCTAGATAGTGACAGGTTGTCAGCCTGTCGCCTAAAGTTGTAATACGTATAAAACATGAAACCCTCGATTTCCTTTGTTGCCTCTTGCAACACCCGCGGGAAGAATTGGGGCGAAGGTATTCTATGCCGGCATCACATGGTATAGTATAATACAAATACCCTCTAATTCGATTGCAGTCTGTCTATTTATATCTGTGGTCTGTTGTGCCTATTGAATACTCACTTTGGCTCCAGCTTGGTTTCCAAGAACTTATACAATCTCTTGGTGATCCAAGAAGCATTTGCAGGCCTGAACCTCTTCGGAGGCCTATACTTCATATCCTCAACCAGCTCTGGAGGCAGGTTTTCTATGTTGATGACTGAGCGTTTCTGGCGTTGAATCTTGGGAACTGTCGCTTTGGGCTTCATCCGTTGTATTGTAGGTTTGTTGGGCTGAAAATTCCAGTTCATTCTTGGGTTGGATTTGACAGAATCCCGCACTTGTTGTTCCTGTAGATGGAAAAAAAAACTTTTTCAGATCAAGAAAATTGTTCCCCGTTTGAATGTGGATGGATGTGATGAGTTCGTAAATGATGATTAGATGCAAATATTTTAAGAGATGAAATTCAACAACTTTACCCAAGGGAAATAGGTCGAAATACGATAAACCTCGGACCTCTCATACCAAGTTGGTTGGCCGTGAGGTTTGTATTTCGATCTATGTTCCTTCGGGAAAGTAGTTCAGTTTCCTGGACTGATTTATCCTTTTAAATATTTGCAGTATTTTTTATACCTTATACGTGTCAGGTTTTTTTTAGTCAAAAGATTGAATGTTTATTCTACTTCATAATAATGAACACGATGGAGACATCAAAATTAAATGGCTTACCTACTCGACCAAAAAAGTATGGAATGGAGTAGCTTTTTGATTATTTTTTTCGGAATACCAAGTTTGCATACTGATGAATGACGACCGATGTGGCGCAGTGGTAGTGCGACTGCCTTTGACGTAGAAGGCTCCGAGTTCGATTCTCGGTGGGTCACTCACAAAGTTGGTATTTGTCACTTTGTGAATTTGTTCCCAGTCTGGTTAGGACATTGCGGGCTGAACCACCCGATTGTCCGTAAGAAAGATGGTTCCGTGTTTCGGATGGCACGTTAAGCTGTAGGTCCCAGTTGCTGTCTATGATCACTTAGACGGCGGTCGTTACACAACCATGTCAGAAGCCTGCTACATGTAGAAGGATGTTGAAAAATTCTGACACTAGGGTTCATCGGTTCGTTAGACGAGTCGGTGTCCCACACGAAAAGAAGAATACATACTGATTAATAAATAATAGCAAAATTACTTACAATTTTCTTATTAAACTCCATGTTTTCTTGCTTGATCTTTTGCAAGTACGCTTCAAGCGTCGTCTGCTTCGTTCTTCTAGAAACCTCATGATCTGATTCCTGCTGAACATTGTCCTCATAATCCATCGGATCTTGGTCTTCTGGTATTTCCGTGGAATTCGCTTGATGTCTCAATAGTTCGTTGGCTTCGTTGATCTGTGTTTGTCTTTTAGCAGATTTCTCCATGACCATAGCACGTAAGGATTTGCGAGGTGTGAAGTCTTTGCCAAAGGTTTGCCGTAATGTTTTACGGGTAGTTCTGTGTGAGTCCCAACCTGAGCCTTCCGCGCTAGAGTTTTTGGTTCCGTCGCTGAGTCTCGTGCTTTCTCTTGCGGGAGCCATACTAGGCCTGATAGTGAAGTTTTTGAGTAATGTTTTTCTGATGCTAGTGTTTCGGCCTTTGGCGATTATTGATGAGTCTATTTCGTTGGTAGCGTCATGAAGGATGGCTTCAGGTGTGTTGGTCTCACGCTTTCTGTTTCTGCCTGTCGTGTCGTGGCTGACATTGACTTCAATTTTGGAATTTGATTGCTGTGGCTCATGCTGATCAGTTTCATCTTCTTCAATTTCTTCACTAGCTTCTATGACGTCTTCCACTTCTTGGTCTTCTTCTTCCACTTCTTCATCTTGTTCCTGGCTCTCATTTTGATCACCGTTATCATCTATTTCTTGGCTAATATGTTCTTCTTCAACTTCTTCTTCGCTTTCATTTTGTTCTTCTTTTTCACTCTCGATTTGTTCTTCTTCGTCTTCTTGACTTTCATTTTGTTCTTCGACCTCTTGACTTTCGTCTTGGTTTTGTGCCATTTCATCACTTTCATCCTCACCTTCTTCATTGTTTTGACTCTCATTCTGAACTTCATCATCGATTTCTGCGTCTTGGTCATCGTCTTGTTCATCGTCTTGATCTTCTTCTACTTCTTGACTCACATTTTGCTCCTCATCATCTATTTCATCGTTATTTTCAACCTCTTGGCTGGCTTCTACTTCTTCATTATCACTTTCTTCTTGTTCCTCAATTACTTCTTCGTTTTGTTCACTTGGTTCTAGGTCTTCATCATCTGCTTCTAACTCTTGTTCAGCGTCTGTTCCTTCTTGATCGCTGTCTGCAATGATTTGACTGGCCTCAGCTTGGTCTTGCTCGGATGCTTCTATTTCACCATCGCTTGCCTCTTTTTCATCAATATTGTCGTCAATTGCTTTGTCGTCTTGGTCACCTTCTTGTGTTAGTTTCAGATTATTTTCTTGAACTACGATTTGGGCATTTTCACCCACAGCATCTTGTGTACTTTCATTTTCTTTTTTGGCATCTTCTAGTTCTTTCTGGTGTACTATTTGACTCTCAGGGGATTTATTGGGTGAAGACAGAGAGTGTTGAACATTTTGGCTCTGTCGTCCTTCAAGTTTAGACTCAGGTGTTTCTGCAATTACTCTTTTTGTCAAATGCACAGATTTATTTGGCATCGGCGTTTCTATTTGTAATACCACTTGATTTTGTTCTTCACCCACTATTTTCGAAAGTTCTATTTCAATATTGTCCATGTACTCGCTGACTTTAGACAATCTGTTGTCAACGCAAATGGTTTTTGTTTTATTGTCGATCTCATGCGTCTCTTTATCATCATTTTCTTTTATTTCTTCTGGGTCATTATCATCATATGTCAAAGCAATATCTTCATCATCTTCTTGCATTTTTTCAGATTCAACAACTTCCATGTCTTTCTGTTCATTCTTATCAGTGTGTTCGATTCCTTCCATATTTTCATCGCCTATTTCTTGAGCCTTAGAAACATCTTTGTTAATGGTTTGATTTATATTATAGGTCTTGTTTTTAACTTGACTGGTTTCTTGGGCATGTTCGTTAGCAATAGGCGGTAGATCTTGGGCTTGTGACAAGTTTTTGGTTTTATTTAATGTTTTACTTTTGTTTTGGGAAGTATTTTGCACTTGAGTATGATCAGTTTGATCAGCAACTTGAACATCAATATTTTCTTGGTTGTCTTTTTGCTTCTTAGAAATGTGTTTGTCAATAGTTTGGTTAACATTGTAGGTCTTATTCTTTACCTGACTTGTTTCTTTAGCTTCTTCATTAGCAGCGTCCATATCCTGTGCATGTGTCATGTTTTTTGTTTTATTGAAGGTCTTACTTATGTTTCGAGAGGTATTGTGTTTTTGAATAGTTGGATCTTCATTTTTGCTTGGCGAATTATCAGGCAACTTTTCGGTGTCTACATCTTTAGCAGGAGTTAACTTGGACTTGTTTTTGGAAGATATAGATTTGTTAGTTTGTTTCGTAGAATCAGGGTTGGTGGATTCCTTGCCTTCAGAAAGCTTACTGAGCCTAGCTCGTTTACCAGGGGTTGTCATTTGTGCCTCCAGTTGGTGTTCCACCATTGTTGACGAGGGTAACAATTTCCAATCATCCATATCTATATCTGTTGTTATACTGGAAGCGTTACTGCTGCGCCGGGACGGATCTGACGGTTTAGGGAAAGTGAATCTCTTGGGAATTATTTCGGGGATCGAATCTTCACTTTCCGATGCAATTAAATCAGGGAAAAAGTTCTTTCTTTTAGTACCAGGCCTATCAAATAAACTCTTTGGGCGTGTTTTTATCTGTTCTGGCAGTTCTATTGCTTCTTTAGTTTTATTTTCGACAGTTTTTTCAGCGGTTATATTGAGAAGAGCCGATGGGAAGACTGGTTTGGGTCGCTGAGAGGTTTTGCTGAAGAGGTTTTTGGTTGCAACATGTATGGTTTTATCTTCAGTATGGGTTTTGTTTTCTTTGGAAGTGCCGACGACATCGCCGAACTTCTTTTCTGGGGCATTTTCTTTAATGGTGAAAAGTCTACGTTGCGGGACAACGAGACTGTGGATGGATTCATTGTCGCTGCTTTCTGGAAGGTCGATTGAGTAGTTTTTATTTTCTTGGCTGTAATCAAAGCAAATATAAATATTGAAAACAATGCTGTTTGTTTGGGAGGATCAGAGTAAAGGCTCATGTTTGGTATGTTACAGCTTGTGTGTTATAATTTTTATAATATTATTATTTCCATAAGTTGTTCAAGCAAGATGTTTTCTAGCCTGTGGGTTTTAAGAAGGCAACAAAGATCATTCTTGATTCCAGAGTTCTTGAAGCAACTGACATGGTTAAATTATAGGACATTTCTATCACTACATAGTATAAGGCAAAGTCGCTTTTCGCGTCTGTATGTATGTATGTTTGCTTAAATCTTTAAAACTACACAACATATTTTAATACAGTCTTTAAAAAATAGATGGAATGATTCAAGAGGAAGGTTTATATGTACTACACTTGCCGGAGTAACAATTAATTCCCACAGGAAAATGAATTACACTGGGCGCAGCCGCAGGGCGAGCAGCTAGTTGGGAATAAAATATTGTTGTTGCTTTCTGATGGTGAATGGTGTATTTTAAATTTGTCCAGTTGTTTTAGAGTTTATAAGTTACAAATAGAAAAAATTAGCAGCCCGCCCAGTGGGGCAGCCACTGTAATTAATTCGTGGAAAAAGAAAAATTTCTGGCAAGTATTATGTATATAAACCTTCTTGAATCACTCTATATATTTAAAAAAAAAAACTTGCTCAAAATCCGTTGTGTAGTTTAAAAGATTTAAGTATACCTACATACAGACGCGAAAAGCGACTTCCCTTTATACTATGTAGTGATAAGTCTTGAAAATATGAGGAATTTTTTTGGATCCCCATACAAATTGACTTGGTCAGTTGGTAATTTGGTATGGCATGTCAAATTTTTTTCCATATTTTGACATATTATGTTTTTTGGGGAAAGTTGTTCAGTTTAATGAGCTGGTTCATCCCCTAAAATATTTGCAGCTAATATTTTTACACCCTGTATGAACAAAATGTGATACAAACAAACTGAACCAGCTGGCCAACCCATTTTCTCAATTTTGAGGAAACTTGTTAAGTTTTATGGGCTAGTTCACCTTGTAAAATATGTGAAGCATTTTATTATTTATATATTAATACACTAGCAGCTCATATGTATGTATGTGTAAATTTTTTATTAATTTGATGTAATATATTTATTAATACATGTACAATGAAGTTATGTTTGGCAATAAAATTATAGAAACATTAGTGTAGATTAGAAAGGATTTTCAACTCAGATTTTAAATAAAAAATAATAATATTAACTTACGTGAGAACCTCAACTTCAAACTCATCAAGCACATTGACAGGGTTTGACGTTCTCTCGCTGGCCAGCACCTCGGTCACATCACGAGAGTTGTTTACCTTGCGCCACCAGCTCTGACCTGGTCAAAAGAAAAAAATATATCTTTTTCATGTGGTAATTGTAACTTTGAATATACAAGGTGGGTGAAAAATATTAGCTGCAAATATTTTAAGGGGTGAACCACCCTATGAAACTGAATAACTTTCTCCAAGAAACATAAGTCGAAATATGAAAAAAAGATAATTGAGACCTCCTACACAAAGTGACTTGGTCGATGAAAAACGATTGCATGCAGCTGAGATGAGAATGTTGAGATGGATGTGTGGTGTGACCAGGATGGATAAGATAAGGAATGAGTATATAAGAGGAAGTTTGAAAGTTGCTCCAGTGACAGATAAGATGAGAGGGAACCGTCTTTCTTGGTATGGGCATGTTATGAGGAGGGATGAGGAGCATTTGTTAAAGAAAGTAATGAACATGAATGTGGATGGATGCAGGAGGAGAGGACGGCCCAAAAAGGTTTGGATGGATTGTGTAAAAGATGACATGAACAAAAAGGTCATAAATGAGGATTTGACTGCTGATAGAGATGAATGGAAGAAGAAAACATGTTGCGCCAACCCCAAATGAATTGGGATAAGGGCAGGCAGATGATGATACAAAGTGACTTGGTCGGCTCGTAATTTTGTATGGGAGGGCCTAATATTTTTTTCATATTTCTTTTTCACCCCTGATTCACCCCTCAAAGTATTTAATATTAAATATTTTTACCCCCTATTTTTTAGCCAGATGAACCTATGTCTAAACAAGGCAACCAACACTCACTGGATTGCAAAAATTAAAGGTTGAGTTTTACAGTGTACACAAGAGGAAGTCTATGTCAATAATACAATATAAAATAAAAATTGCTGTGTGATGTCGGCTTAGAACAGAATCACCCCATTTCTTCCCATGGGTGTTGTAAAAGGCAACTAAGGGACTCAAGGGTTTAATGTGTATTACAATTTTAGGGGACAGGCTGACAACCTGTCACTACAGTGGTACATGTATCATTAAAAAGGGCCCTCAATACTTGTCAGACATGGCGATAAAAACAATAATTTTACGATTGTGCTATGCTCTGCCTTCCCTGGAACGGATAAAGGTGTGATTTGTGTATGTGTGTATGTATGTGTAAAATAAAAATATACAAACATATATTGCTTTTCATTTTCAGTACAAATAATTCTGGACATCTTGAAAGCACACTTCATTTTGTGCCTATAAAAGATACTAGCATATATTTTGTTAATACAGGCTTTCACTAGAATCACTCTAATCAAAAAAATCCAATGACCAAACCACATCATTATCAGTTGCATAGTTCAAGAGGAGTTACCAGTATCAATGACAGACATGCAGACAGAGAAACGCAAAAAGCAACTTCATTTTATAAAATGAATACAAGTAATAGGACCATTCATGAGCACCATACTTAATAGTACATACATACATATATCACACCTTTATCCCTTACGGGGTAGGCAGAGAGGTAACACTCCTAAAAATATGGTCACTATCGACACGTCTGACCAATATAGAGGGCCGAGGGTTTGAGATAATTTGTGTATCACTATAATGACATGTTGTCAGCCTGTCGCCTAAAAGTTGTAATACACCTGAAACCTTCAAGTTCCTCAGTCGCCTCTTACGACATCCACGTGTAGGAAATGGGGTGATGCTATTCTAAGCCAGGATTATGCGGCAAGCCAGCATTGCATTATTATTAATAGTATCACCAGAAATTGATACTCACGTCTAGGCATTTCTATCTCCGTATTATCACTCAACACAGTCTTGCTCAGTGGTGAGGCCGCAAAAGACTCCATATTGTTCTCCTTGAACTGGTCCACGATGTTGCTCAGCCTCCCCGATGCAGTAGACCGGGCTGGGGACCCCACGCTACGTGTTGTGCGCTTTTTGTACCGCCGGGGCGTCACTGGCGGCCCTTGCGACCGAGCCGGCGATGGTATCCGAGAATTAGGCATTTTGGCGCTAGAACGAGAGAAATTCTTACAATAATCTAATTTGTTGCTTTGAATGTAATAATTCAAGACTAGGCTATCATTTAGTTACTAGTTTGAAAGTAAATTTTTTACGAAAAGTCAACTCTTACGAGCTTGTTCGGTTTGCACATTATAGTTACAAAAATACCTTTATTACTGGAGGCCACCAGTGTTATTTACACAAATAAACGTAGGTATTAGCTCATAAGCTATGAATTATTACATAAATATGGACGTTTGCTATTAATTTAAGTTAAAAACAATGCACAAAACAACACGAATACAACGAAACCGTTTTCAAACGTCAAACATTTTGAAATTGAATTGAAGTTTACGTTTCGTTGCACGTGGTGAATTTTGAACCATTATTTGTTTTATTGGTATTTGATTTGGTAGGTAATAGTGATTGTGGTTTACAAAAGTGCTGGCGTTATGTGGAGATAAGTTGATTGTATTGGAAACAAAAAAATTAGAAAGAAAATAGATAATAATTTCAAAATTATAAAGCTTTTTAACTTGTAATTTGTATGCTGGAAGGCAAAACATGGAGATCTCTTATTGATTTGACACCAACAACTGTATATTATTACTCATGTTTTAACAAATAAAATATCTTTATCTTTAACTGGTTTTGATGCGTACAACGAAACGAGGTCGAAGATTCTATAGTGGTGGGACATGGTATCGATTGACCTATCGATGTTCGATAGTTTATTTTCTTCACGACTGCCTCAGGAGCTTTATTTTTACGAGAGTGTGTGTATTTTTACATGTGAGTTTGTACGGTTAGAAAAAATTTAAAATATATTTTTTTTCCATGGGCTTCAGTTCAGGTGAAATAGCTAAGCGAATATAGACATATGACATTTATATATTTTCATTGCTACTAATTTGTGCACCTACCCTAATTACTGACATTAAATACCTCTGACATTAAAAACATCTAGCAGTAGAATTTGTGATACGAGTGGTTAGATCCAAAAAGAGGTTAGACTGGTCTTGCGGACATACGTGCACGATTATAGAAACCACTTTTCCAGAAATTGACCCCCTGCCCCTGTGCCCGGTTTTTCAAAACTAAAGGCTACAATTCTACAGGTGAAATTCGACGTGCATAGCGTAGAGGGTAAAAAATACTGGTTTTAAACATTCCCACCGGCTACGCAATATACATCGAATTTCACCTGTAGAATTGTAGCCTGTAGTTTCGTTGCATACGCCACTGGTCAAGTTTGGCCCAGGTGTTTTTGTCTCAAATCCAACTCGTGAGACTATTTTTGTTTTCTCTTTGCTAATATTATACTTTTAGAAGATGTTTGTAGTATGATAATAAATATACAAATAGACATGGTTATCTTATTTAATTAATCGAAATTATGTATTTAGTGGCGTGGAAGTTTAGTACACAGACTCAATCACACCCTTCTAATACGTCATGTTAGCTACCTTAAGTATCTTCTAGGACTAAAGGTAATGAAATACAGTCTAAGTGTATTTCTTATGTTTTGGAAAAAATGCTCACTGTGACAATAAGTGGACAAAATAATAAAAACACAGCCAATACGCCATGCATTATATTGCTTTTTCTGAAAAAAATTACCGTCAAAATTGAGTTCCTTTAGCCTGTACCTACTCACGCACCTCATACAGCAGCTATTCAACTTTCTTCATCATGGTAGTGGTGATGAATACCTATTCGCAGGATATTTCATTAAAAGTTTACTGAATTTTCCGCGTTATTTCTTTGCGCTGTATACTTTTGTCGAATCTTCTTGAGCTATGTTTTCATTTGTTACGTGTTATGTTTGTATATTAACTAACAGTCCTTATTTGTTTATAAATGAAACTCTTATCAGAAGGAAACCTCCGGGCTGATATGAAATTTATTTATATCTAACATTGCATTACTCAACTTGCCATATTGTATACAGGGTGTAACGAACAGACCTCCAAATACTGATAGAGTGTATGCAGACCATGAAACTGAAAAACTTTCCAGTAGCAACATAATATGTCAGGGAACTACAAAATAAATCAAACTATAAAATTATATACAATCACAATAAATTGTTTAGTGACGATTCAAATTTAATACAACCGTACCATGGAAAAATAATAGACTAACGTAAATAACTTTCTAATTATCAAGTTGATATGTTTCTACGTACTTTAGCTTAGGAGATGTTGTCTGATAGACTTATTTGCTAAAACAACAGACACGTTGTATCACATTATAAATTAGTAATATCAAATGATGCTATCAGTTCCTTCTGTATTTACGCGTTGTGTGGTGCTAAAATGTCAAAAGAAGTGGAAAAAGGTGAAGAATGTCCATCTGGACCTCCAGTAAGTATTTCTCGAAGGCAAAAACCTGTGTAAAAAAGCAATTTAAAAATAAATTACCTGCATTCACAATTTACTTGAATTTATTCCATGCTGTTTAAAATTGTTTTAGGTGAAAGACCAGTTTCCTAGAATAGTAATCGTAATAATTATGACAGAGTTTTGCGAACGTTTCTCATTTTCGGGAATGCGTGGTAAGTGAGATCTAAGCGAATACGGAAAATGGTAACAACAAGTTTTCCAATCATGTTTCCTGTTGATTTAAATATAAAGTTTTTGTATTAACTTTATGGAGGAGCCAATCAGAAGCTCTATAATTTTGCACGTAAACCTTGACACACTCTTGAGAAAAACATTCCAATCTAGTTTTGGTGTTATTTTTTGCAGCATTTCTTACATTATATCTTCGTAGTAAATTAGATTATACAGATGATGGTGCGACGGAAATGTATCACATATTTAGCACATTGATTTATTTTTTCCCCATACTTGGCGGTATCATTGCGGATAACTATCTGGGAAAATACAGGTAAGCTGTCTGTATACAGGTACGTACTACTATAAGGAGAAATTACAAATCATCTTATTATCCATCTTTCATACAATGTAATACATATTTTGATGTCATATTTCACCTTTCTTCCAGGACAATATTGTACCTTATGTTCGTTTACTTAGCCGGCAACTTATTGGTGGCTATTACTGCAATACCGTTATTAGCATTACCCGGCCGGTTAGTATAATTTTTTTTTTCTTAAAACTTACTGCCATGTTAAAAATAATATGCAAATCATTTTTAAGATTTATATGTACTCGCCTAGTAATAAGCTATTGCTTATCTACAAAGAATAAATCTAAGAAAACATTAAATGAGTAGGTAAATCAATTGTTTCAACACAACACAATATGCCTATAAGAATCCAGCGAAGTTTCATCGTCGTCGGCGTCACCAAAAAACTATCGACAGATTGGAAAAGTCGTGAGTTGCAACACTAACTATTGTAAAACATTTTCGAACGCGGAAATTTCAAAACTCTCTTTTTTTGTGTTTATGGCACTAAAAAGTTTACTTTGTGCCAATGTCAAGTAAAAGGTAGAGAAACAAAAATTTGAACAGCATTTTTTTTTTCAGGCTTTGCACACTAATCGGTCTGTTTATGATCGCAGTAGGCACTGGCGGAATAAAACCATGCGTGGCCGCTTTTGGCGGGGACCAATTCAAACTGCCTCAGCAAGAGAAATATCTTACAGCATATTTTAGCATTCTATACTTCACTCTGTGTATCGGTTCGCTCATCGCTAAGACCTTTTCTCCTATACTGAGATCGGAAATACAGTGCTTTGGGGATAAGGACTGTTATTCTATGGCGTTTGGTGCGCCTGGGTTTATCGTCATGTTGTCGATTGGTAAGTTTGTATTTAAACCTATTGTATTTCTATCTACTCCGTAACATGCTTTATTTGGCGTGACTTCCAAATTTTCGAATCGCATAGAAAATATTGCAGACGGAACCGTACAAACAATCATAATTAAGCCAAAATGCGTTATTTATTCACTTAAAGATCGCACTTATCGTTTAGTGCAAAAAAAAACACACCTAAATTAGAACTAAACTTATATAAATTAGGTAAACCTTTATATTCAGTTTTTTCGTTAGATTGAGAAATTGACGAGCCGACCGGTGCGTCGATGGCTCATTGGCAGAGCATTGGTACCCCACGCGGCTCGAATTCGATTCCCGGTCAACGCTTATCAATTTTTCAATTTTTATGAGTTTTATTACCTTCTTTTTTCTACCAAGCCTATTTATTTCAGTGATATTCGTAACTGCTAGGCGTCGCTACGTGGTAAAAAAACCCGAAGGAAATATTGTGGTCGACTTCGTTAAGTGTGTTTCGGTAAGGATACTTATCTAACTCAATCATTACAAACCATTCATTCATTCATTTCATTATTTCCGCCATGTGATGCCGGCTTAAAATACCCCCATTTCTTACCGCGAATGTTGTAAAATGCAACTAAGTGACTTGATGGTTTCATGTGTATTACAATTTTAGGCGACAGCCTGACAACTTGTCACTATAGTGATACACAGAATCATCCTCATTACTCGTCAGACGCGGTGATAACGATATTTACTTTTCCACAAGACAGTAGGTAATTTCGATGATGTTTTAATCAAACACTAGTTAGTAATATTAACTTTTTGTTAAAAAGTTAAGCGGCCAATGGGATTCGAGCCCACGTCTTTTGACTTGCCGAGCCAAACGTGTTAACCGCTACACCACATTTGACCCGGCAAGTCAAAAGACGTGGGTTAGAATCCCATCAGTAGTGTAAATTTTATCAACTTGTTTCGTTTGCCTTAGTAACAAAAAGTTAAAATTTATGTTTTATTGTGAACATAACACGTTGCACTGCGCTCGCCATACTGCCTGGCAAAAGGAGTAGGTACGGCAATACTCCATTAGGTATACCAGGCCCAAATTCGCTAGTTTCCTGGGTCATTAAAAATATAACATTTGTACGCTGTGTACGCTTAACATTAGAGTTCGCGCCGCGAAAGAAGTTCTGCGAAAAATGTTTCAATGATTCTTATTCTGTCGTCCTTAAGGGCCATTTATACTTTTTTCAGGACTTTTTTCGTGGCGCGGACTCTATTATCCAAAAATACAACGGACTTCATTCATCGTTTTTCGAAATATTCAAAGTTTAAATTAATAAACAGAAAAGTAATATAAAAGTGTTTTGACGCCATGCAAATACTTACGGCGTGACGTCATACTTCTAGTTCTTCAAACAAAATACCGTTTTAGATCGTTTTAAAAAGTAGCTCATTTGACCTGTCAGGAAACAAGCCTATTTAGCGGCAGACTTTTGTAGATGAACATGATTTAGTAATAGCCAAGTACCTATTCTCTCAGTTTTTATTTTCTCACTATAATATTTGATATTTCTTCACTCTTCGTTCCATTTGTATGATGCCGGCTTAGAATAGCATCACCCAACATCCTTCCCATGGGTGTCGTAAGAGGCGACTAAGGGACTCGAGGGTTTTATGTGTATTGCAGCTTTAGGGGATAGGCTGACAACCTGTCAATATAGTGATACACATGTTTTTTGATTTCCTTGGAAAACAATCCTCAAAAATGTCAGACGTGGCGATAGCGACCGTTTATTAACGCTCTGCCTACCCTGCAAGCGATAAAGGCGTGATATATGTATGTGTATTCGTTCCATTTCAGCTAGGCATAAAGAACGGCCTTCTAAACCGTGACAACCCCGCTAGCGTCCACTGGTTGGACAGCGCGCAGCACCAGTACGACAAGCGGTTCATCAGCGACGTCAAGAGAACGCTCAGGATAGTGATGCTGTTCACAGTGCTGCCTGTGTTCTGGGCCCTGCTCGATCAGATGGTAAGGATTGAATTATTCCACAGTTTTTTTTGTAACTACCTGCAGTATAAAGACAGCTTTACTTGACACTGGCATAAAGAGATTCTATTGCCAAAAAAAGAACGCCGTCATTACAGGCGATAGCTTATTATTGAAGCTAGCTTATAAGTCTATGAGTTAGTCGTTCTAGCGCCGTTCTAGTCAGTAATGTGGAATGAAGCTTCCTACTGTATAAAGACAGCTTTACCTACGCTGGCATTGCGGGCTGAACCACCCGATTGTCCGTAAGTAAGATGGTTCCGTGTTTCGGATAGCACGTTAAGCCGTAGGTCCCGGTTGCTGTCTATGATCACTTAGACGGCAGTCGTTACACAACCATGTCAGAAGCCTGCTACTTGTAGAAGGCGGTTGAAAAATTGTGACACTAGGGTTCATCGGGTCGTTGGAGGGCTCGGTGTTCCACACGAAAAGAGAGAGGGAAGTCGTTTGAGCGAGAAGAGGTCAAAATAAAACACACACACACATATCTACCTTGAATCACTCTATCTATTTAAAAAACCCATATCAAAATACGTTGTGTATTTTCAAAGATTTAAGCAAACATACATACAGACAGACGCGAAAACGAGTTTGCTTTATACTATGTAGTGATACTTGCCGGGAAAAATCCTTATTCTCACGGGAAAATGAGTTGCAGCGGGCGCAGCCGCTGGGGCAGGCCGCTAGTAGATAATAAAAACGTGTAACTTGACCACTACGGTCGTCTAACTATATCTTCGTCCTTATGCAATACTAAGAGTCATCCAAATAGCACTTAGTTACTTAAATTACAACAAGAAACATCTCACTCATCCCCCCTCTGGTTTCCATTTCCAACAACCACTTTGATGAAGAAAGTCTGTAAGAGTGATGTCCAATTAAGAGCACCAACTGGAGCGAAAACGGCCTAATCGGAATTTGGCCCTTCGGGCCGGATAAACGAGCATCAGGTGATTTGCACACGCGCCGGGTTATGTTGCGTTTCGTTACCGCCACCACAGTGCCGTGTGATGTCGGCTTAGAATAGCATCACCCCACATCCTTCCCGCGGGTGTCGTATGACGCGACTAAGGGACTCGACGACGATGACGACCGATGTGGCGCAGTGGTAGTGCGACTGCCTTTGACGCAGAAGGTCCCGGGTTCGATTCTCGGTGGGTCACTCACAAAGTTGATATTTATCTCTTTGTGAATTTGTTCCCAGTCTGGTTAGGACATTGCGGGCTGAACTACCCGATTGTCCGTAAGTAAGATGGTTCCGTGTTTCGGATGGCACGTTAAGCCGTAGGTCCCGGTTGCTGTCTATGATCACTTAGACGGCGGTCGTTACACAACCATGTCAGAAGCCTGCTACATGTAGAAGGCGGTTGAAAAATGCTGACACTAGGTTCATCGGGTCGTTGGACGATTCGGTGTCCCACACGAAAAGAGGATGAAGAAGAAGGGACTCGAGAGTATTGGTGTATTACAATTTTTAGGCGACTGTCTGACAACCTGTCATTAAAGTGATACACATGTTTTCTAAAACAACCTTGGAAAACAATCCTCAAAAATGTCAGACATGGCGACAGCGAACGTATTCTTATGGCCGTTAACGCTCTGCCTACCCCGCAAGGGATAAAGGCGTGATTTGTATGGGATTTCAAAAATTCCTTTTGTACAGCTCAATCCCTGTTCGGTACAGCGGCGGTGTGGAACCGCACCGCACGTTACGGTTTGTACCTTATAAATGACAACATGGCATGGTTGATGCTGCAATGCCAGCTGGGTTTTGAGTGGGATGTCATATATTTGAGTAGGAACATTAAATTGTTATTCTTTACAATGACTAAGTCATTTATTCAGTGACTGTATTGTAATGTAACTCTCTGACATTCCAAAAGCATTCATTGTGAATCTACTTGGAAGTAAACGATTCAATCTTGAATCTTGTATACTGCGGAAAAACATTTTATATTCGATAACCGCATATTTGAGCAGTGCGTATGTGAACCACTTTCTGCGTAAAGGAGCAGATAATAAGCTACATTTGTTGATATCGAGTGTATGTTTGATTGGAAGTTAATGAAATACCGAAATACCTTATGGGAAGTAGGTGATCCGAATCTTAGGCGAATCGCACACTTGACTCACGACGGAGCGCGAAAATATCGCAGCGGTCTGTCAGATCCATACTAGAAATGTCTATGACCATACTAAAACCGCTCAACCGCTGTCATCGCAGCGCTATCGCAGTGTCGTCCGTCGAGTGCGGTTTTAGTATGGGGAGTGACGTTTCGTCATCCAAAGTTGTAATTAAAATAATGGAGTTCAAAATGTATCATTATAATGATGTCTTTTCCCAACAGAAATCTACTGGTAATTATAATATTTATTTGTATTATACATACATATATCACGCCTTTATCCCTTATGAGGTAGGCAGAGCGTTAACAGCCGTAAGAATACGGTCGCTATTGCCACGTCTGACATTTTTTAGGTCTGTTTTCCAAGCTTGTTTCAGAAAACATGTGAATCAGTATAGTGAAAGGTTGTCCGCCTGTCGCCTAAAAAATGTAATACACCATTACTCTCGAGTCCCTTAGTCGCCTCTTACGACACCCACGGGTAAGAAATGAGGTGACGCTATTCTAAGCCAGCATCACACGGCCCAAAAATAAGTGTATCATTACGAGTATAATGACGTCTTTTCCCAACAGTAATCTACTATAATAATTATTATGGTAATTATTATAGTAGATGGTAATTATAATAATTATTTGTATTATAATGAAGTATCTTGTTTCAGGGTTCCCGCTGGACGCTGCAGGCGACCAAAATGAGGGGAGACTTCGGGTTCTTCACCGTGAAACCAGATCAGATGCAGGTGGTCTGCCCCATCTGTATTCTCGTCCTGATCCCTTTGTTTCAGAAGGTACGTTTAATTATTGCTTTGTTTTGTTAATTTTATGCGTGTCAGAAGTTTAGCCGTATAATTTAAAATTGTTTGAAACTTTGACATTAAAGATTTCGGACAAGTTGTCAATTCTCATGACAATCATTTTTGCTTGTTTTCAATTTCAATTTCAATTAATATTAAAAACATCAGTTATTGTCGTCCTTTACAACTTGGCGAAAACAAAATAATTTCAAACAGACGCTATTCTCTTATAAAATAAATGGCCACTTCCGTTTCCGCAACTGCGGAAGTTGCACATCACTTCCGACTTCTGTTTCTTGTTTTGTGTTCGCATTTCATTATTCTCCTTTACAGTTGTTTATTGTTTTTATTGATATCTTAACGACCGATGTGGCGCAGTGGTAGTGCGACTGCCTTTGACGCCGAAGGTCCCGGGTTCGATTCACAGTGGTCACACATAAAGTTGATATTTATCACTTTGTGAATTTGTTCCCAGTCTGGTTAGGACACTGCGGGCTGAACCACCCGATTGACTGCAAGTGAGACGGTGCCGTGTTTCGGATGGCACGTTAAGTCGTAGGTCCCGGTTGCTGTCTGTGATCACTTAGACGGCGGTCGTTACACAACCATGTCAGAAACCTGCTACTTGTAGAAGGCGGTTGAAAAGTTCTAACAATAGGGTTCATCGGGTTGTTGGCCGACTTGGTGTCCCACACGAAAAGAAAGAGATTGATATCTTTGCGGTTGATTTAATAAGCATACTGTGAATGGCAATCGATTTATTAATGTCTGGAGTCTGGCGCCAGGTAGATTGTTTATTTGTGGGAAGCGGGAAAAAATATTGCCGTCTGATGCCGGCTTGGAATAGCATCAGTCCTATATCTGTCCCGCGGGTGTCGTAAGGGGCGACTAAGGGAGTCGAGGGTTTCGTGCGTATTGCAATTTTAGGCCGGATGACAATCTATCACTATAACGATGCATGACTCATCTGAAGTTACCCACAAATATTGTCAGACGTGGCGATAAACGACGGTAAAATTACGGTCGATACGCTCTGCCTACCCCGCCAGGGATAAAGGCGTGATTTATGTATGTGTATAGAAATCGATTGATTTATGTCTGGAGTCAGGCGCCAGGCAGATTGTTTATTTGTGGAAAACTGGAAAAATATTATCACAAATTGAAATACGATCCCACTCTAAGGCGGATCGCACACTTGACGCTCAACGGAGCGCTAAAATATCGCAGTGGTTTGTCAGATTCATAATAGAAACGTCACTCTCCATACTAAAACCGGTCAACCGTCTAGTGCGGTATTATTATCACATTATTATTTAATGATTTGCTCACATATTCAATTTGATACAATTCACAAAGACGCTACTAGTTTGACAGTTCTTATAAATAGAACTTTCATTTGTTTTCCGTACGAGAAAGGCAAAGGTAGTGTGGCCGCCAAGTATGGCGGCCATGCAACTTCATACGCTGGTACCCATGCTCGAGCATTATAATAATTATTATATTATGTTGGCGAAGACCACTAGCTGAATAAAAACTCCTTGGCAGTAGCCAGCGTATGAAGTTGCATGGTGGTCTGCAAGGTGAATGTTTTTTCTTTCACAGTACGTGTATCCTTTTCTGGAGAAGCGCAACATTCTTAAGAACCCTCTCCACAAGTTGACGCTGGGCGGCATCCTGGCTGGAGTTGCATTCGTCGCATCGGCTTCCGTCGAGATCTATTTGAAAGTAAGTGCCAGAAATAGTCAAAGGTAGTTTTAAGACCTGGTTGACCGAGCCTTGCTCGGTTTTCAGGATGATTTTTGGAAAATAAGCCCTAGCTTGATCGAAATAAGCCCTAGCTTGAAAAATTCTGACAGTAGGATTCATTGGGTCGTTTGAAGACTCGGTGTCCCACACGAAAAGAGATTAGTTTTATAAACTCTTTGTATCTATTTCAGACAACCTATCCTCACTTGCCAGAACCAGGCTACTCCCAACTAAGGATCTTCAACGGAAACCCTTGCCCTGTCATGATAACCAATCAAAACCTGACATACACTATACCTCCCTTATTTCATTTCACTGAAAAAAACTTCAAAGTTACTTGCAGAAGAAGCGTAAACTTTAAAATAAGTGGGACCTGTGTACAAGAAGGAAAGAAGACTTTCGTGCTTGAAGAAAATAGAGCTATCTCTTTCTTTCTAAGTGGAAATGACTTGTACAGGTATAAGGATAGAGTAGAGAAAAGTAAAGCTGGATTTCCTGTGGTTACGTAAGTACCAAACCGTCTGGTGTCAGATTTGAATAAAATCATTTGCCACGAATATATGTAAAACGACTAAGAGATTATTCCGGGATAGGGCAAGCTTAGGGCAAGTAACATTCCCTTAGATTTCGTGTGAATGCAACATCTTGACACTTCATTTAACAACCTGCGTGTCATCATGGTCTGCCTGCCCTTATCCCAAATTATTTGGGGTCGGCGCAACATGTCTCCCTCTTCCATTAATCTCTATACATACATACATACATATATCACGCCTTTATCCCTTGCGGGGTAGGCAGAGCGTTAGTGGCCGTAAGAATACGGTCGCTATCGCCACGTCTGACATTTTTGAGGATTGTTTTCCAAGGTTGTTCCAGAAAACATGTGTATCACTATAGTGACAGGTTGTCAGCCTGTCGCCTAAAAATTGTAATACACTAATACTCTCGAGTCCCTTAGTCGCCTCTTACGACACCCACCTGAAGGATGTGGGGTGATGCTATCCTAAGCCGGCATCACACAGCATTCATCTCTATCCGCAGTGAAATCTTCGTTTACACCTGTTTAAGAGTCATATCATATTTTATACAATCCGTCCAAACTTTTTTTGGCGTTTCTCTCCTTCTGCGTCCATCCACATTCATATTCATTACTTTTTTCGTCACATGGTTTTAATCCCTCCTCATAACATGCCCATACCACGATAAACGGCTTAACAACCCGCTTGTATCATAAAGAATATGGAGATGCAATGGATATATTTACAGAAACAGGCATAAAGATTACATTGGAAGTTGGCCGTCCTCCGGAAATCGTGCCCTACGGCGTACCCTGGGGAAGGCTGACTTCCAGCAGTTGACTGCTATAGGCTAATCTGATGAACAAAGCTTATAGACGTTCTATATTCTTGAATTTACCATTCATGTATCTGCCTACCCGGCCAGGAATATAGGCTTGATTTGTGTGTGTATTTATGGGTCAAATCAATGGCTCAACAAAATGAAAACGCTTCAAAAAATTTTTTGTTTTCAGCATCCTTTCATCCCACACTTTAAAAAACCTCACTCTTTTGAACAAAAAACGCAACGAAGTAGAAATCTTAGTGGACAAAAGAGTAATATCTCATAGAGAGGTGTTCGCGTCTACTTATTCTTTGACAAGTGGAGTTGAGGTGCTGAAGGACGATATGGACCTCCAAATGGGTGGAGTTTACACCATATTGGTGGATGAAGTCAATGGTACTTTTGTGAGTATTGGGTCATCATTTATTTAAGGACGACCGATGTGGCGCAGTAAAGTATAGTGAGGGCGAGGGCTGCAGGGTTGAGATAAATAAGACAACTGTCTTTGTTGAGAGGTAAAGTAAGAATGTTTTATTGGTCTTAATAATTAATAAAGAAACCTTAAATGCTAACTAAACACTTCAATTATTGTATTATATTTCATCACATCACATTTGGTGTCGATGCACCCACCTTTCAGCTAAGTCATGATTGACCTAGATGCAAGTTGAGTTGCATACTACACCACCCCTCTTACAGAAAATAAAAATATTTTTAAATTAAACTAAATAAAATATTTTTATGTATATACCAATAAATAAACACAAAATCAAAATGTAGTACAAAACAGAACCTATTATTGCCTTACAACACTATTGGGTAAATGGCTTTGTATTATTTTTATGGGTTATATATTCCTTCCCATTTTTCAAAATTTTGACATTCGGAGACATGTCAGAAATAACTTTATAAGGACCAGTATATATGCTGTCCAATTTATCTCCAGTTTGATTACGTAATAATACAAGGTCATTTTCCCTGTAAATAATAGAGTTACAATTTTTATTATAAATTTCTCGTCTATGCTCTTTGCTTACAATTAAATTCTGTCTAGCATCTGCTTGTGCTCTCTGTAATCTGTATTTCAACTCTTTAGGATAACTATCGTAGTTGTATAATGGATCTATTTCACCTTTTAAATTTCTAGGTAGATTACAAATTTTCCCAAAAACTAATTCAAAAGGAGTATACTTTGTCTCGGTATGTACACTTGTATTAAATGAAAAACACCAATAAGGTAACCATGTACTCCAATTTGTTGAGTTATTACGACACTGAATTCTGAGATAAGCACCTAACGATTTGTGCGTGTTTTCTAAAGCACCTAGCGTCTGATGATGATAAGCAGTTGAGTTTAGTTTTTTAATGTTAAGTAAAGAGCAAATTTCAGACATGACTGATGACATGAACTCTGTTCCCTGATCAGTAAGAATTTCCTGAGGGCTACCGTATCGAAGGACGAAGTTGTTAACGAAACTCTGTGCTACAGTTACCGTATCCTTTCTCTGTAGAGGATAGGCTTCTACGAATTTACTTAAATCGCATTGTAGCGTTAAAATATACTTATTACCTAATTCATCTACTTCTAGGGGGCCCATTATATCTAAACTTATTCTCTGAAAAGACGAATTCGCTGTGCATGTCAAGGACAATGGTTCCTTAACGTGCTTATTCGAGTGTTTCTCGAATTGACATTGTTTACACCGATTAACGTACTTCGCTACGTCTTTATTCATGCCTGGCCAATAATAATACTTTTTGATATTATTTAACATCCTATTGATGCCTGCGTGTCCACTCGTTGGCAGAATATGAAAATCGTTTAATATCAACGTTTTATCATCGCTATTCACAACTCTTTGAATAGTCTTCGTAATTAAAAATCGCGGGAACAAAATATTAAGTCTCTTTGCTTCTCTTATTAATATTTTCATGCATGAATCTATCTCTTTATTTTTACTATTAATATTTCTTCGATATTAAGTCTTTTGCATAAGGCTTCCAAGTCCCTCGCTAACACCTCTGGGGTCGATAACGATCGGGTACTCAGATAAATCGAAGCTTGTGACGTCACATATACACAACAACCCGCATTGGATACTATATTACTTCTTTCACATGTGTAACTATCAATATTATCCACAAAAATGAGCTCTGTTATATCCTTAGGAACTTTAAGAACTTCAACAGCTACAGGTTGATCAGACCCGTGTGCCGTACTATTCTCTGACGTTTGACGCTGGTCAGTTTCTAGTTTTTTCCTTTGTGACCGGGTCAGAACGGAAACTACTTGGGTTTGCATTTCTTTCAAGGTGTCACTTGTAATGGGAATGCGACTTAATGCATCTGCAGCTACATTGTCTCGCCCCGCTACATATTCTATCTCAAAATCGTATTCTTCTAGGTAAAGTCTAAACTTAGTTAACCTACTTGATGGATCTTTGAGGCTAAACAAATAAATTAAAGGTTTATGGTCAGTTATGATTTTGAACTTTCTCCCATATAAATACGGTCGAAAATGTCTCACACTCCAAACAATGGCTAACAGTTCTAATTCAATAATGGGATACCGCGTTTCGGCTGGCTTTAAATTACGACTAGCGTATGCTACAACTTGACCATTTCCATTAGACAAAACGGAACCTATCCCAGTTTTCGAAGCATCTGTCTGAAGGCGAAAAATATTTTGATCTGAAAATTCAGGATAAACCAATACAGGTGAATGTACTAAAGCATATCTCAAGGTCTCAAAAGCTATCTGGCATTCGGATGTCCACTGAAACTTGGCATCCTTTTTGCATAACTTATGTAATGGATAAACAATACTGGCAAAATTTGGAACAAATCGTCTGTAATAATTTGCAAACGCAACGAAACGTTTGACTTCGTCATTGTTCGTTGGTATAGGATAATTTTGCACTGCTTGTATTTTATCATTGTCAGGCAAAATACCTTGCGATGTGATTCTGTGACCTAAATATATAATTTCTGTTCGCAAGAAATCACACTTCAATGGATTTAATTTTAAATTGATCTTTCGAAACCTTTCTAGAACATTAATTAAGTTTTTGTTATGATTTTCTATGTTTTTCCCAATAACAATACAATCGTCTAGATAAACAAATGCCTGCTTGTAATTAATACCTGACATAGCAATGGTCATTAAACGTGAAAAAACACTAGGAGACGTCTTCAGACCCATAGGGCATCGTTTCATCTGATACATCTTATTATTTGCTGTAAAAGCCGTGGGTTTTCGTGAACTTTCATCTAAAGAAATCTGATACATTTTGTCTACGCTGAAAGCTGTATATTTTCGCGACTGTTCGTCAAGCGACAACTGGTAATAGCTCTGTGAAAGGTCTAATTTGGAAAAGTATATACTTCCTGAAAGTGAATCTAGTATATCTGTTATGTTAGGTAACGGAAACTTGTCATCTTTTATACAATTATTCAAATTTCGATAATCTATCACTAATCGCCACTTTTTCTCATTCGACCTATCGACTTTTTTGGGTACTAATAAAACTGGACTGGACCACTCGGATGTGGCCTCTTCAATGATATCATTTTTTAACATTTCGTCAATCTGTCTCTGAACTTCCTGTCTCTGAGAAAACGGTATTCTATAAGGCTTGGTATATACAGGAGTGACGTTGTCTTTTATAGTTATTTTATGTGACATTAAATTAGTCGTACTTAGCTTGTCGCCGGGCAGATGAAAAACATCTGCATATTTGGCACAAATGGACTCGATACTAAGTTTTTGTTCGCTATTCAATTCTGATAAATTTAATAACTCAAACAATTTTTTAACGCGATCTACCGAAATGCCTTCTTCATGAAAATTACAGACTTCATATTCGTCTAATTTATGAATTTCAAAGTCAGCAAAATCTATGGATACTTCTTTGTCTGTCGTATTAAGTATCCTTATCGGGACTGAACCATTCTTTGGTTTTGTTATCAACCCTGCTACAAAAACTCCCTCTGCTATTTCCCTTGACAGAATAACACAATCACTGTCCAACTTAGTCGGAATGTGCTTAATTGTCTCACAGCGTGGAGATATAAAGTGACTGTAACTGACTTTACTTTTTATCGGAACATTTACGGTTTTATCATTTGACGTTAACCGTAGAACATCATCTTTGTAATCAATTATTGCTCCGAACCGAATAAAGAAATTTTCTCCTATTATTCCATCTACTTCGCACATTAATTCCTTAAACACGTAAAACTTTTGTCTAAAGTATAAGCCATTAATCTCTAAATCTAAATATAAATAACCTACTGATTCTAACCTACCGCTTATACCTCTTATAATTATCTTATCGTTGCGCAACTGTCCTAATAAATTATTTCTACTAACCCAATCATACTTTAAGATGCATATGCTTGCACCACTATCTGCTAGTACATCAATAACCGAATTACTGATATTAAACCTAACCGTACTCGTATTGTTAAAACTATAAACATAATTCTCAAAGGGAACGAAAAAAAACGTTCTTGTTACTCATTTCACCTGCTTGTGACTCATTATTGTCACTATTGTCTTGATCTTGCAAGACGTGGTGAATTCGCGGAAAACGTACGGGACGTTCGGCGGCGGTACGGCGTGAGGTCGACGGTCGGCCTCCACGATTGCTACGTCCGCGCGATCCGCGATGTCCGCTGACCGAAGGGCCAGAAAAACGACACTGGGTCATGTTGTTTGGCGCATTGAACTTTGCGCTCGAGAAATGTGAATGGCGGTTATAATTATTGTTATAATTACCTCGGGCGTTTCCTCGAAATACATTGCGCGCCGGGGTATTATAGTGCCTTACCCGCATGACCTGATCATTATTGACACTTAGAGTCTGCTCGTCTATGGCAGCTCTAATAGCCTCTGGTAAAGATTCAAACTGTCGTGAAGCTATAATCGTACTTAAACGCGTGTTAGATAAACCGTCTGCAAAGCGTTTAATTGCAACTTTTTCATTTAAGGGACGCAGAATTGCATACTTAGTGTCATCCCCGTCCGACTGAGATATAGTGAGATTCACAAACAATTCTTCTAACTCTGCACCGAATGACTCTACCGATCTGTGACCTTGTCTGGCAGTTTGCAGTTTCGATTGAATCGAGACAGCTGATTTCTTTTGAATCAGGTGTTTCTTCATGTCAGCTAAAAGCAAATCTACTGTGGTATAAGTGGTCTTTAAACGAAGTTTCGCACTTGCAGATAACCTCATTTTCAGAACAAAATCGATCAGTTGTGTATGGGTCGTTTCGGATATCATGGTTTTATATAGATCAATCGAATCTATAAGAGCCTTTGCTGTACCTTCCTGACCTGTCATCGGAGGTAGTACCGTGATAGCGGTTTTTAAATCAAAATCAGGTTTAGTTGCCATTTCGGATTCGTTTTCTTTTGTCTTGTAAGAAAGTAACACACTGTAAATTACCTTGATTTCTTTAACTACTTCATTAATCGAATCTATATCTCTAGGGGCTATCTCAGATTTTTCTATCAAGGATTTTACACGAGACAAAATATTTCCTAATTGAGAGTAAAGGGATTCCGCTTCCCGAAATTTAGACTGTGCTAAATCTGTATCTCTCCTACTTCCTAACTTACGCAAATATTCTTTTAAATAAAATATTTTATCTTTTAACGATTGAAGCTCAACTAACACACATGACATACCTAAATTAAGAAATTAACACCCTATATAAAACAATTAAATCATAATTAGTATAAATAAATGGAACAATAAATTCTCTTGGCGTCAGCAGATTATCGACCCGTCGCGGTAAACATTATTGAAGTCAGCTGATCCCTAAGTTATTATGTAAAACGCACTTACTGGTTTTTGTACTTAGGCAGTATAGTACATTGTTGTCGTCACAGGGTGGCCTTTCTTCTGAAGACGGAAAAGCTTGATTCGGACGCTGCGATGTCCTCGACGCTGCGTAGGGATGAAATCTTGACTTTTCTGCGCGCCGTGGTACGTTGTGGGCCGGGCTATACCCTGGACACCGTGGGCCGGGAAAACCCTGGACACCGCTCGTTCTGTGATGGGCCGGGCTATACCCTGGACTCCGTGGGCCGGGATTTACCCTGGACACCGCTCCTTCTCTGCGACAATGTTGACGACGATGATGATTGTGCGTCTAAACGGCGAAAGTGTTAGCCGTAGACTTGACGAGAAGTGCTGAGTTTAATTCTCGTCGTAGAGCTTGCACAGTGTTGCTACGACACTTCTTGTAGATGTAGTGAGATATTGCGACGATTAATATCACGATGATGACGATGAGTAAGATGTCTGTTGTAGTTACGCCTGTTGCATTTTTCTGAGTGGCTTGGGCATCTCCGCTGGCAGTTTGGGCGATGATAGTTTCTTCTTTTGAAATATTTTTTCCCATGTCGAAATTGGTAACTTCTGATAGTGCAACGGAACGACGAATTTGGATTACTGGAACCGGGCGAATCTTCCAAATTGTTTCCAACGAAAATAGTGTACAGGAACCGGACGAATCTTCAATTTTGAGTCAACGACGAAATTGGTTAGCTGGAACTGGATGAATCTTCTAATTTTTCATTTTTTGTTTCTTCCCAATCTTCAATCTCCCACGTAGAGGTTCGTTGTTGCAGGTCGCCATAAAGTATAGTGAGGGCGAGGGCTGCAGGGTTGAGATAAATAAGACAACTGTCTTTGTTGAGAGGTAAAGTAAGAATGTTTTATTGGTCTTAATAATTAATAAAGAAACCTTAAATGCTAACTAAACACTTCAATTATTGTATTATATTTCATCACATTTGGTGTCGATGCACCCACCTTTCAGCTAAGTCATGATTGACCTAGATGCAAGTTGAGTTGCATACTACAGCAGTGGTAGTGTGACTGCCTCAGACGCAGAAGGTTCCGGGTTTGATTCTCGGTGGGTCATTCACAAAATTGATATTTATCACTTTGTGAATTTGTTCCCAGTCTGGTTAGGACATTGCGGGCTGAACCACCCGATTGTCCGTAAGAAAGATGGTTCCGTGTTTCGGATGGCAGTAAGCCGTAGGTCCCGGTTGCTGTCTATGATTGCTTAGATGGCGGTCGTTACACAACCATGTCACAAGCCTGCTACTTGTAGAAGGCGATAGAAAAATTCTGACCCTAGGGTTTATTAGGTTGTTGCACGACTCGTTGTCCCACACGAAAAAGAAAGATTTATTTAACGGCATTGCTCTTGTCGGTGGAGTATCCGCCAGCTTTCTTTGTCCTTCGCCTTCTCCTTGACTTCTCTGTACGACGTGACCATTATTATAAAAACAATCGTTGAAGGCAAGATTGAAGGAAGTAGAGGAAGAGGAAGACCAAGAAAGAGTTATTTGGATCAGATAAAGGAGTATTGGGTACACGAAGAAAATTTATAGCAAAAAGCAAAATTTTGTTTGTGTGCCGCGTAATGCCAGCTTAGAATAGCAACACACCATTTCTTTCCCTCGGGTGTCGAATCGAGGGTTTAAATTTTAGGCAAAAGGCTGAAAACTTGTCACTTTAGTAATACACGATATAGCTGAGACGGGCCCCAAATATTTGAAGTTAACGGAACTACCTACCCTTCAAAGGATAAAGGCATGTATGTATGTAACTAAGGTCCATGTTTATAAACCGCTCTCAACTCTGAGATCGATCTAAAGTGCGACTTTGAGATACTGTTAGTATTGACTGACATTTGTCAAAACCGCTCAAGATCGATCTTGAGTGCTACTTTGGCTTTGACTTTGAAATGTATTGACTGACATTGGCATAGTTGTTCTTGAGATCGATCTCAGAGATGAGTGCGATTTATAAATACGGACCCTACTAGTGTCGGAGGCTAAAATCCACTTTTTGTCGTTGAGTCAGTAAAGTAACGCTTGTATTTATAAACCGCATTCAACTCTGAGATCGATCTTGAGTGCGAATTTGAGATGCTGTTAGTATCGACTGACATTGGCATAATCGCACATTACATACTGACATTTCTCAAAACCGCTCTTGAGATGGATCTCAGAGTTGAGTGCGATTTATAAATACGGACCTTAGTGTTTATATAATTAATATAGAGGATATGGATATTTCAGCAAGAATTCGTAGTAGCTACATACAAACGAAATAAAAGTATTTAATTAAAATGTATTCGATTGTTGATGAAGAAATTTAATTTGGAACTCATGGCACGTGTTTCGTTTTTCGTCTATCTTGATTAAAAATCTTTGTGTTGTAAAATTTGTAGGATATTGGATTTGTATCGCACCAATGATCATTGGATCGTATTTTTTATATCATCTGGAATAATGGAGGAAAGATAGATAGATAGATAGATAAACTCTTTATTGCTTACAACAAACACAACATTAAAACACAAAACGGTACAATATACTATAACTAAAAGTAAGCAAAGGCGGCCTTATCGCTTGTAGCGATCTCTTCCAGGCAACCTCTACCTTTAAAGAGACAGCTTAACAATTTGCAAGATCCCAATTTTGTTTTTATTTTATGCAGCAGTCAAAGGCGGATCGCACACTTGACGCACAACGGAGGGCAAATATCGCAGCGGTCTGTCAGATCCATACTAGAAACGTCACTCCCCATACCGGGTGTAAGGGACAGCCCTACAAATACTGATGATAATGTGCATGCAGGCCATGAAAATGATCAGCTATTACCTACCTATCAGTATAAGTTGTTCAGTTTTCGGAGCGGCATTCAGTCCCTTACACCCGGTAGTGACAATTAGTACCCTGTATACATAATTTTTCTGCAGGCACCATCCACCTTCAAGGTGATACGTAGGCCTTTTTCACACTTCAGCGCAAAAATATCGCTGCGCTAACGTATGCGCCTGTCAGATCCATACTAGAAACGTCAATCCTTTAACTAAAACCGCACTCAACGGACGACACTGCGATAGCGCTGCAATGACAGCGGTTGAGTGGTTTTAGTGACTGACATTTCTAGTATGGATCTGACAGACCGCTGCGATATTTTTGCGCTCCGTCGTGCGTCAAGTGTGCGATCTGCGTAAGTTCTTAATTCTTAACTATAGGCAAAGGCAAGTGACTTTCGACTTCCGGGCGCCATCTGGATAAAGTCGAGTTTTCAATTTTGAGTTAACGATTTACAGATGTCGTTTTGAAGTCAACTTCTTAACTTTATTTGTCGCTTGATATTAATTTTGAAAGTCTATTTTTACTATTGAGTAAAGTAAGCGAGAAATATTCTAAGCCGGTATCACACGGCATTGCTATTCAAAGCCGGCATCACACGGCATATATCACTGATAGAATGAATAGCATTACCCCACATCCTTCCCGCGGGTGTCGTAAGAGGACTAAGGGACTCGAGAGTATTAGTGTATTACAATTTTTAGGCGACAGGCTGACAACCTGCCACTATAGTGATACACATGTTTTCTGAAACAGCCTTGGAAAACAATCCTCAAAAATATCAGACATGGCGATAGCGACCGTATTCTTGCGGCCGTTAACGCTCTGCCTACCCCGCAAGGGATAAAGGCGTGAAATATGTATGTATGTATTTTTACTATTGTTTCAGAGTTCCAATGTAATAGTGATCACGGAGCCGAATTCTATAACTATGGCGTGGTTATTTCCACAATTTTTGATCATGTCTATAGCGGAGGTAAGGAAAGATTAAGTATATTTATCCTTCTTCTTTTATTATGTATAGTTTACATACATTTCTTTCTCTTCGTGAGCACTATTTTTGAATTTTTGCTTGTGGAAGTATCCTACTTATTATACTAGTATCACACGATTTACCCATATCTAGCTTTTTATATCCATCTATATCTGTCTATCTCTCTATCTATCTATATGCATATACAAATACATATATTATGTATGATATAATAAGACTGTAGAAAGCCAGTGTCCAGTAGCCATGTATAGTTTTCGAAAGAACATACCGAATACCGATAGCGTGTTTTAGAAAACTAACAGCGACATGTATTGTTATATAAGAACAACCGTTTTGTGTTCTTTTTTTCAAGCTAATCTCCGAAACTAATCGACAATTTTAAATGAAAAAACTTTTGTGATGTATAGCTACTAGCCTGGTCATATTTAGGATGCTTATTATCATAGGGAAATCGCTCATTCCTACGGGAAAATACGATCAAAGTAGCGGCATACAACAAAGAACTATATGTCGTTCTGTCTTTGGGTTTGTCCACGCTAATCTTCGAAACTACTGGATGGACTTGAATTAACATTTTTATGGTGTATAGCAAATAAGTTGCGGGAAAATTGCTTTTTCCTGCGGGAAATTTATTTGCAAATTTTGATCAAGCCTTATGTATTATGTAAGAGATAAGGAAATGGGTTGATTTTTGTTGGCTACAGGCTGGTGTAACATCTTAGATATAAAAAATCACGCTTCCACGTAAGAGTGGAAGAGTGGAGACAAAGCAGAGGGCCGGTACCGCACGCGGCCCGGGTTCGATTCCCGGTCGACGCTTGTAAATTTTTCATATTATTTCCCTTTTTTTTTTTTTTGTTTTTTTTTTGGTTCCCAGGTACTATTCGCTGTAACGGGTAATGAATTCGCATTCAAGGAGTCCCCAGAGAGCATGAAAGCCGTCATCACCGCTGTATGGCTGCTGACTGAAGCTGTTGGGAACATCATCATCATAGTGGTGACTAGGGTCTTCGCCAATTATCCACAGGTAAGAATCAGGTGCCGTGTGATGCCGGCTTAGAATAGCATCACCCCTCCTTCCCGCGGGTGTCGTAAGAAGCGACTAATGTGCCAATCCTTCCACATATTTTTATGGAAAGGCTCGCTTCGCTCGTTTATGAATTATACATATTTTTGCAATGCAGTGTAGCACCTGATTCTTACATACATAAACACATCCTCAAATCACGCCTTTATCCCATGCGGGGTAGGCAGAGCGTTAACGATCGCAATAAATCGTTATCGCCACGTCTGACAAGTATTGAGGGCCCCTTCAGATGATTCGAGTAGCACTGTAGTGACAGGTCGTCAGCATGTCGCCTAAAAATTGTAACACACCATTACTCTCGAATCCCTTAGTCGCCTCTTACGATACCCGCGGGAACGATGTGGGGTGATGCTATTCTAAGCCGGCATCACACGGCACACATATTAAAGCCTATTGTGTGTTAATCTGTAACCTTTTTCTTCCGTAGGAAACACAATCCTTTATCTACGTGGGCATGATATTCGTGTCAATAATGGTGTTCCACTATATGTCACGCAATTACGTGACGAGTGTGGAAGACGTGACGCAGGTGAAGCGGCGGGGCAGCGAGTTCCTCTACTTGCATGTCAAACAGACTGAGGACTGCTTAGATCATTAGTTATTTATGTCATAGTCATAGTCATAAGTCATAGGTGGCGCTGATGCTACTAGTGAGTAGCCAAGTAATGAAAAAAATTTAGGGTGTAAAAAATTAGCTGCAAATACTTTAAGCGGTGAACCAGCCCATGAAACTGAACAACTTTTCCCAAGGAACATAGGTCGAAATATGAAAAAATAATTGACCTCCCATACAAACTGACTTGGTCGGTTTGTATGGAAGGTAAATTTTTTTTCTATATATAATTCAACCTATGTTCCTTGGGGAAAATTGTTCAGCTTCATGAGCTGGTTTGCCCCTTAAAATATTTGCAGCAAATTTTTTTATACCCTGTATATGAACAAAACAAGTGAATCACAATTTCGCCGCCTGGGTTAGAGCCGACCGTGGCGTAACGGTTAACACATCTGACCCGGCTAGTCAGAAGATGTGGGTTCGAGTCCCATCGGTGGCGTGAATTTTTTCCACTTGTTTCGTTTGTATTAGCTTTTTAACAAAAAGCTTATAAGTTATTTATCTTAATGGGTTTGTATGCCTTGATATATTAGGTGTAAATATATTAGCTGTAAATATTTTAAGACCTGAATCAGCCCATGAAACTGACCTATTTTCAGAGCATGAGATATGTAAAATAAGTATAAGCGGTGCAACACCTGCGCTGCCTCAACATAGCAACTACCATTATGGTGACTGGTGATTACTAGTCGTAATGGGCGCAACATCACGAGCGACGCGAGTCATCTCATGTGAAAATAACTGCGCTAAACATTTTTCGTTTTATTAGTGGTATATGCAAGTGTCGTATAATAGCAGGCATTGAATGTGATAATAGTTTGACACGAGCATTATTTATATGACAGTTGCATAAACTAAAGCACAACTTTATACAACTGGATTTAAATCTATTATTCGAACATTAAGTGTAGATAAATTATGATTAATCAAGTCACTAAGTGGTGCAACATTGATAATTATTATTCAACCCAGCAGTTAAAATTTTAATGAACTTGGTTTTAAAACGCAATTACTGAGAGTAGTAGCTGAGATAAGTTTTACGACTGTTTTCTAGTAAATTAACTAACTTTGTTACGTTGTATTTGAAAATATTGATTGATATAGGATGTAATAAAATTTGCTGCAAATATTTTAAGAGGTGAACCAGCCCATGAAACTGAACAACTTTCCCCAAGGAACATAGGTCGAAATATGAAACAAAATTTTGGTCCTCCCATACAAAATTACCAACCGAACAAGTAAATTTTTATGGGAGGTACAAAATAAATTTCTCATAGTTCGACACATGTTTCTTGGAGAAAGTGGTTCAGTTTCATGGCCTGTATCACCTCTTAAAATATTTGCAGCTAATATTTTTAGACTTTATATTCACTTTTGGGACCTCAGTACGTTTGAAAAGTCAAATCCGTATTGTAGTTATTTCTAGCTTTCTCTAGTATACATATATACATATGTCACGCCTTTATCCCTTGCGGAGTAGGCAGAGCGTTAACATTTTTCTAGTATATGTTAGATATTTGTTTTATTTAAAAGAATTATGAGAAGAAAAGAAACGCAGGTTGAATTTCACTAGTTGTTTGATTTGAGACGTATGATAAAGGTAATTGTTAGTATTTACTTGATATTTACCTAATTGTGTTACTAATAACATATACTGATTAATAATTTAAGAGAACTGTACCTACATAAGAATAAAATAAAATAAGAAAGTTATGTTAAGTTAGTGTCTAGTTTCAAGTGTACTTTATTATTTTTTATTGTTCTGTTATTTAAATAACAAAAGCATTAAAAATATAACCTTTAACAATAAAAAAAATAGTTTAAACTTGACACAGCGTTAGTATAGTAATACCACAGGTAATATAATACTACTAGAGTAGTACAGATACCTAGCGTCATAGAGGGTGTCCGATTGCCCTAAGGCTGGTTTCAGAGCGACGCGTCTCGGCAGCGCTGCCCAGCCGCGCGCGCCTCGCATTACACTAGATTGTATGTAGCGTTTCATAGTGACGCGTCTTGGGCCGCGTCTCGGCCGCGCCGCGGTCGGATCTCCTTCGATTGCCAGTAGCGTCGACTTGCAATCTTTTAAGACGTCGTTGTTGCACTCTTTTCCATATAACGTATATAGCTAATATAGTGATTACGTTTGCTGGCATAATGATTCTCTGCACTCGACCGTACACCACAACGAAGCGCGCGCGTCTGAATGTCGTTTCACAGCGAACGCGCTGCCCAGGCGCGCGCCCGAGCAGCGCGCGCCTGGGCAGCGCTGCTGGGACGCGCCGCTCTGAAACCAGCCTAAGGGTCAGTTCACACCGAGACGCGACGCGACGAGACGCTGCGCGCACATTTTTCATAGAGCGACGCAGAATATACTTTATTCACTACACGAAAAGATACACATTACATTGTGAGATTACGTTGCGCCGCGCAGCGCTGCGCCTTGAGGTGCCTCGCGGCGTAGCGCGTCGTAGCGCGACGTATCGTGACGCAGCGGCGCATCGCCGGTACAGCGAGGCGTCGTCCTGCTACGATTTTAAGATGCGCCTCGCGGCGTTGCGATGCGACTCGCGACGAAGCGCGACGTAGCGCGAAATCATTGGCCTCTTTGAGTATCGTCGCGTCGCGTCGCGTCTTGGTGTGAACTGACCCTAAGACGGCTATTGGCGGGCTATTTGATATGTCGATACAGCGCGTGCGTTACAAGCGACATCTAGGTTTTTTATTTGATACTTCGTATTGACGTCATTTGTATTGAAAAATATTGCAAAAATGTAAATAATTCGCGTGTTTTCCATCTCAAAACATCTTAAATAATGTACCTAATTATAAATTTCCAGCACTTTGTTTTTGTAAATTATCGTATATTTCGGACTCTTTAAGTTACATTCGGTACCCGTATCGCCATCTATTGTCTTTTTTCTGGACTAATTTCCTTTAGTTAGGAATGAGACCCCATGGTATACAAACATGGCCGAACTGGTGCCATCGAGGGCATGGGTATGGGTTGGGCGTGCATTTATTTTAGAACAACTTGGGAACGATTGTTGTGCGACGTTGTTTAAAATGTTTCCAAGGAAATGAATACGTTTTCTTAAACATCTAAATAGTTTTTCTATCAAAGTATTGTTTTCACATTAGGCGGATCGCACATTTGACGGACGACAGAGCGCAAAAACATCGCAGCGGTCTGTCAGATCCATACTAGAAATGTCAACTCCCATACTAAATCTGCTCAACCGTTGTCATCGCAGCGCTATCGCAGTGTCGTCCGTCGTTTTAGTATAAAGAGTGACGTAAAAGCGAATAAAAAAAAAAAAAAAAAAGAATGGATCTGACAGACCGCTGCGATATTTTTGCGCTCCGTCGTGCGTCAAGTGTGCGATCCGCCTTAAACTAAAGTGTTTTCTTGTCAGGGAACTAAGAATGCTCATAAATTCTTCGCGTAAAGCTTGGAAATTTTACACTAGACGGAAAAAGAGTGCTTCGAGAATTTGCATTGAATTAAACTAAACAGGTGTAGGAAGATAGAATGCAATCAATAATAGTGATTGCAGAAAAATGGAAGGTATTAAGGTTTTCATCAGCTCCAAATCTCTCAATTTATCGTAACCACGATAAACATAATGGACAGGTCTAAAAAAGAAAAGTTTGTTCTTTATCTCTCCTGTATCTACATTTATCTATACTTATTTACTTACCATACCTGTATTTTAGTCAAAAAAATCACCAAATAGACACACAATAGTTAATTACATACAAAAAACCGGAGTCAAAGACTAGATAACTCCCGAATTTCATCATTTTACAGACAGACGTACACATCATCAATTATCCTCCGCGTAGATGACAACCTGTCACGCGCATGATACGCTTTGACTTGCTTTCACAATAAAAAGTATCGTTCGATTATGTTTCTTATCTTTCTGTCTGTTTGTAGTTTCCCTACATAGTATAAAGCAAAGTCGCTTTTCCCGTCTGTATGTTTGCTAAATCTTTCAAACTGCTACTACAGATACTGGTGCAAGTTTTTTTTATTAGATAGAGTGATTCAAGAGAAAGGTTTTGATGTATAGTACTTGCCGGGAAAACATCTTATTCCCGCGGGAAAATGAGTTGCAACGGCCTCAGTCACTGGGCGGGCCGTTTGTAAGTAATACATACATACATACATACATACACAAATCACGCCTTTATCCCTTCCGGGGTAGGCAGAGCGTTAACAATCGTAAGTAATAAGTACGGGGGGTAAATGGACAGGGTCCGAATACTGATAGGGGGCAAGCAGACCATGAAATTTGAACAACTTTCCCCTAGGAACATAATGTCAGGAAAAGTCAAAAAAATTTTGGTTTTCCGTAGTAAGTGCAGTCAGCTAATCGCAATTTTGTATGGGAGGTCGAAAATTTTTTGTCGTTTCCTGATATGTTCCTAGCGGAAAGTTGTTAAGTTTCATTAGCTGGACACCCCTTATAAACTACTAGCTGGTACCCGCGACTTCGTTTCGCTGACTTAGTATTTTAGATGATAAAATAACCTTGTTTCCTTCACTAACGTCCTAAATTATACATGCTAATCTGGGCCCCTATTAGTGCTCCTTGTGGACTGCGTCAGGAACACCAAACCTTCGAAGTCTATATGCCAGCAGAAACTACCCATCAAGCAGAACAACTTTTGTTTTCGTGCCATATCTTTATCTCGTATAGTTTAGGTGGGCTCCTGGTTGTGCACCTGGTGGTCTACATCAGGTACTGCAAACTTTCAAAGTCTATATGCCACCAGAAGCTACCCATCAAGTTAAACATTTTTTGCTTGGTGCCATGTCTGTATCTCCTATAGTTTAGGCGGGCTCCTGGTGGTGTACCTGGTGGTCTACTGAAGGTACTTCAGACCTTCGAGTGGTGAAAAAAAGTAGCCTATGTCCGTTCTCGGTATCTTACTAATCTCTGTGTGAAATTTCATGATGATCGGTTTAGGGGTTTGGCCGTGAAAGCGTAGCAGACAGACAGAGTTACTTTCGAATTTATAATATTAGTATGGATGAAGACTTTTTTACATCCTGTTTTACGGTGTAACCGACCGATTCATCCGACGTGTACAATGGGTACCTACTTCGGTTCGTTAGGCGACTTGATGTTCCACTAGCAAAGAAGAAAAGTAGTTGTCCTGTGAGAACACGAAGAATACATGGAAAGAAAGTAAGTAATCTAAGTTTAACCATTACTAGCGACAACTGCAGAAGTGGGACACTTCACCCGGATAGATAACATTGAGGAAGAAAAACTGTGTACTGCGATAATTGTTCTTGGCAAAAACTAGGATTTTCTGTTGTCTCTTTCATGGTAATCGTGTTGGCGGATCGCACACTTGACGCACGACGGAGCGCAAAATTATCGCAGTTGAGCGGTTTTAGTATGGGGATTGAGATTTCTAGTATGGATCAGACAGACCGCTGCGATATTTTTGCGCTCGGCTGTGCGTTAAGTGTTCGATACGCCAAAGAACCACTTGCACTTGCAGAATCGGATTAGTCCGATCTTGGATTGCACCCTGGGGGTAGCAGATTCGACAAAATACACCTGGATAATACGATCTGCCACCCCCGGGTGTCCATTCTGAGGTATCAGATTGGAATGAACCGAAAAATCCTTTGTAATTATTTAACTTTACAAAAATTTTCCTTGTTGTTCCTCGTTCAACGTACATGATGATTTTTTCGTTTTTTTTTTGTGTGGTCGCCAAGTCGTCCAACGACCCGATGAACCCTAGGGGTCAGAATTTTTCAACCGCCTTCTACAAATAGCAGGCTTCTGACATGGTTGTGTAACGACCGCCGTCTAAGTGATAGACAACAACCGGGACCTACGGCTTAACGTGCCATGATGATGATGATGATGATCTCTCCGGCCGATTTCGGCCATGACGACCACTTCGACTCCTAATCAGATCGGCGCTGATGCGCCCAGAGATGGCTATTGTAGCCAATTATGGTAGTGAACTCCCGTGTACAGTGTGGACACCTGAGTTCGTGTATTACATAATTATAGTTTACGGCGACGGGTGGACAGGCCTTTAACTTATCGCGCTTAGCGTCGAGGTCTGCTTTACGCTGTTCCTCAAACTCGCGGACTTGCCTCTTAACCATCCCGCGCCATTCGTGGCGCTGTGCTGCCAGACCCTCCCATTGAGTGGGCTCAATGTTGCATATTTTCATGTGTCATAAGTCATAATAATGATATAATTGATCTATCAACCTGTCACAATCACTTAGAAAATTTTCACCGGGGAGTGGTAATTCCCATCTTCGTTATTCCCACGGGTAATTCTGAACGAGCAATGCCGTCTTGGGGACCATAAATTATAATGGATGATCTTAAATTAGGCAGACCAGAGGGAAAGATATTTCAAGGAAACAAATTGTTTTGTTGCCTAATATACAGTCTGATAAACTTGCTGATAAACAATTACTTTTTCGAAATATGTAGTAAGCATATCTCAATGTAAAAGGTACCTTATATTCGTGTTAATTGATTATACAAAAATTGTCTGGTGCAAAAACTGTGAAGATAAAACTGTACAGCTTCCCCAAAAACATAGAAAAATATGAAATATTTTTCATAATTTTTGGACTTCCCTGAAAAATTTATCCTGTCGATTGCGACTTGTAAATTTCGAATGACATGTCTAAATTATTTTTGTTTATTTGCAACCTACGTTCCTTTGAGAAAGTTGTTCAATTTCTTGGAATAGTTTACCTCTTAAAATGTATGCTGATTTTTTTTACTGTAGAAAATGGATATAAATAGATAACGTTGTAGTAAGGATTTAACTAGTATAAAGGTCCCTATCAGAAAACCCTAAAATAAGGAAAACATGATGATTTTGCAACACAGGCATAGGAATGCTATCATAACGTAGTAACTACGGTACCTGTGGTTTTACGTGACATTTTGTGCCAAAAGTCACGTAGTGTGTCACGTAGATATCACCTACGTAACTGGGGCGGATCGCACACTTGACGCACGACTTCTTCTTCTTATATTTAAGAGCTCATTGCTCTTGTCGGTGGAGCATCCGCCAGATGTTTCAATGACGCACGACGGAGCGCAAAAATATCGCAGCGGTCTGTCAGATGCATACTAGAAACGTCACTCCCCATACTAAAACCAAACTCGTCGGACGACACTGCGATAGCGCTGCGATGACAGCGGTTGAGCGGTTTTAGTATGGGGATTGACATTTCTAGTATGGATCTGACAGGCCGCTGCGATATTGTTGCGCTCTGTCGTGCGTCAAGTGTGCGATCGCCTAATGTGAAAACAATACTTTGATAGAAAAACTATTTAGGTGTTTAAAAAACGTATTCATTTTCTTGGAAAGATTTTAAACAATGTAGCGCTTCGGCCATGTTTGTATTACTATAGTAACTCTGTGTTTCTGTGACATTTTTAGTATGGATCTGACAGACCGCTGCGATATTGTTGCGCTCCGTCGTCGTGCGGCAAGTGTGCGATCCGCCTACGATGATTGAAAAAAGTGCGCAAAAATCGTGTACGTGACATAGAATGTAGAGCGCATATCTTTTCATTTTATGTAAGGGTTTGTGCGTGCGAGTTTCGTTTATGTTCATATCCCATCACATATCACGCTTTTATCCCTTGCGGGGTAGGCAGGGCGTTGAAGAACGTAAAATACGGTCGCTATAGCCATGTTTGATAAACATACATACGTACATAAATCACGCCTTTATCCCTTACGGGATAGGCAAAGCGTTAACGGCCGTAACAATACGATCGGTATCGCCACGTCTGACAAATACGTATAGAGAGCCGTTTGAGATAATTTGTGTATCATTATAGTGCCAGGTTATCAGCCTGTCGCCTTAAAGTTGTAATACACCTGAAACCCTCAAGTCCCTTAGTCGCCTCTTACGACACCCACGGGCAGAAAATGAGGTGATGCTATTATAACCCGGCATCACACGGCAAATATTGAGGGCCTTTTCAGACTCAATTCAATTCTTTATTAATCATTTGATGAATCGTATATCAATCTCCATAGGAAGAAGCCTGTCGCCTAGTACACAATATGAGACCCTCGTATCCCTTAGTCGCCTCTTACGGACCCACCAAAAAAAAAGAAGTGATGCTATTCTGATGTTATGTTTCCGTGTGATTTCGGCTTAGATTAGCATCAACCCACATCCTTCCCGCGGGTGTCGTAAGAGGCGATTAAGGGACTGGAGAGTATCGGTGTATTACAATTTTTAGGCGACATGCTGACAACCTGTCACTATAGCAATACACGTGTTTTATGAAACAACCTTGGAAAACAGTCCTCAAAAATGACAGACGTGGCGATAGCGACCGTATTCTTACGGCCGTTAACGCTCTGCCTACCCCGCAAGGGATAAAGGCGTGATTATGTATGCATGTATGTGAATCGTATATCAATCTCCATAGGAAGAAGCCTGTCGCCTAAGGCTGTAGTACACAATATGAGACCCTCGAATCCCTTAGTCGCCTCTTACGGACACACCGAAAGAAAGGTGTGATGCTATTCTGATGTTATGTTGTAATCATAATGCAAGTAGGTAATAGGTATCATTCTCATTCCCGTATGATGCCGGCTTAGAATAGCATCACCCCACATCCTTCCCGCGGGTGTCGTAAGAGGCGATTAAGGGACTGGAGAGTATCGACAATTTTTAGGCGACATGCTGACAACCTATCACTATAGCAATACACATGTTTTATGAAACAACCTTGGAAAACAGTCCTCAAAAATGTCAGACGTGGCCATAGCGACCGTATTCTTACGGCCGTTAACGCTCTGCCTACCCCGCAAGGGATAAAGGCGTGATATATGTATATATGTATGTATGCGTTGTAATCATAACGCAAGTAGGTAATAGGTATCATTATTATTCATGAAGTAGGTAAGGCAATTTTTCCCGACAACTTATTCATGCGAAATTTGCAGTTTCTGCTTGATAGTGCCAATTTATTCAGACGGCTTGGCGTCTCAAGAGTTCTTAAATTTTAATAAACTCGCGGCGTGGTAGGAAGAGAGCAAGATGCAGAATAATTCATAGAAGACTAGTGGACGCCGTGTGATGTCGACTTAGAATAACATCACCCCACATCCTTCCCGCGGGTGTCGTAAGAGGCAACTAAGGGACTCGAGAGTATTCGTGTATTACAATTTTTAGGCGACAGGCTGACAACCTGTCACTGTAGTGACACACATGTTTTCTGAGACAACCATGGAAAACAGTCCTCAAAAATGTCAGACGTGGCGATAGCGACCGTATTCTTACGGCCGTTAACGCTCTGCCTACCCCGCAAGCACGGAGGACAGTAACCAGCCCGCAAGGGATAAATGCGTGATATGTAAAAATATTAGTTGCAAATATTGTGTGGTGTGAACCAGTCCATTAAACTGAACAACTTTCCCTAAGGAACATAGGTCGAAATATGAAAGAAATTTTTGGACCTCCCATACAAAATGTAGCAGCTGAGCGAGTCAACTGTATGGGAGTTCCAGATTATTTATTTAATATTTCGACCTTTATTCCTTGGGGAAAGTTGTTCAGTTTCATGGGCTGATTCACCCCTTAAAATATTTGCAGCAATTTTTTTTACACCCTGTAGAAGACTAGTGAAAGACCGCGGCTCTGCTCGCGTGGAAGTCGGTTTTGAACCCGTAGCATCGCACAGGAACATTTTTTCGGGATAAAAACTGTCCCATGTGTTAATCCAAGTTACCCTCTATCTGTGTGTCAAATTTCATGAAAATTGGTTCAATAGTTTTTTTAGCGTGAAAGAGTAACAAATAAGCAAACATACAAACTTTCGCATTTCTAATATTAGCGTTTGTGATCTGGTCTGTAGTAGCGACCGTATTCTTACGGGCGTTAACCTCTGCCTACCCCGCAAGGGATAAAGGCGTGATATATGTAAGTGGTCCGGTATCGATACTACCGAACAATATTTACAAATCCTAGTACTTCAACACTTAAAAATTTGTACCTCGATGAAAACGATGTTTTTCCGTTTTCCATGGCGTCATTATTAAAAAAGATTCCGGGTTCGATTCTCGGTGGGTCACTTACAAAGTTGATATTTATCACTTTGTGAACTTACTCCCAGTCTGGTTAGGACATTACGGGCTGAACCACCCGATTGTCCGTAAGTAAGATGGTTCCGTGTTTCGGATGGCACGTTAAGCCGTAGGTCCCGGTTGCTGTCTATGGTCACTTAGACGGCGGTCGTTACACAACCATGTCGGAAGCCTGCTACTTGCAGAAGGCGGTTGAAAAATTCTGATTCTAGGGTTCATCGGGTCGTTGGACGACTTGGTGTCCCACACGAAAAGAGAGAGAGAGATTTTTTTTAAGTTGCCTGTTCAGCGTCCCACTGCGAGATTAATAAATAATAATTTGTAAATGGGTTCATTCAGGCGTCAGGCTTGCAGAGGCACGCAGCAACGTCAAAAATGCGTAGCAATGGGCCTCAAGTGTGATTCCCGCTTTGTTTTAATATTCGCTTACAAGAGCAGCAACTAGTGCAATATTCCGATGGCCGACTGCAGAGCAATATCGCTACAAAGGGAAATACGTCACAGCATTTCCGATGCAAATGGCAATAATAGAACGATCATGGTGACAATTCCTGGAATAAGACCGTTTTATTGCAACTTTCATCTAAGTTTAATGCCGTGTGATGCCGGCTTAGAGTAGCATCACCCCGTATCTTGCCCGGGGGTGTCTTTTTTTCGTATGGGACGCCGAGTCGTCCAACGACCCGATCAATCCTAGTGTCAGACTTTTTTAACCGCCTTCTACAAGTAGCAGGCTTCTCACATGGATGTGTAACGACCGCCGTCTAAGTACTTATAGACAGCAACCGGGACCTACGGCTTAACGTGCCATCCGATACACGGAACCGTCTTTCTTACGGACAATCGGGTAGTTCAGCCCGCAATGTCCTAACCAGACTGGGAACAATTTCACAAAGTGATAAATATCAACTTTGTGAGTGACCCACTGAGAATCGAACCCGGAACCTTCTGCGTCAAAGGCAGTCGCACTACCACTGCGCCACATCGGTCGCCATCTCCAGCTGAAGCTTGACATTTTTCGATTAATTTCTAAATACACACACACACACACACAAATCACGCCTCTGGCGGGGTAGGCAGAGCGCTAACGACCGTAATATTACGGTCGTTATCGCCACATCTGACAAATATTTGAGGGTCGTTTTAGATAAGTCGTGTATCACTATAGTGACAGGTTGTCAGCCTGTCGTCTAAAATTGCAATACCCATGAAACACTCGAGTCCCTTAGTCGGTTTTTACAACACCCATAGGAAAGAAAGGGGTGATGCTATTCTAAGCCGGCATCTCACAGCACCCGCCATCACACAGCAGCAACTTGTAATTTTTCGATTAATTTCTAAATACAGGATGTAAAACACAAAGAATCATTTTTCCTCGTGTGTGTGTGAATATTCCCTGTGTGTGAGTGTAATCTAAAAGGGAACGTGATTGTGGCAACTTCTGCTTTGTAATTATGTGAACGTGATGTCGCGGAAACAGCAGGGCTGCCAATTCATGCAAATCGGGGGAATAATGGGAATAAAAGAAAATTCAAGTAAAACCAATACATAAATTATATTAGTATTAACGGGATTTATATGTTTTGGGATTTTCGAGGTTGTTCACAACACTTAAATTATTAGTATTTACGGGATTATCACCACGATTATGTTTGTTTTTACCTCGCTATTTCGAAGCGTTAGCACGCTGCATGGTCACGAGTAGACTGTTTTGGCGAATATTGTCATCTTGCTAAGGGCAAACATATCTGTCTACCCTCTTTCTGATACGTGGGCTGCGAAGAGGGTAGACAGATATGATTGCCCTTAGCAATGACAATATTCGCCAAAACAGTCTACTCGTGACCATGGAGCGTGCAACCGCTTCGAAATATCGAGGTAAAAACAAACATAATCGTGGTGATAATCCCGTTAATACTAATAATTTAAGTGTTGTGAACAACCGCGGAAATCTCAAAACATATATATGCCAATACATCATCATCAACATCATCTGCCTGCCCTTATCCCAATTCATTTGGGGTCGGCGCAACATGTTTTCTTCTTCCATTCATCTCTATCAGAAGTTATATCCTCATTTATGCCCTTTTTCTTCATGTCGCCTTTTACTTAATACATTGTGTACAATAACTGTGGATCGCGCACTTAATGCACGACGGACCTCTAAAATATTGCAGCGTTCTGTCAGATCTATACTAGAAATGTCAGTTTCCATACTAAAACCGCTCAACCGTTGTTGAGTCAGAGCTATCGCAGTGTCGTCCGTCGAGTGCGGTTTTAGTATGGGGAGTGACGTTTCTAGTATGGATCTGTCTGACAGGCTTATACGTAAGCGTAGCGTTATTTTTGCGCTGAAGTGTGGGAAAGGCCTTTAGCTTAGAATATGCTGACTAAGTTTAATGTATGACCTATGTCGGGAAAACGTCTTATTACACACACACACAAATCCTTGCGGGGTAGGCAGAGCGTTGATGAGCGTAAAATAACAGTCGTTATCGCCACCTCTGACAAGTATCGAGCGCCTGTTCAGATGATTCGTGTATCACTGTAGTGACAGGTTGTCAGGATGTCGCCTAAAGTTGTAATACACATGAAGCCCTATAGTCCCTTAGCTGCCTCTTACAACACCCGCGGGTAGAAATGGGGTGATGCTATTCTAAGCCGGCATCACACGGCAGTAAAACGTCTTATTTCCACAGAAAAATATTAGCAGCGGGTGCGACCGCTGATTATGTAAATATTCTAAAATTTCACTCGCCTCAGTGCGTTTCTTTTCCATTTTGGATTCAAATAAACGTTTGGTACACGTGTACCTAACGGTTTTCAATCGAATCAACATTTAGCAATCCACACGTGCCTACACTATGGTCCATTGGGAATACTTTTGGATTGTTGTTTCGAATTGCGGCTTTGAAACTCAAATGTTAACAAATTAGAAATATCTTATTAGTTATTCTCAACAGTGTCAGCTTATTGTACCCATAGTTTTGGTTACATAACAAAATAATGTTAAATATAATTATAAACATAATTTGTTGTATCTTCATAAACATTTTAAATTGAAAATTTAGGACACGAAAAAAATTTAGGAGGTCTTCTAGCTTAGTAGTGAGGGTCCTATAAGGGACAATTTACCTCCCATACAAATTATTTTTATATTGTAACCTATACGGGGTGTAAGGGACAGCGTCCCGAATACTGATAGGGTGCAAGCAGACTATAAAACTGAACAACTTTCCCCTAGGAACATATGTCAGGAAACTTCAAAAAATTATTGGTTTCCCATAGTAATTGCAACCAGCTGATCGTGATTTTGTATGAGAGATCGATTTTTTTTTGTAGTTTCCTGGCATATGTTCCTAGCGGAAAGTTGTTCAGTTTCATGGTCTGAGCACGCCTGCAAAGTTTTCGTTACACCGTCTCTTACACCCTGTATACCTTGGGAAACGTTGATCTTTCTCACCAACTAGTTCGTCTTCAGTTTGAATAACTGTCGAGCATGACTACAGGTATATGAGAAAAGTCTGCTATTTTTTTGTCATTGTAACGCCGTCGAAACTCAACTGTCATTCCATTGCTATTGTGATTTTTTTATACTTCAAACTGTTAGCAGACTACGCAATGACCGAAATCATCCAACTGAAACGATTTTCATTTAGCAGACTTAGGGCCCAGACATTCTAAAGTCAAAAACATATTGGTACTTTCTGTCTTATTATATTTGTAACACCTTTAACCCACCGTATTTTAAGCCTAAAGATTTATGAATGATTAATTAAAAGTATTCGTCGAATTAACTTGGAATACAAGTATTATAAATTACAGTTATAAAACAACGTTTTCCCAAAAACCGAAAAATTTATTTTAAATAAATTCTTTGAATCTGATTTTTCCCAAATACGGGCTGACAACAATTTAATTCAAAGTTAAATCGAACGTCAAAACCGCTTTCAAAACGCTTGACATTTTATTTTTAAAAACGAATCAGATTAAACGTCAAACGCTATAGGCGTACAAGTGGTACAAAATAAAACAGGCGTTTTTGCCGAGCCCTAAAAAAAGCTTCCGACATGAGGCAGCGAAACGGAAATTTTACGGAAATAATTTGGTCTTCACTGACTTTTTACTACAGTCGGAGAATAAGGCCTGATTTGGTGTTCACTGCAGGTTATCTCGAGGTTAGTGCTACGATGCCCGTAGCGTAAACAGCAATGTATACTAAAACGGGCCCCGTTGGCGGGGTAAAGTACTAGTCATTCTTGTACCACAAGCGCCATCACGCATGCGCTAAACTTTCGCGCATGTCAGTCCGCCGCTAGCTCGCAACCTAAAAACAAAATAGAATAAAAGTGTTTTTTATGTTCCAAATCCAAACTGCCAAATAGTTTTAAGTTGCTGCCGTTTGAGTTTTTAATCTACAAACCTGCCAGTGCCTTCGCTTCGCATTTTGTAAGTTGTACTCTATGACCCTGAACATAACCTTAAATTATGATCTTAGATTTGGTTTGATTGATTTTGTTGTGTTTAACCTTAGATTTCTGTTATAAATATTCTAAATTATTTTGAACTTTAATTGTGCATCGATAATGCTTTGATGTAGTGTCTAAGCAAGAAATTATGGGGTAGTTTTCACGTGTATATTTTACATGGCTCTACACTATGTTTCGTCCATATTTATCTTCGCTGTACGTTATTATCAACAGCATTGATATACTTTTTTGATAGGTAGATATTTAATAGTTAAAAGGTTTGTCATGTTATCACTGTCGATAAAATATAATGAATATTGGGGGCATCTATATCAGAGTTTCCTACTGTATTGCTCCCAATGTTTTACAATGATTTTTCATAGGTACGATCTCGATCTGGGATATCTATTGTTATTATTCCTTAGAGCAATACTTACTCGGCTCAAATAAGAACTATTTCATGTTTCCAAAGTGACAGTCTTTAGATATTTAAACGTGAAATCAAATTAAGTTATTCTTCTAGGTTAGACAATTTTTCGTCAATTTTCATTTAGTACAGAGTAGTTACAATTAGTTTTCTTGGATTTAGTATCTAGCCTAAAACTGGTATTTCCGAGTGTTTAACCTAGCTTAGTTTTTACTCACATTCATCTATAACCGAAAATTTTCAGGTATTTTTAATATTATACGTAAAAGCCCAATTTTAAACAAGTTAAAAACGAATACATTACCTAACATCTTTCGTTATTTATCAGCCCTTAAACACTTTTGACATACCCTTTACATACATTTCTTCTTTCCTTCAACACCTTAAAACAAAACTAGATTCAACCCAGCAATGTACAGTAAGGCATGATGTAAGTAAACAAACCCACGAGTGAGAACGGGGCTACCGACATCCTTTGGTGGTTTGCACATGCGCCCGAAAATATTGCGGTTCGCGACAGGACAGCCAAAAGAAATCCTTGACAGCCGCAATTTTTGTGGCGACGTGTGTCAGTTGTGGTACCCGGTTTTTGTAAAGGATTTCCTGAACTCTTTTCGTTAAAATACCAGCTAAGCTATATAAAGTGTAAAAATCTTAGCTGTAAATATTGTAGGGGACTAACCAGCCCATGAAACTGGACAACTTTCCCCAAGGAACATAGGTCGAAATAAGAGAAAAAAAAGTTTGACCTCCCATACAAAAATTACCAAGTCAATTTGTATGAAAGGTCCAAAAAAATCTCATATTTTTTGTTTCATGGGCTGATTCGCCCCTTAAAATATATATCATTGACATTAACAAGTAAGAGTAGTAGAAACGAGTGGTTATTCCAGTCGTTACTGACTTCTGTGAACGATTGCCGTAAAACGTTTTCGGAATTTGCGCTCTACATCCGGCTTTGGAGGATCGCACACTTGACGCAAGACGGACCGCACAAATATCGCAGGGGTCTGTCAGATCCATAGAAACGTCACTCCCCATACTGAAACCGCACTCGACAGACGACACTGCGATAGCACTGCGTTGACAGCAGTTGAGCGGTTTTAGTATGGGGATTTCTAGTATGGATCTGACAGACCGCTGCGATGTTTTAGCGCTCCATCGTGCGTCGATTGTGCGATCCGCCTTCTTCTTCTTATAGTGTCGATGGCCAATTTAAATTTCATGTGTCCAAAATTCGGCCTCCCGGACAGCATTTTCTATGGCCTTCATGAGGTTAAACACCGGATTATAATTTGCTGCGTGTGAAAACCGTTTTCGCTCGTAAAAGCTTTTTAAGATATCGAAATTTAATTTCCTCGCGTTGAAGAACCGGGGTTCCGAACAAGCGTTAAGTCTACACACAGTTAGAGTTCCGCTGAGAAAGAGTCTACCTACATAAATACATAATATATACATACATATATCACGCCTTTATCCCTTGCAGGGTAGGCAGAGCGCTAACGGCCGTAAGAATACGGTCGCTATCGCCACGTCTGACATTTTTGAGGATTGTTTTCCAAGGTTGTTTCGGAAAACATGTGTATTACTATAGTGACAGGTTGTCAGCCTGTCGCCTAAAAATTGTAATACATTAATACTCTCGAGTCCCTTAGTCGCCTCTTACGGCACCCTCGGGAAGGATGTGGGGTGATGTTATTCTAAGCCAGCATCACACGGCAGAGGGTCTAGCTACATTATTCATATGACTTCCGTGATTTCCAACTTCGATATGATCTTGCATGTTTGCTATTTTCCAAATTCTTCTTAGCGAGTCGGGGCAATTCAAATTTTGTCTGCCCAAAAGGTTGCCACACGAATAGGGCTTGCAATTGTTGCCCATTAATAAGTCTTCTAGCGTACAGGTCGTTGGACGACTCAGTGTCCCACACGAAGAAAGAGTGAGAGAGCGTGCAGTGTAGAAAAATCACAATAGCAATTGAATGACAGTTGAGTTTCGATGGCGTTACAATGACAAAAAATAGCAGACTTGGGGCCCAGATGTCGCAGCACGCAGGCCAATTCAGGGTTTGAGACTTAGGTGAATTGATCTCGACTAGGTCAAAAAGTCATAAAAATGTGTGACGACATTCCAATTTCCAATTTGAAATGATTCGTGAAAGGACAGGTGGTTTATGAAGGATGTGGACGCAGAGGTTTTACTCTGCTACAAGTGTTTTTAGTATGAGGAGTGACGTTTCTAGTATGGATCTGACAGACTGCTGCGATACTTTTGCGCTCCGTCGTGCGTCAAGTATGCGATCCGCCGTCGCTGAATCCCCACCGACTCAGACTCTCTTTCCAGCGACCAACTTGAGTACTTACCGAATCGGTTCGGAGATTTGCAATCATAGCTGGTGTCGGCTTAGAATAGCATCACCCTATCTCTGCCTGTGGGTAATTGAAATCCGACAATATTTACAAATGTTTTCGAAATTGTAATCCGTATGGAACGAGCTAAATTAATATCAATATTAATTTTTAGCCTAAGGTCAGATTATGACAATGTCAATGGTTTTATTATTATTATCAGCCAGACATGTCCCACTGCAGGGCAAAGAAAGAAAAAAAGAAGAAAAAGAAAGAAAGAAGAAAAAGAAGATTTCGATGGCATCAAAACACCTACTTTTATATTATTTTTCTGTTTATTAATTCAATTTTTGAACATTTAGAAAAATGATGAATGAAGTCCGTAGTATTTTTGGATAATATGGTTTTAAGCGTACAACTGATAATTTTTTTTATTGACCCAGGAAACTATCGAGAGATACCACCTATTAAAATAATTTTTCAAAGAAATTATATAAGTCTCTAGACTTTAGAGCAGTCATACCCAAAACCCTTTAAAACACCATGACACGATTTTTTTAAAACCCTGGCTTTGAAGTCGGTTAAAAAAAACGTGCTTAGCTTGTTCGATTGCCCTTTAATAAAAAAAAACGTTTTCAGTCTGACTACGACATTAACATGACATGTTTGAATTACGCACGTGCCCCCATAATGGCCGCCGTACATTAATAGCTATTATAGCATGCGTGATGACGTCAATACAAAACAGAAAGAAAATAGGACAAAAATGGAGCGTCGATGGCCAAGTGGTTAGGACACCGGTCTTACAATCGCGAGACACGAGTTCGATCCCCGCCATGTACCAATATGTTTTTACTCACGTACATTTACCGACTGCTCACGGTGAAGGAAAAACATCGTGATGAAACCCACATTCAAATAAAATTTATGAAACGGGTGATATTTGAATGTGACTTAACCTAGGATTCGGGCTAGGTTAGCCTTCGGGTTGCAGAGGTCAGATAGCAGTCGCTCCGTGTAAAAACTTGGTTTTGGTTTAGTTCCTAGTAGGTGGCGCTGGCTGGAACATGACAGATAATCCCTCTACTTTCCCGTGCGATGCCGGCTTAGAATAGCATCACCCGTCATTTCTTTCCCGTGGGCCAGGTTTCCCGTAGAAGCCAACTAAGGGGCTCAAGTTCAAAGTTCAAAGTGTTTATTGTTAAACCTCAAGTCTTATGTGTATTGCAATTTTAAGCAACAGGCTTGTCAATCACTTGTCATATTAGCTTAGTGGTACACGAATCATCTGAAAAGGCCTTCAATTTTTATTTTTGCATGTACGTTTTCACAAAATAAGCTCGATTCTAATTCAATATTTGTCAGACGTGGCGATGACGACCGTTTTTTATGACTGTTAACACTCTGCCTACCCCGCAAGACATATAGGCGTGATTTGAGGGTGTGTGTGCGTCACTTAGTTCAGACAGGTGTTGCCTATAAAATCTTCATTATGATTATGTGAAGTGTAAACATATTAGCTGCCAATATTGCCCATTAAACTAAACAACTTTTCCTAAGAAACATAGGTCGGAATATGAAAAAAATGTTTGGATTTCTCATAAAGTTGTCTCGCTCGGCGCTACAATTTGTGTAATTGGTCAAATATTACGTTTTCAAAACCATACATGTACATACATATCACGCTTTTATCCCTTACGAGGTAGGCAGAGCGTCAACGGCCATAAAATACAGCCGCTATCGCCACGTCTCACAAATATTGAGGGCCCTTTCAGACGATTGCAAAACCATCCATACTAATATTATAAATTCGAAAGTAACTCTGTCTGTCTGCTACGCTTTCACGGCCAAACCACTGAACCGATCATCATGAAATTTCACACAGAGATTAGTAAGATACCGAGAACGGACATAGGCTACTTTTTTTCACCACTCGAGGGTCTGAAGTACCTTCAGTAGACCACCAGGTACACCACCAGGAGCCCGCCTAAACTATAGGAGATACAGACATGGCACCAAGCAAAAAATGTTTAACTTGATGGGTAGCTTCTGGTGGCATATAGACTTTGAAGGTTTGGAATACCTGATGTAGACCACCAGGTGCACAACCAGGAGCCCACCTAAACTATACGAGATAAAGATATGGCCCGAAAGCAAAAGTTGTTCTGCTTGATGGGTAGTTTCTGCTGTCATATAGACTTATAAGGTTTGGTGTTCCTGACGTAGTCCACAAGGAGCACTAATAGGAGCCCAGATTAGCATGTATAATTTAGGACGTTAGTGAAGGAAACAAGGTTATTTTATCATCTAAAATACTAAGTCAGCGAAACGAAGTCGCGGGTACCAGCTAGTAGATTATAAATTGGCTCGTTCCGGTTTTGTTTTCAAATCCTCACCAAATTGTTTTTGCTAAGTGAATCCGAATTTCCCCCCAAGGCGAAATGAATGATATTATGTTAATAACAATTACAAACTTGGAAGAAAGCCTACGCCAAGCGGTTATAAATTAGACCCAGTTCTCATTAGACCCGGAGGGTCCAATATGTGACAATGACACTGCTATTTCCATGTCATTATAAGACAGCTATATTTTTTTCATTAGTGAAATCGAGACACTTACGTTTTTATGATTTCATATTACACGAAACCTATAAAAAGACTATTACGAATTTGGGACCTTTTTATTAAAATTGATAAACTTCATTTTACTCACTATTACACGATATCAGCCACTTATTCCTAAATAAACACACTTTTTAAATAATGTGCCTTGTACGAAACATGGTGTAACAGATTGTACGATGAGTGTATCTGCCCGCAAAAATATAGTCGTAAAAGGTAAATAAATGATGATTTCAGGAAATGGGTAGCAACGTTTCTAGTGAATATCTACAACATTGCCACCAGGGATAAAGTCGTAATATGTTTATTCAGGGTGTAAGAGACGGTGTAACGAAAACTTTGCAGGCGTGATGGCAAAAGAAAAACTTTTTTCGAGTTTCCATACAATGTCAGTCAGCTGATCGGGACTTTTGTATGGAAGGTCGAATTTTTTTTTTATGTTTACCAACATAGCCCCCATAGAAAAAGTCGTTCAGTTCCATGGTCTGGACACGATTGCAAAGTTTTTGTTTCACCGTCCCTTACACCCTGTATGTATGTAAGTGTAAATTTTGTGATACGTTTACATTATGTTACATTTGTGTAGGTTGTGAAAAATGCAATATCACAAATTAGACCCACTAGGCCTAAGCAGCAGTGGGCCTAGTAAGTGATCTTCTTCCTACGCCAAGAAAGTTATGATAGAAAACAAAAGTGTTTGTAGGTTACGAGAGCGTAGGCAGTTGCTACGGCGTAGTAGACGTAGCTGTTTTGGACCTACGTAGATTTTTTATGTATGCAAACTCGTTTACACGATATCAGCCACTCGTATGCTGTGTGATGCCGACCTAGAATAGCATCACCTCACATCCTTCCCGCGGGTGTCGTAAGAGGCGACTACAGGACTCGAGAGTATTGGTGTATTACAATTTTTAGGCGTCAGGCTGACAACCTAAACAAACAAACAAAAATACAAACTTTCGCATTTACGATATTAGTAGGATAAAGTTTAAAAATAGCTCGTTTGACTGGCTACCAGAAAAATATCATATTGGATAAGAAATGCAACTTGCATTTAGCTGAGTTCTATGAATATTCTGCGCGTTTTCGCTGCATATTTTTCGTTCAGTAGGTTAATAAAAAGTTATTACTACTATGTCGTTTGGTAATACCGCGTTTCCTTCTTTCCAATGAATTTTTACGTCTTGTTTTTGTTTAGTCTTTGACGGATCGCACATTTAACGCTCGACGGAGCGCTAAAACATCGCAGCGGTCTGTTAGATCCATACTAGAAATTTCAATCCCAATTCTAAAATCGCTCTACGCAGCGCTATCGCAGCGTCGTTCGTCGAGTGCGGTTTTAGTATGGGTAGTGACGTTTCTAGTATGGATCTAACAGACCGCTGCGATATTTTAGCGCTCCGTCGTGCGTTAAGTGTGCGAGCATAGTTTCTGTTTAAAAGCTTAAGGCCACAGGGAGATAATTTCTGAGTAGTCGTAAATAGATTCCGCGCACGGAATTTCGCAACGACTGGTCTAAATAGAAGTTTACCAAAGTTTGTTTTATTTTATGAAGGTTCCTACTTTCCAATTTACGCTTGACTAGTTTGAGACTCAGGCCAGAATCATTGATGTTTCCTGAACAGTCTCCAACAAAAGTTTCTAAGAATCTTTTGTTATTTATGGACTAGTTCATTTTTTGTGGTGACCCGTGTAAGATTCACTAAAATATTAAAACGGGAAACATCAGGATGTTACTGGGCCAAAAAAACCTACATTGTGTATCGCGGTATGAATCATGTTTCAATTGTTTAGTATTTAGGCATATGTTTACTTTAAATTTTTTCGGGAGGGACGCCCAGTCGTACAACGACTCCATTCGCCAGAATTTTTCAACCGCCTTCTAAGCAGCTTCTGATATGGTTGTGTTACCGCGGTCATGGAAAAGATAGCAGCCGGGATGCGAAAAATAGAACCATCTTGTCGGACAAATGGGATATTTATCCATGTTTATTTTATTTTTAATATTTAACGAGATCAAAAAGACCCCCTAAAAGATGGCGTGACGATTTAGATGCGCATTTAAGTGGACGTTGCACAGGACCGGAAAAGGCCTTTGCCCAGCAGTGGGATCTGAAAGGCTAGTAATAATAATAATTAAAATCCTACAGAAAGCAACTATTTTGAACACTTGCCGCATCGTACGCAAGTTTCTCACATCGTCTGTAACCCCAGCATCACAGAACGCGGACCCCATCTCACTTGGCTAAGGCCCGTGGGATGGGAGGTAACCTCTATATTATGGAGATAAATGAAAATAAAATTCATAATATTACGAGATAAAAGCAACGACTGTACTTACTGTTTGGAAGTTTGCCAATTGTACGCTGCAAATTAAGGCTCACATAATATGTAAATTTCCTTCTTAGTTATTTGCATTTAGATAAGAGAATGCATGCGACATGCCTACTTGAATTCTAATTCCGTTTTTGCAGAGCTCCTGTGTAGGTTAAATGAAAAATACATACGTACATATATCACGCCTTTATCCCTTGCGGGGTAGGCAGAGCGTTAACGGCCGCAAGAATACGGCCACTATCGCCACTTTACGACGATTACTTACGGCGATTGTAACACAACCATGTCAGAAGCCTGCTACTTGTAGCAGGCGGTTGTAAATTCTTACTCTAGGTTTTCGTTGAAATGAATGAAAATGATGGGTCATTCGAAAACTAAATGTCCCATATGAAAAGAAAGACCACACAGCAACAAACAGAGATTCTTTTTCTTCTGGTAGTGCCTCTCTAAGGCGGATCGCACACTTGACACATGACGGAGCGCAAAAATATCACAGCGGTCTGTCAGATTCATGATAGAAATGTTAATTAATCCCCATACTAAAACCGCTCAACCACTGTTGACGCAGCGCTATCGCAGTGTCGTCCGTCGAGTGCAATTATAGTATGGGGAGTGACGTTTCTAGTATGGATCTGACAGACCGCTGTGATGTTTTTGCGCTCCGTCGTCGTGCATCAAGATAGTGAAGTTTGGCAGTCAGCTCCTCATATTTCCTTCTATCTTTCGCGAGGCAAAACAGTTCGGCAGGACTCGCGATTCCCGTATGTTCCGCAGACATCATTCATTCTACATCCCCTTGTTCTTTTCCAAACAAATCTACAAATAAATCTTAAATATGGGAGCTCTTAAACCTCTTTTACCGTTAGTCCACTGTTTCACAATTTTATAGTGTATTCTATCTAGGAAAGCTTGCGATACATAAATATAAGTTTATAGCGTACTTTGCGCTGTCGCAGAAAGATATTTAACCTGAATTTATGTTTAGAATTAAGGTCGAAAGAATTTATGACAGGATGTGCTCTAGAGATGAAATGTCGGATATGTGTGGGACGAATATGGGCCGTAAGAATACGGTCGCTATCGCCACGGCTGAAATTTTTGAGAATTGTTTTCAGAGGATGTCAGAAAACATGTGTATTACTATAGTGACAGGTTGTCAGCCTGTCGCCTAAAAATTGTAATACACCAATACTCTCGAGTCTCTTTAGTCGATTCTTACGACACCCGCGGGAAGGATGCGGGGTGATGCTATTCTAAGCCGATTCACACGGCTAGCAAAATATACCACTTTAGGAAAAAAAAGAGTTTCATCGTCATTCATACTCTCTAAAACCAAAATGAGTTTGTCGCTACCGTCAGAGCTTTCATACTGCTATAAAACGTAGGTGGTTCTTCACACTTGACGCACAACGGAGCGCTATTTTAGCGCATGTGTCTGTCAGATGCAAGGAAATAACTGACTTGCGTGAATCTGTCAAACAACGTTCAAGCGCAAGTTGGCGCTCCGTCAACGTCAGTTTTTAGTATAGGATATTTGAAATTGCCTTACATTTGACAGACTCATGCGTTACAGATGCGCTAAAAATACGCAGCGGCGTGCGTTCGATGTGGATTTCACCGTAGCAATTAGAATTCTGCTTTGTGCGCTGAATTTTTGACTATCACGAACCCAAATAGAAGAACCCTTTTCTTTTATTAAAAACACAACGCTAATCAAATATTTGAACTGGACCATGTGGATAGGAAGCCAGCAACCCTTTTAAAGCAAGGGAAAATGGACTCTATCTATATAGTAGTTGTAGAAATCAATTTAGTTTTATCTTATCAGGCAGGAGGTGAATTTCTGGATTTTTCGATTAAGACCGAGTGGTACGAAAGCGTTATTCCGTAAGCGAAATAGGTGGCTAAAACCGGCATTTTTGGACGAAAATTGAAAGAGTCAAACCACTCGTTTTCTATTCAATTATTTGTATACACTCGTTTATATTTTCTACTCTTCGCCAAAACAGCTGACTGTCAAAGTAAGCATTCGACCATAGACTACATATTTACTGCCGAATTTTTAATGACGACCGATGTGGCGCAGTGGTAGTGCCACTGCCTTTGACGCAGAAGGTTCCGGGTTCGATTCTTGGCGGGTCACTCACAAAGTATTTATCACTTTGTGAATTTGTTCCCAGTCTGGTTAGGACATTGTGGGCTGAACCACCTGATTGTCCGTAAGTAAGATGGTTCCGTGTTTCGGATGGCACGTTCATCCGTAGGTCCCGGTTGCTGTCTATGATCACTTAGACGGCGGTCGTTACACAACCATGTCAGAAGCCTGGCGGTTAAAAAATTCTGACACAAGGGTTCATCAGGTCGTTGGTCGACTTGGTGTCCTACACGAATAGAGAAGACTGCCCGATATTACCAGTTTTTGTTAACTTTGTTAGGGATTTCGGTGGTGAGGTGCCTTAGGTATATTTCTGCGTAAAATGGAAACGTCCACTTTTTCAAAAATGCGCAAAAATGCGAAAATAAAATCGTGGACGACGTCCACGGAATCGACGTAAATTTCTCTCTATTCAGAAATTGAACTCCTGCATGTGCCTTCGTTACGAAGATCTGCACTATCAGACTTTGGCCGAACTGAAATGGTTATCGATTCGGATGCTATGGCTGGATTCTATTAGTATAACTTGAACTGAAATTTCCTGGGAACTACAACCTCCTACACTATAAGTACGATAACGGAAACTTTGCAGGCGTGATTGGTCTATGAAACTGAACAACTCCCGTCAAGAAACGTATTTAAAATATTGTTTTTTTTCTTTATACAGGGTGTAAAAATATTAGCTGCAAATATTTCAAGGGGTGAATCAGCCCATGAAACTCTCCCCAAGAAACTTAAGGTCGAAATATGAGAAAATTTTTCGGGGCTCCCATACAAATTGATTTGGTCGGTCGGTAATTTTGAAAGGGAGGTCCAAATTTTTATTTCATATTTCGAGCATGTTTCTTGGGGAGAGTTGTTCAGTTTCATGGGCTGATTCACCCCTTGAAATATTTGCCGCTAATACTACACTAGACCACTAATGTATTTTTACACCTTATACAAATGGACGACTCGGTGCCCCACACGAAAAAAGAGAGAGAGTTTGCCGTGTGATGCCGGCATAGAATAGCATAGCATCACCCTAATTCTTCCCGCGGGTGTTGTAAGAGGGTTTCATGACGTGTATTACAACTTTAGGCGACAGGCTGACAACCTTTCACTACAGTGATACACGAATCATCAGAAAACGCCCACAACACATGTCAGACGTGGCGATAACGACCGTAATTTTATAATCGTTAACGCTCTGCCTACCCGGCAAGATAAAAGCGAGATTTGTGTGTGTTATTTTGAATCGTTTTGTTTCAACCGACAGACACAGGAGAGCAAACACTGACTTCATTTTATACGAATGAAAGTAGGCACGAGATTTACTTTTGCCATTAAAAAGTTCGAAATGAACATTATCACGAGCCGCAAAATTTTATTTTCCCCCGGGAACTCCCATTTCGGCTCAAAACACGGCGCAATCGGCAAATAACTGGTAATAACTAGTTATAAAACGGAATGGAAATTTCCAACAAAATGACCGTGACCGGCGAATCTCGCAGCTCACGAAAACATCCCGTCGGCTCAGCTAATATTGTTACGACCAGTGAAGGGGAAGTTCGTAGTCGGATCGCACACTTGACGCACGGCACACTCGACGGACGACACTGCGATAGTGCTGCGTCGACTGCGGTTGAGCGGTTTTGGTATGGCGATTGACATTTCTAAAATGGATCCGACAGTACGCTGCGATGTTTTAGCGCTCCGTCGTGCGTCAAGTGTGCGATTCGTCTTAGCAGTAGTAATGTAATAAACTTAGCCGAGCCTATGCTTATTCAAGTTTTTAATAACTCTCTCTCTTTTTTCGTTTGAGTCAACGAGTCGTCCATTTGCATAAAGAGAAAAAAAAACAATATTTTAAATATGTTCCTTGACGGGAGTTGTTCAGTTTCATAGACCAATCACGCCTGCAATGTTTCCGTAATCGCGCTTATAGTGTAAGAAGTTTTAGTTCAGGAAGTTCCAGTTCAAGTTATACTAATATAACTCAGCCATAGCATTCAAATCGATACACATTTCAGTTCGGCCAAAGTCTGATAGTGCAGAATATCTTCGTAAGAAAGGCACGTGCTGATAAAACAAAATTAAATTCTACGATTGTAGATTGTAAGTCCAGTTTACTTCAAAACGGTTGCTTGCTTCCTAGCCAGGTCTAGTTCAAGCGTTGTCTTTTTAATAAAAGAAAAGGATTCTTTTATTTGGGTTCGTGATAGTCAAAAATTCAGCGCACAGAGCAGAATTCTAACTGCTACGGTGTATTCCAAATCAAACGCACGACGCTACGTATTTTTAGCGCATCTGTAAGGAATGAGTCTGTCAAACGTAAGGCTATTTCAAATACCCTATACTAAAAGCTGTCGTTGACGCAGCGCCAACTTGCGCTTGAACGTTGTTGGACAGACGCACCCATTAACGCAGGTTCATCAGTTGGACCTACGTGAAAGTCACTTATTTCCTTGCATCTGACAGACACATGCGCTAAAATAGCACTCCGTTGTGCGTCAAGTGTAAAGAACTTCTTCTTCTTTTTCGTGTGGGACACCGAATCGTCCAACGACCCGGTGAACCCTAGTGTCAGTGTAAAGAACTACCTACGCTTTATAGCAGTATGAAAGCTCTAGCGGTAGCGACAAACTCATTTTGGTTTGAGTATGAATGTCGATGAAACTCTTATTTTTCCTTCTTCTTCTTCTTTTCGTGTAGGACACCGAGTCGTATTTTTCCTAGAGCGGTATATTTTAACATGATATGAATATTCTAACATTATCAATCCTTCATGGCTGCTTGCTTCTCAAAATTGTAGCCTTTTTTCTTTTGATGTACTTTAAGAAGCACTCTACTTAGTACAGCGAGTAGTATTATTTGGAATTACTAAGGCTGATGGCGCACTTAACGCACGACGGTGTGCTAAAATATCGCAGCGGTGACAGACCGATCCATATTAGAAATATCAATCCCCATACTGAAACCGCACTCGACGGACGACGCTGCGATAGCAATGTCGAGTGTGGATTGGCGATTGACATTTCTAGAATGGATCTGACAGACCGCTGCGATATTTTAGCGGTCCGTCGTGCGTCAATAAAACCTTCAGAAATATTTTAAACAGCAATGTTACAACGGCGTCATGTAAACCACGGGTTCAATGACCATTCAGTCCTTTCCAAATCGTTTACCAGCCACTTCAAACGAACTGCCTATTAAACTTTCCAGCAAAATTTCCCAAATCACATAAACCCACGCAAATATTATTAACAAAATGTTAAAACGACTGTTTTGTTCCAGATCGGGTCCACAGCTTCCACCGCTCGTAAAACGACCGCTTAAGGCCCCGTTTATTTAGTTTACAATGGAAGAAAACAGAATCGATACGATGAATAGTAACTACAGTACCTTCATCGCCTTCAACCACAGCGGCGTGAGGAACGCGACGCCAGACAGTCTGCTGCCGCCAGCGCACAATATCATCGACAACAAATGGGTGCAAACCGCATTCTGTGTCATCTATACCATTATATTCGTGCTCGGATTATCCGGGAACGTCCTCGTCTGTTTTGTGGTCGTCCGCAACAAGGCCATGCAGACCGTCACTAATTTATTCATCTCCAATCTGGCCTTGTCTGACATACTGCTGTGTATATTTGCCGTCCCGTTCACACCTCTGTATTCTTTCCGGGGCGTCTGGAGCTGGGGCTCCCTCTTATGCCACATAATGCCTTTTGCACAAGGGTGCAGCGTATACATATCCACGTTAACTCTTATGTCTATAGCTATCGATAGGTTTTTTGTAATAATTTACCCTTTCCGACCGAGAATGAAGATTGAGACGTGTATCTCGGTCATTATTATGATATGGACTTTCTCCATCACTGTGACAATGCCTTATGCTGTATTTATGACGTATTGGGACCTTGAGATTGGGAAATTCTGTGAAGAGACTTGGCCTTCAGAACACTTGAGAAGGTTATTTGGGTCAGTGACCTCTATTCTCCAATTCGTACTGCCTTTTTGCGTCATCGCCTTCTGCTACACGTGCGTGAGTTTCAAATTGAACGATAGAGCCAAAGCGAAAGCTGCCAGCAAGAACTCTCGCAAGGAAGAGATTGACAAGAATAGAAAACGTCGCACCAACCAAATGCTGATCGCTATGGTGACCATTTTCGGCCTTTCATGGCTTCCTCTTAACGTCATCAACCTCTGCAATGACTATTACATGTACGCGATCCACTACAAGTATTACTTCTTGATATTTTTCACTGTCCATGTGATCGCGATGTCTTCGACTTGCTACAACCCTTTTATCTACGCATGGATGAACGAGAACTTTAGGAAAGAATTCAAACAGCTGATCCCATGTATTGACTCCTCTGCAACTTTACGTGGAAATATTCCTCTTGACCAGCTAGGAGTCGGTCCTTCCGAAAAGACTTTCAACGGGAATACAACAACTGATAGCTACTTGACTGGATCCAGTTCTCACCAGCGATCGTTCCGTCACAAGAGGAAGCCCAGTGCCGCTTGCGACGTGGAACGAAGCGGCGTGGAGCTGAACGAGGATCTGCTTACGGTGGACGTTAAGCACTGCCACATCTCGACCAGCTACAACCTGCGCCGGGAGTCGGTGAAACTGCGACTGATAAATGAGGAGTCATTCGATGTGACACCGACGCAGAGCCAGATATAACGGTTCATGACGAGGGTAAGAAAATATCTGTAGTTAGAGATTAACTTTTTGAACACAGGTGGACGACCGACTTAGTGAGGGTCAAGGGTAGTCTTTGCATGCAGTTTGAAAGAGTAGAAACCCGAAGTGTGGGCTGACTACATCACAAGCATTGGACTGTTATAAGCTCATGTGTGTCATGTTGTTGTTAAAAGCAGTTGGCCCCAAACTAAGGTCTACTTCTCTTTGTATTCATGCCTAAGTAAGAAGAGTTACTATCTCGTTGTGTACCGTAGACTACACAATAGTAAATTTAATATAACAATGTTTTTTTTTAATAATAAAGCGGCTGGTGAACCGAACGAGCTCGGTTTATTGTTTTTTACGCCTCAATAGATGGCGGTAAGGTATTAGATTACATTTAGATCATTAGCAACATTCGCGAATTATCTTACTTTTAAGGCGAGGAACACACTTGACGCACGATGGAGCTGATGATAAAAATATCGCAGGGGTCTGTCAGATCCATACTAGAAATGTCAATCCCCATACTAAAACCGCTCAACCGCTGTTGACGCAGCGTTATCGCCGTGTCATCCGTCGAGTGCAGTTTTAGTATGGGGAGTCACGTATCTAGTATGGACCTGACAGACCGCTGCGATATTTTTGCGCTCCGTCGTGCGCCAAGTGTGTTCCTCGCCTTAGTGGGGCTTCCATCAGTGGTAATTGGCTAACCTGAATTATAAATGAAGGCTTTAAAATTAATCATTTCAAACCCACAACTTCTTCAGACCTTCCAAAAAAATTATTTAACAGATTTATTTCATAAATTATTCACAGAGGGAGGCCCGTGTTTATGTGAGGTGTAAAAAAATATTGAAAATATTAAATAGGTGAACCAACACATAAAGCTGAACAACTTTACTTAGTATACATTCCTGCCACATTTTTTACGATGTTTCTACAATTTTGTACATATATACATACATATATCACGCCTTTATCCCTTGCGGGGCAGGCAGCGCGTTAACAGCCGTAAGAATACTGTCGCTATCGCCACGTCTGACATTTTTGAGGATTGTTTTCCAAGGTTGATTCAGAAAACATGTGTATCACTATTTTTATATTTATACTATAATAATAATATTTAATTTTGTACACAAAATTTTTTTCGTTTATATTAGAAAAGTTGTTCAGTTTCACAAGTAGAATATACGCTAAAATAATTGCAGTAGACCTTATACAGGCTGTTAGAAAAAGTACTTCACTCCTTTATATCACGTATTATATGTGTTCTATAGGTAAAATATAGAATGTCAAGGGTATTCAAATCTTTTATTAAAAATATTTAGAACTCTATCAAAAACTTTTTATTCCAATTATTCAACCCTACAAGCAGCGCAGTACCGTCAAATAAGTGCGTAACGGTGAAGTGTCGTGTTTTGAACTAGGGTTGAACAATTTAATTAAAAGTTTTTGAAAACTATTTTAATATTCTTTTTTCGTTTTTTATGCACAGACTGAGTTCTGCCTACAAACGTCGTGTTCTGTAGGTAAGGCGAGGAACATACGTATACTTGACGCACGACGGAGCGTAAAAATATCCCAGCGGTCTGTCAGATTTATACTAGAAATGTCAATCCCCATACTCAAACCGCTCAACTGCTGTTAACGCAGTGCTATCGCAGTCGTCCGTCGAGTGCGGTTTAAGTATAGGGAATGACGTTTCTAGTATGGATCTGACCGACCGCTGCAATATTTTTGCGCTTCGTCGTGCGTCAAGTGTGTTCCTCGCCTAAGCAGTACATTTTTCTAACACCTTGTATAGACTGTTAGAACATAATGTGTATGGAAATATTTAAATTGACAAATTTGTTTTCAGGTGCGACGTTGGAAGCGCTCCCAACTTTGAGAACATTAAATAAGGATAACAATTTTATACAAAATTTTATGTCACAAGGTCCCGTTACTTTTCCATTAGAAAATTCATAATTTAATCAAATTCTTAGCAACAATGGTGAAGTGTCGAAGTAAGCAGACGTGAGGTGTCCAGCATCGACACGCTAAAAAATCAACCAGTAAATTGTATAGTTATACAGTACCGTATGACCGAGTTTTACGAAACTCTCAAAAAATGTTTTAATTTCAGTAAGAACTTTTCTTTTTATAGCTTGACCTTTGGTACCACTGATACCTAAATAAAATTGCTCAGCTAAGGTTTTCGAGAAAGGCAGTCGTTCGGTACTAATGAGAGTATGATCTGAAGACTAAAGATTAACAACTTTTTAAATGTGGGACGATCAAATGTTTTTATTTTTGTTGTTTTTTTAGAGAACTTAAATCAGGTCTGAAATAATGATAAAAGTACTTCAGTATTGACCAAATTTTGTTGATCTAATAACAAAAGTGAGATTATTACGTAAAACATTTTCATTCTTTCTTTGAAAGTACTGAGACTTCATAAAAATACTATATTAATGAACGTTTACTTTGTTTAGAAGATATAGGTCGCATTTAAAGATACTAAAATTGATAAAAATAGTGTAAAAAAATCTATTCTTGCCTATATATGCAAAGTGTTAGGAAAAAAACAGTGTTCCTTTAAACCACGTGTAAATGTTATACTGACATACGGAGCCGAAACGTGGACACTCACGGTACGACTGGTCCACCAACTGAAAGTCGCTCAGCGAGCTATGGAGAGAGCTATGCTCGAGGTTTCTCTAAGGGATCGTATCCGAAACGAAGTAATTCGACAGAGAACTAGAGTGACCGACATAGCTCAACGTATTAGCAAGCTGAAGTGGCAGTGGGCTGGTCATATCTGCCGAAGGACCGATAACCGCTGGGGTAAGCTGGTCCTTGAGTGGAGACCGCGTATCGGCAAACGTAGCGTAGGACGCCCTGTGGCAAGGTGGAGCGACGACATACGCAAAGCTGCGGGCAGTGACTGGAGAAGTAAAGCCGAAGACCGGGTTCAGTGGCGTGCTTTAGGAGAGGCCTATGTCCAGCAGTGGACTACAATAGGCTGTTAATGATGATGATGAAATGTTATACTTCTCAAAAAATCAAATATTTTACAAAAAAAACAGTTCAGCCCTGCGTACAAGATAAACTCACGTTGCACTACTTTTCCTAACAGCCTGTATATAAGGTGTAAAAATGTTACCTGCAAATATTTTATGGACTGAATTAGCCTATAAAACTGAACAACTTTCCCCAAGGAACATAGGTCGAATAATAAAAATAAATTTTGGACACCCCATACAAATTGAATTAGTCAGTTGGCTCACAAAAACTTCTTAATACCTATTTCGACCTTTCTTGGGGAACGTTGTTAAGTTTCATGGACTGGTTCACTTCTTATAATATTTGCAGTATTTTTTTACACCTCGTACCTATAATATAACCTTAATTTTCTCTATAAGATCTCTCCCAAACGTTTGTAGAGTAAGAATATTGTAAGTTTATACCATACCCAATATTTTTGGAGTACTTATATTTTTTGTACCAACGACACTTTTACTGTTCACAAATTATTGACTAAAAACTTCAATACGCTTATGAAATTACTAACCTTTAGATACCTAAGTGATAATCGAATCCTAAGAAACCAATTGTTTATAATTATTCCCTATGTAATCATCAGTTTCAAGTCTACTAAGCTAAGTTCGCACTAGTATGAACATACCGTGTTATAATATTAGCTGCAAATATTTTAAGGGGGCATCAGCCTATGAAACTGAACTTCTTTACCTAAGAAACATTAGGTCGAACATGAATTTTGGACTCCCTTATATTTTGTATGGGAGGTCCAAAAACGTTTTTCATACTCCGACTTATGGTCTTTAAGGAAAGTTGTTCAGTTTTATAACCTGGTTCACCATTTAAGATATGTGCAGCATATTTTTACATCCTGTAGAGACTTTCAAAAGATTTTTTTTTAAATAACTGTATCAAATATTTATTGAGATTTGGCTTTTATCTATTCTGCCTTTTCAATCTTAACTACCTACATAATGTAGACATTTCAAAACAAATTCAAATACTTACGTACATTCTATCAGCAACATATCGATAAAAAATGAAGGGATCACACCATGTTGGTTAATCTTAGAAAGTGTATGGTTGTCCCAGTATATTTTGGTCTATGGTTTGGTCGAAATGCTGCTAATAGTATGGCCACTAGACAAGTTTACGAGAGATTTTTGATACGACATTATCACAAAATTTATTAAAAATGAAAGCCCTAAAATGACAAGGCTTCAGACCTTTAGAGCTTTTTAAAAAAGTTTATTTTTATTTTTAAACCATTAAAAGTTTTTTAAACGTAACAAGATACAATTTACGATGAATGATCGAATAGTTACTTATGAAGTAATTAGTTTGTAAGAAACCCGATAACTTTACTAAGATAATGTTTTAGAATATAACCTAAATATTTTTAAGCTAAATGGAAACAGACAGATAGTACAGGCAAAAATAAATGTATTAAAACTGTTTTGTAATTAAGATTTCGATAGATCGCATTTCAGTGGATCGCTCACTTGACGCGGAGCTTTCAGCGGAGCGCTAAAACATCGCAGCGGTCTGTCAGATCCATACTAGAAATGTCAATCCTAACACTAAAGCCGCTGAACCGCTGTCGACGCAGCTCTATCCCAGTGTCCGTCGAGCGCGGTTTCAGTATGGGGAGTGACGTTTCTAGTATGGATCTGACAGACCGTTGCGATATTTTTGCGCTCCGTTGTGCGTCAAGTGTGCGATCCGTCTTACAGTTAATGATATACTAAACTATATTGAACTCTCGTTTACAAGTAACTATTACAAATCCACACTGTCCGTCTCTTCACTCCAAATTTGATAGTATAAAATAAAATAAATTGTTAACAAAATAAGAAATGTCCCAGTCTAACACAGGCTGGGTTAAATCGAGAACGAAGAGATTAAAAATTTGGTTAGGGTCGGTCAGGGCGGCTGTAGCTCAGTGGCAGAGCAATATACACCATTTGTCCCAGGTTCAATAACGGATATGGGTTTGGCTGTACCTAGCAAGTAAGGCAAGAAAATATATTTATAGTATTTTATTAAAATATAATGTGTGTCATAATAAAATAGTCTATTAAGTTTAGGTGACTACATCTATATTGTAAATAGGATCCCTAGACCCCTTACCCAGCACAAACGATTACTAAATCTACGATTACAACTTTTTTTATCCCTTGGATTATAAGAACTGATGTAGTATCACAAAGTTTACTTTAGTAAAATAAAATGCGCCATTTTTTTTTATCCAAGTTATATTATATTTGATGTCACATTGGAGATGGAATTTTAGATGTGACAAGTTGTATAAATATTATTTGATCAATGCATTTGTTTTGACACAAACCTTATGATATGTGTAGGTACTTTGAGCTTAAATATATATACATACGAGTTATAACTAAAAAAAACACGTTTCCAGAAGTATATTCTATTCCATTCCAAAATACAAACTAAAGGTTATAGATTATTAATCTTAAAAACAATAACGTAATTGTATTTTGTTTTGAGGTTATGTCTGAAACAACTGTCAGTTAACTATCCATAGATTATATATAGGTACTCCACAGGTTTTTTTTTTAATTTTATATCTATTAATTTCTTCTGCGTTTATTTAAAACATAAATTGCGTTTACAAAAGAAATTACAGTAAATTTACAAATATACACAACTTAATACTAAATTAAAACTAAGAAATGTATAACTAAAACATAGACTTAAAAACTAGTCGAAAAGCCCGCCCCGCAGCGTACCTGGCTCAAAAGTACCCATCACTCCAGCCGCGTTTCCACGCTGGATGGCAAGCGATATATGTTGTATAAGGTACGCTCCGGAGCGGGGGTCGCAGCCACGGTCGCGTAAACGTCGGCCCACTTCGCGAATGAACTTTTTGGCCTCCCTGCCCCATGGTCCACCGGTTTCGACTGCAAATGGAACGAATAAATAATTACGCTCGAGCTCTGCATATTTTATATGCTTTTGCCCGGCTGCGAATTCTGCCGCAGATCCCGCCTCACGCATTGTTTTCGGCAAGTGTGATGCTGCAAACGTACTTACGCAAGTGGCGTCCCAGAGCAGACTTCGGCCCTTATCCCAAGGGACGAGAGTTAGACCGTCAGGGCGTTTCCCGTCTGACCGGCAGAGGCCTGGAGGTTCTAGGACGCAAGGTACGTTTGCAGACACCAGAGCTCGACGAATTATCTCGTTCAATGCGTGGTGCCTCGGAAATCTTCCCGCGCATTTCGCACAGCTTAGGCCGTGGTGACCTGTAGAGTCAACAGAAGCTCCACATGGGCAACTGTGAGCTTCGCAGACTCTACAGCCCAGACGCAGAGCAACTGCTACCCGTAAGGAGTCATTATCAAGGTGTGTACCGAGCTGAGGTGAAGGCAGAGCCTGGAGCCAGGCTCCAGACTCTGGGCAGGTTGCCGCCTTGATACGAGCTACGTCGCTTCCTGTAAGTGCGTCTGACAACTCTGATAAGAAAAATTTGCAGCTTATGTCGTCCCAGGCTCTCTGTGATTCCGGTTTCAACGGAGGATCGACGCCAGGGCGCGTGGCCGCCCAAGCTTCCATTGCGTCGCTTTGAAAGGGGATGCTGAGTCTGTCACCTTGTAATTTAAGTATGTTAGCTACAAGATCAGCAACCCCGTTCGACGAAGCAATGAAAGCCGGCAAACCAACGGTCCCGATGCTCCGAATACCCAATCCACCGTATCTGATAGGCAGCGCCGCTTGTCGCCACTGGTTATCATCGAGCGAAACGTTAATGACGCTCTCCAGTGTGTTGCGGATTGCGCAATCCACCAATCTTAAAAATGTATATTTCATCATACATATATCACGCCTTTATCCCTTACGGGGTAGGCAGAGCGTTAACGGCCGTAAAAAATACGGTCGCTATCGTCACGTCTGAGTAGTATAGAAGGCCGTTCGAGATAATTTGTGTATCACTTTAGTGACAGGTTGTCGCCTAAAAGTCGTAATACACTTGAAACCCTCAAGTCCCTCAGTCGTCTCTTACGACACCCACGAGAAGAAACGGGGTGATGCTATTCTACGCAATGTACATGAAATTTTGCCTGTAAACTTGTAACCTCTAGTTTGGTGATATCGAGCACAGGAATAACCGGTTACCAAATCAAATATCCGGGTCGTAGCATTCCCGGATGTATTGGGGCACTGAGGTAGTCGTTACGGATATACACATAGGCGCATCGCACAGTCAACGCACGACGGACCGCTAAAATATCGCAGCGGTCTGTCAGATCCATACTATAAACATCACTCCCCACACTAAAACCGCACTCGACGGACGATGCTGCGATAGCGCTACATCAACAGCGGTTGAGTGGTTTTAGTATGGGGATTGACATTTCTGGTATGGATCTGACAGAACGCTGCGATATTTTAGCGGTCCATCGTGCGTGTGCGATCCACCTCAGAGTTGAGCGATCAACTGAATATGTACTATCAATCATCTCTCGTCTCTCTTTTCGCTTGAGTTGTCCAATGACCCGGTGAACCCTGGTGTCAGAATTTTTCAACTGCCTACTACAAGTAGCAGGCCTCTGACATGGTTGAGTAACAACCACCGCCCAAGTATCATTGACAGAAATATACCTCTAAAGTATGAACTTTCTCGAAATATTATTACTAAATAAATAGCAATGGTTTTAGTAGTTACACTACGTCAATAAAACCGTATGAAAAATTAATTTAAAATGTCTAAACGCACGTTAAATGAAATATAATAGAGTTACGTTGAAAAACTATGAATTTGCACAAAAAGTATTTTGCCATTGCCATATTAATACAAGATTTAAGAATTTGCTCTATACTTCAGCAATAATTTTCATTAGGTAAATATAGGTATAAGTATATTTAAAAGTGTGTCAATAGTTTCATTATGTTGTGAATGTACAGTTCCTATGAGAACAGTCCTTATGAATTTTCAATTATTACATCTATAAAATAAAATAAATATCTTGATAAATAGCCGTACTAATTTATCCATACGTAATTATTTGTCCATATTAAAGACAGGGATATTTTACCAAGGAATAACTTAACCTATTCTATTATGTTTTAGCAAAATAGCCCTAATATTCGAGTTAAGCTGTAGGCGGATCGCACATGTAACGCATGACGGAGCGCCAAAATATCGCAGTGGCTTGTCAGACCCATACTAGAAACGTAACTAACTCCCCATACTATAACCACACTCGACGGACGAGCAACGACGACGAAGGTCGGAGCAATTGAACGGTTTTAGTGTGGAGATTGACATACCGCTGCGATGTTTTAGCGCTCTGTCGTACGTTAAGTGTGCAATCCGCTGTATTTTGCCCAACTGTTTGAAAAGCGTTAACTTCTTTTTGTACAAATATTTCAACGTACCTAACTAAACAAAGTTGTAAAACTGTATTGAAGTTAACTGTTTTTAAAAATGTATTTCTTTGATTATAAGATTGTTTATTCTTGTTGTCAAATTAGTGTACCAATAATAGTATGAATTATATGAAATTATTCGTTGAATCCGTTCATAGATATGTTTCGAATTTGCAATATTATATATCAGTTTATGTTGGATTATATTCTTATGTTAGAACTTAGTATTATATACCTACCATAATGGTGTTTTATCGATAAGCTGTTTATTTTTAAAGTGACTAAAATTGATGTTGTTTTCATAAATACATTATTTAATAATGCTAAAAAATACTTTGATTCTTTTATTTTATAAGTTAATTAACCCGTAGAATACCCACAGGTCCAATATCACTGGTACAGTCTTAGACGAATCGCACACTTGACGCACGACAGAGCGCAAAAATATCGCAGCAGTCTGTCAGATCCATACTAGAAATGTCAATCCCCATACTAAAATCGCTCAACCCTGTCATCGCAGTGTCGTCCGTCGAGTGCCGTTTTACTATGGCACAGATAATATAATACTACTAGAACTATGGGGAGTGACGTTTCTAGTATGGTCCTGACAGACCGCTGCGATATTTTAGCGGTCCGTCGTGCTTTAAGTGTGCGATCCGCCTAAGGCGATCACATATATCAATGTATAAACATAAGTATATCATTTGTCTTTGTCTTTCACTCTTGAACTTATAAAGAGATGCATGAAAATCTCCTGAAGACACCTCCTCACAGAGTTTATACATAGCGTCTACATTTCGACAATCAAATGATGCCGTGTGATGCCAGCTTAGAATAGCATCACCCCATTTCTTCCCGCGAGTGTTGTAAAAAGCAGCTAAGGGACTCGAGGGTTTCATGTGTATTACAATTTTAGGCGACAGGCTGACAACCTGTCACTACAGTGATACACGAATCATCTGATAGGGCCCTAAATATTGGTCGTTCACGCTCTGCCTACCCCACATGGGATAAAGGCGTGATTTATGGATGTATTTATGTATGAAACGCTATCTCCTGAAGACACCTCCTCACAGAGTTTATTCATAGCGTCTACATTCCGCAGGTTACATCATAAACCTGGTACTAACCTCGGTATAGTAGAAGAAAATGTAGTAAGATATCTTACAAATTGTAGCTGTAGTCGGAACGTGTCGTAACTATTTGTGGGCGTAGTCGTAGTGAGTCGTAGCTACTCGTAGGCGTAGTCGTAGCGAATCGTAGCTACTCGTAGGCGTAGTCGTAGCGAATCGTAGCTACTCGTAGGCGTAGTCGTAGCGAATCGTAGCTACTCGTGATTCCGTGCCTTGAAGGGTACGTCAAGCTATCAGTCTCACTTACCATCTATGTTTACTTAGATGAGACACACACACACAAAAATCACGCCTTTATCCCTGGCGGGGTAGGCAGAGCGTCAACGACCGTAAAATTACGGTCGTTATCGCCACGTCTGACAATATTTGAGGTTGTTTCAGATAAGTCATGTATAATTTTAGCGACAGGTTGTCAGCCTGTCGCCTAAAATTGCAATACACATGAAACCCTCGAGTCCTTTAGTCGGCTTCTACGACACCCACGGGAAACAAATGGGGTGATGCTATTCTAAATCGGCATCACACGGCACTAAGATCAGAAGGTAGTTAAAGCCGACAGCAGGAACTATCGGGTCGCCCGTAGACCCATTTTCCCATATATAAGAAAAATTGTCTGCACGCATAATTCCTACTGTGGCCAAATTCTGTCACTAAACCACAAAGAGTGTCAAAATGAAAAATGGCACGCGGTAACTACCTATACGGCGGATCGCACACTTGACGGAGTGGAAAAATATCGCAGCGGTCTGTCAGATCCATACTAAAACCGCTCAACCGCTGTCATCGCAGTGTCCTCTGTCGAGTTCGGTTTAAGTATAGGGAGTGACGTCTCTAGTATGGATCTGACAGACCGCTGCGATATTTTCGCGCTCCGTCGTGCGTCAAGTGTGCGATCCGCCTAAGAAAGCATTCATACCGCACAGGGGAATTCCCCGTAAGTTGGTTACAGCTCACAAATGTAAGAATGAAAATGAAGTCTTGAATATCATCATATCATATCACATATCACACCTATAATCAAATTCAAATTTCAAATTTCAATCGTTTATTTCCAAGTACATTCACAACGAATACTTGCAGAAAGTCAAGAATTTACAATACAATACTGTCACTAAAAATAAATTAGTCATTGTAAAAAAGAGAAAATTGTCAGACACAATTTTCTCTTTTTTATAACAATTTTATGTTCCTGGTAGAAACGCGGCACGAGTGAGATAAAAAATGCACTATCCCTGGTGGGGTAGGCAGAGCGTCCACGACCGTAGAATTACGGTCGTTATCGCCACGTCTGATAAATATTGAGAGCTATTTGAGGTAATTCGTGTATCACTATAGTGACAGGTTGTCAGCCAGTCACCTAAAAGTTGTAATACATCTGACACCTTAAGTCCCTCAGTCGCCTCTTACGACACCCACGGGTAAGACATGGGGTGATGCTATTCTAAGCCGGCATCACACGGCACATCTTCATCTTCATCTTCAAATCTGGAATAACAAAGGTAATATAACGGAATTTTATATTCATCAATCATTGGTGTCGTGTGATGCGGCTTAGAATAGGATCATCTAATTTCTTTCCCGTGGGTGTCGTAGAAGCCGACTAAGGGACTCGTGAGTTTCATATGTATTGCAATTTTAAGCGTCAGGCTGACAACCTATGCCACTATAGTGATATATTATTACTTATCTAAAACGACCCTCAAATATTGTGAGATGTGGCGATAAAGACCGTAATTTTACGGTTGTTAGCGCTCTGCCTACCGCGCCAGGGATATAGGCGTGATTTGTGTGTGTGTGTGTGTGTGTGAATCAATAAACTCGTAGTGATTACAATTTGACCCCGCATAAATCATCCGACAAAATGGCGAATCCCACATCTAACGCAACACGTTGCGCATTTTTGCACATCCGGAAGGCAATTTCAAATTGCTACATCATTACATACACATCACGCCGTTATCCCTTGCGGGGTAGGCAGAGCAATAACTGAAATCAAATTGCTAATACTCAAAACGGACGTAGACGCAGCATCAACGGATGAACTTGCGTTGTTTGATTGTTTGTTTTTTGCAATTACTCAAAAAAGTTATGATGATCTCCCTGACCTATTTCGGCCATGGCGACCACTTCGACTCCTAACCAGATCGGCGCTGATGCGCCCGGAGATGGCTATTGTAGCCAATTTTGGCAGTAAACTCCCGTGCACAGAGTGGACACGTGAGTTTGCCATTTACATAATTATAGTTAATGGCGACGGGTGGACGAGCCTTCAGCTCATCGCGCTTAGCGTCGAGGTCTGCTTTACGCTGTTCCTCAAACTCCCGGACTTGCCTAAAAAAAAGTTGTAAATACTAAATGTTGATTGAAACAAATTGTCCGCATCCTTTTGTCGACAACCCGTCCAGACGGCGGGATCATCAATCATAAAATACGTGTGATGACTCGGCAAGTGTGAGTACATAAAAATGGTTCGTGTAATATTTTATTACACAGTGTGGCGGATCGCACACTTAATATCATTCAGAGGCATCGCGCGCGCGAAATGCGTTTTTCAAATTGTATGTGCTATCTCGACTTCCCGCCACCCAACCATAAGTGTGCGATAGGGACAGTAGCAGGCTTCCTGAGAAATCGCCTCGAAACCGGAGTTAAATCGGGGTATGGTCGTTAACGTTTCCCTACCTCTAAATTTCAACCAAATTCTATAATTTTGGTCTTGATCGCTTAGGTATAAACAGATCTAAGTTTGTACGTTTCGCTTTTGACATAATTTTGTACAGTTTTGTAACTAATTTCACTTGTAGGTTCATAAAGATTTTTCAATATCAAAAGTGTATTTTTGTGCCTCATTGTTTCTGAAACTACAATATATACCATAAAAATATAAACGTATAAACCTAGATTTTGTGAATTTAAGTAAAAACCTAAAAATCAAAACAATACGTTACCGGTAAGTATGACAAAAACGTTAACGCTTTTCGTATGAAAATTTCCAGCAACACGATCCTCAGCGGATGTCAGATCAATACTAGAAACGTCACTCCCCATACTAAAACCTAAAACTGCACTCAGCGGACAACGCTGCGTTAGACGTTTACAAGTAAAATTCTTAGGGGTACCATAGTTAAATGAAAAAAGTATTTGATCATGGAATATATAGTAAAGACGTTTATGATGATGATGACGTTATTTTTATTTTTGATTTTAATATGTTTTGTTTCTCTGAAACTCTACTGTATTTATTATAATACTAGCGGCCCGCCCGGCGGCTGAGTCCGCTGCAACTCGTTTTCCCGTGGAAATAAGATGTTTTCCCGGAAAGTATTATCATAAAAACCTTCCTCTTGAATCACTTTATCTATTTAAAAAGAAACTGCATCAAAATCTGTTGAGTAGTTGTAAAGATTTAACCAAACATACTTACAGAGAGACGCAAAAAGCGACTTTGCTTTATACTATTGTACCTAGTCATTCAATTTTCTTTTTTGAATTTACCGAAGTTTGGGTCTAGGCCGGTGCCAAGCTGGTGCTTCGAGACGATTTCCCTGTATTCTTCCTCTTTTCTCTTTTTTTCCCTGTATTTTTCCTTTTTTTTTACCTAGTCGGGTAACGACCCGATGAACCCTGGTGTCAAGGCTTTTGAACCGCCTACTACTATTAATTAGCAGGCCTCTGACGGTTGAGTAACGACCGCCGTCTAAGTTATCGTAGACAGCAACACGGAACCATTTTTCTTATGGACAACTACATCGTTCAGCCTTTAATGTCCTGACCAGACTAGAAACAAATTCCCAAAGTGATAAATATCAACTTCGTGAGTGCCTCACCGAGAATCGAACCGGAACCTTCTGCGTCACAGGCAGTCGCACTACCACTGCGCCACATCGGTTGTCAATTCAATTATGTTGTATTCTATTTCTTGTGTATGGAGTTTCCATTTGAGATTTTGCCAGTGTCGTAGTGAAAGTAAGTAAAAGTGGCATTACGCCGAGGGAAAGTCCACAACACAGAGATCCTAGTCTGACGACTAGGGGCTGTGTTAAGTACAATTACGTAGCACCAGAATTTTTTTATAGTAAAATTTTCTGCACCACGTGGTGACCGCTCGTCACTATTATATACTTACACAATGTCGAATATAAGGTGTAAAAATAGTAGCTGCAAATATTTTAAGAGGTGAATCAGCCCATGAAACTGAACAACGTTCCCCAAGGAACATGGATCGAATTATGAAAAAAACTTTGGACCTGCCATACCTACGTATACAAAAAGTAGCAGCCGGGTGAGTCAACTGTATGGGAGGTCCAAAATTTTTTGCATATTTCGACCTTTGTTACTTGGGGAAAGTTGTTCAGTTCCATTGGGTGGTTCAGCCCTTAAAATATTTGCAGCTAATATTTTTACACCCTGTATATGCATTAAATATAATTTCCTATGTAATGATCACTTTAAGAATAGTTTGTTGCTTAAAACACTATCAGATTTATGCACCAAACACTCAAATAATCAACAAAAATCAAATTTTAACCAATTTACAGCCGCCATTATGGAATAGCAATGAAAAAGTTCCCGTTCACACACACACACACACACACACAATTTACGCCTATATCCCTGACGGGGCAGGCAGAGCGTTAGCGACCATAAAATTACGGTCGGTATCGCCACGTCTGACAAATGTGTGATGGTTGTTGCGGAAGCAACATAGTAGCATATTTTCACGTAGGGGACTTTGATCGTATCTCAATGCCCTACGTGATTTACGTCATAGTTGTAGCTAGATTAGAATTAGTATATAAGCTGTATAGTATTAATAATAAATGTGCATTAAGTAAACAGCTACAGTCTTTATAATATCGCTCCGCTACTGATCATCAATCTGCGTCGAGCATGGCAGCCTTTAGCGACGGCCGCGCGGGAGCGCTGACCATAGAAGAACCTGGATTCCCAACCATCAATATCAACATTTCTCTTTCTATTACGTATGCCTGACCATAATGGCATACGTAATATTGGTGACCACCGACATTGGACACGCACGCTTCTTGAAGAACTGGAGTTCACGCATCAGCAACCGCCGCAGTCGCAGCATCGGCAGTTACACTGGTTTTCCATCATCGCATCGTCTCAAATCACCGTAGGCGTCCCGACTCACCGTGTACATTGGAACCAGTACTGCATCGCGACAACAAACTGCATCATCACGCTGCATGACGTCATCAGTCCCGCACGTTACATTGAAGTTAATGCCAGACCGCCTATAAGATGACACCGCACCGCAGGACGTCGCAGCTCAATCCACGTCCCGCCACCTGTCTGATTTTAACTCATCATTCAACGTAGCTCTAATGCACCACTTCAGACAGGGATCCATCCACCCTCCGAGAAGTAACATTCAAGAATCATCGCCTTCCTACAGGACGCCACGCCGCAAGAAAGCAAATGCACGAAAACCGCGCCGCAACCGCTCGCAACCGCCCTCAATCGCGCTGCAACCGCGCCGCAACCGTACCTCATCCACGTCGCAACCGTGCCGCAATACCCCGTTCCGCGCGCAACGCACCGAAAATATCACGCCACACTGTAACTTACCGCACTGCCGCCCCTTCAAGAATTGAACGCATTGGTCGCTCTACGGGATCTACGTAATCGTCGCAAGAAGTACCTAATGAGGAAATGAAAATGTTTATCGTCGCATGCGCTCAGCACTTTCCTGACACAGTGCCGCTTCCACTCGGAATTGCGTAGTCGGTCATAATTTGAACCTGCATAGCTACAGCATACGCGGACAGTCAGTTGAAGCTAAAACTCGCCCGAACAGGAGCTTGAGTAATTTTCGCTCGTCCATGGCCCAGGACTGGAGCAACAAGGAACTACGAGGATGCAGTTTTCCCTCGGTTTTATTTGAAATAATATTATTTGAAGCAGCGCGACGAAAGATAATGATCACAAGAAATGTCATATGTTTGAACAAGGTCAATGTTACTACAACGACGAGAAATGCAAGTTGGCGAAACACGGAATCACAGCAATCTGCCCGGTCAGCTACACATCCAAACGAAGACGGCGACTAGTCTAATTAGCAGTTTAGCACGTTCAACAAACGTATCAATCCATAATATTTATATTTTGTGGTTTTGACATATTTATGTTATTGTCAAGTCAAATTTGTCCTGTATTTTGCATTTTAAGAGTCTAAACGATTTTTTTTTCTCAAAGGGGGGTGTACTGTTGCGGAAGCAACATAGTAGCATATTTTCACGTAGGGGACTTTGATCGTATCTCAATGCCCTACGTGATTTACGTCATAGTTGTAGCTAGATTAGAATTAGTATATAAGCTGTATAGTATTAATAATAAATGTGCATTAAGTAAACAGCTACAGTCTTTATAATATCGCTCCGCTACTGATCATCAATCTGCGTCGAGCATGGCAGCCTTTAGCGACGGCCGCGCGGGAGCGCTGACCATAGAAGAACCTGGATTCCCAACCATCAATATCAACATTTCCCTTTCTATTACGTATGCCTGACCATAATGGCATACGTAATAATGGTCGTTTCAGATGGTGTATCACTATAGTGACAGGTTGTTAGCCTGTCGCCTAAAATTGCAATACACATGAAGCCCTCGAGTCCCTTAGTCGGCTTTTACGACACCCACGAGAAAGAAATGGGGTGATGCTTTTCTAAGCCGGCATCACACGGTATAACGTAATAATTCAGTGGCAGTAAAAAAATAGCTGCTAATATATTACGCGTTGAACCGGTCCATGAAACTAAACACTTTTCACCAAGAAACATAGGTCGAGTTGTGAATTCACACGGCAAGTTGTCAATTCGTCAGGTGAAATGCCTCCATCTGACAACTATGTCTAATTATCGCCACGTAATGACAGGAGGTACACATCCGGTTTGGACGGGACACTTCCGGCGTTTCGAATTTCCGCTCGCTCTTTTGTAGAATATTGGATTTTTTAGAATTTTGTCTGTAATCAAAAAAGGAATTCATTATTTTGATTTGGTGCCACATGAATGAATTATAGTAGATTACGTACTGAGGTATGTAAGCTATCAAGAACAACCGAGGTTTTTTAACGCCCGAGCGGAGCGAGGGCGGTACCTTTTCGAGGTTGTTATTGATGTTACATCCGTGGTATGTATACTGCTTTACATATCGAATGAAAAAAGAGTAAAATAAAGCGATAAATACAAGAAAACGATCCATAAATGATTTGTATTTGTTGTATTGTATCGTAGACGATACAATCATCATTTATGGATCGTTTTCTTGTATTTATCGCTTTATTTTACTCTTTTTTCATTTTTCAAACTTCAAACTGCACCACTGAACTTTTTTTCCTATGATTGAAAAATATTGAATGAATATGAAAGAAAAGTATCCTAACATAAAGTAGTCATTTTTCTGATCGTAGGGATATTAGTAATTCTTACTTTTATCATTGTAATATTGAGTAATAATTCGACAAACTCATTTATTGAGGTTATAAAAATACAGATTAAAAGTATAATTCCTGCGTTCAAGCAACACAATTCGTAGCGGCCAGTTCGAAATTTAAAATCGTATAGAACTAATTGGATGCAACTCCTATTAAAAATAAGAAGAAATTGATTTAAACTTTTTAATTGCCGCGATTCTATTGGTTCTTTTTCTAGTTCCATATTTAAAATTACTTACAGGCTTAGTTTTAAAACCTCGCTTGTAAGTTGAACTTACAGGTCGTGTTTTTTGTCAGTAATGACCTACTTTCAGAGCATGAGATATGTAATAGTAGATTACGTACTTAGGCATGTAACCCATCAATAACAACCGAGGTTTTTTAACGCCCGAGCGGAGCGAGGGCGGTACCTTTCCGAGGTTGTTATTGATGTTACATCCGTGGTACGTATACTGCTTTACATATCGAATGAAAAGTGAGTAAAATAAAGCGCTAAATACAAGAAAACGATCCATAAATGATGATTGTATCGTCTGGTATTCAAATTGCACCACTAAACTTTTTTTTCTATGATTGAAAAATATTGAATTAATATGAAAGAAAAGTAGCCTAACATAAAGTGACATTTTTTGATCGTAGGAATATTAGTAATTTTTACTTTTGTTATTGTAATATTGAGTAATAATTCGACAAACTCATTTATTGAGGTTATAAAAACACAGATTAAAAATATAATTCCCGCGTTCAAGCAACACCATTCTTAGCGGCCAGTTCGAAATTTAAAATCTCCTATTAAAAATAAGAAGAAACTGATTTTAACTTTTTAATTGTCGCGATTCTATTGGTTCTTTTTCTAGTTCTATATTTAAAATTACTTACAGGCTTAGTTTCAAAACCTCGCATGTAAGTTGAACTTACAGGTCGTGTTTTTTGACAGTAATGACCTACTTTCAGAGCATGAGATATGTAAAATATATTTATATATATATATTTAGGTATATAAATAGCATCTATACAAAATTTTAATATTATAATATTAGATAGATAATCTACAAAATACACACACACACACACACACACACACACACACACACACACACACACATACACAAATCACGCCTGTATCCCTGGCGGTGTAGACAGAGCGTTAACGACCGTAAAATTGCGGTCGTTATCGCCACGTCTGACAAATGTTTGAGGGTCGTTTCAGATAAGTCGTGTATCATATAGTGACAGGTTGTCAGCAAGTCGCCCTAAATTGGGATATACAAGAAACCCTCAAATCCCTTAGTCGGCTTCAACGACACCCACGGGAAAGAAACGGGATGATGCTGTTCTAAGCCGGCATCACACACACACACACACACACACACACACGCACACACACAAATCACGCCTGAATCCCTGGCGGGGTAGTCAGAGCGTTAACGACCGTAAAATTACGGTCGTTATCGCCACGTCTGACAAATGTTTGAGGGTTGTTTCAGATTAGTCGTGTATCACTATAGTGTCAGATTGTCAGCCTGTCACCTAAAATTGCAATACACATGAAAACCTCGCGTTCCTTAGTATACAAAATAGCTTGCAAATATTCTACCCGCCCGCCTGCGCGGATAGCCGATGCTGTGTGTATCGCATACGTAGACTGGAAATAATGTTTGCATCCAGTTTTTACAAGCAAATTCCGCGCGTTTTATTCCGCACGTCCGCGCGGATAGCCGATCCTGTGTGTATATCGAGGCTGACCGGAATTTATGTTTGTATCCGATTATTATCGGAAGCTATGCATTGCACGCAAGTCTGGTTTCAATTAGTGCAAGCATGTGAATAATGCAAACGTAATAATACACACATACACAAATCACGCCTTTATCCCTTCCGGGGTAGGCAGGGCGTTCACAATCGTAAACTTGCGGTCGTTATCGCCACGTCTGACAAGTATTGAGGGCCCTTTTCGATGATGCGTGTATCATTTATTATCATTTATCATTATCATTTATTTATTTCTCAACTTACACTAACAGACAAGCCACACGTGTAAATCTTAATATAAGGTAACAATGTTCTTAAAATTAATCACTGTGTGACAGGTTGTCAGCCTGTCGCCTAAAATTGTAATACACATGAAACCTTCAAGTCCCTTAGTTGTCTTTTACAACACCCACGGGAAGAAATGGAGTGATGCTATTCTAAGCCGGCATCAACACGGCATTATGTAATAATTCAGAGGCAATATACGGGATGTAAAAAAAAAATGCTACTAATATTTTTCGGTTTGAACCGGTCCATGAAACTGAACATTTTTCATCCAGGAACATAGGTTGATATATGAAAAATATGACCATGTCAGTAGTATAAAAGGGTCAATATTTGAAAACGGTTCTTCAGGTCCCTTTCCTGGCAAATTTGAAATTTTCGTTTTATGGTTATCTTATCATTGCATAATATTAAAGGCCTATTGAAAAGGTTATTTACGAAAAAAACACTAAAATCGAACCACAGGTTTCTTCAAAATTCAATTTTGAAATTTCTGGTGTCAGTCAATGGGACATTTTGTGCCAGTCAAAAAAAAAAATTAAAAATTAAAAAGTTCTTTATTTCTTATAAATCCTATTTTACATAGTTGTGGGAGGTTTCCCTTTAAGTAGTCATTTGACACTTGTAATGGGAATACCCGCTCTTCCGAGTTATTTCTATAGTTTAGGATAAGTAATACAAAGGGTAGTTAAATAAAAAGTAGTTGCTTACACTATTACACATGCAAAATTAACGAACACAAGCATATATAGCACTAAGAATTAGGTAGTCGTTACACAATAATAAACACAACCAACAACAAAGGTAGGTATAAGCTGATTCAAAAGTAGTGGTAGATAGTAGCGTATAAACTTAGGTCATAGCTTAGATTGAATGTTAAAGAATAGTTTTATTTCTAAATTATTAGATATTAATATTACCTATAAGTATAAATTTAGCTTGAAGTAGATGTATATCAGGACGAGTAAACTTATATTAAATGTTTGTTTGTTTGCGCAATCCTGTGTTAGGTTTGGAATAATCAAATTAAGGTTTGCATGCACACTCCATTTGCCCTACGGCATGTGGCCTTGGGATCGGTAGGTACAAAAAGACCACAAACAAAGTGGGCAGTCAAGGGACAAAGTTGTTATTTTAACAAAATATATGAATAAAAGCTGTTCATGTTTTGCTTTTAGCTAAGTAAAATAGAAGTAAAAGTTGCCGCAGCCTACCAGGCTGACGCCCTGAAGCCTCAGTCTGGTTAAAACACGAGGCACCTAGTCACAGACAATTTGCTCGTGCTTGAAACACGACACAGCCAACCCGACATACGAAATGAAACAGCCACAGTGTTCGACAATCACAGTTGACAGGCGGGTGTATGTGATCTGTCGACCTCCGGAAGAAAGCTGTTCGTAAACAGCCGAAACGTTGACCCAATTCTCCACCAAAAAATAGTAACGTAAGTCGTTTAAACTTAGGCCATAATGAAACAGCTAGCATGAGACAAGAATAACCACCGAAAACATTATGACCTGCGAATTAACTGTGTTGAGCCACTTAAGACATTTTGCGAATTGTATATTCTGCTACTGAACAGACGAAGATAACCTTAAAGATGACGCAATCAGCCTGAGACATGCATGACTCAGATAGCCTTAGACACCACTAGGCAACCTGACACACGACGCTCTATACATGAGACACGATGCAATCAGCTTAAGAGACATAGCAATCAGCCTGAGACACGATGTACTCAGCTAAAAAGACTCCGACATACAATGCAATCAGCTTAAGAGACGTCGCAACCAACCAGAGACATAACGCAGCCATGCTGAGATACAATGCAGACAGCTTTAGAGACGTCGCTATCAATCTGAGACTTCTTCTTCTTCTTCTTCGTCAGCATGGTTTTGCCCACTGTTGGGCATATGCCTCTCCTAATCTTCTCCATTCTTCGCGGAGCTCTGTCTTTTGAATCCACAAAGTCCCGGCGCTATCTTTGATGTCATCGGTCCATCTGGCGGGTGGTCTGCCTACGCTGCGCTTCCCCAGACGGGGTCTCCAGTCCAGAACGCATCTGCTCCATCTTTGGTCTTTTCGACGGCACATATGTCCAGCCCATGCCCATTTCAGCTTGGCGACTCGGAGTCCGATATCCACTACACGAGTACGCTGCCTGATGACCTCGTTCCGGATTTTGTCGCGTAAAGATATTCCGAGCATCCGGCGTTCCATGCTCCTTTGTGTAACCTGGAGCTTGTGGATCATACCCTTCGTCAAGTTCCACGTCTCACACGCGTATGTCAGTACTGGGAGAATACACTGGTCATACACTTTTGTTTTGAGGGACTGAGGTATTTTTGACTCCAACACGTGTTTCAACTTGCCAAATGCTGCCCATCCTAGCTGGATACGCCTCTTTATTTCCGCCCCAAGAGAATCACGGCCAAGTGTAAGCAGCTGTCCAAGGTAGATGTAGTTCTGTACCTGTTCCAGCTGCTGACCTTCCAGTGCAATGGGATTTTGAGATAAATCGGCTGTCGCCATCACCTTCGTCTTTCCCATGTTCATTTTCAGGCCGATTTTTAAAGAAGCATGGTACAGGTCGTTGAACATTTGCTGCAGGTCCTGTGCAGATGTGGCCACAATGACTATATCGTCTGCGTACCTTAGGTGGTTTAGATACGAGCCATCCACATTGATACCCTTGCCTTCCCAGTTGAGGGTCTTGAATACGTCCTCTATCGCGTTTGTGAATAGCTTGGGAGATATCACGTCGCCTTGGCGTACACCTTTTTCAACCCGGATTGGGTTGGTATGGTTTTTGAGTTGAATAGTCATTGTTGCTGCCTTGTACAAGCTCTTCAAGATCTGGATGTACCGATCGTCAATTAGACACCTTTGGAGAGATCTCGTTACAGCCCAGTGTTCCACAGAGTCGAAAGCCTTTTCGTAGTCCACAAATCCCAGGTACAGAGGCAAGTTATACTCTTCAGCCTTTTGTATGATCTGTCTCATGGTAAATATGTGGTCTATGGTTCCAAACCCTTTCCTGAACCCTGCCTGTTCTCTAGGTTGGTAGTCATCCAATCTGCTTGCCAGCCGCGTGGTCAAAACTCTGGAGAATACTTTATAGACCTGGCTCAGCAGCGATATTGGTCTGTAATTCTTTAAGTCCGCTTTGTTGCCTTTCTTATGGAATAACACAACTATGCTGCTTGTCCAGTCTTTAGGAACTTCTCCTGTAAAAAGTATCTCATTAAAAAGTAGCATCAGCTCTTTTCTAATGGCACTACCTCCCGCTTTGAGCAATTCTATTGTGATTCCGTCTTCTCCTGGTGCCTTATTTTTCTTTAGTTGTCCCAATGCTCGCCTAATTTCATCTGCACTGAATTCGGGGATATCCTCAGTATAGTGACGAATCAGAGGAGCACGTTGTTCAGTGGGATCGTCGCGAACAGGTTCAGGGATACTCGAGGAATACAAGTCTTTATAGAATTGCTCAGTGATATCCTGTATTTCAAGCGCATTGGACGTTAGCTCTCCGGTTTGTTTCTGCAGAACTGTTACCTGGTTAGATGCATTGGATCTTTGAAACACTTTCATGCCCTTGTTTTGCTCTATAATTTTGAGAATTTCATCAGTGTTTCTCTTTTTAACGTCACGCTTGAAAACTTTATTTATTTTGTGTGATAGCTCTCGATGGGCATTGCCATTAAAATCATCAGCTGCCACTTTCCTACGTTCCTCCATCAAATCTTGGGCTTCTTGGGAGACGCAGCAGCGTTTAGGTCTTGCAGCACTCGTGAAGTGGGATTTTGCTACAGATTTTATTCCCTTTGTGAATCGGTCGTATTTCGCCTGTAGGTTGTCATCAAAATGCTCTGCAGCCGAGCGTTGTAAGGACTCTTTCAACGCTTTTTCATAGGATTCGCAGATTCCTGCAGGTACACACAATTTCTGAAGTCCTTTCTTTACGAGTTTGTTCCTTTCTAACCTTGTGTTGATGGATATGGCACCTCGTACTAACCTGTGGTCGCTTCCTGTCTTGAACTTGTTGAGAACAGTAACGTCGGTAACTATGTTTTTGTTATTAGTGAGCAGAAAATCAATTTCATTTTTAACAAGCCCTCCTGGGCCAGCCCATGTCCATTTCCGCTTCACTTTTTTCTGAAAAAAGGTATTCATGACGAACAGTTGGTTCTCTTCTAAGAAGTTCATTAGCATTTCTCCACGGGGGTTCCGTTCGCTGATACCGTGTGGCCCAATGTAGGTTTCGCCTGCACGCCTTTTCCCTACCTTCGCGTTGAAATCTGTTGAAAATAAAATAGGACTTGGCTTTAGGATTATTTATATATTTTGTGATTAAGAAATTTTGCACCCGCACGACATAAACATGACTTGACACATAAGAAATAAAAAACTATGGTATATCAATAAGGTTGGCGTCCATACAAACTCCAACATGCCCCCTTGGACGCAAACCCATAGTTTCTGCAAAGGCCTCATCTTAGGAGGCAGGCCCTTGGTTAAGGCATCTGCGACCATATTATTCTTACTAAATCGCACTGTTGGCCTTCTAGAAAACCATCTTGAACTTTTACTGTCAGGGTTGCTATACTTCCCATTATCAGTCTTCATAATGCTTGAGTAGTTTACTTTCTGCTCTTCCTTATCTCCTTCTCTTTTAACGAGGTTAAAGCCATTTTTCTTTCTTTCTTTTTTAGTTTTTCTGTTCTTCATCCTTTTTAATTTCGTTACTTTCTCAACTTCTTGTAGGACTAAATTTCGCTCTATTGCAGATTTGCGTGACGAGTCTAAACTTGATCTATTTCACGCACTTTAGTAGGACACGGTAGTATTTTCTTATTCTCAGGTGTCTGAAGTACTTTCTTTGTTTCACACTTAGTTGATGTGGTGCAGGCTTCCGTTTTGCTTATTAACCGATACACACCACCCACAAGCTCTGCTTCGGCCACTTTTTTCTTTTTTGCATTCAGAAGGTGGCAACCAGTTGGATGAAAGTCCACCCAACTCTTATTTTTAAAGATTGTACTCACGGACAATAAATTTGTTGACAGTAGCGGCACGTACAGTACATCTTTTATTTTTATCTTTACATGTTCTCCATTTCCAACAGGCACACGAATTGTGACATTTCCACAACATTCCACATTCAGTCTTTTGTCGTCACCTATGCGAACAGTGTTCACCGGAGGTGCGACTTCATTCTCGAGCCAGTCCCGGTGCATTGTCATATGCATGGTGGCCCCCGAATCTACGTACCAATTCTCTGAATCATTAATTTGTGCTGCTGGAAACGCTGCCACATACCCCTTGTCTTTGTCATCTTCTTTCTTATCCTTACGGTACCAGCAATACTTGCTCAGGTGCCCATACTTGTTGCATGTAAAACACCGGGGGCCCTTAGAGGTAGTCGGTTGCTGGTAGTTATTTTTCTTATTATGGGGAGTGCTCTTAGCTTTTGTAAAGAAAGCAGCGGTTGAAGTGTCAGATTTATTTACCTCTTGAAGTAACTTGGTCTTTATCAGATCTGCACTAATCGTAACCCCTGAACTTTCAATCCCCATAATCATGGGCCTGTATTCGTCCGGCAGGCCGGCTAGCATCAGTGTCCCGAGCCATTCGTCGTTCACATCAAACTTTATATTTCTCAGTTTGTGTGCTGCCGACATAATCTTGTTTACGTATTCTTCTATGCTCGTGCAGGTTTCTGGAGTCGTATTAATCAAATCTTTCAATAATCCTACTTTTCTCAATAGCCCGGAGTCTTCAAACGCTTTATTTAAATTTTCCCATACCTCATGAGACGATTTCGCATCTTGCACGTGAATGTATAGCTGTGGATCGATCATGAGAATCAGTTTGGCCTTCGCCTTCACGTCCTTTTTGGCGTCCTCGACCGTCCGCTTAGTATTTTCCGTGGTATCTTCGGACGCACCGGCTACAATCGACCACAACTCTTCGTGCTGCAAATAAGCCTCCATCGCAAATTTCCAAATTTAAGAATTTTGCACCCGCACGACATAAACATGACTTGACACATATAAGAAATAAAAAACTATGGTATATCAATAAGGTTGGCGTCCATACAAACTCCAACATGCCCCCTTGGACGCAAACCCATAGTTTCTGCAAAGGCCTCATGCTTCTTAGGAGGCAGGCCCTTGGTTAAGGCATCTGCGACCATATTATTCTTACTAAATCGCACTGTTGGCCTTCTAGAAAACCATCTTGAACTTTTACTGTCAGGGTTGCTATACTTCCCATTATCAGTCTTCATAATGCTTGAGTAGTTTACTTTCTGCTCTTCCTTATCTCCTTCTCTTTTAACGAGGTTAAAGCCATTTTTCTTTCTTTCTTTTTTAGTTTTTCTGTTCTTCATCCTTTTTAATTTCGTTACTTTCTCAACTTCTTGTAGGACTAAATTTCGCTCTATTGCAGATTTGCGTGACGAGTCTAAACTTGATCTATTCAACATAGGTTCACGCACTTTAGTAGGACACGGTAGTATTTTCTTATTCTCAGGTGTCTGAAGTACTTTCTTTGTTTCACACTTAGTTGATGTGGTGCAGGCTTCCGTTTTGCTTATTAACCGATACACACCACCCACAAGCTCTGCTTCGGCCACTTTTTTCTTTTTTGCATTCAGAAGGTGGCAACCAGTTGGATGAAAGTCCACCCAACTCTTATTTTTAAAGATTGTACTCACGGACAATAAATTTGTTGACAGTAGCGGCACGTACAGTACATCTTTTATTTTTATCTTTACATGTTCTCCATTTCCAACAGGCACACGAATTGTGACATTTCCACAACATTCCACATTCAGTCTTTTGTCGTCACCTATGCGAACAGTGTTCACCGGAGGTGCGACTTCATTCTCGAGCCAGTCCCGGTGCATTGTCATATGCATGGTGGCCCCCGAATCTACGTACCAATTCTCTGAATCATTAATTTGTGCTGCTGGAAACGCTGCCACATACCCCTTGTCTTTGTCATCTTCTTTCTTATCCTTACGGTACCAGCAATACTTGCTCAGGTGCCCATACTTGTTGCATGTAAAACACCGGGGGCCCTTAGAGGTAGTCGGTTGCTGGTAGTTATTTTTCTTATTATGGGGAGTGCTCTTAGCTTTTGTAAAGAAAGCAGCGGTTGAAGTGTCAGATTTATTTACCTCTTGAAGTAACTTGGTCTTTATCAGATCTGCACTAATCGTAACCCCTGAACTTTCAATCCCCATAATCAAAATTCGTCCGGCAGGCCGGCTAGCATCAGTGTCCCGAGCCATTCGTCGTTCACATCAAACTTTATATTTCTCAGTTTGTGTGCTGCCGACATAATCTTGTTTACGTATTCTTCTATACTCGTGCTGGTGTCTAGAGTCGTATTAATCAAATCTTTCAATAATCCAACTTTTCTTAATAGCCCGGAGTCTTCAAACGCTTTATTTAAATTTTCCCATACCTCATGAGACGACTTCGCATCTTGCACGTGAATGTATAGCTGTGGATCGATCATGAGAATCAGTTTGGCCTTCGCCTTTACGTCCTTTTTGGCGTCCTCGGCCGACAGCTTAGAATCTTTCGTGGTATCTTCGGACGCATCGGCTACAATCGACCACAACTCTTCGTGCTGCAAATAAGCCTCCATCGCAAATTTCCAAGAAGTAAAATTTTCCCTTCCCGTTAATTTCGGGATCGAAAACATGTTAGTTCCCATTTTAAACGGTTCCGATAACTGAAAGAGAGAACCTAAGCCCTACAAATTTAGTTTTACTGAGACCGAAAAAAAAAATTAGGTTATGAAAATTTTACTTTGCAACTTAATTTTGGAAAATTTATTTATTTATTGTTCAGGTATGGCTGGGCCCATAACCTGTTGAAAATAAAATAGGACTTGGCTTTAGGATTATTTATATATTTTGTGATTAAGAAATTTTGCACCCGCACGACATAAACATGACTTGACACATAAGAAATAAAAAACTATGGTATATCAATAAGGTTGGCGTCCATACAAACTCCAACAAAATCACCCATAATTAAAAGGTAGTGTGATCTTTGCCCTTTATTCATAGCTCTTAAGATGTCATCGTAAAGAAGTTCAACTTCTTCATCCGAGCTCTTGCTGGTTGGTGCATAGACTTGGATGATTTTGAGGGTGTATCTCTTATTTAATCGCATTACTAGATAGGCGACTCGAGGCGATATGCTTGCTAGTTCTTCCACATATTGTATAAAGTTCTTCTTTATAATGAACCCTACGCCTCCGTATGTACCATTGTACTCTCCTCTATGGTAGAATAGGTCACCTGATTGGAGTATAGTGGTACTTTCTCCCTGCCGTCTGACTTCAGATAGGCCGAGTATATCATATTTTATGCGCCTCAGTTCTTCTTCCAATTGCTCGAATCTCTCTTGCTCTCTCAAGGTATTTGCATTAAACGTAGCGATGGTCAGTTTGGTATGGCAGCCGGGTCCTACCCAGGGATTCTTAGCACCCCCTGCCCCGCCGTTACCATGACCGCTGCCGTAATCCGGGCTAGCGGGGCTGCTGGGGACTAGGGGCGTCTTCTTGTGGCGTAATTCATATTTATGTTAGGAGGTTTTGAAGCCCGATACCCGCACACGTCGGCCACACGTCTTGGCGGGGTCCACATTTTGAGGAGTATTTCTATCCTCCCGGCATGGAACCGGAGTTGTCAGGTTATACCGCCCGATGCTCGGTGTCTCTCGATTGGCACCACCCAGGGGACACGTGTAGGGTAGTAGATACAACCACTCCTGCATTGCAACAATGGTTGTATCATAGGTTGTCACCTACGGACGTGAGAGACAGCCATCCCCCAATCTGAGACATAACGCAGTAATCCTAAGATACAACGCAGTCAGCTTAAGAGACGTCGAAATCAGCCTGACAGAACGCAGCCACCTTGAGATACAACGCACTCAGCTAAAGAGACGTTGCATTGCAACCGACCTAAAACATAACGTAGCCACCCTGAGATACAATACAGTTAGCTGAAGAGACGTCGCAATCAACCTCAGACATAACGCAGCCAACCTGAGATACAACGCAGTAGGTTAAGCGACGTGGCAGTCAGCTTAAGAGATGTCGAAGTCACCCTTAGTGAGACATATCGCAGCCGTCCTGAGATATAACGCAGTCTGCTTAAGAGACGTCAAAATCAGCCTGACATAGCGCAGCCACCCTGAGATACAACACAGCTGCTTAAGAGACTTTGCATAATGACCCTGAGTGAGATAAAACGCAGCCAACCTGAGATGCAACGCAGTAAGTTGAAGAGACGTAGCAATCATTTTGAGACATGACGCAGCCACCCTAAGATACAACGCAGTCAGCTTAAGAAACGTCGCAATGAACTTGAGTGAGACATGATGCAGCCACCCTTAGATACATCGCAGTCAGCTTAAAAGACGTCGCAGTCAGTTCAAGAGACGTCAAAATCAGTCTAAACGAGACATAACGCAGCCACCCTGATATACAACGCAGTAGCTTAAGAGACGTCGCAATCAGTCTGAGACATTACGATACTACGCAGTCAGCTTAAGATATGTCGCAATGTGCCTGAGTGAGACGTATCGCAGCCAATTTGAGATACAACGCACTCAGCTTAAGAGATGTCGCAGTCAGCCTAAGACATACGTCGAAATTAACCTGAGATATCACGCAGCTACCCCGAGGCCTAACGCAGCCACACCTCTCTAGGTATGTCTCTACATAAAGCAAGTGCTTTTAAAAATAATGCTGCTCACCTCCTGGAAACCCTAAATGTAACTTACGGTACCCATGGGCAGACATGGGGTGGCGCTATTCTAATCTGCAGGCACACCTTTACACAAAAAACTTGCAAAATACAATCATTTAAATAACATTAGTCACTTGACTGGCATAAAATGTCCCTTGACTGGGAAAAATGCCAGTCAAATGAAGCCAGTCAAGGGACAATTTTCTATGTTTTTAGTGATTTATTGGTAAACGCTTGAATGTAATCAAAATTTGTAAACGAATCTTAAATTTCGCTTTATTATGCGACATTATTTGTTCAGAACAAATTCTCTGTAATTACTCTTTCACGAAGAAAACATGCACAGGAAAGGGACCTGGCGCAGGTGCAAAAATAGGACCTTAAAATTTAACAACTCCTATTTTATTCTAGAAGTGCCAAGGAGCTATTTGCTTCCTCTCCAGGGATGAAGAAGCAATCCTGGCAGAAGGCAGAAACAAGACCCAGCTCATAGTTCTATTAGTTTCAGCGATTCAGTCGTTTTAGAACACGTATTCAGAAAACACAAAAACGTGTGACCAACACAAATTGTAATTTTTATCGGTGTGCCCATTAAAATATTGTCAATATTATAGTTTACTATAAATCTACATGATACAAGGATTATTTTGATGGGTAAAAAGTTCTATCATGTCCAGTCAGATAAAATTTTACACTTGTTTGAATTTCGCAACAGCAGAGTGTGACACGCGAAGAACGCGTATTTTGACCCCGATTTTAGGTTTCAGATTAAGTTTTAGCTAAACATATTTCATAATTTGTGGATGGAATTTTAGTTTCTGAATAGTCAATTCAACATTATTTCGTGTGAAAATTAGTAAAAACCTGTAAGTGTTATACTTTTGAAGAAATTAACGTGTGACCGCAATTTTTACCTTCTCCAGGAATCACCCAAAAGTGAAAATTGATGGCGCGGTTTATACGATCTAGGTTTGAACTTTTTTGTTCATACAACATACATACATACATATGTCACGCCTTTATCCCTTGCAGGGTAGGCAGAGCGTTAACGGCCGTAAAAATACGGCCACTATCGCCACGTCTGACAGTTTTGAGGATTGTTTTCCAAGGTTGTTTCAGAAAACATGTGTATCACTATAGTGACAGGTTGTCAGCCTGTCGCCTAAAAATTGTAATACACCAACACTCTCGAGTCCCTTAGTCGCCTCTTACGACACCCACGGGAAGGATGTGGGGTGATGCTATTCTAAGCCGGCATCACACGGCATACAACATTATAGTAATACCCAGTATCCCGTTGCGCGCCAATTCAGAACAAATATATAAGTGATCTGTGGCCCTGGAAAGTCCCTAATTGGTAGGGGAGGTCAAAATATTTTCTTATATTTCAACCTATGTTGAATACTTTGGTAGATAGGTACTTTGAAACTACTAAGTACTAGGTACTTAGACATCGAAAATTATTACGTCACTCAACACAAACAGACATCGAAAAGAACAGGCGTAGATTTGATAGCCCCGGGGCTAAAATTGCATAGACAAAGAAAAACAAAAGACATCGAAAAGAGTTTGCGATAATTCGAGACCCAACCTCTTTCGTTTTTTTTTCGTCAGTTAAAAGAGCTAATCTACTCTAAAATACAAATCGTATTTTACAAGCTGTGCTGTCAGTTCCTTTCCATTTCTGCTTTACCTTTGCGAATACAACAAACATAGAGCAAAACCAGCAGTGTATTCTAAGATCTGAAAATCGATTTCACGTAAAAGAACTCGTTAAGGGCTCCGTTAAACGTCACGGAAATTACTAAATCGTTGTGTAATGGTTCTATAAGGGTTCTATAAATGCTGACGATGTTTTAACTAGAGATGAACCGAAAATAGGTTTCATCGAATACGAATATTCGGTAAAAGTTTGTTAAACCAAATACAGGGTGTAAAAAAATTTGCTGCAATTATTTTAAGGTTTTCAGGTAAGGGAACAACTTTTCCCAAGAAACATAGATTGAAATATGAAAAAAATTTTGGACACCCCATACAAAATTACTAACTGACCAAGTCAATTTGTATGGGAGGTTAAAAAAAATATCTAATATTTCTTATGTTTCTAGGGAAAAATTGTTCAGTTTAATGGGCTGATTCACCCCTTAAAATATTTGCAGCTAATATTTTTACACCTTATATTCCATTTGAAGTTGTCTATTGGAGATTTTGCGTTGTTTATTGGAGAACATCGAGAACCGAAGAGGAAAGATGGTTGGACATTTGCTGAGACACGACGAGTTCATAAAGAACATTGCTGAAGGAAAAGTCGAAGGGGAAAGAGGAAGGGGAAGACCAAGGCGAACATTCTTCACACAAATTAAAGAAAAGGCTCGAGTCGTGTCGTACCAAGAGATGAAAACACTATCAGGAAAGAGAGAAGAGTGGAAATTGCTCCACCGACAAGAGCTCAGCTCTTAAATTTGATGATGATTCCATTTGAAACAGAAAGGAGTGTTATGTAATGTAGCTTGATACATGTGACATTTGACAGATCCGTGCTGAAAGAAAAATAAAGATAGGAAGATAGACCTGGTATCATAGCAATAGCGCGAAACTGACAGGCGTCACAGGTACCAAGTAATTTAAACACTATAACTTGTTTTCGCAAAGCTCTACATAATCATTTTGCAAAATATATTTAAAAACAATAATTATGTTTTTATACGGCTTTTGTATAATTATAACATCAAACGAACTGAACAAAGAAGTTAAATCGATATTATATAAGGCGGATCGCACACTTGACGCACGACGGAGCGCAAAAATATCGCAGCGGTCTGTCAGATCCATACTAGAAATGTCAATCCTGTAATCGCTGTAATCGCAGCGCTATCGCGGTGTCGTCCGTCAAGTGCGGGTTTAGTATGGGGATTGACGTTTGTAGTATGTATCTGACAGACCGCTGCGATATTTTTGCGCTCCGGTGTGCGTAAAGCGTGCGATATGCCTAAGTCGCATTGTTCGAAGATTAAACGCGCCTGCATTTTTTTTATTATTCGAGTACCTATCTATAGAATTCGTGTATTCGAATGTGGAATTCATATATTCGGGTAAACTGCCGAACATCGAACATAAACATCGAATGTTAGAAGCTTTGGTTTTTATTGTTATTTGTAACATTGTGTTTATTAATAAATAAATTTGATTTTGAAACAAAACAGAATATTGAAATATTGAATATTGAAATAAACCGAATATTTGGCCCATCTCTAGCTCTAGTTTTTACTCGGCTTTTATTACAGCTTCCTGTGTTTGACATCATCTGTTACAATTTCAATGAAGCTTTTGGAAATTTAAACTGGTTGAGAAATTATGTTATCACTACGAGTACATAGTAAAGTAGCAAAGTCGCTTTTCGCGTCTGTCTATATGTTTGCTTAAATCTTTAAAACTACATAACAGATTTTGATGCAGGTTTTTTTATTAGATAGAGTGATTCAAGAGAAAGGTTTTAATGTATAATACTTTCCGAGAAAATATCTACGGGAAAATGAGTTGCAGCGGGCGGCCCACTAGTTTATTGATAAGTACCAATTCTGATGCCGTGTGATGCCAGCTTAGAATAGCATCACCCCATTTCTTTTTGGCAGCACAACAGTCCAGTGCTGGACATATGGCCCTCCCTCTATTGGGGGATAATGGCATACTGACCACGCTCGGAAGGAGATTTGGCAAGCGCTGTGTAAGATGTTACAAGCATCCACGATCGTAAAATTACGGCCGTTATCGCCACGGCTGACAAATTTTTGAGGGTCGTTTCAGATAAGTCTAGTATCACTATAGTGAGAGGTTGTCAGCCTGTTGCCTAAAATTGCAATACACATGAAACCCTTGAGTCCCTTAGTCGGCTTCTACCACACCCACGGGAAAGACATGGCGTGATGCTCTTCTAAGCCGGCATCACACGGCAATTACGGCAAAAGTAGCATTTTACTTTGCTGAAATTAACTTCTGCGGTACTACAACCATTTAAAATCTAGCCACGAAAACATTTAACTCTCAGAAGCTAGAATAGCTTGCAGTCATAATTTGAATTGACCATTAACAAAATTTTCATTTCTAGTCTCACAAAGCTCGGAGTCTTGGCTTTATTCCAAAATGGCGTCCATTACTTGCCTAGATTGCCTAAGAGCCTCAGCTCTAAATCCTGAATTAAACTTCTAGTAGTATTAAACATGAAGTGCCAGTTGGCCTTACTCCTTCCATTGGGTAAGGATCAATTTTAATGCCATTTGGCCGATGACTGGGGTGGCTGGTAAATAGTGAGTTAGTGAGACATACATACATACACACATACATGAATCATGCCTTTATCCCTCGCGGGGTAGGCAGAGCCACGTCTGTCATTTTTGAGGATTGTTTTCCAAGGTTGTTTCGGAAAATACGTGTATCACCATAGTGACAGGCTGCCAGCCTGTCGCCTAAAAATTGTAATACATCAATACTCTCGAGTCCCTTAGTCGCCTCTTACGACACCCACGGGAAAGAAATGGGGTGATGCTATTCTAAGCCGTTCAGTTACCCTCAAAATTTTGTCAGACGTGGCATAAATGTCCGTTATTACGGCTGTTATGCTCTGCCTACCCCGCAAGGGATATAAGCGTGACATATGTATGTATGTATGTAAAGTGAGTAAACTTTGTATTTTAGCTATAGAGTGTTATAGTTGTAAATATTTCAACGGGTTCATGGTGCTCATAAATCTACGCACAACACCTAAATTTCGCCTAACTATGGTAGATGGCACACTTAACGCACGACGGAGCGCTAAAACATCGCAGCGGTCTGTCAGATCCATACTAAAAATTTCAATGTCCATAATAAAACCGCTCAGCCGCTGTTGACGCAGCGGCAGCGCTATCGCAGTGTCATCCATCGAGCGCGGTTTTAGTATGGGGAGTGACGTTTCTAGTGTGGAACTGACAGACTGCTGCGATATTTTAGCGGTCCGTCGTGCAATAAATGTGCGATGCTCCATACCAAAATAAGTTTATTCACCAAAAACTTATTTAACACCCTGATACAAAATGCAAGGAAGTTAGTGGATAGTAAAATTTTACACTGTTTACAATTACTCGCCAGACCCACATAACGTTCTCGATAAGGTTACAATATTACGCCAGCAACCAGCGAAGTGGAAATGTTTGAGCTCATAACTTCAGTGCAGTTTGATAAGTATACGTGATATAGACTATACGGGAAATAGACTAGTTTGAAAGACGTATCAATAATAGGTATGAAAATATACATCATCATCATATCGACGACCGATGTGGCGCAGTGGTAGTGCGACACAAAATTACTTTGTGAATTTGTTCCCAGTCAGGTTAGGACTTTGTGGTCTGAACCACCCGATTGTCCGTAAGTAAGATGGTTCCGTGTTTCGGATGGCACGTTAAGCCGTAGGTCCCGGTTGCTGTCTATGATTACTTAGACGGCGGTCGTTACACAACCATGTCAGAATCAGAAGCCTGCTACTTGCAGAAGGCAGTTGAAAATTTCTGACACTAGGGTTCAATTTTGTTGGTCGACTTGGTGTCCCACACGTAAAGAAGTAGAAGAAGAATCATCATATGAGCCATAAGAAGGCCCCTGCTGAACGTTAGCGTCTCCTAAAGAATTCCACCTTATTCGATTAGAAGCGGCCTGCATTCAGCATTTCCTGGCTGTTGCCTTGGGGTTGCAGAGGCAAGATGTCAGTAGCTCTGTGTAAAAGCTTAGGTTAGGTAGCCGACCCTGACAGAGAACGGAATAAGGCAAGGAGAATGATGACAATGATGTTGGGTTTTTTAAATAATTATGGTGGTTATGTTTGACTGAGTGTGTGTACGCTATACAGGGATTATGCGTCGTGCGTGATTAGAAAAATGTTTCGGGGTCACGCGCGCCGCTGAATCCAGTGAGATTGGATGCAGCCCGTGAATAGAATTTATGATAGGTAAGGCCTTTTTCACTTTAAACGCACATCGCATCGCTCAAATAACGCATCGCATTTCTTCTGCATTATTTTGACTCAGCTGCGTCGACAGTGTGAATCCCCGTACTAAAATCGCTCAACCGCTGTTGACGCAGCGCTATCGCAGTGTCATCCGTCGAGTGCGGTTTTGATATGTGGAGTGACGTTTCTGGTATGGATATGACAGACCACAGCGATATTTTAGCGGTCCGTCGTGCGTTAAGAGTGCGATGCGCCTACCCGGTATGTTGCTAATTGTCAATATGAGGCGCAAGTGAGGCCCCTTGCTCTTTCTTTTGATAATTATTTCGATTTTTACGACACCCACGGGTATAATTGGGGTGATGCTATTCTGAGCCGGCACATTACCACATCTTAGCTAATAACAAATGAATTCCTCATTTGCTTTGCTACCAAATTCCGAATCACTACATAGTATAAAGCAATTTTTGCGTCTGTCTGTCTGTATGTATATATGTATGTATGTATGCTTAGATCTTTAGAACTACACAACGGATTTTGATACAGTTTTATGTGTAGAAGGTTTATGTGTATAATTATTTCCGGAAAAACAACAAGTTCACACGGGAAAATAGGGTCACAGCGGGCAAAGCCGCTGGGCGGGCCGATAGTATGAAATAAACACACAAACAACATAAACATAAATCACGCCTTTATCCCTTGCGGGGTAGGCAGAGCGTTAACGATCGTAAAATTACGGTCGTTATCGCCACGTCTGACAAGTATTGAGGGCCCTTTCAGATGGTTCGTGTATCACTGTAGTGATAGGTTGTCAGCCTGTCGCCTAAAATTGTAATACATACGTATCCCTCAAGTCCCTTAGTTGCCTTTTACAACACCCGCGGGAAGAAATGGAGTGACGCTATTCTAAGCCGGCATCACACGGTAAAATAGTATGAAATAGAAAATAGAAAATGGAGTAAGTATGTTCCCTAAACAGTGAAGTTCTGTTTCTGTCAGTTGTGTAACTAGTTTACACAGTTCTCCACACTGACCGCACCAACTTTTACCAAACGAAATGGTGAATCCCACATCTAACGCGCGACGCTGCGCATTTTTTGCGCAGCCGTAATGCATGAGTCTGTCAGATATAAGGAATTTTTAAATTCCCAAATACTGAACTGTCGTGGATGCACCAATATATAAACTTGCGATGCTTAGCATGCACCATTTGACGCAGGTTCATGCGTTAGACCTGCGTCAACGTCGGTTTTTATAATGGATACCATTTGAAATTTAATTGCACCTGAGAATATTTAAATTGAGGTTCTAAATAAAAGGATAAGTAAAAAAAATGATTATTTTATTACAAAATAAATTAACGTGGCGTGGTTAGACGTGGCAATAGCGACCGTATTTTAACGGCCGTTATTGCTCTGCCTACCCCGCAAGGGCTAAACGCGTGATATGTGTATGTATGTATGTGTAAAATAAATAAATAAAAAAATTACAGACGCATGCGTTATAGATGCGCTAAAATAGGCCTCCGTTGTGCATGAAGTGCGAGAATCGCCTTACGAAACGAACTAAAGTTACACTTTTGAATTAGATCCGCACATATTTTGCGTTGTATGTTGTACAACTATTAGATAGACACACAGACTACACATTTTTGTATCTAGGATCTTTTCCCGTAGTAAAGAGCAGAATTTACTTAGAAAATATCGATTAGGAACTACAAATCATTAATATTCCCGATAATTTAAGTTACAATAACTTGTTCCAAAAGTTACCTTTTTTGTCAAAATTATGCATATTTGACAGCGCAGCTATTGCAGGTTTAAATTTATCTAGAACCTGCAACGACGGATGTGGCGCAGTCGAAGTGCGACTGCCTTTGACGCAGAAGGTCCCGGGTTCGATTTTCGGTGGGTCACTCACAAAGTTGATATTTATCACTTTGTGAATTTGTTCCCAGTCTAGTTAGGACATTGCGGGCTGAACCACCTGATTGTCCGTAAGTAAGATGGTTCCGTGTTTCGGATGGCACGTTAAGCCGTTGGTCCCAGTTGCTATCTAAGATCACTTAGACGGCGGTCGCTACACAACCATGTCAGAAGCTACTTGTAGAAGGCGGTTGAAAAATTCTGACACTAGGGTTCATCGGGTCGTTAGACGACTCGGTGTCCCACACGAAAAAGAAGAAGAAACTCTAAAGCCATTTCGTATGCAGACAACCGGGCACGTTTGGGGGAGGTAATCAATTTATCTCCTGTCTATGTATTCTCATGCTAGCAAAGAGTATGTTGTTAGTACAGACCTGTCTGAAGTCAATAAATTAGTAATTTGCACTCTAGTCTGTATGTAAGGTGTAAAAATATTTTCTGCAAGTATTTGAAGGGGTGAATCAGGCTATGAAATTGAACAAGTTTCCCCAGGAAATATAGGCCGAAATACGAGAAAATTGTATGGACTTCCCATACAAATTGACTTGATCGATTAGTTTATTAGTTTATTGTATTAAATATTTCCGTATATATTAGTTTATTATAATTTAATTTGTGCATTAGTATGTAAAATAGTTTATTAGTATATGTAGGTATAGTTCGTACATATGCACTATCCCGCTTGACCCTGCGTACTTTTCCTGCCAATAAAAGGTTGCCTGGTAGAAATTGCTACCTCAGCAATAAGGCCGCCTAATTGTACCGAATTATCTTTTATTGTACTTTTCTTTGTTTTGTGTTTTGTACAAATAAAGCATTTGTATTGTATTGTATTGTATTGATCGGTTGCTAATTTTGTATGGGAGGTCCAAATTTTTTGATTTTTCATATTTCGACCTATGTTCCTTGGGGAAAGTTATTCAGTTTCATGGGCTGGTTCAACCCTTAAAGTATTGGCAGCAAATATTTTTACACCTTATATACAGACTAGAGTGCATATTGCTAATTTATTAACTTCAGACAGGTCTGGTCAGACGTGGGTCAGCACTCCGAACTCTGATAGGGTGCAATCAGACCATGAAACTGAACAACTTTCCCCTGGAGGTGTATTGCAGAAAACTTTATTCATTTGACAGGCCCTTAGCTAATTGTAATTTAGTAATGGGAGGTCGACATTTTTTTCTCCATCCAGACATTATGATACATGGGGAAAATTGATCACTTTTATGGTCTGCATGCATTCATTCTATCAGAGTACGGAGGGTTATTCGGCGATTATGATTTATGCCATTTGTAACTGAATTGCTCTACTTTCAAAATAGATAGATTGTTCGTCGACTCCTTAGTCCTTACTCATGGGATAATGTACAGTCTATGGACTGCACCTAGTTAGAGCATTGTAAGCATTTTACTTCATACATCCATTTTATAATGCAAGCAAAAATCAGTTCACGTTTCGACACCGCACAGCGTGCAACTCATTTTCAAGTTTATATCAATTTGTGGTGAAAATATAATTTTGGATCTTTCTCTTGGACTTATCAATTATCTAAAGGCTGTATTGGGGATCAAGACCATACACCTTTTTGGTCCTTCGAGCTATTTGACCCACGCGGCACGGGCGATAGTGAGGCCACGCGGTAAAAGTGCAATATAAGCAAGTTGGATATTGCGACGTGGAACCTACATTTCCTGTATCTGTGGTTGGAGTCTACTACAATCAGAATTGTCAGCTTGGTGTTTTTGTGTTTTCCTATGTGGCAGTGAATCGGTTCCCCGGCCTCCCACAAGCGGGTCTCACCGGTGGGATTGAGAAGGTACTGAAACTGCATAGAGGGGCACTTGGACACCAAGCGACCTACCTATCTATCAATTAATCAAGTAAACAAGCAAACAAGCGACCCAGCAAGGGGTCTATCAAGCAAGTGATCAACATAATTATCAAGAAAATATCAAGAATATTATCAAGTAAGTCATCTAGCAAGTCAAAGCCAATCAAGAAACATTTATCAATTGTATCAAGATGGAAGCTCTTATTGAGAGGCAGAAAGGGATCTATGAAGAGATAAGAAGACTTAACGTGAACTTTGGTAAGGATGGATCAAGCAGAAAAACGCCAGAAAAGCTTCAGAAACGTTTAATCAAGTTGAATACTTTGTGGACTGAGTTTGATGAGAATCATAAAACTCTAAAAACTAGCCCAACAAAAACAGACGTTTACTTTACATCGAACTTTTACTCTTCTGTGCATACACTCTACCTTTCAACTAAACTTGCCATTGAAACATATACATCGGAGAAAGAACCTGAAAAACATAAAACTACTGATCAGGATTCAATAGAAAGTGACGAAACTGACAGTGAATATGATGATGGATGTACAAGCCCGCCCACATCGCCGTTCAAGGTAAATCAAGGTAACAATAGCAAGTCAGATGAGCTGCTGAAAAAACAATCAAGCAACTTTCGAGCTTTCTCCAGAACTGTCTCCAGCATACATCTGGATCAACTGAACGCAAAGTGGGAGCTAGAAGATGCCCTACGAAATTTGGAATCCCGCTGGAAGATTGCTGACTCAGCTCACTGGGAACTGGATAGTGAGCTGGAAGGCGAAACTAACTGCATTTACGAAAAAGCATTTTCCACTCACGAGCGCACCTACAATCAAGTCAAAAAGGCCATAAATAGCAAGCTATGGTCTATTTCACACCGTGAGAAGTTCACGCCAAAAATTGACGTGCCCGTGTTTACAGGTAACTATCAAACTTGGGTGTCATTTAAGGATTTATTCTGCGAAGCAATACACAATAATCCATCGATGTCAGATGCCCAGAAAATGCAATTTCTTAAAGGCAAAATTCGAGGAGAAGCAGAGCGCCTGCTGCAGCATTTATCAATTAGCTCTGAAAATTACAGTGCCTGTTGGGAAATTCTAAACAACAGGTACAATAACATCAAACTTATATTTAATTCGCACATCAATACGATATTAGATATTCCAAGCTCAAAGCAACAGAGTGTGAGTCATATCAAGAAGATTCACGACACAGCAAACGAGTGCCTCAATGCTGTGAAAAATTTGGGCGTAGATACCCGCACATGGGGCCCACTCATTGTACATCTTTTATCACTCAAGTTGGATACCTTGACGTACAATGATTACATGGATTCTGTCAGCAACAAGAGAGAGCTACCAACATTGAAAAAGTTTTTTGAATTCTTGGAAAGCAAGTTTACTACTTTGGAATCTTCGCGCCGAAAACAAGACGGACAGCAACCCTCAACATCATCATACAATGGCAAGCCAAACAATTACTTCCAAAAATCAAATTACAATTTCAAGCGCCCTGCATTAGCCAATCAAGTGGTTACGCAACAATCAAGTAATATGCAATATAATCATATTTCATGTCCGTTGTGTGGCAATAAACATGGAATTTATTATTGCAAGGAGTTTTTGGACATGAATCCAATAGCTAAGAAAAAAACATTATCAAGACTAAACATCTGCGAGAATTGTCTCCATCCACACGGAGACAAGGGATGTTTATCGACAAGAAAGTGTCAAAAATGTGGAGAATCCCATAACACTATTTTGCACGATGCATTCAAGAAATCAAGTTATCAAATACCGAGCGTAACAGCGACGCAAGCAGCGACTGCAAACTCGGAAGAAAGCCGTCAAATCAAGAAAAGCTCGCACGTGTCACAAACAAGTGACGAGCCGGAAATTCTATTATCAACTGCAATTATCAAGATACAAGGTGTAGACGGCACTTATTATACAATGCGAGCCCTTATTGACCAAGGGTCTCAAGTTTCGCTTATAACTGAAAAATCAGCACAGATTTTATCACTACCGAGACAAAGATGCAAAGGTGTGATTTCTGGAGTTGGAATCAAGGAAAGCAACAGCAAGGGTCATATCAATATCAAGTGCGCATCAGCTGACGAGGGCTACAGTTTCAACGCTGATGTACAAATAATGAAGCAACTTATCAGGAATTTGCCAAATTACACATTCCAAAAGCCAACATGGGAATACTTGGAACATATAAAGTTAGCAGACCCCGACTTCAATATAAGTCGTCCAGTAGATGTCCTATTGGGAGCAGAAGTTTATTCTCAAATAATTCTGGAGGGCATCTGCAGATCAAGAGAAACAACATCCATAGCTCAGCAAACAAGGCTGGGATGGATTTTATGTGGCAATGCGGGTGGTATTGCAAAAACACTACAGTGTAATGTTGTCCTAAACAACATAGACGAACTTGAAAAATTTTGGGAAGTCGAAGATATCTCTGAGGAGACAACCCTATCGTCAGAGGATTCCCAGTGCGTACAATTTTATCAAGAAACAACAAAGAGGATGAAAGACGGCCGATATGAAGTCCGACTACCCCTCAAAGCAAATTTTGAACAAGAACTTGGATTGTCAAAATCAAAAGCAATTGCAACATTTTTACAAATGGAGAAAAAATTCCGTAAATCAAAAGAAACTGCTAAACAATATAAGCAATTTATAAACGAGTACATAGCATTACGTCATATGAAACCGTCGATCGGCAACGCGATACCTGAATGTTACCTATCGCACTTCTGTGTATTGCGCAATGAATCCCTTACTACGTCATTAAGAGTAGTTTTTAATGGAAAAATGCTAACATCATCAGGAAAAAGCCTCAATGATCTCATGGCCCGGGGTCCAAATTTACAACAAGACTTACAATCTCTTATTTTGAAGTGGAGACAATTCAAGATAGCCTTCACAGCCGATATCGAAAAAATGTTTCGACAAATATGGGTACACCAAGATGACCAAAACTTACAGAAAATTATTTGGCGAGATTCAGATACGGAACCCTTAAGAGAATACAAGCTAGCAACAGTTACTTACGGCACCAAGGCCGCCCCCTTTCTTGCCATGATGACTCTTAAGAAACTAGCAAGAGATGAAAAGGAGCACTATCAAGAAAGTGAAGCACCAGCTGTCCTGGAAGAATCATTTTATATGGATGATTTGCTTCATGGCTCTCACAACATAACAGCAGCAAAACAACTTAAAGAAGACTTAATATGTCTATTAAAATCAGGCGGTTTCAACTTAAGAAAATGGTCGTCAAATCATGAATCACTACTTCGAAGTGAAAACACAGAACAAGCAAATCAGAACAATAACTTCGAATTCAGACAAGCAGAGTCAACAAAAACTTTGGGTTTGAGCTGGAAACCCACACAAGACATTTTTACATTTGAATCTAAAATAAATCAAACCCAACAACAGAAAATCACTAAAAGAATATTACTATCAGAGATTTCCAAAATTTTTGACCCTCTCGGTTGGTTAACTCCAATAACTACAAAACTCAAGTTACTTTTTCAAGAAATATGGAAAACATCGCTACAGTGGGATGATGAATTACCACAAGACATCAGAATAAAATGGGACATGATAAAGGAAGATATCAAAAACATAAACAACATACAAGTGCCGCGCTGGCTCGGTACCGAACAAGCAACGAATATCGAGTTACACGGCTATTGTGACGCATCTATTAATGCGTATGCATGCGTCATTTATTGCAAGATTAATACAACAAACTCATCAAGTGTTGTATTAGTGATGGCTAAATCAAGAGTAGCGTCACAAAAGAAAAAACATACTCTGCCACGTCTAGAACTGTGTGGAGCAGAGCTATTATCAAGAGCAATGAACAAAGTACAGCAATGTTTGTCCACATATAACATGAAAGTATTTGGATGGACTGACTCGACAGCTGTTCTCGGGTGGATACAGGGTGATATAAACAAGTGGAAACCCTTCGTCGCCCACCGAGTGAGCAAGATTACAAGTATCATTGAACCTACAAGCTGGCGATACGTAAAGTCAGCCGACAATCCAGCTGACTGCGCGAGCAGGGGTATTTTCGCGTCAAAGTTGTCGAATCATCCTTTGTGGTGGAGAGGACCGGCATGGTTGGCTTCATTCAAGGCAGAACAATGCAAACCTCAAGCATATCAAACAAATGAAGAAACAAGAAAAACAAAGCTAGTTAATGTCATTATTCAGCAAGACGATGATGATAACATAATCAAGCAATTAATCAAGAAGCACAATTCCTTCAAGAAAATTGTCCGCATCTTAGCATGGGTGTTACGATTTACTAGTAAAAAGCAAGAAAGAGAAAGAAAAGCATATGTGACAGTTCAAGAAAAAGAAAGGGCAAGACAAATAATTATCAAGCAAATACAGCAAGCAGAATTTAAAGCAGAAATCATCAATATACAAGAAGGAAAGGATGTAGATTCCAAAAGCAAGATTGTAAATCTAAATCCTTACTTAGATGAGCATGATGGCCTTCTCCACGTGGGTGGAAGGCTAAGAAATGCAAATATAAGCAAAGAAATGAAAAATCCTATCATCATACCTCACGATGGTCGCCTGACAGAGCTTCTGATCCAGCAAGCACACGACTTGACTTTCCACGGAGGTGTACGTCTTACGCTCTCATATCTTAGGAGAAAATACTGGATCATCGGAGGAAACAGATCAGTCAAGAAACAATTACGTACGTGTGTCACTTGTAGAAAACACAATCCATCAAAACTTTATCAAATAATGGGAGATTTACCCTCAGCAAGAATCAACCAGTCACGCCCCTTTTACCACTGCGGGGTAGACTACACTGGAAGTTTAGAAATCAAAGCAAATCGTGGACGTTGTGTCAAGACAACAAAAGGTTACATTGCAGTATTTATTTGCATGGCAACAAAAGCAGTCCACCTTGAACTCGTATCAGATATGACATCGTCTGCGTTCATGACAGCACTGGTACGACTATCATCAAGAAAAGGGTCACCGCGCCATATCTATAGCGACAATGGAACGAACTTCGTAGGCGCCAACAATAAACTCCAACAAGAATTCTTCAACCTGAAACAAGTACTAGATCCGGAATTCTTCAACGAACTCTCAGACATGGAGATAGAATGGCATTTTCAGGCTCCATCTTGGCCAAGCGTGGGCGGAATCTGGGAATCAGCCGTGAAAAGCGTCAAACACCATCTTCGCAGAGTTCTCGGAGAGCAAAAGCTGACGTATGAAGAGTTAGCCACAATATTGTCACAAATAGAAGCGTGCCTTAACTCACGTCCGTTGTGCGCAATATCAGAAAATATAGATGAATTGGACTACTTAACACCAGCCCATTTTTTATCAAGCGGCCCTATTCTAACTATCATTAACACTGAAAAAGACGAAAGGACAAGGTGGACACTAACGCAAAAGATATTTAACGATATCTGGAAAAGATGGAAGGTTGAATACCTCACCCAGTTATCAGCACGTTCAAAGTGGTTAACAGCAAAAGAAAATATCAAGATCAACGACGTCGTCATAATTCAAGATGCAAACCTACCCCCAGGAAAATGGGCTATGGGGCGAGTCGTTGAGTTACACCCAGGAAAAGATGGTTACGTCAGGGTTGTAACACTCAAAACCAGGAATGGTCTTATCAAGCGACCAATTGTAAAGTTATCATTATTGCCCGTCAGTAACCAAACGACGCAAGCGACCGGCAAAGTTGAGCAAGTATCAGGTGCGCCCGCCAGTAACCAAACGACGCAAGCGACGAGTCAAGTCGAGCAAGTATCAGCTGATGTGACGTCATCCAACGGCGAACACGATACTCGTACGCGGCGGCGCCGACAACGGACACCTAAAGCAAAACAATCAAACATGGCTTCAATCATTATGGCTATTTTTTATTTTTTGACAATGATAACATCATCTTTTTGTCAAATTGTATCAAACCTGAAACAGAATCAAGGTCTCTATTTTGACAAGATGGCAAATATGCAACTCATTCGAGATGAATGGAAAATCATCGTATACTACGACATGTACCCTTACTGGGATGGCACAGCAGCATACACCAAGTATCAAGAGCATCTAGAAAAAACATGTGAAGAGATCAAGGAAAAAAGTCACTGTGACGTCATCATGCTGCAACTGCAACATATGTTTGGCAAACTGGAATTCTATAATGAGATCCTACTACATAAACAAGTACAAGACAGACAAAAACGAGGTCTTATCAATGGAATAGGCAGCATAGCGCGTAGTTTGTTCGGAGTACTGGATGACGAGTTCGCGGAACAGTACAAACGAGACATCCAGCTTATCAACAAGAATCAAAATCATCTGGCGCTACTATGGAAAAATCAAACATCTATAGTAGAAGCTGAATATAATCTCTTGAAAAGAGCAGAAGATAATATCAAAAAGCAACATAAGATGTTTAACCGGCACATCATGGCTTTACAAGAAGCATCGAACCAATTCAAGTCGGAGATAAATAGTTTAGCATACGTCAGCGAATTTACGTTATCTGCAATATCAGCACACAACATGATAGAGACCCTAAGAGAGACTCAAAACACTTTACTGGATATAATCACAAATATTTACCACGGAAATTTCAACATTCATCTTATAACTCCTAAACAACTACAAGATGAGTTGAAAACAATATCTGGACAGTTAAACCAAGAATTAGCCTTACCAGTCAATAATGTCCACTCCGATCTACAAAGCATTTATCATTTGCTAAAAGTTCGAGCTAAATTAACTGACTCGTACTTAATAATTGAGATCAAAGTACCTCTAATAAGTAGAGAAAGCTATGATTTATATCATGTACTTGCAGTACCGAAACAAGTCGGACGCAATATGGTCACCCTACTTCCAGTAGCGGAATATGTTGGTATGAACCTACAGAAGGATGCTTACTTACCTCTCTCGCACGATGAGCTGAATCAATGTATATCACATGATGAATCCACATACATGTGTTATCTGCGCAGCCCCATTTTCAAGTTGAAGTCAGACAAGGATCTTTGCTTGAAAACAGAAGATGACAAATGTCGAAGCAATATAGAAACCTGCAGTCAAAAATGGATGAATCTTATCAATATCAACACTTACTTCCACTTCTGTTGTGACTCATGCCAGCTGAGAGTAATATGCAGCGATGGCATTACAGCTATACATGTAAAGCAAGCTAATATTATAAAGTTGAACGAAAATTGCGTAATCAAGGCAGAAAACTATACTGTGTACGCGCATAAAGATTCTATCAGTACAATACAACTAAGTCAGAAGATTGATAAGCTTGTGATTCCTCAGATTAACCATATTTTGAATATAACATTCGAGCCTATCCAAAACTCATCAATAATTAATGAAGACACACAAAAGCTCATGAACGACCTAGAGCAAAAAATTATCAAGATGAAAGAGAGCAATCCGTCGATTGAAAATGTGTCAACTCATGACATTCATCAATACTCCATCATGTACGGTACGCTATTAATAGCAAGTATAGTAGCGATCGTGACCATATGTAGACGCAGGATCAAGCGTCGAAAATCATTATCAGAAAACTTAGAGCTTGATACAGTTGAAGCAGCATCTTCTGCAGCCGCCCGTACAGCCGGCACAGTGGCCACGCACTCCACCAGCTACGATGTCGAGTCAGCAACTAACAACAAACATAAGATAGACAAAGGGACAAACCCAATTAGCAACTTCAAGACTCGGGATTTTTCAGTGTAGTGCAGTGAAATCAAATTTATAAGTTATGAAATTTATAAGAATATTTTTAAGCAAAATGTATTACAATTTTATAAGCTTCAGTTTATTTTATCATGCAATTTTTAAGTTGTAAATGAAATTTGTAAGTAAGAATTTCTTTCGTCATGAAATTAGTGACATTACTTTTTATCATTTTTATCATATCATTGTATTTTTCTCTCCCCCGGGAGCATGTACAGTCTATGGACTGCACCTAGTTAGAGCATTGTAAGCATTTTACTTCATACATCCATTTTATAATGCAAGCAAAAATCAGTTCACGTTTCGACACCGCACAGCGTGCAACTCATTATCAAGTTTATATCAATTTGTGGTGAAAATATAATTTTGGATCTTTCTCTTGGACTTATCAATTATCTAAAGGCTGTATTGGGGATCAAGACCATACAGATAAGAAGAAATAAATTTGCAATTCGCTAGTTTCCTGGGTCATTAAAAATATATAACAGTCGTACGCTTAAAACTATTGTCCAAAAATACTACAGACTTCATTAATAATTTTTCGAAATCTTCGAAGTTTGAATTAATAAACAGAAAAATGATATAAAAGCAAGTGTTTTGATGCCATCTCAGTACTTACGGCGTGACGTCATACTTCTAGTTCTTCAAACAAAATACCGTTTTAGATCGTTTTAAAAAGTAGCTCATTTGACCTGTCAGGAAACAAGCTTATTAGGGACTTTCCAGGGCCACAGATCATTGATATATTTGTTCTGAAGAATATGTCTAGTGCCACGTAATTTTAAGAAAACATAGATGGCGCGCAACGGGATACTAGGTATCACTATAATGTTATCTCTTTGATCGGAGCGTCAGTATGAACAAAAAAGTTCATACCTAGCTCCTATAAACCGCGCCATTAATTTACACTTTTATACTACTCCTACATAGAAAGTGCCATATTGACATGGTCATACACAAACATACACAAACCACGCCTATGTCCCTGGCGGGGTAGGCAGAGCTTTGACGACCGAAAAATTCCGGTCGTTATCGCCACGTCAGACAAAATGTTTGACGGTAGTTTCAGATAAGTCGTGTATCGCTATAATGACAGGTTGTCAGCCTGTTTTTGTGTAATATTTCTGTTTAATATTTTGGTTACTTTGATACGTATCTCGAATGATCCTTCTGTAAGTTGTACTTCACATATTCTGCGGCAGAGGTTAGTAGACGGCCGTGGCGTAACCACACGCGACTTTATTTATCTTATGAATAATTTTCAGACACAGGCACAGGAGTTATGAGAACAAATAAGTTTCCCTCATGTCAAGCTTCCAGAGAAATTGGCAGAAGTAGGTACCTACCTATGCATGGTACGGCGTTACACACACTCACACACACACACACACACACACATACATACATATCACGCCTTTATCCCTTGCTTTATGTCAGAAGCCTGCTGAAAAAGAAGAACAAGATCCCTTGCGGGGTAGGCAGAGCGTTCACGACGGTGAAAATACGGTACCTATTCACATCTGTCAAATATTAAGAGGCCCTTTCAAATGATCCTTGTATTATTGTAGTGACAGGTTGCCAGCCTGTCGCCTAAAGTTGTAATACAATGAAATAGTCGAGTCCTTTTGTCACCTTATTGTAAATCCTGAATCAATTCCAGTTTAACGATTATCCTGTAAAGATTGTGTTTTCATAAAGATCAGATTGTAATTTGCGTAGCTTACCAAAGATTTAGCTGGATCACACACACACACCGCGCGGTTTTGCGGTTTTTGACAATAATTATGCAAGTGACAAACTATACTGGGTGTAAGGGACAGCCCTCCGAATACTGATAGGGTGCATGCACGCCATGAAACTGAACAACTTTCCCCTAGAAACATATGTCAGGAAATGACAAAAAAAAATCGGCCTCTCATACAAAATGGCGAATAGCTGACTATATTTGCTATGGGAAACCTAAAAACTGTTACGTTTCCTTTTCCTGACATATGTTGCCAGGGGAAAGTTGTTCAGTTCCATGGTCAGAATGCACCCTATCAAAATTCGGAAAGCTGTCCCTTGCACACGGTATGATTTGTGTGATTGTGATGTGTGCCATGATAGTTAGATTTATTTTACTAAAAGGGTTAAAAAAGGACCCGATTTCTGTGACTTAACTTTTTGTCTGTCAGGCTGTATCTAATAAATCCTCATATTTTGTGTATTAAAATTTTCATAGATGCCGTCGTACTAAAAATATGATGAAATTCGTCTCATGCAACACAGATGACTTTTGACCTTCCCCACACTTAACGCACAACGCAGCGCTTAAAGAACACATCCACAATGCAACAGTCTGTCGGATGCATTATTTTAACGCTGCTTTGTGCGTTAAGTGTGGGTAAGGCCTAATGGTAAGGGACTATTCGTGTCGATTCTCATTAGTTTTATGCAGATTTATTCGATTTTGTAAACTTCTTGCACCAAAAAAAACCGGTTTTGGCAAAGTACCGAGAATAGCCCAGTGTGTGTGAAAATCCCCCTAACAAAGATTTTAGGCACACCTGAAGCACGACGGAGCGCAAAAATATCGCAACGGTCTGTCAGAACCATACTAGACACGTCACTCTCCATACTAAAACCGCTCAACCGCTGTTGACGTAGCGCAATCGCAGTGTCGTCAGTCGAGTGCGGTTTTAGTATGGGGTATGACGTTTCTAGTATGGATCTCACAGACCGCTTCGATATTTTTGCGCTCCGGCGTGGGTCAAGTGTGCGATCCGCCTTAATCCCCAACCTAATCTCCATTCTAATCGAGCAAGATTTCTGCTGTTTTAAAGTTTGCGGCCAATATTAACCTCTATTAATATTCATAGCTTAAATTATTTTACGTGGGGTATTATTTTGTGCTCTGAAATTTTGAAGTTACCTATAAAGATTTTGAATGTTGTTGCAACCAGTCTAAGAAATACAAATTAGAAAATTCATCTTCATTATTCTCTCTTTTCGTGTCGACGCCGAGTCGTCCAACGACCCGATGAACCATAGTGTCAGAATTTTTTAACCGCCTTCTACAAGTAGCAGGCTTCTGATATGGTTGTGTAACGACCGCCGTCTAAGTGATCATAGACAGCAACGGCGATCTATGGCTTAACGTGCCATCCGAGAAACGGAACCATCTTACTTATGGGCAATCGCGTGGTTCAGCCCGCAATGTCCTAACTAGACTGGGAACAAATTCACAAAGTGATAGATTATCAACTTTCAAACTTTTGTCTTCATTATTAATTAATCAAACATTAATCACACATACTCGTAGTGTAAAATGAAGCTATTTTTACGCGTTTTTTTGTCATGGACAACGCTAGAGCACGGAACTGATTTTGATTTGAGTTTTTATTACTAAGAGTGTTGAAAATAATTCTAAACTCAGCGGTACCTGCTATGACTAATTCAAAACAATCACTAGTCCATTAATAATTAAAATGACTAAGAAAATAGCAATACTACCTATACCTACTTACCTACATGGACAACATACGGGTTTTCTCACTGACATTGTTTTGATCAAGTTAATTTTGTCCTTCCTGGAACTCTATTTTTGAGATTTTGCAAGCGGAAATATAATATTAATTTGCTCTACAGGTTGTAAAAAAATTTGCTGTAAATATTTTAAGGGGTGCATCAGCACAAGAAATTGAGCAATTTTCACAAGGACCATACGAGTAGATCGAAATATGAACGAATAATAAATTAGAACTCCCTTACAAAATTATTAACCGACCAATTCAATTTGAATGGGAGGTCAAAAAAATTCCCATATGATTTCGACCTATGTTTTTTGGGGATTTTTTTAAATTTTCATCACTCCTAAAATATTGGCAGCTAATATTTTTACACCTTAAATAAATACGCGTTCAACTAAACTTATCCATACACACATACTGCAATAAAGGCGGATCGCACACTTAACGCACGACGGAGCGCTAAAACATCGCAGCCCTATCGCAGAGTCATCCGTCGAGTGTGGTTTTAGTATGAGGATTGACAGTTCTAGTATCGATTCTAGTTCTAGTTCAATTTTATTCATAATTTTATGTAATTTTCAACGCAATGTACTTTGCTCAGAAATAAATTGAATTGAATTGGATCTGATAGACCGCTGCAATATTTTAGTGGTCCGTTGTGCGTTAAGTGCGCGATCCGCTAGTCACACATACATAGTAATAGAACGTACATAGTACTTGTTGTTACGCTGGCACCAGTGCCACGTTTTTCGAAACTACAGGCTACAAGTCTACAGGTGAAAGGATCATGACAACTTTTGTTTGGATGCTCGTCCTGTTTTTCATAAGCTTTGCGTCACACTTGTAGGAATCGCATCAAAGCCAAAGTTATATAATAATAGATATTAAATATTGCTTATCATTTTAGCATAGGGAATTTTTATGCAACATACTAGTTCTGGAGTTATTGAGTATCAAAGTCGGGCATCGAAAGAGACAAAAGTGCTGATGTTTGGCGCTCTTTAGTGTATTTAGTTCTAAATACGTTATTTTCGGTAAGCAGTGTAGGAAAGGTTTACGCCTCAGTAATTTTTTTTTATTAAAATAGGTAAAGTTAGATTTTCAATTTTATTTTTATTAATTTTCCGGGTTTTTTTGCAACAATTAACGTTGCTATTTTTCATTTAAATTGGCGATATTATACGTATATATTGCATTCATTTGTTTTGTTACGCAAGACACACGGTTAGCCCATGTATGGTCATTCTCCTTTGATGTACATTGTGTAGCGGCTCAAGATCCTGGTTTTATAATGTCCCATCGGCTACGCAATGTAGATCGAATTTCACTTGTAGACTTGTAGCCTGTAGTGTCGATGCATGAAGCATAGGTTTTCCCATGAAAAAAATCATAAATGTTGCTCCTATTATAGCTACATTGTTAGGTACTTCATCCTTTCATTACATTCCTGTACCGCAACTAGTGTTTACGATATGTTTCAAATTAATTAAACGAAATAGATTTAATTACAACACTATAAAAACACAATAAATTGTGAGTTATGGAGCGTTGATAAAAATAATTATAGAACGGGCTATGACATTAAAAATAGTCGCAACCAGATGAGGTAAAACTAATTTAGAAGTCATAGAACGAATTGCTGCCGCATGCTAAATTTAGTTTTTGTGTCGTGTTGTGTTTTTGTGTTATCTTACGTCATTACGTCTGCCTAAGAACTCTGAGAAAAGGGTTCATCGGGTCGTTGGACGTGTCAACGTTCCAATCAAAAAGAAGAGGAAGCCAGTCCACTGTTGGACATAGCCCTACGCACAAGGCGCGATCTCAATTCACGCTTGCGTGATTTCCACTCGAGAACTCACTTACGCCACCGTCCATCGGTTCTACGATAGACCAGCCCAAATATACGAATGAAATATTTTTGTGTGTGCCAACTGCCACGCAGTCGCGACTGGAATGACATTTTTACTTTGTGGTGCGTATCTTTTGTGTCTAGAATTTAAACTCTATTGGATCGATTGAGTTTTCATAGGTTGAGTCTGGATCTAACCTAATTTAATTTGAATCCGGATCTAAAACGCAGTGTCAACGATTCAACAAAAGGGTGTGCTACATTGGAAGTATAGTTTAGATTTTTGTGTTGGTGTACGAAAATGTATGCGTATAAGATATTCAAATTATGTTGTGCTATAATAACTTTTGTTTTTTCGGCAATAACACTCATTATTGGGATAACTTCGTGGTCTGTGATCGAAAAATTTCGAAATTTGAGAAACTTTGCATTCCTTTGCATCATAACTACAATAGTTACAACGAATGTGTTGTTATTTACTAATTTATTTATAGGTTATACGCCTATCTTTCTGCTAGTTTTGTTCGGTTTCCCCAGTGTTGCCAGATATTGCTGGCTTCTTGTGCTATCGGTAATAATTTATGGCGATCTAGTAGTAATTTTTGAAACAGTGAAAAAAAGAAAATTCTTGAAATGTAGTCTGTTTGCTTGGGGTCTTCCATTAGTTAGTACATGCATCCATATGATTTATATGCTAACTTCAAATATATCTAGCAAAGATGAATTTGATGAAATACATTTTAAAAGTTCCGTTGGAAAATTGGTTCTGAAAGTGATACTTTTAATAACTAGCATAACCATTTATTCAAAAGTGATGTATTCTTTGATGACAAACCGTAATGTTGTGAATAAATGCCAGAAAATACAAATTGCTACTTTGACATTTTTCATGAGCGGCGTACTATTTCTTCTATTACATCTGATGACGTTTTTCATGGAATTATTATGCGAAAATTCATGTAAGAGAGTCAATGTAGTTTTGGCGGATGTAACATTTTACTTTTTAAGATTTGAATATTTATTTGTGAATCTATTGTTTTTATTGTTAAAATTTAATAGAGATACGTGGACAGAATACTTTTCTAGAAGACGTAGATTGAGGAACGAAGATGTCATAAATCTGACATCTGTTTAAACGTAGACTTATTATTTTCCTTTGGACAAAAATGTATTATTAATAAGTATTAATATTTCTGAATTGCATACACCACAGAAATTATATCAATACACATTTTAAGATGTCATATTTTTGTTGTCTATTATTTAAATACAAGAAATTCCCATTCACTATATGTTTTCGCCGACAATTAAGAGATGGAGCCACAAGTTTATTGAAACGCGCTATCAGAATGTTCATGGCAAAAGCGTCCCGCGCGCCATCTATCTACTTACTTTGTATATTACAGTTCTAATATCATTCTCATTAGGTCTTTTCGCGCTTGGATGGTATTGGGTAAATGTAAATATACCGTTCGAAATTGCTGGGGTCGGTCTTGTCGCTTGGCCGAACGATAATTCACTACATTTTCTTGTACCTAATGATTTCCTATAAAGTTCTTTTGTCTTTTTCGTCTGGGACATTAAGTCGTCCAACGACCCAATGACCCTAGTGTCAGAATTTTCCAACCGCCGTCTAAGTAATCATAGACAACAACCGGGACCTACGGCTTAACGTGCCATCCGAAACACAGAACCATCTTTCTTACGGACAATCGGGTGATGCAGCTTGCAATGTCCTAACCAGTCTGGGAACAAATTCACAAAGTGATAAATATCAACTTTGTGAGCGACCCACCGAGAGTCGAACCCGGAACCTTCTGCGTCAAACGCAGGCGCACTACCATTGCGCCACATCGGTCGTCAATGTACCTAATGATTTCGTATAAAGTTGATTTATTTGAACACATTATGGCGGGATTGTTGGCAAGTTGTCAAATTCAACAAGATATACTTACCTTACCTGGTGATTCAGTAGCGAAAATTCCTGTTTTTTTATAACATCGTGGACAGATTGTGAAAGTGTGTGGTTTCTCGCATTTTCATGTCATCTGATGCCGGCTTAGAATAGCATCATTCCATTTCTTTCCCGCCACCCGGGGACTCAAGGGTTTCAAGTGTATTTGAGGCGACAACACCTGTCACAGAAGTAGGCGACAGGCTGGCAACCTGTCACTACAGTGATACATGAATCATCTGAAAAAGCCATCAATATATGTCAAAATGGCGATAGCGACCGTATTTTTACGGCTGTTAACGCTCTGCCTACCCCGCAAGGGATAAAGCCGTGATATGTGCACATTAATTTCCAAAGTAAAAAAAGTGTGAGAACCACCTCTTTAAAGAGGTGAAAAAGAAAACAGATTATTGAGGCGCAGTAAACAAAGTCACAGTGCCGTGTGATGTCAACTTAGAATAGTATCACCCCACATCCTTCTCGCGGGTGTCGTAAGAGGCGACAGGCTGACAACCTGTCACTATAGTGATACACATGTTTTCTGAAACAACCTTGGAGAACAATCCTCAAAAATGTCAGACGTGGCGATAGCGACCTTATTCTTACGGCCGTTAACGCTCTGCCTACCGCGCAAGTGATAAAGGCGTGATATATGTATCTATGTAGTAAACAATAGCTTAATAAACCAATACTTATTCTTCTTAACAGATTGTTCACAGACTGGAAATGATTGCTGGGTACTGTTTGCCAATCGTGAGGATTCTAGGGGCAATATCGAAACGAATCAGTGCGATCAGGCGCGACAACGCAATCACATAATGCACGAGTGACTACAAGGAAAATATGACTAAATTGCGACTGCCACGTAGAGGGTAGGCGGATCGCACACTTAACTCACGACGGAGCGCTAAAATATCGCAGCGGTCTGTCAGATCCATACAAGAAATGTCAATCCCCATACTATAATCACGCTATCATCGACCTAGCGCTAGAGCATTGTCGTCTGTGGAGTACTGTTTTAGTATTGGGAGTGATGTTTTTAGTATGGATCTGACAGACCGCTGCGATATTTCAGCGCTCCATCGTGCATTAAGTGTGCGATCCGCCTAAGGGCAAGTTCACAAAGCATACATTACATTGCCTAACAATACCGCGTAGACGGAGTGGGCGTAAATTGGATTTCGGTTACGAGCACTCACTTTTACAGCCGTCTGCGAATAAAACTGATATGTTAGGTTTGTTGTTTTTCGGTACTACGTAGTCTCTTTCTCTTTTCGTGTGGGACGCCGAGTCGTCCAGCGACCCGATGAACCCTAGTGTCAGAATTTTTCAACCGCCTTCTACATGTAGCAGGCTTCTGACATGGTTGTGTAACGACCGCCGTCTGAGTGATCATAGACAGCAACCGGGACCTACGCCTTAACGTGTCATCCGGACAATTGGGTGGTTTAGCCCGCAATGTCCTAACCGGACTGGGCACAAATTCACAAAGTGATAAATATCAACTTTGTCAGTGACCCACCGCGAATCGAACCCGGGACCTTCTGCGTCAAAGGCAGTCGCACTACCACTGCGCCACATCGGTCGTCAACTACGTAGTACCGTACCACTTTACTTGCCTACTTATTTACGTTTTGATTGGCCGCCTTCGTCGCTGACGAATGTAAGAAAAAAAAGAGGAATAGTAATAGAATAGTTCAACAAACTTAAACCAATAATATTGTACGAAGCAAAAAGCCAAAAGTCCATTTAAACAAGTGTTCCATTTTGCCTGCAAAAATATTAGTTTCAGGTTCCCTTTTACGTGAGTTTTGACAGATACATCTTTTCTCCCCTAGAGAGGAACGTGATCTGTATATATTTTTGTCTTCTGTTAATTTGAAACGGGAACAATGACTCACGTATAAAAAATAATTTAAAAATATTTTGTATAGGGCTGTTTATACTTAAGTACTCACAACGTTTCAGTTTTTCGTCCCATTTATTGAGAAGACAGGTAATCATAAAAAGATGAAATATACGGGCTGTTTTTTGCAAAATTCTCATATTTTGATCGAAATACCTCGTTAATAGTCTTCTTTGAGGGGGTTTATGCCGGATTAAGTTAACAGTCCGTCTCGTGATGGGTTAAAGTATGGACAATGTTTATTTTTTTCCAAAAATGGACAATAGAACATTTAAGATTTGATAGGATCCTAGGGCATATGAGCTAGCCCCAAATTACATTTCAGTATCGGTATTTTTGTGTGACTAGCAGATTTTCGATAAGTTATTTTACGTCGCAATGATGGCGTTTTTATTAAAACTGCAAAAAACGAGTGAAAAAACGTTTTAAAGGTTAACCCGGGTCACCCCCGATATTTTAAAGAAGGAATAAATTTCAAAAATAACGGTAACAATAAATTATTATCGATTTGATAATAAATTATGATACTTGATTGATTACACAAGAGCTTAAAATCTAAAAAAAAAAAACGTTTTTTTAGACACCCATCGACGTCGATTTATCGCCCCCGAAAACTCTAAAAAAATTTATATGTATGCTAAAATATAGGGTGTATTATATGGTGGTTAATATAGGTATTGGTCATGTTAGGGGTAAACCAGCGCTTGAAACTGAACAACTTTCCCCAAGGAACATTGGTCAAAATATAAACCCGCACAAAAATGCTAACAAAGTAAATAAGCGCCTGTCAAACAACGTAATTTCATCCGTTGGTTCTGCGCCAACGTTAGTTCTTTGGTACGGGGAATTTGCCGTAAATTTCAATTTAATTCAGTTTGTTTCTTGCTGCAATTGCATTTGACGCGTTACGGATGCGGTAAAAATGCGCAGCGTCGTGCGTTACATGTGAGATTAACGCGCAGCGGTCTGTCAGATCCATACTAAAAACGTCTCTTCCCATACTAAAACCGCACTCGATGGACGACGCTGCGATAGCACTGCGTTGACAGCGGTTGAGCGGTTTTAGTATGGGAATTAACGTTTCTAGTATGGATCTGACAGGCCGCTGCGATTTTTTTGCGCTCCGTCGTGCGTCAAGTGTGCGATGCGCCTAACATGTGAGATTCACCTATGCAGTGACATAGAGTCACTTTGCATGAGTGTGTTTGTCGATGAAGCAACAACCTCTGTCGATAGCTAGGACCGCTGTTTACATGTCTATACCTCATGTGGCTGCAGCGTGATTTCAAGCGATTTGTCTATATAGTTTTACCGGCCAGCGGCTTCGCCCGCTGCCACTCATTTTCCCGTGGGAATGGGACATTATCTCGGCAAGTATTATACATAAAAACCTTCCTCTTGAACCACTCTATTTATTGAAAAAAATTGCATCTAAATCCGTTGTATAGTTTTAAGCATACACACACACAGACGCAAAAAGCGACTTTATACTATGTAGTGATAGTGATGTATAGTAAGGATTTACTCATACCGATTAAATTAATGGATTCGAGTAGTAGAATACGTGAGTGACGTTTCTAGTATGGATCTGACGGACCGCTGCGATATTTTTGCCCTCCGTCGTGCGTCAAGTGTGCGATCCACCTGCCGTCTGCAATAAGCTTTGAGTTTTCCTCCATATTCCACGCCCGCTTTCACTAAAGCCTAAGTTGTAATGTACCCATTACCAGTGCCTCGCTCTTCGAAACTACCGATGGATATCGATGTACATTGCGTAGCGGGTCAAAAGTTCTGGTTTCATAATGTCCCACCGGCTACGCAATGTACATCGAATTTCACCTGTAGAATTGTAGCTAGTAATTTCGTTGCATAGGCCACTGGACAGGGCAAAGATACATAGTATGTCAAGTTATGTTAGGCTAAGGGCGCGTCAGTAAATAAATGGCAAGTGTCTATTCCAGCGAAGACCACCGAATTAGGGCTGACAGACATTCCTCACCTTAAGAGTATCATTCACAGACATGGCGCGAGCGAAATGCGTTTTTCAAATTTTATGTGCTGTCTCGACGGCCTCGCGGCAAACACCCTAATGTGCGATAGGGACAGGTAGCAGGCTTCCTGAGAAATCGCCTCGAAAACAGAGTAAAATCGAGGTGCGGGCGTTAACGTTTCCCTACCCCTAAATTTTAACCAAATTCTATAATTTTGGTCTTGATAGCTTAGGTATGAACTAAACTAGGTTTATACGTTTCGTTTTTGACCAAATTTTGTACAGTTTTGTAAGTATCCTCACTCAAACATGAAGATTTTTCAGTATCAAAAAAGTGTACTTTTGTGCCTCATTATTTCTGAAACTATAATATATATCAAAAAAATTAAAACGTATAAACCTAGTTTTTGTGAATTTAAATAAAATACCTAAAAATCAAAACAATTGGTTACCGGTAAGTATGATAAAAACGTTAACGCTTTTTGTATGAAAATTTCCAGCTGCACGATCCCCTTAACAACCGCAACAGTCCTCTGCTGGAGTTGGGTCTCCCCTTATTGGGGGTATTGCCATACTCCCCACGCTTGGCGAGCGCAGTGCAAGGTGTTGCATTCGCAGGGAACACTGCTGCCCCCATTCCCTTGGTGAATATCTCTAAGTCGGTTTGTACGACACCCATGGGAGGATTTGGGGTGATGCTATTCTAAGCCGGCACCACACGGATAACATTCCTACACCTGTACATAAATTGTGAAGGGAAAATCCTGTTAACTTAAAATGACTAAGGTATAGAAAGAAGTCGTAGTGCCTACTAGTTGGCTGTCCCGAAGGCGTAACGCATAGTACTCCTACCTTCTACGCCGAGGGTCGTGGGTTCGATCCCCACCGGACACAAATATTTGTTACGTCTTTTTAAATATTTGTGTTGAGTCTGGGTGTTTTCTATGTATAATATGTATTTATTTACAAAAAAAAAGTATATAAATATTAGTATCAGCTGTCTAGTTCCCATAGTACAAGGTATGCTTAGTTTGGGCCTAAAATCTAGATGGTGCTGTGTGATTTGTCCAGGATATTTATTTATTTATTTATTGCTGGTAGCCTCCAAGTAAAGACAATTTAAACGAACTCTAGCAAAAAAATCCAGCAAGAAAACAGTGAAAATAGGCACGTTCGAAACAAACAAACCTCGGTAAGTGAAGTGATCGACCTGTATATGACGTAGGTAGGAGACAGTTTGAATCCAAAATGGCGGACGCTCCGTCCGTGTTATTGCCGATTTTCTGACGATACGTGATCCGAATATCAACTGCAAGTACCTATAGGTCTGTCACACCTGTGAACCCCGAGGAAGGTAGGTTAATAAAACCATTCCACTAGACCCGAAAGGCGGATCGCACACTTGTCGCGCGACGGAGCGCTAAAACATCGCAGCGGTCTGTCAGGTCCATACTAGAAATGTCAATCCCCATACTAAAACCGTTCAAGTGCTGTTGATGCAGCGCTATAATATATAGCAGCGTCGTCCGTCGAGTGCCGTTTTAGTATGGGGAGTAACGTTTCTAGTATGGATCTGACAGACCGCTGCGATATTTTAGTTGTCCGTCGTGCGTTAATTGTGCGATCTGCCAAACTGATGTCTTTTATAGGTGCCGTTTTACTGTTGCCGCTATGAAAAGTTCCGAAAATTTTAATAATTTTAAAATTAACAGGGGTTACTCGACAAACAACACGGTCATTTGCACCTTGTCCTGCGCTCGCCAATCCGCCCGTCAACATTGGTGAGTATGGCAAATACCTCGTATTTTACCGTTGTCTTGTGGCCGATAAAAATAGAAACAAAAATAGACTCCATTTTTAGCTTTTTCAAATATTCAAAGCTTGAATTAATATACAGAAAAATAATGTAAAAAAGTTTTGACACCATCCAAAATAGGAAGATATGACGTCATCTCTTAGTATTTTCATACAAAATATCTTTTTAAAAGTAGCCATTTGACCTTTCAGTCATTATGCCTATTCAAATATTCCATCTCTCGTCTTTAAAACAAATTTGTCGACTAGATTTACATACATACACAAATCACTCCTATATCCCTCGCGGGGTTGGCAGAGCGCTGACAACCGTAAAGTTACGGTCATTTTCGCCATGTCTGACAAATGTTTGAGGCTCGTTTCAGATAAATCGTGTATCACTATAGTGACAGGTTGTCAGCCTGTCGCCTGAAATTACAATACACATGAAACCCTCGAGTCCCTTAGTCGGTTTTTACGACACCCATGGGAAAGAAAGGGGTGATGCTATTCTAAGCCGGCATCACACGGCATCGACTAGATTTCAAGTCAATAAGTGCCTACTTACCATGAGATAATGTAAAGACATTATTCGTTACCTAATAGCTCTACATTACACAAGATTAAGACTTGACAAGACCTACGAAAATCACCTTTCATTTAACTGAAAGGGGAATCTCACAGTGTACCACACCGCCGGAGACGTTCTTTTTAGTTTCATGCGAAAATCTGCCACTTATTACAGCGTTTCTCCACTTATCCGGTCCGGCTGCCGGATGTCGGAAGTAGCCTTTCGACAATATTCGAATGCAAGATGACGCTTTTCCACCTATCCGGTAAAAGACGGACAGTAAAATGACGTCATGGTAGAGTTCAAAGAGTATCTTTGATATGCATATGGCGGGTGACAGGAGGAATCCAGGTGGTGTCGGGAAAAGGGTAGCTACCCGCCTGGCCGGGTGTTGTGGCCAGGGGACCGACGGGTCCACCTGGATCGGATTAGAAGTTGTATATATGCGTTGCGCGGTGAACACTTCGATACCGCGTTTCAGGCCCATTGTTCTGTCACGTGGCGCCATCTCTCCGATATGTTGAGAACTCCTGTTGCGTCTTGTATGCATGTGAACCACTTAAGTGAGCTTCATGTTGTAGCCACCAGAGGTCGCTACAGTACTCCCCCTCAAGACTGGAGGTCGATACCGTAAGCGAGCGTGGGGCTGATGACGTCATTGTAGCGTGATGATGCAGTCTGGCTTGGCGAAGCAGTGTAGGTTCCAAATGTCCACGGTGAGTCGGGATGATGATGGAAGACCAATGAAGCTGCCGTCCTGGTTCCAATGTCCACGGTGAGTCGGGATGATGAGCTTCATGTTGTAGCCACCAGAGGTCGCTACATGCATACTTTTTGTACGTTTGTCACATTGGATCGTCAGAATCCAAATTTCGGTTTGGAAAATTCCCGGATCGATAAGTGCCGGTTGCCGGAATAGTGGAAAAGCATGTATAGTAGTAATAGATAGTGTAATAGAGTATTGTAATAGATTTTTAAATCCGATCGGAAATTGACGGACCGGAAAATGACGGATGCCGGAAAAGCGGAGAAAGGACCTTATGCTCGTATCTTACGTTCTACTTTACTTATCGAATCTCATATACCCTAGTAAATTCGAATTTTAAAACGTGTGGTTATACCAGTCGTTTGGGACATCCGTGCACGGAACAGAACTATGCTACTTCAGAAATTGACTCGCTGAACCTTCTGACGCAAGGTATGACAAGGACGCAAAACGGAAAGAGAGAGAGAGAGAGGAGCATTGTCAACAGAGCAGGACTGAGCGAATGCGGACCTTCTGTCGTGCAAAGATCCGCGCGGATGCACGGAAACTGAACGGTTAGTTTGCCGGGTACCGGAGCGGCGTCCGGTGCTAGTGTGATCTTCGTCATAGAGTGAGTGTATTATTTATGCATGAGATTATTAAACTGCGGATTAGAAGCTCTTCAGGAAATTAAAGAGGCGAGGCTTGACGTTGATGAAATAGGTCTGATATATTCGGCGTGTAACGGAGAGGCAGTTTCCTTAGCAAGGCGTACTTGTAGTAAACGATCATCAAACTAATAGATACCGATTACTACTACAACAGCCATATAGCGAGGAACACACTTGACGCACGACGGAGCGCGAAAATATCGCTAGGGTTCATCGGGTCGTTGGACGACTCGGTGTCCCACACGAAAAGAAGAAGAACAGCGGGTGAGCGCTTTTAGTGTGGGGATTGACATTTCTAGTATGGATCTGCCAGACCGGTGCGGTATTTTTGCGCTCCGTCGTACGTCAAGTGTGTTCCTCGCCAAACAGTCTACCGCTGGACATGGGCCTCTGCCGTACATAATATCACCAGGTTTGGAAGGCGGATCAGCGAGCGCAGTGCAAAGTTTTGAATTCAATGGAAACGCCTTCTACGACACGGCAAAAAGATACCGACAGAAGTCTACTACTGCAAGTAGTTTAAAAGCTCTGACACCAGGGTTTATCCGATCGTTCGGTAAAAGACTGACAGCGAAGTTTCAATACTAAAGATCAAGATATTTTATTTGTTAAACATGAGTTATGATATAAGAATAAAGTTGTATAGATTCATGTTTACCCTTTGTATATGGGACCCTAAAAACTTAGATTATAAAGTCTAGCTTGGAACTACAAAATTAGCGAGGTTTCATACTAAAGTCGAATAACCCGAAGATTTGAAAATATGGGATTGACATCACTAGTATGGATCTGACAGACCGGTGCGATATTTTAGCGGTCCGTCGTGCGTTAAGAGTGCGATCCGCCTGTCCTTCATCTAGGCCTAAAAATATCAAGTTTTCCGTCGTAGTTTTGGCCTACTTTCGCCCGCCTTTCTTAAGACCATTTGTCCCGATTTGGGCCAGCTAAGTTCGTCAAAGAATTTTCCCATTAACTTTATCGTAATTATTAATAGTTTTAGTTTGCCGTAATTATTATTAGTTTGCCGTGTGATGCCGGCACAGAATAGCATCACCCCAATTTTTCCCGCGGGTATTGTAAGAGGCAACTAAGGGACTCGAGGGATTCATGTGTATTACCACGTATATAAGTTGTACTTTAGGCGACAGGCTGACAACCTGTCACTACAGTGATACACGAGTCATCTGAAGGGGCCCTCAATACTTGCCAGACGTGGCGATAACGACCGCAAATTACGATCGCTATGCTCTGCCTATCCCGCGACGGGTAAAGGCGTGATTTTTGTATGTGTATGTATGTATGTATGTATTATTAGTTATAACAGGATTAACTCAAAGCTTTCGTTCAGAAACACCTTTTCGCATTGGTTATGTTAAGCTTGTATTCTGTAACGGGCGCACATCAATTATACATGAACGTCTTTTTTACACTTAACACACAACACAGCGCTATCAAAAACGGTCTGTCAGATCCATACTAGAAACGTCAATCCCCATACTAAAACCTCTCAACCGCTGTCGACGCAGCTGCGTTATTATGACGCAAAAGGCGTAATATTAAAAAAAATATGAATTGCGTCGACAGTGGTTAAACGGTTTTATTATGGGGAATGACGTTTCTAGTATGGACCTGACTGACCGCTGCGATAGAGATGTGTAATTTTAGCGCTGCGTTGTGCGTCAAGTGTGAAAAAGGCAATGATAGCTGATGTGAAAAATTGCCTGTATTTACATAAAAAGTAGAAAAATACCGTTTTGAACAGCAATGTATTGCAGGGTTTCCATTTCATCTCGTCATCCTTAAATAGTTGTGAGTTTGATAAGTCTACAAAATAATACAAGCCTATTGTCTCGTCTTATAACTGAATCAAAGTGTTTGAATTCTCAAAGGCTTACTTGTACCTGTTTAAATAATATTAGAGAGAATGCGGTCAAGTGGCTTTGATACGAATTTAGTTTGAGTAAGCCTTAATTAGCCTTTCTCCACTTATCCGTCATCCGTCATTTGCGGGTCCGTTAATTTCCGATCCTATTAAGAAATCTATTACACTTCTATACATGCTTTTCCACTCTTTCGGCATCCGGCATTTATCGATCCGGGAATTTTCCAAACCGAAATTAGGATTATTATTTGATTATTTTCTGGAACAACCTTGGAAAACAATCCTCAAAAATGTCAGACGTGGCCATAGCGACCGTATTCTTACGGACGCTAACACTCTGCCAACCCCGCAAGGGATAAAGGCGTGATATGTGTGTGTGTGTGTGTGTGTGTGTGTGAAATTAGGATTCTCACGGTCCGAAGTGAAAGAGGTACAAATGGTATGCATATAAAAGGTACTCTTGAACTTGAACTCTACCATGACGTCATTCTTCTGTCCATCTTTTACCGGATAGGTGGAAAAGCGTCATCCGGCATTCGAATATTAGTAGCCTTCCGACATCCGGCAGCCGGACCGGATAAGTGGAGAAACGCTGTAACTGTGGTTTTGTTTATAATTAAACTTATAGCTTCAAAGGGAAAGTAATACTTTATGTACTCAGTAATAATTTGAATTAATTTGTTTTTCATTTCCTTCTCGTATCTCAGATGATGATTGTAAGAATATGGTAACTTCCCATAAAAATTTACTTGGTCGGTCAGTATTTTTTTACGGGACGTCCATAATTTTCTTCATATTTCGACCTACGTAACTTGGGGAAAGTTGTTCAGTTTGATGGGCTGGTTCACCAGTCAATATTTGCATCATTTTTTTTTAACTCTGTATACATGGCTTGAAGGTAAAAGGTAGGTAAGGTAGGTGTGACGATGACCGATTTGGAGCAGTGGTAGTGCGACTGCCTTTGACGCAGAAGGTTCCGGGTTCGATTCTCGGTGGGTCACTCACAAAGTAGATATTTATCACTTTGTGAATTTGTTCCCAGTCTGGTTAGGACACTGCGCGCTGAACCACCCTATTGGGTAAGGGCCCGTAAGTAAGATGGTTCCGTTTTTCGGATGGCACGGTAAGCCGTAGGTCCTGGTTGCGGCTTATGATCACTTGCAGCCTGGTTGCAGAACGCGGTCGTAACACAACCATGTCAGAAGCCTGCTACACAAGTAGAAAGAAAAGAAAGAAAGAAGGCGGTTGAAAAATTCTGACTCTAGGGTTCATCGGGTCGTTGAACGACTCGGTGTTCCACACGAAAAAAGAGAGGTAAGTAGGTAAAGGTATCTAGTTGATAAAATTGACAAAGTTGCAATGGAGAATTCCCAGCAGAACTTAAGATGCATGAATGCGACCTACGCTATCGGAAAATCGAAAATCGGACATGAGATTAGCCGGTTCCCACAAGTTCCGCGTTGTTTTACGTTGTTTTGTCGGATCCGGCTTTTTAACAGGAGTTTATGAAATAGCATTGTATTGGAATTTCAATGTAATCACAGTGCTAAAATTTTAATTAATTTTAATAAATAAATAAATAAAAAAAATGTTCAATTTTATTTATTTAGCGATTTATTGCACGCAAAAACAGAACAGTATGTCACACGTTCTCATTTACATGACGCCTGTCGCAAACCGCAATACTGTCCGTTGCGTATGCTTTTCACCTTGTCGAAACTATGGCATGTTGCATTTTATTCCACTTGTCCTTTAGGATTGAAAGTCAAATATGCAGTGATTCGAAATTTGAAGAATATTTTGGACAGTTTCCTGAATTTGGCATTGGAATTGGCCAGCCCCGAGGCAGTGCTTTAGGGGCTAGTTTTAAGTTTTTAGTCCAACTGAGCCGCGTTTACACCTTCATAATATAGTTGTAAAAAATAGAAAAATGTACTTATCCTACATTTTTCTCTTTTTTACAATGACTTAACCATCAAACAGTTAAATGTAAAATTTACTACTTTGAATAAATAATTTGAGTTTGAGTTTGAATAATTGACAGAATTAGCGCTTGTATTGGACGGATGTTTTTAGGGAATGGGGAGGAAAACTCAAAGCTTATTGCAGATGGCAGCAGATGCGACTGTGCCTAAACGCACCAATAAGAAGTTACTGAACTTTGACATTGGCACATTTTTTATTAATCACAAAAAAGGCACAATCGAGAGTTAGTTCCTCAGTTTCCTACCTCATTGCTACATGCTTTTGTCGATAAAGCAATTTCTATTCGTTCTCACACTTAACATACAACGCAGCACAGAAATAACGCTGCGTAACGCATGCGCCTGTCAGCTATTGACAGATATTGTACCTTATTTTATTTTAATTATTGATTGTATGTATTTTTTCGGACACAGTGTAATAATAACTGTTTTATGAAATAAACTGAACTGAATTGAATCCTTACTAGAAATGTCAAACCCTATACTAAAACCGCTGAATCGCTGTCGACCCAGCTGCGTTATTTTGACGCAAGCCACGGCATGTCGCAATTTAAATTCCACTTATCCTTTGGGATTCAAAGTCAAATATGTAGTCATTCGAAATTCGAACAATATTTGGCCAGTTCCATGAATTTTCCATTGGAATAAGTTATTAACATGTTAGCGCTTATATTAGAATGCCGGCTTGTGTCATGTCATGCCGTGTGATGCCGGCTTAGAATAGCATCACCCTACATCCTTCCCGAGGATGTCTTAAGAGGCGACTAAGGGACTCGATAGTATTGGTGTATTACAATTTTTAGGCGACAGGCTGACAACCTGTCACTATATTATATACATATTTTTTGAAACAACCTTGGAAAATAATCACTCGTTTGATCCTCGAAAATGTCAGACGTGGCGATAGCGACCGTATTCTTACGGCCGTTAACGCTCTGCCTACCCCGCAAGGGATAAAGGCGTGATATATTTATGTATGTATGGAATTTCGGGACCTTTTATAAATATTTCCTACGGTGTGATGTCGGCTTAAAATAGCATCACCCCATTTCTTTTCCGCGAGTGTCATAAGAGGCGACCAAGGACCTCGAGGGTTTCATGTGTATGCGTGGTGAGTGTAGGAAATACCTTCCAACAACGGGAGGCCCATGTCCACTGTCCAGCAGTGGACAGTTGTGGCTGCTGAAGTAATGCGACATATTAGGAACATAAATTGTTATAAAAAAAATGTATCTGACAATTTTCTCTTTTTTACAATTACTTATTCATTTATTCAGTGACTAGTGGCCTGCCTTAGCGGCTGCGCCCGCTGCAACTCATTTTCCCGTGAGTGTAAGGATTTTTCCTGGCAAGCATTATACATTAAAACCTTCCTCTTAAATCACTCAAAAAAACTTGCATCAAAATCAATTGTCTAGTTTTAAAGATTTAAGCAAACATACATACAGCCAGACAGACGCAAAATGCGACTTTGCTTTATACAATGAAGTAATATTGATACGAAACCTTAGATTTAGGTATCACCTGAGATTTAGGGATTTCAGCAAACATACATAATGTTTGCTGAAATGTTTAAAACTACACATCTGATTTTGATGCAGGTTTTTTTAGTGATTCAAGAGGAAGGTTTTTATGTACTTGCCGAGAAAAATCCTTTCCCACGAGACAATGAATTGCAGCGGGCGCAACCGCTGGGGCAGGCCGCTGTGTCAAATAAAAACTTGCACACAACACATTTCTATACACACACACACACACACACACACATATATCACGCCTTTATCCCTAGCGGGGTAGGCAGAGCGTTAACTATCGCCACGTCTGACATTTTTGAGGATTGTTTTCCAATGTTGTTTCAGAAAACATGTGTATGACTATAGTGACAGGTTGTCAGCCTGTCGCCTTAAAATTGTAATACACTAATACTCTCGAGTCCCTAAGTCGCCTGTAACGACACCCGCAGGAAGGATGTGGGGTGATGCTATTCTAAGCCGACATCACACGGCAACACATTTCTATTTACAAGCGAATTGTAAACTCATCTAACAAGTTTGAGCGTGTTCTTAATTCTAAAAGAGCACGACTTTCGACGACAAACGACGACAAAAGTTAGCTCAAAGCGCTCAAAGAGACTAAACAAGCTAAGAAAGTAACTACTCATTGGGGAGGTCTTATATCAACTTAGACGGATCGCACACTTGACGCACGATGGAGCGTTAAAACATCGCAAAGGTCTGACAGATCCGTACCTACTAGAAACGTCACCACCCATACAAAAATCGCACTCTACGGACAACGCTGCGATAGCGCTGCATCGACAGCGGTTGAGCGGTTTTGGTATGTGAATTGACATTTCTAGTATGTATCTGACAGAACGCTGCGATATTTAAGCGGTTCGTCGTGCGTTAAGTCATATTCAAATATCGTCTGAATTCAATTTTTTAATTTGAATGTGGGTTTTATCACGATGTTTTCCCTTTATCGTAAAAGCAGTCGGTAAATACCTATACGTGAGAAAATCACATTGGTACATGGCGGGGATCGAACTCGGGGTGAGGTGAGACCGGTGTCCGTGCCGTGTCGCGTGTGGAAATTATTAAAGAAAGTAATTGAAAAACAACTTAAAAGTTCTGAATATGGGTTACGTTTGCTAATTTTAAATTAGGTGCCTTTTACCAAGAGCAAACCCAAGTTGGCGACCTCGAGAAACCAATTAAAGCCAGAACAAACGAAACTTCGGGAACCGTGCCGCCATTGAAACACCATAAGGGCGAGTGCACACGGAGGAAACATCCGCAACGATTTTTACAGAGAGTAACAAACGTTGCTGCAAGTATTTGAAAGGATTTTTTAAGTTTTTAATCGTTTGTTTCCAAATAGATTCACAAAGATTGCTTTTAGAAAGTCAGTAAGTTACAATATAATACTAATATATGAATAAATGAATTAGTCCTTGATTTTAAGGTTCCGTGGTTATTATCACTAAAACTAAAAAACGCAGAAGAATGAGGGTAGACAGATATGTTTGCCCTTAGCCGTCACCCGCAGCCGCTCCAGTTTACCCGTGATCATGGCGATTGCAACATCGCCGAAATATTGGGTGCTCGATATATCCCTACCGTGAGTTAAAACCCGTTATAATGTCTTATAGTTTTAAATGAATTAGTCATTGTAAAAAAGAGACAATTGTCAAACACCATTTTATATTTTTTATAATAATTTTATTTTTGGTTACTAGGACCCTAGTAGAAACGCGGCACGAGTGGGATAAAAAAATAAAAAATAAAGGCTGGCCAGGTTGACCACACAACATGTAACTTACGCTAGCAACATCAATGTATGAAGTCAACCAAATTAAAGTGAATATTTAAAAATATTTACATGTTAATCAGCCGGACCTCTTGAACAGGAAAACCAACCAAAAACCTTCTCAGAAGTGCTCTATTCTTAGGGGTGGTTTAGTGGCTAAACTAAAGCACTGGTCTATTTTTATTATGAAGACTAGCCTTAACTAATCTACTTCTGAGAGAGGAATAGTTGAGAAAATAACTTGCACTGCTGTCTCATAAACCGTGATACTTTAAAGTCACCGATTTTTAATTCATACATACATATCACGCCTTTATCCCTTGCGGGGTAGGCAGAGCGTTAACGGCCGTAAGAATACGGTCGCCATCGCCACGTCTGACATTTTTGAGGATGGTTTACCAAGGTTGTTTCAGAAAACATGTGTATCACTATAGTGACAGGTTGTCAGCATGTCGCCTAAAAGTTGTAATACACCAATACCCTCGAGTCCCTTAGTCGCCTCTTACGACACCCGCGGGAGGGATATGGGGTGATGCTATTCTAAGCCGGCATCACACGGCAAGGCACGGCACGGCATTTTAAATTCTTAGTGAGTTATTTCCAAAAACTATGTGCCCGAGCAATACGCAGGTGCATTCGCACCCTAATACCCTACTTGCCGCCTTTTCATCCGCTAGGTGCGGTGTAATTCGGTTCGATTCATATGTTGATACTGCTTCTAAGATCGTGGGCTTAATTCAGAAAGTTTTCTATCTGTAAGCAGTTGATACATACATATACGCATTTCATACCTTTATTACTTGCGGAGTAGGCAGAGCGTTAACAGTTCTAAGAGTACGGTCGCTATCGCAAAATGTTGAGGACAGCTTTAGTTAATAGTGCACCCCTAAGTATAGGATTGCCTGTGGCCTATATACGTGTGAAACCTTCGATCATTATTGATGGTGGTGACGTAAGTTACATGCTGTGTGGTCAGCCTGACCAGCCCCGAGGCAGTGCCTTTTTTTTTTTTTTTTTTTTTTTTTTTATCCCACTCGTGCCGCGATTCTATTAGGAACATAAAATTGTTATTGTTACTATGACTAATTCACTTATTCAGTGACCGTATTGTAATTTAACTCTATGACATTCTAAAAGCATTCATTGTGAATCTACTTGGAAATAAACGATTGAATCTTGAATCTTGAATCTATTTCTATAATATTTAATTTTGTTATATATATAAACAACTAGCAGCCTGCCCCAGCGGCTGCGCCAGCTGCAGCTCATTTTCCCGTGGGAATAAGGATTTTTCCCGGTAAGTATTATACATAAAAACCTTCCTCTTGAATCACTATCTATTAAATAAAAAATGCATGAAAATCCGTTGTGCAGTTTTAAAGATTTAAGCATACATACATACAGAAAATGCCGAAAATTCCGAGATTAGTTCCAGAAGTTGCTACAGATCAATGATGTACCGGAAATGATGTTTTTCCTAAACGGAAGCGGAAGCCGTGTTATTTATTATAGGGAAAAATAATCCGGAAATGAAAACATTAATAGAAAACAAAACAGACCGAAAATACCATCAAAATCAAAAAATTCAATCAAAATGTTTTTTATTTCAGTAGATTCACAAAGAATTCATTTAGAAAGTCACGTATAAGATTGTAAAAAATATAAAATTATGTTTTACATAATAATAATAAAATTGTTGTTATTATTTTTGTTATTGCATTAACATTTTTTAAGTCCTTGTAGAAAACGCGGTACATCTAGGTTATAGGAAGTAGGTACTTTAGTAGGTAGTAGGTAGCTTATAGCTGAACCGATGAGTATCATGTAGCCTGCCCCTCACTTATCGCACAACGTAGAGCTAAAATAACGCATCTGCCAGTGGTCTGTCAAATCCATACTAGAAACGTTAATCCCGATACTAAAACCGTTCAACCGCTGTCGACGCAGCTGCGTGATTTCGACACATCTACGTTATTTTGACGCACCTGCATTGACAGCTGTTGAGCGGTTTTAGTATGGGGTTTGATATTTTCTAATATGGATCTGACAGACCGCTGCGATATTCTTCTTAGCGTGTCGATGGCAGACACTACACCGTCGTAGCCCAGAACTTGGCCACATTAACAGCGCTGGCAGACGCTGTCATAAGGTCGTCGTTTGTGCAGGTGTGTGGCTGCGATATTTTAGCGCCGTGTTGTGCGTTAAGTGTGAAACAGTAATCGAAGAAGTAAGGTCCAGGTTGTTTTATCTTTATTTCGAATACTCATTACGCCTTATAGCGACTTCATGATTTTTTTGTTAAGCTTTATTAAAAAAAAATGTAAAGGACATCCCTCGTTAAGCATCCCGTACCTTGCTCAAAGGAGATAAGAGACGTAGCTCATAATACCTAAGTTATACCTGTATCAACAAAGTTTGAATAAAAAAGATACATTTCTAAGGTAGAAGAGACACAAATTGTTTTGAAAAAGAGTCTTTGGTAATCAGCTCTGCCGCAATTTTTGTAGTATGACAATCTTTTCATTATACAACATCCAACACTTTCTTTTTTTACACACGTGTGAACAATTTACGGTAATTTGTTAGTCCATTGTTACTGAAAAAGGGAATGAGAAATCGAAAGCAACAGATCACTTAAGTATGTATGTATAGCTATGGCGCACGACGGACCGCTAAAATATCGCAGCGGTCTGTTAGATCTATGTTAGAAACGTCACTCCCCATACTAAAACCGCTCCACCTCTGTCTACGCAGCGCTATCGCAGCGTCATCCGTGAAGTGCGGTTTTAGTATAGGGATTGACAATTCTAGTATGGATCTGACAGAACGCTGCGATATTTTAGCGGTCCGTCACGCATTAAGTGTGCGATCCGCCTAATTTTAGCAGTGCTTAATAATTGTGAAAACGCAAAAAATATACTAAATACTTCGCTATTTTGCTGATTGGCGGAGCGAGAGCCATTTCTGTGAACAAATTACATGTTCTATGGCACCCAAACTCAGTTACTTTTTAGTGAGTCGTGTCTAATCCAAGTTTATTAAATCTCTTGAAAGCGCCAGTGTTGCCACATTAAATTTATTGTAATAAGAGAGTATGGCAGATCGCACACTTGACGCACGGCGGAGCGCTAAAATATCGCGGTGGTCTATGAGATCCATACTAGAAATTTCAATCGCCATACTAAAACCGCTCCACCGTTGTTGACGCAGCGCTGTCGCAGCGTCGTCCTTCGGGTGCGGTTTTAGCATGGCGAGCAACGTTTCTAGCATGGTCCTGACAGACCGCTTCGGTATTTTAGCGCTCCGTCGTGCGTCAAGTGTGCGATCCGCCTATGTTTACAAAATCATGGTGGAGGAACAAAGCTTCAAAATTAATTAAATTTTACCTTGTCAAGTTTTATAATTGGAAACATGTGCGTAACTCATTTCTATGCCCATAAAAGGAATCAAGGCATTTAAATGGTGCTAAAAACTTCTTAGTCAGCAGTATAAAAACTTCTTAGTCAGCAGTATAAAAACCCCTGGTATTGGGAACTAAAAGGTAGGTTTTTAACACTTTGTGAATCAAAATTTTTTAAGCTCTCGCGAATATTTTCACACATTAAGGTAATTTCATTTATATTACCATAAAATATCGCGAGTGACCAGGGTTTTTGTGTTTAGTATGGTTAGAACAATCGTAGGCTGAGGGCACGTTAAGCCGTAGGTCCTGGTGCTGTCTATGATAACTTAGACGGCGGTCGTTACACAACCATGTTAGAGGCTTGCTACTAAGTAGCAGTAGGCTGTTGAGAAAATCTGCCACTGGAATCATCGAGCCGTTTGAAATGTCGTATCCAAATAGAAGAAAAGAAGGGTACTGAAATCTACATATAAAGGCGTGGAGAGCCATATAAGGTGTAAAAATATTAGCTACAAATATTTTAAAGGGTAAATCAGCCCTTGAACCTGAATAACTTTTCCCAAGTAACATAGGTCGAAATATAAGAAATTCTTTTGGACTTCCCATACAAATTGACTTGGTCGGTAGGTAATTTTTTTTTCATATTTCGACCTTTGTTTTGTTTCTTGGGGAAAGCTGTTTAGTTTTATGGCCTGGTTTACCCCTTAAAATATTTGCAGCTAATATTATTACAGCCTGTATGTATTCTATTTTTATTACATAAACCTGCCCCTCAGTTCCACCCACGCCGGGTAAAACTATAATACCCACTAAGTGGGTATTGTACCCACTCTTTTGTTCTACAAGTAAGCCGGCCACTTGAACTATGGAACAAGAGACATTCCCACTAAGTGACGGTTTGCACTAGGTCAAGTAGGACGTGTGATGTAGTAAGCCGTGTGATGCCGGCTTAGAATAGCATCACCCCACATCCTTCCCACGGGTGTCGTAAGAGGCGACTAAGGGACTCGAGGGTATTGGTGTATTACAATTTTTAGGCGACAGGCTGACAACCTGTCACTATAGTGATACACATGTTTTCTGGAACAACCTTGGAAATCAATCCTCAAAAATGTCAGACGTGGCGATAGCGACCGTATTCTTATGGTCGTTAACGCACTGCCTACCCCGCAAGGGATAAAGGCGTGATATATGTATGTAAGTAGGACGTGGCTCTATGGCGGATGGCACACTTAACGCATGACGGAGCGCTAAAACATCGCAGTGATCTGTCAGATCCATACTAGAAACGTCACTATACTAAAACCGCACTCGACGGACGTGTGAGAGCGCTGCGTCGACAGTGGTTGAGCGGTTTTAGTATGGGGATTGACATTTCTAGTATGGATCTGACAGACCGTTGCGATGTTTCCCCTCCGTCGTGCGTTAAGTGTGCGATCCACCTATTGTATGTTTTTAAACTTTAGAACCTGATCGTTTGAAAGGATCTGTTAATGGCGGCTGTTACCTAAGTGTGAGGGAGAAAGCATGAACGCCTATATGTAAGAGACTCAGTAGGAGAGAGAAAGCATGACGATTGGTCGTCGTTTTCAGCGATCGTTTCTTTATCGGAGGTGATAATACCTACTTACATTTTGACGTGTATGCAAGTGTTGCAAACATCGTAGAGAAAATACCGCTTTGAGGGATCAAATTATTATGCTGAGTTGGAACCGTTTTGGCATGGTTGTAGGTTTAATTTTTTTAAGGTATATTAATATTTTTCGTAAATCATTTGTACCTGCAATTTATGCCAAGTAAATAATTTATTAAATTTCTTTCTTTCAAATAATTTTCTTCTTCAAATTGAACTGTGAATTTAAACAGCGTTTCTCCACTTATTCGGTCCGGCTGCCGGATGTCGGAAAAATATAGGCGTGTAACCGCTTCGAAATATCGAGGTAAAAACAAACATAATCGTGGTGATAATCCCGTTAATATTTTATGCCTTTATTTATAGAGTAACTTATTCATAATAAAGAATTTGAATTTGAATTTAACATAATAAAACTAGTTTCTTACCACTAAGATTAATCGTCAAAAAGGCCGCCTCGGGTCGTGCCTGGTGGAAATGTGTTCAACACGCAGGCGGCATTTCCTCGTTGGATCGCTAACGATATGTGCTGCACCAGGTATGATTCGGTACGGGGTTCTGATCGGCGGATGCGCCTCCCTAATTCAGTGACGAACGCCCGAGCCTCTGCACCCCAGGCACCGGTCACCTCCACCGCGAAGGGCAAAAAATTATATTGCCCAAGGAGGTTTGCGTATTTTTGCCATTTTTGGGAGGCCGCCCATTCAGCTGCCGATCGGGCCTCGCGGATGGAGCGCGGTAGGTGGGACTAGACTAGCGTAGCGGATCTTCCTCTTTCGCTTGCTATGGTTAGTACAGAGGAGAGCGATAGGTTGAATTTAGATTTTCTAAATAAATTTTCTAGCATTACTAAAATGCAACGAGTACTTGCTTATGTGCGTCGTTTTTGCAAGAATTTGATTCCACTTGCGAGGAAAATCAAGCTTAATTACGTTACTAGTGCCGAGCTAAATGAATCTTTATTATTGATAATTAGGCACGAGCAGCAAAAACACTTTAGTGACGAAATTAAAATGATTAAACAAAACAAACCTGTGTCTGGCGGTTTAAAATCGCTCAATCCATTTATTTGCGGTATGGGTTTGCTAAGGACTGGTGGTCGTTTAGATTGTGCTACCATACCTAACTCACAAAAGCATCCTGTTATCTTACCAAATAAGTCTAGAGTTACAGAACTAATTGTTAAGAATGAACATGTAAAAAATTTGCATGCGGGACCAAAGCTTGTTTTGTCCTCTCTCAATCAAAGGTTTTGGATTGTAAACGGAATTAGATTAATTAAGAAAATAATTCATCCCTGTATTATATGCTTTAGACTGAAAGGTCAAGTGGCTTCTCAGCTCATGGGTAGCTTACCAGCGGATAGGGTAAACGTTACTAGGGTTTATTCAAAAATTGGAATTGACTTCCTAGGCCCTGTGTCCGTCAAACAATCGAGAATTAGACGCTCTGTCGTTTCAAAGGGATATGTTTGTGTCTTTGTTTGCTTCGCAACGAAGGCAGTACATCTCGAGTTGGTTTCTAGTTTGACAACGGCCGCGTTTTTAGCTTGTTTCAAACGGTTTCTTTTTCGCCGCGGCAGGCCTACTGATGTCTATTGCGACAATGCTTCCACGTTTAAAGGAGCAAAAAACCAACTAGATGAACTTTATAGACTGCATAGTTCACACAGATCATCGGAAACAGGTGCAATCATACGCTGCAGAGGAAAACATTAACTTTCATTTTATTCCAGCGTACTCACCCGTTTTTGGAGGTCTGTGGGAGAGTGCTGTCAAAAGCACAAAATATCACTTAAAAAGAGTAGTCCAAAAGGCATTATTAACTTACGAGGAATTATCTACTGTACTATGTCAAATTGAAGGTATTTTGAATAGTAGACCACTTACCCCATTGTCCACAGACATCAATGATTATTCATACTTAACACCTGGTCACTTCATTATTGGAACTGCTTTGAATGCACCACCAGAAAAAGATGTTTCAAAGACACCTATAAACAGGCTAAGTTTTTGGAATACATGTTGTAATATGTATCAAACCTTCTGGAAGATTTGGAGTAAGCAATATCTCAATGTGCTTCAAAGCAGGCCCAAATGGAGAGAGAGTTCACCCAATATTAAGGTGGGCTCGTTAGTAATACTAAAGGAGGATGCTACTGCGCCCCTTTACTGGCCTATGGCCTGAGTAGTGGATGTATTTCCAGGAGCCGACACTAAAGTACGAACTGTTGAAGTGCGAACTCCCAATGGCCATACGCACAGGCGTTCGGTGACTAAAGTTTGTTTACTTCCTATAGATTAATAAGTAAATTGTAATTTACATAAGTAAGGAAGCTTTCGGCCGGGAGCATGTAGGGAGCTCTACACTGGCATTTTTGTGCCTTTTTGGCAATGCCGAATTGATTGTAAAATATACTTCTTCTTCTTGCGGTTTCTGTGCATTGTACACGTTGTGTGATAATTGTAATAAAAATATTCTAATACAGTCCACTAGTTTTTCAATGAGTGTTCAAGGAACCACCCAACATTGCTAGACTACTATCCCGTTAATACTATTAATTTAAGTGTTGTGAACAACTGTAAAAATCTAAAAACATATATCCGGTAAAAGACGGACAAAAAAATGACGTCATGGTAGAGTTCAAAGAATACCTTTTCTTTGCATACCTACTTTGTGGACGTCTGTCGGACCGTCAGAATCCAAATTTCGGTTTAGAAAATTTCCGGATCGATAAATGCCGGATGGCGGAAGAGTGGAAAAGCATGTAAAGTTGTGTATTATAATTCCAAATCGAATCGGAAATTGACGGACCGGCAAATGACGGATGCCGGATAAGTGGAGAAAGAATAAGGGCCTTATGGTTTCCTCTTGGAAACCAGTATAACTTTATGTATGTTAGTTTGCAGAGTACCTATATATTTTTAAGGTAACTAAAAACCAAAAAATTATAATTCCATAATTTTGCCATACGCCGTAGTATGCCCGCTACGTTTCTACGCCGTAGTTTTATGCTTGTAGTAGTATCAATACAACACGAACACGGGACCTACTGCGTCAAAGGCAGTCGCACTACCACTGCGTCACATCGGTCGTCATACAATATCCTGGTCCATGTTGGTCCACATAATATCCTGGAAGAATCAGCAGTACTGTTTTCAAAGTTCCAAGTGTTAATGTAAGTTTGTTAATTAACACAAACTTAGCCCACCTAATGCACCTTCATGAATTGAATCGTTCTGAAACTTGTGACTTCAGCCACGTGACTCGTAATTTCTTACAGAGTGGGCGGATCGCACACTTGACGCACGACGGCGCGCTAAAACATCGCAGCGGTCTGTCAGATCCATACTAGAAACATAACTCCCCATACCAAATCCGCTCAACCGCTGTTGACGGAGCGCTATAGCAGTGTCATCCGTCGAGTGTGGTTTTAGTATGGGGAGTGAGGTTTATAGTATGAATCTGACACACCACTGCGATATTTTAGCGCTCCATCGTGCGTCAAGTGGGCGATTCGCCTTAGGTGGTTAAATTCCGACATTTAACGCACGACAATGCGGATTTTACCTCATCCGTAATGGGTCAGTTGCACGTCAGTGTAGTCAGTTGCACGGAAATTTCAAATTTCCCGTAGTAAAACTTGTGGTGAAACCGACGTTACAGCATGAATAACGAAGAAATTTGTATTGGCATGTGTCACACATACACACATATCTCGCCTTTATTCCTTGCGGGGTAAGCAAGAGTAAGAGATACATGCGTGATGTGTGTGTTTAACTATATTCAAAACACCTTTAGGAATCGAACTTAAAACATTTTAGTGAAGAGTTTAAAGCCACGACAACAGAACTGTAGACGCAGTTAGCTTATCCACTAATGAGCTTATTCTCTCGAGAGCTTTTTAATAAGTCCCACTCTTTAAACGGGTCAGAAGCTCTATTTTTGAAGATGTGATTTCTGAAATGCCTACCCTTCAAGGGATAAGGGCGTGATTTGTGTTTGTATGTATGCGATTCCTAAAATCGTACACGAAAGTCCGCAGAACTGAAAACTGTCAAGTTTTAGATTTAGCTTAAAGAATAGTTCCGTAGCACCAAATCGAATTATGAGTTTTCACAAATTGAGGTCCTCTCAATTTTTAAAACGTTTGTTTTCGGTTCCGTGCACAAAAGTCCAAAACGTCTGCAAACGTTTTTAAATTTCGTGTACTTGATATTTTTAGAGACAAAAATATGTGTAAATTTTGGAGGGTATTTGGGAATCGATCAGCAAAGTAGAACGTCGTGCTATACAAGCATAAAAAATAGCAGATTATCGCATGAAACAAAAACGAACCTTTCGGAAATTGACTCACAGTCCAACTACTATCACAATTTCTACTACTCTATTTTTCAAATGTGAAGAATGTGTGTGTATGAGATTTTTTAATGTCAAGAGTATATGATAATATAGATACGTTAAGTAGAATTTGCGATACGAGCACATAATTAGTAGCAGACATACGAAAATTCAAAAATACAGCACTTGAACTGTTTCGCAACAAACGAGATTATGACTCATTAAGTTTATCTTTCGACTGTAATTCTTAACTATTGTCGTGTAAAAAGGGAGCTAAATTTTGAAAAAAAAAATCTTCTTTCGTATAGTCAAATGACCCGATGAACCCTGAAGTCAGAGTTTTCAACCGTGCCTAACTACATCACTTCTGACATGGTTGCGTAACGACCGGCGTCAAGACAGCGACCGGGACCGACGGCTTAACGTGCTCTACGGAACACGAGTTCATATTATTTTCAGACAGTCAGGTGGTTCAGCCTGCAATGTCCTAAGCGCTAGCATAGCGCTAACGGATGCGCCTGTCAAAGAATGCAGGCTTCTGCGTTGGTCCCGCGTCAAGCATCCGTTTTTATTACGAAAAATGACGTGTCTACTATGCAACGATACGACATATCGATACGTTATTTCAACGCTGCGTTGTACATTTCGTGTGAGAACCACATAAACATAAGCCTTTCCCAAACTTAACGAACAACGCAGCATTAAAATTACGTACTAACGTATAGATCTGACAGACGTATACGCAGCGTTACTTTAGCGCTGAAGTGTGAAAGAGGCCTAACTCTTAGCAGACTGGGAACAAATTCACAAACATTGTGAGTGCTTAACTAGGAATCGAACGCAGAACCTTTGTGTCGCAAGCAGTCGCACTACAACTGTACCGCATCGGTTGTCAGACTAGATCGTCAGCAATTAATCAAGCAATCTGGCCTGTCATGGCCACTTAGCCCCCTAAGCGGACGAGATATATTAGTACCCTGGTTACGAAGAGAGGGTTCGGTTCTACGGGATGCAAGGGACGGTGTACCAAAACTTTTGCAGTTCAAACAATTCTATCTTATGATGAAATTTATCATAAAACGGCCAAGTGATCACATTATATCATAAGATAAATAAAATCATTTTAATACTTTGAAATTATTTTACACGTGGCAGCAGATTTGGCGCAGTACTATGACGCAGTACTTTAACGCGGAAGGTTCAGGGTTCCATTCTCGGTTGTTCCCAGTCCGGTTAGGGCATTGCGGGCTGAACCACCCGATTGTCCGTAAGCAAAATGGCTGAGTGTTTCGGATGACACGTTAAACCGTAGGTCCCGTTGCTGTCTATAACTACTTAGACGGTGGTCGTTACACAACCATGTCAGACGCCTGATTCTTGTAGAAGGCGGTTGAAAAATTATGACACTAGGGTTCATTGGGTCGGTAGATGACTCGGTGTCCCACTCGAAAAGAAAGAAAGAAAGCAGAAAAAACCCTGATTAGACAGACAAATAGGTTAATATATAGATAATTTCTTTTTTAGAGATAGGTAGGTGTCCAGTTTATGTTTTGTCCTGTTAAATTATAATAGAAACATCGAAGTTCCGTGTGATGCCGGCTTAGAATAGCATCACCTACGAGGCGACTAAGGGACTCGAGGGTGTTAAAAAAAACAATCCTCAAAAATGACAGACGTTGCGACAGCGACCGTATCCTTACGGCTGTTAACGCTCTGCTTACCCCGCAAGGTATTAAGGCGTGATCTATGTATGTATGTACATCGAAATATACACACGAAAATAGAAACATCGGTCTCACGTTCGAGTTCGAGTCGAGTCGATGATCGAGGGTGTGAACCCAAAATATCATGATGAAGATTGACATCGTTTTCCTAGCGTAAATAACTCTTTGACGAGAACTTGCCGATTCATCGAGGTATTTGGCGGATCGCACACTTGACGCACGACGGAGCGCAAAAATATCGCAGCGGTCTGTCAGATCCATACTAGAAATGTCAATCCCCACACTAAAACCGCTCAACCGCTGTTATCGCAGTGTCGTCCGTCGAGTGCAGTTTTAATATGGGGAGTGACGTTTCTAGTATGGGCCTGGCTGTTGTGCGTTAAGTGTGCGATGCGGCGATGATCGAGGGTGTAAACCCATAATATCAAGATGAAGATTGACACCGTTTTCCTTGCGGAAATATATCCTTGTCGAGAACTTGCCGATTCATCGAGGTGTTTACTTCCTCGAAAGGCGGATCGCACACTTGACGCACGACAAAGCGCAAAAATATCGCATCGGTCTGTCAGATCCATACTAGAAACGTCAGTCCCGACGACGACACTGCGATAGCGATGCGTCAACAGCGGTTGACTGGTTTTAGTATGGATTTGGCGTTTCTAGTATGGATCTGATAGACCGCTGCTGCGATACTTTTACGCTCCGTCGTGCGTCAAGTCTGCGATCCGTCTAACGACCGTTGTTGCGCAACCGTATCGCAGGCCTCTGTCAGACAGAAGAAAAAATCTTTTTCATACTAAAAACCGACTTTGATGATCAAAATGTTCAATCTGGTGCGTCATATACAGGATGTTAAGAAAAGTAATGCGTTTAAGATTAAAACAAACGCATTTATACATAATTTTATTTATCAACCAACAGTTTATAAAATGGTTAATACTTCTGTGAATATTTTTTAAAACCATCAAGTTTTCGTAGATCCAGTATACCCTCTGAAAAATATTCGTTGGGTAAATTATGATTGTTTTTCCTATCCAAAGATACCCGCCAGTGACGATGCAAGAAAAAGGCTTTGCAAGTAAGGAAATCCTCAAATTAATCACAAATATTGAACCCCCTTTTCGAGATAGTAAACACCTCGATGAATCGGCAAGTTCTCGACAAAGAGTTAGGCGGATCACACACTTAACGCTCGACGGAGCGCTAAAACATCGCAGCGGTCTGTCGGATCCATACTAGTAACGTCAATTCCCATACTAAAACCGCTTAATCGCTGTTGACGCAGCGCTATCGCAGTGTCTTCGGTCGAGTGCGGTTTTAGTATGGAGAGTGACGGTTAGTATGGATCTAAGCTTAAACTCAAACTCAAATCACTTATTCAAAGTAGTAAATTTTACATTTATCTTTTTGATGGTCAAGTTATTGTAAAAAAGAGAAAAATGCAGGAGGAGTACATTTTTCTATTTCTTACAACAATTATGAACCTAGTGTAAACGCGGCTCAGGTGGACTAAAAACTTAAAACTAGCCCCTAACTCTCATCTCATATCTGACAGACCGCTGCGATATTTTTGCGCTCCGTCGTGCGTCAAGTGTGCGATCCGCCTAAGGCGTACCCGGGTTAGTTATCACACGCTATCTACCAGTTTGAATGTCATTAGCCGAGCGGGATTGGTCTAAACTCGGTCCCCACAACTAAGTTTGTGTTGTTTAGATGCTGCTCGCGAGGAGGCAATATCATTTAACACCACAGCCGAAACTGGAGTTTGGGATACTGTTTTGAATCTCGTCTCTTTTCGTGTAAGACATCAATTCAATTCAATTCAATTCAAATTAATAAAATAATATAATATAAAATTTTATTGTTTCTTTACAAAAGAGCCTTAACTAAGCACTGTACGGAGTCTCCATTTAAGCTAAAAAGCCTGTGTTTGGAGGCAACGCCCTTCCTTAAATAACACGTACAAAATAGGCTATAATGGTATTCCTTAATAATATATAAAAAAAAGGTAACAATAATAAATATATGAGAGAAATATAAAGGTATAGTAGGTATAATTAAAATATAATATCTAAGTAGGTTTCCCAAAAACTCGACAAACAGAAAAAGAAAAAGCCAGCGTGTTTATGTGTAAGTGTGCGTGTGTGTGTGTGTGTGTGTGTGTGTGTGTAGGTGTGTGTGTGTGTGTGTGTGTATGTGTGTGTGTGTGTGTGTGTGTGAGTGTATGTATGTGTGTGTGTGTGTGTGTTTGTGTGTATGTGTATGTTTTTGTTCAATAGTATGTAATAGGATGGGTTAGTTACATGGATTAGGTTACTCGTTCCAAAAGCAGCTCAATTTCATCGTATGATTTACTTTGCAGATAATTTAGTAGTATTTTCTTACACTCGTGATAGTTCTTATCGTATATGTATGCGATTTTATTTATTTTATTATATAAAAATTATGAAATGGCATCATACTGCCTAGCAGCAAATTTAGTTTTGGTTAAAGGCACTTGAACCACTACATCCTTTCGTCTTCTTTTTAGTAGGCCAGGATTAAAGGGCAGATGGTTGTGTAGTTTAAGAATAGTCATTTTAATATACAATTTTCTTACAGACAGTAGACCACAAGACCGATACAGTTCCTCAGTAGGAAATCGCCGTTTTTTAGAGTACATAACCTTAATAAGGGTTCGTTGAGCACGTTCTAGGTCTATAAAATGTGTTTTAGCTGCACCTCCCCACACAGGAATGCAGTAAGTGAGTATGGATTGTACCAGAGAGATATATATTTGGTTAAGAAGCTGCTTAGATGGAATAACATGCCTTAATATTTTAAAAATCCACACCAGTTTCCTAGTACGACCTATGACGTGCTCCAGTAATTAACAATTTGCCAAAGGACATAGCAATTAAAATTATTTCATGTAAAACTGCCAAGCAAGCGCAGTCCATATTAAAACGGCATCTTTGTCGTTGGAACGGGAGTGATGTACCTACAGTTTAAATTACTTACCTACAGTTTAACTTGCACTTGTCGCGCTGTGAGCGGAACTGACTGGGCGCACATAATCTTATTATTATTATTTAGATTAAGCGTCTGTGAAATGTATAATTTATTAATTTTTCATTGAAATAAACAGATTTAAATTTAAAATTTTTTTTTTTTAGTTGTGGGTACCACGAAAGCCTCTGGTCAACATAGATCCCAAGGTACTTGGTGTGTGCAACTTTGGCTATAATTGGACAACTGCAGGTGTCTTTATTTGTGTTTTTATCACAGCTGTGAATCTTGATACTGTAATCGTCCCATGGCTGCGAGTTGTTGTAGATACTATAACAGATATAATTTGTCTTGGTAGCATTTAGTGTGAGCAGATTTTCACGCAGCCACCCAGCGACCTTAGACAGACCTTCTTCAGCAACAGCCCTGACCTCTTCCCAGGAATTACCAGCGAAGACTACAGCGGTGTCATCAGCGTAAGACAGTATCTTAGCATTTTTAATATACATAGAGCATAGTTCGTTGATGTATACTAGAAATAGGGTAGGTCCCAGTACACTCCCTTTATTCAAAGTAGTAAATTTTACATTTCGCTTTTTGATGGTCAAGAATTAACAATTTTAACAATAACAATTTTATGAACCTAGTGTAAACGCGGCTCAGGTGGACTAAAAACCTTAAACTAGCCCCTAAAGCACTGCCATCGAGTCGACCAACCCAGTGAACCCTAGTGTCAGAATTTTTTAACCGGCTTCTACAAGTAGCAGGCTTCTGACAAGGTTGTGTAACGACTGACGTTAATGACTGTTGATTCACTGTTTTGAATAAAGTAGACACTTCTTTTTCATCTTCGTTTTATATAAGACGCCGAGTCGTCCAATAGATACTTAGGCCTTTTTCACACTTGCACGACACAGCGCTAAAACTTAAATAAAAATAAATAAATAAAATAAAAATTTTCTTTATTTATAAATCCTTACAAATATAGTTGTTGGGGCTTCCCAGTAAGTAGTCATAGACACTTGAGTCGGGAATGCCTCGCTCTTCTAAATTTGTTAACTACAATTAGGATCTAGTGTAGCAAAACGTATTACATAACTTAACTTCTATGTTCTAATCTTACGTAAATTTATAAGATAATTGGTAATTAAAAGAAAAGTGCAGTAGCACTTAGTATCTTACTGATCTGTGAGGGTGTCTTTGTGTGTTTGTGTGAATGCAATTATTGAAGTGTTAAGTGTGTGGATGGGTGAGAGGTAAGGTGTAATGTACCCATGCTAATAGTTAGGTATGTAGGTATAAATAGTGTTGTGTATCTATTGTATGTACGTAAGTCATTACAAAAACGTAGTGTAACCATGCTAATAGTTATGTAGGTATAAATAGTGTTCCTTATGTATTTTATGTACGTAAGTTATTAGAAAAACGCAAACTTGAGTTTTCGTTTAAGTGTGAACACTGTTTGCCCTACGGATTTAGTTAAAACCCTTGGGATCGGTATAAATAAAATGAAACCACAAACAGCGACCACAAACAATTATGACAATAGAACCTAGATTGGGTAGGTTGTAGGTTCCATTAAGTCATCATAAATAATTCTGTGTGTCTTAGGTTCACAGTATCTCCTGCATGCCCTACGGATATTTGTTCCTTGGGATCGATTTATATTTATCACAATGCAGGAAGTAGGGTAGGTAGGTATCGTAGTGGTATGTAATTATTTAACTCTTATTAATAGTTCCTCAACCTGATCATAGGTGAGGGTTTTAAGCCACTCAGTCAGAGTTTGTTTACAGATGAGTTTGATCATGGGGTATATTTGTAGTGTGCGATTTATCTTATTATAGAGGTAAGGGGCTTGAGCTGCGTATTGTCGTTCGGCGAAAACTGTACGCACAGGGTGAGCAGGAGCTACAATATCGTTTCGCCTCTTGCTTAGGACGTTACGGTCATACTGTAGGTCTTTGTGGTATTTTAAGGTTAGGGTTAGGATGTACAGTCTCCTAACAGAGAGAATTTTGCTAGTGGTATATAAGGTATCTGTGGGGAACCTGTAGGGCTTGAAAAACATGACCTTGATCAGGGATCTTTGAGCCCTTTCAAGATCAAGAAGGTTAGTTTTATTTGCTCCCCCCCATACGGGGATGCAATATGCTATGACAGATTGCACCATTGCTACATAGATACGATATAACACGTCTTCGCTCATTACGTGTCTTAGCGATTTAAATACCCATATGAGTTTTCTGACTCTTCCCATAGTTAGTTCTAGGTGCGAGTGCCAACTCAATCTCTGATCCACCATGACACCTAGATATTTTATAGAGGTAACTTTCTGTAGAAATGGGCAGTTGCAGAGATTGTTATTTTTGATTGAGCAGCTATGTAGTGTAATACTAAAATGGGTACTAGGCTGAGAATTTAAGTAGGGTCCAAAACATATATAATTTGTTTTTAGTATGTTTAGGGTTAGAAGGTTTGAGTTTAGCCATTTGGCAACCTTTGCTAGTCCTATTTCCGCAACTTCTTTGACTATATCCCACGTCTTTCCAGAAAAGATGATAGCCGTGTCATCGGCGTAGGAGAGTATCCTCCCCCCAACGCTATTAAGTTTACATAGATCGTTTATATATATCAAAAAGAGCGTTGGACCGAGGACACTCCCCTGCGGAACCCCAAAGGTGACTAGCTCCTCCTCACTCAGGTATTCTCCAATTTTAACCACCTGTTTTCTGTTTAAGAGGTAGCTACGGAAGAGAGACAGAGCCACATCCCGAATTCCAAGATGTTCTAGCCTGTCCACAAGAATGGGTACAGAAACGGTATCAAATGCTTTCTTGAGATCAAGAAAGACTGTTAAGCATTTGTTGCCCTTATCTACTTCTTTCGTTATGTAAGATGTTAAATCGGTAATAGCGTCTTCAGTGGATCGTCCTGCTCTAAAACCGTATTGAGAATCTGCTAGAAGTTTGTATTTATTCAAAAAACTGACTAGTCTAGAGTTTAGGAGTTTTTCGATTATTTTAGAGATAGATGGTAGTACCGAAATAGGGCGATAGTTGTTTACATCGTTTCTGTCCCCACTCTTGTAAACAGGGGTGATTATAGATCGTTTGAGAACATCGGGAAATATTCCCGTCTTGAAAATTAAGTTTGCTAAGTTACTGATCAATGGGACTAGGATTTCAGCAGATGTTTTCAGAAACTGAGTAGAAATGGCATCCCATCCCGGTGCACTCTGCGAGCGCAGACTCATTAGAATAGATGCGACCTCTTGAGGAGAGCTGTCAAGCAAAACAAACGAAGTTGGATGACTATGAGTTTCCAGTGTATTAGATATTTGAGGGCCGATTTTACTAATTATTTTTTCGGCTAAATTTTGTCCAATGTTCACGAAGTACTTGTTTACATGGTTTACTGATGACTGCTGGCAGGGTAAAATATTAAGTAACTCAGTATTTGGGGCTTTGGGCGGTTTATATTCAGTTATTTCGTTTACAGTCGACCAGAGTTTTTTTGGTAATTTAATAGAAGAGTTTATTTTGTCTTTATAGTATGTTCTTTTGACTTTTTTGATAAGATTGCTGCAGAAATTTCTGTAACGTCTATATGTTATTAATAATATTTGGTTATTCGGGTCTCGCTTTAGTTTTAGTTGCATTGTGTTTCGTAGTTTTATACATTTCAAGATTCCGGCATTTATCCATGGTTTATTAGCTTTTTTGCTCCGTGGTATAATTGTTAATTTAGAGTTGCTTTCTATGACTTTTTTTATCATTTGTATTAGAGCCGTTGCATAAGTGTTTGGATTTGTGTAAATATTAAGATAGGAGACGTCCGTGGTAATGAGACTATTGTATGCCCTGTCGTAGTTTATCGTAGTTTTATATTTAGGAGAGATTGCTTGTTTGTATTTCTGCGCGATAAATAAGGCAACTAAATTATGGTCAGTTATGGTAGTATTTAAAACGGTGACATATGCTGAGTTATAGTTTTTCTCAAGTTTTATGAGGACGTGGTCTAGGCAGTTTTCATATCTCGTAGGTAGTGTGTGTGCGGGCATAATGCCATGCAGGGAAAGCATGTTTAGGTAATTGAGCCTGTTACCTCGTTCACTTGAATTTTCTCGTACTGAAGAAATTATATTTATGTTTATATCACCGAGTATGAGTATGTTTTTGTAGGTATTTAGCGTTTCGAGGTGGGAGTCGAGAGAACTAATAAAACTGCTAGCATTTGGGTATGATGGGGATCGATATATGCCTAATATAATAAACGTCCCAGTTTCAATTTGCAGTCCGGTGGCATTTAAGAGGTCTAGTTCTTTGCATTTCGCGGTAAGATTATTTTTTATATAAATAACTACTCCATCATTTTGATTAAGTAAATTTTTTGTATGGTAGGAAGTGTAGTTTGTAAGCTGCGGGATGTTTTTATGAATATGTAGTCTACATTCGGTTAAAATAAGTATATCCACTTGAAAAGCTAATTGAGCCAGGGTTACTTGCAGGTCATCCAGATTTTTATATATACTTCTGATGTTTTGAGTTAAGATTGAAAAGTTGTAAGTAGAATTATTAATTAAAGTTTTTAAGTCCTGGACATTGCAAGCTATCGAATCCGCGGGTTTTAACGTATCTATTTCTAATAGGTTATTAAAACTATCCATTTATAGGTGAGTAATAAGACTTCAAGTAGTAGCAGGGTGGGTTTTGTAGTTTTTTAAGTAGTAGGTAAGCAGGGATAATGTTAATTTCGTATGATTGAGAAATTATGTTTGAACTATTTATTTCAGGGTGCATGGTGTTTTTGTGGGTGAAGGGTGTTTTTATGGGTGAGTGATGGGTTGTGTGTATGTACGTGCGAGTGATAACTAAGTGTATGTATGATGTCTGTAAATTAGTAAAGTATAGTTTAGTGTAGGTTACAGTTTTTGGTACAGTAAGTAAGATATGCATAATATTAATAAGACTGATTAGGAACACAAAGTATTTAAGATGGATAGGTAGTCATATTTCTTGTATAAGTTGGTGCACCTGTGCTTCATTTTGTATGTGTATAACTTTTGACGTCTCATCCTTCCTTACTAAGATCTTCCCATGGGATGTCCAGCAGTATTTGACCTTGTTTGTTCTCTTTAGTTATGCGAAACTACAAAGCGATCTGTCAGATCAATACTAGAAACGTCACTCCCCATACTAAAACCGCACTCGACGGATGACACTGCGATGCGTCGACAACCGTTGAGCGGTTTTAGTATAGGGAGTGACGTTTCTAGTATGGATCTGACAGACCGCTGCGATATGTTTGATCTCCGTCGGGCGTCAAGCGTTGGAATGCCTCAAAGGTAGGATACGAATTCAATAGAGGCGTTATATTGGTCTTTGGAAAAAAGTGTGCAATAAATGGTATTTCTATTTGAAAGGAAGCCCACATCACAAGTAATTGATTCCAATCGATCACACATTCACACACTCGGGCCCTTGCCCAGTGAAGTGTTATATTTTATTTGGAGCGGGTGTTCGCTTCATTGCGCCTCATTTTCGGTGTGAAGCTTTTGTGTCTCTTTTCGTGCTCTAGATATAATATAATGTTGATCGGCGGAGAACACACTTGACGCACGACGGAGAGCTACAATATCGTAGCGGTCTGTCGGATCCATACTAGAAATGTCAATCCGCATACTAAAACCGTATCGTCCTTCAAGTGCGGTTTTAATATGGAGAGTGACGTTTCTAGTATGAATCTAACAGACCGCTGCGATGTTTTAGCGCTCCGTTGCGCGTCAAGTGTGCGATCCGCCTTTAGACTTTTGCTCTAGATATAATGTTGATCATAACTGTTATGTAGCACCCAAAGTAGGCGTAATTCACACATTTTCAAACTCAATTTGGCTTATTCATGTCCGATTCGGATCCATGTGATGCCGGCTTAGAATAGCATCTCCCCGCATCTTTCCCGCGGGTGTCGTAAGAGGCGACTAAGGGACTCGAGAGTAATTGGTGTATTTCAATTTTTAGACGACAGGCTGACACGCTGTCACTAAAAATAAAATAAAAAGAATAGTGATACACATGTTTTCTGAACAACCTTGGAAAACAATCCTCAAAATTGTAGACGTGGCGATAGCGCCTGTATTCTTACGGCCTTTAACGCTCTGCCTACCCTGCAAGGGATAAAGGCGTGACATATGTATGTATGTATGTATTTGGCTTATTTATAGCAAGCATATTAGTAAAAAGCAATTTTACATTCTTTCTCGATCTGGCGTCGAGCTATCTTTTGTAGCTATTCTAAATACCTGCCTACCCCGCAGGAATAACGGTGTGATTTGTGTGTGTATGGCTAAGTTTCCCGCTCGTTGCAATGCTAGGCAAATATTCATACAGGGCTTTGGCCAGCAGTGGGACACCATAGACTAAAATATTAATAATAATGAAAATAGGCCCTTTTTTACGTCTTAATCCCCCTTTATGATAGAATTATGACTTTTCGTAAGAACTGCTAATAAGTTACGCTCTACTTCTTAACAAACACTCATAAAAGGACTTCTTCTTCTTCTTTTCGTGTGGGACACCGAGTCGTCCAACGACCCGATGAACTATTATATCTTCATATATCGCCTACCACATTACTTACACACATAATAGATCGTAAATTCAATTTTACTGTCAAATTATAAGACAGTTGGCGCAAATTTATGCGGTTAGGGTAATTTTTCGTACGGGAGAGTAAATTTTTCTACAATTTTTCGGCGTTTATGCAATCGCCTTGTTTGTTTGTAATGGTTAAGGCGGATCGCGCACTTGACGCATGACGGAGCGCAAAAATACATACTAGAAACGTCACTCCCCATACTAAAACCGCTCAACCGGAGTCGACGCAGCGCTATCGCAGTGTCGTCCGTCGAGTGCGGTTTTAGTATGGGGAGTGACGTTTCTAGTATGGATCTGACAGACCGCTGCGATATATTTGCGCTCCCTCATGCGTGAAGTGTGCGTTATTATGTGTTAGAATACCTACATTTTCTATTGGTAAAACTAAATACTTTGACGATGTTTCGGTCGCCTTTGTCCACTTTTCCAAATTACCAATTTTCTAACTTGTCCAGTTTTCTCTTCTTTTATTTTCATAAGTCGTCCACATTCTTATCTTTTGTCCAATTTGGTACAAAAACGTTTCTATTTACTTTATCCGTTGTTCAAATGGTTTTAAATAACCCTATTCAGCTTTCAACCCCAAACCCGACCCATTTTAATTTTCTTAAGTAGGGTAAGTGTATTTCATTTGAGTCTTCGTAAACTTTCCCCACTTAGCGATCTAATCAAGTAATGCTGGGTCGGGTTGATTTTAATTTCAAACTCAAGAATAGTACTATCATTAACACATCTCTCTCTTTTCGTATGGGATACGGAGCTGTCTAACGACCCGAAAAACCCTGATGACATTTTGAGCACATCGGTTTTTTTAGGGATTAATTTTGATTTATAAATATTTGTCGTAATTTTGAAACCGATCCTCTAATGGCAAGGAAAAACAGGAAAATATTGTTTTATTATACAACTTTTATCACCTTTTTCCATTTTTGCCCTCGACGGATGACACTGCGATAGCGCTGCGTCAACAGCGGTTGAGCAGTTTTAGTGTGGGGATTGACATGTCTAGTATGGATCTGACAGGCCGCTGCGATATTTTTGCGCTCCGTCGTGCGTCAAGTGTGTTCCTCGCCTTAGGTATAAGTACCTACTTTCCCATTGGTAAATCAATAGCTGTTGGTATTCTAAGTTTACCTTAACCCCAATTGCAAAACAAATGCATTTTCTGAGGCATCTGTATCAAATTACGTGGTTATCAAACAAGTCCCTTTTTACCCAACTATCTCAAAAGGAGAGTAAAGTTTCTAAGTTTGTCGAAGTCGGTCAAGCAGAAAAAGGGGCGGGAAAAGGCAAAATTACCTACTCCTTTTATCTTTTGATGGATTCGATGATTTGTCATCTTATTTTTGCCTTTTCTTCAACGACTGGCCTATTGTGTTTTTACAATAGACAATTTTTCGTTTCAGTATTGTTCAAGTTCAGTTTAGTCATAGAAAGTTTAGTTCAAGTGAAAGGCGACGACCAGACTTAAACGAATTAAAAAGAATTCGTCGGTATGAACCCGTTAAATTATAATTATGAATAGTGTAAAAAACCGTTTAAACTTAGTCTCTTCTGTTTTCACTTGGGACACCGAGTCGTCAAACGACCAAATGCACCCTAGTATCAGAATTTTTCAACTGCCTTCTACAAGTAACAGACTTCTGACATGGTTGTATAACGACCACTGTCTAAGTAATCATAAATAGCACCGGGACCTACATATTAACGTGCCCTTCGAAACCATCGAATCATTCTTACGGACAATCGGGTTCAGCCTGCAATGTCCTAACCAGACTAGGAACAAATTCACAAAGTGATAAATATCAACTTTGTAAGTGACCTACCAAAAATCGAATCCGGAACTTTCTGCGTCACAGACAGTCGCACTACCAATGCGCCACATCGGCTTTGTTGATTGGTAGGGTATGATAATTTTCATTCCACTTACGCACTTTTCCGTCTATCGCCCAAACGAGACGTAAGTTAGTTATGAATTACGAGTGTTATTTGGAAAAGTGGCAATTTATTGCCAAGGTCAGCCTATGTAACTCAATTTACTATCAGTTGGTCGTATAATAACATCTCAGGCGGATCGCACACTTAACGCATGACGGACCGCTAAAATATCGCAGCGGTCTGTCAGATCCATACTAGAAATGTCAATCCCCATACTAAAACCGTCCAACCGCACTCGACGCAGCGATATGGCGTATTGACATTTCTAGTGTGGATCTGAGAGACCGCTGAGATATTTTAGCGGTCCGTCCTGCGTTAAGTGTGCGATCCGCCTTACTCCTAAATTACTTGGGTAAAAACTTTTATGATGATACGATGCAGTTGGACTAATTTGAAGTAAACATAGTACCTAACCATTTGATAATCTTGTATATCATGAGACTTCTTCTGCGTCCAAGGCAGTCGCACTATTGCGCCATTCCGGGTTCGATTCTCGGTGTGTCACTCACAAAGTTGATATTTATCACTTTGTGATTTTTTTCCCAGTCTGGTTAGGACATTGCGGGCTGAACCATTCTATTCTTCGCAAGAAAGATGGGTCCGTGTTTCGGATGTTACGTTAAGCCGTATGTCCCGGTTGCTGTCTATGATTATTTAGGCGGCGTTCGTTACACAACCATGTCAGAAGCGTGCTACTTGTAGAAGGCGGTTAAAAAATTTTGACACTAGGGTTCACTGGGTCGTTGGAAGATTCGGTGTCTCACACTAAAAGAGAGAGATGAGACTTCTTCTTTTTTGTGTGTAAAAATATTTTTTTACTAAGGTACTTCAATACAGTCACCGGCAATTTCACCATTATCTTTGTACCTTATCCTGTTTCTCTGTCGGGGTCTGCTACCCAAGCAAGGAGATTTGAAGTTTAAGCAAGTTCTTACACAGAGCGACTGCCATTTGAAACTTAGCAAGTTTCCCCAAGGAACATAGATCGAAATACGAAAAAAAAAATGGATCTCCAATACAAAATATGTCTACCAACCGGTGAGTTTGTATGCGAGGTCCAAAATTTTGTTTTTCATATTTCGCCCTATGTCCCTTGGGGTAAGTTGTTCAGTTTCATGGGCTGGTACTGGAAGTTAATACTTTTCTTAGCACCCTGTATAACAGACGACGTGACAAGCCAACCCGGTACCAGGTTGAACAATCGGTCGAGTTACCGGGACCCCTTTCAAACACGTCTATTGTTTCCGGCCAGTCAGCTACATGCAGTTAGCTACAGTGATCTCCACACAAACCGCACGGATTTGCGGTTTTATTCCGGTGTCGTTTTATTGACGAAAGCATTATATAATACTGTATATGTATAATGCCGTGTGATGCCGGCTTAGAATAGCTTCACCCCACATCCTTCCCGTGGGTGTCGTAAGAGGCGACTAAAGGACTTAAGGGTTTCAGGTGAATTACAACTTTTAGGCGACAGGCTGACAAGTTGTCACTATAGTGAGTGATACACAAATGATCTTAAACGGCCCTCTATATTTGTCTAAGGTGGCGATAGCGCCAGCATTACGGCCGTTGACGCTCTGCCTACCCCGCAAGAGATAGAGATGGCATATGTATATGTATGTATGTACGTATGTAGATGAATGATTCAATAATCTAAGACTTGATATATTTCCCACGGGGGTCGTTAGAGGCGACTCGAGGGTTTTATGTGTGTTATAACTTTAGGCAACAGGCTGGCAACCTGTCACTAAAGTAAAACACGGATCGTCTGATAAGGCCTTAATGTTTGTCAGACGTGGCGATAACGACCGTATTGTTACGGCCGTTTACGCTCTGCCTACCCCGCATGGGATAGAGGCGTGATATGTATATGTTGAATTAAATGCTGTATGTAATGATAAAGACATATTTTTTCCTGCGCCTGTCAAAAGCTGTCATTTGCTCTCTGGTCGTCAAATACCGCAATTTTGTACAGTTCGTGTGATATCGGTATATCCAGTCAGCCTGTGATATTCAGCTAACTGTATCTATGTAGATATTATGTGCTGCTGCACATTTTAGAATTATTCATTTGCCATGTGATGCTGGCTTAGAATAGCATCACCCCATTTCTATCCCGTGGGTGTCGTAGAAACCGAGACTCGAGGGTTTCATATGTATTACAACTTTCGGCGACAGGCAGATAACCTGTCACTACAGTGATACACGGTTTATCTGAAACAAGCTTCAAATATTTGTCCGACGTGGTGATAACGACCGTAATTTTACGGTCGTTGACTCTCTGCCTACCCCGCCAGGGATATAGGCGTGATTTCTGTATGTATGTATGTATCAACTAGAAGTATTACCTATTTTCAATTTAACTTCATGGATATTTGGCGAAGTCGTATTCTAGCCAAGGATTTTGATAGAATGACGACGCATCAACTAGCTCGTACAAATAAAAGTCCCTATAAAAAACATGTAAAAGCCAAAGTACCTACTAGAAGAGTGACCGTTTCTTTGGATTTTATGGGGAATTGAGACAATGCTGACTGACGTACTTAATGTTTTGAGGGTGTGATGGCTGTTTTAGAACCCTATTCGACAATTTGCGACGCTGCGCATTATAAAGGCGGATCGCACACTTGACGCACGACGGAGCGCAAAAATATCGCAGTGGTTTTTCAGATCCATACTAGAAATGTCAATCCCCGTACTAAAACCGCTCAACAGCTGTTGGCGCAGCGCTATCGCAGTGTCATAAGTCGAGTGCGGTTTTAGTATGGGGAGTGACGTTTGTAGTATGGATCTGACAGACCGCTGCGATATTTTTGCGGTCCGTCGTGCGTCAAGTGTGCAATCCGCCTTAGTTAGTTAGACCTCTATACAAAATACGCCAGCTGGCTAAATCAATTTGTATATGACGTCTATTTCTTTTTAATATATTGGTGTTTATTGGGGAAAGCAGTTTCATGGACTGATTTACCTCTTAAAACTTTTGATTTTTTTCCATCCTGTATATCAAAGCTTTTCATACGAGTTTTCATATTCATTATCATATTACAAATTGCGAAATGGCATAGAAGGTGGTATACAGAGGTGGTCGAGAGTATTGTTATATCACAATTTTTAGGCGACAGGCTGACAACCTGTCACTATACATTTTTTTTAAATTGTAATACACATATTTTCTGAAACAACCTTGGAAAACAATCCTCAAAGATGTCAGACGTGGCGATGGCGACCGTATTCTTGCGGCCGTTAGCGCTCTACCTACCCCGCAAAGGATAAGGGCGTGATATAGATATGTATAAAAATAATAATAAATATCCCGGACAATTCACACAGCGCCAATTAGCCCCAAACTAAGCAAAGCTTGTACTATGGAAACTAGATAGCTGATAGTAATACTTATATACCTACTTTTTTTTACTTTTTATGTACGTACTAGCTGGTACCCGCGACTTCGTTTCGCTGACTTAGTATTTTGGATGATAAAATAACCTTGTTTCCTTCACTAACGTCCTAAATTATACATGCTAATCTGAGCCCCTATTAGTGCTCCTTGTGGACTACGTCAGGAACACCAAACCTTCGAAGTCTATATGCCAGCAGAAATTACCCATCAAGCAGAACAACTTTTGCTTTCGTGCCATATCTTTATCTCGTATAGTTTAGGTGGGCTCCTGGTTGTGCACCTGGTGGTCTACATCAGGTACTCCAAACCTTCAAAGTCTATATGCCACCAGAAGCTACCCATCAAGTTAAACATTTTTTGCTTGGTGCCATGTTTGTATCTCCTATAGTTTAGGCGGGCTCCTGGTGGTGTACCTGGTGGTCTACTGAAGGTACTTCAGACCCTCGAGTGGTGAAAAAAAGTAGCCTATGTCCGTTCTCGGTATCTTACTAATCTCTGTGTGAAATTTCATGATGATCGGTTTAGTGGTTTGGCCGTGAAAGCGTAGCAGACAGACAGAGTTACTTTCGAATTTATAATATTAGTATGGATATGGTATACAGGTTTTTACATTGCATATTACTCTCTAAAAAATGTGCAAAAACTGCCGACAATCCCCGTCGTATTCAAATTTAGAATGATTGGAGCCCATTCTTGTGCGTGTGAGCTGAATTTATGAGCCTTTAACTTTGCAGCAATCATCCCACGTTTGTATGTATAGATAGTATAGTATAGGTTATGTATGTAGGTACTCTTACATACATACATACATATATCACGCCTTTATCCCTTGCGGGGTAGGCAGAGCGTTAACGGCCGTAAAAATACGGTTGCTATCGCCTCGTCTGACATTGTAGAAGAATGGCATATGCAACAAACTAACGTGGTTAGATGGAATGACGCGTACTCTGAGCCCAAGAACCTAAAGTGCGGCGTAAGGCAAGGCGGGTCAAGCAGTCCTGTCCTCGTCGTCGTCGTCGTCGTCTCAGCCGATAGACGTCCACTGCAGGACATAGGCCTCCCCCAAGGATCTCCACGATGATCGGTCCAGCGCCACCCGCATCCAGCGGCTTCCCGCGACCTTCACCAGATCGTCGGTCCACCTTGTGGGAGGCCTACCTACGCTGCGTCTACCGGTCCGTGGCCGCCACTCGAGAACTTTCCGGCCCCAGCGGCCATCGGTCCTACGAGCAATATGCCCCGCCCACTGCCACTTAAGTTGCGCAATCCTTCGAGCTATGTCGGTGGCTTTGGTTCTTCTTCTTTGTGTAGTTGTGCAGAAGGTGCCATAGATGTGGATAGGTTGAATTTTTGTGATTTGTTGTTTGTTGTAAATTGTACTTCTGTAATTTTTGATTTTATTGCGTATAGGTATTATTGTATTGTTAATTGACGTTTGAATTATTATTGTTTATTATGACCACAGTATCCAGCGATATTGAATTAATTTATTAATTATCTAGCTTTATTTGTTTTTTATAATTGTATTGATATATGGGTTATGCCTGGAATAAACTAATTTATTATTATTATTTATTATTATTGTCGAGTATTGTTTTCCAAGGTTGTTTCAGAGAACATGTGTATCACTATAGTGACAGGTTGTCAGCCTGTCGCCTAAAAATTGTAATACACCAATACCCTCGAGTCCCTTAGTCGCCTCTTACGACACCCGCAGGAAGGATGTGGGGTGATGCTATTCTAAGCCGGCATCACACGGCATAGGTACTCTTACATACTCCTACTCAGTGTTTGAAACACACCTTCGTATACATATTTCCCGAGAATATACAGTGTGTAAAAAAAATTTGATCAGCCCATAAAACTGAACAACTTTCATCAAGGAACATACGTCGAAATATAAAAAAGGACCTCCCATACAAAGTTACTGACCGACCAAGTCAATTGGTATAGGAGGACAAAAAAATCTCATATTGAAGTTACGAACTATGTTTCTTGGGACTGCAAATATTTTAAGGGGTGACTCAGCCCATGGAACTGAACAACTTTCTCCAAGAAACACACACACGCAAATCACGCCTATATCCCTGATGGGTAGGCCGAGCGTTAACGACATTAAAATTACGGTCATTATCGCCATGTCTGACAAATATTTGAGGGTAGTTTCAGATTAGTCTTATACTTTTTGTACGCCTAATATTTATGATTGTAATTAAATGTAATAATTATGTGGAAATAAATGGGTTTGTATTTTGTATTCCCTATGGCCGTAATCTGCGAATATAAAATAGTTTTTTTATGTAAGCTCTTTTTGTAAATTATTTTCTTGTAGGATTTCAAAAATAATACAAAGTAATACAAAACAAACACTTTTATTTATTCCTCCTTTTCATACATTTAACAATTATTAGATTCTATTAACTTACTGAACTATCTAAGTAGGTAACTAAAGCAATTTCTCGAATAAATTACGGCTAATTTTACTTTCATTGACTCATTCAGTTTTTTTTATGCTATATTTTTTTATTTACAAGATCTATAGCTTACCTATATTACAAGTCTGTATATATAGTTATTCATATATGAGTACAATAATCTAGGTAGGTATGAACTTATCTTAAGTTAAAAAATTTGATACGTGTTTAAAAAACAACGAAATTCCAAACATTGTCCTTGTGTTTGTAGCATGTTAAAAAAAGGTAAATCTACCTTAGTTTTCTGTTTAGGTATGATTACTTACTATACGAAGAAATATTTATCTAAATCTATTAATTTATTCCACGCTACGACCACAGGGACATTCACATCGTTTGAGACTAGTTTACTTTAAATTAAGGTCATTTTTAATTTAGTACAAATATATTTAGGTCGAGTTCTACTCGTAAAACTGAACATTTCTCATACAGACATTTTTTCATACATATACACATACATATATCACGTCTTTATCCCTTGCGGGGTAGGCAGAGCGTTATCGGCCGGAAGGATACGGTCGCTGTCGCCACGTCTGACATTTTTGAGGATTGTTTTCATTTTTACCACAGACGATTATGTGGACCTGAGTCAGTACATATATTAACAATAATTATCTTCTTTCATAACTCCATCATAACTATACAAGTAGACCTTCAGAAAAAGCGACAATTATAATATGTTTGTATGAGAGCCTGAATTTTTTTCACATTTTCAATCGTTGTTCTTCGGGGTTAATTGTTCAGTTTTATAAGTAAAACAAAATTTGAGATTTGTATTTTGCACTGAATTTAAAAGAACTGTCATATTATTATGTTACAAAAACTATTAAATATATCCAGCTTTCTGACTTGGCTTGTTTTTAACACGATGTATGTTTGAAATTGGGCTCAATCGTTGGTTAAGAAAACACTTATCAAAATAGTTAAATGCGGTACCTACCCACACTTAAAAAAAATAAATTTAAATATTTACAAAAACAATAGGTACAATATAGAGCGATTTCTATATCTTAGGCCTCATGAATACTTGCCGATAGAGGTATATACAATACTTAATTATTTTGATTACACTAAATATTATGTTTCGAAAGTCCTGATTAAAAATGTTTCAATGTTTACACAACAATAAAAAAAAGATCAACAGAAAATGTTTCTTTTTCGAGTTTTCCTCACGATTATCAAAACATCGACAAGTAATTCAAAACTTTTCTTAACTTTTTAACAATATTACGTATCAAATAACTTATAATAGCCGCAAAATAAAAAACAAAGTCACCATATTTTCACAAGGAAGTGAAATGTTTTCAACATTGCATTCGAAATAGAAAATAAGGCTTACCTAGATGGACTTGAAATTAAATTTTAATAGTCCAGCTAAGTTCTTTTTCTTGAGGCTTAAAAAAAGCTCGGAAATGAAAATATAAAGTACTTCATAAGAGTTTTTTTACTTATATATAGTTCTCGCCAAATGTATAGTTTTAAATAATAATAAGGCTCAGAATAAATTGATATCGAGCCCGTCTGAATCACATTCCTTCCATACAAAATTACGGTTCATTTCTATGAGATTCATTCGATTATTATTTTTATATCAATCATGGCTATCTCCAAGTGACGCGTGTAACGAATCTACATGAATTCAATATATAGCAGGCTACCAAGTTTGAACTAGTGCTGTTATCAACTTAAAAAAACGGTTGTCTGTAAAGTCAGTTTACTGAATATAGTTGAATGTGATAACGTCATGAGAAAATAATATAGAAATGTTGCATTTTTCAAAAGAAAATTATAATTTTATTTGTTTGATAGATATACGCTGATGTTGCCCTTTTCTCGCTCGTTTCGCGCTTTTGCTTTGCTTTGTAACGCCTCAGCGGTAACGCCCCGCACGAGTCATGTTTTTTAGTGCGTGCAGATGGCTCTATCGAATTCACTAGTTTCCTGGGTCATTAATAAAATATAACAGTTGTACACTTAAATCTATTGTCCAAAAATACTAAGGATTTATTCATCATTTTTTGAAATATTCAAAGTTTGAATTAATAAACAGGTAAATAATATAAAAGTAAGTGTTTTGACGCCATCTAAATACTTACGGCGTGACGTCACACATCTAGTTCTTCAAACAAAATACCGTTTTAAAAAGTAGCTCATTTGACCTGTCAGGAAACAAGCCTATTATCAGACGTTGTCACGTCAAAAATATTTGAAATTTGCGGATTCGTTTTTGAATGGATCGAAAAGTTTTATTGTACTATTTTCACGCATATAGTTATGTAAAATGAGAAATAAATATAGAGGCGTGCAAATTTCTTCGATGCACAGCTAGTGTACCTCGTTGTAAGTAGTTTACAGCCCACATTACCTGAAATAGAATGAAACATAATTATAAAAGATACATACACACACACACACACACATGCAGGGTGTAAAAAAATTAGCTGCAAATATTTTAAGGGGTGCATCAGCCCATGAAACTGAATAACTTTCCCCAAGGAACATAGGTCGAAATATAAAAAATAAATTTTGAACCTCCCATACAGTTGACTCGCTCGGCTGCTACATTTTGTATGGGAGGTTCATAAATTTCTTGCAATTTCAACCTATGTTTCTTGGGGAATGTTGGTCTGATTCACCCCTTAAAATATTTGCAGCTAATATTTTTACACCTTATATTTTATTATTTGATTTTATATGTCACGCCTTCATTCCTTGCGGGGTAGGCAGAGCGTAACGGTCGTAATAATATGAACGCTATGACCACGTCTAACTGAAGACGATCATAATAATTATGAATCAGTTTCAAAACTATACCGTCTACTATATTCTCAATTAATAATTCATACACTTGTAATCTTGGTTTAAGTCTTTCATATATAGGAATAGGATCAACGTGAATATAATATTTGTTCAGTGCTTTTAAGTCCTTAGAAACTGAGATCTGCCTACTACATACATACATACATACATAAACATATCACGCCTATATCCCTGACGGGGTTGGCAGAGCATCAACATCCGTAAAATTTCGGTCGTTATCGCCACGTCTGACCAATGTTTGAGGGCCGTTTCAAATAATCCGTGCATTACTATAGTGATAGGTTGTGAGCTTGTCGCCTAAAATTGTAATACACCAATGCTCTCGAGTCCCTTTAGTCGCCTCTTACGACACCCGTGGGAAGGATGTGGGATGATGATATTCTAAGCCGGCATCACACAGCATACAAATACTACAATAGCCATAAAGCTCACTGCTGGACATGGGCCTCCCGTATTTGGAGGTATTTGCTATACTCACCACGCAGGCGGATTGGCAAGCGCAGTCAAAAATGTTGTAGATATTCACAAGGAAAGCTGCTGTTCATTCCCCGTATTCATCGCTTTCTTTGTGACGACCGATGTGGCGCAGTGGTAGTGCGACTGCCTTTGACGCAGAAGGTTCCGGGTTCGATTCTCGGTGGGTCATTCACAAAAATGATATTTATTACTTTGTGAATTTGTTCCCAGTCTGGTTAGGACATTGCGGGCTGAACCACCCGATTGTCCGTAAGTAAGATGGTTCCGTGTTTCGGATGGCACGTTAAGCCGTAGGTCCCGGTTGCTGTCTGTAATCACTTAGACGGCAGTCGTTACACAACCATGACAGAAGCCTGCTACTTGTAGAAGGCGGTTGAAAAATTCTGACACTAGGGTTCATCGGGTCGTTGGACGACTCGGTGTCCCACTCGAAAAGAAGAAGATCGCTTTGTTGCCGTTTACGACACCCACGGGCAGAAATGGGGTGATGTAATTCTACTCCGGCATCACATGGGAGAAACGACACGTTAGGTAATAAGTTACGTGACTGAAGGTGGATCGCACACTTGACGCACGACGGAGCGCAAAAATATCGCAGCGGTCTGGCAGATCCATAATAGAAACGTCACTCCCCATACTAAAACCGCACTGGACGGACGACACTGCGATAGCGCTGCGTCAACATCGGTTGAGCGGTTTAAGTATGGGCGCTGACCGCTGCGATATTTTTGCGCTCAGTCGTGCGTCAAGTGTGCGATCCGCCGAAGATATAAGGAGAACTAGTTTTATTCAGAAGCTTAAAAAGGCTGTCACTGTTTTAACGAGGGTTCCACATTTGCAACTGATTTTACTTTGATGATATTATGTATTCATGTCTTTGACCTTTCATTGTCAGAGAATGTTATTTGGATAACATAGAAAGTAGTATTTGATGATTGTGTCATAGTGATAGTGTATCTGACAGCTATGAAGCTCAATTACTGAAACGTTGGTTTTCGGTTCCGTGCATAAAAGTCCAAAACGACTGGTCTAACCACAGGACTTTATTTGATGTTTTTATAGTCAAAAATTGGTGTGAATTTTGAGGGTATTTGGGAATTGATAAGTAAAGTAGAATGCGTGATACAAACATAATAAAAGTGGCAAATTTTCGCATTAAAACAAAAACTAACGTTTCAGAAATTGAATCCACGTTCAAATTGTGTGAATATTTGAATTTTTGAAATTTTTCTTCGTGACTAATCGTAATGCGTACGGCTAGAGAGTGGAATTCCCTGCCGGCGGTTCTTTTTCCGGAACAATATAACTTGGGCCTTTTTAAGGCAAGAGTGAATGGGCATTATCTAGGCAAGCATGTACCATCTTCGTCTGCATCTCCACTTACCACCAGGTGAGATGGCAGACAAATGCGGGCCTATTACATATAAAAAAAAAAAAAAAAAAAAAAGGACTTCATAGTTATACTATGCAAAGTATTTACAGTCAAGTTCACGTCCAGTTAGACATTCGAACCACCGATGTCTAAATAAGTTCAAAGTCCAACTCAGACAAGCTTCACTTGTAAGTATATCTGCAATAAGTTTTATGCCGTGTAATGCCGGTTTAGAATAACATGCCCATTTCTTTCCCGTTGTAAAAGCCGACTAAGCGACTCGAGAGTTTCACGTGTATTGAAATTTTAGGCGACAGACTGACAACCTGCCACTATAGTGATACACGACTTATCTGAAACGACCCTCAAGCATTTGTCATATTACGGTCGTTAACGCTCTGCCCACCCCACCAGGGATAAAGGCGTCATTTGTGTGTAAGTTTTATGCTATTTGTAGTCATAATATCTACTCCTACCAGTCTGTAGCGTATCAGTACTGTTATGCAAACATAACCGGGAATTTATCGAGTCGTAAACGAGCAAAAACTGCGCAAACTTTGCAGAACGATCCACATCCCACTTTACGTACTCATTTACAACTTGGAAACTTCTTGTTATCCCTTCTTGTTCACTTTGAATAATACAAGAATAAAATAACATGCCTTGTAATGCCGGCTTAGAATAGCATCCGACGACCGATGTGGCGCAGTGGTAGTGCAACTGCCTCTGACACAGAAGGTTCCGGGTCCGATTCTCGGTGGGTCACTCACAAAATTGATATTTATCACTTTGTGAATTTGTTCCCAGTCTGATTAGGACATTGCGGGCTGAACCACCCGACTGTCTGTAAGTAAGATGGTTCCGTGTTTCGGATGGCACGTTAGGCCGTAGGTCCCGGTTACTGGCTATGATCACTTAGACGGCGGTCGTTACACAACCATGTCAGAAGCCTGCTACTTGTAGAAGGCGATTGAAAAATTCTGACACTAGGGTTCATCGGGTCGTTGGACGACTCGGTGTCCCACACGAAAAAAAAATAAAAGAAGAATAGCATCACCACATCCTTTCCGCGGGTGTCGTAAGAGACGACTAAGGGACTCGAGAGTATTGGTGTATTACAATTTTTAGGCGGCAGGCTGACTACCTGTCACTATAGTGATACACATTTTTTTCTGAAACAACCTTCGAAAACAACAATCCTCAAAAATGACAGACGTGGCGATAGAGACCGTATTCTTAAGGCCGTTAAGGCTGTACCTACCCCCGCAAGGGATAAAGGCCTGATATACGAGTATATATCTTAGATAGATATATAACTGTCTACATTCACGTTTCAACTTTATGACAGTTTTTTACTTCATAGCTACAAGGTTTTCCCCAGATTTTTATGACACTTACGGGTAGGGTTGGGGTGATGCTATTTTAATCTACAACCACACGGTCTTTTTATTGTAATTGAGTTACAATTTAGTATAAAAAAATGGCAGTTTGAATTCTGTTGACATTTGGAAACGTTCCTAAATTAAAGTAACAAAATATTTAGATACATCGCATCGTATAAGTATTGGAAATAGTAAAGTAAGTGTACTATTAAGATGAATAAGAAGATATAGCAGAAATTATGTATGCAATTGAACTACTGCTTCCTTTGTATGATTTTGGACATACTTACAATTACACTGGTGGTCCCTTGCTGTCTTTCGGTTCAGTAAACTGCGATTCTTCGTCAATCAGCTGCAGGTTTAAGTTTTCACTCTTCGTATGAAAACTTGCCGAGATTTTCTCCTCCAACAGAATATTCTCCACTTCTACTCCGTCCTTCTTCATGTCCAGATTCCGGTTCTTCAACGAAGGTCCTCGGTTCACGGAGGAAGCCAGCAGGGTTTCCTGGATGGTGTCGTTCCCGTTGCAGATTTTGTCGGACTTATGCGTTGGCATGCGTCCCGAATGGTAGCTGTTCCTGACTCCCCCCGTGGACTCGAAAAAAGGAAGAACCTGCTTGAATTCCTTTCGGAAATTCTCGTTCAGCCACGCGTAGAGGAAGGGGTTATAACAGGTTGATGCCATTGCCATGGAATGGGCGAAGAAGAAGGAGATCAAATAGTATTTGCTTTCTGTCATAGACGCGTAGAAGTCATTGAATATGTTTATCAGATTAATAGGAAGCCAAGAGATGCCAAAAATAGCGACCATCGATATCAACATTCTATTTGTCCGTTTTTTCCTATCTCTATCCGCCTCTTCTCTCCTAGTAGTTTTAGCACCTGGTTTCGACCTCGCCCGGTCGTTCAATCTTATACTAACGCATGTATAACATACGGCTATGACTAAAAATGGTATTAGGAATTGGAGTACGAACGTCGATACTCCGAAGATTTTTCTAGATCTGTCTGAAGGCCAGCTTTCTTCACAAAATATTTGGGACTGATTCGTTATTTGAATGCCCATGAATAGACCGTAAGGGCATGTGACGACTAGGGAGAATATCCATATGAATACGATGATAAAGACGCACGTATTCAACTTCATACGTGGGTGAAAGGGGTAGATTATAACAAAGAATCTATCTATAGCTATTGAGGTGAGGGTCAGTGTGGATATGTAAATGCTGGTGCCTTGAGCGTACGGTACTAAATGGCAAAGGATTCGTCCAAAAACCCACCGTCCGAGAAATGTGTACATTGGCGTAGGAGGCACGGCTAATAGACATAGTAGGATATCAGAGAGTGCTAAGTTAGTTATGAATAAATTAGTGACAGTTTGCATGGCCCGATTTCGGAAGACGACATAGCAAACTAGGACGTTTCCGAACACGCCTAGTATGAATATGAGGGAATATAAGATGCTGAAAGCGATTTGAACTATTTTTAGGTCGACGATGTCTGAGGTCCGGTTGTTTTTGGGTTCATCGAGGATCTCGAAGGATTCTCCGGTTAGGGTCTTCGTGAGTATGAGGACTCCTCCCCCGAGGTAAGAAGTGTTGATGGACATTGCAGGCGGGTCATATTTAGCAGTTATGTTGAAAGTTTGGTTGACAGCTAGCATGTTAGAGTCTTCTTATCATATTTTTCGGTGGATCTTGCTGGTTCCAATCCATCTGAAACAAAAGAAACGTTTACATTATTAAACTATAGGTACTTAGATACCTCTATATTTTAAACTTTATTAGTATAAATACTTTATTTATTCATCGGTACGAGTACGACAAACATAATTGATTTCTAATCAGCAGTGACAATATTGAACATAATTCTTTCACCGTTACTCAGCGTCAAGAAATTTTTGTATTGAAAATAGTTTTTCCAAAAGAACATAGGTTGAAATATGTAAAAAAATAATTTTGATCCTCCCACATAACAACTTTGAAAAAGTGTGTCACTTTGTTTGTATAATGAAAATTGTGGTTGAATTGCATTTAAAGGAACTCACTTTAAAATATTTGCTTTTAATTTAATTCCTTCCTTCCTTTCGTGTAGGACACCAAATCGCCCAACGACCCGATGAACCCTAGTGTCAGAATTTTTCAACCGCCAAATTTAAAATTATTTCTATATCTAGTTATTAATATTTTTTGGAAAACTTGCAAAACCGCCACCGCAGGCTGGATTTGAATCAGAGACTTTCGCTATTAGTACTGGCGACGCCTTTTCCACCTGAGTTACCGAGGCTCACATGCAGCCAGCGAAATAATGCAAGTATAATACTCGCCGTGTGACGCCGGCTTAGAATAGCATTACCTCACATCCTTCCCGTGGGTGTCGTAAGAGGCGACTAAGGGACTCTAGAGTATTGGTGTATTACAATTTTTAGGCGACAGGCTGACAACCTGTCACTATAATAATACACGCGTTTTCTGAAACAACCATGGAAAACAATCTTCAAAAATATCAGATGTGGCGATAGCGACCGTATTCTTACGGCCGTTAACGCTCTGCCTACCCCGCAAGGGATGAAGGCGTGATATATGTATGTATATATAAATACTCGCTAACGCTTGGCACGTGTAATAAGCCCACGGGAAAACTGAAAACAGAAGGTGAAACCACTGGGTGAACCGGAGGTATTGAAATACGTTTAATATTATTAATGATTATAACAATTCAATGGACAATTAATTCTGTCGGCTCTGACAGTCCAATTTTCCTTTGTATTCAAATTACAGCTACCTTTGAGGGTCATATCATTTTCAGCGGTTGTTTGAGGGTCTTTTATGATTATTTTGATAATTGAAAGAGACATTGGTGTCGATTTGATACTATTAGATAGATAGATAAATTCTTAATTGCTTACAAGAAACGATATTAAATCACAAAACAGCACAAAAAACTATAGCTAAAAGTAAGCAAAGGCAGCCTCGCTTGATAACTTTGCTTAAACTATTCTAAGAAAAATACTGTCACTTTCGACTAGCTTGGCTTAGATAAGAAATTGGGTCGTTGAACAACTCGGTATCCCATACGAAAAGAGAAGAGAGGTTGCGATAAAAAGTTACTATAATACGCATTGTACGCGTGTTCTGTCAAAATTAAGCGACGATTAAGGAGTTGGCTATGAACAAAAAATATATGCGAAATGGCAAAGAAAAAACATTTTTGAACATGACATGACTAAAATAGTCTATACTGATCTCCTTTTCTTTCCTATACTGGAGAGAGATGGTGCTATTTTTAGCTAAGAGAAATTATCGAATTGACACCAAAGAAACTTAATGGATTCCGACCAAAGAGCCTCAGGTCTTTTGTCTCTGTAGAAATACATCTTTTATATTCATGTCGTTGTATCTTCAAACAAACACTGTCGCTTTTATAAAATTGCAGGTACTAACTATACGGGGTGTTAGGAAAAGTAACTCTCTTTCAAGAGATGAACCAGTTTCCCCAAGAAACCTACGTCCAAAGAAGAAAAAAAAATTGGACCTCCCATACTGAAAAGGATCCGCCCTAGTTCCTTCGGTCAGCGTGACCCTTTCTCTCAAAATAATAGGGATCACCCCACCGGTACCTGTCCAATCCGTCGGCACCGATGCGTGATCCCTACCTGGCTGCGCCTTGCCCGAACCCCAACGTATCAGAGATACGGGAGGCCCCAACAAAGCGCGCGGACTGTACCCGGCGACGATTCCCAAACCTCCACCGGGAGGGGCAGAGCGCTAGCGCCTGATCGCTGAACCAGGTCTTTTCCCCGAGGGCCGCCGCTCACGGCCTAGCCCTGACTCGCAGTCTTCCTGTTCCTTAAGACCGCAGCTCGCACCCGCTTCTGGGTTCTGGTACCACCGCAGCTGTACCGGAGAGGGGAAGTGGGGCGTCGAAGAAAAAGAACTCTTGATGGTTTGAAGAATCCTAGGCAGCTAGCACTTGCAACTTCTTGAGCACTTACTCCTGAGAAGAGTACTGGTGGACTGATTTTTGCCGCCAATCGGGCCTATATTTATATGAAAACGCCCATTTTGCGGGGCTAGGGGTGCGCGGGGCGTTACGCGGATGACCGCGGGGGTGATCCGCGGGGTGTGCGGGGGGGGTTGCATGTGCTTTCTAACTGGATTCTCATTTATTTTTCAATTAGACATAAAATTCCAATAAGATTTTAAGTAAATTAACGTATTCTAATTAGAATTAATCATATTAAAAGATTCTAATAAGAAATAAACAATCTTACAAGATTCTGGTTACGTAATTTCAAACTAAAAATGACATGCTCTGTTTTTGAGTGAATCTTAAAACTTATATGCTAATTATGTCTAAGACTAGTAAAAAATGAGATACCAACTTGAACTAAACAGTTATCTTAAGTACTTACTGAGAAATCTAGGTTTTAAGTTTATACAAAACTGTGAACACTAAAATGGCCGTAGATGTCAAGTTTTACATTTTAGGGTAGCAAACTGTTATGAAATCGACTAAGTGTTGCATAATGAAGATATATTCCAAGTTTTAACGAGATCTAGTGAGAAATGACTGAGTGATGACGAAATAAAGAACTTAGATTCTAGCTTAAAATCTAGGCTACCCGTACTTTAGTTGAGGCCATGAAGCTACTTTCGCAAGCGTCTAAGGCGAAATTCTAGGTACAATTTCTATGTAAATCTATTCTAGGCAAAGTTACAAACGTAAATACGAAGGTTTATCAATAATGTAAATAACAATCTATGTACTTAATTCTATACTATGAAGTACCGTGACAAAGGGGTGTGACATCAACAAAAATGGGAGGAGTTAACATTGACTAATTCAATCTACCAATAAGAATAGAAATACTGTCTGCTCGGTATAGTTATATCTAATTGGGCTTAGTACAAAACTGATAAGATACCAAATTTTCTTATTAGAAGGTTTTGCCAATTTTATTTCTTAAAACTATGAAAAATACGTATATATTGAAACTTAAGGAACTAGGTATATGAGATGAGTAAATAAAAGAAAAGGAATATAAACCTAAAACTTATCTTAAGGTAAGGAATTTTATTTACAAAGGTGCCTAAGGGCTTTATTATGTACAAAACGTCGATCGTTAACGGCAGGTGACGTCGATCGCCGACACATACAAAATGTACCAACCGACCGACTCAGTTTGTGAGATCCAAATGTTTTTCATATTTTGCCCTATGTTTCTTGGGATTAAAAAACCTCTGTTACCATTGATAGGTTAGATTCGGAGCGTACTCTACTGTTAACTATCTTTATCTGAAATTATTTGACTATAGGTACCTAGATATTATGCATAGATGCTTTTGAGATGTGTTGGCGTAAAATGCTAGGCGTGTCTTGGACTGAACTACGCACCAACGTGTCTGTACTCAAGAAGATTGGAGTTACCACCAGGCTCTCGACAACTTGTCACCGGAAATCTCTTGAATACTTCGGACACATCGCCAGAAAGACCGGAGACAACCTGGAAAGGCTGATGATTACGTCGGTGGAAGGAAAGAGAGGAAGAGGCTTCAGTCTAATGCGCTGGTCCGACCAGATCAGCAAGCCACTGTCCATCCAAGTCCATTATGCTTTAGGAGCTGCAAGAGATCGGAAGGCATGGAGGTCTATCATCCAGGACAAAGTAATCCGTGAAGAAAGTCACGACCCTCAGCACTGAGGAGAACGAAGCAAGGAGGTGGTATTACAGTATTACAATACCTATAGTATTAAAATATCTATAGGTACTACGTGGTACTGGTAGGTTAGTACCCCCTGCTTTCTACGCCGAAAGGTTCGATCCCCACCGGACAAAAGTATTTGTTTAGTCAATTTTCAAAAAGTTGTGTCGAGTCTGAGTGTTGTCTATGTAAAATATGTATTTAATTAGAAAATAAAAGTATATACTCGTAAGTATTAGTGTCAGTTTTCAAGCACCCAGAACCTACAAGCTTAGTTTGGGGCTAGATGGCACTTTGGGAATTGTCCAAGATGTTTAATTTAATTTATTTATTTGGAGCGTCAGTGGCCAAGTGGTTTGGACTCTAGTCTTACAATCGTGAGACCTGAGTTCGATCCCTGCCATGTACCAATGTGTTTTTACTCACGTACATTTACCGACTGCTCTTACATTCAAATAAAATTTGAATTCAGATGATATTTGAATGTGACTTAACCTAGGATTCGGGCCAGGTTAGCCTTCGGGTTGCAGAGGTCAGATGGCAGTCGCTGCGTAAAAAAATTGATTCCACGTCAAATCCCCTAGGTTAGGTAGCCGACCCCAACAGAGAACGAGATAAGGCGAGGGGAAAAAATAACACACCTACACATATCACGCCTCTATCCCTTGCGGGGTAGGCAGAGCGTTAACGGACGCAAAAATAGGTTTGCTATCGCCACGTCTGACCAATATTGAGAGCCATGTGGGATATTTCGTGTATTATACAGGTTGTCAGCCTGTCGCCTAAAAGCTGTAATAACCTGAAATCCTCAAGTCCCAGCGTCGCCTCTTACGACACCCACAGGTAAGAAACGGGGTGATGCTATTTGAAGCCGGCATCACACGGCAAAAAAATATTTATTTTATTTGTATTGTTCAACTCGTACACTCTGTATGTGCGATCCAACGTCAGGGTCTTGGAAACTTGTACCCTCTTAAACCCTTTTCTTCCGTTTCCTTATTTTTCTTTTTCAATAAACTTGCCGCAATATTACTTTTTTTTAGAGTTCCGTACCCAAAGGATACAAACGGGATCGTATTACTGAGATTTCGCTGTCTGTACGTCCGACTGTCTGTCGTCACACACACACACACACACACACACACACACACACATACACACACACACACACACACATACACACACACACACACACACACACAAATCACGCCTTTATTACTGGCGGGGTAGGCAGAGCGTTAACGCCCGTATTAGGATTAATTAAAAAAGAAACAAATAGACTAGAGAGTTGTAAATTACAAATTCAGATGTCACACTGGTTGTACGGTCTTACTACCGTGCATGATTTTTTTCACTGACTCGGCGCTGCCCCAGATATGGGGTCGCGCCGTGCGTAAATCACAGTCGATCTTAAACATCACGTAATCTCTGTAATTCAGTGCGTCACCAACTCTCATACAAACTACAACTATAAGAAAGAAGTGTCATTGTTACTTTTTTGTACTACTTTACTTTTACCAGTTATTATACAACTTTATAAATTTCAGTGTGTTTTCTACTCGACGTATCTCACTCTACATCAAGCTATCAAACTACCTACTACTTACTACTTCAAGTTATTATCACACTACTTACTTCAAGAAACTACTCCTTACAAGAAAGTGTAGTGGCTTACTACTACGAGCTTCTACACTGGTGTTGCCATTTTAACACCGAATACAAAAAAATTGAACATACAAAAGATTTTTTTTTTTATAAATATTAAATATTTTGTTCTATCATGTATAAAACGTGATTTAACGTAATGGTACAGACTTTTTCGTGCGGGAGTTGGCCTCCCACTTGGCCGATTTTATTAAATTGGCCCAACCAAATATGTCATGTTTTTTAAACGAGTGATTTTGCTTCGGTGTTTCCGTTTTCCTTCTACCTATTTGTTATTTTATGAAATATTTCGTGGTAAAGTTACCTCAGTTAGTTTAAAAATTGTGTGGGAATATATGACAAATTAGAAAGGCAGCGGACGGTGATAATATTGTCCTCATTTACATTCAACATAATATCACATTAGATTATAGTAGTCCACTACTGGACCTAGGCCTTCCCCAGGGTACGCCACAATGAACGATCTCACGCTTTTGCCATCCAGTCGCCACCAGCCGCTCTCTTTAAGCCATCGGTCCATCTGGCCGAAGGGCGTCCAACGGTACGCTTGCCGAGGCGTGGTCTCCACTCGAGAAAACTTCACAAAGTGATAAATATCAGCTTTGTGAGTGACCCACCGAGAATCGAACCAGGAACCTTCTGCGTCAAAGGCAGTCGCACTACCACTGCGCCACATCGGATACACCATCTTGCACTGCGTTTGGCAAGTGTGGCGAGTGTGGCAATACCCCTCATTTGGGGGAGGCCCATTACAAACAGTGAACTATTAGTTATGGCTGTAGTAGTAGTATCACTAAATTTTTAAACTATCGCAGTTGTATACACTATTCATGGTTATAATTTTTTACAGGTTCTTATAAATTAAAACTACTATTATTGAATCCTTTGCTAAAATTCAATAAAGTGAATTCGTTGGCAACATAAACACATAAATCACGCCTTTATCCCTTGCGGGGTAGGCAGAGCGCTAAAGATCGTATTTATTCGAAAGTAGTATAGAGGGCCCTTTCAGATGGTTCGTGTATCACTGTAGTGACAGGTTGTGACCAGTTGCCTAAAATTGTAATACACCATGAAAACCTCGAATTTCTTAGTTGCAAGAACCCATACATACATATATCACGCCTTTATCCTTCACGGGGTAGGCAGAGCGTTAACGGCCGTAAGAATACGGCCACTATCACCAGTCTGACATTTTTGAGGATTGTTTTCCAAGGTTGTTTCAGAAAACATGTGTATCACTATAGTGACAGGTTGTCAGCCTGTCGCCTAAAAATTGTAATACACCAATACTCTCGAGTCCCTTAGTCGCTTTTTACGACACCCGCGGGAAAGATGTGGGGTGATGCTATTCTAAGCCGGCATCACACGGGTTTAGTGGGTTCTTGCCGTGCAAGAACCTATTAAAAGTATAAGTATGAATAGTGTAGTAGTAGTAGTAATTTTTGAGTCGCGGATCGTCATTCTTTGAACCGCGGCTTCGCCACGCAATTTTATACATTTCAGCGAAATGTAAACATATTTTACATATTGTCCCGTTTACAATAAACCGCAATCAGCGGATTTTCACATGAATTACGGGCAACATGGCGGTAGCCGACATTTTTTATCTGCAACTGACAGCTGATACGGTTGCTTGTCAAAAACAAACGGAGAATATACATTGGTATTGACAGATGTATCTCTACATAATTGATTTTTATTTTATTTTCACTTTTTTAAGGTGCCGTAAAAATACGGTCGCTATCGCCACGTCTGACAAATATTTAGAGTCCCGGGACCGTTGGCGCTCTGCCTACCACTCAAGGGATAGAGGCGTGATATGTTGTTTATGTAGGTACACGAAGGGTTGAAACGGGACCCTATTGTTGAGACTGTATCTCATAACCATAAAACCGTTATATATTAGAGAGATGATTTTCTAAATTTATACTTAAAAAAATTTAAATATTTTTTTTTTATAAAAAATGCTTAATGTAGTACATGCCACATAATGTATTTAACCAGTTCGGTGCCTGTCATTTACATACATACATACATATATCACGCCTTTATCCCTTACGGGGTAGGCAGAGAGATAACGGCCGCAATTTTTTTTTTATCTATGACGGGCTTACTCTTGACCCCAATCTTACCCTAGAGCAGAGATGGGATCTACGGTGGAGCGAGCTTGCCCAAATTACGGTCTATGTCGCCACGTCTGACAAATAAAGAGGGCCGTTTGAGATAACTTTGTGTATCGCTATAGTGGCGTGTTGTTAGCCTGTCACCTAAAAGTTCTAATACACCTGAAATCCTCAAGTCCCTCAGTCGCCTCGTACTACACCCACGGGTAGGAAATGGGGTGATGATATTCCGGTCATTTACCTGTCAAAAAACGCTAAATAGTACGGCGTGTGACCACCTCAAAATATATTTTATAAAATAATACACTTAAACTTGCTTCGATCAACTGGGATAAAGTTACTTCTGGGTTAAAAGACTAAAGACTGTACAATTATCAAAGACCACAAACTTGACTTGTTCCCCTAAGGACGAAATTCTCTTAAGACGTCTATGTATTGTTCTAAGTAGGTACTATAAACCAAATAGCATCTCACAGATTGAGTTTACAACTTAGCGTATTCCCCGTGAGAATTAATCTCCTTAAGGACCTCTAGAGACTAGACCTCAGACTAAAACCTACACCGCGAAGTTAAGAGGTTTTAGTGTAGATTCGACTTCTTTAACTTAAATGAATATTTTCGTAGAAGCGGAATGAACAGATTAAAAATTAAAAAATGGTGACATATACCTACTAGAAATGAAAAGAAAACATAAATCTTAAAAACATGACATCTACTGTTTAAAACATAGGGTTCATCGGGTCGTTGAACGACTTGGTATCCCACACGAAAAGAAGAAGAACATTACCGTTTTAGGTGTAAAATTTTTAGAAAACTTGGAAAATTTTCGACTGCAGGTTGGTAAAGAACCAGTGATTTTCGCCATTTGTATTGGCCATACGCTTTGCCTACCCCGTAAGGGGTAAAGACGTGACATATGTATGTGTGTATGTACTGGCCAGAAATACCCTAAAACGACCAGAGTGCATGATGTATGTAGAAGTCTGATGAATGTAGAAGAAGCCAAATAAAGTGTGCCAGGATCGTGGCAAGTGGAAGGAAATAGGCTCAGCCTACCCCAACGGAAAAGAGACGTGATTTATATATGTATGTATGTATGTACTGACGACGCTTTTTCGGCGGCTTTGGTATGTAAGTGCGCTTAACAAATGTTCGAATTTTACGTGACCTATTTTTACATCACTACGTTCTAAAACAACCATTTGTTCAAAGATTATGAATATGTCATTGCACTGTGAAAGTACATACACGTAGCATTTAACTTTACAGCGAGTTTAGTAATTGTACTGAATACGAAATTCTGGCTCAGAACAATGCAAAATTGTTGGGAATTCTAAATTCTAACAGCAGCTCTGAATTCCATTCTCTTTGCAGACTGAATTTCAAATTTAACTACTTACATGAGCGTAGTCCATGTAAGTCTGGAACTTTCTAAAAATTTCGAAAATTACATCAAATGTCGCGCCAACCATAAATCTATTGTTTATCCGACTGCCTCAGAAGGAATAGAAAGTTTTTCGAAAGTATGTCCCCATGTATTTAGTCATTCTTTTGACGCTACAAGACTTCTTCTTTCTTTTTCGTGTGGGACACCGAGTCATACAACGACCAGTTGAACCCTAGTGTCAGAATTTTTCAACCGCCTTCTACATATAGCAGGCTTCTGATATGGTTGTGTTACGACCACCGTCTAAGTGATCATAGACAGCAACCGGGGCCTACGGCTTAACGTGCCATCCTAAACACGGAACCAACTTACTAACGGACAATCGAGTGGTTCAGCCCGCAATGTCCTAGCCAGACTGGGAGCAAATTCACAAAGTGATAAATATCAACTTTGTAACCCACCGAGAATCGTACTCAATTAAAAAGTTTTCTCAATGAAAAAGTGGGAAAAGCGAGCTAAATACTAATAGTCAATTATCTTAGAATAACTTAGTATAATGGCGATGTCTAATGAAATAAGGTAGAAACACTAAATTACTTTTTTACGACCCTCTGCGCTCGTCCGTTGGTGTTCACGTCAGGATAAATTGAATATTTTATGACCCCATTCCGATATTACAGGAATATAGAATAATAGTTATATTTCACATTACTATCAAAAGCCTATCTAAAGGCTTTTTTTAAATGACTGCCTCTACCGTGTGATGCCGGCATAGAATAGCATCAGCCCAATTCTTCCCGCGGGTGTTGTAAGAGGCAACTAAGGGACTCGAGGGTTTCATGTGTATCTCGTGTATCACAATTTTAGGCGACAGGCTGACAACCTGTCACTACAGTGATACACGAATCATCTAAAAAGGCCCTCAATACGTGTCAGACGTGGCGTTAACGACCGTAATTTTACGATCGTTAACGCTCTGCCTACCCCGCAAGGTATAAAGGCGTGATTTGTGTATGCATGTGTGTAGAAACTGTAACGATAAATTTTATATTTTTTTCTCTGTGTTTTTAAAGCATGCAACAGCTTTCTGATGAAAGGCGTCAAATAAGCAACTGATGCAATTTTTATAATTCAAGCCTTATCATAAAATATTACGTATGTCGTTGCGTCATAGCAAAATGGGTCGTAGCAGTTACAGCTACGTCGTAGCAGCCAATAGCTACGACGTAGATAAATTTCTCACATTTTCTAATCCTAGAACGAAAAGAAATGGCCAAGTACTATTTGGGGTCACAAAGAGATAAAGTGTGTTCAAAAAATTTATAAATTCCTTTCAAAGGATGAACCAGCCCATGAAACCGTACAAATTTCCCTAAGGTACATAGGTCGAAATATGAAAAAAAAAAACGACCTAACCAAATACAAATATTTGAGGGCAGTTTCAAAAAAATTGTATATCCCTATAGTGATATGAAATAAAATACTCACAAAACCCTCGAATTCCTTTGTCGCCTCTTATACCTGAAAACATTTTACTAACATACACGAGGAGATTTTTTTGAACCCTAAAAACGAATTCCAATAAATTTGATATTGTTCTGGAAGCTCTAATTGTTTTGGCACCAGTGTAATGATTCTATTTCATGTTACTTCAAATAAATACTTCGAAAAAAAAATCTACATGTTTTAGTTCCAAAAAAGTTTTCGCGAAATTTCCTACGAATGTGCGTTTTAAATGCCGTAGAAAAGCAATTTTTTCTGTTGAATAAGACTAAATTAAGCTCAAAGTAAGAGGGAAAAAGACTCGAGTTTTATTAAGTCCCAAATTGTAAGGAAAGTCATCAAAAGTTAATGTTGGCTTTGTAAATGTACTCCTCTTACTTATCATTATCAAAGATCTGTGAAGATGTAGACGGAGTTCGTGCTAATATTTCATTTGACTTGTCTTATCCCATTCTCTGTCGGGACGGGATCGGCTACCTAACCTAGGGGATTTGACGTGGCCGAAGGCTAACCTGGCCTGATTTCTAGGTTAAGTCACATTCAAATATTTGAATGTGGGTTTCAACACGATATCTTTTCTTCACCGTAAGAGCAGTCGGTAAATGTACGTATGTAAAAACATATAAGGTAAGTGCCGTGTGATGCCGGCTTAGAATAGCATCACCCCACATCGTTCCCGCCCACGGTGTCGTAAGAGGCGACTAAGGGACTCGAGAGTATTGGTGTATTATAATTTTTAGGCGTCAGGCTGACAACCTGTCACTATAGTGATACACATGTTTTCTGAAACAACCTTAGAAAACAATTATCAAAAATGTCAGACGTGGCGATAGTGGCCGTATTCTTACGGCCGTTAACGCTCTGCCTATCCCGCAAGGGATAAAGGGGTGATATATGTATGTAAAAACATATTAGTACATGGTGGGGATCGAACTCGGGTCTCACAATTGCAAGACCGGTGTACTAACCACTTTCGCATTTACAAGTAACATTATAAATGCGAAAGTTAGTATGTTAGTTTGTTTAATATTTCTTCTCGCAAAAACTACTGGACTGATTTTCATGGAATTTGGCACACACATGGAGGGTAAGTTGGATTAATACAAAGGATAGTTTTTATTCCGAAAATGCTGTTCATAAATCGTACGTATATATACGGCGGATTGCATACTTAACGTATGACGGAGCGCTAAAATATCGCAGCTGTGTGACAGGCCCATACTAAAACCGCATTTGACGGACGACGCTGCGATAGCGCTGCAACGAATTAGTATGGAACTTGATTTTTCTAGTATGGATCTGACAGACCGCTGCGATGTTTTAGCGCTCCGTCGTGCGTTGAGTGTGCACGCGCAATTTGAACTGTGTAGTGTATAGGTCCTAATAATTTGTTCAAATGAAAAAAGAAAAAATACGTAGTATGCAAAATTATTTTGTAATCTAAAAGTCGGAATTAAATACATAGTTTTTTTGTCATGTAGCCTACAGAGTTTTTTCATAAGCATGTTATCATGAGAAGCATGCCATTATTTCAAGCCATTAAGAGCGAATTGTTTCATTATGCGAGTTGGATGAATTAACAGTAATTCTGTCCTTGAAGCGCAGTTGAATGAAATTTTATGAACCTGAGATGGGGTGTTTTATTGCTACGCTATGACGTCACCGTTTCTGTGGCCTAGCGGTCTGAGCGTTAGCTTTGAGATCCAGAAGTCCCAAGTTCGATTCCCTTGACAAAGTTCATACAAAGTCCGTTATTGAATTTGTTCCCCATATCCGAATAAAGTGTTCTGATCAGGCGGAATCACCTGATTGTCTGCAATAAAGATGACCCCGTGCTTCGGAGGACCCGTTACGCGTCATTCATGGTTGCTGTCAAAGATTACTTAGAAGAATGTTGTTGCATAACCATGTCAGAGGTTCTGAGATCAGTAACCAGACATGAGGCTGAAAAACTCTGTAACCAGGGTTTGTCGGGTCGCTCATCGACTCAGCGTACCGCGTAACACATCGTCCTACGAATAGGGATGTCTCAAAATAGAATTGATGCCAGATTTCTTTGTGGGTGTTTCATAGTAAGAGCTACTCTTTACGCTGGAAATATAAAAGTATTCCGTATTTCCAGCATTTACCTTTCACGACACCCACTGGTACTAATGGAGTGATGATATTAGATACGTGCAAAAATATCATGTCAATATCACAGTATTTTTATCTTATTTAAAACTAGCGGCCAGCCCTGCGCCTGATCCTGATAAAAACCTGCATCAAAATCCGTTGAAAAGTTGTACAGATTTAAGTAAACATACATACAGACAGACGCGAAAAGCGACTTTGCTTTATACTGGCGGGGTAGGCAGGTGATAATAATGATGTCAAAAATATCCTCTAATTAATGACTGTTTGTAACAATCGACGACATGTGAATTTGACCGCGTAAACGGTATTAATGTTAACGCAACACGCTAATTACGAAGGCCACGTGTCCGATGTTTTCAAACTCTTATTGAACTTTATTCACTGACCTGAAATTAGCTCTGGACCGGATTATTTTTTTCGTGTGGGACACTGTCATCTCAGAGTTGAGTGCGCTTTATAAATACGGGCCTAAGTCGTCCAACGACCAGATGAACCCTAGTGTCAGAATTTTTCAACCGCCTTCTACAAGGTAGCAGGCTTCTGATATGGTTGTGTAACGACCGCCGTCTAAGTGATCATAGACAGCAACCGAGACCTACGGCTTAACGTGCCATCCGAAACACGAAACCATGTTACTTACGGACAATCGGGTGGTTCAGCCCGCAATGTCCTAGCCAGACTGGGAACTAATTCACAAAGTTATAAATATCAACTTTGTGAGTGACCCACCGTGAATCGAACCTGGAACCTTCTGCATCAAAGGCAGTCGCACTACCACTGCGCCACATCGGTCGTCTGGATTGGACGATGTTACAATATTGGTGGCACTATTTGAAAATAGCCATTGTGGCGCTGGCAGTCAAGGAAAGCTATACGAAAGTACGTGGATAAAATTCAAGTCGCCATTTAGTATATAATAGAGTTCAGATGAACTCTAGGTTGCAAATCTGCGAGGCAATGATATAATTCCTAGAGTTCATCTGAACTCTTTCACTACATAGTATAAAGCAAAGTCGCCTTTCGCGTCTGTCTGTATGTAAGCTTAAATCTTTAAAACTACATAACTGTTTTTGATGCAGGTTTTCTTAATAGATAGATTGATTTAAAAGAAGGGCTTTTATGTAGGTATAATACTTGCGGGGAAAATCATTATTCCCAAGGGAAAATGTGTTGCGCAGCCGCTGGGGCAGGCCGCTAGTTATATCCTAAAAGTATGGTCACTTCCATGCCTGAAGATTCGAAATGAAGATGAAACAACCTGGATCTTTTGTCTTCGGTATTTCGATTATCATCGTTTTAGCATGCTGAGCTGACTTAATAATAAAGTCACCATTGTGACGCTGGCAGTCAAGGAAAGCCACAGACATAATAGGAAAGCAAATACGAAAGCATGCGGAACTAGGTGGCACTTCAAATGAGTCCGCAAAACTAGCTGTCATTTGTATGGAACAGCCTATCCAGTGCTTAGATAACATCATATCAATGACTTTATTCCGGGAATGTACCAAATTATATCATATTAATAATTGGCCTCTTTACCGCATAAATCGAAAGCGAGGATGATAAAAAAGTTTTTAGCAACACCTTTTTAGGTACGCAGGCACATACCCACTTTAAATTATAATTATTTATTATTCATAGTTATGATTTTAACGGGTTCTTACCGTTGAGTTTACTTTGTTTTAAGTTGCCTATATTTCGACGCAAGCGTTAAAATCATAACTAATAATAGTGTAAACAGCTTCAAATTTATTGTTTCATAATATTATTATTTCGATAATAATTATGTTCTATAGTAGATTTTAGATTTTTCCATAAAAAATAATATATCATTCTGAGCAAAATGACAGACAATTATATTAAAGAACCGTACAAACATTGTGCTAGACCGATAGCATCAAATAATTTTATAGCTAAGGCAGCTTTTACACAAGCGCCGTATACCGCTCCGGTATTCGCATGGAAACACACACATACCACGCTTAAACCCCTGGGCGGTAGGCACAGCGTTAACGGCCGTGTAAATACAGTCGCTATTGTCACGTTTGAAAAATATACATACTTGCATATATCACGCCTTTATCCCTTGCGGGGTAGGCAGAGCGTTAACGGCTGCTAAAATACGGTCGCTATCGCCGCCTCTGACAAATAGTATTGAGGGTGGGTTAAGATGATTTGTGTATCACTATGGTGACAGGTTGTCAGCCTATCGCCTAAAAGTTGTAAACACGTGAAACCTTCGAGTTCCTTAGTCGCTTCTTACGACACCCACGGCGAAGAAATGGGGTGATGCTGTTCGAAGCCGGCATCACACGGCAAATATGACAAATATTGAATGCCCAATATCAAGAAATGTCGTAATTTCATGTCGTGTACCGAAGTCCGCAACGACCAGTCTAACCACACGTATAAATTTTTTTGTTAATCGATGTTTTTATGGTGAATCGATTTAGTTGAGTATAGCGTATGTTAAAAGCCCAATAAGAAGCAGATTTTTGAACGTGGAAATAAAAAAGTAGAGCCGTATCACCGCACACTGCGGCGGGTTTCAGTGCAGTGTGTGTGATACTCGCCTAGACAAAAACGTGCGACCAAGCACAAACTGTCATTTTTATCGGTATACGCAATTAAATATTGTTTAATTTATAATTTGCTCAAAATAAACATGATATACGGATTACTTTGATGGGTGAAAAGTCATAATGATGTCCAGCTAGATAAAACTTAATACATGTTTGAATTTCGCAACAGCTGAGTGTGACACGCGAAGAACGCGCGTTTTGGCCCCGATTTCAGGATTCAGATTAGGGAAATAAAAAAGTAGAGTTCCGTATCACCGCACACTGTGGCGGGGTTCGGTGCAGTGTGATACTCGCCTAGCACGTGGACAGCGGCGGTAAGGCACTTAATAGATCCATACAAAATTCATTGGCTCTATTCCAAACATTGATTGTTTGATGGTTGGTGGCACGCGATGAAAACATTAATTGTTTTTGCATTTATTGAACGGGGTTTTATTATGAATGTTTTATGTTTTATTGTATTGGAACACTGATAGGAGGCATTCAAACAATGAAGCTTGTAGCATAGCACCTCAGGCGGATCGACCGTTGTCGATGCAGCTGCGTTATTTTGGCATGGATCTAACAGACCGCTGCATCATTTTAGCGCTGCGTGGTGCATTAAGTGTGAAAAAGCCTTAACTAAATTTCAGATCCGCCTTAACCTAATTTTTAAATCTTGCCAAGCGTGAAGGAAAATCTTTTATTTAGCAAGTCATTATTTTTAAACAACTGTAGCTAAGAAAGGCCAAAGGAAAAGAAATCATGTTAAATTAATTTTTGATGTTTGGGTGATTCCTGGAGAAGGTAAAAATTGCGGTCACACGTTAATTTCTTCAAAAGTACAATACTTACAGATTTTAAGTAACATTCACACGAAATAATGTTTAATTGACTATTCGGAAAGTAAAACTCCATCTACAAATTATGAGATATGTTTAACTAAAACTTAATCTGAAACCTGAAATCGGGGCCAAAACACGCGTTCTTCGCGTGTCACACTCAGCTGTTGCGAAATTTAAACACGTATAAAGTTTTATCTAGCTGGACATCATATAACTTTTCACCCATCATAATAATCCTTATATCATGTAGATTTATAGCAAATTATTAATTGGACAATATTTAACTGCGTTTACCGATAAAAATGACAGTTTGTGTTGGTCACACGTTTTTGTGTTTTCTGAATACGTGGCCTAAAACGACTGAATCGCTGAAACTAATAGAACTATGAGCTAGGTCTTGTTTCTGCCTTCTGCCAGGATTGCTTCTTTATCCCTGGAAAGGGAGCATATAGCTCTTTGGCACTTCTAGAATAAAATAGGAGGTGTTAAATTTTTAGGTCCTATTTTTGCACCTGCGCCAGGTCCCTTTCCTGTGCATGTTTTCTTCGTGAAAGAGTTATTACAGAGGATTGGTTCTGAACAAATAATGTCGCATAATAAAGCGAGATTTAAGATTCGTTTACAAGTTTTGATTACATTCAAGCGTTTACCAATAAATCACTAAAAACATAGAAAATTGTCCCTTGACTGGCTTCATTTGACTGGCATTTTTCCCAGTTAAGGGACATTTTATGCCAGTCAAGTGACTAATGTTATTTTAATGATTGTTTTTGCAATTTTTTTGTGTAAAGGTGTGCCTGCAGATTAGAATAGCACCACCCCATGTCTGCCCATGGGCACCGTAAGTTAAATGAAGGGTTTCCAGGAGGTAAACAGCATTGTTTTTCGTGCAGATAACATAGTTTTAAAACACTTGCTTTATGTCTCTAGGTGTGGCTGCGTTAGGCCTCGCTCGGGGTAGCTGCGTGATATCTCAGGCTGCTTGATACACGTCTCTTAAGCTACTGCGTTGTATCTCAGGGAGGCTGCGTTAAGTCTCAGGTTAATTTCGACGTATCTTAAGCTGACTGTGGTGTATTTCAGGGCGGTTGCGTTATGTCTTAGGCTGACTGCGACGTTTCTTAAGCTGAGTGCGTTGTATCTCAGGTTGGCTGCGATACGTCTCACTCAGGCACATTGCGACGTATTTTAAGCTGACTGCGTTGTATCTCAGGATCTCTGCGTTAGATTTCAGGTTAATTGCGACGATCTTAAGCTGACTGCGTAGTATCTCAGGGTGGTTGCGTAATGTCTCAGACTGATTGCGACGTCTCTTAAGCTACTGCGTTGTATATCAGGGCGGCTGCGTTATGTCTCGTTTAGACTGATTTCGACGTCTTTTGAACTAACTGCCACGTCTCTTAAGCTGACTGCGATGTATCTCAGGGTGGCTGCGTCATGTCTCAGAATGATTGCGACGTCTCTTCAGCTTACTGTGTTGCATCTCAGGTTGGCTGCGTTTTATCTCACTCAGGGTCATTATGCAAAGTCTCTTAAGCAACTGCGTTGTATCTCAGGGTGGCTGCGCTATGTCAGGCTTATTTTGACGTCTCTTAAGCAGACTGCGTTATATCTCAGGGCGGCTGCGAAATGTCTCACTAAGGGTGATTTCGACATCTCTAAAGCTGACTGCGACGTCTCTCAACCTACTGCGTTGTATCTCAGGTTGGCTACGTTATGTCTGAGGTTGATTGCGACATCTCTTTAGCTGACTGTATTGTATCTCAGGATGGCTACGTTATGTTTTAGGTCGGTTGCAACGTCTAGCTGATTGCGTTGTATCTCAAGGTGGCTGCGTTATGTCAGGCTGATTTCGACGTCTCTTAAGCTGACTGCGTTGTATCTCAGGATTACTGCGTTATGTCTCATATTGATGGCGACGTCTCTACAGCTGTCTGCATTGTATCTCAATATGGCTGTGTCATGTCTCAGGTTGGTTGCGACGTCTCTTAAGCTGATGTCGAAGTCTTTTTAGCTGAGTACATCGTGTCTCAGGCTGATTACGTCGTCTCTAAGGTGACTGCCTCGTGTCTCAGGTTAGTTACATTATGTCTCAGTCTGATTGCAATGTCTCTTAAGCTGATTGCGTCGTATCTCATGTATACAGCGTCGTGCGTCAGGTGCTTGCCTAGTGGTGTCTAAGGCTATCTAATTCATGCATGTCTCAGGCTGATTGCGTCATCTCTAAGGTTATCTTCGTCTGTTCAGTAGCACAATGTACAATTCGATAAAATGTCTTAAGTGGCTCAACACAGTTAATTCTCAGGTCATAATGTTTCGGGGGTTCCTTCTTGTCTCACGCTAGCTGTTTCATTATGGCCTAAGTTTAAACGACTTACGTTACTATTGTTTTGGTGGAGTATTGGGCCTCTACGTATCGGCTGTTTACGAACAGCCTTCTTCCGTAGGTCGACAGATCACATACGCCCGCTTGTCAACTGTGATTGTCGAACACTGAGGCTTTTTCATTTTGTATGTCGGGCTGGCTGGGTCGTGTTTCTAGCACGAGCAAATTGTCTGTGACTAGGTGCATCGTGTCTTAACCAGACTGAGGCTTCAAGGCGTCAGTCTGGTAGGCTGCGGCAACTTTTACTTTTATTCTACTTAGTTACAAGCAAAAGTAACAAGATTTTTTTTTCCGCTTGTTTCGTTTGTATTAAGCTTTCTAACAAAAAGGTAAAAGATGAACAGCTTTTATTCACATATTTTGTTAAAATAATTACTTTGTCCCTTGACTGGCGCAAAATGTCCCGTTGACTGGCACCTCTAATTTCAAAGTTTAATTTTGACGAAACCTGTGGTTCGATTTCAGTGTTTTTTCGTAAATAATCTTTTCAATAGGCCTTTATTATTATGCAATGATAAAATAAGCATAAAACGAAAATTTCAAATTTGCCAGGAAAGGGACCTGAAGAACCGTTTTCAAATATTGACCCGTTTGTTCAAAATGAAAGTCATGTAAAATTTAACCTGTAGCTAGCTTTAATTTTAATATTTTTCATGTGATTTTTCAGATCCATTATCCATCATTGAACAGCTGACGCTTTGTTTAATAATATCAAATATGTTTGCATAATTATAAACAGTCACACAATCCTTCCCGCGGGTGTCGTAAGAGGCGACTAAGGGACTCGAGGTTATTGGTATATTACAATTTTTTAGCGACAGGCTGACAACCTGTCACTATAGTAATACACATCTTTTCTGGAACAACCTTGGAAAACAATCCTCAAAAACGTCAGACGTAGCAATAGCGACCGCATTCTTACGGCTGTTAACGCTCTGCCTGCCCCGCAAGGGATAAAGGCGTGATATATGTATGTATGTATGTACACACCCGACTCGGGTAATATCAAAGCTATATTTTGCACTTAAAATCCGCCATTTTGAATTCATGAAACTTTGAACATAGCCAGCGTCACTCGTGCTGCTAGTTTGCGATTGTCTATCGGCCCGTAAAAAACAATTAATTTGTCCACATACTTACATACTCTAAAAGGACGCTACTCAATATAATAGAGAATAGGAGGGGGAAAATTATAGGACACATCATACGGCATGACCAGTTATTTAAAATAATCGTTGAAGGCAAGACTGAAGCAAGAAGAGGAAGGGGACGACCAAGAAGGAGTTATTTGGATCAGTTAAAAGATAAAATAATGGTCACGTCATACAGAGAAGTCAAGGAGAAGGCGGAGGACAGAAAAAGCTGGCGGATACTCCACCGACAAGGGCAATGCTTTTAAATAAATAATTATGATGATGATGAAATGATGATACATACATTTATAATCTGGAAAAACTAAGCCCTCTTTCTGAGTAGTCGGGTAATTCCATGCTGTCACGGTCTTTTGATTTTCATAACATCGCTTTATTAACTCTCAAATCCAATAACATAGTTTATTCAGCACAAAGCCCTTAAATTAAGTTTTTACAGAGTTCACCCACTTTGACGGCAAACCGCAATGTTGAATTTGGAATTGGCTGATCCCGCCAACAACCTAATCATATTATGCAGCAAAGGTTAGCCGTAATTTAATACGCAACGGGTATGAGCCTGAGTATTGATCGTAGGAAAATTTGCACATCACATCATGCCGTGTGATGCCGGCTTAGAATAGCATCACCCCACTTCCTTCCTGCGTGTAAGAGGCGACTAAGGGACTCGAGAGTATTGGTGTATTGCGATTTTTGGGCGACAGGCTGACAACCTGTCACTATAGTGACCTGATTCACCCCTTAAAATATTTGCATGTAATATTTTTACAACCTGTATTTCTACAGAATTCTACACTTAACGTCCGTTATTGCGCATGTTAGCGTATTCGTAACGCATGCGCTGGTCAGATGCAAAGAGATTCTCCATACATAAACCGGACGTCAAGAATGCATGAGCTGCCCTTTTAAAATGCGTCTGTCAAACAACCCAAGTTTCTGCTTTGTTCCTGTGTCAACATCCGGTTGTCATGTCATGTTTCCTTGCATCTTGCAGATAAAAAAAGGACATTAAGTAAAAAAATACCCATAGTTCGGATATGACACATTAGTAGGTACACACAAAAGACAAGGATGTTTAAAAAATAACAACTACGGGCGTCCAGGACCCTTGTGTAAGTCTCCACGAGTAACAGATACCGCGAATTCAAATTGACGTTTCCGTGCATGGTTATACAGCTGTAATGCGACCACAAATTCCACAGAGTTGGAAATTAGCTTCGACCGCAAATAGCGAACGCATAATGGACAACAAGAGTCGCGCACAACACGCGTCAAAGAACATGTTCAACTCGAAATATGCAGCAAATTCGCATCAAATGATAGTGTTTACCGATCTGTCTATCCTTGTCGCACTTAAGTGAATTTTATATGTCCGTCCTGGTCTTTGATTACGTCAGAACTCCACACGTTAATTGACGCCATATATTTGGCGTATTTTTGTGTATAACTTTTTCTTTGCGTTTGCTCACGTTTCTTTGAATTAAAAAAATGCCCGGAAAATCACATTCAGCCTGTCAAAGTGTAATGTATACGAATCTGTTTTTCTGGACAAGGTCCGAAATGTATGTATGTTTCATTTTTGTCGTGTCTGCGTGCCTCTGCCAATCTGACGACTTAAGGAGCCAATTTTGGTATTCGTTTGCAATAACAACGTCATTTACAACCAAAAGAATCTTATTGAGCTCTATAAAATATTATTGCCTTCTAACGAGTGACTAAAACAGGGTGTAAAGAAATTAGCTGCAAATACTTTAAGGGACGAATCAGCCCATGAAGCTGAACAACTTTTCCCAAGGGACATTGGTCTAATATTTTTACAACCTGTTTAATATTTGTAGCAAACGGATTACTCGGTGCACTTGACTGAATCAAATGATTCCTTTGGAGATGAGATGAAAAGATGAGAGTATATAACTCAACGCACTCATGTGTGCCATTACAAAGAAAACCCCAGGGTAATAAAGCTGCATGCAAACAAATTATCTTCCTACGACGAAATATCTTACGACTCACCAAAATTGGATTTCGGTATCTTTTGAAATTACTGAGGTACGAGTATAACGTGTTCATATTGCGAATACGGAAGCACTTGTGTCTCTTTGTGTTTATCTGCCTATGCCGTGGATTAAAAGGCTCATATGAAACACACGAGATATTGAAGTATAGGAGTATTGTACTAACGTACCGTATACGTAAGCACGAGGCCATCAAAAGTCAGAGTACCAAGCACCAAGCCAAGATCAGCCAGTGGGAAACATCATTACATAGCATTTAGGGATTATCACCACGATTTTGTTTGTTTTGTTAATGTTAACCGCTTCGCAATATCGAGGTAAAAACACCGCGAAAATCTAAAAACTTATATCACAATATAGTATGAAGTTTAGTCGCTTTTCGCGTCTGTATGTATGAAAGCTTAATTTTTTAAACTACAGCACGTACTTATTTTGGTGCAGTCTTTTTTTGATATATGGATTAAATTGGAGAGGAAAGTTAACGTGTAGAATACTAATCGGGAAAATAGCTTATTCCCACCGGAAAATGAGTTTCAGCGGGCGCTAGTCATAATTTAACTTAATATATGCGATCTCTTTCTCTCTCTCTCTCTCTTGGTGTGGGATACTAAATCGTTCAACGGCCTAATGAACCCTAGTGTCAGAATTTTTCCGCCTCTACACGTAGCAGGCTTCTGACATGATTGTGTAACGACCGCCGTCTAAGTAATCATAGACAACAACCTGGACTTATGGCTTAACGTGCCATCCGAAACACGGAACCTTTGCGATAGAGCTGCAGAATATGAAGAAACATTGCATTCAAAAGTGACCATAATTACCGCACCACCGGCCGTAGCTTTTGGCGGTGCCCACCCTTGACGACCGTCGCTGGACATTTTGAGCGCATCATAATGTGAGCAAAGCATTTTGTGTTTTTGGAGTATGCGCGGTGTGACAACTTGCGCCTTTTGCCGACTGGCGCGATTCGCCAACTCGCTCTGTGCCTACTCGCGCGTTTAGTTTACTGCAGTGATTCGCCACCTACGCGTTTAGTAAACTGTCATGATGTACAGTGAACATAAAAAATGAGTTCCTTTAGTTCCTAGTAGGTGACGTTGGCTTCAAATGGAAGCTTTTTATAAATGTCTGCAGCAATTTCCCATAGATGAGAATCACTGAACATGACAAAAAATCCCTAAACAACAGCGTCACCTAATACAGACAAGTGTTGCTATCAATATCAGCTCAAGAGATCCTTCAGTTTGCTTTCTAAAGGCTGTCATTAAGGTCGAAAATTGCTTGCACCATATTTTCTGACTCTACTAACGCTTACAAAGCTAATGGACTGGTGCACGCGATTTTCTACCTTATTGACAGTTTTCAGAGTGCCCTGGATTTTGGAAATTCTTGCACAAATATGTTAATACGGCCCTTTGTACGAAAATTTTACAAATGTCAATAAGGTCGAAAATTGCTTGCACCATATTTTCTGACTCTACTATCGCTTACAAATGTAATGAAGTGATGCACGCGATTTTCGACCTTATTGACATTTCTCAAAAGGGTCGTATTAATATATTTGTGCAAGAATTTCCAACATAAATGCATTTTTAGTTTGACAGCTGTCATTCGAAATGTAGAGCTTGTCAAAACAACAACATTCTTAAAGAAACTGATAGTGTAGCACACATAGTTTCCGACATAAATGCATTTTCATTTTAACAGCCGTATTCAAAATGTAGAATTCGTCAAAACAAACAACTTCCTCAAAGAAACTGAAAGTCGAGTGTAGCGAGACCAATCATTCATCTAAACTGATAATCTAGCCTGCATTGCTTAGTCTTCATTCAAAAAAATAATCTTAAATCTTTCAAATATTCCAAAATGCGGATAAATACGGGTGAAATCCATAGGTCATATTTATCATGGTCACACTTAGTCTGATTTAAAAATAAAAAGGTTTAAAGATTTTGTACTTAAATGTACACAATAGCTGAAGTTTACCAATCGCGCAGGTCGTGAATCGCTGCAGTAGGCTAAACGTGCGAGTAGGCACAGTGCGAGTTGGCGAATCGCGCCGGTCGCCGAAAGGCGCAAGTTGGCACACTGCTGCCAGACCGGGTTTTTGACAGATGCATAACGCAAGCGAATGCTTCGTTAATGCGTCAACTGGTCTTCTATAGGCAATTCGAAATTGTCTTGCGTCTGACAGACGATGCATTAGTACAAAAGTGTAGCAAACTAAAGTGACAGTGCTGGTCAAATCTGTCGTAGAACCGGTTTCCGGTAGAGTAAGTGTTGTGGAGACTACGCCTCGGCAAGCGTACCGTTGGACGCCCTCCCACCAGATGGACCGATGAAAGCGGGAGATCGTTCATTGTGGCGTACCCTGAGGGAGTCCTATGTCCAGCATTGGACTGCTATAGGCTGATGTGGTGATGAACTACGGATGACCTCTAAAAATGCGCATCAACGGACATCAAATGTGCGAACCGCCTATGTGTATGTACACTTCACATTAGGTACTTATCGCGTTGTGGTCTCACTATTGTGAGTCGTAATTACGTCTGTCGCACTTATGTAGTAAAGTCGGCGAGTGCAGTACAATATGTTTATTTCCAAATAAAGCTGGTGCCAATAAACGTGGCTATTAACTCTTGTTCGCCTTTTATGACACCCGTCAAAAGCAGAATGGGTGATGGGTATTCAAACCAATATTCGAAATGGCCAGTTTCTAGACCAGGGGGTCGAATCTGTGTGAAAAACGATACGTCAAAAAACGATATGGAAAACCATATGGGTGGTTTCTGGCTAATTGACGACAAATCGCGCCGAATTAGCAGTACATTGATAGTTTTGTAGTAAACAAAAAAAAAGATATAGTTAATAGCAGTCTATGTATACAAATTTTTTTTTTTGCATATGTCTGTGTGTTCGAAATCGTAGGTCAAAAAATTCATATCATCCACTCAATTTTGAATGATTTACCCGAATAAGGACATATTTTTGGCATAAACTTACGTCAAAATAAGATACACTGCAATAGCTATTTTATGTCAAAAAAACGATATCGTTTAGTGATGGGGTCCAAAACGATATGGCGAAGTGTTGGGCAATTTTTTTTACAAAAAAGATCGACTGAACAAGGAGAATTGTTATTAGTAAGGCTTTTTTGAAACAAAGATAGTCCCACCACAAACATAAATGTAGAAGTTGGTAGCCAAGTTCAATGTTTAACTAAAAATAGTGTTGCTTGAAATTGTGCAAACTTCAGTCCCGACATGTATTTATTTCTAAAGCTGTTTGTACGTCAAGAATACCATTGAGTAGGAACTATGTCTTTTTATTTACCAAGGTTCCATTATAGGAGATCTTTAAGACTACGTAAGGGATTTTGCGGCGGTTTTTTTCTACTCGTTTTCCGCAGAACTGAGACATTTTTATACATTCTATTCACAGCAGTGATATCTCTAGGTAAGACAAGCCACCCGCCTAGTCGCTCCGCCCGCTGTAACTCGTTTTCCCGTTGAAAGTAGTCGTTTTTGTGCCAATATTGTGCATATAAACCTTCCTCATGAATCACTCTATCTTTTAAAATAAACAGACACGTAAAGCGAATTTTGCTTTATACTATGAAGTGATGAGCTCTCAGACTTTCAACAACACGATGCTCGTTTGCTATGGATCTGCAAAAACATCTCATTATGTTGAACAACTTTAGCTTTGAATGTTGAGTCTCCGCAGAAGAGTAGGATAGTTTAGTTGATCGACAATCTGATTTCGGCTTCCATTTTTATATTATGGAGGTAATAAGTTCGAATAGCATCGGCTGTCGCCTTAGATTAGCATCAATCCATTTCTGCCCGTGGGTGTTGTATAAGGCGACTAAGGGATGAATCCAAGAACGAGCAGCAGCGTTTCCGCTGAATATCTACAAAATCTTGCACTGCGCTCACCAATTCGACTGTCAAGCGTGGTGAGTATGGTTCATGTCCAGCAATGGACTGATGTAGCTGTAGCAGTAGCAGAATGTAATAACTTTATTGTACCACAAGTTAACAGTAGCAATAAAATAAGTGAAACATAAGATAGTAGTGGTACGAGCAACCGAACGGATCGCAGTCGATGTATCAGAAAGAGAGTAGACAGATAGGTTTGCCGCTAGCAGGATGACAATATTCGCCAAAACAGTCTACTCGTGACCATGGAGCGTGAAACCGATTCGAAATATCGAGGTAAAAACAAACATAATCGTGGTGATAATCCTGTTAATACTATAAATTTAAGTATTGTAAAACATAAAAGGCGCAAAGGCGGATTTATCCCGTTAAGAGATCTCTTCCAGTTACCCTTTGCGATATCAAAATATATGTTTTTGTTTTATTTTTGTTAAAGTGGACTTTCTTTATGGTCTAAATCAAGTAAGCCAGAATCTTGATAGATATGTCGATATAGTCAACATGGTAAACACGGCCTCCAGTCCCGGCGTGTTGCTAAACGTTAAACAAACCTATGATATAACGAAAAACAAATCCCACCAAAAACATTTTCATGTCAAGATATAGTCAAAGCGCAACAAATAGACATCAGACCTCAAAATAGAGCCAAGCTTCTCAATCTACGCGCCCTAAGTACACCAACTGTCTTACAAACTTTACCTACATCTTAGTTAAAATATACGGCTTGGCCAAACGGAAGAAAAACTTCTTCCTTCGAAAAGGCGCATTTAGTCTAATTTCCGCAGTCAAATTGTTATTGTCTTCATTCTGCTGAAACAGCAAACCATACATTTAATAAATATGTAGGGTTTATAAAAGAAATTGGCATTTAAATGTTTTTGGTCGGATTTCATTGGTTTTGTAGTGAAGGGGAACCACTTCCGCCCCCATTTTCTTAGAGGGTAGAGCGTAGAGTGATTTTATAAAATACTGATTCGCGTACTGTATTATATTATGTCTTTATACCAAATATCTAACTTCTAGCATGAAAATCCTAGAAAGTTTCATTAAAACTTTAACCCCTCAATTTGGAAGGTTGTGGGGGGTTTATGGGATAAACATCCCATCGATTAAACAATCGATAACGAATTTCAGCTTTCTGGCACTTCAGGAAGTACTCAAAAATTTTGATGATCATCAGTGTGTCAATGACTAAATTGGATTGGCGGATTTTAGACATCGTTAAAATAATAAAAAGATAAGAGCTATAAAACTAAAACTTTGCCTGTTTAATGAAATTACTATTGACAATATATCCCGAGAATTTGATCAGTCTAGTATATCGGAAACTATCACGTTTCTCGCTTTGGCGGGGCCACCACCGTGGTCACAGAACTTTTTACACGACTGCCAAATCATAGACACTTCCTCCTTATACTTTTTGGTAACTTCGTGTCACGAAATCTAAGGAAGATTGACGTTGATGTCTTTGATAGAGCTGTCGTCTTGCATAATGTCAAAAAAATCAAAACATAAACAAAAAAAAATAAACTAAATTGTGAAAATTTATCTTTAGTATGGCAAAATGCTACTACTGCTAGCTAAGCTACCGTAACCCATAAATTTGTGCTGAATTTTATAATGATAGGGCTGACTGACTGGCTGTGAAGATTTGTAGCGACCTTCTTAGGCGCTAACCTTTTTTATGTATAAGTATTATTGAGTAAGCAATCTGTCACTGCAAGACTTATGTCAGGTGGCAAAAAAATGACTATCGCTCTCTCGCTAGCTAGACAGGACTGGAGATAGATCTAATATCACTTTCGTGTTATGCATTAATATTGTTAACTGTAAATATCCTGTGCATAACCTTAATAAAAGCTGCACATAGTAATTGCATGCAGTTTCACTTCAATCTCCAACGACAAGCACCCTTCTCGCCAAAGTGGTGACCCCGACGTGATTTTCGTCAAGACAAAGGCTGAAGGGCCTACATTGTTGGACTTCTGACCCGCCCTTTCCCAACCGTCGTGTTTGCTGTTGTTCTCCGTGCATGGTCTGCTGCTCAACTGCTCAGCTTCTGTGAGTTCCACCAAGAGTTGAAGATCACCGTACGTCGCGCGCACCGCCCGGTCTGCCTGCTGTCATCGCCTGTGGTTGCGTTTTATACCAACAAGGAAACAGAGAACATTTTCTACGGACATCGACGTGTGAATAGTGCCGAGGTTTTTCATTTTATAAGCAGTATTTTTCTTTTTATACTATTTTATTTTACATATTTTACTTTTCTATATGTTTTACATTTAGCTAATTTAGTTTTGTGTACATTTCTTGTGATTTTTAGTACTAGGGAGTTTCATAGTGTGCATTTTCACCGAGGGGAGTTTCCTACTCCGCAATTTTTTTTTTTTGTTTATACTTTAATTTTGTTCTTTTGTAAGTACTTTTTTTTTGTAAGAGACCATGGCTGAGGATTTGCAGAAGTGGGCAAATTTATTTTCTGCTGTCGAAAAGCTACAGGATGAGGTGCGCGAGTTGTCTGCTCGAAATTCACACAGTTCTTGCTGTAGCAGAAAATCTCTGCCCCCGCCGTCGCGCTCATCATCGCGCTCGTCCTCACGCTCGTCGCCGCGTTCCTCCGTACATGGTCCGAGCAAATGTTCCTCGCCTGCTACTAGCAAGCGCTGCTGGTACCACAGGCGATACGGCAAGAAGGCTATTCGCTGTAAAACTCCCTGCAATATGATGCCGGAAAACTTCAGCGGCAATCAGTAGCGGCGGCAACTGTTTGCTCTCCTGTCAGCCGTCGCCTTTTTGTTACTGACAAGGTATCAAAACGTCAGTTTCTTGTCGATACCGGTTCGGATTTATGTTGCTATCCACATGCTTGGCTCCCACGTCGGCCGCAAAGCCCCGACTATGAGCTCAGCGCAGCAAATAGTACCAGGATCAGAACGTTTGGTACAGTCAACCTCCGCCTTAATCTGGGGCTACGTCGAGATTTTGTTTGGCAGTTTGTTGTCGCTGACGTTCAAAAGGCCATTCTAGGTGCCGATTTTTTGGCACATTACAATCTTCTACCAGACTGCCGCAACAAAAGGCTGATTGACAACACTACTGGTTTGTGTGCAGTCGCCTTCACGGCTAATTTCAAACAGCCCAGCATCAAAGCTGTTGCATCTGGAAGTTCACCCTATGCTGCCATTCTGGCTGAATTTCCTGACATTACACGACCACCTGGTTTTCCTAGGGCAGTCAAGCACGACACCGTGCACTACATTCAGACGACTGATGGTCCACCCGTCTCTTGCCGTCCGCGCCGTTTAGCACCTCAGAAACTTATTGACGCTAAAAAGGAATTTGAGGACATGTTGCGGTCTGGTACGGCAAGACCATCGAAAAGTGCTTGGTCGTCTCCTTTGCACATGACCCTCAAAAAAGATAGCACCTGGCGTCCATGTGGCGACTATCGTGCCCTGAATGCCAGGACAATCCCGGACAAATATCCTCTCCGCCATATTCATGACTTTGCTCATAACCTCACTGGTGCGAAGGTGTTTAGCACTCTGGATCTCGTCAAGGCCTATCATCAAATACCCGTTAGAGAAGAGGACATCCCGAAGACAGCCATCATTACCCCGTTTGGCCTCTTCGAGTTCCCATTCATGACCTTTGGTTTGCGTAACGCTGGTCAAACCTTTCAGCGATTCATTGATGAGGTCACACGGGGTCTTGATTTCTGCTTTCCGTATATTGATGATATCCTCATCTTTTCACCAGATGAAGCTACACACAAAGAGCACCTTCGCATCCTCTTCCAGCGCCTCCAGGAGTACGGTGTTGTTCTCAACCCAGGAAAGTGCACCTTTGGCGCTAGTAAGGTTACCTTCCTTGGTTATCACATCAGCGCTGCCGGTACACGTCCTCCTATGGACCGTATTCAAGCGCTTCAGGATTTTCAACCACCTAAAACGGTTCAAGGCATGCGCAGATTCCTCGGCATGTTAAATTTTTATCGGCGTTTCATTCCTCAAGCTGCAAAATTCCAGGCCCCACTGATTGACACGTTAGCAGCAACCAAAAGCAAGGGTTCAAAACCATATCCATGGACACCCGAGCTTCTGCGTAATTTTGAGGAATGCAAGAGGACTCCCACTGATGCAACACTGCTTCATCATCCCGTTGCCGGCGCCAAACTCGGTCTTTTTACCGACGCGTCCAACGTACATATTGGAGCTTGCTTGCAGCAGCACATTGGTAAACACTGGGTTCCTCTTGCATTCTTCAGCAAAAAGCTAACTGCTCAACAAGCTCAGTGGCCTGCTTACTACCGAGAGTTACTCGCGGTGTACGAAAGCGTGCAACATTTTCGGCACATTCTAGAGGTGCAACATACAACAATTTTCACCGATCACAAGCCTTTGTTGTACGCTTTCATTCAACGTCGGGAGAAGTTGCCTCCACCACAGCTGAATCAACTGTCGTTTATTAGTCAGTTCACGACAGATATTCAATACGTCAAGGGTGAACACAACGTCGTCGCGGATGCGATGTCCCGTGTAGACGCCATAACTCTGGACTTGGACTTTGAGGCGCTTGCCAAGTCACAGGAGTCAGACCCCGAGCTTGCTGAGCTACGCCGCCTTGGCTCTAGCCTTCAGCTTCGCTCAATAGCTGTACCGGGCTCTGACATCTCCATCACCTGCGATGTTTCGACTGGCAAACCTCGTCCATTCTTGACCCCTTCATTTCGTCGTGCGGTGTTTGACAAGTTTCACAACTTGAGTCACCCCGGCGCTCGTGCCTCAACTCGGCTGGTAACAGATCGTTACGTCTGGCCCTCAGTCAATAAAGACTGCAAACAGTGGGCCCGCACTTGCCAGCCATGCCAACGTAGCAAGTTTACAAGGCATAACAACGCTGTTCTCGGCAATTTTGAAACCCCTTCTGGTCGTTTCTTGCATGTCCACATAGACATCATCGGACCTCTGCCTCCCTGCAAAGGTTATCGTTACTGTAATAGAAGCCGCTTCTGCTACTTTGGGTACGAAAGACCGACGTAGTGAAGACTGGTTCGATGACAATAGCGAGGCTCTTAAAGCAGCATTCGACAAACATCGACAGCTCCTGCGACAGCATAATCGAAGTGGTGGAAGTGTTGCGGTGGTCAAAGAAAGTGACCAAGAGTTACGCAGGCTGTCTCGACAAATAAAAGACAAGTGGTGGCAGGACAAGGCTTGTCAAATGCAGTGGCTCGCCGATACAAACCAGCTTGGTGAGTTTTACTGTGAAGTGCGTAAGCTGATTGGTGCTTCCTACCGTGCAAAAGTACCTTTAAGGTCTTTAGACGGTATGCACCTCCTGACCAGCAAGGAGGATGTACTTAAACGTTGGGCTGAGCATTTTCACAACTTGCTCAACGTAGATCGATCAGCTGATCTGCATCATATCAGTTTAATGCCTCAACTCCCGTTAGCCACGGAGCTGGACGAGCCCCTGTCATGCGACGAGGTTGTTACTGCCATCAGACAGCAGCATAATAACCGGGCGGTTGGCATTGACCTTATACCGGGTGAACTACTTAAATATGGTGGTACGGAGTTGCACACGTCGGTATGGAAACTTTTCGTTCGAATGTGGGAGGAGAGGGTCCCTGAGGACTTCAAAGTGTCTCGCATTTGTGCCCTCTACAAGAACAAGGGTGACCGTTCTGACTGTAACTCATATCGCGGTATTTCATTGCTGTCAGTCCCTGGAAAAGTCTTTGCCAGAGTTTTACTGAACCGCCTCAAAGATTTGTCGGAAAAAATTCTGCCCGAAATCCAGTTCGGCTTCCGACCTGACCGAGGTACATGTGAAGCTATTTTCTCGGTGCGTCAACTACAAGAAAAAAGTAGAGAACAAGGTCGCCAGTTGTACCTCTGCTTTGTTGATTTAGAGAAAGCATTCGACAGTGTGCCTCGCGAAGCTCTCTGGATGGTGCTAGGAAAGTTAGGGTGCACAGAAAAGTATGTGCGACTCCTAAGACTCCTGCATGACGACATGCAGTGCTGCGTCTCTGTAGACGGTGAACAGTCTGATTTCTTCCCCGTCACCTGTGGGGTGAAACAAGGGTGTGTTCTAGCGCCCACACTGTTCGCCTTGTACTTTGCAGTTGTAGTCAAAGAAGTCCTAAATACTGTTTCCCAAGGAGTCCGCATCCGTTTCCGCATAGATGGCAGTCTTTTTAACCTGGCTAGACTTAAGGCGCGCACTAAAGTCTCGTATGCATTGATTACTGAGATCATGTATGCTGATGACTTGTGCTTTCTTGCAGAATCCCCAGACGGCCTGCAACAGCTAATGTCCGTTTTTCACCAAGCATGCTGTAAATTCGGCCTGAAGATCAGTGTCAAAAAGACGGAAGTGATGTCCTTAGACTCGCATGGTCGCGAGACACTGGCGATTATGCTTGGTGAGGATATGCTGAAACAGGTTGATAAGTTTCGTTATCTGGGGAACACTATAACATCTAAGTGTAACCTTGATGCTGAGATCAACAGCAGAATCAGTGCTGCAGCTGCAGCATTTGGGAAGTTGTGTTCCAAGGTTTTCTGCTCGCACGACCTAAAGCTAGCCACAAAAATCTCTGTATATATGGCGGTTGTGCTGCCAAACCTTCTATACTCCTCCGAGACTTGGTGTGTGTATCGTCACCACATACGCACTCTGGATCGCTTCCACCTAAAATGCCTTCGCACCATCATGAAGATCAGATGGTCCGACCGAGTGCGCAATACCGAAGTTCTGAGACGAGCCAATGTTGGTGGCATTGAGGCCTATCTAATGCGTCGTCAGCTACGGTGGTGCGGTCATGTATCCCGGATGTCGGAGGAGAGAGTGGCGAAGCGCATCTTTTATTCTGAGCTAGAGGAGGGCAAGCGAAAGCATGGCGGACAACTCCTCAGATATAAAGATGTTCAGAAACGACACATGAAAAGATGCAACATTGAGCCCACTCAATGGGAGGGTCTGGCAGCACAGCGTCCCGAATGGCGCGGGATGGTTAAGAAGCAAGTCCGCGAGTTTGAGGAACAGCGTAAAGCAGACCTCGACGCTAAGCGCGATGAGCTGAAGGCCCGTCCACCCGTCGCCATTAACTATAATTATGTAAATGGCAAACTCACGTGTCCACTCTGTGCACGGGAGTTTACTGCCAAAATTGGCTACAATAGCCATCTCCGGGCGCATCAGCGCCGATCTGATTAGGAGTCAAAGTGGTCGCCATGGCCGAAATCGGTCGGAGAGATCATCATCATCATCATCGTTACTGTTTAACTGCCATAGACAGAGTAACGAGGTGGCCAGAAGTTTGGCCAATGCAGGGCATAACGGCAGAAGAGGTAGCGGACACTTTAGTACAGCAGTGGATTTCCCGATTCGGTGTGCCATCACTCATCACAAGCGACCAGGGTGCTCAGTTTGAGTCTGATTTGTTTCGCCGCTTGATGGTTATGTTCGACACAAAGCGCATTCGAACCACAGCATATCATCCCCAAGCCAACGGCATGATCGAGCGCGTCCACCGGCAGCTTAAATCTGCTTTGATGTGCCACGGTGGTGAATGGTTGAGTGCTCTGCCTCTTGTCCTTTTGGGGATGCGTTCCGCGTTCAAGGAAGATCTCAAGGCATCGGTCGCCGAACTTCTTTATGGCGAGACCCTGCGCCTTCCTGGCGAAATCTTAGTCAGCAGCTCTGGTCCCATAAGGTTCGAAGACCCAGCTGACTTGGTCGTGAGATTGCGGAGACACATGTCGGAAATTCGGCCTGTCCCGGCATCTCGTCATGGAAGTTCTTCTTCCTTCATTTTCAAGGATCTTGCCTCGTCATCCCACGTTTTTCTACGTGATGATACTGTTCGGCGCTCCTTGCAGCCACCATACAACGGCCCATTTCCTATTGTTGACCGGTCCAATGATGGAAAGACCCTAACTATCAATATCAAAGGAAAGAATGTTCCGGTGAGCATTGATAGGGTCAAACCCGCTTTTATCGAACGGCACTCCACAGTCCCTCCTGCATTTTTGACTGGTTCTGCAATTCCGCCGATACCTGCACCTAATGCTGCAGCTCGGCCAACTTCAGCACCTCAGTCGCCTCCTGCAGCTGCTGTCTTGCCGACTCGGACAACTTCTTCACCCTCTGCTTCGCCTCCGTCTTACACCACTCGGTCTGGTAGACGGGTTAGGTTTAGATTTTAAGTCCAGAGACTTATTTGTCTTTCTCCGTGGGGGGGTGATGTAGCGACCTTCTTAAGCGCTAACCTTTTTTATGTATAAGTATTATTGAGTAAGCAATCTGTCACTGCAAGACTTATGTCAGGTGGCAAAAAAATGACTATCGCTCTCTCGCTAGCTAGACAGGACTGGAGATAGATCTAATATCACTTTCGTGTTATGCATTAATATTGTTAACTGTAAATATCCTGTGCATAACCTTAATAAAAGCTGCACATAGTAATTGCATGCAGTTTCACTTCAATCTCCAACGACAAGCACCCTTCTCGCCAAAGATTGTCCGATGGTGTAGCACCGAAGTGGTTCACTATGCTATCGGGATAAGTCGATAGTACCCCTGCCTTCTATTCTACGCCGAGGGTCGGGCCACATTCAAATATCATCTAAATTCAAATTTAATTTGAATATGGGTTTCATCACGATGTTATTCCTTCACCGAAAGAGCAGTTAGTAAAAACACATTAGTACATGGCGACGATCTAACTCGGTTCTTACATTGTAAGACCGGTGTCCTGAACTCTTGCCCACCGACGCTCTTGGGTTCCTCCTGGGTGGGGGCTCGATCCTTACAGGACATAAATGTTTGTTAAGTTAATTCTAAAATATTTGTATCCAGTCTGGGTGTTTTGTATGTATCTACTATACCTATTTACAAAAAATATAAAATTATGCTAGCAACGCTAGCAAATATCACTACTAGGTTAGATGCTTGAATATATTGTTGGATAGTAGATTATTAGTGAGAATATTGACCAAATATTAACAAACTTCAATTATTTATTGCAGAACGATGTCCTCAAAAATATATAAATGCGAATCTTAGAACATCTGGCACTGTTCCTATTACAAAACATGAAAATATTGCTTTAATTGCAAGTACTTCAAATACAATATTAAGAAACTTATATAAGAAAACATCTGCTGCTCTCTGAAAGAAGTTACTTTAAGAACTGCTGGTAAAAGTTAATTTGGGCTAAAGTCTGTTATTGATCCAATAAAAAATCTGTTTGAAATAAAATCTGTTTTCCTACTCAACAATTTTACCGGAGAGTTGAAGGGCGTTTGCCTTGATTGCCCTCCCTATATTGCCTGCTACATGTAGAAGGCGGTTGAAAAATTCTGACACTAGGGTTCATCGGGTCGTTGGACGATTCGGTGTCCCACACGAAAAGAAGAAGCCCTCCCTATATAGTAGGGGATTCCGCCATTAACGACCTTCACCGAGATGATAAAGTTACAAAAAACTTCGTGACAAAATAGGCTGCTTATCGACTAACAATACTGGTAGCTCCTGTCGTCTGAACACTTGTATGTATGAGGGAAGATTCAACAAACATTTTTTATTTTATTGCTGACGGTTCTAAAATTACTTCAATACTATTCTTATGAAACTACATAGGTGTAAAACTAACGAAGGAATTGGAGTCAGACATTTTCGAACACAGGCAGACAAATTAAACAAAATTATAAGGAGGTAGTATGGATTAAAGCATAATAGGCTTTGTAGTAGGCTAAGGAAACCATAATTCAAAATAGGATTGATTTTGATATCGCGTTTTAAATGTTAACAGTGCCATCTATTGAATCATAATATGTATCACATCAAGCTGTTATTTCATTGCTTTTTATGAATTTTTATAATAGGAGGAATATCGTTTAGGGGTTTCTAAAACTTTTAGTGCTCATTTCGGTGCCTATTTGTTCATAGTTATCTATTTTTCAAAATAACAATGTCCTTGTGCCAGCAACATACGAATAGATAGAGATAGGAAAAGAACGAAATGCGTGTTCTTGTCGTAGTCTCATAATTTTAGGAGCCCAAGTGTTTGTAGTATCTATGATGCTACTATAGGAGGACTTTAACCTCGTAAGGCTCAGGAGTTCGTGAGAATTTTTCATATAACGGCGGCCCGAATGCCTTTTTAAAAGGTATGATTCTACAATGGAAAATTAACCTTATAAGCTCACCGTTTTTCCAGAAACTTGCAGTTCCAGCAGAGCCCTTTGATAATTACTTAGCTTGAACTACAAAATATTAATAGACGAGATATGTACTTTAAAATTTTACATAATTAAAGGATAAACACTATGCCCAAGTTTATAGCTATAAGGTTGCTTTATAAAGTGATGTTTGCACCACTATAGATCGACATACCTTTTAAAAAGCATCTGGACTTTACGAGGAATACTATAGGAGACTACACAGAATAACAAAATTAATAGGAAAAAATATTTTCATCAGGTTACCAACAATCATAGAAAAAAAAAATACGAGATCAAACGCTAAATAACATTATTATGTGTGAAGAATTATTAAACCACGTCAGGAAACAAACAGTTTCAAAGTAAATCAAGGTTTGCGACGATGATGATTACTGGAAATGCTACGATTGGTCAACAGCGACGAAATCTATTATTACTTCCTGGTTTCTCTCATCATCCTCACGTAGCAATTCCAGCCGAAAAACGCTTTAGATGAGATATCTTTTTCAGTAGGCATTCCGCTTCTCCTTTAAATTGAAAAGAAGCACTGCTTTTCGTTCGCTGCAGTGGTGGTGGATTAAATGCGAATACCATCCATACCACCTGTGTTTAAACTGGTACTCGGTAATGAAATCGGCACAATCTTCTTCCTCATCGGTAGAACGCACGTGCCACTTTATGACAACTAAAATGGAATCAGAAATTAATATTATTACTTTTTCTATCTGCCGCTGTGATCTGTAACTGTACTATGCTAGCTAGGCTGTTGTGTGTATCAAAATCAGTTGGTACTGTGATAGAATTTAAAGATTTTCATAAATTGCTTATTTTGATTCCGTGTATGGGAGTCCGCAACGACTGGTCCAATGTATTATAATTTCTATTACTCTAAGATTTAATTCTCACCTTTCTGTGAATTTATAAGGATATGTGGGTATTGATATGTAAAGTAGAATGTGGGATACAAGCATAATTAGAAGGAAACAAATTACAGCATGAATCGAATTACGACGTTTCAGAAATGGAGCTCCAGGTGCTCCTACTCAGAAATTCTAATCGTATAGTTTTAAGTTACCTTTATTAGTTTTATTTACTAAATGTTATCTTCAAATTATTCATCGAGAAGTTCTTCTTTACAAAATTTACTCCCTTTACTATCTTTACTTGTAAGGTAGGCAGGCTGATAGCGTAGGTATATCTGAAGTTGGTAGAGACAATAATGGGTTATAAGCCATAGTAAGATTCTCAAGCAAAGAAAATAAGAATCGGTGCAATGCTTCAATGATTACATACATACAGAGTGAGAAAGACAGTCACTTCATCAAATTGCCACTATATCAAAAAATGTAACTGATATTTTGTTCCGGAACCGATCCTAGCGTGGTGACTTATCATTATCACTTTATCAGGCTCTAGCTCAATATAGTACCAACCTTCGCTCAGAGTATACTTTTCGGGGTTCGATTTGTGCATGACACTCCATCATGTTAATGGATGAGGGGGATATAAGTAAAAAACTAAAGCAAAATACTTTTAAAAAATTGTACCTATTTTAACAATCGACACAGACATCGTCGCACGTACATATTATAATACGTATGTATGTATCCGTGGTCCGTGAAACCCATGTGTATTTCTTATATAACAATTACTTATAAAATATAATGAATATTTCGAATTTTCACATACTCAAATACAATTTATTGCAAAGTAAACAAAGCTAAAACTGACAGAAGAAAATTTAGGACAGGAAATTGAATGAATGGAAAGAACTATGAGTGACCGGTATTAGAACCAATATGCGGAAATGTTTTCTGTTTCTACCGGTGTCATAAATACTGAAAAGGACGGTGTATACGATTTAGTTCCGATTACGCCAAAATCAAGCCAGAATAGGGCCATACCGTTTTTTGACTTATTCTTTTTTTTGGCAGTTAGATGACAACTTTTTAAACGCGCGTATTTACGGTTTATAGCTTGCGATAAGGTCCTACATTGCTGGCTCTAAGCAAATTGAGTATGATTTTGGTAACAAAAACTGTAATGGACTGTTCCCAATATGGTAAAAACCGTAACCGAAGCCTTATAGGGCATATCGCTTTCACGATATGTCAAAATGCTGCAACAGATTCGGGCCCCAGTAGTATCACTTAATTTAAAAGAGGTTGTACCATTCCTGATCTTAAAATTACGTAAGGTGTAAAAATATTAGATGCAAATATTTTAATGGGTGAATCAATTCATGAAACTGAACAACTTTTCCAAAGAAACGTAGGTCGAAATATGAAATGCTTCTCGTTTTCTTTCAAGAATTATACATAAAAACCTTCCTCTTGGATCAAGTAGCTGTCGACTTTGCTTTATACTATGTAGTGATAAGCTCCGGGCCGGTAGTAAAGTAAGGTTCATATTTAAAAATCGCACACATAGCATCTCAAAGTCGCACTCAAGATCTATCTCAGACTTCTATTCTATTTCAGCCTATTGCAGTCCACTGCTGGACGTAGGCCTCCCCCAGGGAACGCCATAAGGCACGATCTCCCGTTTTTGCCATCCAGTCGCTATCTCAGACTTAAATGCGGTTTATATTTACGGGCTTAAGTTTTCATGAAGTGTTGTGTGCTAGTTTCGCAGCACTTCTTTACTTAAATAAGGTACGTCTCATATCATCCTTTGCTTACCTGACACTGTTTAGCTTTATAAAGTGAATTTCTGAAAACTGGTTCGACAAAACGCTACTTGTTAGTTTACGAGACGGAAAACAAGTCCTTTATGAAGCTGCCACTGCTGCATAAAGGCGGATCGCACACTTGACGAACGACGGAGCTGTTGACGCAGCGCTATCGGTGTGCGGTTTTAGTATGGGGGGTGACATTTCTAGTATGGATCTGACAGACCGCTGAGATATTTTATCGGTCCGTTGTGCGTTAAGTGTGCGATGAGCCTTACTTTGGTCCTTTTGCAGATAGTCTCATTTAGGACCCTATCATCGGTGAAGAGTAGGGTTGCCAGGTCCTCTCACCTGAAGTCCGGACAGACCTGCGAGTTTGGCCGGACATTTGGGTAGAAAAGCCAGACACCTAACAACAAACATGTTTGAGGATTTTCGGGGTTAATGTTAAAAAGTGTAACACAAGAGTTTTGGGGGCGACACGCTCGCGTCCATCACGTGCTTGTTCCTTCACGATTCGGTCTCGATCCGCGCGAATTTCGAAATATAAAAAGCCAACAAAAGCCGGGTAGGCCGGACGCCGCTTATTTTGGCCGGACAAGCAACCAAAAAGCCTGATCCTGCCGGCTAAAGTCGAACGCCTGGCAACCCTATCTCTGAGTGACATGCACTTTAAAGTAATCCTACCTAAATGTTGATATAGAAATGACCCACATAATTTATGCCAGGGTAAGATGGGCAATCATTGATAACAGTTTCAAAGTATAATATCTACTTACATAACTATGAACTTCATATTTGAGAAGGTTTCAGTATTAATTTAGGGGCTCGCTGTGTTTAAGAGCACTTTAGATTGTTTGACAAGCCGTCATCGAGATGTACTTACCTAAAGGCAATGATATTATATTGTTACTAGCGTAACCCTAGAAATGTCAAGATCGTTCAAAGTATCGTTGGTCAATGACTACGTTTTCATATAAAATGAAACACTCCATTTCTTACCCATGGGTGTCGTAAGAGGCGACTGAGGAACTCAAGGGTTTGTGTATTGCAATTTTAGGCGACAGGCTGATAACCTGTCACCAAAGTGATATACGTCTTATCTGAAACGACCCTCAAATATTTGTCAGACGTGGCGATAGCGACTGTGTTTTTACGGTCGTTCGTTAACGCTTTGCCTACACCGTGAAGGCGTGATATGTGTATGTGTGTGTGTATGTATGTAAGGCTATAATAAAATATATAAGACGAATGCTTTTTTATATAAAAAAACATAAATGTTGCAAAATTCTCTTCTTTTTGCTAAAAAACCTTGCCAGACTGCTGAGAAAATGCAAAATCTTATTTCATTCACAATGTTTAGTCTCCAGATACTGTTCGTAAGCGCAACCAATTTTAGCTGTTAGACATTATAAAGCACTCCGAAAATGTAATATATTTTCTGGAAATTTCCAGATATTTTGACGAATCACAGCCGCTAGTGCTGAAAGTAAAGAAAACGCAAACATAAAAGTTGTTTAAGCTCTCCATACACGTCTTCTTGTAATGCGTTTTATGGTTGAGAGGTTTGATACGGCTTGTTACGCTGCTACGCTACTTGCTTCAAGATTACAGCATCAATTGTCTGAATGTATTACGTATAATTCAGTCGCGGAACTTCGCAATAGTTAATTGGTGTCTATACAATAGTATAAAAAGTGAATAGACTACCATAATATACAGGGTTGAAAAAATTAGCTGCAAATATTTTAAGGGGAAACTTAGGTCAATATATGGAAAAAAAATTTGGACCCCCATACAAAATTACCAAACGACCAAGTCAATTTGTATTGGAGGTTCAAAATTTTTTTTCATATATGGACCTATGTTCCTTGGGAAAAGTTGTTCAGTTTCACGGGCTGATTCACCTCTTAAAATATTTGCAGCTAATATTTTTAAACCTTATATAACGGGTTTTTTTCGACGAATGGTTTTAATGAGGTCCTGATATTTCAAAGCTCACTACGTTCCTTATATCTTGACCAATTTTTTCTGGGGAAAGTTGTTCAGTTTCATGTGCTGATTCGCCCCTTAAATTTATTGCGTCTAAAATTTTTACACCTTACATAAGAGTTATGTATTTTCAATCACACTCAGCAGAATCGTTGCATAAGCGTGAACTTCAACAACCATTGTTATAAATTATGCAAACTGCAATTACCTAAGAAAGTAGGTACATCAAATGACGTAGCGGCTTTTCTTAGTAATATCTAAATGACGTCGTAAGCAGTAATGACGCAATGCCACGAGCCCAGTAGAGATTCAAAACACTTAGGTGGGTATTGTAGGTAGCACCGCGAGCTACGAATTCAAGAGATTAACTACACTGGTGTAATATTCCACCAACTTTAAAAGAAAAAATAGTCCATCCGTTTTTTTTTCTCCTCGCCTTATCCCGTTCTCTGTCGGGGTCGGCTACCCAACCTAGGGGATATGACGTGGAATCAGTTTTTACACAGGGCGACTACCGTCTGACCTCTGCAACCCGAAGGCTAATCTGGCCGAACCTTGGTTAATGATTTACTAGTTACATTATCGAATAGGCTACTTTTATCACGATAAAATGTGGGTGTTCACGCGAGAAGCGTTCAGTAGTGGGATACCTATTTCAGATGGACAGACGATCTTGTCAAGTCCGCGGAAAAATGCTCGATGGCAGGCCGCTTGTAATCGGACAAGAAGGAAATCAGGGAGGCCTAAGTTTGGACGTCTTATGGCTGAAATGACGATGATGATGTTGTTCACTGGACAGGCTTTTGATTTTAATCATCTGTGTCAAACGTCAGAATACGTAGATTTAGTGCGTATTCCCTTATGTGGGTAGGTAAATAAATTATGTTACCGATAGTCCCATTACTTAAAGCTCTCCCGCTGTTTTAGATGGAAGGCTTCGTTACCCACTGGCACAATTGTTATTTATTCGCCCGTTTATGTTGCAAGTAGCTAGAACCTTTTTGCTATGTATTCTAAAACCGCTCGAGGCTTAGAATATATATTAAGGCGAGAAAAGGCAAAAGAAAAGGCACTCGACGGATGACACTCCGATAGCGCTGCGTCAACAGCGGTTGAGCGGTTTTAGTATGGGGATTGACATTTCTAGTATGGATCTGACAGACTGCTGCGATATTTTTGCGCTCCGTCGTGCGTCAAGTATGTTCCTCGTCTTAATTAATAAGATATAGAGCAAGTCTGAACGGTTGGCACTGGTACAAATACACCCTTACTGTCTATCGAGAGCGAAACTACAGTTTAGACAGTACTACTCGACCACGCTAACGTGAGTTGTCTGAAACAAAATGTAGTACGGATAAAAAAAAAATACTTCCTACATCTTTAACGTCTATGTAACTATAGCTACATAGGTTAGAAACCCATACATATATAGTTACTTGGATGTACATAATAGTAAAAACCACATAGCAAAAGTGTCACTCGTGTCGCTCGCTAGTGGAAAATTTTCAAGTAAGTTACTTATTACTAAGTATATGTTTCATTATATGTGACATAAGCTGTGTTTTGATAGTTAAGTATAGTATCGTAGCTTAAGCTTTGCGTTTATAAATTAGAGAATGAATGTTTTTCACCAATTCAAAAAATATAAGGCTCTCAGCTTGACCAGTATGTATGGTTCGCAAATATCTCGCGTTTGTATGAACTGATTTTGATGCAGTTTTCAGAAAAGTATTTACTAGACTTAAGAGAAGGTTTAACCGACAAATAATGGAGGTCCGCACTTTTATACGTCCTTTGAAATCGGTTCTCTTTTAAACAAGTCATTATGGTTATATACTCGTAGATAATTATTCTATAGAACTTTTTTTCACGCTGGGCACAATAGCTTGCTTTATGTAGTTTTCGTGCACTCCAATGTTAGAACCACTCATACCTTTCTGCTATGTATTCTGACACCGTTCCAAACCTATTGTGGCCTTGTCGTTTTTACGGGCCCTATTTATATTGCCTGCTGGGCTTGACTACAGATTACTGATACATACAGGGCTTTAATTAAAATGCGTTTTATTTTATTTTATTCGCCACCTAACGTTACATGGTTTGGTTAGCTTGGCGAGCCCTGAGGCAGTGCGTTATATATATATTTTTTTTAACTTGGACTCGGGACTCATTTGGAACGAAAGTATCATTGCATTCCAGACTGACAGTCAGTGTTGCAATGTTATTTTTAGTCTTTTGGCTTTGGAATCTACACTGGATCTAGAGTAACATAGTCAGTTCAACGCCATATTTTCGTTTTGGATACCGAGTCGTCCAACGAAAAGAGAGAGAGAGAGAGATAACGCACACAAGTATGGTCAACCCGCGCTCGTGAGATAAAAAGACGGTACACGAAAAGAGAACTGAAATGTTCGACAAAATATCGCAATTTTTTACAACCTCTTTTCAACCCCGCGTGAGGATTTGTCCGGGATTTGCGGGAATCTCATTCGAGTTTGGGCAAACCCGTTTTACGGACTGGATTCGATTGTAAGACATGCTGGTTTATAGGAGGACAAATTTTATCCACATTGATACTCTTTGTTGGATATCTTACATACATACATATATCACGCCTTTATCCCTTGTGGGGTGGGCAGAGCGTTGAAGGCCGTAAGAATACGGTTGTTATCGCCACGTCTGACATTTTAGAGGATTGTTTTCCAAGGTAGTTTAAGAAAACATGTGTATCACTATAGTGACAGGTTGCCAATACTCTCGAGCTTAGTCGCCTCTTACGACACCCGCGGGAAAAATGTGGGGTGATGCTATTCTAAGCCGGCATCACACGGCATTGGATATCTTAGGTCCATATTTATAAATCGCACTCAACTCTGAGATCCATCTCAAGAGCGATTTTGACAAATGTCATTGGATACTAGCAGCATCTCAAAGTCGCACTCAAGAGTCTCTCTCTATCTCACAGTTGACTGCGGTTTGTGAATACGAGCCTTGGACTTCGATATAAATGTCATGTCCGATGACGAATGGTTTCCATTTTACATAAGTACCTATGTTTATACAAACACTTTATAATGAATATGACAGAAAAACGCATAAACCGATTTCATTTTAAACTATGTATTGATTTACCATCAGTATGTACGTTGCTCCTACGCAAGAAATTCATGGCAGGCTATTTATAATTTGGAAAATAATACATACTGGATGTAAGAGATGGTGTAACGAAAACCATGATCAGACCATGAAACTGAAAATATTTTTCTATGGGCGCTATGTTGGGAAACGTGAAATTTTTTTTGACCTCCCATACAAGATTCCCGATCAGCTGCCTGACTTTGTATGGGAACTCGAACCCAATGTAAAAGTTACTCATTTTCATGGTCTGATCACGCCTGCAAAGTTTTCGTTACACCGTCCCTTACACCCTGTATAAGGGGTAAAAAAAGGTTTCCGTAGCAAGTCTACGGCGTAGCATGTGTATTATGTTGTTTTTATGTATACTACATACATATATCACGCCTTTATCTGTTCCGGGGTAGGCAGAGCGTTAACGGCCGTAAAAACAAGGTCACTATCGCCACGTCTGAAATTTTTGAGGATTGTTTTCCAAGGTTTTTTCAGAAAACATGTGTATCACTATAATGACAAGTTGCTAAGGGACTCGAGTGTATGGGTGTATACACATTATCACATGTCAGCCTGTTGCGTAAAAATTGTATACACCCATACACTCGAGTCCCTTAGTCGCCTCTTACGACAACCGCGGGAAGGATATGGGGTGATGCTATTTCAAGCCGGCATCCCATGGCACATGTATACTCCTAACAATAATATTACCTACAAAGCGAGAACAAATTGTTTTATCATGTCGCAATTGACAAAATTGAGCCTTATTAATAAAATTATAATTTCCATTAAAAAATAATGCCATTGTCTTTACCTTCGTAACATCAAAGACAATTTCTTCTGATTATATCCATTTACATCTCTCGTTTTCTCAATTTGGCTACTTGTTTGCGGCTGCCTGTTTCAAATTACACCTGGAATTGTCTAGTTATGGGCTCAAGGCTTTTCTTTGCTTTGTTTATTAGTCTTTTCAATTTAAACAACTGATAAATTTTGCTCTTTGAATTTAGATATTCGATAATAACTATGGGAGTGTTTCGTGTTTGGTTTTTGAATCGTTTTGTATATGATTGCTACCTTATTGTACCGGAATGTCTATTTTCCCAAACGTCAATGTCGTCTATTTCTTTATTAGAAATCTTGCAAAATTGAGCGCGAGTGAAAAACTGGACGATTTTAAACGCAAAATAAATATAATCATTCTTTTTAGCTTATCCCGTTCTCTGAACCACTTAGTACTTTTGAGTTAAGGTTTTACAATAGGGGCCTTATCACAGAAATCTAGACGTGAGTTGTATGTGTGTCTAGCTAGCGTATTATTTTGTATGCTCTGTCTACCCCGCGAAGGATCAGGGCGTGTTTTCTGTGTGTGTGTGTTTGTGTGTGTGTGAGTGTGTGTTTGTGTATATTTTCAAACACACCTTTCACTTGCGTCAATTTTTGTGGTAAGGCCCCAGCTGTTTAATCCATAACTTAACAATAAAAACACCTCATAAAGACGCAATTTTTCCCGCGTTCGTTATAATTCTAGAGCTTTGCAAACAATCCAGCACACACCAAGTAAATGACTGTGTACACAGTCCCTCGTCAACTCCAATATTAATGATATCAGCAAACTTGGGGCCAGAACACTGGGCTTCGGGATTTTCTAGAACTGATTTTATACATAGACCTATTCAAACAAAACTGTGGTTAGACTGGGATTCCCGTCATTACAATATTTCGATATATAGTAGGCGCGTACATACGTAACAAGCGTAAATATGAAAATACAAAAACCTTACCACAGTAATTTTAGCTATGTATTTATATTGAATTCAGATTATATTTGAATGTAACTTAACCTAGGATTCGGGCCAGGTTAGCCTTCGGGTTGCAGAGGACAGATGGCAGTCGCTCTGAGTAAAAACTTGGTTCCACGTCAAATCCCTTAGGTTGGGAAGCCAACTCCGACAGAAAACGGGATAAAGCAAGCAGAATGATGTTAGTTAATTCAAAATAACCCTAAAAATTGATTTTTAAAGAACTTCCCCACCTTATGAGGCATAAAAAAAAGAAACTAAATATTGAGCGAGCTCGGTCTACCAGCTAGTATTGATAAAACTCAAGTGAAACTTTATAAAGAGGTTGTCTCGTTAAAATGTTTTATTACTTTGTAAGTACAAGAAAAACAACTGAGTCGCGAGTGGAACAAAACGATTTTAATGGAGTTTCAAAACATGTAAGTAAGTACTCTGTGTTGCCAAGGAGTTTCACTTTAGGCAGCTCGGAAAATTTACATTAGCTTGAGATTACAATTCAAGTTAAGGTACAGAAGACATACATCGTCGGTTCAAGTGTCGCTAAGGCCGATCGCACACTTGACGCGCAACGGTTCGCTAAAATATCGCAGTGGTTTGTCAGATCCATACTAAAAATGTCGATCCCCATACCGAAACAGCGCTCCACGGATGACACTGCGATAGCACTGCGTTGACAGCGGTTGAGCGGTTTCAGTATGGGTAATGACATTTCTAGTATGGATTTGACAGACCGCTGCGATGTTTTAGCGCTCCGTCGTTCTATAAGTGTGCGATCCGCCTAAGTAAGGAGAATCACTTGAGGCAGCTCGGAAAATTTACATTAGCTCGAGGTTTCAATTCAAGTTAAGGTAGAGTCTCTTTTCGTGTGGGACATCGAGTCGTCCAACGACCCAGTGTACCTAGTGTCAGAATTTTTCAACCGCCTTCTACAAGTAGCGGGCTTCTGACATGGTTGTGTAACGACCGCCGCCTAAGTAATCATAGACAGAAATCGGGACCTACGGCTTAACATGTCATCCGAAACACGGAACCATCTTACTAAAAGTTTATGATTATGATTATGAAAAAAGACAGTCGGGTGGTTCAGCCCGCAATGTCCTAACCAGACTGGGAACAAACTCACAAAGTGATAAATATCAACTTTGTGAGTGACCCACCGAGATTCTAACCCGGAACCTTCTGCGTCAAAAGCAGTCGCACTACCACTGCCATATCGGTTGTCAAAGGTAAGTTAAGACATACATGTCAGATGTGGCGATAGCGACCGTATCCTTTGTAACCGTTAACGCTCTGCCTACCTCGCAAGGAATAAAGGTGTAATGTATGTATGTATGTCATAATTTGATTCCGTGCGGAAATCTCACACATTTCACACATATCCTATTAGATTAACGATTATGCTTGGTGAGGATATGCTGAAACAGGTTGATAAGTTTCGTTATCTGGGGAACACTATAACATCTAAGTGTAACCTTGATGCTGAGATCAACAGCAGAATCAGTGCTGCAGCTGCGGCATTTGGGAAGTTGTGTTCCAACGTTTTCTGCTCGCACGACCTAAAGCTAGCCACAAAAATCTCTGTATATATGGTGATTGTGCTGCCAAACCTTCTATACTCCTCCGAGACTTGGTGCGTGTATCGTCACCACATACGCACTCTGGATCGCTTCCACCTAAAATGCCTTCGCGCCATCATGAAGATCAGATGGTCCGACCGAGTGCGCAATACCGAAGTTCTGAGAGGAGCCAATGTTGGTGGCATTGAGGCCTATCTAACGCGTCGTCAGCTTCGGTGGTGCGGTCATGTATCCCGGATGTCGGAGGAGAGAGTGGCGAAGCGCATCTTTTATTCTGAACTAGAGGAGGGCAAGCGAAAGCATGGCGGACAACTCCTCAGATATAAAGATGTTCAGAAACGACACATGGCAAGATGCAACATTGAGCCCACTCAATGGGAGGGTCTGGCAGCACAGCGTCCCGAATGGCGCGGGATGGTTAAGAGGCAAGTCCGCGAGTTTGAGGAACAGCGTAAAGCAGACCTCGACGCTAAGCGCGATGAGCTGAAGGCCCGTCCACCCGTCGCCATTAACTATAATTACATAAATGGCAAACTCACATGTCCACACTGTGCACGGGAGTTTACTGCCAAAATTGGCTACAATAGCCATCTCCGGGCTCATCAGCGCCGATCTGGATAGGAGTCAAAGTGGTCGCCATGGCCGAAATCGGTCGGAGAGATCATTAGATTAACACATCCTTACATACCCTATTAAATTAACACATCATCCCCTTGCCTGTAAAAACATCGAGTACTAGGAATTTAATTAAGACTTCCAGAAATTGAGCCCCATAAATAATAGTAGCTAGTAATAGAATAGGTATCGGTAACCACTAACCGTGCCGCTATTCGGTACATACATACATACATCAATCACGCCTTTGTCCCTTACGGGGTAGGCAGAGCGTTACCGATCGTAAAATTACGGTCTTCATCGCCACGTCTGACAAGCATTGAGGGCCCTTTTAGATGATTCATGTATCACTGTAGTGACAGGTTGTCAGCCTGTATTCGGTAATAAGATAATATTCGGTGTCTCTATCAATACGTTTATCTTCTGATAAAATTGTGTTTAGTAAGCTACAAACGTTATAATTGCCGTTCGATGCCGGCTTAGAGTAGCATCACCCCACATCCTTCCCGCGGGTGTCGTAAGAAGCGACTAAGGGACTCAAGAGTATTGTTGTTACAATTTTTAGGCGACAGGCTGACAACTTGTCATTATAGTGATACACATGTTTTCTGAAACAAACTTGGAAAACAATCCTCAAAAATGTCAGACGTAGTGATAGCGACCGTATTCTTACGGCTGTTAACGGTCTGTCTACCCCGCAAGGGATAAAGGCGTGATATATGTATGTATGTATGTATCTATTCACCATTATAACCTATCATTATTGGCTATTCAGTAAGTTGTTATGTATTTATAGCCGCTATTCATTCGCTTTCAGAAGTTGTCAATATGATTTAGGGATAATTGGGGACAATCATTGCGTGTGTAATGATGTCACATTATTTGTTAAAGATAGAGTTGTGCTAGATGTGGGTAGTTCAAAAATGCTGACTGAATTAATTGGATTGTCTCTCTCTTTTCGTGTGGGACACCGAGTCGTCCAACGACCCGATGAACTCTAGTGTCAGAGTATTGCAACCGCCTTCTACAAGTAGCAGGCTTCTAACATGGTTGTGTAACGACTGCCGTCTAAGTGATCATAGACAGCAACCGCGACCTACGGCTTAACGTGCCATCCGAAACACGGAACCATCTTTCTTACGGACAATCGGGTGGTTCAGCCTGCAATGTCCTAACCAGGCTGGGAACATATTCACAAACAGATAAATATCAACATTGTGAGTGACCCACCGAGAATCGAACCAGGGACCTTCTGCGTCAAAGGCAGTCGCACTACCACAGCGCCACATCGGTCGTCAAAACGGGGTGATGCTGTTCTAAGGATTACACGATGTATTGTGAACGACGATATTCATTCTCGATATTCACTCTTGATTCGCGTAAAGATAACGCTGGGCCTAATACTTGAAAAGCAATTACTTGAATAACCAACATGGCTGAAGTTAATTATAAATCCATTTGATATAAATAAAGCTAATGTTTACACTAATTAACAAAATTTACCCAGGTGAGAAATGGCGCGAAGCATTTAAAATTATGAATTTTGGTAAATTTTCTTCTGCTACTGTGTGGGTTTATGGTTTATTTAGAAGATATTTGACATCCTCTGCTTTATGAGACGGATTTTGTTTTTCGAGAAAAAAGGTGTAAAAATATAAGCTGCAAATATTGTTGTTCTTTTCACTCCATGAAACTGAACAACTTTCCCTATGAAACATTGGTAGTAATAAGCAAAAAAAAATCGCCTCCTATACTAATTGATTTGGTCGGTTGATAATTTTATATGGAAGGTCCAAGCAATCAGGTACAATATCCTAACCAGACTAGAAACAAATTCAAAAAGTAATAAATATCAACTTTGTGAGTCACCCACCGAGAATCGATCCCGGAACCTTCAGCGTCGCAGGCAGTCGCACTACCACTGCGCTACACCGGTCGTCAATTAAGCTGCTTATGCTGGCCAATTTAACAAAGAGGATTAAACTGCCTTTGATAAGTTTGCCAGCTTTCATATTCCTCGTCCAGCTTAAAAGGCTCTCAGGCTGATGGGCAACTAATAGCTTGTGCTACTGGTATTACTCAATACAGGTTCTGTTACAACGTGACACGAAATTTGAAGCAAAAATAAAATATTTTTATGTTTGAAATAAGCAGATGATAGGGTCTATATTTTTTTTTTCATAATTAAATAAATTTATTAAAAGTCACAAAATGGTACAAAAATAATAAAACAATTAAATAAAAACAAGTCAAAATAAAATAAATTAAACAAAGTTTTCGTCAATCAAAAATTCCGCCCCGAATCATCCCCGGTCCAAAAGTACCTAACAGACTAGCGGCTTTGCCACGTTGAATAGCTACTGAGATACGTTGGACAAGGAACGATCCGGAACGGGGGTCTCCACCTTTCTCTCTGAATCTTTGTCATGATAGGGTAAAAATAATAATCAAAGGAAGATCGCACACTTGACGCAAGACTAAGCGCAAAATATCGCAGCGTTCTGTCAGTTCCATACTAGAAACTTCACTCCCCATACTAAAGCCGCACTCGACGGACGACGCTGCGATAGCGCTGCGTCAACAGCGGTTGAGCGGTTTTAGTATGGGGATTGACATTTTTGGTATGGATCTGACAGATCGCTGCGATATTTTTGCATATCGTCGTGCGTCAAGTGCGATCTGCCTTTGATTATTATTCACCTAACCCATCTAATTCAGATCGTCGGAAAATATTCGGAACGTATTATTTTATTTCAAAAACAAACATAATGAGTGTCAAAGCTCACGGGTGGGGGGTTCTGACGTCACTACTTAGTAAACAGCGTAAATAGGCATGACGTCAAACAAAATTTCAACTATCTATATCTTTGAAATTATTTATTTAAATGAAATAAGAAAATATGAAGACCAACGAGGAAGTACTCCAACTAGTAGGGGAACAAAGAACGCTACTCGAGACAATAGAGAATAGGAAAATGATAAAACACCTGATATTTAAAATGACCAGTTATTTAAAACAATCGTTGAAGGCAAGATTGAAGGAAGATGAGATAGGGGAAGACCAAGAAGGAGTTATTTGGATTAGATAAAGGAGAAAATAATGGTCACATCGTACAGAAAAGTCAAGGAGAAGGCGGAGGACAAAGAAAGCTGGCGGATACTCCACCGACAAGGGCAATGCGTTTGCAATACTTTTTATAATCTAAAAGTAGGACTAATAAGATTTTTTACTTCTTATCGTTTTGGTATTGGCAGTGCAAAGCAGGTTTCAGAATCATTGGAGCAATCGAAATGTAGTCATCATTTCGAAACTACAGGCTACAATTCTACAGGTGAAATTCGATGTACATTGCGTAGCGCTTCAAAAACCCTGGTTATATAATGTCCCATCGGCTACGCAATGTACATCGAATTCCACCTGTACAATTGTAGCCTGTAGTTTCGTTGCTAGATGATGTGATGCCTATGGATGGAGCGAGCTAATTGTATGATGTCATGTGCGGTTCGGAGGACCGGACAGAGAAACCATTTAAAAAGACACTAATTTATTCAGACAAGCTAGGTGTAGGTGTTGGTCAATTATTAAATAATCGCCTTAATCAACAAGTGACAAATGTGTGTTGTCCAGACACCTCTTTTGAGAATATTGTTAACAAAATAGCTGTAGGGAAATTCGATAAGCACACTACAATTATAATCATGATAGGAAATCATTCCAATATTAGTCGTAGGACATTAGACAATAGCATTGAGGTGTTGCTTAATTTACACGATCAGACTGAGTGCAGGTTCATTTTGTGCAACTTCCCATATTGTTCGAATCTATCAGAGCAACAGAACAAATGTGTGCATAAAATGAACATGCATTTGTACAACAGGACATGTCATCATAGCGATGTTATTTCTTATTTTGATGTGAATAATTTTATTCACAAATTTATTTTGACTCAGGATACTATGTACCTGTCAGATTACTATAAGAAACAAGTAGCTACTTTGTTAGCATATAATATAATTGACACAAAATATGTGTCTCCTTCTATATTAGTTAGTAGTGGTAGTATTAATAATTTAAACTAGATTGTAAGACAAAGGAAAACCCCTCTTTGACTGATGTAAATAGCATAGGCAATCCGGGGTCTTCTTGCATTCAGCCTCAGACAAAGGAAAAGCAAAGTCAACTACAAGTTTTACATCAAAACATTCAGGGCTTTTCCAGCAAAGTATTAGAAATTGAATTGTTCTTGGAGAAGCACAATTACGACGTAGTCTGTTTTACTGAGCACTTCCAAAAAGAACCTGATATTTTGTTAAATTATGAAAATTACTGTATAGCCAGCTCTTTCAACCGAAAATCCGCGATCCATGGAGGCTGTTTAATACTAATTAGAAACAATATTAAATTTAAAGAACGTAAGGATGTGGTCGGACTGTCGGTTGAGAGTTGTACTGAAGTGTCTTGTGTTGAGCTGGAGAGTCATGTTATAGTATGCGTATACAGACCACCTATAGCTAAAAATTTTACCACACTACTAGAAATACTAGAAGATATACTAAAATTAGTCACAAAAACAAATAAACATGTTATTGTTTCTGGAGACTTTAATGTAGACATTCTAGAAAAAAATGCACTCAGTGATAAATTTTTAGGACTTTTTAAATCATTCAATTTGTCTCATGTATTTTTTGAACCAACTCGTGTGACGCCTACTTCAGCTAAATGTATTGATAATGTATTCAGTGATTGTGAGCCTGTAGAAAAATGTATTATAAACTCTCTTCAATCAGACCACAGAGGTCAATGCATAATATTCCCATTTAAAAATCGTATTAAAACAATTAAGATAGAAACTAGGCGCATCACTGGTAATAGGTTGGAGAAATACCGAAACGTTTTAATGGAGAAACTGCCAGTCCATAATTATAACTTTGAAAATCCAAATAATGTATATCAAGACTTCTTTCATTTAGTGAGCGAAGAATTTGAATTAATTTTTAAAATAGATACAAAAGAAATTAGTACGAAATTTAAATTTAGTGATTGGGCTACCAAAGGTCTTAGGATTAGCAGAGATAGGCTTTTTGAACTTTATGAGCTTAGAAACATCACAAATTCTGATATGTTATTCTAAAATCTTTAAGACAGCTTGCTTAATTGCTAAAGCCAATTTTATTACAAATAAGATAAAGTCTTCAGACAATAAAATAAAAGCTGTCTGGAAAGTTATTAATAGCGAAACAGGTAAAACGAAACCACGCGAAAATAACTTTTCACTTAATACTGACAATGGAATGATTAGTGCAAATTCCGATGTAGCGCAGGAATTTGAAACATTCTTCACAAATATACCACTAAAAACGACTGAGGCATTAGATTCTTCACCTTCAATTTCATCGTTCTTGCTTAAACAAAATGTAGATGCTTGCAATTCAGAATTTAAATTTACTCCTGTGAGTCCCCAGTATATTTTAAAAACTTTTAAAGATCTTAAAGTTAAGAGCACCGAAGATTTATGGGGAATGTCAGTTAAAGTTTGTAAGTCAATGATTGATATATTAGCACCATACTTGGCAGATATTTTCAATGAATGTATTGAACATGGCATCTTTCCCGATTTAATGAAAGATAGCAAGGTAGTTCCGCTGTTCAAAACTGGCGACAAACAAGATCCCAGTAACTATAGGCCTGTATCTATTCTGCCAGTACTCAGCAAAGTCTTTGAAAAGATCATACTCAATCAAATGCTGTCCCATTTTAATAGCAACAACTTGTTACACAACCAGCAATTCGGTTTTACAAAGGGACGTAGTACCACAGATGCTGGTGTTGCTCTTGTCAAACATGTATTTAGTGCTTGGGAGGAATCAAAGGACACCATTGGTGTTTTTTGTGATCTTTCCAAGGCATTTGATTGCGTAGATCATGAAACTTTATTGGTAAAACTAGAACACTACGGTATTCGAAGCGCAGCTCTGAAATTTCTGAATTCGTATTTAGATAATAGAACGCAAAAAGTACAAGTAAACGGCACCAAATCACAGGGATCTCGTGTTAAAATTGGTGTGCCGCAAGGCTCTATATTAGGTCCATTTTTATTTTTAATTTACATTAATGATTTGCCTTACATGGTAGAGAATTTGTCCAAAATTGTTTTATTTGCTGATGACACATCCCTTATATTTAAGGTTGATAGACGAGCGCATAATTATGACGAAGTAAATCACACTCTTGGGCAAATTCATAGTTGGTTTACTGCAAACAATTTAGTTCTAAATGCGAAAAAAACTAAATGTATATTATTCACTTTGCCAAATGTAGTACATTCATTGAATAACTATGTTGCACTTAATAATGAAAAATTAGAGTTTACTACCAGCACAGTTTTCTTAGGGATTACTCTTGACTCAAAGCTCCAATGGGGCCCTCATATTACATCTTTATCGGGAAGATTAAGCTCAGCTGCCTATGCAGTACGTAAAATTAGAGAAATTACAGATATTTCAACTGCACGACTTGTTTACTTCAGTTATTTTCACAGCATTATGTCCTATGGAATTTTGCTGTGGGGCCGCGCCGCTGATATTGAAACAATATTTATTCTTCAGAAAAGGGCCATTAGAGCAATTTATAAACTAGGCAGTCGTGATTCTCTAAGAGAACTGTTTAAGGAAATTAATATTATGACGGTGCCGTGTCAATATATTTATGAAAATATCATGTATGTAAGAAAGAATATTCATACGTTCACAAGAAATCATGAAAGACATAATCGTAATATAAGAAGTAAAAATAAATTAGATCAACCCGCGTATAGACTAGCTAAAGTAAGAACTTCATTTGAAGGTTTAAGTATACGATACTATAACAAAATACCGGAAGATATATTAAGTTTATCTGAAAGTAAATTTAAATCTATTATTAAGAAAACATTATGTTATAAAGCTTATTATAAGTTAGATGATTATGTTAATGACAAAGAGGCATGGTCCTCTGAAATTCCAGCACAGCACAAGAAACATGCAGTCATTTTTAATACCAAATCAGGACGTGCATGGAATTTACAATTGGCATAATTAGTAAGGAAGACGAAACAGTTAGAATTATCTACTGTAATACTTTTATTTTATTTTAATTTAGCGTAGCCGATTTTTTGGGCTAATAATATATATATTTATAAAACTTAGCTAGGGTAGCCTAGGGCCTATTCTATAGGTACAAATTGTAAATTGAGATTAGAAGCACTTCTGAGCAGGTTTTTGGGTGGTGTTACGGACAGCGAGCCCCGCCCACCAAGGACAAGGGAGACAGGGATAGCAATAGTATCTTGTAGGAGATTAACGATTCCGAATTAGCATAGTTTTAATCGAGAATGACTAGATTTATATTCCTATTGGTTTCTATTGTTATTTTTTATAAGTCTCTATTGTATTCAAATGAAAGTTTCTGATTGGTGATAATACAAGATAGTTAATTGGTAGCAAAATAATGTAAGCCTTGTGAATGGGTAGGTGTTTAAGCTGATTTTATATAAATTACCGTAGTAGTCCAGTACAAACCAGTTCAGTTCCCACCGTACTAGCGAATAGTAAGAAAAAGTGTAAATAAGTAGTGCAACCAGTGTAAAATAAAAAATACAGTCCATTGAATGAGGTTTTATTCCTGGCCCTCAACAAGTTTTGGTCCTTCGAGCCGGATTGCTGCCTACGCTGAGCATCGCAACAAGTTTTGGTCCTTCGAGCCGGATTGCTGCCTACGCTGAGCATCGCCGCTGGTGCCCATCGGGATCGCACAGACGTCGCCGACCCGGATTCCTGCCGCTGCGCCGACCTTTTGGCAAGTCACCGTCGCCGCCGCCGCCGCCGCCGCCGCCGCCGTCCAGTGCCAGCCTAGTGCCGACGCCGCTTCACCTAGCCGTCGGGACGGAAACCTGGGCTGCCGACACTACGGAGAGGCCTGCCGCTGCCGCTTGCGGGACGCCCTTGACTGCCAGCACAGCCGCAGCAAGCCGTCGGGACGCCGCCTGAGTCCGCCGCCGCCACGAAGATCGTGAAAACGCTGTCGACGCGACGCCCTTCACCGTCGTCGCCCAGCCCGGCCTGCCAACCTGCAGCGAGGTCCCCGGCGGCCCACTGCCGCAGCCCACACCCAGCGGACGCCCGGCTGCCTCACGCCGCAGCCCGCACCCCGCTGTCGCCCGGCTGCCTCACGCCGCAGCCCGCACCCCGCTGTCGCCCGGCTGCCCCCCGCCGCAGCCCGCACCCCGCTGTCGCCCGGCTGCCCCCTGCCGCAGCCCGCACCCCGTGGACGCCCGGCTGCCCCCCGCCGCAGCCCGCACCGCACCATCGCCCTGCGCCACCGCATCGCAGCTTGACCCGCAACGCAGCCGCTTATCCAGCCGACGCCAACGCGCCGTTGGAGCCTTTGCGAGCCTGCCCACCGATCGCCGCCGCTGTCCGGAGCCAGCCTAGTACCGACGACGCCGCTTCACCTAGCCGTCGGGACGGAAGCCTAGGACTGCCGACGCTACGGACAACGCCGCACTACCGGGCCACCTGCGATCCGCCGCCGCGACGCCGCTGCAACCGCGCCACGTATACCGCCGCACTGCACCTGCAAGCACTAGGCAGTGATCCCGCGGTCACTACTTACAAGGGGCCGCTGCTACAAGAAAGCAGCCGCCAGGGAACTGACTCACCGTTTCAAGCTCTTCGACAGGAACCGCCACAGTCAACAAGGATGGTGCTGACGCGCCAAGGCAAGGCGATCGCCGACACGCCGGCCTCACCGTCAACCATCGTGGCCAGAACCCCTGCGACAGGACGAGCCAACGAAACGGGCTACGCTACCCAAAGCGAAGCTGGAACCGCATTGCCGCGACCCACTGGCCGACTGACACCGCTGGTACGACCTGCAACGGCGCCTGCGGACACAAGCGTTCGTCGCCCTCCTCGCTTCAGCTCACCTAACGGATCGCTGCGCTCTACGCTTACAACAGAGAGCGCTAGGCAACGACGCCAGCAGATAGCAGCACAAATCCGTCTCAACGAACTTGAAGCGGACAACATTAGGAAGCTTCAAGAACTGCAAGCGATTGATGAAGAAATCGCCAGTCAACACTCAAGCCAACGTTCGAGTCAACGGTCAAGACCCGAGCTAGCTGAAGAAGAGTTCCAAGCTTGGCTTACGGAGAGGCGAAGAAAGCTGCTTGGCCCGCCCAAGGAACTCACCACCCCGGGACACAAGGGAGGTGTGCAAGCGGACCCACCAGCCATATCCAAGCGATTGGACTTCAGCCCCTTCTTTGACTCAAGACCGACACGTGGCGCCGAGTTAGAGCATCGACAAGTCCACAACGAAGACGTCGAACGTTACGTGACCACCCACTTCGGGGACAATGAGCGCCGTGACGCCGATCATCGCAACCGGGAGCGTGTCGAGGAAGGAGGCCGTCGAGACACATTGCCACCTCACGACGCCGAGCGCCGTGACGCCGATCGTCGCAACCGGGAGCGTGTCGAGGAAGGAGGCCGTCGAGAAATATCGCCACCTCACGACGCCGAGCGACGCAACGCTGAGCGTCGCTACCCGAGCCGCGCCGATGAAGGGGACCGCCACAACGTGCCACTACCTCACGGCGCCGAGCGACGCTACAGTGGCGCAATCCCGAAGGACAGTGGCAGTGGAGGACACCGGCGTAGAAGCCCTGACAAGCCCTACCGAGACGGCGACAGATACGACGACGACCGCGACTACCGACGACGCTCGCGCTCGCCAACGCCGTATCGCTCGAGGGAAAGAGGGATGGAGAGATTGGCCGAAGCAATGGTTATGCTGACTACGCATCGCCCGCCGCCACGTCAAGCACAAGAGCTACCTATATTCACCGGAGCGCCGGAGGAGTGGCTGCCGTTCAAAGCCGCCTACAGGGACTCTACTATCCTATACAAATATTCCCGGCCGGAGAATTTAGCACGACTGCGCTACAGCCTGCGAGGAGAGGCCCGCCAGGCTGTCTACTGCCTCATCTCAACAGCCAACGACCCGGAGGTGATTATGCGGACGCTGGAGCAACGATTCGGACGACCCGAATACATCATCGATCGAGCCCTGGAGGACCTAGCCAGCCTGCCACGCCTAGGCAACTCATCGCACGACCTAAACCTGTTTGCGATCAAACTTCAAAACATCGTGTGCGTGCTAACAACGATCGATGACCAGGGATATCTGCGCAACCCGAAGCTAGCCCGCGAAGTCACCGCTAAGCTCACCCCGCACCTGCAGAGCCGATGGTGCGACTACGCTGAAGAGAAAGCAGATCGCAACCGCTCGCAGATCGAAGTCCTGTCGGAATTCCTCATGCGTGAAGCCGATCGCGCAGTCCGACACACCTACGACGGCGTAAGAAACTTCGCTACCGCACCCAGGAGAGCCGAGCCAGCACCACCACGCATGCAGCCACCGCGCACTCAGCTACCGCGCGCCCAGCCGCCGCGGTACGAGCGTCGCCCGCGCAATTCTGTCTTCGTGGCAACAGAGAAGAAGGAAGCACCAAAGAGCAAAAAAGAAGACGCTACGTGCCTGTGCTGCGGGGGCCCTCACGACGTGCCTTCATGCGAAAAATATCGGCGCATGGATATCAACGCCAAATGGCAGTGGGTCCGGGACGAGCGCATCTGCTTTAACTGCGTCAACAAGAAACACAGGCGTTTCCTATGCAAAAAAGGGAAATGCGGAAAGGATGGCTGTGTCCGACACCACCACCCATCGCTGCATGTGGACCGACCGACTGCACCGCCACAACCACGAAATGACGACACGCCTCAGGAAGACGCCGACGCAACTGTCATGACAGCTACAAGGGCCAATGAGAGAATCCTCCTGAAAATCTGCAAAGTCATCGTCAAGGGACCCACGGGGAAGGAGGTGCAGACACACGCGCTCTTGGACGAAGGCGCGACCCTCACCCTGATCAACAAGGACCTGGCAAGGAGAGTGGAAGCCGACGGACCCAAGCGAGGACTTCGAATCCACGGGATCGGCTCCATGCAGTACCAAGCAGCAAGCAAGAATGTCACCGTATCTGTGAGAGGACTACAGATGATCGACGAGCACCAGATACGCGCGCGCACTATCGATGAACTATCAACGGGACGGCAGACCGTGTCAAAGGAGTGCCTGCTGTTCAATCATCTAAAGGTGCTACGCGAGGACGAGGTCTGTTTCGAAGACGCCGTGCCAGAGCTTCTCATCGGTTTGGACAACTGGCACTTAGTAGTCAGTCAACGACTACTAGAGGGAAAGCCATCCGAACCAATCGCCGGACTTACTCGCCTGGGCTGGGTCATCCACGGCAGGATACCCTCCCTCACCGCCAGCAACGACGACACGGTCCTGCATCTACGGACCCACAACGACTCGACGAGCATCGGGACTGCAAGGGACGTCGTGCTCCACGACAAGGTGAAGGCCCACTTCCAAATAGAGGCAATGGGAGTGACCACCAAGGAGCGGGTTCCGAAAGACGACGCGCGTGCAGTCAAAATATTCGAGTCAACCATCAAGCCCATCGGAAACCAGTACGAAGTCGGACTACCATGGAAGATGGACGACATCGAGATGCCCCCGAGTTTCGAGATGGCGCTAAGGCGATTGAAGTCAATCGAAAGAAAAATCACCAAGTGTCCTGAGTTTGGAGAGAGATACGCTGCCCAGATAGCTGCCTTGAAGAAGAAGGGCTACGCAGAGGAGTGCCAGGACAACGAATGGGAAAGCAAACGAGCTTGGTGGCTGCCACACTTTGCAGTCACAAACCCAAACAAACCCGGAAAGGAGCGCCTGGTGTTCGACGCGGCCGCTACAAGCCAAGGAATGAGCTTGAACGACGCTCTTCTGGACGGCCCCGACCTGCTGCAGTCCCTACCCGGCATCTTATACCGCTTCAGGGAGAAGAAAGTGGCCATAGCAGCGGACATACGAGAGATGTTCCTCCAAGTCAAGATAAGGAAAGAGGACCAGCCAGCCCAACTGTTCCTGTGGAGGGACACGCCGAGCGACCCACCAAAACGTTACAAGATGACATCAATGATCTTCGGCGCAAGGAGCTCACCATTTCTCGCCCATAGTGTGCGAAACCACAATGCCGAGCTCCATAAGGCAGAGTTTCCGCGAGCCCACTACGCCATCACGAAGAGCCATTACATGGATGACCTAGTGGACAGCTACGCGACACCTGAAGAGGCCCAAGCAGTCGTCGAGGAGGTGCGCAAGGTGCACAAGAGCGCCAACTTCACAATAGCTAGCTGGACGTCAAACTACGAAAAAGTACTGCAAGACGTACCGATGGAGCTGCGCGCTGATGCAAGCCGTCGTGACCTGGGAGCCAGCGCACACGAGTTTGAAAAAACACTGGGCCTACGGTGGCACTCAGCCACGGACGAGCTGAGCTTCAACACCAGTTTGCCGAGAGTAAAGGAGGAGGTGAAGAAGAGAGAACGACCACCTACCAAGAGAGAAGCCCTGAGCATGGTCATGTCGATATTCGACCCGCTCGGGCTATTAAGCTTCTTCACCATACGCGCTAAGATCCAGCTTCAACGGGTCTGGCGCCTGAAGGTGGACTGGGACGAGCCGCTACCAAACGAGATAGCCAAGGATTTCGGCGACTGGACGGAAGCCCTGGAGGACATCACCAGCCTGCGCCTCCAGAGGTGTTACAATACGGGGGGAGCCTTCAGAGACCGGCAGCTCCACGTATTTTGCGACGCCAGCACCGAGGCCTTCGCAGCAGTAGCTTACTGGCGCCTTGAGGAAGAAGACGGCACCGTGAGAGTCGTCCTAGTGGCAGCCAAAGCACGGGTGGCGCCTCTCCGCGCGCAGAGCGTCCCACGGATGGAGCTGCAAGCAGCGCTATTAGGAGCGCGCTTGGCCACCGCCATCACCACTGAACATCGCGAGAAGCCCAGCAAAACTATATACTGGAGCGACTCCAAGACCGCACTACAATGGATACGCAACGATAATGCGAAACACACCCCCTTCGTCGCCCACCGCGTCACCGAGATCGCCGAGCTGACTAATACACGCGACTGGCGATGGATCCCGACAGACCAGAACGTGGCAGACGACGCGACCCGACCGAGTCGTGAAATGAAGACTGCGACCGACAGATGGTTCACCGGACCCAGCTTCCTGCGACTGAACGAGAAACACTGGCCTGAAGAAATCCACGTGGACGAGCATCCAGAGGAGGCCTACGTGCAACATGCAAGACTCTGCATCTCAAACGCCCTGCCTGACATCACGCGTTTCTCAAAGTACGAGCGCCTGATTAGAGCAACTGCGTACGTCCTTCTGTTCATCGACGCCTGCCGCAAAAGGACTCGAAAACTGAAGGTGCGGCATCTACGGGAAGCTGAGAAACTGTGGATAAAGAAGTCCCAAGAAGACGCCTACCCAGAGGAGCTGGACCTGCTGAAGAAGAAAGGCACCATCAGCAAAACCAGCAAACTATTCAAACTGGACCCGGCAATGGACGAAAAGGGCATCCTGAGGCTGCAAGGGAGGATCAACGCAGCCCCTAACATCTGCGAAGACATGAAGAGACCCATCATCCTGGACGGACGACATCCGTACACGCGACTACTGGTGGCACGAGAGCACGAGCGCGCCAATCACGCCAACAACGAGCGCGTGGTTAACGACTTGAGGCAGCGCTACTGGATCACCGGCCTGAGACCCACCGTACGAGCAGCAGCCAGAGAGTGCGGTCACTGTCGAGTCCGCAAGGCTGCACCCGTCGTCCCACACCATGGCGACCTACCGATGGCTAGATTGCGGCCATTCACACGCGCCTTCACCTACACAGGCGTGGACTATTTCGGCCCCCTGATTGTCACAGTGGGTCGGAGACACGAGAAGCGCTGGGGAGCTATATTCACTTGCCTCTCCACACGCGCAATCCACATCGAGTTGGCCCACTCCTTATCGACCAACTCTGCAATACTGGCACTAAGACGGATGGCATCGAGAAGAGGATGGCCCAACACCATATGGAGCGACAACGCTACCAACTTCAAGGGCGCAGACGCCGAGCTACGCGCCGCCTACAAGCAATGGTTGCCAGCACTAAAGGACTACGCAGCCATCAAGAGGACAGAGTGGAAATTCATCGCTCCAGGAGCTCCAAACCAAGGGGGAGCATGGGAGCGCCTCATCCGCTCCATCAAGACGGCGCTCACTGCTACGCTTCACGAAAAATACCCGCGAGACGAGGTTCTCGCCACTCTGCTCTGCGAGGCCGAGCACACCATCAACGGGAGGCCGCTCACCCACGTTCCAGTATCCAAGGACGACCCAGAGGCGCTGACGCCGAACCACTTCCTCATCGGGTCATCAAGCGGTCTACCCATCACCGGCAACTGCGAGCACGCTGGACGACACACGTGGAGGGCAACAATGGCACTGGCAGACGAGTTCTGGCGCCGATGGATCGCCGAGTATCTGCCAACCCTGACACCGAGAGGCGCCAGCCACGACGACTCCCGCATCATGAAGCCCGGAGACCTGGTCATCGTGGTCGACGCCAACCTGCCTCGCAACGTGTGGCCACGCGGAGAAGTCATCCACACCTACCCTGGACCTGACGGCAAGGTGCGCTGCGTGGACGTCCGTACCAAAGGAGGAGTCTTCCAGCGACCAGTACGCAAGCTCGCCGTCCTGCCTGTCCAAGATGGCTCCGGAGACTTCGCCGGGGGGAGGATGTTACGGACAGCGAGCCCCGCCCACCAAGGACAAGGGAGACAGGGATAGCAATAGTATCTTGTAGGAGATTAACGATTCCGAATTAGCATAGTTTTAATCGAGAATGACTAGATTTATATTCCTATTGGTTTCTATTGTTATTTTTTATAAGTCTCTATTGTATTCAAATGAAAGTTTCTGATTGGTGATAATACAAGATAGTTAATTGGTAGCAAAATAATGTAAGCCTTGTGAATGGGTAGGTGTTTAAGCTGATTTTATATAAATTACCGTAGTAGTCCAGTACAAACCAGTTCAGTTCCCACCGTACTAGCGAATAGTAAGAAAAAGTGTAAATAAGTAGTGCAACCAGTGTAAAATAAAAAATACAGTCCATTGAATGAGGTTTTATTCCTGGCCCTCAACAGGTGGTTTTCCTGTTCAGGGGGTCCGGCTGATTAGCATGTAACATGCTTTTTTTTTTTAAATATTGCTTTTAATTTGATTGATTAAATTGATTGTGGTGACGTAAGTTACATGCTGTGTGGTCAGCCTGACCAGCCCCGAGGCAGTGCCTTTTTTTTTTTTTATCCCACTCGTGCCGCGATTCTATTAGGAACATAAAATTGTTATTGTTACTATGACTAATTCACTTATTCAGTGACCGTATTGTAATTTAACTCTATGACATTCTAAAAGCATTCATTGTGAATCTACTTGGAAATAAACGATTGAATCTTGAATCTTGAGGACTGTACGGAAGCGATTGCCTGAGGATACAGTCGAATTCACAAAGTTATCTCAGTAGGTATAATGCAGTTCAAGAGTTCACTATCTACTAGATTTCCATATATTTGAAACAAGAAACCAGTAAAAAAGATTATTTTTATTGATCACGCCAAGTGCCCTTGAAAGACTTATACATTTACATGACTTTTTTCAAAAAACGAAAAAAGAACATCGAATCGGCAAGATTCCGTCTTCCCGCGCGTGCTATTTGACGTTTGTCAAAGAGGTTTTTAGCTTGTGTCAGCCTCCAGTGCAAATACGTACCCCATTTTACGAAAGCCATATCAAACAACAGCTTGTATATACAGAAACCCCGAGGGATCAAAGTTATTTTCATTAACAAAAGCTTTCATTAACTTGGCAGCGATTTGTTGAAAAGAGTTCGGTCTGTGAATAAACAGCTACAGACATTTTTATTCTGAACTAGAGCGGCTTGTGCAGCGGTAGCACCCGCAGGCGTTTTCCCGTGGGAATAATACATTTTCCCGTCATGTGGACCTACTTCTTGAATCACTCTATCTGTTAAAAAAACTGCAAAAGTCACTGTGTACGTTTACAAATCATACATACATGCAGACATAAAGACAGAAGTGGATAGCGACTTTGCTTTATACAAGTAGTGTTGAAGATGAACGCCTACATATAAATTAATGGAGCTTATGCGTCTATTACCTTTTCATCAGGCGCTAGCTTTTAAGAAGACATGTCACGTGGTGCACACACCACACGTCATTATTTTGTACCGACTTTGGAATATAGAACGCATTTCACCCAATTTCTTGGATTTTACTTTCTCCAGCTTTCCTGCGCCTCTTCATGGTCCTGGATCAAGCCGGATACAGTTTATTAAAGACCATCAGGTGTTGTTTACGTCAAGAAAGCCTATTGTGAGTGAAAATACGGAGCGACAAATATCGGCCATTGGGTGTAAAGGTTATCTTTTCATTTCTTAGGAATGTGGTCAGAATTTTGGACAATAAGTGATCAGTTTAGGATAATCTTTAAGGTATAACCCAGCACTCTTAATTCAGGTAATATTTTCGCAAACGTACTGCTTCATATTCAAAGGTTAGTTACCAGTGTAACCTACTTTCTTTGTTCAGAGCAACCGGTACATATTTTATTGAATTTTAGGCCTAAGTGTATAATATTTTGCTTAAATTACAAACTAATTAAGCTTCAGTATATATTATCTATCATAAACAACCGTTTAAAACACTTAAACCTTGTTATTTCACATATTTTTGTACTTTAGGTATTTCATTAGGTATTTCTGCATAGGTGCACATTTTGGTTCTAAATACCCTTGCTAAACCTCAAGTAAGTGCTTATTAACGTTGTGCAATATATAAGCAACTTCATTTAAGCATAAAAATACCAATTTTAATCATTTTTTGTACTTTAGGTATTTCATTAGGTATTTCTGCATAGGTGCACATTTTGGTTCTAAGTACATTTGCTAAGCCTCAAGTAAGTGCTTGTGAACGTTGTGCAACAGATAAGCAACTTAATTGAAGCCTGAAACTACCTATTTTCAATCATTTTTGTACTTTAGGTATTTCATTAGGTATTTCTACATATATTCATTTTTTGGTTCTAAATACCTTTTCTAAACCTCAAGTTAGTGCTTATCAATACTGTACACTAGATAAACTACTAAATTTAAGTCTAAAACTGCCTGTTTTCCATCATTTTGTATACTTTAGGTATTTTGTTAGGTATTTCATTTGTTGTATTAAATTTCACTAAAAATACTTTATTAAAAGAAAGTGTACATGTTTGTCAACGTTTTGATGTAAAAATATAGCTTTTTAAATGCTCAGAATTGTTCATTTTTAAGAAATTAAGACAAATAGGTATTTCATACCTAAGTAGACACAAAACTTATTTTTTGGTGTAATATTGCTTGCAAATATTATTTACTATTAACTAGCAGGTGCTTGTTAACATTTTAATAAAAAAAATTCACCTTGCTTTTTGTTTTAAATTGATAATTTTACAACATTTGTGTGGAATAGGTATTTTTGTTGGTATCTAGTATTTCATTACATATTTTCAACAAAACTATATTTACAAACAACTGCAAAGGACTTGTTATTGTTGTGTTATACATAGACATTTAAATTGTTTATTCAAACTTGCCAATTTTCAAAAATTGAAATCTAGTAGGTATATCAGGAGTTAGTCTTATTCTAGTACTTATTCTAATTAAAACATTGGTTAAAAAACAACTAAAAACTTATTCTAAATATTTACAGGACAAACACTGTTTATTACCAACGTTAAAACACAATATAAAATTAAATAATTATTGTGTCATTTTGTTTGTATTTACAACTTGAATTTATATTAACTTCAGGGTTGATTTCACACACTCCAAGATGACTGAAACTGAAAAGGAATTAAAATCAAAGAGAGGAAATGTCAAAGGTCGCCTCACCACTTTCGCCAATTATTTGGAAAACTTGAACGATGCGTTAACTTCAGCCGAGATAAGGGAATTGCAGTTAAGGTTAACTAAAGCTGAGAATTTATTTGATCTATTTGATGAGGTCCAGTCAAAATTAGAGCTTTTGTCTGAAAACTTAGACAGTGTCACTGCAGAACGTATCGAGTTTGAAGACCGTTATTACAAATTAATTGCTGAAGCACAAATCATAATCAGTTCTCATGAGAAAAAAGATTCTGATTTTGGTTCTGCTGAATCAGCGTCTACCGTCAAACAAACATTCCGTAAAAACGTTAAATTATCACCGATACAACTACCAAAGTTCAGTGGATGTTATGACACTTGGCTCGAATTTAGGGACACATTTACTAGCTTAGTTCACACGGATAACGGATACGATGACATTAGTAAATTTCATTATTTGCGGTATTCTTTGGAAGGGTCTGCTGCTGAGATTTTAAAGAAAATTGAATTTTCTGCAGAAAATTATGCCTCGGCATGGAATATTTTATGTGAGCGTTATGACAATCCACGTTTACTTACTAACAATCATGTTTCAGCATTATTTAATGTCGAAAAAATCACAAAAGAATCGTCACACGCATTAAAAAATATGATTGATCAATTCAACAAAAACTTACGAGCCTTAAAATCATTAAAGGAGCCTGTAGACAAATGGGATACGCTTCTCATTTATTTAGGTACCCAAAAATTTGATGTTATGACTTACCGTAAATGGGAAGAATTCAAAGCTCAATTAGATAAAGACGATTCAATCACTTTTGAGATTTTTATTTCTTTCATTCGAAAACGTGCTGATTTCTTGGAGACGTTAGAGTTATCGCATAGTAAGCTTTCTATTAACAACCCACATAATAAATCTATCACTAAATCTAAACACGCAAACAAAACTTTAATGGCTATGCCACAAACTAATAAAAACAAGGTTTCAGCCGTGAAAACTTGTCCTCATTGTCAGAGTGATGAACATACATTGGCTAAATGTTCTAAGTTTCTTTCTTTGAGTAATGAGTCAAGACTCAAACTCTTACCTTCTTTCAAGATTTGTTTTAATTGTTTAAGTACGGGGCATTATGCAAATCGCTGTAACAAATCTGGGTGTAGATTGTGTAAACGCAGGCACCACACTTTGGTCCACGTAACACACGCAGAACACGCACCTTTGGATCGTACCGAATCTGTCAATGTTCAATCTGATTCGACGTCCTCAAATTCAAATGCTGGTGCGTCGACAGGCCCAACACATAATATTTCGTTGTCAGCCAGCGTTTCAACGTCTAAACCAGATATACAGAATGGTATACTTTCCACCGCTTTGCTAAAGGTGTATGATTCTGAAGGTCGTGAACACATTGCGCGTGCTGCCCTTGATTGCGGAAGCACTTCATGTCTTATGACTGAACATATGTATGAGGTATTAAGTCCACCTACATCTCATGTCAACAAATCTGTACAAGGTATAAATAAATCCGAGTCACTCGTAGATAAGATGTGCCTCGTTCAAATCCACTCATTGAATGGAAAATACTCAAGGAAAATTCAATGTTATGTCTTACCTTCTATTTCTGATGAAGTCCCTTGCAATCCGATAGACTTATCGGATCTTAACATACCTACTGATTTATGCTTGGCCGATCCCAATTTCTATATTCCCGCACCTATTGATTTCATTATTGGTGTCGGTGAATTTTGGGATATGATAGGGGCGCAGCGTGTCAGCTTAGGTGAGGGCAAACCACTTCTAATCGAGACCACTCTAGGTTGGATTCTCGGGGGTAAGTTTCATGATATTCGATTAAACTCACCCATCAAGTGTAACTTTACAAAAGTCGATAACATTGATAACCAGCTCGCGCGGTTCTGGGAACTAGAAGAAGTTCGCCCTGTGTTATCAGACTATTCACCAGAAGAAAAACTCTGTGAAGAGCATTTCACTCAAAACACAACACGCCTGGATGACGGCAGCTTCTGCGTCAAAATCCCCTTTAAAAACAATCCTAGCGTATTAGGAGACTCAAGTCGACGAGCGATTCGTTGTTTCACGTCTTTGGAGCGTAAGCTCGTCGGACATTTTGGTGAAATGTATAAAACCTTCATGTCAGAGTATGAAGCTCTTGGTCACATGTCAGAGATTCCTCAATCTGAATCGCGTTCAGATGCTCACTTTATATCTCATCTCGGAGTATTACGTGAAAGCAGTAGCACGACAGCATTACGTGTAGTTTATCACGCTAGTTATCCTACAAGTTCAGGCATTTCATTTAATGATATACAAATGGTAGGGCCGACTGTGCAGGACGACCTTCTGTCAATACTGCTGCGATTCAGATCTCACAGATATGTTTTGTCCGCTGACGTGGAAAAAATGTATAGAACCATTTTGGTTCATCCAAGCGATCGTCACCTGCAACAAATTTATTGGCGTCATGATCCTTCAGAAACCGTTAAGATCTATCAGCTTAATACTGTTACCTATGGTACAGCTAGTGCACCCTTTCTTGCCACGCGGTGTTTAAAGCAGATTGGTCTAAATTGCAATGATAAGCAAGTTTCTGACATAATTTTAAATGACGATTTGTTGACAGGTAGTGACAATTTGCAGGATCTCATGAATATTCGTGATAAAGTGGCTCATGAATTATCTTCAGCTCGAATGCATTTGCGCAAATGGAAATCGAATGTTTCCCAAATCGTTTCAGAACCCACAAATTCGTCAATAGATCTGAATATTGGAGGAGGTAAACCAAGTAAAGTATTAGGTCTGAGTTGGAATACAAGTTCTGATGAAATTACCTTTCCGATTAGTACCGAAACATCATCAAAAAATACAAAACGTAATATGTTGTCAATTATATCACAAATCTTCGATCCTTTGGGTCTTTTATCTCCTTACATAATTCGCATGAAAATGCTTTTACAACGATTGTGGCTTCTGAAATTATCGTGGGACGAAGAATTGCCTTCCGATGTCAGTCAGGAATGGACTGAAGTACTTTCAAACTTACCGAACTTATCCGATTTACGGATTCCTAGATTTGTAATTTGCAATTCATGCACTCATCTAGATCTTCACGTTTTCGTCGACGCATCCGAGCGGGCTTATGGAACTTGCCTATATGTGCGCAGTAGCAATGCTAGTGGCGATGTGTTGGTGCGATTATTAACAGCTAAAAGTCGGGTAGCTCCTCTAAAGCCTACCACTATTCCTAGGCTCGAGCTTTGTGGTGCTCTTGCAGGTGCTCGTTTGTACAGCAAAGTGGTCCGCTCCCTTCGTACTCCAATAAGAAGTACAACTTTTTGGTGTGACTCAACTATTGTATTAGATTGGCTTAAAATGCTGCCTAATCGGTTGCAACCTTTTGTACGAAACCGTGTAGGAGAAATATTGGAGACAACTGGAGACTGCGTATGGAGACACGTACCCACAGCTGAAAACCCAGCGGATTATATATCTCGCGGTGAATCCGTTGAAGTGATGAAATCCCTGGATTTATATTGGAATGGACCAACATTCCTTCAACAGGACGAATGTAATTGGCCTTCAAGTCCAATGTTAGAATCGCCATTGCCAGAAACTAGAAAAGAAGTTACATTGCACACTATTCAAGATCAAAATACTGATCATGTCAAATTGATTGATTTCGGCCGTTTTTCAAAGTACCTACGACTAGTCCGTTCAGTAGCGTACATGTTGCGCTTCATTGGTGTTTGTAAAAAACAACCAACAGCTGCTAAGTATCTCACTGAGGGTGATCTTAGTGCAGCATTAAAACTAATTATAGTAACGTCTCAACGCGAATCGTTTCCGGAGTACCAACTCTTAATCGAAAAGCGACATCTACCTAAAAAGAGTCAATTAATGAAATTTAACGTTTTTCTTGACGATGACAATATAATGCGCGTTGGAGGACGACTTTCAAATTCAGACTTTTCATATAACAAAAAGTATCCTATATTGTTACAGTCCACTCATCGTTTTACAAATCTACTTTTTCATTATCAACACAAAAAAATGTTGCATGCCGGACCACAATTATTGCTTTCAAGTATAAGAGAAAATTACTGGCCCATTGGCGGTAGAAATTTAGCAAAGGCTTGCTACCGACAATGTACACGATGTTCTCGCGTGAAGGGTAAAATAGTAGCACCATTAATGGGAGACTTACCTCAGCAACGGCTCGTTCCAGGTGGTTATCCGTTTGAAAAGGCAGTAGGTGTGGATTACGCCGGTCCCATGTCATGCGTTAGCCGTCAAGGTCGCGGAAGTCGAGTAGTTAAGGTGTATATAGCCATTTTCATATGCTTTACTACTAAAGCCGTTCACCTCGAGTTAGTCGGTGATTTGTCAAGCAATACTTACATGCTTGCTTTGCACAGATTCACATCGCGTAGAGGAATTCCTAATGATTTATATTCCGATAACGGGACCTCATTTGTTGGAGCATCCAACGAATTGTCTAAGTTTTTAAAGGCTAATTGCAATTCTCTGTCTGAGGCTGCTGCTAACGAAAGCATTAATTTTCACTTCATCCCAGCTTACTCTCCCCATTTTGGCGGTCTCTGGGAGGCTGGTGTGAAATCAACCAAATCACATCTTAAAAGAGTGTTGGGAAATTGTCATCTTACGTATGAAGAACTTAATACTACGATAGTACAAATAGAAGCGGTGTTAAATTCGAGACCACTCACACCACTCTCGTCTGAACCTGACGACTTCTCACCTCTTACACCCGGCCATTTCCTCATCGGCAGACCAATCACTTCACTTCCTGTTCGTGACATCAGAAACCAAAAGACTCACAGTTTAAATCGATATCAACGAATCGAACAACTTCGTCAGCAGTTTTGGTCAAGATGGAGCACTGAATATGTGACTGAGCTGCAGCGCAGAACCAAGTGGACGTCACGTAACGACCCTTTGAAGGTGGACACTCTCGTCTTGATAAAAGAAGATGATCTTCCACCACTTAAATGGAAGTTAGGCCGTATCGTCGCTGTTGTTCCTGGCGCTGATGGCATCAATCGAGTCGCTGATGTGAGAACTGCAACTGGAACTGTCCGACGTTCTTTTAGCAAGATATGCCCGTTGCCTGTTGATGTTTCTTCAGATTCTGGTTGAAAGAAGACTTTCAACGCCGGGGGGCATGTTGAAGATGAACGCCTACATATAAATTAATGGAGCTTATGCGTCTATTACCTTTTCATCAGGCGCTAGCTTTTAAGAAGACATGTCACGTGGTGCACACACCACACGTCATTATTTTGTACCGACTTTGGAATATAGAACGCATTTCACCCAATTTCTTGGATTTTACTTTCTCCAGCTTTCCTGCGCCTCTTCAAGTAGTGGTGCTGCAAAATCTACAAAGTTTATGCATAATATGTTACCGAGCAGTATTCACCGTCCAACGACCCTATAAAAAAAATATTAAAGCATAACTCGTAGTCAAACACTTGACCGTGAATATATCTCAAATAAGAAACAGAATCAGACGTTTTCCCCACATGACATGTAATAAGCATTCTTGTAAACCTTTTTCAAAGTTTCATACACACCTATATAAAATACATTCTATATCACGCCTATATCCCTTGAGGGTTAGGTAGAGCGTAAGCGGCTGTAAAACGGTCAATTACGCCAATTATGTCAAAATATTTATGGGAATTTCAGAAAATTGTCATAAGATAGTTACAGACGACATGTCGCCAAAAACTGCAATAAACATCAAGCCTCAAACTACTAAGTCACCTATTACGACATCCACGGAAAATGTATAGGTTGATGCTATTCTAAGCCGGCATCACACGGCAGATCAATGTTTCAATAGGTCTTTTGGCACCAGGGGGTCGAATCTGTGTGAAAAACGATACGTCAAAAAACGATATGGAAAACCATATGGGTGGTTTCTGGCTAATTGACGACAAATCGCGCCGAATTAGCAGTACATTGATAGTTTTGTAGTAAACAAAAAAAAGATATGGTTAATAGCAGTCTATGTATACAAAATTTTTTTTTGCATATGTCTGTGTGTTCGAAATCGTAGGTCAAAAAATTCATATCATTCACTCAATTTTGAATGATTTACCCGAATAAGGACATATTTTTGGCATAAACTTACGTCAAAATAAGATACACTGCAATAGCTATTTTATGTCAAAAAAACGATATCGTTTAGTGATGGGGTCCAAAACGATATGGCGAAGTGTTGGGCAATTTTTTTTACAAAAAAGATCGACTGAACAAGGAGAATTGTTATTAGTAAGGCTTTTTTGAAACAAAGATAGTCCCACCACAAACATAAATGTAGAAGTTGGTAGCCAAGTTCAATGTTTAACTAAAAATAGTGTTGCTTGAAAATGGGTGCAAACTTCAGTCCCGACATGTATTTATTTCTAAAGCTGTTTGTACGTCAAGAATACCATTGAGTAGGAACTATGTCTTTTTATTTACCAAGGTTCCATTATACGAGATCTTTAATAATAATATAATAATATAATAATAAATTTATTTCGGAAAACATCCATAGCAATACAATTAACACAATTAATTAATTAAGTAACAATGCTGCTTACATAATAAGTTAGCCTATTACCAAACATATAAATAAATAGCAACACGTATAATAATAAATTTAATTTAAAAAGCTTGGTCTTGAGACACCAGAGCCATAAGTAACATGCAAATGTCTCCAGTGTCCCAAGATCGGACAATCCGGTTTATCTGATATGACATTCAGGATGCTGTTGCTACCTGCCCTAGTTCTGTGCATTAGAGACACAGTTCTTTTGCGTATTATTGCGTAAAAGTCATCGACATGCGCCTCGGCAAACATGCCCGACGCACTACAGAACCGGGGAAGGTTCATCAGCATCCTGAACGCATTATTATATTGTACTCGGAGAGCATTGTAGGCCTTCTTCGTGTATCTTATCCACAGGTTGCACGTATATAGCGGCTGGCAGAATGCCCTAAAAAGTGTGATTTTGGCATCCCTAGAACAGCGCGCAAACCTGCGGGCAATCATGTTGCAGCGTACCGCCAATGCTCTCCTTTCTCTCTCGATGTCGTCATCATCTGACAGGTCCTCGTTCACCACATGGCCCAGATATTTGAACTTGGAGACTCTATTGAGAGCGACCCCTCCAATTGTGACAGGTGGAACTTCTGTAACCTTCCTAGCCTTAGTTTTAAATACAAGTACCTCACTCTTCTTAACATTGTACACTAGACCATGTGTGTTGGCGTAGGTCTCGCAGATAGCAACCAGCTTTCTGAGCGCGCTTATCGAGGGACTCAGCAACACCATATCGTCCGCGTAGCTTATACTATTGACAACGAGTCCGTCTATAGAGCAACCCACTGAGGCGTTGCTGAGTTCAACGATAAGCTGATTTATGTAAAGATTGAAAAGTGCAGGTGAGGTTAATCCCCCCTGCCTCACCCCACAGTCCAGCCTGTACACCTCAGATAAGGCATTTGACCATTTAACCTGGTTATTTTGGTGATTGTACCAGTAATTAAAAGTTTTAGTAATCTCGGCTGGTACATTAAGATCGTCAAGCTTTTGCCACAGAATGTCATATCTAACCAGGTCGAATGCTTTAGAGAGATCAAGAAACGCAGCATAAACAGGTGTTTTTCTGTCAGTGTAGTACCTGACAATGTGCTTAAGCGACAATATTGCACTTTCAGTGGACAATCCCGGTCGAAACCCAAATTGGGCGTCGTGGAGTTTGATATATCCGCTGAGTTGCCGCTCAAGCACACCATCAAGCACCTTGGCAAATATTGTTGCTAATGAAATTGGCCTATAGTTGTTTTTACCCGACTACAGCAAAGCAAAAAGGAGGGTTATGATTTTGACTGGAATGTATGTATGTATGTATGTATGTATGTATGTATGTATGTATGTGGCAATAATTCCTTTGTTCCCTCCTAGCTACGAATCTACTTATCAGAATTTGACAAATGAGGTGTCAATAGAAGCGCCTGAACAGTCCGATGGTTATAGGCTATGTCATGTTACAATAAAGTGAATATGGCGCCCTCTAGCGTGCATAAAGATTCGAAGAAAAAAAAATTTTTCTTCAAGTTGTACCGTGTTGGGTATCAAACAAAAGGGCTTAAATAGCACATTTCAAAAATATATATAATGTAGGTGGAAATTTGAAACTTTCTTGCATTTACGCAATGTCAATTTAGTATGAAATTGGTACATCGGTTTTTCTCTTTCTCTCTTTTCGTGTAGGACGCCGAGCCGTCTAACGATTCAATTTATTTTTTCGCGTGGGACACCGAGTCGTCCTATCGACCCGATGAACCCTAGTGTCGGAATTTTTCAACCGCCTTCTGCAAGTAGCAGGATTCTGACATGGCTGTGTAACGACCGCCGTCTAAAGTGATCATAGACAACAACCAGGACCAACGGCTTATCGTGCCATCCGAAACACGGAACCATCTTTCTTACGGACAATCGGGTGGTTCAGCCTGCAATGTCCTAACCAGACTGGGAACAAATTCACAAAGTGATAAATATCAACTTTGTGAGTGACCCACCGAGAATCGAACCCGGAACCTTCTGCGTCAAAGGCAGTCGCAGTACCACTGCGCCACATTGGTCTTCAATCAGCCCTTATGTCAGAATTTTTCAACCACTTTCTACAAGCAGCAGGTACATTGGTATCGGTATTGGTGTGGTGTCGGTATGTGTCATACTCGTAGAGCTGATCTGATGATGAAAACGAAAGGTAGACAAGACGTGATAGCACTACATACGCTAAATATCTGTGTATAAGCTATGGTAAGAAAGAGCTGCTCCTTAGGCTCAGATCTGACATATTTTTCATCATATTTAATGGGATCGAAGTAGAAAAGTACCGCGAAAATTATCAAATTTAAATTAGTTTAACGCGTAGATAGGTAGGTACATAAGAGATCCTACTAATCGTAATCCTAATTCCTAATTCCTTATATAATTTATAAACGCGGATATGTGTTTGTTAGGACTTGGCGCTAAAACGGCTGAATAGATTAAAATGATACATTGTACAAAGATGAAATAATGTCTAGAATAAAACATAGGCTGCTCTTTACTGCGGTTAAATTTCTTATTTTTAGGGGAACACGCACTTTCCAAAATTTTTGAAAAAGGTAGTGCTATTAAGCCAATTCGCATTTTAGGAAAACTAACAGCGACATCTGTTGTCTGAGACTTTTGACTTACTCAATTGAGTAGCTGCTACTGCATGTTAAATATGTTTGAATACGATTTATATCGTGTTGGGTATCAAACAGTCATATTTTTCATCTCATGTAATGGGATCCAAGTTGAAGGTACCGCGAATTATTACATTTAAATTAATTTAACGCGTAATAGATAGGTAGGCAGAGCGAAAGCGGGATAAAGGAGTGATATGTGTTTTTATGTATGTATGTATAGATAGGTACATGTATGTATGTACATATAAGATCCTACAACTAATATTCTAAAAGCAGATATTTGTGCATTTTTCTTAGAACTTGTCGTTATAACGCTTCATATATTCATATTAAATTTTATACATAGCTAAAATAATAAATGAAAACATCTGTTTTGGTAACGAAACCAACAGCAAGCATCGACCCGGAGGGTTGAGGGGGGCTTTCCCCCCTCGCAGAAAAAGAAACGGAGACAACTTTTTTGGTGATGAAACCAGCAGCAAGCATCGACACGGGGGGTTGAGGGGGGCTGGCCCCCCTCACAGAACAAAGAAAATGAAAAACCTGTTTTGGTAACAAACCAGCAGCATGCATCGACACGGGGGGTTGAGGGGGGCTTGCCCCCCTCACAGAATAAAGAAACTGAAACATTTGTTTTGGTAATGAAATCACACGAGGGGTTACTAGCATATTTTATATACACCTAACAAAATCATAATACAGTTTAAACTCGTACCTACCTACATCTTCCAACAAACAATCGTGAAAATTTAAGTTTACAACCCCAAAATAATTTAAATAAAAAGAAGTCTAAAAACTAAAACCCGACTACTGAGATTTCGCGCTCTAAAAAGTAAGAAACAAGAAATCTGAAATAATAACTACTCACGATTGAATGTGTTTTTCGTCTCCAAAATTCATACAAAGTAAACAGCTATTATAATTTATTTTCATGGCAGTTTAATATAAAGTTCATAGTGGTTTTCAGGTGATAGCTGTGGTCGTTTGCCACGTATTCTATTACTATCTAGTTTATAAAATAAATAAGGCAACGTGGCAAACGACCACAGCTTTCACCTGAAAACCACTATGAACTTTATATTAAACTGCCATGAAAATAAATTATAATTAGCTGTTTACTTTGTATGAATTTTGGAGACGAAAAACACATTCAATCGTGAGTAGTTATTATTTCAGATTTCTTGTTTCTTACTTTTTAGAGCGCGAAATCTCAGTAGTCGGGTTTTAGTTTTTAGACTTCTTTTTATTGTCAGATACGTCTCCAGTTTTGTTTTTCACTATCGGTACAACTACGGTCCTCATTAAGTCACTAGGCAAGTAAGAATGTCTTATACAAAACGTATACAGCATAGACAAGACTCTACACAGATGCGGTCCGGCATGCTGGAGGTGCTCAATGCTGAGGCCGTCGTGTCCAGGTGACTTGCCTCTCGTCATCTCCTTGATCACGCATTTGACATCTTGAGACGTAATGCGAATCGGTGCCTGAGACTCGCCGACCGCAGCACGGGGCGCCTCCCGCACAGTTTTCGTTGCTGATTGAACTCTAAAGTGACTCATGAACATATTTGCTATGTCTTTTGGGTCATTAATACCCTCCACGCTCACCGGGCTGACAGGCTTTGGATTTAACTTTTTTGTATGCTTCCAAAATTTTTGAAAGTTTTTGTCGCGATGTTGTGAAGCTAAAATATCCATTTTTATTTGGTCCTGATTGTCCTGACAGAATTTTAGTTTTTGCTTAAAAGCGGTTCTGGTGGTGTTCATTTCCTGGTAAAGTCGACCTTCGCGCGGTTTACCATTCCACATCCAGTTGAGAAAAGCTTGCCTGGCAACCCAGTGTACGTCTTTTATATGTTTATTCCAGCCTATGACAGTTCTACCGCGCTTCCTGACCTCTCCAAATGGGCAAGTGGCCTCGGCAGCACCAGAGAGTGCTCTGACCACATCCGAGTACATTGAGTCTATGACTATTCTGTGGTCAACGTTTTCACACATCGCACGTTCAAAGCATTACCGTCACTATCCAAAAAACCCACTTTTGAGAAATAAGCATTTGAAATTTTGAAAAATTGCATCTTTATTTATTACGCAACTAGAAGACTTAGAGACTTCGGTGTTTTTGACAAAAGTTATATTTTATTATTATATTTAAGTTGATTATGACTTGAAACTCTTATTTCAGTAATTGATTTATTTATTCAAGTTTTTCTTGTATTATTTTGTATAGTATCATTATTACACTTGAAGTTAGTAAGACTTTTTGTTTAGTGACATAAGCAGAGTGACACAAGAATTTAATAATTCTTGTGTCACTCTGCTTAATAAATTAATATTTATTAAGCTAAATCTAGCTAAATCAAATTAAATTACAAAAAAACACTGCGTGATGCCAGCTTGAATAGCATCACCCCATTTTCCATTCACGTGAGAGCCGTTAGAGGCAACAAAAGAATATTGGATGCATATTTTTTTCCGGAGTTTAAGTTTCTCGGTTAACATAACACTGGAACCTGATGTTCATTTGATTTAATCGATTGAAAACGATAACATGATTAATTTTGTGTTAAATATATAAGTATAATAACGTATTTACCATAAGTGTTATCAAATTTTGTTACTGTTACACCCCCAGACAAAAAAAAACCATAAGTTATTTAATCAATATTCCTGCTGACCAACTTTTAAAGTTTTCAGATTCATAGTTTAATTGTCCTTAGTTTGTTCGTCCTTTCAGTTTACCGACATCCTATAGAACAACTCAGCTGAATGATTAAATTTAAAAAAATACTGTAACCATAACATCATTGCACAGAAATATATTAAACAAACTAATTACGTATTAACATAACTGTTGAGTACAATTTGGTAAAATTACAAATTTTCAGTAATTCCAAATATTAACCATTTTGTTGTTATTTTCGTTGCATAGATACAACTACATACAACTAGATACAACTATGTTCCTAAGAGTAAACATTTTTTTTAATTATTATTTAACACCCATGTTCATAAGTATCGCAAATATTTGTTGCACTGTCTATTAGGGTCAGTACGTTTTGGTAATTAGAAATCGAGTATCTTTGCAAAAATTCTAACTAGTACGGGTATTGCTGTAGTGTTTATTTTAATTTACTATTTAAAAACAAGAAACATGTTACTAGGATTAGTCTTCTTTGCCACTAGTGTCGATTTACATATGCTGACAGACCAAAAAATGGGATAAAACATTTTATACACTTTTAAGCTTTCAAAGATGCTGATTATTAATATTATGGCAGCAGCATAGCATCCGTGTAGTCTATATTGTTAAACAAATAGAATAAATATTTCTTAAAATTAAGAAAAAAAATGTTAATTATATATACATAGATTGCATGGTTCATGTACTTCAATAGTCCATATTTTGCCAATGTCGCCAATCTTAGCTTCGATTATAAAAAACTCTTATCATTCTTACCAATGAAACTACTGATGGAGTTCTTCTTGATTAGATGGCAAAGGGACGAGTTTATTTATTTCCCTCGTACCAAAGAGCATAATTTTGTACTCTTATTACAATAAAGAAACTGCACAGGACAGAGGCAAATGGAAAAGACAGACAAGGAGAGCCGACTTCAGATGATGGGATAAGGCTAAGGAGAAGAAAAATATTACAGTACAGAAACTACTAAGAAAGCCCTCCGGTAGAGCAAACTTTAGAATATAGAATTGCAAACTAAGTATGAAGTTGTATAAACTACGCTCTTTGAATTCCAGCAAGCATGCAGCAGCAATTATTATCGACTCGTACTTAAAAGGATCAAAAACCACTTACGGACTTTCTATTAATCCAGTTTTCACAGAAAGAAATATTGGCATTAAACAAAATAAGACTCTATTAACTATTAATATTATAGGAAATTAACTCAAATGTTATAAGACATAAAGTTGCTATTACTAAACTGTCTGTTTTCTATAAACTGATTAAAGAAATTACGTCTCAAATTTTTAAGTAAGTAAGGCTGTATGGATAAAAATACAATTTTAATTTATAAACCTACCCATAGTCATTTAATCACTAAAGTAATACTGACCAAATGCATAAAATTCCAGGCTTACGTAATGAAATGTTCAACAGATTTTAAAAATATATAAAAATAGAGTGTCATTAAACATAAAATGACATAATTTTGTATGAAAATTTGAATTTTATTACATGACAAAAAGACACTTAACGTAAAAGTTCACTTTGATTTGTAATGATTGTTCCAATTCTTACTAAATAGTGAAAAGAAAAGTGGCATTAAGCCCAAAATGACAATTTGTTTCATATGTTTAACATAAATTTATGAAGTAATATAGTCATTATGCTCAAAATATCACTTTCACTTTAATTTTTATACTTTTTCTGAAAAAGTACTTAACACTATACTGTAATTTTTGGGATAACGACGCTATCGCAGTAAATATTTTACGCTTAATTAAAACATAATAAATATTATAACATCACTAAGCAGAATATGATGGTTTTACTTTCAAGGTTTGCTCCACATAAGTTGGCATACGTGTCACTATAAAATATATATCACTATTACATTATATTAAACACCAAAATCGTAAAAATGCATACCGGCACTACTTTGCCCAGGAGTTTGTAGTACAGCTAGAAGAATAGGTGTCTCTGCATTATATTCTTTGAAATGTACGTAAACAGATGGCGTTCATAGTCAACATCATGCAAATTTTGTATAGTGACGGTAATGCTTTCAACGTGCGACATGTGATCACAGCAGTCACTGAGTTCAGCTGGAAAATCAATATCCCTAAGCTTTGCATTACAATATACGCGATATGACTCAATACAATCTAAATCTCGCTCACCCCATATTACTTTATTAATAGTATTACTTGTATTTGTTATCATGGGTCTAATCATATCTAAATTACATTCTAATACGAGAGGAAAGTGGTCCGACCAGTAGACATCATGGTAAATTTCAACATTACATATTGTGTTCCATGCTGCCTCCGTCACCAGACAGTGGTCAAGCCAACTTGAGGTTCCATGCGCCTCGCTAATAAAAGTAATTGTACCTGAATCGACGCCTAGTCTCGCAACATCAGCGCAAATCCAATTTTGATCATTACAAAAACCTTGTAGCTCATTACCAAAAAGTTCGCCTGGCTGTGCGTTGAAATCACCCAGTACATAAACAGATTCGACATTATTGTTATCAATTATTGCTGTTATCTCACTCATACATTCGCAAAATTCAGTTAAGTTATCCGCACAGTCAGTAGGCATATACACGCAAATTACTAAGAATGACCGGTTATCTAACGATATTTTAATTGCCGTTATCCGATCACTAGTGCACTTGATCACAGACACTGAGTTAAACAGCCGCTTTCGCCACAGTATAGCGACACCGCCGTAGGGCCGCCCGCGAAGTATTCCCGCCGAGGTATCCACTGCAGATTTCCCGACAAATCCAAACTCTGGATCGGCATCCCCCAGCATTGGTATGTCGTGTGGCAAAAGCCAGGTCTCCTGAAGAGCTATAATATCCATTGACTGGCAAAGTGTTTTTATACACTCAATAGATCGTTTAAAAGATTTGCAATTAAAACTAACAAACTTACTATTCATATTTTGGGCTTTATCCATTAACGGGGTTATTTAAATGTAATACACTTTCTTCCGACTGGGTATACTCATATTTTTTTTCCTGTGATTTGTGAAAATTAACAAATCTACGAAAGGAAACTCCATCAGGCCATAGTCTCTCGTCCAAAAACGTAGGCAACTTCTGTTTGGGTATTAAAAACTTGTATGCTGCATAGCCTTTCCTTTGTCGCATATTAATTCTCTGTAAGGTTACATTAACATTTGTCTTTGTTAGGATATATTTAGTGATATCTTCAATAGGCGATTCCGTCGCAACGTTATAAATGTAGAAAGGAATTTTGATATCGGCCGCCTTAAATTTGCTGTTAGTCAGGGGGTCCGCTGTGCCTTTTTTACCTACAAATTGATTACGTAAACGTTTTCTGTATGGATCTATCCAACCAGGCTTGGATTTTTCATTTTTCCACACACCGCCCTCCTTTAACACATCCGACATCAGTTTATTTTGACTCGATGCGGTCGGGGCCCTGTCGTTAATATCCGAATTCACATTACCTTTATTTGTCGGTGACAAAAAAGTAGGCATGATCATCGTAGGCATTGATGGCTTGGTGTTTACATTGTTGCTAGCCGGTACATCAGCTGAGCCGGCCGGGGTCGGCGATGACGCGTGCGCGCTCTCCCCCTCCTGTGCTACTGTCACCATCTGCAAACCGGTTTCGCACTGCTGCGGCACCGTGTGTGCGACCGGACCATACTCGTAGTTAACTATTGTACGATAAGGATCGCAAGTCTTCTCACTAATCTGACTTATATTTTCATGGTCCTTGTTTATTATCATGGATGATTCGGCGTTCGGTATGTGTGTTAAACCTATTGGTCCGCTCTCATAGTGGAAGCTATTCATAAGACATGCGCCTCGTTTTCTATTCACATTCGAGTAAACATCTTTATTAGAAATGTCCCTTTTTTCTACCATTTCTTTAGTTGCATAAGTTTCTTTAATAGTGTTAATCTCATATTGCAGTTTAGTGATATCTCGCAGCAACTTGGTCGCGTCGATGTGGTCGAAAGTGACCGGGGGTAGCTTATGTAGCTCCCTCGCAACAAACACTGGCAGTAGTTCTGGGTCTACCTCCTTTATCAAGCAAATTATATCCTCGATATCTCGTAAGGCTTTACCATCTCTTTTACGGTTTATCTTTCGGCGGCTTGTAGCCACTGACTCGAATAAGAGGCATTTAGCCTTCTTAATTTCATCACTAGAAAAAGATTCCGTACACAAGCGAATTATGCTCTCCTCGGTCATTACATCAGCCTTATTTTGTATAAAGGCGAGTAACTCAGAAATAACCACATTGCACTCATTGCATTTCACAGTGTTCAAAGTCATTTTCACTACGTAGGTATTTCGCGAACTCCTCTCCACCGCAACGGCACAATGAGTGCGCGCGCTCTCAAACAAGTGCGTTTGACGACTGACTTTAAGACTACGTAAGGGATTTTGCGGCGGTTTTCTTCTACTCGTTTTCCGCAGAACTGAGACATTTTTATACATTCTATTCACAGCAGTGATATCTCTAGGTAAGACAAGCCACCCGCCTAGTCGCTCCGCCCGCTGTAACTCGTTTTCCCGCTGAAAGTAGTCGTTTTTGTGCCAATATTGTACATATAAACCTTCCTCATGAATCACTCTATCTTTTAAAATAAACAGACACGTAAAGCGAATTTTGCTTTATACTATGAAGTGATGAGCTCTCAGACTTTAAACAACACGATGCTCGTTTGCTATGGATCTGCAAAAACATCTCATTATGTTGAACAACTTTAGCTTTGAATGTTGAGTCTCCGCAGAAGAGTAGGATAGTTTAGTTGATCGACAATCTGATTTCGGCTTCCATTTTTATATTATGGAGGTAATAAGTTCGAATAACATCGGCTGTCGCCTTAGATTAGCATCAATCCATTTCTGCCCGTGGGTGTTGTATAAGGCGACTAAGGGATGAATCCAAGAACGAGCAGCAGCGTTTCCGCTGAATATCTACAAAATCTTGCACTGCGCTCACCAATTCGACTGTCAAGCGTGGTGAGTATGGTTCATGTCCAGCAATGGACTGATGTAGCTGTAGCAGTAGCAGAATGTAATAACTTTATTGTACCACAGAAGTTAACAGTAGCAATAAAATAAGTGAAACATAAGATAGTAGTGGTACGAGCAACCGAACGGATCGCAGTCGATGTATCAGAAAGAGGGTAGACAGATAGGTTTGCCGCTAGCAGGATGACAATATTCGCCAAAACAGTCTACTCGTGACCATGGAGCGTGAAACCGATTCGAAATATCGAGGTAAAAACAAACATAATCGTGGTGATAATCCTGTTAATACTATTAATTTAAGTATTGTAAAACATAAAAGGCGCAAAGGCGGATTTATCCCGTTGAGAGATCTCTTCCAGTTACCCTTTGCGATATCAAAATATATGTTTTTGTTTTATTTTTGTTAAAGTGGACTTTCTTTATGGTCTAAATCAGGTACTCCAGAATCTTGATAGATACGTCGATATAGTCAACATGGTAAACACGGCCTCCAGTCCCGGCGTGTTGCTAAACGTTAAACAAACCTATGATATAACGAAAAACAAATCCCACCAAAAACATTTTAATGTCAAGATATAGTCAAAGCGCAACAAATAGACATCAGACCTCAAAATAGAGCCAAGCTTCTCATCTACGCGCCCTAAGTACACCAACTGTCTTACAAACTTTACCTACATCTTAGTTAAAATATACGGCTTGGCCAAACGGAAGAAAAACTTCTTCCTTCGAAAAGGCGCATTTAGTCTAATTTCCGCAGTCAAATTGTTATTGTCTTCATTCTGCTGAAACAGCAAACCATACATTTAACAAATATGTAGGGTTTATAAAAGAAATTGGCATTTAAATGTTTTTGGTCGGATTTCATTGGTTTTGTTGTGAAGGGGAACCACTTCCGCCCCCCTTTTCTTAGAGGGTAGAGCGTAGAGTGATTTTATAAAATACTGATTCGCGAACTGTATTATATTATGTCCTTATACCAAATATCTAACTTCTAGCATGAAAATCCTAGAAAGTTTCATTAAAACTTTAACCCCTCAATTTGGAAGATTGTGGGGGGTTTATGGGATAAACATCCCGTCGATTAAACAATCGATAACGAATTTCAGCTTTCTGGCACTTCAGGAAGTACTCAAAAATTTTGATGATCATCAGTGTGTCAATGACTAAATTGGATTGGCGGATTTTAGACATCGTTAAAATAATAAAAAGATAAGAGCTATAAAACTGAAACTTTGCCTGTTTAATGAAATTGCTATTGACAATATATCCCGAGAATTTGATCAGTCTAATATATCGGAAACTATCACGTTTCTCGCTTTGGCGGGGCCACCACCGTGGCCACAGAACTTTTTACACGACTGCCAAATCATAGACACTTCCTCCTTATACTTTTTGGTAACTTCGTGTCACGAAATCTAAGGAAGATTGACGTTGATGTCTTTGATAGAGCTGTCGTCTTGCATAATGTCTAAAAAATCAAAACATAAACAAAAAAAATAAACTAAATTGTGAAAATTTATCTTTAGTATGGCAAAATGCTACTACTGCTAGCTAAGCTACCGTAACCCATAAATTTGTGCTGAATTTTATAATGATAGGGCTGACTGACTGGCTGTGAAGATTGTCCGATGGTGTAGCACCGAAGTGGTTCACTATGCTATCGGGATAAGTCGATAGTACCCCTGCCTTCTATTCTACGCCGAGGGTCGGGCCACATTCAAATATCATCTAAATTCAAATTTAATTTGAATATGGGTTTCATCACGATGTTATTCCTTCAACGAAAGAGCAGTTAGTAAAAACACATTAGTACATGGCGACGATCTAACTCGGTTCTTACATTGTAAGACCGGTGTCCTGAACTCTTGCCCACCGACGCTCTTGGGTTCCTCCTGGGTGGGGGCTCGATCCTTACAGGACATAAATGTTTGTTAAGTTAATTCTAAAATATTTGTATCCAGTCTGGGTGTTTTGTATGTATCTATACCTATTTACAAAAAATATAAAATTATGCTAGCAACGCTAGCAAATATCACTACTGGGTTAGATGCTTGAATATATTGTTGGATAGTAGAATATTAGTGAGAATATTGACCAAATATTAACAAACTTCAATTATTTATTGCAGAACGATGACCTCAAAAAAATATATAAATGCGAATCTTAGAACATCTGGCACTGTTCCTATTACAAAACATGAATATATTGCTTTAATTGCAAGTACTTCAAATACAATAATAAGAAACTTATATAAGAAAACCTCTGCTGCTCTCTGAAAGAAGTTACTTTAAGAACTGCTGGTAAAAGTTAATTTGGGCTAAAGTCTGTTATTGATCCAATAAAAAATCTGTTTGAAATAAAATCTGTTTTCCTACTCAACAATTTTACCGGAGAGTTGAAGGGCGTTTGCCTTGATTGCCCTCCCTATATAGCAGGGGATTCCGCCATCAACGACCTTCACCGAGATGATAAAGTTACAAAAAACTTCGTGACAAAATAGGCTGCTTATCGACTAACAATACTGGTAGCTTCTGTCGTCTGAACACTTGTATGTATGAGGGAAGATTCAACAAACATTTTTTATTTTATTGCTGACGGTTCTAAAATTACTTCAATACTATTCTTATGAAACTACATAGGTGTAAAACTAACGAAGGAATTGGTGTCGGACATTTTCGAACACAGGCAGACAAATTAAACGAAATTATAAGGAGGTAAGGAAACCATAATTTCTAAATAGGATTGATTTTGATATCGCGTTTTAAATGTTAACAGTGCCATCTATTGAATCATAATATGTATCACATCATGCTGTTATTTCATTGCTTTTTATGATTTTTTATAATATGTAGGAATATCGTTTAGGGGTTTCTAAAACTTTTAGTGCTCATTTCGGTGCCTATTCGTTCATAGTTATCTATTTTTCAAAATAACAATGTCCTTGTGCCAGCAGCATACGAATAGATAGAGAAAGTAAAAGAACGAAATGCGTGTTCTTGTCGTAGTCTCATAATTTTAGGAGCCCAAGTGTTTGTAGTATCTATGATGCTACTATAGGAGGACTTTAACCTCGTAAGGATCAGGAGTTCGTGAGAATTTTTCATATAACGGCCCGAATGCCTTTTTAAAACGTATGATTCTACAATGGAAAATTAACTTTATAAGCTCACCGTTTTTCCAGAAACTTGCAGTTCCAGCAGAGCCCTTTGTTAATTACTTAGTTTGAACTACAAAATATTAATAGACGAGATATGTACTTTAAAATTTTACATAATTAAAGGATAAACACTATGCCCAAGTTTATAGCTATAAGGTTGCTTTATAAAGTGATGTTTGCACCACTATAGATCGATATATCTTTTAAAAAGCATCTGGACTTTACGAGGAATACTATAGGAGACTACACAGAATAACAAAAATAATAGGAAAAAATATTTTCATCAGGTTACCAACAATCATAGAAAAAAAAATACAAGATCAAACGCTAAATAACATTATTATGTGTGAAGAATTATTAAACCACGTCAGGAAACAAACAGTTTCAAAGTAAATCAAGGTTTGCGACGATGATGATTACTGGAAATGCTACGATTGGTCAACAGCGACGAAATCTATTATTACTTCCTGGTTTCTCTTATCATCCTCACGTAGCAATTCCAGCCGAAAAACGCTTTGGATGAGATATCTTTTTCAGTAGGCATTCCGCTTCGCCTTTAAATTGAAAAGAAGCACTGCTTTTCGTTCGCTGCAGTGGTGGTGGATTAAATGCGAATACCATCCATACCACCTGTGTTTAAACTGGTACTCGGTAATGAAATCGGCACAATCTTCTTCCTCATCGGTAGAACGCACGTGCCACTTTATGACAACTAAAATGGAATCAGAAATTAATATTACTACTTTGTTCTTTTTTCTATCTGCCGCTGTGATCTGTAACTGTACTATGCTAGCTAGACTGTTGTGTGTATCAAAATCAGTTGGTACTGTGATAGAATTTAAAGATTTTCATAAATTGCTTATTTTGATTCCGTGTATGGGAGTCCGCAACGACTGGTCCAATGTATTATAATTTCTATTACTCTAAGATTTAATTCTCACCTTTCTGTGAGTCTGTTTATAAGGATATGTGGGTATTGATATGTAAAGTAGAATGTGGGATACAAGCATAATTAGAAGGAAACAAATTACAGCATGAAACGAATTACGACGTTTCAGAAATGGAGCTCCAGGTGCTCCTACTCAGAAATTCTAATCGTATAGTTTTAACTTACCTTTATTAGTTTTATTTACTAAATTTTATTTTCAAATTATTCATCGAGAAGTTCTCCTTTACAAAATTTACTCCCTTTACTATCTTTACTTGTAAGGCAGGCAGGCTGATAGCGTAGGTATATCTGAAGTTGGTAGAGACAATAATGGGTTATAAGCCATAGTAAGATTCTCAAGCAAAGAAAATAAGAATCGGTGCAATGCTTCAATGATTACATACATACAGAGTGAGAAAGACAGTCACTTCATCAAATTGCCACTATATCAAAAAATGTAACTGATATTTTGTTCCGGAACCGATCCTAGCGTGGTGACTTATCATTATCACTTTATCAGGCTCTAGCTCAATATAGTACCAACCTTCGCTCAGAGTATACTTTTCGGGGTTCGATTTGTGCATGACACTCCATCATGTTAATGGATGAGGGGGATATAAGTAAAAAACTAAAGCAAAATACTTTTAAAAAATTGTACCTATTTTAACAATCGACACAGACATCGTCACACGTACATATTATAATACGTATGTATGTATTCGTGGTCCGTGAAACCCATGTGTATTTCTTATATAACAATTACTTATAAAATATAATGAATATTTCGAATTTTCACATACTCAAATACAATTTATTGCAAAGTAAACAAAGCTAAAACTGACAGAAGAAAATTTAGGACAGGAAATTGAATGAATGGAAAGAACTATGAGTGACCGGTATTAGAACCAATATGCGGAAATGTTTTCTGTTTCTACCGGTGTCATAAATACTGAAAAGGACGGTGTATACGATTTGGTTCCGATTACGCCAAAATCAAGCCAGAATAGGCCCATACCGTTTTTTGACTTATTCTTTTTTTTTGGCAGTTAGATGACAACTTTTTAAACGCGCGTATTTACGGTTTATAGCTTGCGATAAGGTCCTACATTGCTGGCTCTAAGCAAATTGAGTATGATTTTGGTAACAAAAACTGTAATGGACTGTTCCCAATATGGTACAAACCGTAACCGAAGCCTTATAGGGCATATCGCTTTCACGATATGTCAAAATGCTGCAACAGATTCGGGCCCCAGCACTGTTAATGCAGTATTTATTATGTTATGTCATTATGTACCTGTACTTATATTGACAATAATTATACACACACATAAATCACGCCTATATCCCTGGCGGGGTAGGCAGAGCGCTAACGACCGTAAAATTACGACCGTTATCGCCACGTCTGACAAATGTTTGAGGGTTGTTTCAGATAAGTCGTGTTACACTGTAGTGACAGGTTGTCAGTCTGTCGCCTAAAATAGCAATACACATAAAAAGCTCGAGTCCCTTAGTCGGCTTCTACGACACCCACAGGAAAGAAATGGGGTGATGCTATTCTAAACCGGCATCACACGGCATATTACGACAATAATTATTCACGCAATATTACCGACATTGACGCAAAATTTGATAAACGATTAATTTTGAACAGTTTAATTCGCACACAAAGCCCAGCCTAATTATTTAATTAATCGTAGAGGCGAGATTGATATTAAACAATATTTTGTACCTGTAGAATGACGTCATGTGATGCCGGCTTAGAATAGCATCATCCCACATCTTTCCTGCGGGTATTGTAAGAGGCGACTAAGGAACTCAAGTATTGGTGTATTACAATTTTAGTAAGGTCAACAACCCGTCACTATAGTGATACACATGTTTTCTTAAACAACCTTGGAAAACAATCCTCAGACGTGGCGATAGCGACCGTATTCTTATGGCCGTTAACAATCTGCCTACCCCGCAAGGGATAAGGGCGTGATATGTGTATGTATGTATGTGTAGAATGACGTCATTGGTGTCCCATCAGCGTTTAGACGGTTTGTTTAATTTATGTCCATTGCGGCAAAATTTGGCGCATCCGTAACGCATGCGTCTATCCAATGCAAGGAAATAAATTCCTCTTAGGCGTTGCGCACACTTGGCGCACGACGGATCGCTAAAATATTGCAGCGGTCTGTAAGATCCATACTAGAAACGTCACTCCCCATACTAAAACCGCACTCGACGAACGACACTGCGATAGCGCTGCGTTGCCGGCGGTTGAGCGGTTTTAGTTTGGGGATTGACATTACTAGTATAGATCTGGCAGACCGCTGCGATATTTTAGCGCTCCATCGTGCATCAAGTGTGCGATTCGCCTTACAAAAAACCGATGTCAACGCTGGAGCAACGTAAAAACTTACGTTGGTATTTGCCTGTGTTTACACTTATCTCTTTTTGGCGAATGGATATCAGGCAGAATTAAAATTAAATTGGAAGTGTATTCCATTTATTCTAATGTGTAGAGATATTTATTAAAACTTTATTTTTATATTTCATGATTATAAACATAAAATTTTGGATATGCATACCCATTTTCAACTGTGAATAAGTACCTATATTAGGAACAACCCTTCATTTCAATTATCATTTCCCGCTGCTTTCAACATAATTTCCCCTTGAAAAGTAAATTGGAGAGAATTGGGCAGAAAAGAGGCTTAGGCGAAAATAGCGCGAACCGAATGAAAGAAAACAAAATTAAAGTATCAGCATTTGAGAAAATTGAAAATTGTTTTTACCCGACTACTCCAGAAGGAGAGTTATGTTTAACAACACAATGTATGAGTATTAGGGGGACAACGAGCGTTGTACGGGGTGTGTATGCGGTATGTAGACACAATTTGGACAAGTAAATTCTTTTCCACATGCTACAACCTAAACGGCTAGACAAATGTTTATATAAATATGAGGTTTCTTGTAGTATGTTAAGTTTATTAAATAAACTCAAACTCCAATTATTTATTCAAAGTACTTAGTAAATTTTATATTTATCTTTTTGATGGTCAAAGTATTAGTCATTGGTCAAGTCAGAAATATTCTAAACTGACGAGCGTGCATGAAAAGACGAATGATGATGAATGTAGAAGAAGCGAAAGAAGTATGCCAGGATCGTAGCAAGTGGAAGGAAACAGTCTCTGCCTACACCAACGGGAAAGAGGCGTGATTTATGTATGTATGTATGTAAATGTTGACTTATGCAGATTATAAACGTTGAAATAACCGCTGTCGGATTTTTGTTTTTTAGTAATTGCTTGATAAAACGAGGCAATGGTTTAAGGGTGAGTTTGCGTTCAATTTTAGAATTGTTTTTCAGGTAATATTAGATAAAAAAACGCTTATTCTCACACTCCAGTTTTGATGGAAAGAGTTTACAAAAACCCACAAAAATGTATGAATCGGCACCCGACATCGCATCAGATTGCGGTTGTCACTGGTTGTCATCTTATGGTAGATGTCTCGAACCAAAATATCGTCCGGTACAGTACTTTAGGCTCTCAAAGGGCTATGAGTAAAATTATGCCTTTCAAAATATTTGAAACCATTTTTTTTATTGTCAACGAACGCCGTTTTGATAAATATGTAGAGTACTTCCATACAAACAATATTTTGTATGACAGCTCAGCTGTCAAGTGTAACCATTTTGAGATATACGCTTCAAAACATTACTTTTTTATTTTTATTTATTTAACAAGAAACAAACAGTCATTTATATCTACATGTAATACAGTTTAGTCTTATCAGCTTGTAGACCTACAGTTTCCTTAAATAATTTTATACATGACGTTCTTACACTAAAAAGGAACTACCTACCGTTAATAGTTTTAATTAGGTAGGTACCTAATGCACCTTAAGACTAATAAACTAAAAAAGCTTTAAATGAAAAGGATGCAAAAAGATTAAATATGTTTTAAACTTTTGTATATAAAATTACGACAATTGTATACGAAAAACTTCTTTGCTTCTAACTGTCAACTAACTGCGTGTGTGTTGCAGTTGCGAAAACGAAAAATTTGTAAGTATGTATAAACAACTTGGACGAAAAATTACTGCTTTCGTTTTTGAACAAAAAAACTCTCTCTTCTCTCTCTTTTCGTGTGGGACACCAAGTCGTCCAACGACCCGATGAACCCTAGTGTCAGAATTTTTCAACCGTCTTCTACAAGTAGCAGGCTTCTGGTTGTGTAACGACCGCTGTCTTAGTGATCATAGACAGCAACCGGGACCTACGGCTTAACGTGCCATCCGAAACACGGAATTGTCTTACTTATGGACAGTCGGGTGGTTCGCCTGCAATGGCCTAACCAGACCGGGAACAAATTCACAAAGTGATAAATATCATCTTTGTGAGTGATCCACCGGGAATCGAACCCGGAACCTTGGAACTTGCCTATTGTAATAACATCAGTCTATAGCAGTCTACTGTTGGACGTGGTGCTGGTAGTGACTGGATGGCAAAAGCGGGAAATCCTCATTGTGGCGTACTCTGGGGGAGGCCTGGCAGTAGTGAACTGATGTATGTTGAAGATACTATATGGTATCTATGAGTATAAGGTGTAAAAATATTAGCTGCAAATATTTTAAGGGATGAACCAGTCCATGAAACTGAACAACTTTCCCCAAGAAACATGGGTCGAAATATGAAATAAATTTTTGGACCTCTTAAACTTGGACTTTTGAACCTGTATGGGAGGTCCAAAAATATTTTTCATATTCTGACCTATGTTCTTTAGGGATTAAAGTTGTTCAGTTTCATGGGCTGATTCACCTTTTCAAATATTTGCAGCAAATTTTTTTACACCTTGTATTTGGACTTTTTCATACAAAATTTACAAATAGGATTTCCAGCATTCTTATCCTTGAAAAAACCGGCTTCAAACCGAATAGTACATGTAAGAAGAGCCTTTGAAACAGACGTATATTCTACGTCGGCATCAGGTAGCGTACAGCGCACTAATTGAGGCCACTCAGTTCAAATGGACGTAGGATGTTCGGTCAGAGAGAGACTTGCATAGAGGGAGGTTGATATTCTGTTAGCAACTTCCTATTCGTACATACGTACATATTACGGTCTCATCGACGACCGATGTGGCGCAATGGTAGTACGACTGCCTTTGACGCAGAAGGTTCCGAGTTCGATTCTCGGTGGGTCACTCACAAAGTTGATATTTATCTCATTGTGAATTTGTTCTCAGTCTGGTTAGGACATTGCGGGCTGAACCACCCGATTGTCCGTAAGTAAGTTGGTTCCGTGTTTCGGATGGCACGTTAAGCCGTAGGTCCCGGTTGCTTTCTATGATCACTTAGACGGCGGTCGTTACACAACCATGTCAGAAGCCTGCTACTTGTACTCGTAGTAGGCGGTTAAAAAATTCTGACACTAGGGTCGTTGGACGTACTCGTACACGAAAAGTGAAGATTAGAAAAAAAAGAAAACTAATTGCCACAGTAGAAAACGTGATTATAAAACCACGTAATGCATTCCTCAGTAAGTCAGCCAGTGCTTTTACCACTTTCTTTATTTGGATCATGTTTCTTGGACGTACGCCAGCTCTACCGACAACATTATGCATTTTGTATGCCTGTATTTTCTATACATTTTCCGTGCTGTTATTGTATGTATATTTATATGAAAATGATAATAAATCGCACTGGGGTGTATGTTTTTTACTATCTTGAGGCAAGAACGGGTGAAATATTACCCTTGAGATTTTTGCTGTTAATCATGGAAGAAAAAAATGTTTAGCTCGTAAATCAATGTTAGAGAAGGCGCTTCTTATTTTTATTTTTGTAACTACTTTTAAACTTGTAGTCTAGTATATAAGAATAAATCCTTCTTGTGTAACAACTACAGAAGAGCTTTCCCATCACAAGTGTCATCATGTATTTTTAGGATTTACTGAAATATATAATTTTTATTTTTATTTATTTGTTGTGGACCATATGAGAGTCACGATTGTTTTCCAGTTTGGAAGAGTTTGGCCTTTGCAAAGCAGTTTTCAAGATTTCGATAATAATATATGTCGCTGTAAGTTTTCTAAAACACGTTATCAGTTGGTTTTCTTGAAACTATAAAGGGTTACTGGACACCTATTTTCTACATTCTTATTATATGGATATCTTACAAAGTCAACTGTATGTAACGTATGTTACTTGCAGGAAACAGCTGACAGAGTTGATAAACATCCGGCAGCGCCTCCTATGCGACAAGGTTACGTACTACAGCCAAGGATTTGCATACTCTCTTTTACATAGTTGTACACTAGTTTCGTACGTATCTTTTAGGTGGATCGCGCACTTAACGCATGACGATAAAATATCACAGCGTTCTGTCAGATCCATCTGAAGGTCTGTACCTTTTAAAACGTATACAGGATGTAAGAGACGGTGTAACGAAAACTTTGCAGGCGTGAACAGACCATGACACTGAACAACTTCTTTTATGGGGGCTACGTTGGTAAACATTAAAAAAAATTGGATCTTCCATACAAAATTTCCGATCAGCTGACTAACTTTTTATGGAAACCCGAAAAAAATTTTTCGTTGCCCAACATAGCCCCCATAGAAAAAGTTGTTCACTTTCATGGTCTGATCATGCCTGCAAAGTTTTCGTTTCACCGTCTCTAACACCCTGTATTGTAGACACTTTGTACTAAATTTCACAGAGCTACAAGACATTTTATGGTCAACATTTACACAGTGCAATAAAAGACGGTTACATGCATATAAAGTGTTCCACGTATGTTGTCCAGGGAGTGTAAAATTCTTCTAGGAGTTATAGGTATGTACAGTCGGGAGCCTTTCTCCACTTATCCGGCATCCGTCATTTGCCGGTCCGTCAATTTCCGATCCGATTTAATAAATTTAGAAATCTATTACACTACTATACATGCTTTTCCACTCTTCCGCATCCAGCATTTATCGATCTAGGAATTTTCAAACCGAAATTTGGATTCTGTCTATCCGAAGTGACAGACGTACAAAAAGTATGCATGTACTCTTTTAACTCTACCATGACGTTATTCTACTGTCCGTCTTTTACCGGATAGGTGGAAAAACGTCATCAGGCTATTAGATATTGACGGAGGGTTACTTCCGACATCCGGCAGTCGAACCGGATAAGTGGAGAAACGCTGAAACTCATTACAAATTTAGTTTTTTAGATTCGATTTTATTATGATCGTTACTAACAAGTCGGAAAAACATGATGATGCACGTTCCGTAAATGTTACTGCACCTAGAAAAGTAATATTTATTATATTTGCCGTGTGACGTCGGCTTAGAATAGCGTCACCCCATTTCTTTCCCGTGGGTGTCGTAGAAGCCGACTAAGAGACTCGATGGTTTTATGTGTATTGTAATTATAGGCGACAGGCTAACAACCTGTCACTATACACGACTTATCTGACACGACCCTCAAACATTTGTCAGACGTGGCGATAACGACCATAATTTTACGGTCATTACGCTCTGCCTACCCCCCCAGGGATATAGGCGTTATTTGTGTATGTACGTATGTATTGCTGAAAGCGCAACAGTCTAAAAAACGCAACCTATGGATGGTTGAGAATCAAAGCTGAATACAATTATGTTTTCTTCCATTTTCAGGTAAATGGCGGCATTACTTTAAAAAAGAAGTTGTATAAATGGGCTCATTAAGTCGTCGGCTGTACAGAGGCACGCAAACACGACAATAATGAAATTCCATACAACTTTTAAATCCTAGTCCAAATTCTCAAACTACATACGTGTATATATACATATATATATACGTGTTGCACATCAAACTACCTTTTGAAGAAGGTACTAAAACTTTTTTTTTAAGTTAAAGTTAAATAGTATACAAGGGTTTTAGTTCCCCTCAAGGAATGAACCAACTAAATAAACTGGACAACTTTCGAAATGTTTTTAGTTCTTAAAAGTAAAAAGAATTGATTATGAAAGTTCTGCAAGCACCGTTTTTTAAATAGTCTTTTTTACTCACTCTGACAAACATTTGTATTGCTTCTCCACGAGGAAACGTTTTACTGTTTATTTTTATTTCAACGGCAACTTCTTTAGAACTTTTTTTCTGAATGCATTTTATTTGCTAAATGAAAACAGTTTTGTGCGACCAAATAAAGAAACTAAGTTTTATTTTTGCTGTTAGCAAGAAAATAATGACGATATAAATTTACGTAGACTCTTGCTGCGCCGTAGTTCATAGCGTAGCGCTTAGGTTTGCTACGAATGCATCAAATCGTAGAAAAGTTTATACTGCAAGCAAGGGTAGGCAGAGCATTAATGGGCGTGGCCACGTTTAACAAATATTGAGGGCCGTTTCAGAATGGGATTGTCAGCCTATCGACCAAAGTCACTGAGTCGCCTCTTACGATATGGATACAATTCTAAACTAGCATCACACAGCTAGGGTGACGACCGATGTGGCGCAGTGGTAGTGCGACTGGCTTTGACACAGAAGGTTCCGGGTTCTATTCTCGGTGGGTCACTCACAAAGTTGGTATTTATCACTTTGTGAATTTGTTCCCAGTCTGGTTAGGACATTAAGGGCTGAACCACCCTGTTGTCCGTAAAAAAGATGATTCCGTGGTTCGGATGGCACGATAAGCCGTAGGAACGGTTGCTGTCTATGATCACTTACACGGCGGTCGTTACGCCGCCATGTCAGAAGCCTGCTACTTGTAGAAGGCGCTTGAAAAATTCTGACACTATGTCTGTAAGTTTAGGTACTTATCTTTTTGTAAACACACTTTGTATGAAACTGACAGTCCAGAAGTGTCACTTTCGTACAAAGTTTGTTTACAAAACTTACAGACTATAGGGTTCACTGGGTCGTTGGACGACTTGGGGAAGAAGACAGCTAGGGTTATATCTTTGTTCTTATTTTATTTATTAAGAAGTGACAGAAATATCTCTAATTTTATCCCTGTCTCTTAGTAGTAAGTGAAATCTATTATCTTGTACAAATAACCACTTTCTCAACTCAAGTCTTTCAGACAAGGCCATGACACAAATATTGCGACCAATTTTTGACTCGGTAGAAATCTGAATACGTGTGCGCGAGACTGCGATGGGTGGTCAAATCATTTTAATTAAACATTTATAATTTTTTTATAAAGTCAAGTATATTTTGTGAATGGATATGTGATAGGTTGTAGATACTGTAAAATAAAAGAACTTTGATTACATTTCAATAGTCTTTCCTATTTTCTTGTGGAACACTGAGTAGTCTAACGATCCAATGAATTTAAACCACCTACTACAAGTAGCAGCTTCTAATGTTGCTTCTAATGTTGTGTGACGACCGCTGTACTTATAAATAATCAAAAGTTAGTAAGACATGTGTTTGGACCAATCTGAATTTTAGTGATTAAAAAATTATTGAAATGAAGATTTGAGTAACAGAACAAGTGATGAAATTATTTAAACAACTCACCGAAGACTAGCGCATTCGGAACTGGATTTCTGCATACATACATACACATTACACATACACAAATCACGTCTGCATCCCTGGCGGGGTAGGGAGAGCGTCAATTTCGGCCGTTATTGTCACGCCTGACAAACGTTTGAGGGTTGTTTCAGATAAGTCGTGTATCACACTATAGTGACAGGTTGTCAGCCTGTCAACTAAAATTGCAATACACATGAAACCTTCGAGTCCCTTAGTTGGCTTCTATGACACCCACGGGACTCATATTGGGTTTCTAATGAATCAAAAATACGTCTCCTGAAGATTCGAACGCACTCGTAAAGCCATCAGTGTCAGAATCAGCGGCGCTAGCTACCGTCTTGTTTTGACAAATCGTTTCCGTCTCAGCTTACGAGTGTCTTTCGAGTGGGGTGGTTCAGTTAGAAAAGTGTGTCATAGAAGAAAATGTTGCCATTTTCATGGTATCGAAAATATGCTGGGTTTTATACAATAGGCTTGTTTCCTGACAAGTCAAATGAGCTACTTTTTAAAACGATCTAAAACGGTATTTTGTTTGAAGAACTAGAAGTATGACGTCACGCTGTAAGTATTTAGATGGCGTCAAAACACTTACTTTTATATAATTTTTCTGTTTATTATCTAAAATTTTGAATATTTTGACAAATTATGAATGAAATCCGTAGTATTTTTCGACAATAGTTTGAAGCGTACAACTGTTATATTTTTTAATGACCCCGGGAACTAGCGAATTGTCTTACTGAAGAAAATTTTGATAAACTATCTACATTCATTTAGCGAATAAACAAATCACAAATGACATTATGATCATCATTTATAAAAATCGACAAAAGACAATTTGGTCTATGATCCCGACATACAACGACCTTTACCCAGCTGTAATTAAATTAAATATTTGTTTCATAAAAAAAAATATAACAAAAATTATTATTATTTTAACAAAACAAATCAATGAATATTTAAAACTAAATGTTCAATATATTATTTTGATCATGAAAAAGTAGCTGTCAAATTCAAAACACGTATAAGAGGTTTTTCAAATATGTAAAGAGAGAGTGGTAGAAAAATGACAGCGTGATGAATTTGTTTGTAAAAAACATAATTCGACGATAATATAACTGGAGTAATAACGTTTTTAAGCCTGCAAAGTTCAAGGCACGACGTCAAAGCTAGCCGTTTCTTGGAAAACATCAAATATACAAGTAGCTATTGGAAAGTATTGCACGTGTGTCGATATATTTTTCGATGGACTAACAGGAAAGTACTTCGGAGCATATAAATAAACAAAAATTTCACACGAGTGCGTTCTAAAAGTGTGATGGGATCGCGAGTAGACAAGATCTGTAAATGTAGAAGTGTAATTTTGATGAAAATGTGTTGATAGTTGTGACTTTTGTTGCTGTTTTCGCAACAGTTCTAGTCAACGTTAATTTTTTATGAATTTCACGAATTATTTAAATGTAATACAAATGACAAATCATAACGCATACATATCATCAGTAAGACATACATTTTTGTTAGAACGCCAAAAGATGCAATAATGTGAAGCGAGGTCTAATGTGTTTTACAATCTGTCAATATCACACTTCAAAGAACTAATGAGAAAATAAAGTGTGAAATAGAAATGGGAGCAATACACCCGTTGAAGTTAAAATGAAACTAATGCTGGAAACTAAAAGAAAAACATAAACTGCGTTTCGGAACAGGTTATACATGATATATCACGCTTGTATAAGGGGTATCCTTGCAGGGTAGGCAGACACACACACACACACACACACACACACTCGCACACACACTCGCACACATACATACACATGTTTTAAAATGTTTAAATGATTTTATTTATTTTATTAATTTATTGATTAATAATTATGTTTTATTGATCTTTTTTTTTTTTATTCTAAATGATTTTGCAACATTTTATAACTATTTGTAAATTTGCATAATAACACACTCACACACTCGCACACACACATACATACACATGTTTTAAAATGTTTAAAAATGTTTAAAACGTCGTGTGATACCGGGTTCGTATAGCATCACCCCAATCTTACATACATACATATATCACGCCTTAATCGCTTGCAGGGTAGGTATAATAATCTACAACGACATGGTGTAATGGTGTTACCCTTCAAATATTTGAACCAACACCAATCAAAAACCATAAAAAAATTAATTATTACATTATCACTTGCTAAGCAAAGCGTTTTCTATTGTTCATTTCTTGTAACATAAAACTATGTCCTTACCAAAAGAAAAAGAAAAATATAATAAGGTAATAAATAACAATAATCCAGAAACAAACTGTCTGCCAGCGTTTTTTTTATTAATTGCTTCGCTCAGAGCTTTCCAGAGCTTTACATTACCAACTTGGTTACACGAAGCAACGGTTATCAATTATGTTCATTTAATTGCCTGCAAACGTAGATTGTGAAAAAGACAATCTATTTATACGGGGCGCATTGCGATGCGCTGCGATACGATGAAGTGTGCGCACTTAACGCACGACGAACCGCTAAAATATCCATACTAGAAATGTCAATCTCCATACGACACAGCGCTATCGCAGCGTCGTCCGTCGAGTGCGGTTTTAGTATGGGGAGTGACGTTTCTAGTATGGAGCTGACAGACCGCTGCGTTACGGATGCGTTTATTTAGCGCTGCTTTGTGCGTTAAGTGTGAAAAAGGCCTAACAATACGCTTCGCAAAAATATATTATACACTATATAAATAATCTGTACCAGTGGGGTTTGTACTGTCGCGACCACAGATCATAAAATGCTCTGTGGTCGCAACCGCACTCTCTGTGGACACTAGCATTTATAAATTTACCCACATTTTAAAGAACATACATACACAAATCACGCCTTTATCCCTTGCGGGGTAGGCAGAGCTTTAACGATCTTAAAATTACGGTCGTTATCGCCACGTCTGACAAGTATTGAATAGAATAGAAATCTATATTTCAAAGTACATCAAGCAATACAACATTGGTAACTTAAATACTAGGCAAATGTTGTACATTGAAAAAGGTATACTACTCAGCATAATGCTTTTATACGAAGCAGGTATTACAGCGCTGGTAATCGTATTGATTTATTAAAAAATAGACATGGTATCGCATACAATATATTTAAAAAAATACATACATACATATATCACGCCTCTATCCCTTGCGGGGTAGGCAGAGCGTTAACGGCCGTAAGAATACGGTCGCTATCGCCACGGATGACATTTTTGAGGATTGTTTTCCAAGGATGTTTCAGAAAACATGTGTATCACTATAGTGACAGGTTCCAGCCTGTCGCCTAAAAATTGTAATACACCAATACTCCCGAGTCCCTTAGTCGCCTCTTACGACACCCGCGGGAAGGATGTGGGGTGATGCTATTCTAAGCCGGCATCACACGGCAATACTTGTTCAAAAGTGGTTAAATCGATTCTGCTCGTGATTCTGAACAAACTATTTCCAAGTTGCATTTAAAATTACACCTTGAATAAGTTCTATCTTAGTTAATAACCCCGAAGTCGTTTATGAAATAAATATAAAATTTTATCTTGGCTCTCTTTTCGTGTGGGACACCGAGTCGTCCAACAACCCGATGAACCCTAGTGTTAGAATTTTCCAACCGCCTTCTACAAGTAACAGGCTTCTGACATGGTAGTGTAACGACCGCCGTCTAAGTAATCATAGACAGCAACCGGGACCTACGTGCCATCCGAAACACGGAACCATCTTACTTACGGACAATCGGGTGGTTCAGCCCGCAATGTCCTAACCAAGCTGGGAACAAGTTCACAAAGTGATAAATATCAACTTTGGGAGTTACCCACCGAGAATCGAACCCGGAACCTCCTGCGCCACATCGGCCGTCATTTTTTATTTTATTTTATCTTGTTTGCAGGTACTACTTTTCAAAGGCCACGGATTTTCAACAGACTTACTGATCTCTAAGTCAGTTTAATACGATGGCTTCTACTCAGAGCCTTGTATAATACATTCATTTAAATTAATGCATCCATTTCAGCTATAAATCTTGTATGATAGCGAGCAAGGTGCCGCTTCATTTGCATAAACTCCAACCACCTTAGATTTATTTATGGTGAGGAATCTAGTATTTCAAATTTCAACTATATATGGGCGTTCAGTCAGAATTCGCCATATTTTGCTAGGAAAACGACGGAATTATTCAACTACCTTCTTGTAACCAATTTGGTTGAACAATTTGGTTGTGAAGAATTTAAAACGTTTAAAAATAGGCCAAAAGGAAAACCTACAAATAAAACCTTAGTATTACCTAAAATAAATAATTACTTTGATCAAAGGCAAAGAAAGTACTTAGTACCAAAATTCTTAAATGACATTCCCTCAGAAATTAAAAATTGTAAGTCCAAGCGATCTCTTAGAAATAATGTAAGGAAATATTTATTACAAAAGCTAAAAGAAAAACTATCTGAGTCTTGAAATGGTTTCTGATGTACAAATGTTACTTGGTATACAAAGTTGTACTATTTCTTATCTATTTTTCATTATTTTTTGTGTAGGACATCAAATCGTCCAATTGTTTTTCACTGTATCTACCTATGAGAAAAACCTAGACTAGGAGCATTACTTACTGCCTACAAACTTTTTTAAAGTTTGGCAGAATTATATAAAAAATTGTAAAAGTTTTTTGTATCGAATAAACTTATTTTTCATGTTTTCATTTTCATTTTCATTTTATTAATGTCTTTACATATTTGTTACAGTATTATTATCACATTATTTCCTCACATATTCGATTCGATACAATTCACCAAGACGCTACTACTTTGACAGTTCTTACAAATCTAACTTTCATTTGTTTTCCGTACGAGAAAGACAAAGCTAGTATGGCCGCCATACTGCCAAGGAGTTTCTATTCAGCCAGTGGTTTTCGCCGACAAATATATATGTTTCAGTCAAAACTCATTGGCGGTCAAAACCACTTTTGACTGCTCAAATCAGTCAATATTGGTTTTGACCGATGTCGTCAGTCAAAACCAGTTTTGACTGATTTTGGCAGTCAAAAGTGGTTTTGACCAACGCTCTTGGTCAAAAGTAGTTTTGACTGACTTAAAGTTCAGACTATTGGTCAAAACTCATAAATAGTGTTGTTTGTTCGGTATTTTCTTTAGAAATACGGTTGAGGGGGCGTCGGGTCTACTCCAGGGTCTTGCGTCCCGAGGGCACGCGGATTAGGCTTTAGCACAGCTACCTACCTACGTCAGTGATGCCGCTAATAGGCCGTCAGCACGCTCGCGCGCCGCGAACACGGATGTTCGGCCGTTCGAACCCCGCCGCCGCCCTTGAGCCGAAGAGGACTGTGTCACCTTTGGCTCCACCTACGTTGGGATCCCAACCGAACCTGGGCCCCAAGCCTCCATCACCCGTCGCATCAGCGATAACCGCTGCTTTCGCCTGTGCTCCCCACTACCGACGCTGCCTTCGCTCTCGCCGTCTCCACAACCACAGCGTGAGCCGAGTAAGAGGCAGCAGGCACTACTAGACTATTATTAGAAGTGCACCGCCGCACGGCACACAGCCCTGGACGCACTCAGGGAGAGTGTTGCAGCCGTGCAGGCGGGAGCGCTGACGCCCCAGCGCGCGAAAAAGCGCGTGTATGGATATGGGGGGGATCTTCCTTCTCCACCTCACCAACCCTGCGGAGGACCCGCACGGTTCCGGCTACGAGGGTCACGCCGCCGCTGTCCATGCCATTGCTGGACAGCCGGTCGCCGTCGACGTCGAGCTTCGCTGCACCATCAGTATTACCGCGCTCCGACACGTCTGCGCTGACGACGCCTCCGTCGCCAAAACCGCGCGTCACCCGCCCGATACCGTCCTTGCCCATTCAGGACGTGGGCAAGAAGACGACACCTCCACCCACGCCTACGCCTATGAAGCTGACGGGGTGCATGAAAAGGCCGCCACCGATAGTGGTCGATCTGCCTTTCGAATGGGGCCACCACTTCGGCAAGCTGAGACAAGAACTCGGCCATACGCCAAACGTGCGCCCTATGGACCCACAGGGTTTCGATTCCTGGCGAAAAGCGATCAGGAATTCTGTGTGTACCAGCGCTACCTAACCGCGCTGGAGGGCTCCGGACCCGAAATATCCTGGTTCGCTTTCGCACCCCCGAAGGAGCGGCCATTGAAGGTCGCTATTAGAGGCCTCCCCGTGAACAGTGACACGGAGGACATCAAGAAAAAGCTGACTACCCTAGGCTACGAGGTGGACTACGTGCGCTCCATCAAGGCTCGCAGAGGACGCCCAGGGTGCATCCACTTTGCACAGCTCATCCGCACGCCGAACCTCACCCCAGGCATCTACAACATCACAAAGCTGATGAAAATGCCGGCGTGAAGATCGAGGGATGGCGTGGCAAGAGAGACACTCCACAATGCTATCGCTGCCAGCAGTTCAGGCACAGCAGTAGGCACTCCCACCGCAAGCTGACATGTGTCGCCTGCGGCGGTAATCACGTCGCCTGGGACTGCAAGCACCCCCGTAAGTAGCCGGCCACCCGCGCAAACTGTGGAGGAGCGCACCCGGCCATCTACCTCGACTGCCCCGTACTGCGCCGTGAAGTACGGAACAGAAGAGCGGGCACAGCGCCCCTAACGAAGCCCGTCGAACCGAAGAGGACGGAAGCGGCACCACAGGGAGAGACCAACGCGGCAGGATCTCTCATGGCGGCCCCCAACGCCCCCGACGGAACGACGAAGAAGCGGAAGCCGAGGAGGCGGAGGAGTTAGCATCGCCTCCGCCCCCTCTGGACGTGGAAGAGCCGGGCCAGCCACGTCATGAACCACCCACGTGTCTGTTGGGAGTGGTCGGCGCCCCTTTGGGTAAACCTCAGGGGGAGAAGCCGAAGCCCCAACTGGCCCCGAGACAACAGACGAGACTATTTATGAGTTTTAACCGAAAGTCTGAACTTTAAGTCAGTTAAAACTACTTTTGACCGAGAGCGTTGGTCAAAACCACTTTTGACTGCCAAAATCAGTCAAAACTGGTTTTGACTAACGACATCGGTCAAAACCAATATTGACTGATTTGAGCAGTCAAAAGTGGTTTTGACCGGCTATGAGTTTTGACTGTAACATATATATCAAGATGCACAAAAAATCTGAAAGGCTGATATTAATTAGTTTTAGACAAACTATCGAAAAGTCGGAAAAGTCAGCTTTTATCTACTATCACTAGCATCCTTTTCTTGTAGAATGGTGGTTGAAAAATTCTGACACTAGGGTTCACTGGCTAGACGACTCGGTGTCCCACACGGAAAGAGAAGAGATCCTATTCTAATCTTATCCTTTCACCGAAAAAGTTCAGAACCTATTCACAAGTGACATAAGTTTAGTTAAGAAATATCAAAGAATCAATAGGCCTACCTAATCATAAGCAATCATAATATTTCAATTTGATCAAACAATGAAATTTAATTTCCAGAGAAGGGATTGGAAATTTAAATAACAAAAGCAACGTTAACTCAATTAAAATAACTAGTAATAACTACCAATAATTTTGCAAGTCAATTTTAGTTAATAATTGGTTTAATAGTTATCAACCAACCCAAAAAATTTAAGTATTGTGCCTCTTTGGGAGAAATTTATAAATTCAATTTAAAATTCCGCAAAATTCAATTAGATTTTGTAATTTTTTTATCATTTTCAACATTCAATCTCAGACACAGATGGCGCTAGCTTTTAATACGCTATATGAGAGCACCTGTCTACTGGTGAAGTTTTTATTACTGACTGATATTAAAAACTCAGGAATGTCTCGGACTCTTTTCTTAATTTCGTGGGGAAAGTTGGATCCAATTTCTTATTACAGAATTGTACATAAACAATATCGTACTCGTTACACGCTTTTGCCGTGTGATGCCGGCATAGAATAGCATCACCCCAATTCTTCCCGTGGGTGTTGTAAGAGGCAACTAAAGGACTCGAGGGTTCACTATAGTGATACACATGTTTTCTGAAACTACCTTGGAAAACAATCCTCAATAATGTCAAACGTGGCGATAGCGATCGTTATCTTACGGCCGTTAACGCTCTGCTTATCCCGCAAGGGATAAAGGCGTGCTATATTATGTAGTAAACTAAGAATTTCACTTTGAAGGAATCAGGATACTTAGCACTTAGTTTGTGGCAGAAGATAGCATGGTTTTCTCTGTCGGCTTTGCCGTTGAAGTTATCAATATCGGCTGTGGCGCTTCTCATCAGTATGCAATATCACGATTAATACTTGGTCGTAAATGTCAGCGGCGGATAAGAAAATTAGGCATTCAAAATGCAAATTGAATCAGTCTAAGACTATTTTACATAGCGCTTCACCGAAGGTACTTTATAGAAAAATTTAAGCGCCAAGCTAATGACAACTAGTGCCATTAAAGTGGTTCTCATCCTTAACGCATAGCGGAGCGCTATTTATGCGCATCCGTAACGCATGCGTCTGTCAAATTAAAAAAAAAGCAACTTAGTTAAAACACATGTTTTCTGAAACATCCTTGGAAAACAATCCTCAAAAATGTCAGACGTGGCGATAGCGACCGTATTCTTGCGGCCGTTGGCGCTCTGCCTGCCCCGCAGGGGATAAAGGCGTGATATATGTATGTTAAAACCAAGGTTAACTCAGTACTACCGTATAAACCAGCGTCAACCGATGCGTCATTCAAACAGCGCAACGCAAATTCCTTGCTGTTTTCTACTCATGATTCTGAACAACTTTTACTATGGGGCCATCTGTAAATCTCATCTGCCCATAGCAAAAATTGTTCAGAATCATGAGTAGAAACTACCTACAAAGTTTGTGTACTGACTCAAAAATAACTCTGCCAAGTAAGTATACTTTTTCATACACTTTCCTATGAAATTCAAATCGACTTTCGATCACCTATTATCGTAAAATTAAAACTTCTCCTCATTGAATTTGTTTGAATAATTTTTACAAAGTCTGCCCGGTAGGTATTATTTTATAATTTTTATATAAGTATGGCGGATTGCACACTTGACGCACGACGGAGCGCAAAAATATCGCAGCGGTCTGTCAGATCCATATCAGAATTATCAATCCCCATACTAAAACCACTCAACCGCTGTCATCGCAGCGCTATCGCAGTTTCGTCCGTCGGGTGCTGTTTTAGTATGGGGAGTGACGTTTCTAGCATGGATCTGACAGACCACTGCGATTTTTTTGCGCTCCGTCGTGCGTCAAGTGTGCGATCCGCCTACTGTCTGAAAAACGGTTGGTCACGTTTTGTAATCACGTTTACGTACCTTAAATAAATGAGATAATCTGGTCCGCTATCTCTGATCTGAAACAAAACAAATAAAACATTAGTTATGAAACGTGACAATTTTATTTCGGCTTAAATGACAAATTACGTGGAATACCTAACATCCAACCAAAATAATACGACGACCGATGTGACGCAGTGGTAGTGCGACTGCCAGTGACGCAGAAGGTTGCGAGTTTGATTCTCGGTGGGTCACTAACAAAGTTGATATTTATCACTGTGTGAATTTGTTCCCAGTCTGGTTAGGACATTGCGGGCTGAACCACCCGATTGTCCGTAAGAAAGATAGTTTCGTGTTTTGGATAGCATTTTAAGCCGTAGGTTCCGGTTGCTGTCTATGATTACTTAGACGGCGGCCGTTACACAATCATGTCAGAAACCGGCTACTTGTAGAAGGTGGTTGAAAAATTAGATACTAGAGAACATTGAGTCGTTGGACGACCCGGTGTTCCACGCGAAAAACAGAAACACCAATACAATTGAAAATTAAGATGTTTCTCTCTCTCTTTTCGTGTGGGACATCATACTTCAGGCTTCCCGCCATGCATATATTACCATACTCACCACGCTTGACAGGCGGATTGGAAAGCGCATTGGAAGATGTTGCATTACCCATTATCTTTATAGATTATTAATCCCTCAATTTTTACGACACTCACGGGTAAAATTGGGGTGGTGCTATTCTAAACCGGCGCCACAAGGAACCGTCAATTTTTTCAAAATTCCAGTATCTTCCAATTGTTAATACGGATATTTATGCAGTTTTTTTCGTGTGGGACACCGAGTCGTCCAACGACGAATGCAACCGCGATGTCAGATTTTTCAGCCGCCTACTACAGCCTAGTATCAGGCTTCTGACATGGTTGTGTAACGACCGCCGTTTAAGTAATCATAGACAGCAACCAGGACCTAAGGTTTAGCGTGCCCTCCGAAACATGGAACAACCTTACTTGCGGATAGTCAGGTGTTTAAGCCTGCAATGTCGTAACCAGAAACCAATTCACGAAGTCATATATATCACCGAGAATCGAACCGGGAACATTTGCGTGGCGTGTTGCGTCTTTAGTATATCATGCAGTAAGCAACTGAAATCTAACAACTACAGTCACGTTCACTACACAAACGACGTTCCGCCTCAACAAACACAAAACCTGGACTATGTTGGTACTGTGTACATAAGCACACCTGGGACGGTGGGAATAGGGATGTGAAAAAATAATCAATTATTTAAAAAACGGCTTTTCAAAATCGACAATTTGAATTCATCGATTAAGATTGATTTACAAGTTTTTTACCACAGATATACGGGGTGTAAAAAAATAGCTGCAAATACTTTATGGGGTGAACCAGCCCATGAAACTGAACAACTTTCCCGATGGAACATAAATTATGTCGAAATAAGAAAAAAAATATTTGGACCTCCCTTACAAAATTACCGACCGACCAAGTCAAGTTGTATGAGAGGTCCAAAAAATTTCTCATATTTTAACCCGTGTTCCTTAGGAAAAGTTGTTCAGTTTCATGGAGTGATTCATCCCTTAAAATATTTGCAGCTAATATTTTTACACCTCGTTTAATTATTAAAGAAAAAACAGCGTTAAAACACATCGTTTTATCTTTCGGAGACATAAAATTTATTTCTAATCGATTATATCTACTACTACCACAGCCACAGCAAATCACTGCTGGACATGGGCCTTCCGCTATCGGTACTCACCACGCTTGGCAGGCGGATTGACAAGCGCACTACAAGGTGTTGTAACAGGGAACGCTACTGCCGATGCAGTTCTCTCTAAATTCATCCCTTAGTCCCCTTTTACGACTAATACTGATAGAAATTGGGTGATGCTATTCTGATAATTGATAACTTTGAAAAACACGATTATATTGGTTATCAGTCAATTTTGTTTCCAATCGATTTTCGGACTAAAAATAATCGATTATTAAAAAATCGTTTTTTACACTAAAATCGCATCCCTGGTTAGGATTCCTACCACGATGTCTAGATAAATACGACACGTGTTCGGCTAGGATATTGCAACACTGTCTTGTGGTAACTCGGCTACTGCATACAAGCTGCATAAACAAACACATCTTTTGGTAGGTCTTCTTTCTTTTCGTGTGGGACACCGAGTCGTCCAACGACCTGGTGAACCCTAGTGTCAGAATTTTTCAATCGCTTTCTACTAGTAGCAGGCTTTTGACATGGTTGTGCTACAACCGCCGTTTAAGTGACCATAGACAGCAACCGGGACCTACGGCTTAACGTTCCATCCGAAACACAAAACCACCTTACTTATGGACAATCGGGAGGTTCAGCCCGCAATTTCCCAACCAGACTGGGAACAAGTTCACAAAGTGATAAATATCAACTTTGTGAGTGACCCTCCGAGAATTCAACCCGGGACCTTCTGCGTCAAAGGCAGTCGCGCTACCACTGCGCCACATCGATTGTCTGGATCCGTAGGTTAAAAGTTAAGTCGTCAGCATTTAAGCTGAAACGAATTCACTGAAATAGCGAAGACGAAAGTTCCAGGTTCTTTTATCTTCATTTTGAGTCATCAAATCATACCCGCAAGGGATTAAGGCGTGATATATTATGTATGTATGCATGAAACATCAAAACGGATCGTTCGGACTTTTTACAACTCTTCAAACTGCTACAATTGTATTGAAAACAATAAGACAGCATATTTTTACGTCTTGAAAACAATAAAAACCTACATGTATTTACCTATAAGTATAAAAGTATTACCTGCAATGATTTAAAGAGCTAAATCAGTGCACGAAACTTAACAACTTTCCCAAAGTGACATAGGTCGAAATATGAGAATTTTTTTGAACCTCCCATACAAATTGACTTGGTTGATCGATAATTTTGTATAAGAGGTCCGATTTTTTTATCATATTTCCAACTATGTTCCTTGGGGGAATATGCTCAGTTTGCAGAATTTTTTTTTACTTACTTCGCCGGCTCGACGACCCAAAGTGAGTCTTCGCCTCCGATACGAGATGGCTCATGATTGGTATTTTCATGCCGCGCTTAGCTTAGCGCAGCCCCGCTTCAGTGGAGACGCACCCTTACTGTGCCAAATATCAGCGAACACTGAAGTTATACTCTATGTAGCAAAGCCAATACAAAGGCATAGGAAGTGTGGAGATGTAATACGCTTCCTCTAACGACCGCAGCGGAATATAGCATTGTTTTACTTTGTAACTATTTCAAAGTTTCATAACTCTCTAACAGCCAGCTATTTTCCAATAGAATGTAGGTACGAGTACTATAATATTAACCTGCCCTTTTATTAAGGAATAGGGATATGTGTAGGTAGTGAAGAAAAGTCTTGCCTCATACATATCATACACAAATCACGCCTTTATTCCTTGCGAGGTTACTGAGCTTTAACGATCGTAAGTTTACGGTCGTTATCGCCACGTCTGACAAGTATTGAGGGCCCCTTCAGATGATTCGTGTATCACTGTAGTGACAGGTTGTCAGGCTGTCGCCTAAAGTTGTAATACGGGGTAATACACATAAAACCCTCAAGTCCCTTAGTTGCCTCTTACAACACTCGCGAGAAGAATTGGGGTGATGCTATTCTATGCCGGCATCACACGGCATACAGCGTCTTGCCTCAGACACTGATAAAATCCTCTGACAGACACATGATGATGATGATGATGATGATATGTATACAGGGTGTAAAAAAAATTGCTGAAAGTATTTTGAGGGGTGAAGCAGCCCATGAAAATTAACAACTTTCCCCAAGGATTACTGACGGAGGTGAAAGCATGCACTACCAACTTCTTCTTGTGTGAGAGATCAAGTCATCCAACTACCATCAAAATATAAATAGAATCAAAAGATATTCCAAGGAAATAAACAAAAACACACAACATACATACATACATACATCAGGCCTTCACTCCTTGCGGGGTAGGCAGAGCGTTAACGGCCTTAAAAATACGGTCGCTATCGCTACGTCTGAAATTTTTGAGGATTGTTTTCCAAGGTTGTTTCAGAAAACATGTGTATTACTATAGTGACAGTGACAGGTGGTCAGCCTGTCGCCTAAAAATTGTAATACACCAATACTCTCGAGTCCCTTAGGTGCTTACGACACCCGCGGAAAAACACCCAACAATATCATATTTTTATAAATCCCCATATTTCCACAATCAAAATGTCGTATTAACAAAATGAGAGCCTCCTTTTTCGAAGTCGGTTAAAAAGGGGCTAATTTAATTTGTCAGGTAAGTAGCCAATCATAAAAATAGCCGTGCTTTTCCAATAAATCAAAACCTTTCCACAAGATAAATAAATTAATAAAGCCCACGTAAATACCATGTTGATATAATGGATCGCAAGCAGAAAAACAAAATAATTAATTTCCCCGGAAACCATCCAATCGTTTGAAAATAAATCTTTTATTATCAAATGAAATAATTAATTAAAAGGCTGTTATAAGTACAGACGAATTTATGAAAAAAACAGCCAAGAGCGTATCAGACACGCCCACTCTACAATATTTTGTAGTCTTCATGTAGTATGCCGTGTGATGCCGGCTTAGAATAGCATCATCCCACATCCTTCCCGCGGGTGTCGTAAGAAGCGACTAAAGGACTCGAGAGTATTGGTGTATTACAATTTTTAGGCGACAGGCTGAAAACCTCTCACTATAGTGATACACCTGTTCTGAAACAAACTTGGAAAACAATCCTCAAAAGTGTTAGACGTGGCGATAGCGACCGTATTCTTACGGCCGTTAACGCTCTGCCTACCCCGCAAGTCATAAAGGCGTGATATATGTATGTATGTATTTATTCAAAATCTACCAGGTTTTCAGATCATAAAAGTATGTGGTTAGGGCCTAGGGATAAATTGTCCAATAGCGGACTGTCGATATGATAACAATAACTTTTCCTTTTCAGGGCTCTGCGCCCAAAGAGTTAAAATAGTTACTATACTGTCTGTCCATCATCAGGATGTATGTCATAAAAACTGAATAAAAATAATATTTTTTTTTTGTTTTTCTATAAAGGGTGTAAGGGGCAGCGTCCTGAATACTGATAGGGTGCAAGCAAACCATGAATATGAACAACTTTCCCTTAGGAACATATGTCAGGAAAAGTAAAAAAAAATTGGATTCCCATAGTAATTGCAGTCGGCTGATCGCGATTTTGTATGAGAGGTTAATTTTTTTAACGTTTCCTGACATATGTTCCTAGGGGAAAGTTGTTCCGTTTCATGGTCTGCTTGCACCCTATCAGTATTCGGGACGCTGTCCCTAACATCTTGTATTATGGTACGAAATCTTATGTGCACGATTCTGACTCCCACTTAGCCAATTTTCTCTCATTAACCATACTCAAGATCAGTTTTGAGTCAGTACATTGCCTCAATTTGAAGTTAGAGCAATTTAAACCCTCTTAATTAGTAAGGAGGCACTCAATAAACTAACTTGGACAGTCCATCAAAGTTAATAAGTTCGCAATTGTCTCTTGAACGAATTAGTCCAATTTAGTTTTGAGTAGTCTTCGATCTGAGTACCTAAGTCGTATCTACTAATAAAGTGTGCCAAAAATACCCATTTTCCCACGGATTTCCTTAATGTAAGAAATCATATAATTGCATTAGTTGAACTTGGACAAAAATATCTTAAGTAACCTCATACTAATTCGTTTGACATTGGGGCTTATCAGGTCGTTGGATGATTCGGTGTCCCAAAAATATTCGGTTGAAGACAGCGCACCATGGTTGTTTGAATCCAGAGCCCTAAGTCTGCTAAATGAAAATCATTTCAGTAAGGTGTCGATTGGATCTCAGTTGGATGATTTCGGTCATTAGTCTGCTAACAGTTTGAAGTATAGAAAAATCACAATGGCAATTGAATGACAGTTGAGTTTCGATGGCGTTACAATGACAAAAAATAGCAGACTTGGGGCCCTGAGCATGTTGCTTTTCTAGAAATAGTTTAGACTATTTTCGACTCCTTGACTCCATGAAGATCTTTCTTCAAAATTAAACATGGTTTTTTGACGATGATAGTTTTTTAAATTCCTAGAAAAATGTAAGTTCTCTTTATCTTCTTTCAGTTCTCTCTTTTCCTGTGGGACACCGAGTTATACAAAAACCTGAATTTTCATTTACCAAGCAGGTACCTATTTCATACAAATATTAATTTCGGCTATTAATACATTATTGTTTAAAATTTAGAAATTTAGCTAGGGTAGCCTAGGGACCGACATATTGTACGTATATTAAGAATAGGAGCACTTCTGGGCAGGTTTCTGGGTGGTTTACTGTCCAGGGGGTCCGGCTAACCATACGTATGTAACACAACATTTTACTCTTGCCATGAACTCGATGTTATTTTTACCACCTAACGTTACATGTTGTTTGGTTAGCTTGGCCAGCCCCGAGGCAGTGCTTTAGGGGCTAGTTTTAAGTTTTTAGTGCACCTGAGCCGCGTTTACACTAGGTTCATAAAATTGTTATTGTTAAAATTGTTAATACATGACCATCAAAAAGCTAAATGTAAAATTTACTGATTCTATGAAAACATTTTCGATCAATATTACTTAATATTCAGAGGCAAAAACAAGGAAAACTTTTAGAGCTGACTTCACAGAAACAGTCGATAAACGAAATCAGATCTTGATTACTCAGCAAACGAGAATCTAGGTGGAGGACGACCTCCCCTAATTACAAAAAGATTGGACAGGCAGGGCACGGAAATTCGCGTCATATTTCCAAGTAGGTTACAAAAACTCGCGATAACGTCCAAAAATTATAAATTACATACATACATATTATGTCACGCCTTTATCCCTTAGGCAGAGCGTTAACGGTCGTAAGAATATGGTCGCTATCGTCACGACATTTCCGAGGATTGATTTCGAAGGTTGTTTCAGAAAACATGTGTATAAGAATAGTGACAGATTGTCAGCCTGTCGCTTAAAAATTGTAATACACCAATACTCTCGAGTCCCTTAGTCGCCTCTTACGACACCCGCGAGAAGGATGTGGGGTGATGCTATTCTAAGACGGCGTCACACTGCACATAATAAAATGTTAATCTTGTAGGTCCTAGGCAATTATTAGGATGGCCGCTAAACAAAACACTGCAAAATATTTTGATTCCATGTATTTTACACTTTATTCGTAAAATTAATGAATGCCTACACGAGGGTATATCACTGATTTTTTCCATTTTCATATTGCTGTAGAGAGCTAGTGGATCAATGCTCAAAATATATATAATATTTTAATCCTCTAATAGAATTCTGATTCTTTTGAAAACATTTTTAGACGGTATTTTTGGCTCCGAATGGTCCTATCCTTTTAAGAGCTATTTTTAACAAAAATAACCTTTTATACTCGTAGATATTGTCATCCGGTATTCAATACATCGTTATCGCAGCCCAACATTCTGTTGTAATGCCACTTTATTATCGTGAACCGAACAAAGGTAATCTGATTGTGTTTTGTTTGTTTTCGGAAATAATGACGCCCATGCAATAATCCGGATGATGTACGTTTTCATTTTGAAGTCGTCGTATTATGTTCGTGCTTTCCTAGAAAGGTATCGCATAGTAACAAGACTTAGAGCATTCACCTACGGAGATAGCAAAGCTACCCCTCTGCCAGAATTTATTCCCTATTTACCCACGACGTTATGTGAAACTTATATGCTTATATGTTCTAAGACAGGCACAGGACCGGCGTAGATGGCAAGAAAAAGAAGAGGCCTAATACTCAGCAGTGGGTGGATGAGAGCTGATATGATGATGATGATGTTCTAAGTAACAAGGCAATCATTTTTTTACATTCAATGTGTAGCCACTGGGCCAAGTGGTTAGGACACCGGTCTTACAATCGTGAGACCCGAGTTCGATCTCCACCATGTACCAATGTGCTTTTACTCGCGTACATTTACCAACTACTCTAACGGTGAAGGAAAAACTTGGTGATGAAACCCACAATCAATTAAATTTTTAAAACTTTTTATAATATTTGAATGTGACTTAACCTAGGATTCGGGCCACGTTAGCCTTCGGGTTGCAGAGGTCAGATGGCAGTCGCTCTGTGTAAAAACTTGGTTCCACGTCAAATCCCCTAGGTTAGGTAGCCGACCCCGACAGAGAACGGGACAAGGCAAGGAGAATGATGATATTCCAGTAGATGAAGTTATGACAAATGGTTGGCCAAAATGCGTTTGCATAGAGGGCAATGAATAAAAGTTCATTACATAATCACGCTTTTATTGCGGGGTTAGCAGAGCTATTGCCACGTTGGTGACCATTCATCATAGTCTTGTGATGCCGGCTTAGAAAAGCATCACCCCATTTCCTACCCGTGGGTGTCGTAAGAAGCGACTGAGGGATTTGAGGGTTTCAGGTATATTACAATTTTTAGGCGACAGGCTGACAATCTGTCACTATAGTGATACACGGATCATCTCAAACCGCCCTCAATATTGTCAGACGTGACGATAGCGACCGTATTTTTGCGGCCGTTGGCGCTCTGCCTTAGTACTATTCATAAGGTTTTAAATCGACCAGAACATTTCAGTTAATCATACCAGCACCAAATTTTTGGATGTTGTTAAACATGTAATTCTACGTAAAAACGCGTCCTCCGCCCATCGCTACAGTGAATTGAGCCGGAGATATGACGTCATCTTTTTTTAGTATGGCAATAAAAAAAAAATTGTTCTGAAACCCATCGTGCGTGGTATCATTTTAAAGAGCGTTTTGAGCTGATTCTAAAAATATATCACATCATTACTTTATAGTCACAAATTCTAAATAAAAATAAAATAAAAAATCAAAACATACCTAGTTTGGGCTACTCCAGATACGACACTGTCCAATATTTTTTTGTAATAAATACTTCAAATGATACATTATATCCTCATAAAGAACCCCCAGGAACCGATTTGGAAAATACTTACATTTACTATTTTTTTTTTAATTTTTCATAATTGCAAAGTGAGGTATTAAAACGATCACAAACGATAAGTTATTTTCGATACACTAAGAGGAAAAAGGAATGTGAGATGCAAGACAAGCTCATTCTCATTCCTATCTGAGGAGGAGAGGAGGAGGGGTTCCCCCCTCACAATAAACTGAAAAGTTACTGCCTAATACGTTACGCTAAACTCTTATCAGGCTGGGTAGATAGGTTCGTAGGATGTAGGACGCCTCGTCCCCCACCTTCCTCGTCAGATAGGGATGGGGTACAATCTATGTTTAGGACGGAAAATAAAGGTTGTTTTACGCATTTGATACTTATAAATATTATTATTATTAATCATTTTCTCTTGAGCATGATCTCTCGCAAGCACACAATAGAGTGCAGTTTAAATAGTTTTTTACACATCTACATCTCGTGCATCGCTCTTTACATTTACACGCTAAAAGCTCCTTGCAGAAGTTGCTGGCGTCAGCGATAGTTTTCCACACAGGCGTATACTGCAGCAGCCCGTTCGCGCTCTTTTTACTCTCCCAACCCCAGTTGCAAGGGTCCATTCGATTTGGGTGATGGTTGAGACAATTTGTCCAAATATTTGTCTGTAAAATGGCTCGTTTAAGGTGTTGCAGCAGTGCATCTTGCGTGGGAGGTATGTTTTCTATAGATCGGTTCCAGCAACATCTGCAAGGAGCTTTTAGCGTGTAAATGTAAAGAGCGATGCACGAGATGTAGATGTGTAAAAAACTATTTAAACTGCACTCTATTGTGTGCTTGCGAGGGATCATGCTCAAGAGAAAATGATTAATAATAATAATATTTATAAGTATCAAATGCGTAAAACAACCTTTATTTTCCGTCCTAAACATAGATTGTACCCCATCCCTATCTGACGAGGAAGGTGGGGGACGAGGCGTCCTACATCCTACGAACCTATCTACCCAGCCTGATAAGAGTTTAGCGTAACGTATTAGGCAGTAACTTTTCAGTTTATTGTGAGGGGGGAACCCCTCCTCCTCTCCTCCTCAGATAGGAATGAGAATGAGCTTGTCTTGCATCTCACATTCCTTTTTCCTCTTAGTGTATCGAAAATAACTTATCGTTTGTGATCGTTTTAATACCTCACTTTGCAATTATGAAAAATTAAAAAAAAAATAGTAAATGTAAGTATTTTCAAAATCGGTTCCTGGGGGTTCTATATGAGGATATAATGTATCATTTGAAGTATTTATTACAAAAAAATATTGGACAGTGTCGTATCTGGAGTAGCCCAAACTAGGTATGTTTTGATTTTTTATTTTATTTTTATTTAGAATTTGTGACTATAAAGTAATGATGTGATATATTTTTAGAATCAGCTCAAAACGCTCTTTAAAATGATACCACGCACGATGGGTTTCAGAACATTTTTTTTTTATTTCCATACTAAAAAAAGATGACGTCATATCTCCGGCTCAATTCACTGTAGCGATGGGCGGAGGACGCGTTTTTACGTAGAATTACATGTTTAACAACATCTAAAAATTTGGTGCTGGTATAACCTACTGAAATGATTTAACGTAAGGATAAGTGCTACCTGCCCCGTGGCGTGGCGGATGGAGGCGTGGTATGTGTGTGTGTGTGTGTGTGACCATTTATTGATTTCGTGAATGTAAATATACAACTATACTATATATTCAACAGCTAGTTTTGTATTTTTATTATGTTAAACTTGCGTCAAGATTGATTATGATCAGTTTTCCGTAGCGTCAATATTATTGCGTAGGGTTTCCTCAGAACATTTCATCCTCTGAGCGCCTAATGTAGAGACGTCGGCGTCTTTCAATAATATTCCGTAAATTAGATTCATGCTTTTCATTTCCAACACGACTGAGTAATTCGATTTTTTTCCTTTTACCCGACTGCCTCAGAAAGTTATGTTTTTTGTTTTGAGAGTATGTATGTATGTGGGCGGATCGTACACTAAACGCACAACGTAGCGCTAAATACTAGAAACGTCAAACCCTATAATAAACAGCTCAACCGCTGACGGATGCGTTACGGCGGCGTTATTTTGACTGATGCGTTACGGATGTGTCAACAGCGGTAGAGCGGTTTTAGTATGGGGATTGACGTTTCTAGTATGCATCTGCAGACCGCTACGTTACCGATGCGTTATTTTAGCGGAGCGTTGTGCGTTAAGTATGCGATCTGCCTATACTATGCATTTAGGTATGAAGTATCGTTTTCAACCGAATTCAAAAAGGAAGAGGTATTTATTTATGCAGGTATATTGTTTGACAGATTTGACAAAATGCAATATATGTCAAACATTTATAATGATAAACGAGCGAACTTTTCAAAAAACAAAGGCATAGTTGAAATCAAAATATTGTTTCAGCCTGATATTATTTTTAGGTGAAAACGGGTGTATTTTTTGGAAAGTAATTTATTTTATGCACGTAGGTTGTCAAAACAGCGAGATAACCATCAGCACCCATCACGCGGCAGTCACTCTACCACACGTAAATAAACGATAGAAAATAAAAACTCATTCGCTTTGTAATTCGCACAGGCACCACACGATATTGCGTTTCGTTTCAGCCCCCCATAAAGGATGTAAAAAACAACAGCAAATATTTTATTAATAGCCTAATTACTTTTTTAAATGTTTCGACCTATGTTCCTTTGGTAAAGTTATTAAGCTTCATAGGCTATTTCGTGTTTCGGATGGCACGTTAAGCCGTAGGTCCCGGTTGCTGTCTATTATCACTTAGACGGCGGTCGTTACACACCCATGTCAGAGACTTATAGAAGTCCGTTAAAAAATTCTGTCACCAGGGTTCATCGGGTCGTTGGACGACTCGGTGTCCCTCAGGAAGAGAGAGAGTCCTGATGATCTGGCAAAACTCCGCCAAACCATGCTGTGCGTGTGAAAGCAGCCTTTTTCATTCGGTATTCGTTTCTATTTTCAGCTCGCTCTAAATTCATGCTCTTTTCGCGGCGTTGAACTAACCGCAGAAATACGCATCCACGTTGTGAAGCACTCATTTTTAACCGACATGAAATAAAGATGTTGAGGTTTGGATTCGTTCGTTGGACTTTTAAACGTGACACTACAAGATTATACTAAAGGCACTTTTATAAGTCAAAAAAGCGATTTGAAAAATTAACAGTAATTTCTTCAGTATGAAGTCGGTCGATCGCTGTGTGGTGCAGTTAGTCACTCCATTTATATCCGTGGTTGTCATGCCGTGTGATACCGGCTTAGAATAGCATCACCCCATTTCTTTCCCGTGGGTGTCGTAAGAGGCGACTTAGGGACTCGAGGGTAATAAGCGTATTACAATTTTAGGCGACAGGCTGACAACCTATCACTATAGTGATACACGACTTACCTGAAACGACCCTCAAACATTTGTCAGACGTAGCAATAACGACTGTAATATTACTGTCGTTAACGCTGTGCCTACCCTGCCAGGGATATAGGCGTGATTGATGATTTATGTATGTTGTCGTAAATGGCGACTAAGGGATGAATACAGGGAGTGTGCAGCAGCACTCCTGTGAATACATCTTGAACTGCGCTCGCCAATTCGCCTGCCAGGCGTAGATAGTGTGGCAATTTGGGGAAGGCCCATGTCCAGCAGTGGACTGTTCTAGCTGTAGAAGTAATGAAGTCGGTTTGATTTTATTGAAATAAAAGTTTGCGTGTTTTTTTAGAGTGCGGTGGGGAAACCCGAAAAATGGTATGCATTTATCTTCGTAATGCCACAAAACGAACAAAACAAGAGATCAAACAACGGTCGGGACGTTCGTTATTCGAACTCTATTCAAAAATAGAATCAATATGTCTGGCTGTGATTTATTAGCCAATACGAATGGGCATGTCGAAAATAACAACAGGCATGCCAAATTTTTGACGACGTTCTTTTTTGAAGTTCATTATAAACAATTTAAAAGTTGCTGAAATCTCAACAATGGAACTAACATTACTAAATTTAATATCCTTGATCCATAACAGCCACAACAGTACACTGCTACAGACGAGCCTTCCTATACCGGGTGTAAAAAAATAGCTTCTTCTTCTTCATCGAATCGATGGGCAACAATTAAATTATATTGGACCAGTATTTGGCCACACTGATTGCATTGGGGTTAGCCTCCAGCAGGTCCCGCATAGCGCAAGTACTAGGGCAGTTGGGGCAGGAGAGAAGGTGGTCCATGGTTTGTCCTACACCGCAGTCGCACAGGGCACTGCCGGAGAAGCCCCACCTGACTCGGTTTGTATAGCACCTTCCAACACCAGCTCGGAGTCTATTAGGTGAGATGGATTTGGCGGGTATAACTCTCTCCACTGCTCCAGTTTTAGCCTGTGGATATCTTTTTCTTCTGGCGGAAGCTTGCTGAGGAAACTATTGCGCAAAAAACTAAATAATATTTTTGACTTGGTCGGTTAGGTGCCACCACCAAACCGACCAAGTCAGTTTGTATAGGAGGTCCAAAAAAAAATTTATGCCGGGAAAGTGTCTCACTTCCACGGGAAAGGAATAAACGGTAATAAGGATTTAAAAATCTGTAGGAAACAATTTCTTGCAATGAAATGGGTACTTAGACTTTTGCTGCGAGTGCAGGGTGGAAAGTCGAGACTGTGGGTAGTTTTCATCTTAGAAGTTCGACTTAATTTGAACTAAGACATTTTTTAGTTCCCCTTGGCACGTGGATTGGCGAGCGCAGTCTAAGATGTTACATTCGCAGGAAACGCTGCTGCCAAGTCTCTTGATGACTATTTACGACATCCACGGGTAGAATTGGGGTGATGCTATTCGAAACTGGCACTACACGGCGCCCCAGTAAACGTATGTCATTACAACGATAAGCAATCGTGTTACCGCTCGTGTGAACTCGGCTGAAATATACGATTAGATAAACTAATCATAATAGACTCAATAAACAATGAGGCAAATACAGGCGTCGATTTCATGTGTAATTTTTCTCAGCATCTTTTTACACTTTAAACATACATACATATATCACGCCTTTATCCCTTACGGGGTAGGCAGAACGCTATCGGTCGCAAAAATACGCGATGTCGCCACGTCTGACAAATATAGAGGGCCCTTTGATATATTTTGTGTAACATTATAGTGGCAGGTTTTCAGCCTGTCGCCTAAAAGTTGTAGTTGTCTTATTTTGGCAATGATGGCCAATGACTATGCTGCGACCAATAACTATAGCAATCACCCTAATACACTTTAAAAGAAGCAGTAAACTGTTATTCAAACATACACACACACAAATCACGCGTTTATCCCTGGCGGGGTAGTATAGTGACTGGTTGTCAGCATGTCTGCCCCATTGTAATACACATGAACCTTCGAGTCCCTTAGACGGCTCATACTACACCCATGATTAAGAAACAGGATGATGCTATTCTAAGCCGGCATCATACGGCATGTTATTCAAAAGCTTATTAAAGTTGACAACAAACCAGCTTTAAGATCGAAAAAAATCGAATTAAAAACTTGAAAACTTCACAATACGACTTAAAACTTTCGACTCCTGAAATGTTGAACTTACTCTACTTTGCAAAATTCTTTGGCAGTATGATACTAGAGAGAAATTTATGGTCTCATTTTAAAGAAAACTAGAAAAACCTAACATAATAATTAGTTAAAAATGATAACTTTATAAAGAACATTATTGAAGGGAAGGTAGAAGAAAGGAGAGGAAGAGACCGACTCAAACGCACTTACTTCACCCAAATGTGGGAAAAAGTCAATGTCGTGTCGTATCAAGAGGTAAGATCACTGGTGGAGAGAAGGGAAGAATGGAAATAGGCGGATCGCACACTTGACGCACGACGGACCGCTAAAATATCGCAACGTTCTGTCATATCTATACTAGAAATGTCAATCCCCATACTAAAACCGCTCAGCCGCTATTACGCAGCGCTATCGCAGCGTCGACCGTCGAGTGCGGTTTTAGTATGGGGAGTGACGTTTCTAGTATGGATCTGACAGACCGCTGCGATATTTTAGCGGTCCGTCGTGCGTTAAGTGTACGGTGTTCCTTGAGTTTGAAGAACAAGAATTAGTTGACCATAAAATGGCTCTCTGTAAATTTGTGTCTTTTAATTTTACGATACTATTATCGAAGAAATGCGTACGCAAGAATCGAGGTACACTCCTCATTTCATCTTGATTACCTCCTTGGTGGAAAAGATCCCGGATTGTTAATAATCCTGATATTGGCAGCTAATGATACCGGGATATCGGGATATCCCGCTCAAATTTATAGATTACGGGACGAATCTAAAGCTTTAGACGGACGTAATCAACGGGTTTTATTTTCAATTTCTTTGGAAGCTCAAAAGATAATGTTTGTAAAGAAATTGTCAGTAAATTCTTGCAGGAAAAATATTGAGGGGACCAGAAAATTTTTCTGAGAAAATTGGCACATGAATCCCGCACGCATATGACGTCTTTATCCCTGCCGGGGTAGGCAGAGCGATTAATATCGTAAAATCACGGTCATTATCTCCACGTCTGACAAATACTGAGAGCCCTTTCAGATGATACCGTGTGATGCCGGCTTAGAATAGCATCACCCCCACATCCTTCCCGCGGGTGTCGTAAGAGGCGACTAAGGGACTCGAGAGTATTGGTGTATTACAATTTTTAGGCGACAGGCTGACAACCTGTCACTATAGTGACACACATGTTTTCTGAAACCTAGGAAAACAATCCTCAATAATGTCAGACGTGGCGATAGCGACCGTATTCTTACGGCCCGCAAGAGATAAAGGCGTGATATATGTATGTATGTATGTATGCTTTCCGATGATTCGTATAACACTTTAGTAGCCAGCCTGAGGCCTAAAGTTGTAATACACATGGAACCCTCGAGCGCACTTTTACATAGCGGTTTCTTCAGCTTATCGGTGTCCCAGGGTCTTAGTCTAGAATAGCTTTTTTTTTTCATAACAGACTGAATAACGTGCTTCTGGCCTCAAACTACACCCTCGTTAGCAATTGGTTTCTTTCATTCCGCGTGAGCAATGAACTAGTATTATCTTGGAGTAGCATTGCCTGATTTGTACCTTGGAAAAGCACTACTCTCGGGTTCTAGCGAGTGAAACGAGGATTTGCTAGTTATACAGGGTGTTAATGATAACTGAAGTGTAGGTCTGAACCTACCGATACGGATATTGATAAAGGAACACGTAAAAATATTAAAACAATTTAATTAACAGACACGTACACACAATAGGCTTGTTTCCTGACAGGTCAAATGAGCTACTTTTTAAAACGATCTAAAACGGTAAATTTGTATGAAGAATTAGAAGTATGACGTCACGCCGTAAGTTTTTGGATGGCGTCAAAACACTTACTTTCATATTATTTTTCTGTTTACTAATTTAAACTTTAAATATTTCGAAAAATTATGAATGAAGTCCGTAGTATTTTTGGACAATAGTTTTAAGCGTACAACTGTTATATTTTTTTAATGACTTAGGAAACTAGCGAATTCACGTTTTTGTCCCTCGCGAGGTAGGCAGAGCGAACGGCCGTAAAATTACAATCTTTATCGCCAGGGCCCACAAATATTTGAGGATATTTTCAGATAAGTCGTGAATCACTATATTGACAGGTCGTCAGCATGTCCCCTAACATTGTAATGCACATGAAACGCTCGAGTCCCTTAGTCACCTCTTACGACGCGCACAGGAAAGAAATTGGGTGACGCTATTCTAAGCCGGCACCATAAGGTTACTTATGTTAACACCCTTTATATGCAGATAGGCTGTCAGTAGCAGACAGATTTAATAAACCTCCCAACGCATTCAGAATCTTCATCTGCCCTTTCTCTCAATAAAACCAAAGGCGGGTCGCACACTTGACGCATGACGGAGCGCAAAAACATCGCAGCGGTCTGTCAGGTCCATACTAGAAATGTCAATCCCCATACTAAAACCGCTCAACCGCTGTCAAAGTAGCGCTATCGCAGTGTCGTCCTTCGAGTGCGGTTTTAGTATGGGGGGTGAAATCAGACCGCTGTGATATTTTTGCGCTCCGTCGTTCGTCAAGTGTGCGATCCGCCAAAGAATATAAAACGCAGGTTGGAAATTAATGGATATCTCAGATATTTCTGAAAGATAACTCTATTAGTCGAACAATTGATTGTGGTCTTTATGGTTTATTAGACTATTAAATTCACGCAACAGGTGTGCTAGAACACAAAATTATTGTAATGCTATGAAAGAAAAATCAACAGGAAAGTACAAAATACAAAAAAAAGGAAAAATTGAAACATAATAACTACTACGACTACACACGCACACATGACATATATTCATTCATTCTTTCGTTTTTTTTATCTTCCATCCATTTTCACATGATTTTCCCATTTACTACATGATTTTTTTATGTAGGAAATGAATAAACATTAATTTACAAACATTGTCCAAAAGTTTTATTTTCTAACGTTTTTGATATAACGAAAAGTTTTTATAAATTTTCGTAAATTTCACAGGACACTTAATTACTAAAAATAGAATAAAATTGGGGCCTCCCAAAAAACATACGCGATTTTTCTGCTTATTTTTATTTGTACTTACAACAACTGTACGGCACCTATCAAATCACATTTGCCCGATTTTTATACCTGAATGTGATAATAATAGTACAGCTCATAAAACGTAGATCAGAAGCGCTTTCAAAAATAGCATCCATTCTTTAGAAGTTCAGTTTATTTTTCAAGCGTCGAAAATTTATGGATCGAATCATTTATAAGATAAAGAAAAATGATGCAATCGGAACGACTGTGTACTTTACATGCTTTTAAATAAATGGTATGATAAATTTTCTTGCATGAACATGCGGGGATTTATGACCGTTAATTCTAGATTGCTGACCTATAATAATAAAGTAGTATAATAATACTAATAATACTAATAAAGTAGTTAAATTTAATTTCTCATAGGTTATAAACGGGAAATTTGCTGCTGAGACTTTGTTGTCTGTCTTTCCGTCCATCTATCTGTCTGATGTCAGGCTGTACTCCATTAAACGTGATTTTTAAAAAGCAGAAATCCGTACTTACATGCCACTTTTATTGTGATACGTAGCGTTCTAATGCCCGAATCCGAATCGAACGTATTCTGTCAAAAAATGTTTTATTTTTGTGAACATACATATATACATATATCACGCTTTTATCCCTTCCGGGATAGGCAGAGCGTTAACGGCAGTAAAAATACGGTCGCTACCGCCACGTCTGACAAACATAGAGGGCCGTTCGAGACAATTTGTATATCACTACAGTGACAGGTTGTCAGCCTGTCGCCCAAAAGTTGCAATCTCAAGTCCCTCAGTCGCCTCTTACGACACCCACGGGTAGGAAATGGGGTGATGCTATTCTAAGCCAGCATCACACGGCACATGACCATAAATATACCCACGGTATACCTTTTACCATATTTGCCTAACTTGGAATTAGTTGCATTGAAAAGCTGGCTTAACTATCACCTATCGTTTTTTTTTAAACTGACAAACCACACACAAAAATCACGCTTTTATCCCTTGCGGGGTAGGCAGAGCGTTAACGATCGTAAAATTACGGTCGTTATCGCCACGTCTGACAAGTATTGAGGGCCCCTTCAAATGATTAGTGTATCACTGTAGTGACAGGTTGTCAGCCTGTCGCCTAAAGTTGTAATACGTGGTATAATACACATTAGAACCCTCGAGTCTCTTAGGTGCCTGTTACAACATCCGCGGGCAGAAATGGGGTGATGCTATTCTATGCTGGCAGCACACGGCAAATGACAAAGTTACTTCTTCTTCTTCTTCTTTTCGTGTGGGACACCGAGTTGTCCAACGACCCGATGAACCCTAGTGTCAGAATTTTTCAACCGCCTACTACAAGTAGCAGGCTTCTGACGTGGTTGTGTAACGACCGCCGTCTAAGTGATCATAGACAGCAATCGGGACCTACGGCTTAACGTGCCATCCGAAACACGGAACCATCTTACTTACGGACAATCGGGTGGTTCAGCCCGCAATGTCCTAACCAGACTGGGAACAAATTCACAAAGTGATAAATATCAACTTAGTGAGTGACCCACCAAGAATCGAACCCGGAACCTTCTGCGTCAAAGGCAGTCGCACTGCGCCACATCGGTCGTCAAAGTTACTGCAAATCCAATATGGAGTCAATAAATCGGAAATACCACAAATCCTCAGCGGAGAAGTATCTGCACGTTTATTTGTCCAAGAGCATCAACTGTATGATTGCCACCCGCTGGTTATGTTTATCTCTTTCAAGTGTAAACAAGTAAACCACGTGGTACACACAGAGCAAATACATAAAGGAGATGGCGCATGATGTTTTCTATGTCTCTTCGTGCGGGACACTGAGTCATCCAGTGACCTAATGAACCAAAAATATTGCAGCGGTCTGTCAGATCCATAGTAGTAACATCACTCCCCATACTAAAGCCGCACTCGACGGATGACACTGCGATAGCGCTGCGTCAACAGCGGCTGAGCGGATTTAGTATGGGGTTTGACATTTCTAGTATGGATCTGATAGACCGCTGCGATGTTTTAGCGCTCAGTCCTGCGTCAAGTGTGCGATGCGCCATAGTATCAGAATTTTTCAACCGCCCTTAAAAGTAGCAGGCTTCTGACATGGTTGTGTAACAACTGCTGCCTAAGTAATCACAGACAGCAACCGGGACCTACAGCTTAACGTGCCATCCGAAAAACGAAACCATCTTTCTTACGGACAATCGGGTGGTTCACAATCACAATGTCCTAACCAGATTGGGAATAAATTCAGAAATAAATATCAACTTTGTGAGCGACAGTCGGTTCGGTGACTCTGCAGGTAACCGCACATACATCACGTCTTTGTCCCTCGCGAGGTAAGCAGAGCTTTATTTCTAAGAAATATCACTGAGTTTCATTTACAGACAAGAAACATACCACTATAACGCGTAAATCTCTGTTTTTCCTTATGAAATTCATTAATACAGATCTAGCTTGACTCGCGGTCAACAAACTCGCAAGATTTATCTTCTCTATTGTGCAAATGTAGATAATCCTCAATTTATTCCGTCCACACACAATACGAATGTATTAGGATTTACTGCGGAGAGGGATTTTCGACTTTATTTCCTTGGAATAATGTAGACAGATGGGTTTATAGCTGGGTGAATAATTGGGTATTTGACCCCATATTTGCGGATTTCTAAAGCCTCTATATCACACATTTCTCTAACCATCATTCTCCTTGCATTATCCCGTTCTCTGACAGGGTCGGCTACCTAACCTAGGGGATTTGACGTGGAACCAAGTTTTTACTCGGAGCAACTGCCATCTTACCTCTGCAACCCGAAGGCTAACCTGTCCCGAATCCTAGGTTAAGTCATATTCAAAATCACCTGAACTCAAATTTTCGGGTCTCATCACGATGTTTTTCCTTCACCGTTGAATTAGTAACAAATAATACTAACTACATACGTACATACATATAATATCACGCCTTTATCCCTTGCGGGGTAGACAGATCGATAGTGGCCGTAAGAATACAGCCACTGTCGCCACGGCTGACATTTTTGAGGATTGTTTTCCAAGGTTGTTTCAGAAAACATGTGTATCACTATAGTGACAGGTTGTCAGCCTGTCGCCTTAAAATTGTAATACACCAATACTCTCGAGTCCCTTAGTCGCCTCTTGCGACATCCGCGGGAAGGATGTGGGGTGATGCTATTCTAAGCAGGCATCACACGTCAAACATACATACACGCTATTATCACTGTAACACTACGCCTTTTGTTGATTATTGACTCCACATAACCATATTGAGATTAATAAAATTATCTCCTACCCTCAATTTTCTTATCAGCCCCTTGTAATAAGGTGAAAATTCATGTAATTTGTGATGAGGGTAGACATGACGAACGTGACATGACTTTGATCAAATAATGTCATAACATAAGTGTTTATTTTATCAAGGCTCAGAGTAAATAACGCTTTTACAATTTTTAGGCGACAGGCTGACAACCTGTCACTATAGTGATACACATGTTTTTCTGAAACAACTCAAACTCAAATCATTTATTCAAAGTAGTAAATTTTACGTTAATATTTTTGATGGTCAAGTATTAGTCATTGTAAAAAAGAGAAAAATGTAGGATAAGTACATTTTTCTGTTTCTTGCAACAATTTTATGAACCTAGTGTAAACGCGGCTCAGGTGGACTAAAAACTTAAAACTAACCTTGGAAAACAATCCTCAAAAATGTCAGACGTGGCGATAGCGACCGTATCCTTTCGGCCGTCAACGCTCTGCCTACCCCGTAAGAGATAAAGGCGTGATAAATGTATGTATGTATGTATATTTTTTATTATATCATCATGGATATAGGATCAATGTTCTTCATCTGTTTACCAAACTATAGGCAGTAAAGCCACCTAATTCGTAACCAGATCATAAAGATAAAATTAAGCCAAAACCAAAACCGTCAGACAGAGTGATACATTATCGTGGATCAAAGCTGTATGAGATTACGGTTTATCATTATTACACTTAAGGTGAAATGTCAGAGTAGTGGCGCCTACAAACTACAAAAAAATGGGATACATTATCGGGGATCAAAGTTGTATGACAGTATGAATCGTTATTACACTCAAGATCAACCGTTGTACTAGTGACGCTTTCAAACAATTTTAAAAAATTAAAAACCGCCCAACAGAGAACATTATCCGGGGTCATAGCTAGTTAAAATTATGGTTTATTGTTATTGCACTTAAGATGAAAGGTGAGAGTAGTACTGTCCTCAAACAAACAAAATATCCCTGGCTGAACGCGCCACTCATCTGGAGTCTTGAGTAAGATTACTTAGAACTCTGTTAAAAAAATACATTAGCCTAGCCCATTAGCAGTTCAATGTTGGATATAGGTCTGCTCCATGGTACGCCATATAGGGAATATCCCCGTTTTTGAAAATTCAGTCACTATAGCCAATGTAAGCCAAAATCGCAAGTAATCAGGCTAAATACGTATATAATGGAAGCGTTTAATTTTAACAAGGGTTTATTGGTTGTCAAAGCTAGTTATTGACACCAATCCATAATTGATTTTTCAACAAATTATTTCAGTATTTTTTTTTCCTACACGGCGCTAGTTTTACAATGTTACACCATAACATTATCACTATAACTTTTATCTGTAGAATGGCGCGCAAAATGACCGCTATAGTGGTTATAAAATAATATCGTAATCTTATAACGAGAGTGTAATGTGTCACCTATAACGTCACCTAAGCACATTTTTTTCGTTTGAAACGGTTTTCTAACGATCCTTGGGGCACTTTTGGGCAGAGAATTCTTTGTGGAGGTCGTTTGACTGGGGTTTTGTAGATTTCACGACACATTTGGCTGAAATATTTTAAGGATTAAACTAGCCCAAGAAACTGAACAACCCCAAAGTTTTCCCAGTGAACATAGGACAAAATAATAAAAAAATTTTGGACCTCCCATACAAATTTACCAACCGACCAATTTGTATGGGAGGTTCGAAAAATTTCTCATATTTCGACGTATGTTTTTCGGGGGAAGTTGTTCAGTTTTATTGACTAATTCACCCCTTAAAATATTTGCAGCTAATATTTTTACAACTTATATCATTTTCTTCATAATTATTTTTTTGCTTTCTTCGATTTTGATACTCGCATACCAAATTTTTTTTGGTTACTCATTTCTCCCTTTGTGACGTAAAATATGACAACGGAATGAATGCAGGGATTGAGCAGGAATGTTTTCTGTGAATACAATACCTTGCACTGCGCTCGCCAATCCGTCTGCTAAGCTTGAGTATGCGCCAAGATTAGACTTGTGTGTATCTTTGATTAGAATTTCGTGTATTTTCAGACTTTGCAAAATCGATATGATTACAAAGTAGCAAAAACATCACATTAATAGTACATTGATCACGTAGTGGGAAAAAAACCGATTGTAAACGAGGGTGTATTTTGAGGCCCAAAGTGCAGCTTAGGGCATCAATACACACGAGTTTGCAATCGGACTTTCTTCTTATTTAGCTTCCGTACGTATCCTCATAGTTTATGGTAAACTGTTTGAACAGAGCTTTGACAGAAGTAGGTATACAAGAAAATAGAACTCTAGTGTCAGGACTACGAAGCCACAATCAGACCCTTTCATCGAACGCATCCTCATTTCCTCATCCGAATCCTATTCCTCATACAGAAATCCTAATCCGAATTCTCCAACTTTGAGCCTACTACTTCCTGTTCCACTTCCTTTTTAACCGACTTGAAAAAAAAAGAGATTCTCAGTTTGTATACGTGTATGAATGTATGTTTGTCAGCGATTATCTCGCGTTTGGATGAAGCGATTTGATGTGGTTTTAGAAAAATATTTGTCAGACTTAGGAGAATCATGTAAATGTGGTTCGCATTTTTACGTCCGTTGAAGTAATAGCTTCCTCATCAATCCTACTGTCCACTGCTAGACGTTTGCCTCCCTCTAGGTACGTCAAGGCACGATCTCCTGTTTTCGCCACCCAGTCGCTACCAGCCAGCTTAGCTCTTGGTAGTACCGTAAAATCATACAACTATGGTCCTGTATTTTAACTATGGTGACTATGATCCATAAAAGCTTGTGAGATTTTAAGTATATCTTTGCTGGTTAGTGTATTTCACTAGCACCTTGTAACTTCACCTTCCAGCAGTAGGTACCTATTGTCAAAAAAATAAACTGGAAAAATACAGGATTGTTTGGACCGTAGTTGCAAGACATGGACCACAGTTATATGGTTTTACGGTACTCTGTTTTTACTAAGATTGCTTCTATGAAGATCTACGTTCTATCGACGTAGTTTATTTAGGAAGATCACGTAGGTTTTTCGTCGGGATGAGGCCCTCATTTATCTCGTAACAGATACTTTGGACGTGACGCGCGTGTATCTTTTATCGTCGTTGCGCTTATGGAAATACTACCCTTACTCAGAGCCTCCATACAATTGAGGTAAAGAAGCTTTTTCGATAGACAAACGCGACATATGACACAGAAAATTCTATCTGAATTCAGAAATATGACGCCATTTTGAAACCGATTATGTCAAATCACTAGGAGTAAGAACATTACAATTTAAAAATTTCTTATTTATCTGTTTATTGCACACAAGATAAAACACAGGACAATCACATTAAGATAAAAAACACAACAGGTACTACTTATTTCTAAAAAAAAATCTTGTACATAGTTGAATGGTTAGTTCGTTTAAGATGAAATCTTTTCTGGCAGGCACAAGTTTATACATACATAAACAATACATACATACATATATCACGCCTAAAACTCTTTGCGGGGTAAGTAAATTTTCTAATATCGAAACAACAGTGACAGACCGGCAACAGAATCTAGATACATACATAAATCACGCTTTTTTACCGTTGGGGTAGGAAGAGATTATTTCCTTCCACTTGCTACGATCCTGGCATACTTCTTTCGTTTATTCTACATTCATCAGTATTTTATGCAAGCTCGTCGGTTTAGGAAACTTCTAACCTGAACTTTCTTCAAAACGTCCCCGATTAGGTTCGTCCAACGACCCGAAGAAACCCTAGTATCAGAATTTTTCAACCTTCTACATGTAGCAGGCTTCTGACATGGTTGTGTAACGACCGCCGTCTAAGTGATCATAGACAGCAACCGGGACCTACGGCTTAACGTGCCTTCCGATACACGGAACCATCTTACTGACAATCGGGTGGTTCAGCCCGCAATGTTCAAACCAGACCGGGAACAAATTCACAAAGTGATAAATATCAACTTTGGGAGTGACCCACCGAGAATCGAACCCGGAGCCTTCTGCGTCAAAGGCAGTCGCACTACGACTGCGCCACATCGGTCGTCAAGTAAACAGCACTTACAGTAGGTAATTAACTGAAATTAGTTTTTCATAAAAGCCGTACGAATAACCAGTGGAGATAATAATGACGCTACTATTTTAAGCGGACCATAACTATCCCTAACAATTTCTGCTTTTTCCTGCAAAAGTTACTTAAAATTATAATTTGCTACAATTAGCTTAAAAATCCTTTAGCAACGAACCGACGCGCGTAGTGCCTAATTAATTTAAGTAGTTGCCTACTTAGTTACTTTTCTTGAAAGTGACAAGAATACCTAAAAACCGCAAGCTAAGGCGGAACGCACACTTGACGCACGACAGAGCGCAAAAATATCGCAGTGGTCTGTCAGATCCATACTAGAAAAGTCAATCCCCATACTAAAACCGCTCAACCGCTATCGACGCAGCGCTATCGCAGTGTCGTCAGCCGAGTGCGGTTTTAGTATGGGAAGTGACGTTTCTAGTATGGATCTGTAAGACCACTGCGATATTTTTGCGCTCTGTCGTGCGTCAAGTGTGCGATCCGCCGGAGAATTGAGGCCAACGTCCCGTTCCATTCTCCGTCTGAATTTAAAATTAAGCTTTTTTCCAACTTCAAAACGTATTACATTTTTATGGACCAGCCGACTTACAAAGTCTATTGAAATAATCTTTTTGAAGTCACACTGGATCCCGTATAATAAAATTTGTAAGGATGTCAGTGACTGAATAGCCTATCTGAATAAATGAAAGTCTGACTGAGGACTTTTTGAAATTGGTAACTGAGTCCATTATGGGTCTAAAAATACCGATTTTATTAAATACTGAAACTGACAAACCGTAGCATTGCCTTTTGACCTATTGGCATGAAATTTCGTGACGTAGGTAAATACATACTACATACAAAAACATATGTGTCACCTTTATCCCTTGCGGGGTAGGCAGAGCGTTAACGGCCATAAGAATACGGTCGTTATTGCTACGTCTGACATTTTTAAGGATTGTTTTCCAAGGTTGTTTCAGAAAATATGTGTACCACTATAGTGACAGGTTATCAGCCTGTCGCCTAAAAATTGTAATACACAAATACTCTCGAGTCCCTTAATCGCCTCTTGCTACACCCGCGGGAAGGATGTGGGGTGATGCTATTCTAAGCCGACATCACACGACACTTTCCACGATGATTTCTACGTCTAGTTAATTAACCAAAGGACTTGATTCAATGGGCTCATCTGATGGCTTGTTTTGGAGAGATCTGTGTATCTTTCCGTTACAGTTTAAATTAAGTCCTTTGTAAGGTAGTTTAGGAACTCAATTTGTCGCATTGAGTATCCCTTAACTCTTAACTGGCTACATGGTCTTGTGGTCTGCAGGATCTTGTGGTCCCAGGTTTGATTCCCGGGGGAACAAATACAAACGAATTCGTTCCTAAATTAGTAGGACGTTGCAAGCTGAACCACCTTTTTACTTTAAATGTCCCTCAGCAACTTTAGTGGTCGAAGTGACAGGTTGTCAATCGTCTAAAATGGTCTCTTACAAAACCCAAGCGGTGATGCTAATTCAGCTTTGCAGGCCAACATCAGGGATCTGTATCCGGAACATTACAACTTGGGCCTTTTCACGGCAAGAGTGAGTAGGCATTATCTAGGCAAGCATGTTTCATTATCGTCTGCATCGTCACATACCATCAGGTTCTTTCTTTCTTTTCGTGTGGGACACCGAGTCGTCCAACGACCCAATGAACTCTAGTGTCAGAACTTTATCAACCGCCTTCTACAATTAGCAGGCTTTTGACATGGTTGTGTAACGACGGCGGTCTTAAGTACCTAATCATAGACAGCAACCGGGGCCTACGGCTTAACGTGCCATCCGAAACACGAAATAAATTCACAAAGTGATAAATATCAGCTTCAACAGTCGCTCTACCACTGCGCCTCATCGGTCGTCCGGTGAGATAGTACTCGTACCTAGACCAATGCGGGCCTATCTTAAGTTAAAAAAAAAGTCTAGCTAAAAAACAATATTAGGTACCTTACCATTGTTTTGGCAGGGGTTTTTGTTTAACTTCGTGCTTAATGAATCCCAACAATCATTAACGCAAAAACGCTCATTAAGGTCATCAAATAAACGAAAATATTTATAGGTCGGCTTTTCACGAGGTTTCCTTTCATCATAAAACAAAAAACAATCTAGGACATGACTAGGATTTTTCACGTTCCTCCAAAAACTGTTGATCATTCTCCTTGCCTTATAGATTTGACGGGGAACCAAACTTTACACAGAGCGACTGCCATCTGAATTTTGCAACCCGAAGGCTAAATTTAGATATTATTTGATTTCTAATTTTATTTCAATATGAGTTTGATCTAGATGATTTTCCTTCACTGTAAGAGCAGTCAGTAAATGTACGTGAGTAAAACACATTGGTACATGGCGGGTATCAAACTCGGGTCTCACAATTGTAAGACCAGTATCCTAACCACTTGGCCAAAAACTGTTGATGTCGGCGTAAATTGTTCTCAACATTTACGTAGGTACAGTTTGCTAGTCTGTGATAATTTAGTTATCTAATGTATCCATCTGCGGGACCGTTGCCAACTTTCTCATTGCCTACTTTCCGAATGGTGTATGTACGGTATTGGGCACTTTCAGCAGTTTCACCGAATATTTGGCTGTTTTTTTTACAGACGTACACAACAGTTTACAATAAATGCAGATTCATACATTAAATATGTATTAGGTTCTATTCTAGATTGAGAACAACACGAAGTAAAATGTAGGTATTGTTTTTAAAATATATTTTGACATGGCCGCCATAAGGCGAGGAACACACTTGACGCACGACGGAGCGCAAAAAAATCGCAGCGGTCTGTCAGAACCATACTAGAAACGTCACTCCCCATACTAAAACCGCACTCGACAGATGACACTGCGATAGCGCTGCGTCAACAGCGGTTAAGCGGTTTTAGTATGGGGATTGTCATTTCTAGTATGGGTCGGTCAGATCGCTGCGATATTTTTGCGCTCCGTCGTGCGTCAAGTGTGTTCCTCGCCTACGCTGCTATGTTGAGTTTGTGAAGGTTGGGGTTGGCAGAATGGGCGTCTGAATTTGGAAGATAAGCTCTACACAAGTATATAATAACCTAATGGCACAATTTACATGAAAACAAATGTCTTAGAATTTAATTTAATCTTTCAAATACCCAATCAATGAGCAAACATTGATCAGCTATTTACTTATTTTTATTTCAAACAATCACTGCTATTATTTTGAGTATCTACATACATTCACAGACATCTTCGATAATATTTCCGTTCGGATACCCATTAATCATAAAAACCACTACAGGCAGTCAATCAAAATTCTTTCTACAAAGATCATAAATCACTAGGGAGGAATAACTGGCCAATATCCAATTGGTTTTCGCAATGTAAGCAATCTGCCCTAATTTGTCGAGTAGGAATTTGCATGAAATGATTGAACGCCATTTTGATTTGTGTGTACCTCATATTAGCTTGATAGATGAGTATTCGGTAATAGGTTATTTGGCAGATCATAATGATATATCAACAACAGTCTATTTAGAACACTGTAAGGCGCAAATCTTTCCAACGAGGATATCGGTAAATAAATTTAATAAAAAAGAAAAAAAAATGCATAAAATCTAGCAGATAAAACAAAAAAAATGGGTAAAACCGATCGATTACTGAAAAAATGTCTTTTCTCGGTATTTTGCGTTTTATTTCCTTTTGCTTTTGTACCAATTTGTCCTTGTTGGTATTTTATTTTCCTGTATATTTTTCTGTTATGTAATAAAGTATATTTTATTAGATTTGCTGGATCACTTGATACCTACCAATAGTTTCATTACGTTTACGATGTTTTCTATTTTCTGTCGTCATCGTGACTTTTTCCAACTTATGATGCTTAAAAGATAAGTTTTTTAATACCAGCAGGTGTTGTTGGCATATTTAAAAAGGTCAGACACAAGAATCTATCCAAGAATTTATCCTGCACTTTTCTTAGCTAAAAATTACGAAACTTTTGGAAGGTCGACTACTAACTACTATTACAACAGTAACAAAAGTCCACAGCTGGACCTTCTCCTATTGAGGGTATTTGACATACTCACAGCGCTTGGCAGGCGGATTGGCGAGCGCAGTAGAAGGCAGTAGAGCGTAGTAGAGAACCCTGCTGCCCATTCCTTGGATTCATCCCTTAGCCTCCTTTTACGACACCCACAGATATAAATGGAGTGATGCTATTTTAAACCGGCGTCACAGGGCTTAGAGACGGGTAACGCACGCGAAAATCTGATCAAGATTCCCTGAAGAGAATGGGAATGAGGAAAAATATTAGTCAATCAATCAAGTTATCGACCATTAATGAGGTTTGCTCATAAATTACCCGCCCTTTAGGGTTTACTGACCTCTGTAGGATAGGGTTCATTGACCTCTGTAGCTATGGAAATTCTACATATATCTACTGATTGAAATTTATACATTCATACATACATATATCACGCCTTTATCCCTTGCGGGGTTGGCAGAGCGATAACGATCGCAAAATTACGGTTGTTATCGCCACGTCTGACAATATTTGAGGGTCGTTGTAGATAAGTCGTGTATCACTATAGTGACAGGTTGTCAGCCTGTCGCCTAAAATTTCAATACACTTAAGACCCTCGAGTCCCTCAGTCGCCTCTTACGACACCCACGGGAAAGAAATGGGGTGATGCTATTCTAAGCCGGCATCACACGGCATAAATTTTAAATTTATACAGGGTGTAAAAATATTAGCTGCATATAGTTTCATAGGCTGATTCACCCCTTCACATATTTGCAGCTAATATCTTCACACCTTGTATTAGCGGTCGATAGCAGAATGTAGCTGTGCTGTCAGATCCCGATGGAATTCTGACTGTGTACTGGTATGTACATAGTTAACCCTGCGCATACAATTGAAACGTAAATTACGTAAAATTGTCTTCTGTATTTTAAGTTATTATATCAAAAATAAAAATACGTGAAGATTTTTTTACTCATAATAGTATTGCCATTTCTCTCCTGTAGGTCTGCTGTGAGAAATTTCTTTTTTAGAGATAAGCAGTGCCTGTTGTGTCCATTTTATTCATGTTTTTTTTTCTTGTAAAATTTCTTGTGTACAATAAATGGTAAAATAAAATAAATAAATAAATAAATATTTTAATGAACCATTCTACCATAAATTGAAGAAAAAAATAGGATCAGTCGAATATTCTAAGATTCAGATTTTTAAGTGGCGCTATTTTCACGTAGTTTTCATGGGACTAAACTCTACTTACAGTGATTAAAAACCAGAAATACTTGTCAATATCGATGAAAAAAAATTTAAAAGGCAGCTACTGAGAAATCTGGTCAAAAACCATCAATGATTTAAAATATATTCAATAAAGTTATTCTATGGGGTGTGTGCGACCCCACCTGGTATGCGGAGGGTTAAATCAACCTTTCTATGGTGGTTCCCGCGTCTAACGCACGGCGCTGCGCATCCGTAACGCAAGCGTTTGTAAGATGCAAGAAAATTTGGAATAATCAATAACCGTCAACGTAGGAACAACGTAGAAACTTGGTTTGGCATGTGTCTCTGTTACACTTATTAATTACAGTAGATTCAATACACTTTATCTCGGACTTCTTTTGTTTCATCCATCAATGAAAGACGTAATTTTCAATTGCTTTATTTTATATTTACTCAAGTCTTCAGTGCTTATTTTCGATAGTAATTTAATCAATGAAGTGCCCGTATTGCAAGCATTGAATGAAGAAATGAAGTTGAAGATTTTTCACCACATTTCCGGATGGTATCAAGAGGAGCCCTTCAGATCCTGTAGATGACACTATCACCCTACAGGAGTCACCGTCCGGCGCAGCAGCTGCGCTGGAATCTTTTCTCACTGACACTGGCAGAATAACACTAGGTAGGGTAGAAGTACATATAATAAAATAATAAATAAAAATACACTTATCTCTTTCCGCCAGCGTTCGTCAAGTGTGAGATTCGCCCACAGTCGTAATCATGAAATTAACAGAGCGAACGCTATGATAGCGTTCCAACGCACTTGTGTGGTTAACTGAATTCCATTTAGTCCCATCACAAAGTTCCTGTATTAGTACATACGTAAATACATATAGGTATCACGCCTTTATCCCTTGTGCCGTAAGAATAAGGTCGCTATCGCCACGTCTGACATTTTTGAGGATTGTTTTCCAAGGTAGTTTCAGAAAATATGTGTATCATTATAGAGACAGGTTGTCAGCCTGTCGCCTAAAAATTGTAATACACCAATACTCTCGAGTCCCTTAGTCGCTTCTTACGCTACCCGCAGGAAGGATGTGGGGTTATGCTATTCTAAGCCGGCATCACACGGTATCCAGCCTATGAAACTCAACAGCTTTTCCCAAGAAACATAGGTCTAAATATGAAAAAAACATCATCCCGGGATTTGACGTGAAACCAAGTTTTACACAGAGCGACTGCCATCTAACCCTGTGATCTGATTTCTGCAACCTAAACCTAACCTACACCGAATCCTAGTTAAGTCACATTTAAATATCATCTGGATTCATATTTTATTTTAATGTGGGTTTCATCACGATGTTTTTCGTTCACCGTAAGAGCAGTCGGTATGTGATTGACACAAAGAAACAAAACACAATGTGAAAAATATATTAACTGAAATCTGCTCAGAAGAGCAGAAACCTACCTAGAAAGGTAGGTAGCAGCTATAATTAGTCAGTGCCTATATTATTTACCTAGGTGTAGCTTCGTTGCATAGACTGTGCAAGATGTTAGGTCACGTGCAGTAATGAAGTTACACAACCAGCCTTTGAGAGGGCAAATTCTAGACTATTACCTAATACCTAATAGTTACTAGCACTGTACCCCGACTTTGCACTATATTTTATCTAGTTACATCGTTCCTTAATGAACGGAACGTTGTGGTATGAAAGAAGATGTTGTGACTGGTATAGGATTTTGGAAAAAGGAATGCTACTACTCGTAAGATGGTTTGGTCACCTTGAGAGGATGAATGAAAGAAGATTAACTAAACAAGTATATATATATATGGCGCGTGCGAATGGATACAATGCCTTCCATAGAAGACCTAGACGAACGTACCTAGATCAGACCGGGGACGTTCTAAAGAAAGGTCTGGTGAAGAGTACCCTAAACCAACGAGTATGTATGAAAGGCTAATGAATGTTGAGGAAGCGAAAGAGGTGTGTCAGGATCGTAGCCAATGGAAGGATATAGTCTCTGCCTACCCCTACGGAAAAGAGGCGTGATTTTATGTATGTATGTATGTTCCTTAATGTTCGTATTACAGATTCGAACCGTGGTGTATAAAGATCTCATTTATTACCATTCGCCTACAAAATGTACTTCTGTACTGATTTGCATCATAATTTACTTAAAACTTTTACTTAATATACCTTAAATTTTGGAGTGATTAAACGAACGTATAGCCCATTTGTTTTCTGTGCTAGCTTTTATTCTAATAATTATGACAGTCGCATAAACTACTATTACTTAACTTTCGTCAACTGGTATTTAAGAGGTGCATATACAGATCACAACATGAACAAGTTCTGTAAATGTAGCTAACTAGTTAGGTACATACCTAAAAAAAAAACATTATTACCTCTTTTGACTGATGTTGGAAAATTCTTGGCAAAATTCAATTTAATATTCCGGCAAAAATGTAGTTAATGCGCCTTCATTTCATTTATTCCTTCCTTTTCCTTATTTTTACGTTTTTTTTTATGGATAAAATGGTCGTTTCAGCAAATTGTGCTCGTTTGGAACACACGATTCTACGCAGTCAGTACATTTATATGAGGAAAGGAAAAGTTAAATGTTTTGTGCACGAAAGGGTTCAATCCTTGCCGTGTGATGCCGCCTTAGAACAGCATTACCCCACATCCTTTCCGCGGGTCTCGTACGAGGCGACTAAGGTATTCGAGAGCGTTGGTGTGTTACAAATTTTAGGCGGCAGGGTGAGATTTTAAGCGACAGGCTCACAACCTGTCACTATAGTGTTACACGTGTTTTCTGAAACAACCTTGGAAAAACAATGCTCAAAAATATCAAAAGTGGCAATAGTGGCATAACTATTTTGCGGCTCTGCCTACTCCGTAAGAAGTGATATAGAGAAAGGCGAGATACCTGTACATGTATTGTATGTATAACAACATCGCATGGAAACTGAGAATAGGCAGTTGATAAACGTCATTGACGCAACGATAGATGTCGCTAGTGCACTCCTAAAACCCGGGTATCCCTTAACCCTTTAATATACGCCTTTTATGAGCAAATGGAAGAGGGGATGAAAAAGTTTCTATCTTGTAAAGTCATTCTATCCAATTCTACCACAGTTTAGTCGGATCGCACTACGGACGTTGCGTTGTATTGGGGCGTTTGCCATACTCGCAAAGTTTGGCAGGCGGATTGGCGAGCGCAGTGCAAGATGTTAAGTTCACAGAGAACGCTCTGCCTTATACGAACGCTCTGTCTAAGTAATCATAGACAGCAACTGGGACCTGCGTCTTAACGTACCGTCCAAAACACGGATCTTACTTACGGACAATTGGCTGGTTCAGCCCGCTGTGTCCTAATCAGACTGGGAACAAATTCACAAACTAATAAATATCAACTTTGTGACTGACTCACCGAGAATCGAACTCGGAACCTTCTGCGTCACAGGCAGTCGCTCTACCAATGCGCCACATCGGTTGTCAATTCCTAAAATAAACCTACGCAAAAACTTACTAAAATTTACTCTATAAAATGCTCTATTACGAACAGAAAAGAATATTTCATTCCTAGTGAAACGAGACAGATTTCTTAAGACACCCACGGCCACGGATAGAATCGGAGTGATGCTATTCTAGTCGAGTTTCACATGACAATTGTCGGAGATTGGCCCTGAAACGAACGTTTGAGCGTCGTCTTACAACTGACGTACAAATTAAGGATAGGTACAGTTGTGACGTCGTCGTGACGTGCTCGATAAATTGACAGGGTAGAGTTTATCTATTATTTAAGGTGAATCGCACACTTAACGCACAACGGACCGCTGAAATATCGCTTGTGTGTAGTGTGGGGAGTGACAGAGTGAGATATACAGGGTTTTTGGAAAATTGATGCTTTCCTTTCAAGGAATGAACCAGCTCATGAAACTGAACAACTTTCCCCATGGAACATAGGTCGAAGTATGAAAAAAAAATTTCGTGCCTCCCATATAAATTGACTTAGTCAGTCGGTAATTTTGTATGGGGGGGCCAAATTTTTTTTTCATTTTTCGACCCATGTTCCTTGGGGAAAGTTGTTCAGTTTCATGAGCTGGTTCATCCCTTGAAAGAAAATCATCAATCGTCCAATCACCCTATATATGTATATTAAAATTCTTGCTCGTTCAAAGGTATTAGATTAATAAAGTATGACGTATATTTTAATAAGTATTTATTTGCGTATGTTTATTTTAGGAATGATAATGTATACTATCGCATGATATCTTTACTGATATATGTTAGGAATCAAAATCTATTTGTATCATTGTTGTATAATGTAATATTTCAAAATATTTTCATACTCAAAATTACATTTTCATATCCGTTGCCGTGTGATGCCGGCTAAGAATAACATCACCCCTATTCTACCCGTGGGTGTCGTAAAAAGAGTATAATTATCCAGGTAAAAGGCAGAGCGTTCTCTGTGAATGCAACATCTTGCACTGCGCTCGCCAAGAGTTGCGAGTATGGCAAACGCCCCAATCGGGAGAGCCATGTCCAGCAGTGGACTTTTGTGACTGTTAAGATTTCATACTCAAATACATTCACGTCTTTTTCTATCTGTTTACCCACTTTATGGCTGATCGAGAATGCCATTGGGCATTAGCTCCGCCTTTTATACTATGTACCTACAATAAAAAAAAAAAGAAAAAAATATATATGTTAGGTACATAGTTAAGGAACATTTATGCCTAGTGATGCCGGCTTAGAATAGCATCACCCCATGTCTTTCCCGTGGGTGTCGTAGGAGCCAACTAAGGGACTGCAGGATTTCATGTGTAATACAATTTCAGGCGGCAGGCTGACAACCTGTCACTATAGTGATACACGACTTATCTGAAATGACCCTCATAAAATTTGTCAGATGTGGCGATAATGGCCGTAATTTTACGGTCGTTGATGCTCTGCCTACCCTGCCAGGGATACATGCGTGTATGCGTGCGATTTGTGTATTTATGTATGTGTATTGTGTATAGTTTAGGAAATATAATTTGGCTCATGAATGTTCTCATGCTCATGAATCGCTCTAAGCGATTGTTTTTTATTGTGTTGAAAATGAAAATGATGAAAATGAAAAATTATTTATTTACCATACAGATTTAGTTACAAGATAATTTCCAGATGTTCCCAAACTAGGACGCAGCCTGTATCTTGGGAAACCAAGAGAAGTAATTACTTATTGCACGAAATTTATGCGCTTAGCTAAACAATTCGTGTGTATGTGAGTCTGTGAGTGTGTTTGTGAGTGAAAATAAAAGTAAACGTGTACTAGTGTGTGTCATACAGCAAAAGTTCAACTTGGTATGAGTGACTCCGTCACGTCATAGTTCACGCCAGCCAACCATTTCCGTAATTTAATTTTAGCCTCTTTAGTTTTGAAAGTATGAAAGTCGCAGCATTTAACTGCTTTATTATATATAAATGGAAAGGCAAAATCAGAAAATCTCCCAGCAAATTGTGTTTTAACTGGTTTAATAGGAAATCTGTGGATTCTCTTTCCGTCAATTTTCTCTTTAACCCCAGATGAGGTAACCTGTTTATGTACAGCCATACAAGCTCTAAGAATATAAAGCTGCCTCACACGAAGAACCTGTGCCTCCAGATATAGTGCGTCAGTAGGGAATCTATAGCGTTTTCTAAGCATCGTTTTCAGGACTGCACGCTGAGCTCTTTCCAGTTGGATTAAGTAGGTTTTCGCTGCGCAGCCCCAAACACCTTAGTTAGTCTTTTATTTAATTTTAGGACTACATATAGATAACAATTTACGATGGCACACGCATATAGATCACATTTGTAACAAAATATTAAAGTTTACACATGCCCTGTACAAACTTACTAAAATTGTAAATCAGAAAACTGTTCTTACGGCATATTATGGTTACGTAGAGTCAACTCTACGATACGGGATAATATTTTGGGGGAATGCCACAGATAAAGAGTCTGTTTTTAAAGCACAGAAACGTTGCATACGTTCAATATGTAACCTGAAACGTACCGATAGTTGCATACCACACTTTAAGCGGTTAGGAATACTTACAGTTCCATGTCTATTTACTATTTATGAAATTGCCTTAATCACTCGAACTCATATACACCTTTTTAAGTTTAAAAATAGTTCTAGGCGACGGGATCAACTAGAGTTAGTTCCCTGTAAAAGTACCCTATTTCACAAAACCATGTTCGCTATGGCGCCAAAAATGTACAATAAGTTACCAAAAACTTTACGTGACATCGACAGCGTGGATATAATTAAAAATAAATTAAAATTGTGGCTAATAGACAAAGTTTACTATTCCATTGACGATTTTCTAAATGATAAATATAATTAAGAGTTGATTAGTTGTAAGACAATTTGTAAATGTATGTACCTAAATGAATGATTTGACTATTTCTAATTATGATATTTATTGAATTTATTGATAATTGTTTAATTTAGCTGATAATGTTTTTATTTAATTTAATTTCATTTTAATGTACCTGTACCTATTCTTAGAATTTAATTATTATTGTATGCTCAATAGCAGAACATAGCGAACTGAAATATTGTGATAACACCTTTTATATTTACCTATGATTCACAATAAATGCCATTTGTATTTGTATTTGCTTTCACAAAAAGGCGCTTACCGAATTGGCTCAAATTATATATCTCAGTCTATTCCCTGATATTTTTATTGTGTGGACTTTTTCAATAGACGCGGGTAGCTTTAGTTTTTTTTTAGTAATTTTAAATTTTTGGTAAAATATAACTAAATACGAATACATACGAAATACCTAATCCTTGTAACTATAATTAAAACTCAGCAGGTTATTTCGAATTCCAATCAGTGACTTGGTATCGTAATTAATTAACTTTGCATGAAACTATATGTAATTAATTTTATAAAACATGCAATATATTAACCGGTAATTTAATTTTCCAGAGGCAAATTAATAACATGTTGCCATGTAGGCTGTTACCATAGATATAGCGCTAAGAAAATCAGCATTAAATTAATTAAATTTTGTGAGCAAAGGTTTATGTTCCGATTGCCAAATATCCACATAGGTACGTACATACATACATATATCACGCTACGTCCGACCGTATTCTTACGGCCGCTATCGCCACGTCTGACAAATATTGAGGGCTATTTGAGACAATTCGTGTACATGTATAATATGTGTGTGTCACTATAGTGACAGGTTTCCAGTCGGTCGCCTAAAAGTTGTAAATCACCTGAAACCATCAAATACCTCAGTCGCTTCTTACGATAGCCATGGGTAAGAAATGAGGTCATGCTGTTCTAAGCCGGCATCGCACGGCATACATACTGCCGCGCTTACGACATTAACAGTAAGTATGTTCCATATGAATCCGAGAAAATGGCGCGCGAATTTTTTTTTCGTATTTTACGTGTCGTGCCTTTGTCTATAAATTAATTTATTTATTTGTTTTTTTGTTGGTTAGCATGTATATGGTACTTTAAGTTTGTTTTGTTAAGACCGTCATATTTTAACTCCTTTTATTTAAAAATAGCGGTAAACTCTTTGTGCTAAGTGAGAGTTCAATTTGAGTTAACAAGACTTCCATAAAATATTCGCAGTAAGTCTGTAGTTACTGTTAATGTAGTAAGTAGTCCATACAAAAAGCGGCATAATCTGGGATCAAAAATATAAACAACATCTCTATTTAGTAATTATTTATATTATGTGTTACTTTCTCTAGAAAAAATAGACAGCCTTAAACATAATCATTAATTTAAAAAAATGTTGAGATTACGTTGACACTTTGAGATCATCTTAAAAACAAAAAATAAACAGTAATCACATACAAGAATATTTATATAGTTACTTATCAAAAATTGTCTTATTCTAGTTCCGGAACATCATCTGAAGTACGTAGGTTGAGCCCTGCTTGAGCCAAAAGCTCTTACGGTTTTCTGGCATCAAGTCTAATAATTTATTGATAATGCCATTTTTCGTAGGAGAAGATTTTTGGATGAAGTCAGGAAAACCTTCTTTTCAAATATTTTTTCTGGAGAAAATATGAGATCACCTACGTACTTCAGATGATGTTCCGGAACTAGAATAAGACAATTGTTGATAAGTACATGTATATTCTTGTATGTGATTACTGTCTAGTTTTTGTTTTTAAGATGATCTCAAAGTGTCAACAACGTGATCTCAACATTCTTTTTAAAATAAGGATTATGTTTAAGATGTTGTCTATATTTTCTAGAGAAAGTAACACATAAAATAAATAATTAAGGTCTTCTTACTGCTAATATTTCAAGCGGTCAAATATTATAAACAAATTACGCTTTGCTGAATTTATCCACAGTATGTATAGTTTCTGCTAAAATGTTAAGTGTTCAATACTGCATTTATTATTGGACTTTGGTTAATTTATCCGTAGTATGTCTACTTACTGTTGGTGTAATAGGTTACTCCATGTTGAATAATAATCAAACGTAACTAATTAAATCTGCAGTATGTGTACTTACTGTTGATGTATAAAGGAACGTTAAAAGTTAACTATTAGGGCGACACTTATTTTTTAACCGTAAGATTACTTACTCCGGTTATGTTAAGTATTTTTTCACTCAACTTATGACTTACTGCTGATATGTTTAACGCTATTTAAGAAACAAGATAAAGTATTCAAAAACGGGTCTCAGTTTTGTGAAGTGCTCGAAATGCTGATCCCAAAACTATACATAACTCATTTTTGACAAAATACTGACTTACTGTACTTATGGTAAGTGCGGCAGCATAGGTATTGGGTAATTTTAGATTTCGATTTATGAAAATTGTTAACGAATACTTTTCATCCTAGATGGTAACGGAATTTTGAGCCGCGATTATACTAGGGTCATAAAATTGTTTACAATTTTTCTCTTTTTTACAATAACTAGTCTATATATCGTAAATATTGCAGGTACTTGACATTTTAAAAGTAATCATTGTGTATCTACTAGGAAATAATACTATTGAAACTCTGTAAAAAATCTGATAGGTTTTCTTCCGACATTTACCAACCTTCATTAAAAATGCCTACAACATATTTGATGTTTATCATATTTCCCTTGTGTTATCTAGTTATGAGTATCACGGTAGAACATCAATCAAATGAAATACCGTAGGGGTAGAATAGAATAGCAAACACATTGACTACATAAATTCAATACTCATTTAGTTTTGGGGTAATGGTCCGTTGAAAATTTCTTTTTTTGTTGTCCATATGAATGAGCGCAATTCCAAATGATAACAAAGCCTTTGTAAGGTTTTCGTCGTAATAATGTAAAGTGTAAAAATTTTAGATGCAAATCTTTTAAGAAGTGAATCTGCCCATGAAACTGAACAACTTTCCGCAAGAAGCATAGGTCGAAATATGAAAAATGTTTGGACCTCCCATACAAAAGTACCAAACGCCCAAGTAATTATTTTTTTGGTGGACCAAAAAATTTCTTACATTTCGACCTATGTTTTTTGGGGAAAGTTTTCCAGTTTCATGGGCTGATTCACCCCTTAAAGTGTTTGCATAATATTTTTACACCATATATACTACAAACCCTTATCATATCTGTCCATTTGTCTGCATTGATTGATGTTATATTCAATAATAATTATATAATATTTTTGATATTAACTCGGAATTGCAGAGAAATATAACTATATCCAAGAGCCATATAAGTATAATCGAATCCACTTCAGTTAACTACCAACCCTTATAACATCAAAATGCTGAGCTCCTACTCGCGGTTTACTTCCTATCATCAATCACTAATACCCCGTGGATTTACTATGGATTTAGTTGTACCTGTGCAATTTTAGGTTCATAATTTAGTGTGAACTTCACATTATAAATACTGAATTTTAGGGAAATACAGCAATACCTGGATATTAGGAAAATATAGTAATTTGCCTGGGAATAGTGTCTTAGAAATTAATTACAAAATTTGAAATTTCTTGAATTCAAAACAGTTGTTTTTATAAATGATGTTCTTAGTTATGGGCCGTAATGTTGTGACCAAAACTACATAGCCCAACACGAAAAAATAGCGGCTTAGAATGACACCATCCTATGGTTAGGACACTGCGGGCTGATCCACCCGATTGTCCGTCAGTAAGATGCTTCCGTGTTTCGGATGACACGCTAAGCCGTAGGTCTCGGATGCTGTCTATGATCACTTAGACGGCGGTCGTTACACAACCAAGTCAAAAGCCAGCTACTTGTAGTAGGCGGTTGAAAAATTTAGATACTAGGATTCGTCGGGTCGTTGGACGACTCGGTGTCCCACACGAAAACAGAGAGAGAAAGAGATGGGTGTCGTATAAAGTTCATGCATCAAAACGAGAGTACGTTTCGTTTGAATCAGTTGAAGCCGCTACATTTTGCATGTACAAAGCAAGAAAATTATTCCTTCTTATTTTTATTCCCAAAAATTCCAACCACAGTTCCATTATTGGATTCCATTACATCAAAGACAGAGGATAAGCCTCCTTTCTACCATATCACCTTTCTGGAATCCGCCATATTCCCTCGTCGGCATATCATCAAGGAATCATCAATCTTTTGCCTCCAAAATAGTGTTGCCGAACTATCGATAGTACTGCTATCGAAAAACCCTATAAAATCGATAGTATCGGCTGTTCGAAATGCATCATTACTATTGAATCATGCAATAGTATCATGAAAAAACAAGCGATAATATCGAACTGTCAATAAATGTTTATTATTATTTGTAACCAATTAATATACTTTTGCATTACACCTATACAGGGTGTAAGAGACGGTGTAACGAAAACCTTGTAGGCGTGATCAGACCATGAAACTGAACCACTATTTATAGGGGGGCAAATTTATTTTTTCGACTTTCCATACAAAATTCCCGATCAGCTGAGTGACTTTGTATTGGAACTCGAAAAAATTTTTCCGTTTCTCAACATATCTCCCATAGAAAAAGTTATTCAGTTTCATGATCTGAGCACGCCTGCAAAGTTTTCGTTACACCGTCTAATAACCGTCACCCTGTATAATACGGGGTGTAAGGGACAGCGTCCCGAGCACTAATCGGGTGCAAGCAGACCATGAAACTGAACAACTTTCTCCTGAACAGTATGTCAGGAAACGTCAATTTTTTTTTTGTTTTCCATAGTAAATGCAGTCAGCTGTGTTTTTGTTTCATTTGTATGGGAGGTCGAAAATATTTTGTCGTTTCCTGTGGTCTGCTTGTACCCTATCAGTATTCGTGACGCTGTTCCTAACACCCTGTATATCATACTTTGTATCCGGACCTCGTTTTTCCTTATTTAACGTTGTCAGCCCTGCCAAACTGCAAAGCCTCAAGTTTTGAAAATTTCTTAAAGTGCGAAAAGTATCTTATGCGAAAATAAACAGTGGTTTTATCAGTTTTTTGTATTGCAGGGGTTTGTTAGGTGGATCGCACACTTAACGCACGACGGAGCACAAAAACATTGCAGCGGTCTGTCAGATCCATACCAGAAATCAATCACCATATTTCCCATACTAAAATCGCACTCGACGGACGACGCTGCGCTAGCGCTGCGTCGACAGCGGTTGAGCAGTTTAAGTATGGCGAGTGACGTTACTAGTATGAATCTGACAAACCGCTGCGATATTTTAGCGCTCCGTCGTGCGGTAAGTGTGCGATCCGCCTTAGGCAGTATCTCGATAGCGAGAACTATCGACTAACTATCGATAGACAATCGATAGTACACTATCGAGCGGCAACGCTACTCTGAAACGCAGACAGCCTACAAATTGTTTCCGAGTGAACAAAAATAATAAACTTTGAAATATATCAGCACAACATAAAGGCAATTTATCATCATCAACAATTCCTTGTTTTAGGTTATTACATACATACATACATATATCACGCCCTTATCCCTTGCGGGGTAGGCAGAGCGTTAACAGTCGTAAGTATACGGCCGCTATCGCCACGTCTGACATTTTTGAGAATTGTTTTCCAAGGATGTTTGAGAAAACATGTGTATCACTATAGTGACAGGTTGTCAACCTGTCGCCTAAAAATTGTAATACACCAATACTCTCGAGTCCCTTAGTCGCCTTTTACGACACCCGCGGGAAGGATGTGGGGTGATGCTATTCTAAGCCGGCATCACACGGCGGTTTTAGGTTATTCTGACATCACAAATAAGTAAAAACTGGAGTGGCATTTTGTGCTACTCCTAATATAAGGTGTAAAAATATTAGCTGCAAATGTTTTAAGCTGAACCAGCCCATGAAACTGAACAACTTTCTTCAAGGAACATAAGTCGAAATACCTATGAGAAATTTTTTTGGACCTCCCATACAAATTGATCGCTGTCGCAACGTCTGTCATTTTTGGGGATTGTTGTCAAAGGTAGTTTCAGAAAACATGTGTATCACTATAGTCACAGGTTGTCAGCCTTTCGCCTAAAAATTGTAATACACTAATACTCTCTAGTCCATTAGTCGCCTCTTACGACACCCGCGGGAAGGATGTGGGGTGATGCTATTCTAAGCTGGCATCACACGGCATCATTATGATTCACTTGTTTCATAATTTATGAAACAAGTTGAGTCCAATCTAAAGATGCCGCAACAAAGAGTAATATTTACTCAACAAATCGATATCAGCTTGATAAGTGGTAATGATAATAGATGTAGGTGATCGTGACATACTACTTACTATCGGGAGTGGACACGATATGAAACTCAAATAATAATTATAGAGCTACACACACACACACACACACACACACACACAAATCACGCCTATATCCCTGACGGGATAGGCAGAGGGTTAGTGACCGTAAAATTACGGTCGGTATCGCCACGTCTGACCAATAAGAAATGTTTGATCTCTGCCTAATCCACCAGGGATACAGACGTGATTTGTGGGTGTCTGTGTTTATAAAAGATAAGATTGTTTTTTTCGAAAAGAAATCATTAATCGGTAGTCACCGCGTTAAGCTACCTTGTAGATTGGGAAGCGCAGTGCAAAATGAAATTTAGGTTCCAGGGAAAAAAAAATACATATTTTAGCCCAAAAGAGGTGAGATGAAATACTTACAAATTTTTTGTTTATTGCGTTATGGTGTGAATGAAAAATAATGAATGTGTGTTTTATTTTCTTAATAATATATGGATTTGTTTAAAACCACTGTGTTGAGTTGAATACGAGTTGGAAAGAAATTAAACATCTGCGACGCTGGAATTCAGTATTCAATTCGTAAAAGTATAAATAATTCTATTGATGAATAGTGGAGAGAAAAATTTAAGTAGGATGTAAAAATACTTTCGAGAATTCCGAATACATAGTAGGTACACTTACACGTTTCGGCGAGGAACACACTTGACTTCACGCACGGCGGAGCGCTAAAATATCGCAGCGGTCTGTCAGATCCATACTAGAAACGTTCCTCCCATACTAAAACCGCTCAACCGCTGTCATCGCAGTGTCGTCCGTCGAGTGCGGTTTTAGTATGGGGAGTGATGTTTCTAGTATGGATCTGACATACCGCTGCGATATTTTTGCGCTCCGTCGTGCGTCAAGTGTGTTCCTCACCGTCAACGAGGTTTTTTGATTTAATAGCAACACTTTTTTTTTTTTTTTTTTTTTTTAATTCTGGCGTCACATCTCATGGGTGGAGACGTATTTTGCCAATGTCAAAGTAGTCAGGTCGTCGGTAAGGTTAGAGTGATGTAAAGTTAAGTGGCATTACGCCGAGGGAGAGTCCACAACACAGTGATCCTAGTCTGACGACTAGGGGCTGTGTTGCGCAAAATTATGTAGTACAAAAAACTCGATAGTAAAATTTTCTGCACCACGTGGAGACCGCTCGTCACTATTGCACAATGCCGAATATATGCATTAATTACAATTTCCTATTTAATGAACACTTTCAGAATAGTTTGTTGCTTAATACACTATCAGAATTATTCACCAAACACTCAAATGAACAAGAAATATCAAATTATAACCAATACACGACCCGCCATGATGGAATACCAACGAGCGACCTCTAGCAACACTTTTCTGTGACGCTGTTAACATTTTTTTGATTGAGGTATTACTAGTCAAGTTCAGTGCTCAATAAAACAACTAATTACATTCTCTCTTCGTATGGGACACTGAGACGTTCAATGACCCGATTACACTTACGAGATATTGCAGACGAGCTACATCAATCGCATGAGCGCCACCTACTAGGAACTAAACAAAAAGATCACCTATTGTGCTTCTAAAAAGAATTATCATTTTGTCATAAATCCTTCTAAGCTAGAAAAGTCCTCAATAATTACGGTAGGCACTAATTATCTAACGTAAATGAGATAAGTAGTTTGTTGTATAAGAAATTATCTCATTTCACTTTTTATTTGACATTAGTATAAACAGCCATTAGAACGAGTAGTTTCCGTTTTTTGTAACATAAATACACTATTTTATATATTTAGGTATCCGTTTGGAAAGCCGTATGCCAGTATGAAAGAAGTATGCTTAGAATAGCACCACCCCTCATCCTTCCGCGGGTGTCGTAAGAAGCGACTAAGGGACTCGAGAGTATTGGTGTTTTACAATTTTGAAACAGACAGACAACCTGTCACTATAGTGATACACATGTTTTCTGAAACAACCTTGGAAAACAATCCTAAAATATGTCAGACGTGGCGATAGCGATCGTATTTTTACAGCCGTCAACGCTCTGCCTACCCCGCAAGGGATAAAGGCGTGATATATGTATGTATGTATGTTTTGAAAGCACAAAATGATACATTTTCGCAAGTTTGATAGTTTAAAATGATATAGTGCTTACCTTTCTGGGCGAAAATCTCCTTCGAAACACAACACTCCAAAAGTTTCAACCAAACTGTAAATCTAAGTGTTTATTTACAAAAAGAATTATTTATAAACCATACACAGCTCGTAATTATGGTAACTTTTGGTATTTTAAAGTTTTACTGCGTTCATTTTGGCAAAAATAACTCACTACAACTTTTTACATTCAGTGATGCTGCATTGTTTTTATGTTTCGAACTTTTCAAATCAGGAATGCACACTTCAATAAACTTTTCAACTTCTTAAATTATTTTTTCTTATCGGCCAGTAAAACAAAAAAAAGTACAGAATGTAATAAGTAGATCGTAGTTTCTTCGTGAGCACAGCGTCAAATAAGGTTTAGAGATAAGTTTTCCCGTAGTTTTCGTGCGGTGAAATTTGGCGCGGAATCTCCGTGCGCATTCGACGCAGGTTGCCAACAGACTGGCCGCTTCACGGGGGCGACGCCATGACAGCTTACACATTCTTATTTTGAAAATCTGCGCTGATAAAGAACGGCTGGCTGTACTGGCGGATAATAAAATGTAACGTCTTTTGGGGATTAAAAGTAAATTACGTTGGAGATTATGACGTGGGAGTCTGTTATCTGCTTGTCAAGTTGTCAGTTGTTTGCGAATGGGGAGTTTTGTTGACGAAAGTATTAAGGATGTATTTATGTACATACTTTTTATGTCTAGCAAATTCATTCTCAGAATGTACGCATCTGTAGGTAATAAGATACTACTTACGCCTACGACTACTACCACGCATTTGCGAAATACATAACTTTAATCAAATAGATGAGAATTGTTGACTAAGTTTAACCTCCAGTAAAGATATTACTTATAAACTGCTTTTAAATAGAGCTATATTTCTGAAAGTGTGAATCGAGCACGGAAGTCAGCAACGACAGGTGTAACTATTCGTATCACAATTTTTACTATTCGAATTAGTCAATTTATATATCGACGAAGACCACTATCTGAATACAAACTCCTTGGCAGTATGGCTACTACCTTTGCCATTCTCGTACGAAAAACAAATGAAAGTTAGATTTTTAAGAACTGTCAAACTATGTAAGGAAATCATGAAATAATTGTGATAATAATAATACTGTGACAAATATGAAAAGACAATAGAAGAAGATAGTTGAACAATTCCGTCGTTTTCCTAACAAAATCTTTGCAAAATATGGCGAATCCTGACGTCTACATATGCTTAGGATGTGTTCGAACTCGCTAGTGGACTGAGTCGTTAATAAAATATAAAAGTTTTACGCTTAAAACTATTGTCCAAAAATACTACGGACTTCATCCATACTCGAAATATTAAAAGTTTGAATTAATAAATAGAAAAATAATATAAAAGTAAGTTTCCTAACGCCATCCAAAATAGTAAAGTATGTCATCAAATTTTCATACAAGATATTCCAATAGGATTGAACATGGTGATCGCCCAAGGACTGCTGGGTTTAAAAAGAACTGTAACTACATGTCAGTTAGTATTTTTAATAAAATTCCAAATAATATAAAAGAACTTCCACTCAATAAATTTAAAACGACATTGTATAAACTATTGCTAGAGAGGAGGTTTTATAGCATTCATGAATATTTAAATTATAAATTTTGATTATATATGAATTTTTATACTTGAATTGACTTTTAATTATATAATTGTGACTATGCTTTAGGTTATGATTGACATGTTTAATTTGAATTCGATTTTTATTTTTATTTTGACATTTGTAATATTTTAAATTTTATTCTGATTATTATGGTTTGACATTGATGAATGACATGTACTTGATATTTAATTTGAACTTTTGATTGTATTTAATTGGATTATTTAATTGTGTTATATTTTAAATTTGCATGTTACGATTTACGTGACTGAAAATGTGAAACTAATTGTTAATTTAAGCCTATTATCTGCTACTTTGTACCATTTTCTTGGCAAATAAATAATTCTGATTCTGATTCTGATACAAAATAGGTACCATGCCAGGCCAATTTACTCGAGGGCTTTATGTGTATTACAACTTTAGGTGTCAGTCTGAGAACCTGTCACTACGGTGATACACGAATCGTCTGAAAGAGCAAAGAGCCCTCAATATTTACGAGGCATCAGCGACTATACTTATATATATTTTTTAATTTTTTTAAGCCGTCATCACACGGCACATAGGCAAGAATATTTGCCAAAATAAACAGTACACTTGTAAATTAAATGCGCGAATTATATCAGCGTCATGTCGTTCCTACATCCTTCCCGCGGGTGTCGTAAGAGGCGACTAAGGGACTCGAGAGTATTGGTGAATTACAATTTTTAGGCGACAGACTGACAACCCGTCACTATAGTGATACACATGTTTTCTGAAACCACCTTGGAAAACAATCCTCAAAAATGTCAGCTGGGTGATAGCGACAGTATTCTTGCGGCTGTTGACGCTCTGCCTACCCCATACCTGCAAGGGATAAAGGACCAATACTCTCGAGTCCCGCAGTCGCCTCTTACGACACCCACGGGTAGGAAATTGTGTGATGCCTGGGTATTCTAAGCCGGCATCACACGGCAAATTATACATACATATATCACGCCTTTATCCCTTGCGGGGTAGGCAGAGCGTTAACGACCGCAAAAATACGGTCGCTATCGCCGCGTCTGACAAATAACAGAGGGCCGGTTAAGATAATTTGTGTACCACTATAGTGACAGGTTGTCAGCCTGTCGCGTAAAAGTTGTAATACACCTGAAACCCTCAAGTCCCGCAGTCGCCTCTTACGACACCCACGGGTAGGAAATTGTGTGATGCCTGGGTATTCTAAGCCGGCATCACACGGCAAATTATGCTTGTGGAAAATGCCGTAAACGCTTCCTAAATTAGCGGCTCAAGTTTATACGCAATTTGAGAATACGGGCGCGACGGGGCGCCACTATCGCACCATCATCGTGTGCTCATAATATTAATCCAGGGTCATAAAGTCGACCTTATTACTATAAGTATGAGGACCAGAACGAGGCCTGTCAGTTTAATTTTGTAAATGATTAATAGAATGCGAAAGAGTTATAGAGAGAAAGTCTGGCTATTTAGTTTATTATATAAGGTGTACCGCCGTGTGATGCCGGCATACCGCCGTGTGATGCCGGCATACCGCCGTGTGATGCCGGCATACAATAGCATCACCCCAATTCTTCCCGCGGGTGTTGTAAGAGGCAACTAAGGGACTCGAGGGTTGCATGTGTATTACCACGTATTACAACTTTAGGCAACCGGCTGACAACCTGTCACTGCAGTGATACACGAATCATCTGAAGGGACCCTCAATACTTGTCAGATGTGGCGATAACGGCCGTAATTTTACGATCGTTAACGCTCTGCCTACCCCGCAAAGGATAAAGGCGTGATTTGTGTATGTAGGTATGTATGTATGTGTAGAAGGTGTAAAAATATTAGCTGCAAATATTTTAAGGTGTGAATCAGCCCATGAAACTGAACAACTTTCCCCAAGGAACATAGGGCGAATCGAAATATGAGAATTTTTTTTTACTTCCCATACAAATTGACTTGGTCGGTCGGTAATTTTGTATGGGAGGTCAAAATTTTTTTTTTCATAGTTCGACCTATGATTCTTGGGGAAAGTTGTTCAGCTTCCTGGGCTGGTTCACCCCTTAAAATATTTGTATTGTAGTAAAACTCGTGTGCCAATTAGGAGCGATGCGAAATAGTATTAGAACATTTCAATTTATTCAATTTCTTTTGTCTATCTCGATGCTCCCTACGTACAATCCCGCATGTGGTACTTACGGGATTTGCCTTTTTTCTTTGCGTTGCCTTCAGTTCATCATAGGCTACCATTTTAGTATAAACAGTTAGGTAAAAATGGTTTATTTCTACTTTAAATCAACACACTACAAACTCCTTAACTACATCACTTCCAGCGTACAAGGCCGGCAGTGGTAGTAACGTAATTCTACGCTGGAAACTCAACGCCCCCCCCGCGCGCCCTCCCCCGTATCTGGCACTTGCGAGCCAATTGCGGCAGATGCGCTTGCGCCCGTTTGCCGAGCGGTCACGTTGTGTTTTGTTGCGACTAAAAAAGTGAAATTAGGTTTCGAAAACATGCCTAGAAGATCAAAAACGAAGAAGTATCGTAACTTACAAACGTACAAGGCTAAAAAACCACCTAAAAACGCAAAAGAGACAAGCAAATCTATCGAAATCTTACCAGGTCAGTGAAATTAGACTTTTATTTTACATTATCTGGTAGGTGTTAGTTACTAACACGTGTATTTTGTGTAAAAAGCTATTCAGTTATCTGGTTTTGCCAGAATTAATCAAAATTTACGTACCTCCACGTAATTAACCTGATCTGGTAGTTACGTTATTTTACTTGGGAAAATTATAAAAGTAATATCACAAAGTGGTAGATACGTATTTTTACATCGGAACTTTATAGTATGTTGTGTTAGTAACTTCCACTTACGAAATTATACTTCGGAAATGACATTATAATTTTTTAAGTAACTGCCATTTACGGTTTTTTACATCAACAATTGTGTTTTATTTTTCAGCTTCAGATATTCAAGTTCCAAGTTACGGCCAACAAATAGCAGATAAAGATATTGTGATTGAAACTGCAGCTCAAATTCATCAACTGGAGACAGATGCAGCTCACAAAAAGACGCCTTTATTCAAACCTGATATGCAAAATGGTGCTATTCTTTCGGATCCAGGTATAATGGAAATATTAGAATCATCACAATCACAGCCAACATTGCAAGAAACGCCATCACAATCTCAATCAGCTGTTTTACTCGCCATTGCTCCAGCCGCATGTTTGAATGCTACACCAGAAGAAAAAAGGAACGAAACTGCAGTCAATTTACCTATTGCTCCATCCACAACTAACCAAGCTTTGACTAACGAAAAGACGCTTATCTCCCAGCCTGCTTTTCGCAATGGTGCTGTACTTTCAGATCCAGGTATTATTGAATGTTTAGAATTATCAGAGTCACAGCCTACACAGCCGCAATTTCACTCAACTGCTGTAGCCTCATCCCCTTCACCTTCTAATTTGGACACAACTAGTGATGTGCCGTGGGGAATATTCCTATTTCCAGTATTTTACTACCGGGAATATTCCCAGTATTTTTCCAATGTGCCCGGGAATATTCCCTTAGCGGGAACATTCAGTATGTATGATTGTTTTGTTTTAACTTTGAAGTAGGACATCATTTCTATGTCTTTAAGTACACACTCAACACTCTCTTTATTATATTACTAGCTGCCCGCCCCGCGGTTTCACTCGCGACTTAGTGAAACTTCTAATAAATGAAGTAATACTCTATTGGTAAGAAATGAGATTCACCTAACGAATAAAATAAATAAAAGGATTTAAATATAAACGTCGGTACGAAGAAAATCCTTGTCATTGTGGCGTTTGTTACATTTTGACGATGGCTTGGAAAATAAAACAGGTCTAAAATTATAACACTTCCACAATAGATGAAATTTATTGGACCTTTCCTAGGATTCCTATTATTTTTATATTCCTTCGATGCTAGCTGCTGGTTTCACTTTTTCTCTGAGGGCCAAGCCACACTCACCCCCGTGTCGGCACCGGGTACACTTCCGTAAATCCCTGTGTCGCCGGTTGCAGCTGGTGTCGATTTGCAATCAAATGTTTGCTATCTCTTTTTCTCTGAGGGGGGAGGTTTGCTATCTCTTTTTCTCGTGTTAAAACATCTTAACTTGCATGTCATATATTTATATGCAAAATGTTTTAATATCTTTGTAAAATGAATTAAGTCAACATTTTGTTCAAACACATTTTATATGGAGTATGTATTGTGACGCTTGTTGTCAAAATATTACGTGTATAAATTTTTGATGATTTTGTTAAAACATCTTAACTGGGATGTCATATTTATAAGTAAAAGGTTTTAATTCAACATCTTGTTCAAACATATTTTATATGGATTGTGTATTGTGACTTAAACTTCAATCTCGGTACAGTTACTAAATTGAGTAAGTTAAATGTCTCAAGCAACAGATGTCACTGTTAAAAAAAACTGTTTCCTAAAACGCGAATTGGCTCAATGGCGCCGTCATTTCAAAAATTTTTGAAAATGCGTGTTCCCGTGGGAATGAGACTTTTTACCGCAATAAAGACTAGTCTATGTATGTCCTATTCTGGGCATTTTCTCATCTTTGTATGTACAAAGCAACATTTGAATCGATTCAGCTGTTTCAGCGCCAAGTCCTAACAAACATACACACACACAAACATCCGCCTTTGTAATATTATTAGGATTAGGATTATTATGGTTCTTTAAACAGGTAACCGTCACAAAACGAAGGGCAGAAAAGCTTAGTACTCACCTAAACAGCTGCAATTTTAATGGATTTAGCTTCAAAAAGGACGGAGTTTCATAGGAACTTACCCCCTTTTTTCACCCCCTCTAAGGCAGATCTTTATTGCGTCATTTTTAATTTCTAACCAATAGCCAAATATAAATTTTAATCGAATTAGCTTCAAAACTGACGGAGTTTCATACAAACTTACCCCCCCCCCCCCCCTTTTACCCCGTTAGAAAGTAAATTAAAAAAAAACTGATAGCCTATATGTTAGCGAGGACTAATACCTATCTATATAACAAAAAAGTTTCATCAAAATACGTCCAGTAGTTTTTGCGTGAAAAGCGGGCAACAAATAGACAAACAGACAGATAGACAAAATTTTTATGAATCAAATTTTTGGCTTCTATTGGTTGTATGAAGATCCTCCATCTTAGTTTTTCATTAATATATTTAATGTACAGACATGAGGTTGTTATAATTTTATTATATGTATAGATTATTAAACTAAAATAATTCCATTTACATTGATTTTTATTTTTCTCTTAATTTTTTATTCAATACTAGGTAGTTACCCATTAGAAATATTAAAATCGAAGAATTAAAAAAACTTTTTAACATTACCGGTAATATTCATGGGAAAGTAAATGGGAATATTCCCGGTAAGTTTCCAGTAACTTTGGGAATTTATAAATCGCGTTAATCATTAACTGTGTTTATATGGTAGACTTGTTTAAAAGGCAAAAGTAATATATTTAACAAAATATCATTTCTTTTAACAACATTTTCGAGCAACTTTCCCAAATATTTCCACTTTTGGGAATGTGCCCGGGAACGCTACTGGGAATATTCCCACGCTAGGGAAACTTACCGGGAACGGCACATCAGTAGACACAACCAACAAAAATATAATCACCAATAACACTGAATCAGATAATTTTGAAGAATTACCTCTTTCTCCCTCTACTATTGCACAAGAGGTGATTATTAGAACTTCACACGACCCAGAAAATAATATTGTAATAGAAGAGATTGATATTACTGCCGAGCAACCAATGGATACTAGTACACCTATAGCATCCCCTTCTATATCTACCATAATGCGAAATATTGAATCACAAAATTTAAGTTCATTCCACATTGCCACTCCTAACTCATCTATTTGCGCCGATTTACCAGCCAATGATGACACCTATGCCCCTGCATGTGACAGTGAGACCTCAGACGCAACAGATTTGGATAAAACAAAAGAAAAACCAATAAAAAGGAAGAGGAAGATAAGAAAAAACACAAAACTAGAAAAAATTCGCAAAGTTAACAAGTCTGAATGGATAAACACTAAGAGAAAGGATTTGAAAAATAAGGGATTAAGCTATGTCAGTAGGAATGGAAAAACCCGACCCGAAAAAACCTTGTTACCTTCTTGCGATAACCAGCGCCGTTTGAAGTGCAAGGATAAAATAGGTGAAGACGTCAGAGAACAGATATTCAAAAAATATTGGTCTTTAGGGGATCGAGTACGCCAATGGGATTTGATAAGCCGTTGGTGCGAAAAAAATGGTAAAAGACGCATCACGACAGAGGGTCCATCGAAAAGAATGTTTTCGATCAAATACTTTTTACCGAATACCGTCGACAACGCTAAAGATGAACGAGTGACGGTATGTAAAAAAATGTTTTTAAACACCTTTGGTATCGGTGAAGGCGTTGTCCGAACAGCTTTAAAAAAAATTGATGTAGGTGATGGACTACTGGTAGCACGTGATGAGAGGGGCCACCATGGAAAACATCCCATAGTGAAGAATGACGAAATGAAAAAGAGCGTATGTGATCACGTCAAATCTTTGTCTCCTGTAGAATCTCACTACACACGAAAAGATTCAAATAAATTATATTTAGATGGAGAATTGAACATGAACAAGCTGTTTAAACTCTACAAGGAGTGGGCACCAGAAACTTACTCCAACAAGGTCACTTTGAGGCAATACACTGACATTGTCAATGAAAACTTCAATATAGAATTCCATCGCCCTAAGAAAGATCAATGTGACGAGTGCATTGCCTACAAAAATTTGCCAAAGCCTGTAACCCAAGATGTTTTTGACCAATATAACGAACACATTGATAATAAGAATCGGGCAAGAACCCTTAAAGATAAAGATAAACTGGCAGCCATTAATTCGCCTGATACAACAGTAACCGCAGCATTTGACTTTCAAAAAGTGCTATCATCTCCACATGCTGAAACAAGTATATTATACTATAAAAGAAAATTAAATGTTTTCAACTTTACAATATTTGATATGGGCAAAAAGCTTGGGAAATGTTACATGTGGCATGAAGGAACTGCGAAACGAGGTGCGAATGAAGTTGCCAGTTGCGTTTATGATTTTATCAAAGATCAGTCTGCTAAAGGAATAATAAATATAAATTTATATTCGGACAATTGCAGTGGGCAAAATAGAAACAGAATTGTTTTCATGATGTATCTAATTGCTGCCAATGAGTTGAAGGTGAATATTACACACCGATTTCTTGAGAGAGGACACACGCAAAATGAAAACGATAGTGTTCATGCTTTAATAGAGCGATGTGCTAAAAATAAGGAAATCTTTACGCCAGATCAATGGTTTGCATTAGTCAGATGGGCCAAAGAGAATGGAGATCCTTACATTGTTAAAGAAGTTGCGACAGAGGATATACTTGATTTTAAAAAGTTACTTTCAGGTAAGAACTGGACTAAAAATGAGAAGAACCAAAAAATTATGTGGTCTAAAATCAGAGAAATTCACGTTTCATGTACAGAGCCTGATATTCTTCAATATAAACTTAAATTTGATGACATCTACAACCGTTTATTTGTAAGAAGAACTCAAAACAGGAGACGTCAAAATCAACAGGATGAGTTGAATACTGCTTATACTGGACCTATACCTATACCTGATGCGAAATTGGTAGATCTCAAGTATCTTTGTGAGCATAACGTTGTTCCTAGACAATATCATGGGTTTTACAATACCCTTGCATCTGGTAATGTAACTGCTTCAAGTTCCGACGAAGAAGATTAAGATTATGATTTCGCAGAAGCTATTTTTACTGTTTTTTATTTTCGAATCTTATAAACCTACTAAATAGGTATTGACTGATAAATTTAGTATTTTAGATGTAGTTTTTCGTTGTAGAATGTTAAGTATTATAAAGTCTATGAAAAATATTTTTCCTTTGTAAAACTTATATACTGTTTTCTATTTTTTTTGTGATGATGACGATGATGATGATAATAAGAAGAGTTGTAATATTTTTTAGTATCACAGTTTCATAATAGGAATTTAGTTCCTGATTCGTTGAATTTGTTTTATTTTTTGGAGGTATGTTTTTGGTTTATTCATTGCCATTTTTATGCTGGCATGTTTTTATAGATTCCTTTTTGTTGTTTATTATGAAAAGCGTAAAGCGTTAAAAGTTGATGTTTAAGTTGATATTTAAGTTAAGAACTGTTAAGTACATTAATAATAAAACTGATCTCTTAAAAAGTTACTGATAAGGTAGGTAACTAAATATTTGTAGTCAATTTCTGCCAAACTGTTGATTTTCTACTAATAAAAACTATTCTCAAGTACCTATTTCATTTAATTTATCCTTACCTCATTACTTATAAAATATATCTTGCAAAATAAAAATCAAATGAAAATAAATCACGTATGTGGGCAATAACACCCATTTAAAAATCTCTAAATGGCAGTTGCAACCTTTAGTTGACATAATACTCCAATGTATAAGACCATAAGTACCACTTATGTTTTCTAAACCTCAACTTTTCCGCAGTAAAATTTTGTATGTGACTTTTCATATAGAAAAAAATATTTTATCTGTGTTTTATTTTGTTATTCTTATTCCTAGACATAAATAAAATCTATGTTCAAAGTTTTAAATTCGTATGTATAGTAAAACTCGAAATACACTGATTTGAAAGTTTAATACGCTCTCCTGTAAAATTTGCCATTTTCAGTTACGTCTTTGTACGTAGGGAGCATCGATCTGTTTGTATCTATCGGAATTACACAGTAGATACATACACATACACATATCACGCCTTTATCCCATGCGGGGTAGGCAGAGCGCCAACGGCTGCAAAAAACGGTCGCCAACACCACGTCTGACAAATTGAGGGCTGTTTCAGATGATTCGTGCATTACTATAGTCACAGGTTATCAGCCTGTCGCCTAAAAAATACAACACACATGAAACCCTCCAGTCCCTTAGTCGCCTCTTACGACACCCGCGGGAAAGAAATGGGGTGATGCTATTCTAAGCCGTAGATACGCCATAATTTTTTTTTTCAGCTCGTATCCCGCGGCCATCAAGCACAGAAACAAATAAGCGTCAGTTAGCAAAACAAATGAAACACGTCATTCCGCGTTGCTCTGACGTCACGCGAAACCGGGGAAACAAATGAACAACGAATGTCGAATACCTAAACGAGAAAACAAGGCATTTTGCGCGGTACCTAGTTCCGGGGCTTAATTTCTGATAGTATAACTTCTATGCCGTGTGATGCCGGCTTAGAATAGCATCGCCCCGTGTCCTTCCCGCGGGTGTCGTAGGAGGCGACTAAGGGATTCGAGAGTATTGGTGTATTACAATTTTTGGGTGACAGGCTGACAACCTGTCACTATAGTGATACACATGTTTTCTGCAGCATGGAAAACAATCCTCAAAAAGTCAGACGTGGCAATAGTGACCGTATTCTTGCGGCCGTTAACGCTCTGCCTACCCCGCATGGGATAAAGGCGTGATATAATATGTATGTGTATATATGTATGTATAATTTCTGGAATCGTGCACGGAAGTTCGCAACGACTGGTCTGATCTCGACGCTTTCGGCGACTTAATTTTGTTAATATCTAGGGTATGCGTTTATTAGACACCTCATTCCGTTTCTGCGGTTATCGTAAGAGGCGTGTAAGGTACATGAAAATTTCTTGTGTATTACAATTATAGGCGACGAGCTGGCCACCTGTCACTAGTGACACAATTTTTTCTGAATTAGTTACTTAGCTTAGGTCAGACGTGGCGACAATATTTTTCCATTCTGCCAACCCCGCAAGGCGTCTAGGTATAAATGTATGTTCTTACGAAAAAGCAGTTTATTTTTATAGGTTCTCTTTTTGAAGAAAGACAGTAATTAATCACTGATCCTCCCACAGTTCCAACAACTTTCAACCACACCAAAGAACACAATTTTCCGTAAAAAAAAATCAAACAGCGCCATCTAGTCGACGATTCTTGAACTACTAAAGAGGGTGCGCGTTTAGACGTCCTCCAAGGCCCTAAATCTCGAGCCTCTTAAAGCTACCCTCGAATTCAACAGGTGGTTCCCTCCTCTTGAAGACAGGTTACGCTTATGGTACGTATGTATGATGTGTGTAGGTCTGAATTGAAAGACGCTAAGCTAGTGATAAAGGACAAATATAGGTCAAAATACACACATACACCTATACACACACACACAATTAATCACGCTTATATCCCAGGATAACGACAGTAAAATTACGGTCGTTATCGCCACGTCTGACAAATGTTTGAGGGTCGTTTCAGATAACTCTTGTATCACTATAGTGACAGATTGTCAGCCTGTCGCCTAAAAACTGTAATACACCAATACTCTCAAGTCTCTTAGTCGCCTCTTACGACACCCATGTAAAGAACGTGGGGTGATGCTATTTTAAGCCGGCACCACAACTTCTACTCGTTTTTAATGTTTTTTTAGATGGTTTCGTACTTCGGATGGCACGTTAAGTCGTAGGTCCTGGTTGCTGTCTATGATTACTTTAGACGGCGGTTGTTACACAACCATGTCAGAAACCTGCTACTTGTAGAAGGCGGTTGAAAAATTCTGACACTAGGGTTCATCGGGTCGTTGGACGACTCGGTGTCCCACACGAAAAAGAAACAGAAGTTCTTATAAAATTTCGACTAAAGTCTGGCAATACAAGTCTGCCAGAACCGTCCAAATCCCAAACTTTCTAACCCAGTCTAAGCTCAGCTAATAAGGGACCAACTTCCACTCGTTTTTAATACAAATACTAAGACGATCCAGTATAAATTGATTCCTTGGTGATAATACATACACATACACAAATCAATAAATGGTTAGGCAGAGCGTTAACGATCGTAAAATTACGGTCGTTATCGCCACGTCTGACATATAGGTATTGAGAGATTTAAGATGATTCGTGTATCACTGTAGTGACAGATTGTCAGCCTATCGCCTAAAGTTGTAATACGTGGTAATAATACACATGAAACCATCGAGTCCCTTAGTTGCCTCTTACAACACCCGCGGGTAGAATTGGGGTGATGCTATTCTATGCCGGCATCACACAGCAATGCCGGCATCACACAGCAATGCCGGCATTACACGGCAAATACATAAAGGTATCCTGATTTGAAAGTCAGTGAAGGTTGTGACGTCACACCAGCTTACTCACTTTAATTTATGAGGACAAGCATGAGACAAGGTATTACAAGGCATTAAACCAGCGCGTGTTCCGTTTATTACGTTTATGATTAAAATGTAACCTTAGTTACACTGAAAACCCTGATATTTCATTCTGTTTTAGTTTTTAGTTTACTTAGACTACGAAGTTCAAATAGGTCTTCGAATATGCGAGTTTACTATTATATTCGAATTGACGACCGATGTGGTGCGACTGCCTTTGTCGCAGAAGGTTCCGGGTTCGATTCTCGGTGGGTCACTCACAAAGTTGATATTTATCTCTTTGTGAATTTGTTTCCAGTCTGGTTAGGACATTGCGGGCTTAACCACCCGATTAAGTAAGATGGTTTCGTGTTTCGTATGGCACGTTAAGCGGTTGCTGTCTATGATCACTTAGACGGTGGTCGTTACGCAACCATGTCAGAAGCCTAATGTAGATTGTAGATTCGAAGGCGGTTGAAAAATTCCGACACTAGGGTTCATCGGGTCGTTGGATAAATCGGTGTCCCCCACACGAAAAGAAAGAGAGACTATTCAAATACTATTCGTATTTTTAAATACACTGACCTCTATTTTCATGTCAAGCAAGCTCAATCATCATTCTCCTTGCCTTACCCCGTTTTCTGGCGGGGTCGGCTTCGTAAACTAGGGGATTTGACGTGGAACCAAGCTTTTATACAGAGCAACTGCCGTCTGACCTCTGCAACCCGAAGGCTAACTTGGCCCGAATCCTAGGTTATGTCACATTCGAATATCATTTGAATTCAAACTTTTATTTGGATGTGGCTTTCATCACGATGTTTTTCCTTCAACGTAGGAGCAGTCGGTAAATGTACGTGAGAAGCACTTAGCTCGATACAGGGTGTAAGAGACGATGTAACGAAAACCTTGCAGGTCTGATCAGACCCTGAACTGAACAACTAATCTATGGGGGCTATGTTGTATAGGAAAAATATTTTCCGAGTTTCTTTACACAGTCAGCTGTGCGGGAATTTTGTATGGAGTGTCGAAATTCTTTTTATGTTTACCAACATAGCCCCCATACAAATAGTTGCTCAGTTTCATGATCCGGTCAGCTGCAAAGTTTTTGTCATACCGTCTCTTACACCCTGTATAACTCGTAATACCCTTTTTGCGTTTTCTATCTGTTTGTCCGACTTTCAACAGTACACCACGCAACGCATTTGAATGCGTTTTATGTAAATAGAATGATCCGAGAATAAGGTGTATAATACCTACATGTGAAAATTCAATATTCCCACGGGAAAAATGATAAGCGGTTATGGCTCCTAGGCGGGCGGCTACTGATTAATATTTCATTTCTTCCCGTAGGATTACCTAATCATTAGTGCCTAAAAATATAGCCCGCGAAAATGTTACGACATATAATCCATTTTCATTTGTTTACTTCTCTTTTAATATAGATCTGTCAAACGCCACAGGTACCAAAGTTGTAAAGGTCACAATAATTGAGGTTAGATAAAAAAAGTCCCTATCAAGAGCATCGACCTTCATATACTGACAGACAAAATCTTTCCTTTGATAACAAGATCCCGAGACTGAGATCCACTAATCTTGCTTCGTAATACTTTATAATACCCATACTTATTTCATAATGAGTTGACTGTTTTCTTCTCTACAAAAACCAACCAAGAGTGTGTCGGACTTGCCCGAATATTGGGTTTCGTAGTCACTAAAGCTACTCAATACAATAAAGAATAGGAGAGGGAACAGGATAGGACACCTGATAAGGCATGACCAGTCTCTTTTTTCGTGTGGGACACCGAGTCGTCCAACGACCCAGTGAACCCTAGTGTCAGAATTTTTCAACCGCCTTCTACAAGTAGCAGGCTTCTGACATGGTTGTGTAACGATCGCCGTCTAAGTAATCATAGACAGCAACAATTGTTGATGGCAAGATTGAAGGAAGAAGAGAAAGGGAAATACCAAGAAGGAGTTATTTGGATCAGATAAAGGAGAAAATAATGGTCACGTCGTATAGAGAAGTCAGGAAGAAGACGGAGGACAGAAAAAGCTGGCGGATACTCCACCGACAAGGGCAATGCTCTTAAATAAATGATGATGAGTCACTTAATGTAAAAACCTTGTTTTATTTTTATAAGATCACTTTACTTAGATGGGTTTGGCACAGTTTTGAACACTAACTAAAAATGAATAAAAGGGTATGGATGCAACATTTTTTTTTCATTATAAATTCAGATAGAAAGGTACCTAGGTATATCACTTTTTTCCAATGTTAATTTAAACTGTGGAAGTTACAGCTGGAACAAACTTTGGACAAGAAACGCCATTTTACGAGCTATCTTGTTAATTGCTTCAATTGTCATACATTATGTATGACTATGATGAGATAATGCCTTGTTTTGACAGACGGACAGACAGGCAGCTCCAACTCTCAGGAATACGGCCGCGTTTTGACTTTTTGGGTGCGAAACCCTAAAAAGGCGACTTAGGCGATCAGGCTACATGCTCTGGGGATTATGGAACCACACAAACTCCACTGCAGTTGAAAATAACTTCAGTTTTGGTCCAGCAGCTGAAATGTAGTCTTAGAAAATTGAATGGGTACTTTATATTAGGTAAACATACATACAGACATACACATATCACACCTCTATCCCTTACGGGGTAGGCAGAGCACTAACGGCTGTGAAAATACGGTCGCTATCGTCACGTCTGACAAATATTGAAGGCCTTCAGAAAATTCGCGCATCACTGTAGTGACAGGTTGTCAGCCTGTCGCTTAAAACTGTAATACACATGAAATCCTCGAGTCCCTTACTCGCCTCTTACGACACCCGCGGGAAGAAACGGGGTGATGCTATTCTAAGCCAGGACCACACGGCAATAAGCCGGCAATTAGATATATAGATAAATTAGATACAATTTTAGGCAGTGAACTGACATTTTCACAAATTGCACTTAAAAACGGGTCAGACGCTGCAATAACGACAATTTAACGACCGATTGCGCTCTGCTTACCCTCCAAAGAATTATGAACGTGATGTACGGATAACCAATGATATTATATATTGTTACTAGCGTTGTATAACCGTCGTATTTTACACAACCATATCAGAAGCCTGCTACATGCTTGAACAGTACAATACCATTATGACATCAGGGTTCATTGGGTTGTTGGGAGGCTCGTTGTCCCACACAAAAAGTAAATGGGGAGACAGCGCGCTGTGTCAATACTGTTTTTCAACTGTAGTAAAGGTATAGTGATAAATGGTTTGAGTATAACTTTTCCCATAAAATTGAACGGTCGAAAGAACATGGGTCCGCAAACGAGATTTAGAAACTCCATTACCATTACTGTACTTTTACACTTTTATCGAACTTCTTCACATAAATCAGGGAACGGCGGAACGCTTTTTTTCAAAAAGTACTTATCAATAGCATCACCCCATTTCCTACCCGTGGGTGTCGTAAGAGGCGACTGAGAGTTTCAGGTGTATTACAACTTTTAGGCGACAGACCGACAACCTGTTACTATAGTGATACACAAATTATCTCAAACGGCCCTCTGTAAATACAAATGTCAGACGTGGCAATAGCAATCGTATTTTATACGACCGTTAAATGCGTGATATATCACTCTGTGCAGTGCAAAAACCTTAGAGCAAGGATAACCTCACAGGACACCTTGACATACCCAAAGCACTCACCAACCCACGCAACACATTCTGTCAATTTTCGTCTCTTGTTACATTACATACAGACAGATAAGATATCTATGCTTTAGTGAATATGCCAATACTGATAAAACCGTGATAGCAGTGATGCTAGTATCACATTTCGAGGTTGTTTACAAAAACGCCGTCTGATGATTTCGATTGCCTATCACTGAATAAACTCACAAAATAAGAAATGTACTCACAATGCCGGATTGAAAAAAAAAAACAGTTTGTAACGTTTGAAAATGTCTAACTTCGAAAGTAAGGTAGTCATAATTTATTTGAGGTGAGGTCAGGTATATCGAGTTACAGCACTGTGACTGCCGACAGGTGGCGCTGTTAGATATTACATCACAATGTAACAAAGTGTGTAGTTTTGAAACTCGCAAAATAAGTCTCCCAGTGATTCTCATATTTTACACTATTATATCTTGTTCAATGTAATTATAATGACAATTAAGAATTTTATGGAATTTTATGAATTTTTATCTAAAAATGTCCAAATTTAACTAAATCACTACTAAAATCAACATTGAAGTTTTTTACATACATAAATATATCACGCCTTTATCCCTTGCGGGGTAGGCAGTGATCCGACGGCCGTAAAATACGATAATTATCGCCACGTCTTACAAATTTTGAGGTCCGTGTCTGATGATTCGTGTATCACTATAGTGACAGGTTGTCAGCCTGTCGCCTAAAAATTGTAATACACATGAAATCCTCGAGTCCCTTCGTCACTTCTTACGACACCCACAGGAAAGAAACGGGTTTATTCTATTCTAAGCCGGCGTCACAAGTTTTTATTGTGATGCCGGCAGACTAGTTGTTATTAGAAGTTTTTTGCTTGAACTAATTCTAATTCTACTTACCCGCCTAACTATGAATAAGAAGAAAGTTCTGAAACAGCGGCATAGGCACTTTCATCAGTTTCTGAAGAAGATTTTTTCCGCTAAGCCCGATACAAGTTTTGTTTGGAATAACTTGGTACGTGGTGGGTGAAGGTCCGACGTGACCTGTAGAATTAAGGGTCCTGAAAGACTGTAGACACAAAATAAATAATAGTGCTAGCATACTGAAGGACGACCGATGTGACGCAGTGGTAGTGCGAGTACGTGTGACGCAGAAGGTTCCAGGTTCGATTCTCAGTGGGTCATTCACAAAGTCGATATTTATCACTTTGTGAATTTGTTCCCTATCTGGTTAGGTTAGGTTACATTGCGGGCTGAACCACCCAATTGTCCGTAAGTATGATGGTTCCGTGTTTCGGATAGCCCGTTAAGCCGTAGGTCCCGGTTGCTGTTGCTATGATTACCTAGGCGGCGGTCGTTACCCAACCATGTCAGTGCTACTTGTAGAAGGCGGTTGAAAAATTCTGACACTAGGGTTCACTGGGTCGTTGGACGACTCCCACACAAAAAGAAAGAAACAGACATAAAGTGAAGAAAAAAAATACTTATGGAAAATTTAATGCACTCACATGTAGGGCTTTAAAAACCTTTTTTTTTAATATCACGATCCCAGTATTCCAGTGTTCAACTTTTTTTTCAAAAATCAAGCTCTTAAATTAACTAATTATTATTCAAAATTACCGAAAACTAAATAAGTTTTGACAGCGAAGAGACGCAAGAAAAAGTCAAAAAATAAAAGCGTTTAACTGTACATACATTTTAGTTGAAGCATACCAAAATCTTCAATAGGTAGGTACCGTGATCCTGGTATTCGATTTTCAATACTGGTATTCAAAAGACAGTATTGGAAGCCCTACTCACGTGCTGTAAGAATTAATGTAAGTAATAGACTTTTCAATGAAAGTACTACTTTCTCATCATTGTTGTCTCAATAATACCACCACCATTTTTGGCCACGTCCGGGGCTTGACGTTATCGTCAAACGTCCATGTTTCTAGCTTATACGGATCGCACACTTGACGCACGGCGGAGCGCTAACACTTCGCAGCGGTCTGTCAGATCCATAGGTACTAGAAATTTTAATCCACATACTAAAACCGCTCAACCGCTGTCGACGCAGCGCTATCGCAGTGTCGTCCCTCGAGTGTGGTTGTAGTATGGGGATTGACATTTCTAGTATGGATCTGACAGACCGCTGCGATGTTTTTGCGCTCCGACGTGCGTTAAGTGTGCGATCCGCCTTAGAAAACAGGAAATTCGTTTCAGTCTGCAAAGCCCCTTAGTATCACTGTCGTATCGTATGAATGTCTCTCTTGAATAAAAGTAAGTAAGTTTAGCGGCAAATATACCAACTACGTGTGCTATTCACAACGTCAATAAATATATGGAAAATATTCTGAACGCGGACTGTTATTTTCGCTTTTTCCTGATAAAATTGCAAGGAAGCACATAGCAACAATAGTACCTAATTGAAATGACTTGCAAAGATTTATAGTCTCCACTGTCTCCAACATATATAAGTGTCTCTAAGATTTTAAGGTTTCAAGATTTCAATCGTTTTTTTCCAAAGTATTAGTAGTGTTCACAATGAATGCTTTTAGAATGTCAGAAACATAGGTGGATCAAACACGCAAACGCACGACATACCGCTAAAATATCGCAGCGTTCTGTCAGACCCATACTAGAAATGTCGATCCAAATACTAGAACCGCTCAACTGCTGTTGACTCAGCGCTATCGCATCGTCATCCGTCGAGTGCGGTTTTAGTATGGGCAGGGCAGTGACGTTTCTAGTATGGACCTAACAGACCGCTGCGATATTTTAGCGGTCCGTCATGCGTTAAGTGTGCGATGTGCCTTACAATACAATACTGCTACAAAATAAATCAATTAGCCATTGTAAAAAAGATAAAATTTATAGGTCTGTTCTCGAGAGAACGGTATGGACAGGTCTATTCCCGAGATCTCGCTAATTAATTTTCTGAATTGGCCTCAGTAAGTTACGGACGTAGTTTAGCAAGCTGAAATGACAGTGAGCTGGCCACATCTGCCGTAGAACCGATGGATGGAGAAGATTTTTCAGTGGCGGCTACTCCTTGATAAACGTGACGTCATCACTACATATTATAAAGCAAAGTCGCTTTTCGCGTCTGTCGGTATGTATGTTAGCTTGAATCTTTAAAACTACTCAACGAGTTTTGATGCATATTTTTTTTTATAGATTGATTGCATGTGATCGTGTGATTCAAGAGGAAGGATTTTATGTATAATACTAGCCGGGAAAAACCCTTATTCCCACGGGAAAATTAGTTACAGCGGGTGCAGCCGCTGGGGCCGCTAGTAAATAGTATTATAATACCCTGTACTCAATGCCGTAGCCATTTCTAAAAAGCCGCTACGAGCCGTAGCTGTTTTTTTAAAAACGCAGTTGCATTCACACTTTTTTCTACTTCAAATTCAACGAGCTTGCACTGACGAACACTTGATTGGCTGAAACGAATTCCTCCATCAGCAATGCAATAGTGATGTCACATTTTGATACATGTAAATATCAGTATCGATATCGCAAACAAACTCATGCATGAAACTCCTTTAACTCTTGCAGAGGCGAGGAACACGCTTGACGCACGACGGAGCGCAAAAATATCGCAGCGGTCTAGCAGATCCATACTAGAAACGTAACTCCCCATACTAAAACCGCACTCGATGGATGACACTGCGATAGTGCTGCGTCAGCAGCGGTTTAACGGTTTTAGTATGGGAGATGACATTTTTAGTATGGATCTGAAAGACCGCTGCGATATTTTTCAGCTCCTTTGTGCGTCAAGTGTGTTCCTCGCCTTAGACAAAGCGTTGACGTTACTATAGTAGGACATATAATTTGAGCCGATTCACATTTACGTTTGATTGTCGGATTGGCTTGATATTTCTTTAACTATAAAAATACGGTTGCTTTCGCCACGTCTGACGGTCTGACAAGTATTTTAAAAGCCATTTTAGACAAATACTCATTGTAGTGTCACATAAAGTTGTAATACACAAAAAAACTTTAAGACTCGCAAAGTATCAGAATGTACATCTTCAAAGATGTAGACTTTGTATTCAAATGTAACAGGCTTCGTGATAGACCAGCGCTACGCAGTAGTAAATATGTACTACTGCTGTACTGCTGAACGAAGTGCCTTTTCAGTGTCCTCATTAACAAACGGATTACTTAGTCTTGTATCTTCTAACTGTACTATTTACCAACTACTGTACTGCTATAGACTTGATACTAAAATGTCAATACAAACTGTTTATTCCTACACTTAAATTGTGATGTATCTAAGGTGGTCACTGAATAAAAAAAAACTTATTTTTATTCAGATGACAATCTATCGATAGATCATTCTACAACACTAAACCGAACATGCTTTAAAATTGTCATTCGCACACATGCACGACGAAAACAAAGACAAAACACTCGTACAAATGTTTTTCTCAGTTTTATACCAAAATATTTATTAGTATTAACGGGATTATCACCACGATTATGTTTATATTTACCTCGATATTTCGAAGCGGTTGCACGCTCCATGGTCACGAGTAGACTGTTTTGGCGAATGTTGTCGAAATGTGGTGATGCTATTCTAAGCCGGCATCACACACACATGAAATTCACTTTTCTAATAAAATACTCTCATAGTATGTAACACATTTCGCAGTTCGAAGAAGATCTTTATTAGGAGACGGCCTGATTTACAGCCCCTGGCCTTTCCAATACAGGGTCCTAGGAACAGAACTAGAAAATACATTAGGTATAGAGGTCCCCATTTCTTTCCCGTGGGTGTCGTAAAAGCCGACTAAGGGACTCGAGGGTTTCATGTTTATTACAATTTTAGGCGACAGGCTGACAACCTGTCACTATAGTGATACGCAACCTATCTGAAACGACCCTCAAACATTTGTCAGACCTGGCGATACTGACCGTAATTTTGCGGTCGCTAACGCTCTGCCTACCCTGCTAGGGATATAGGCGTGATTTGTGTCTATAGAGGTACCATTGGCTCCGGATCAGAAGTTACATACATACATGAATCACGCCTTTATCCTTTGCGGGGTAGGCAGAGTGTTAACGACCGTAAAAATACGGTCGCAATAACCACGTCTGATAAATTATGAGATCCTTTATAGCTAATTTGTGTATTACTGGTGACAGGTTGTCAAACTGTCGCCTAATGCTGTAACACACATTTTAATTTTCATTTCATTTTCATTTCATTTATTGAAAGTCACAGGTAAAGAGAGGTGTTACAAGTATATAAAAAAGTACAAGTGACGCCCTGTAAGAGCACAGCAAACATGAAACCCTCGAGTCCCTAGTCGCCTCTTACGAGACCCGCAGGTAAGATATCTCTACTTACTTAGACAGCGGTCGTTACACAACAGAAAACTGCTGCTTCTAGTATGAGGTTGAAAAACTCTGACTCGAGTGTTCACTGGGTCGTTGGACTTGGTCACACGAAATGAGTGAAAATAATCGACTCCATGTCCTTCACTTTTTTTATTACTTTTTTTTGTTGGATTCTACGTTTTTGGTCCCCGGGGCCATCAAAACTACGGCTGTCGGCTTGGTGGGGAGCACGAGCTCACCCGGAAATAATTGATTGGTTGTTCAAACAACCAGTCCAATCACGTCCTTGGGGCGAGACTGGGCTTAGGAGTTGTTCTGGGAAGAACGGTTCGGACTGATGACTGGGCTTAGGAGTTGTCCTGGGAAGAACGGATCGGACTGACGACCCAATGTCTTTCTTCTTCTTCGTCGTGTCAATGGATCATTATATTTTTGATTGCCAGTATTTGGCGACCGTAATGGTCTTCTCCGTTGCTTGGATCAGCTCCTCCGTGCTGCAAGAGACGGGCAAAAGAGGACACCTAATAATGTGCGCCATAGAGATGGGGCCCCACAGTCGCATTGCACTTGCGTTTTGTCGATGAAACCCCTATGTCCTGGGACCCTGTATAGTGTAAGGGGTGTTTATTGCCCATAGCAGTGGGGTCACGCAGCTAAAGTATTTGCTCACGTGTGACCCCGTACCCAGTTGATTGATTTGCTGCAAGGCCATATTAAATGAGAAAAAAATACCCAGATACAGAAATGCCGGCTCGTCGGTGGCCAAGTGGTTAGGACACCGGGCTTACAATCGGGAGACCCGAGTTCAATCCCCGCCATGTGCCAATGTGATTTTATTCATGTACATTTAATGACTGCTCTTACGGTGAAGGAGAAACATCGTGATGAAACCCACATTCAAATAAAATAAAAAATTTGAATGTCACATAACCTATAGTATTTAGGACAGGTTAGCCTTCGGGTTGCAGAGGTCAGATGGCAGTCTAGGTTAGGTAGCCGACCTCGACTGAGAACGGGATAAGGCATGGTAAATGATGACAGAAATACCGACTCAGAATAGCATCACCCCATTTCTGAAAAGAGGCGACTAAGTGATTCCTGGACGGAATTTGTATTACAGTTTTAGGCGAAAGCCTGACTATAGTGACACATAGATTTTCTGAAACGGTTCTCAAATATTTGTCAGTAGCACCAATAGCGTTATCGCTCTGACTACCCCACATGGGATAAAGGCGCGATATGTGTATGTATTTGTGTTATTAAGAATAACTAGCATGAAAGAAATTTACAGCCCATACTATGATTACTTGGTTGTAGTATGCTACATAGATAGGTACTTACTTTAAATTTTCATCTTTTTTTGTTGTGTCGTTTAAATACCTCACACATGCCGTGTGATGCCAGCATAGAATATCATCACACCAATTCTTCCCGCGGGTGTTGTAAGAGACAACTACGGGACTCGAGGGTTTTATGTGTATTACCACGTATTGCTAGGCGACAGGCTGACAACCTGTCACTATACATGAATCATCGGAAGGAGCCCGCAATACATGTCAGACGTGGCGAAAACGACATTTTACGATCGTTAACGCTCTGCCTACCCCGCAAGGGATAAAGGCGTGATTTGTGTATATGTATGTGTATTAAATACCTTCTCAAATTTGTATAACAGGGCGTTAAATTACGACTTGGGACAGGAAAATAAAATCCCGGAAATGGGGCACACAGACATTAATTTCCGTAGAATTCGGAAAAATTCACTCACATAATTTGGTTTCATAAAATTTTAATCATTCAAGGTTTTTGCAAGCCCTGTTTCTTTACATTTTTTTTATTAATAATTTGCATTTTTTGTTGAAATTTCTTGATGGAACTCCATAGTACCATTCTCATGGACGAATGGCGAATGCGTGTATTTGATTGGCGTAAAACTCATGACGATACCTGGTTCTCTGATCTCGCTAATAAAAGTAAAAAACTACACCAAAACATGCATTTACCGGTCTCGAATTCCACCTTCACCTGTAGAGCGTGCGGAAAGTCATGCCGCTCCCGCATCGGCTTATATAGCCACGAAAAGTCTTGCCTCAGACACTGATGAAATCGTCTGTCACAGACGTGTGAGGCCAATGATGATGATGATCTATTACATAGAAAGGTATCAAAATCCGCTGTTTGGTTTTGAAGGCAGTGTCTATGGCAGACAAACACAAAAAACTAAAATGTAAAAAACTTTGAAGTTTTTTACACACCCACACACACAAATCACGCCTATATCTCTGGCGGGGTCGACAAAGCGATAACTACAGTAAAATTACGGTCTTTATCGCCACGTCTAACAATATTTGAGGGTCGTTTCAGATAAGTCATGTATCACTATAGAGACAGTTTGTCAGCCTGTCTCCTAAAATTGCAACACACATAAAACCCTCAAGTCCCTTAGTCGGCTTCTACGACATCCACGGGAAAGAAATGGGGTGATGCCATTCTAAGCCGGCATCACACGGCACTTAAAAACACAAAAACATTTAGGTACCGAGATATTTTCTGTTCTTCTCATGATTTGCATATTATCTGCTAAAATGGTGTAGTCTAACATCGTGCTCGTCCGATAAGAAGATAATCCAAGCTGAATCACTCCTTAAATCTGTTTTTGACAATAGATACACACACGTGCTTAAGCTTAGTCCTATCAGTCAACATAAAATGACCATCATGGTTTGATAATGAAAGAGAACTATCAAGCGCAATTTATCGTGAACCGTGTTTCTTGTAATATACAGCGGATCGCACACTTAACGCACGACGGAGCGCTAAAATTGACAGTGGTCTGTCAACTTCATACTAGAAACGCTGCGATAGCACTGCGTCAACAGCGGTTGAGCGGTTTTAGTATAAGGATTACATTTCTAGTATGTGAAGTGTCAAGTGTGCGATGCGCCAAATATAAAATCGAGCATTGACTATTTTCTGAAGGCGGATAAGAATTCCAGTCGCTAAAATTTGGAAAAATTATAACAATACCTAAAATCATTTTTCCATTTATAGGTAGCCAAATTTTAACCCTTTTTTACGATTTTGCAGGTGGCTCCATGGTACAAGTTGTTCAGAATTATGAGTAGACACCTCACGAAGTGTGTGTACTGACAAAAAATACATAGGTACTACTTACGTAATATAATGTGTAAAAATATTAGCTGCAAATATTTTAAGGGGTGAACCAGCCTATGAAACTGAACAACTTTCCCCCAGGAACATAGGTCGAAATATGAAAATAATTTTTGGACCTCCAATACAAAATATAGCAGCCGAGCGAGTCAACTACTAATATGGGAGATCCAAAAATAATGTTTCTTCGGGAAAGTTGTTCAGTTTCATGGACTGGTTCACCCCTTAAAATATTTGCAGCTTATATTTTTACACCTTATATTACGTAAGTAGTACCTATGTATTTTTTGTCAGTACACACACTTCGTGAGGTGTCTACTCATAATTCTGAACAACCTGTTTACTATCTGGGTATTTCTTAGGTTAACTATCTATAAATTAACGGCCGTTCACACTATACGTACGTGTTAACCTACTTTCCTCGCTAGATATTACTCGTAAATCCTTTTAAGCCGTTTTGATGCAGCGACTAAGAGATTTCAAAGTGACTCTGTACAATAATGGAACATCTCTTTTAATAGAACAGATATTATCCACACATAATATCAATTTATTATTAAAGAGATCAACTTAAACTGGTTTATCATTTTATTTTTGACGACCGATGTTGCGCAGTGGTAGTGCGACTGCCTTTGACGCAGAAGGTTCCGGGTTCGAATTTCGGTGGGTCACTCACAGAGTCGATATTTATCATTATCACTTTGTGAATTTGTTCCTAGTATGGTAAGGACATTGCGGACTGAACCACCCGATTGTACGTAAGTAAGATGGTTCCGTGTTTCGGATGGCATGTTAAGCCGTAGGTCCCGGTTGCCGTCTATGATTGCTTAGACGGCGGTCGTTACACAACCATGTCAGGAGCCTGCTACTTGTAGAAGGAGGTTGAAAAATTTTGACACTAGGATTCATCGGGTCGTTGGACAACTTGGTGTCCCACACAAAAAGAGAAAGAAAGAGATTCAGTTTATGAGAATGACTAGCACAAGTTGAACTTAAATTATTATTTTGTACACTCTCTCTCTTTTCGTGTGGGACACTAAGTCGTCCAACGACCCAGTGAACCCTAGTGTCAGAATTTTTCAACCGCCTTCTATTGTATTTTGTACACTGTTTTGAATAGAAACGCCATAGAGCAAATTTTATGAAAGTATGATTTCTGAAATAACTCAGACATATCACGACTTGATTGTTATATTATATCTAGGATGTGTTGGAATTTGTAAGGGTAGGTATATCCGAATGGACCAGTTTAGTAAAATGTATGACACGAGAAAATTCTACATAGTTACGAAAATTCAAAGGGATGAAGGCGTGATATGAGTGTGTGTGTGTGTGTGTTAAAATTCAAAAATGTACTTTTAGGTAGTTTGTTAAAAAACTAAAGTATGTCTGTATGTTTCTGATAAATAAGAGTTTTATTCAGTTTGAAAAAGTATCGAAAAATATCTTCTAGCCAGACATATGCTCGAAGTTCTAGAGTCTGAAAATGAGCCTCTGAGAATAGTCGAGCAGGTTGCTACAATGCACAAAAATGCAATCCGTGCAGGAGTTTCTAGTAGCTGATTCTGCAAAACGTCTGCAGACAACATTATTGCAGTCCCTCGCCTTTTCAAGCCAATTCTCACGTAGATTCCTTTCATACGAAAAGATTTTGAATCGCATATTAAAGCCGTGTGATGCCGGCTTAGAATAGCATCACCCCACGTCCTTCCCGCGGGTGTCGTAAGAGGCGACTATGGGACTCAAGAGTATTGGTGTATTATAATTTTTAGGCGACAGGCTGACAACCTGTCACTATAGTGATACACAAGTTTCCTGAAACAACCTCGGAAAACAATCCTCAAAAATGTCAGATGTGGCGATAGCGACCGTATTCTTACGGCCGTTAAAGCTCTGCCTACCCCGCAAGGGATAAAGGCGTGATATATGTATGTATGCATGTATGTATCAAAGCATATTGCAAATAGAATGATCTCGTAGAGCCGACGCTTGATAAGTCGGTGAGCTTTTCAGCGAAATTTATTTTTCGGAAGGCACATCGTAGCGAGGGTTGCATGTGTAAGAGACGGTGTAACGAAAGCTTTGCAGACGTGATCAGACCATGAAACTGAACAACTTTTTCTATAGGGGCGTGGTTGAGAAACGTGAATTTTTTTTTGACCTTCCAAACAAATTCCCGATCTGCTGACTGAATTTATATGGGAACTTGAAAATTTTTTTACGTTTCCCACCATAGTCCCCATAGTAAAAGTTGTTCAGTTTAATGCTCTGATAACGCCTGCAAAGTTTTCGTTACACCGTCTCTTACACCCTGTATATTACGAATTTAGGCAACAGGCTGACAACTTGTCACTACTGTGATACACGAATCATTTTAAAGAGCCTTCAATATTTGTCAGACGTGGGGATATTAGCCGCAACGCTATCGCAGCGTCGTCCGTCGTGCGAAGTTTTAATATGGGGAGTGACGTTTCTAGTATGAATCTGACAGACCGCTGCGATACTTTAGCGCTTCGTCATGCGTTAATTGTGCGATCGGCTTATGGTCTCCACTCGAGAACTGTACAACAATACCTACTGAAAACTGAGACTTAAATACACGACTATAAAAAAGTTAACAGCATAATATGCACTTATGTTCACATTTTTTATTGCAATTTAGTGCATTGCATGCTCGTAACATGCAATTTATGCTAAGTAGGTTACTTACAAAGTGGACAATGAGTTTTTATTTTATGTTCATTAATTAGTGCAGAAACATGAAACTTACAGGAATTTTTCACTATTATTTTCATAATAATGGTAGCAAAATGGAAATGTGAGCGTTTTCATTGCAAGTTGAAATTGATATGAGTGGCTTGTGCTGCCTAAACATACATACATACATATATCACGCGTTTATCCCTTGCGGGGTAGACAGAGCGTAAACGACCGCAAAAATACGGCCGCTATCGCCACATCTGACAAATATTGGTGGCCGGTTGAGATAATTTGTGTATCACTATAGTGACAGGTTGCCATCACGTTGTTGTTGTTCTACATAAAACACACTTCAAAAACAAATTCATAAATATTTTATGATCTGCGTGTATGGAATAATTTGACTTAGCATAACCTCCTACAGACTTCATTTAAATTGCAATATTTATTTACAAAAGGAACATATTATTTACAAGACATACTGGTAACCTAACCTAACCTAACCTAGCCCTGCTTGCTCCATTTACCGCGTGATGCCGGCCTCGAATAACATCACCCCAATTTTAACCGTGGTTGCAGCAGCTGTCACAGGTTGTTATTCAGTTAGGCTATACTTTTTTGGTCCTGACTGTTTTTTGTAAATGTTGAGAGTAACCGGTTATTTGGTTATATTTTAAGAAACCTGTATATTTTCCAACCTTGACACTGGCAGAATGTAGACAGTAGCCTTACCCTAAAAAATTTAATTGCGTCAGCGATCCTTCTCACCTGAATAAGGTACCAGGTATTGCCGTGTGATGCCGGCTTAGAATTGCCGTATGATGCCGGCTTAGAATAGCATCACTCCATTTCTTTCCCGTGGGTGTCGTAGAAGCCGACTAAGGGATATGAAGGTTTCATGTGTATTGCAATTTTAGGCGACAGGCTGACAACTCGTCATTACAGTGATACACGACTTATCTAAAAACGACCTCCAAATATTTGTCAGACGTGGCGTAACGACCGTAATTTTACTGTCGTTAACGCTCTGCCTACCCTGCCAGGGATAAAGGCGTGATTTGTGTATGCGTATGTATTATGTCTGCAGCTGCATAAGCTACGATGCAACAGTTGGTCCAAAGCTGACGGATTTTACAATTTTACATGAACAACTTTGCATAAATATGCAAACTAAGTATTCTGCACAACTAAAATTAAACAAGCATAACTCTCTCGTAACGGTGGGACAACTTGTAACTATTAAATGGAGGTGTACGTATTGCTAAGCTAAAAATTATAAAATACATACATACATATATCACGCCTTTATCCATTGCTGGGTAGGCAGAGCGGTAACAGCCGTAAGAAAACGGTCGCTATCGCCTTGTCTGACATTTTTGAGGATTGTTTTCCAGGGTTGTTTCAAAAAACATGTGTATCACTATAGTGATAGGTTGTCAGCCTGTCGTCTAAAATTTGTAATACACCAATACTCTCGAGTCCCTTAGTCGCCTCTTACGACACCCGCGGGAAGGATGTGGGGTGATGCTATTCTAAGCCGGCATCACACGCCAACATCAAATATAAAATAAAAATGCAAAAAATTACAAAACCGCTATAATATTTTGTTTTACTTTCTTTATTTTCTCATAAAAAAATATTATACTGTACGTATATATTCTTAGTTCGCTAATACTATTATTAGTTCTGTGACCGAAGGTTAGATGTACTATCTGGATCAACCCGCATAATCTGATCTGCCACCCCAAGTTTGCGGTGCCATATTGGACTACTGGCGGATCCCACACTTGAGAGACGCTGGTGCAAGAGAGGCAGGGTGTAAAAAAATTAGTTGCAAATATTTCAAGGGTTGAACCAGCCCATGAAACTGAACAGCTTTCACCAAGAAACATAGGTCGAAATAAGAAAAAAATGTTTGGACCTCCCATAGGTATTGACTTGGTCGGTTGATAATTTTGTATGGGAGGTCAAAATTATTATTTCATATTTCGACCTATGTTCCTTGGGAAAACTTGTTCAGTTTCATGGGCTGATTCACCGCTTAAAATATTTGCAGCTAATATTTGTACACACTGTATAATATTGCATTTATATGGCATCTACCATAATAAAGTTTATTAAATAAATTACTTCGTCAAAATCAGTTTTTTTCTAGGCAATTTGAAATTTCCTAGCATTTGACAGACGCATGTAACAATATTTACGTCATAGATTTACCTAAGTACATTGACAAAAAAGCTTAATCTGTTTTTTGACCTCTTACGAAGAAACCAGAGGGGTATTAATTTATTTTCATGCCGATCATGACCTAAAATATCAAAATATCTTTGATTCCCGCTGATCCGATGGTTCCATTGATACCATCAAACATATGATAATGTTATCTGACCACAACACGCCTAAAAATGAAATATAAGTAGATACTTTGACCTTTTTCCGCTTTGTATTTTTTTCTTTCATACCTTTCCTAATTCCTCGGTCGACCTTCTCAAATATTCACTCTGTGGGTCAACGCAAGTGTAATAAAAGCCTTTCAAAAGGAATGAAAGGTAAGTAAAGTGACTGTAATAAATTCAAAAATACAGGTCACGGCCTGGTTGCGACACTGTTACCGGAGAATAAAAGAAATGTTATAATTCTACTGAATTACTGGTAAACGTAGGGAGAAGATTTGTGTCTTATTTTAACTCTCTCATTCCGTGTGGGACACCAAGTCGTCCAACGATCCGATGAACCCTAGTGTCAGAATTTGTCAACCACCTGCTACAAGTAGCAGGCTTCTGATATATTTGTGTAACGACCGCCGTGTAAGTGATCATAAACAGCAACCGGGACGTACGGCTTAACGTGCCATCCGAAACACGGAACCATCTTGGAAATAAACGATTGAAATCTTGAAACCAGTCGCCTCTTACGACACCTATTCTAAGCCATCACACCTTGACGACCGATGTGGCGCTGTGGTAGTGCGACTGCCTTTGACGCAGAAGGTTCCGGGTTCGATTTTCGGTGGGTCACTCACAAAGTTGATATTTATCACTTTGTGAATTTGTTCCCAGTCTGGTTAGGAAATTGCGGGCTGAACCACCCGATTGTCCGTAAGTAAGATGGTTCCGTGTTTCGGATGGCACGTTAAGCCGTAGGTCCCGCTTGCTGTCTATTTTCACTTAGACGGCGGTCGTTACACAACGATGTCAGAAGCCTGCTACTTGTAGAATGCGGTTGAAAAATTCAGACACTAGGGTTCATCGGGTCGTTGGACGACTTGGTGTCTCACACGAAAAGAAGAAGCCACCACACCGACACCGACGATGCCTTATTTGCCCAGAGCGAAAAAGGAGCAGATTTCCATAAGAAAGATTGTTGACTTTAGTTATTCCCAAAGAGGCTTACTATAATACCCACCATTTTCCAAAACAAATATAAATAAACGTTTGTATCAACCAGGATCACACCAAGAAGGTAGATATATTATTGGTATCAACCTACATAATTTAAAAATTCGGTGAATGTGGATGATCTCTCTCTTCGTGTGGGCCACCCAGTCCTCCAACGACCCGATGAACGCTAGTGTCAGAATTTTTCAACCGCCTTCTACATGTAACAGGCTTCTGACTCGGTTGAGCAACGACTGCCGTCTAAGTGATAATAGTCGGCAACTGGGACCTACGGCTTGATAATCATCTCTCCGACCGATTTCGGCCAGTGCCACCACTTCGACTCCTAATCAGATCGGCGCTGATGCGCCTGGAAATGGTTATAACGTGCCATCCCAAAACACGGAACCATCTTACTTACGGACAATCCCCCAATACGGAAATGTCCTAACTAGACTGGGAACAAATCCACAAAGTGATAAATATCAACTTTGTGAGTGACCCACCGAGAATCGAACCCGGAACCTTCTGCGTCAAAGGCAGTCGCACTACCACTGCGCCACATCGGTTGTCAAAATGTGGTTGATGGCGCGATAGTACATGTTGTGTATAATAAAAATCGATCAAACTATCTATTGAATCTATCACAAATTAGAATCGGCGCTCAAACAACACACATAATCAAGTTTATTTCTATTAAGGTAGAGTTAGTTTCGTAGGCGTTTCGTAGGAGCGTCGGTGGCCAAGTGGTTAGGACACCGGTCTTACAATCGTGAGACCCGAGTTCGATCCCCGCCATGTACCAATGTGTGTTAACTCACGTACATTTACCGACTGCTCTTACGGTGAAGGAAAACATCGTGATGAAACCCACATTCAAATAAAATTTTAATTCAGATGATATTTGAATGTGACTTACCCTAGGATTCGGGCCAGGTTAGCCTTCGGGTTGCAGAGGTCAGATGGCAGTCGCTTTGTGTAAAAACTTGGTTCCACGTCAAATCCCCTAGGTTAGGTAGCCGACCCCGACAGAGAACGGGATAAGGCAAGGAGAATGATATGAGTTTCGTAGGCGTTTGTTGTGAAAATTCCGTCCGAGAGTATGTGACAGTCATCTTTTATTATAATAGGTATGTTTCATGTTTTCCAATGACAGTTACCATACCCTCATATTTTGAACAAAAGAATATTCTGGACGGTTCTCGAATAATTTCATTCTTGCATGACAAAAGTAGAACGCAGACTCCACACGGTGTAAAGGACAGCGTCCCGAATACTGAAGCAGACCATGAAACTGAACAACTTTCCTATAGGAACATATGTCAGGAAACATCAAACAATTTTTGGCTTCCCATAGTAAATGCAGTCAGCTGATCGCGATTTTGTATGTTATTGTTGTTGTTGTTGATGTCCTATGGCACCCCACTGGTGCAAAGGGCCCTGGAGAGCTTCTTCCACTCCTCCCTGTTCTGCGCCGTGATCTTGGCTTGGTCCCAGGAGGCTCCGACTGCTTGCAGCTCGCTCCGTGTGGTACGCCTCCAGGTTTCCACAGGTCTGCCAGGTCGACGCTTCCCGCTTGGCTGCCACTCGAAGGCGATTTTGGCTAGGTTGTCATCGCTTCGACGTAGAGTGTGTCCTATCCAACTCCATTTACGGTGAGCGATTTCCTCTGCGACTGGTGTCTGGTGGCAAATAAACCACAGTTCCTCGTTTCGGATAGTGTTCGGCCAGTAAATACGGAGGATGGACCGCAACGATTTATTTACGAAAACTTGGATTCTGTTCGACAAGTTTTTCGTTACCTTCCAAGACTCACATCCGTACAACAACACTGACTTAACGAGGGAGTCGAAGAGTGAGATTTTAATTCGCCGGGTGAGAATGTTGGATTTCCACACAGGTCTTAGCCGTGCAAACACTCCCTTGGCCTTCCTTATCCTGCCGTCCACGTCCTCATCTGAGCCACCGCGGTTGGTAATGATGCTACCTAGGTATGTAAATTTGGAGACGGACAAGAGGGGATTGTTGTCTAGAAGTAAAGGCTCCTGGTCATCACAGCACACGCGTAGGTCGACAGTTTTCCTCGCATTAATACGCAAGCCCATTTTTAGTGCTGCGTTTTGCAAAGCCTTCAGCTTTTCCTGCATGTCCGCTGCAGTGTGCGATATTAAAGCTATGTCGTCTGCGTAGTCCAAGTCCTCCAGTGTACCTCTACCCCACTGTAGTCCTCTAGGTGTTCGTACTACCTCCCTCATAATGTCGTCAAGCAGGATAATAAACAACAGAGGAGATAGAAGACATCCCTGTTTAACTCCTGCGATTATTTCTATTGGCCCACCCAGTGTCTGCTCGTGTACCACTCTACAGGTACTGCGTGTGTAAAAAGATCTGATAATGTTAACTATCTTTCCTGGTACACCCCTTTTTCTCAGTGTTGCCCACATTGCACTCCATTTCACGGTGTCAAACGCCTTTTCGAAATCTACGAAGGTTATGTACACCTCAAACTGCAGTTCTACACTTTGCTCAATAAATATCCGGAGCGTGTTGATTTGGTCAGCACATGAGCGTCCAGGGCGGAAACCGGCTTGCTCTTCTCGTAAAGTCCGTTCTATGTGAGGCGACATCCTATTCAGCAAGATCTTAGCCAGAACCTTCGCAGCAGCAGGTAGTAATGATATGCCGCGCCAGTTGTCGCACTGAGACAGGTCACCCTTTTTTGAGACTTTAACCAACAATCCTTGTTTCCATTCTGTAGGTACTTGTTCACATTCCCAGATTCGCGCTATTAAAGGGTGGAGCAGTTCAGATGATCGCACTGCATCAGCCTTGAGTAACTCCACATTTACATTGTCAACACCAGGGGATTTGCCAGACTTAAGTTGTCGGATAGCTTTGACTACTTCGTGTATAGTTGGGGTGCTCACAGGTATATCCAGCAAATTATCGGGTTGCACGCATAAGCTCTCGTCTTCTCTACTAACAGTCCGCGTCAGTAGACCACTGAAGTGTTCGTGCCATCTGCCTAACTGCTCTTCAGTTGTACACAAAAGTTGTCCGTCTTTGGATTTTAGGGGTTTCTTAGACACTGTCGCACGCTTCCCGCTAAGTTGAGACGTAGCATCATACAAAACTTTCATATCCTTCCTTTGAGCTGCAGTTTTCGCACGTTGAGCAAGTTCTTCAGCAACGCGGCGTCTATCACGTCGAGCGAGCCTCTTTACCGCGATCCGTAGAGAGCTGTACTGTTCCCTCAAGCTATCTTTTTGTGCAGAGTCCTGTGGTTCTGCAATTAGTCTTAAGTTTATTTGCTGTCTTTGTATGCGATTTTGTATGGGAGGTCGAAATTTTTTTGTGTTTCCTGACATATGTTCCTAGGGGAAAGTGGTTCAGTTCCATGGTCTGCTTGCGCCCTATCAGTATTCGGGATGCTGTCCCTAACACCCTGTTTAGGCTATTTACTGAAGCCGAGAACAGAATGCTTCAAATTGAGTCTGAACTGCAATCAGCGAATGCTCGATACTCTGATACTATTGCATTGACCCGATATCCCAAGATGGCGGCCAATGTAGGGGCTGTATTGATTTACAGGATTCAAAACTGTCTTGATGGCGTAGCGGATAGTTACCCTACTTTCTACGCCTAGGGTCGTGGGTTCGATCCCCACCGGACACGAATATTTATTAAGTCAATTTTAAAATATTTGTATCGAGTCTGGGTGTTTTCAGTGTATTATATGTTATATTATATGTTCGCATCAGCCAATTAGTTCCCATAGTACAAGCTTTGCTTAGTTTAGGGCTAGATGGCGCTGTGTGATTTGTCCAGGATATTTATTTATTATAAGGACCTAGTCCCATTTTTCTCGAGAGATATCAACTAATCTCAGCCGAAATTAAAATTTTTAGTCTCGTTCTCTTGGGAAGCCTCGACTTCGTCTCTTCCTTCCAATATTACTCGCAAACCAATCTTTTAGGCCTGTGCATTAATGTATTATTCCAGTTTTCCAGAATATTCTAGACGCTTCTAGAATTATTTCACTGATTGTATCCATCGTCTTGCATTTAAATATAGGAGTGGTACTTACAAAGGCGTAGACCGGAACAGAGGCAAATATTTTACAGCGTGAAATTACCCACAAAACTGAACAACTTTCCCCAAGATCTACTTATCCACTGCGGGGGTAGACAGAACATTACTTCTATCTCTTATACAGCTACAAAAGTCTACTGCTGGACATAGACCTCATCACGCTTAGCGAGCGCAGTGCAAGATCGCTGCCCGTTCCCTGGATTCGCCCCCGCGGTTAGAAACGGGTGATGCTATTCAAGCCGTTACCACACGGATTTTTCCGTAAAAATACAGTCGCCTTTGAAATACATATTAAAATCTTCACCGTTTCAGTAAAATCTGTAGGGATTATTTTATTGACAGGTTGTCAGTATCATGAAACAAGTACCTTTTTGTTTATTGGACCTGAAAAGAATATTTGCAACAAACGAAGGAAATTTATAGTTGCACATTTTTACAATAACGGAATTCAATGTTATTTTAAACGTCAATATTATTCTAAAAATTCGTAAGATCGACAAGAGAAGTCTTTGAAACCAAGTAGGTATCTACATACATACATTTATCACGCCATTATTGCTAACGGGATAGGCAGAGCGTTAACGGCCGTAAAAATACTATCGATATCGCCACGTCTGACAAGTATTGAGGGAATTTTTAGATGATTCGTATAACACTGTAGCGACAGGTTGTCAGCCTGTCGCCTAAAGTTGTAATACACATGAACCCCTCGAGTCCCTTAGTCGCCGCAAAGAAAATGGAAAATGGACACCCGCGAGAAAGAAATGGGAGGAAGAAAATGGAAATGGATGGATGGGAATGGAATGGAAGTAGGTATCTATACCTATATAGTGCCTTTATGTGTTTTGTAACAAACAAGTGTATTACACAATTTGCAGAGAAGTTCAGGATATGCAACTAGTCCTTGGTCCAATGTAGGGGCTGTTTACACTAACTCGAACACAGAGGGCGCTCTTGATAGTTTTGTTTGCAGTGTACCTTCAACTCAAGTTCCTGTCTCCAAACAGTCATATCTACAGGTACAACTTACATACATACATACACAAATCACGACTTCATCCTTTAGTAGGCAGAGCGTTAACGATCGTAAAATTACGGTCGTTATGGCCACGTCTGACAAGTATTGTGGGCCCCTTTAGATGATTCCTGTATCACTGTAGGTTGTCAGCCTGTCGCTTAAAGTTGTAATAGTTGTATCAGTCATCTCGGAGCGCGCTAACGATCGGACGCGTGCGTAACCATTTAACTTAACCGACAGCTACCTACACGCGCAAATAAAATAATTTAGTTAACTCGAGCAATATGGTTAAATGTGCAAAATGTACGAAAGTGGTTAATAAAAAATGCCCTGGGATTTTATGCACGAAATGCAATAAGTGGTTTCATGGTAACTGTGTTCAACTAACAATAGAACAGCTGACTGCCCTGCACCAAACAGAGTCGGCTGATTGGAAATGCCGCACCTGTGCGATTGGATCAGCTGGCAGCAAACCAAAGAGAATCTCCTTCATCATGCCAGACCCGGAACATGAAGAGGAACCGGAGGACGAGCTAGTCCTGGATGCGGCGGAAATTCTCAGACAACCCGCAGTTACAAAATTCATGGACGAAATGAGAAAAGAAATTCGAAAAATTGTTGAGACAGAAATACAACAATCGCTCAAGTTCTACAGCGATAAAATAGATGAATTTGAAGAGAAAATCAACAATTTCGAAAGTAAGGTAAAATCCATAGAAAACAAATACACTGATCTCAAAAACCAACAAAAAAACACACAACTACAATGTGAGGCACTTGAACAAAAATATAACACATTAGTACAAGAAAAACTGGCAAATCATTTGGAAGTATGTGGAATCAAGCAAGAAAAAGACGAAGATGTCGAGACAATTGTGAAAAATATCGGAATGGAGTTAAATCAAAACCCGGAGGACGTAATTAGTGTGGTACGTAAACAACCTGCTAAGCGCTCAGGGCCGGCCGCAGGTGCGAACGTGGAAAATGCCGCCACCGCCCCACCGGTAATCCTAGTGACACTGAAACAGGGATGCAAAGAAAAATGGATGACATCAGCTAAGTCCATCCTACGAAACAACAGCACCACCGATAAAAAGTATTATCTACGTGACTCCCTGTCGCCAAACACAGCATTTTTGCTATATAAAGCAAAAATGGAACTGAAAAATTCTGGCTTATGCAAGTACATATGGTGCCAAAATGGGCTGGTGTTAGCTCGCAAAACTGAGGCCGAAAAGATATACTCCATACGAATTGAGTCTGATGTAAAAAGACTAGTCGAGATGTATAAGAAAGCGAAGGCCTAATCAATCACTCACAACAAACGGCAAAGACACGTACACATTACCTACCCTCTAATTAATAATTATGGACAACGACTCAGAAACAAACATAATTGAAGGAAAGTATAATAATTGGAATAATTTTATCGACATCAGTCCTGCACACTCTATAAATATACTTCATATGAACATACGCTCATTGATTAAAAATTTCAACCAACTAGAATACATAGTGAAAAATAGCCCTAAAATTATTCACATAATCGCTCTAACCGAAGTCAACATTACAGAAAATATAAGATGCCTATTTTCCTTGGACACGTACAGCCAACTACGGAAAAATAGGAAAGGTGGCGGTGTACTCCTGTACATACACAAAAACACAATATTTACGAGGTCAACTACTACCACGATCTACTGCGAGTGCATAACAGGTGAAGTGTACCTACGCGATGGATATCGATTCGGTTTGTGCGTGGCGTATCGGCCACCGGAAACGAAGAAAAAACTATTTGTGAATGAAATATCTAGGATTATAGCAAGGTACCCCACAAGACAAGATTACGTCATGCTCGGAGATTGCAATATCAATATTAAACTACAAAACGACGTGGTCTCAAACTACCTAAACAGGATGTGTGAACTCGGACTACGATCAGGTATTAACCAGTACACGCGAATACAAAACAAAAAGGACCTGATAACGCGATCGTGTATCGACCACATTTTTGTGCGAAACGCAGCCGCGCGCTCGGTACATACGGCAGTGATAACTACTCAAATAGCGGACCACTTCATAACTGGTTTTGCATCAGCCGATCTGGGAACGCGGCGTGCGACGTCACCGTGCAAGTACGAGTTTCGTTTAGACATTAACAAAGTGAGACAGGAACTTAAAACTGTAGATTGGAACATTCCAATGGAGATGGAGCATCCCGACGACATTTTAGAGTACATTATACAACAGTTTGGATTAATTTACGATAAGCATAAACGGAAGGTTAAAATACGACAGAATAAAAGGGCATTGTGTGAATGGAAGACGGATAGAATAGAAAGAATGTGTATTAATAGAGATAAATTATTAGATATATGGTTACAAGATGATAATAATAGAGTAAATAGATTATTGTATAATAAATATAGGAATAAAACAAATAAACATATAAATATGGTGAGAAATAAAAGCATTAAAAAAGAGGTATGCAATAATTTCGGTAATCCTAAAAAAATGTGGCAATTAATTAACAACTTGTGTGGAAAAATTACTCAGTCTATTGACAAACTAATAACAAAATTTTTCAAAATGAATAATAAGCTATTGTGTAACATGTTTGCCGCTGAATTTTAAAAATAATGTTAAGAAAATATGTACTAGCTGCAATGTACCCATGATGAAAGATCATTCGTACTATATTCAACCGGAAGTAACCATGAAAATGAATAAAGCCACAAACGACTCTGTTTACAAAATAATTAAAGAACTTAACAACAAAAAAAGTCCAGGGGCCCGAATCTGTTGCAGCATTTTGACATATCGTGAAAGCGATATGCCCTATAAGGCTTCGGTTACGGTTTTTACCATATTGGGAACAGTCCATTACAGTTTTTGTTACCAAAATCATACTCAATTTGCTTAGAGCCAGCAATGTAGGACCTTATCGCAAGCTATAAACCGTAAATACGCGCGTTTAAAAAGTTGTCATCTAACTGCCAAAAAAAAGAATAAGTCAAAAAACGGTATGGGCCTATTCTGGCTTGATTTTGGCGTAATCGGAACCAAATCGTATACACCGTCCTTTTCAGTATTTATGACACCGGTAGAAACAGAAAACATTTCCGCATATTGGTTCTAATACCGGTCACTCATAGTTCTTTCCATTCATTCAATTTCCTGTCCTAAATTTTCTTCTGTCAGTTTTAGCTTTGTTTACTTTGCAATAAATTGTATTTGAGTATGTGAAAATTCGAAATATTCATTATATTTTATAAGTAATTGTTATATAAGAAATACACATGGGTTTCACGGACCACGGATACATACATACGTATTATAATATGTACGTGCGACGATGTCTGTGTCGATTGTTAAAATAGGTACAATTTTTTAAAAGTATTTTGCTTTAGTTTTTTACTTATATCCCCCTCATCCATTAACATGATGGAGTGTCATGCACAAATCTAACCCCGAAAAGTATACTCTGAGCGAAGGTTGGTACTATATTGAGCTAGAGCCTGATAAAGTGATAATGATAAGTCACCACGCTAGGATCGGTTACGGAACAAAATATCAGTTACATTTTTTTATATAGTGGCAATTTGATGAAGTGACTGTCTTTCTCACTCTGTATGTATGTAATCATTGAAGCATTGCACCGATTCTTATTTTCTTTGCTTGAGAATCTTACTATGGCTTATAACCCATTATTGTCTCTACCAACTTCAGATATACCTACGCTATCAGCCTGCCTGCCTTACAAGTAAAGATAGTAAAGGGAGTAAATTTTGTAAAGGAGAACTTCTCGATGAATAATTTGAAGATAAAATTTAGTAAATAAAACTAATAAAGGTAACTTAAAACTATACGATTAGAATTTCTGAGTAGGAGCACCTGGAGCTCCATTTCTGAAACGTCGTAATTCGATTCATGCTGTAATTTGTTTCCTTCTAATTATGCTTGTATCCCACATTCTACTTTACATATCAATACCCACATATCCTTATAAATTCACAGAAAGGTGAGAATTAAATCTTAGAGTAATAGAAATTATAATACATTGGACCAGTCGTTGCGGACTCCCATACACGGAATCAAAATAAGCAATTTATGAAAATCTTTAAATTCTATCACAGTACCAACTGATTTTGATACACACAACAGCCTAGCTAGCATAGTACAGTTACAGATCACAGCGGCAGATAGAAAAAGTAATAATATTAATTTCTGATTCCATTTTAGTTGTCATAAAGTGGCACGTGCGTTCTACCGATGAGGAAGAAGATTGTGCCGATTTCATTACCGAGTACCAGTTTAAACACAGGTGGTATGGATGGTATTCGCATTTAATCCACCACCACTGCAGCGAACGAAAAGCAGTGCTTCTTTTCAATTTAAAGGAGAAGCGGAATGCCTACTGAAAAAGATATCTCATCTAAAGCGTTTTTCGGCTGGAATTGCTACGTGAGGATGATGAGAGAAACCAGGAAGTAATAATAGATTTCGTCGCTGTTGACCAATCGTAGCATTTCCAGTAATCATCATCGTCGCAAACCTTGATTTACTTTGAAACTGTTTGTTTCCTGACGTGGTTTAATAATTCTTCACACATCGTCGTCGTCGTCGTCTCAGCCGATAGACGTCCACTGCAGGACATAGGCCTCCCCCAAGGATCTCCACGATGATCGGTCCAGCGCCACCCGCTTATGAGGCCCATTGTTAGCGGCCACGTCTCAACTCCGTAAGTCATCACTGGCAACACGCACTGATCCCAGACTTTTGTCTTGAGGCACTGCGGTAGTTGTTGAGAAGAGAAGATGTTACGTAGCTTCCCGAACGCTGCCCAGCCGAGTTGGATTCGACGATTGACCTCTTTTTGAAAGTTGGACCTACCCAGCTGGACTATTTATCCCAGGTAGACATACTCGTCGACAACTTCCAGAGTAGAGCCCCCAACTGTCAGAGTAATGGGTGCAACAAGAGAGTTTGACATAACCTTGGTCTTGTCCATGTTCATTTTTAGACCCACTTGTTGGGAGGCTCTATTGAGGTCATCGAGCATTGTACCGAGGTCCTCCAGGGTTTCCGCCATGACCACGATATCGTCGGCAAAACGAAGGTGAGTCAGATACTCGCCGTTGATGTTGATGCCAAGTCCTCTCCAGTCCAAAAGCTTGAAGACGTCTTCCAGTGCTGCTGTGAACAGTTTCGGTGATATTACATCTCCCTGTCTCACTCCTCGCTGCAACTGGATAGGTTTCGAGTCCTGGTCCTGAAGTCGAACTGACATGGTGGCGCTTTCGTACAAGGACTTCAACACTTCGATATACCGATAGTCAGCTTGGCACCGCTGAAGAGACTGAAGTACGGCCCATGTTTCGATCGAATCGAAGGCTTTTTCGTAGTCCACAAACGCGAGGCAGAGTGGTTGGTTATACTCTTCAGTCTTCTGTATAACTTGCCTCAGCGTATGAATGTGATCCACGGTGCTAAAGCCTTTTCGGAAGCCGGCTTGTTCGGGAGGCTGGAAGTCGTCGAGCCTGCGTGCGAGACGATTCGTTATGACTCTTGAGAACAGCTTGTAGACATGGCTCAGAAGCGTGATGGGTCTGTAGTTCTTCAGCAAAGACTTATCGCCCTTTTTGAAGAACAGCATCACCACGCCTCTGTGCCATGCCTGTGGCGTTTTGCCCTCGAGTATGACAGAGTTAAACAATTTCTGCAGTGCTTTAAGTATCGGTTTACCACCGGCTTTCAGAAGCTCTGCCGTAACTCCATCATCACCCGGCGCCTTGCTGTTTTTTAGCTGTTTCAGAGCCATACTAATCTCGTACAAGCTGACGTCCGGGTTGTCTTCTGTTCTTCACACATAATAATGTTATTTAGCGTTTGATCTTGTATTTTTATTTTTTTTCTATGATTGTTGGTAAGGTAACCTGATGAAAATATTTTTTCCTATTAATTTTGTTATTCTGTGTAGTCTCCTATAGTATTCCTCGTAAAGTCCAGATGCTTTTTAAAAGGTATGTCGATCTATAGTGGTGCAAACATCACTTTATAAAGCAACCTTATAGCTCTAAACTTGGGCATAGTGTTTATCCTTTAATTATGTAAAATTTTAAAGTACATATCTCGTCTATTAATATTTTGTAGTTCAAGCTAAGTAATTAACAAAGGGCTCTGCTGGAACTGCAAGTTTCTGGAAAAACGGTGAGCTTATAAGGTTAATTTTCCATTGTAGAATCATATCTTTTAAAAAGGCATTCGGGCCGCCGTTATATGAAAAATTCTCACGAACTCCTGAGCCTTACGAGGTTAAAGTCCTCCTATAGTAGCATCATAGATACTACAAACACTTGGGCTCCTAAAATTATGAGACTACGACAAGAACACGCATTTCGTTCTTTTCCTTTCTCTATCTATTCGTATGCTGCTGGCACAAGGACATTGTTATTTTGAAAAATAGATAACTATGAACAAATAGGCACCGAAATGAGCACTAAAAGTTTTAGAAACCCCTAAACGATATTCCTACATATTATAAAAATTCATAAAAAGCAATGAAATAACAGCTTGATGTGATACATATTATGATTCAATAGATGGCACTGTTAACATTTAAAACGCGATATCAAAATCAATCCTATTTTGAATTATGGTTTCCTTAGCCTACTACAAAGCCTATTATGCTTTAAACCATACTACCTCCTTATAATTTTGTTTAATTTGTCTGCCTGTGTTCGAAAATGTCTGACTCCAATTCCTTCGTTAGTTTTACACCTATGTAGTTTCATAAGAATAGTATTGAAGTAATTTTAGAACCGTCAGCAATAAAATAAAAAATGTTTGTTGAATCTTCCCTCATACATACAAGTGTTCAGACGACAGGAGCTACCAGTATTGTTAGTCGATAAGCAGCCTATTTTGTCACGAAGTTTTTTGTAACTTTATCATCTCGGTGAAGGTCGTTGATGGCGGAATCCCCTACTATATAGGGAGGGCTTCTTCTTTTCGTGTGGGACACCGAATCGTCCAACGACCCGATGAACCCTAGTGTCAGAATTTTTCAACCGCCTTCTACATGTAGCAGGCAATATAGGGAGGGCAATCAAGGCAAACGCCCTTCAACTCTCCGGTAAAATTGTTGAGTAGGAAAACAGATTTTATTTCAAACAGATTTTTTATTGGATCAATAACAGACTTTAGCCCAAATTAACTTTTACCAGCAGTTCTTAAAGTAACTTCTTTCAGAGAGCAGCAGATGTTTTCTTATATAAGTTTCTTATTATTGTATTTGAAGTACTTGCAATTAAAGCAATATTTTCATGTTTTGTAATAGGAACAGTGCCAGATGTTCTAAGATTCGCATTTATATATTTTTGAGGACATCGTTCTGCAATAAATAATTGAAGTTTGTTAATATTTGGTCAATATTCTCACTAATAATCTACTATCCAACAATATATTCAAGCATCTAACCCAGTAGTGATATTTGCTAGCGTTGCTAGCATAATTTTATATTTTTTGTAAATAGGTATAGATACATACAAAACACCCAGACTGGATACAAATATTTTAAAATTAACTTAACAAACATTTATGTCCTGTAAGGATCGAGCCCCCACCCAGGAGGAACCCAAGAGCGTCGGTGGGCAAGAGTTCAGGACACCGGTCTTACAATGTAAGAACCGAGTTAGATCGTCGCCATGTACTAATGTGTTTTTACTAACTGCTCTTTCGGTGAAGGAATAACATCGTGATGAAACCCATATTCAAATTAAATTTGAATTTAGATGATATTTGAATGTGGCCCGACCCTCGGCGTAGAATAGAAGGCAGGGGTACTATCGACTTATCCCGATAGCATAGTGAACCACTTCGGTGCTACACCATCGGACAATCTTCACAGCCAGTCAGTCAGCCCTATCATTATAAAATTCAGCACAAATTTATGGGTTACGGTAGCTTAGCTAGCAGTAGTAGCATTTTGCCATACTAAAGATAAATTTTCACAATTTAGTTTATTTTTTTTGTTTATGTTTTGATTTTTTTGACATTATGCAAGACGACAGCTCTATCAAAGACATCAACGTCAATCTTCCTTAGATTTCGTGACACGAAGTTACCAAAAAGTATAAGGAGGAAGTGTCTATGATTTGGCAGTCGTGTAAAAAGTTCTGTGGCCACGGTGGTGGCCCCGCCAAAGCGAGAAACGTGATAGTTTCCGATATACTAGACTGATCAAATTCTCGGGATATATTGTCAATAGTAATTTCATTAACCGTCGCCAATTACTGAAACAGGTGACGTCAGTGCTGCTTGGGGAGCTTTGTCATGTCATCTCATAGAAGCCGCTTCTGCTACTTTGGGTACTAAAGACCGGCATAGTGAAGACTGGTTTGATGACAATAGCGAGGCTCTTAAAGCAGCATTCGACAAACATTGACAGCTCCTGCGACAGCATAATCGAAGAGGTGGAAGTGTTGCGGTGGTCAAAGAGAGTGACCAAGAATTACGCAGGCTGTCTCGACAAATAAAAGACAAGTCGTGGCAGGACAAGGCTTGTCAAGTGCAGTGGCTCGCCGATACAGACCAGCTTGGTGAGTTTTACAGTGAAGTGCGTAAGCAGATTGGTGCGTCCTTCCGTACAAAAGTACCTTTAAGGTCTTTAGACGGTATGCACCTCCTGATCAGCAAGGAGGATGTACTTAAACGTGTGGCTGAGCATTTTCACAACTTGTTCAACGTAGATCGATCAGCTGATCTGCATAATATCAGTTTATTGCCTCAACTCCCGTTAGCCACGGAGTTGGACGAGCCCCTGTCATGTGACGAGGTTGTTACTGCCATCAGACAGTAGCATAATAACCGGGCGGTTGGTATTGACCTTATACCGGGTGAACTACTTAAATATGGTGGTACGGAGTTGCACACATCGGTATGGAAACTTTTCGTTCGAATGTGGGAGGAGGAGAGGGTGAGGACTTCAAAGTGTCTCGCATTTGTGCCCTGTAAAAGAACAAGGGTGACCGTTCTGACTGTAACTTTTATCACGGTATTTCATTGCTGTCAGTCCCTGGAAAAGTATTTGCCAGAGTCTTACAGAACCGCCTCAAAGACGGTGAACAGTCTGATTTCTTCCCCGTCACCTGTGGGGTGAAACAAGGATGTGTTTTATTCTAGCGCCCACTGTTCGCCTTGTACTTTGCAGTTGTAGTCAAAGAAGTCCTAAATACTGTTTCCCAAGGAGTCCGCATCCGATTTCGCACAGATGGAGTCTTTTTAACCTGGCTTATATACATAAACGAGCTTTTCCAAAGCAAATCTTTCATTTGAATACCTTGCGAATGCGGATACAAGTTTCTCACAAAAAAATGGCGGTCTCGTCATCCGCACGAGGTTTTCATAAAACACAATAAATGGCGCTAGGAGTGTTGTATTTAAAATTGGACTAATGTCAAACGACGCGTTCCGAGGTTTTCTAGCCATAACGTAGATAAAAAAAATATTTGGGTTTTTTGTACTTCCGAGGTTTTCACAGTACGCCGACGAATTTTAACTAAGATGTAGGTAAAGTTTGTAAGACAGTTGGTGTACTTAAGGCGCGTAGATTGAGAAGCTTGGCTCTATTTTGAGGTCTGATGTCTATTTGTTGCGCTTTGACTATATCTTGACATGAAAATGTTTTTGGTGGGATTTGTTTTTCGTTATTTGGTTTGTTTAACGTTTAGCAACACGCCGGGACTGGAGGCCGTGTTTACCATGTTGACTATCGACGTATCTATCAAGATTCTGGCTTACTTGATTTAGACCATAAAGAAAGTCCACTTTAACAAAAATAAAACAAAAACATATATTTTGATATCGCAAAGGGTAACTGGAAGAGATCTCTTAACGGGATAAATCCGCCTTTGCGCCTTTTATGTTTTACAATACTTAAATTTATAGTATTAACAGGATTATCACCACGATTATGTTTGTTTTTACCTCGATATTTCGAATCGGTTTCACGCTCCATGGTCACGAGTAGACTGTTTTGGCGAATATTGTCATCCTGCGGCCGCGGCAAACCTATCTGTCTACTCTCTTTCTGATACATCGACTGCGATCCGTTCGGTTGCTCGTACCACTACTATCTTATGTTTCACTTATTTTATTGCTACTGTTAACTTGTGGTACAATAAAGTTATTACATTCTGCTACTGCTACAGCTACATCAGTCCATTGCTGGACATGAACCATACTCACCACGCTTGACAGTCGAATTGGTGAGCGCAGTGCAAGATTTTGTAGATATTCAGCGGAAACGCTGCTGCTCGTTCTTGGATTCATCCCTTAGTCGCCTTATACAACACCCACGGGCAGAAATGGATTGATGCTAATCTAAGGCGACAGCCGATGCTATTCGAACTTATTACCTCCATAATATAAAAATGGAAGCCGAAATCAGATTGTCGATCAACTAAACTATCCTACTCTCCTGCGGAGACTCAACATTCAAAGCTAAAGTTGTTCAACATAATGAGATGTTTTTGCAGATCCATAGCAAACGAGCATCGTGTTGTTGAAAGTCTGAGAGCTCATCACTTCATAGTATAAAGCAAAATTCGCTTTACGTGTCTGTTTATTTTAAAAGATAGAGTGATTCATGAGGAAGGTTTATATGTACAATATTGGCACAAAAACGACTACTTTCAACGGGAAAACGAGTTACAGCGGGCGGAGCGACTAGGCGGGTGGCTTGTCTTACCTAGAGATATCACTGCTGTGAATAGAATGTATAAAAATGTCTCAGTTCTGCGGAAAACGAGTAGAAGAAAACCGCCGCAAAATCCCTTACGTAGTCTTAAAGATCTCCTATAATGGAACCTTGGTAAATAAAAAGACATAGTTCCTACTCAATGGTATTCTTGACGTACAAACAGCTTTAGAAATAAATACATGTCGGGACTGAAGTTTGCACAATTTCAAGCAACACTATTTTTAGTTAAACATTGAACTTGGCTACCAACTTCTACATTTATGTTTGTGGTGGGACTATCTTTGTTTCAAAAAAGCCTTACTAATAACAATTCTCCTTGTTCAGTCGATCTTTTTTGTAAAAAAAATTGCCCAACACTTCGCCATATCGTTTTGGACCCCATCACTAAACGATATCGTTTTTTTGACATAAAATAGCTATTGCAGTGTATCTTATTTTGACGTAAGTTTATGCCAAAAATATGTCCTTATTCGGGTAAATCATTCAAAATTGAGTGAATGATATGAATTTTTTGACCTACGATTTCGAACACACAGACATATGCAAAAAAAAATTTGTATACATAGACTGCTATTAACCATATCTTTTTTTTGTTTACTACAAAACTATCAATGTACTGCTAATTCGGCGCGATTTGTCGTCAATTAGCCAGAAACCACCCATATGGTTTTCCATATCGTTTTTTGACGTATCGTTTTTCACACAGATTCGACCCCCAGGTTTTGACCTAATTCGGGCCGGTGACATCAAACACATAAATAATGAGATAACACCTATAATAACCCACTTAATTAATGCCTATATCGCCACACAAACATACCCTAAATATTTAAAAAAAGGTATCATCAGACCTATATACAAAAAGGGCTCTCACACTGATGTCAATAACTACAGGCCTATCACAATATTACCGTGCATAGACAAGATAATAGAGGCATACCTTAGTAAAGAAATTAATAAACATTTAGAAAACTTTTGTATTATTAATAAGAAACAATACGGATTTCAAAAAGGGCGTAACACTACTCAACTACTTAATGATTTTACAAGTGAAATAAATAAATATCTTAATGAGGGGAAACATGTAATTGTAATATACATAGATTTTAGCAAAGCGTTTGAAACATTAAATTTAGATACACTTTACTCGAAATTAAGTAACAGTGGAATACAGGGACCATTACTAAACTTATTTATAAACTACCACAATGACAGATACAACGCAGTCAGCATTGACGGGGAACTCAGTGACTGGATACAGACGGATCAGGGCACAGCACAAGGATCGAATCTCGCACCAACTGAGTACCTTATGTACGCAAACGAAATGTGTAACCTATTTACAGATGGATCGGTGTACCAGTTCGCTGACGACACGGCTTTGCTGACGGCGCATAGTGACGTAACGGTGGCTCAGAACAAAATGCAGATCAACTTTGACACACTATGCAAGTGGGCACACGATGTGGGGTTGGTGCTGAATGCAAGTAAGACAAAAGTGATGCACATAGTTTCACCATATAAAAAGCCTACCACCGAACCTATCATTGTGGCCCATGAGCATCAATGCCTACATACTAATAACTATGTGGCGAACGGATGTAAATGTAAACTATTAGAACTAGTCAAACAACAAATGTACCTAGGTGTTACGATTGACAGCAAATTTCACTGGAAGGACCACATCAACATAATATGTAATAAGCTGCGCGCACTTCTCTCAAAGTTTATTATACTTAAGTACAAGTTGCCATTTAGGACATTAAGAACAATGTATCTGTCATTGGCGGACTCCATAATTACTTATGGATTAAGTAGTTACGGACGAAGTTATAAAACCTATCTAGATGATATTTATAATTTACAAATAAGACTTCTAAAAACTATTGTACCGCTAAAAATTAAGGATAGATGTAAAGAGGAAAGTAGGAAACTGTTTGGATATTGCAAGGTTTTATGTATTTATGATAGTGTTAAACTAGTGACAATATGTGAAAGTTTCAAAAATCTAAACAACCTTGAACTAAAGACAAGATGCGGCAATTTAAGAAGCTTATCGTACTTGCCAACTTATAACTTACCTGCATACAAAAATGTTTATGGACAACGCACATCTGAATTCATGCTCCCCTATGTACTTAACGAATTGCCTAAAGAAATTGTTGATCAAATAGGTAGTTGCAAAAATGTGTTCCAATGTAAAAAGAAACTAAAAACTTTCTTTATTAAAAAGTACGAATATAGTAATAACGACAGTTAGATTTAGCATAATTTATGTAAAAAATTACTAATTTAATTAGGAATAGTTAAGAGGCGACTGAAGGCCACTACACATAAATCCGCAGAAGGGTTTGCAGTAGAGGTTTTAGACTAAGACTCATGTAATTAATTTGTGTTGGAAAATAAACGTTAAAAAAAAAAAAAAAAAAAATACGTGGTAATACACATGAAACCCTCGAATCCCTTAGTTGCCTCTTATAACACTCTCGGGAAGAGTTGGGGTGATGCTATTCTAAACCGGCATCACACGGCAAGGTATAACTTAAATGATTACGGAACACTTAAATTACATTACGGAACATTAAAACGGAATTTTTGATTTTTCAAACCTAGGGTCCATGATTTTTGAAGTTGTTCAAAATTTTAGGAATCGAACATAAGAATCAGAATAAACAATTAAACTCGTGATTCCCAGGTTTTTGATTTTAAACCCCTAAAAAGGGGATTAACGTTTGTACAAATGTCTTTGATAAAATCTCTTTCATAATTTGTTTTTGGGCACACAATACATAAAAAAATGTGCTACAGACAACAGATTTTTTTCATATTTCGATCAACCGTATGTTCCTTTGAGAAGTAGAATGGTATATCAAGACCCTCTTCGATCATTAAGCCTGATCTCACACTTAGCGTACGACGGAGCGCTAAAACATCGCAACGGTCTGTCAGATCCATACTAGAAAAGTCAAAACCGATTATAAAACCGTTCAACCGCTATCGGAGTATCGTCTGTCGAGTGCGGTTTTAGTATGGTGAGTGACGTTTCTAGTAGGGATCTGAGAGACCGCTGCGATATTTTTGCGCTCCGTCGTGCGTCAAGTGTGCGATCCGCCCTAATCAGTCTGGAAGCTTCCGGAAGGAAGTCCGTTTCAATACACAATAGAACGGGAAATACATTCACGAGACGATTTTCGTCTAATTATGATATAATTAAGGGCCACTCGTTCTCGAAATAGCTCTTTTATTGATATTATTCCCGAAACCAGATATTTTTACAGTAATTTGTTAATATACAGGGTATTAGGGTGTTATGCCGTGTGATGACGGCTTAGAATAGCATCACCCCATCTCTTCCCACGGGTGTTGTAAAAGGCAACTAAGAGACTCGAAGCTTTCATGTCGGAAGCCTGCTACTTGTAGCAGGCGGTTGAAAAATTGTTTCGTTGGGTCGTTGGACGACACGGTGTCCCACACGAAAGAGAGTGAAAGAAGTTTTTATTACGAGAAATTTGTTTTAGGATCGCTCGGTCTTCTTACTCCCAACGTTTTACTTGGCCACTTGATCTTCATACGCAAACTTTTTTTATTAATCTGTAGGTACTCTTTAACTTATTGGACCCAACGAATCGAATGATTTATGTAGGTACTGGGCATAAATCATATCGTAATGTAATGAATGAATTGCGTAACAAAATTGAATTATGAATCAATTTAAACCTGTGCAAGCAAAAGCATTGCTCTGCAGATAAATTGGTTTAATTTGATCAAAATAAACGTAATTTTTTCTGGAAATCTTTCTTAATATTAGCAGCAAATATTTTAAGGGGTGAGCCAGCCCATGACACTGAACAACTTTCCCCAAAGAACATAGGTCGAAATTTTAAAAAAAATTTGACCCTCCCATACAAAGTTATCGACCGACCAAGTCAATTTGTATGGGAGGTAAAAAAAAATTCTCATATTTCGACCTATATTCCTTGGGGAAAGTTGTTCCGAGTTTGAAACTATGTTTCTTGCGGAAAGTTGTGCAGTTTCATTGGCTGATCCACCCCTTAAAACATTTGCAGCTAATATTTTTACACCTTTTAAAAAAGCAGGTAATTCGATAGATTTTCATTGCATTTGCCTATAGCAGTTCACTGTTGGACGCAGTTTACGCCACAGGCCACGATTTCCCGTTCTCGCCTTTCAGTCTCTCACTACCAATCGCTTTCAGTAAGGCTGTAAATGACTACATACACGCTCTACACCGCGCCCTACTCTACCCCGCAAGGGATAAAGGCGTGATCTGTGTGCGTATGAATCTATATCTGACAGGTCAAATGTAGTTTAAAACTATCTTAACGATGTTTTGAATGGCAATGCTGAAATTATGACGTTATATTGCGCCATTTTAGTTCATTAAAACTTTCAGCATTTCAAAAAACTGTGAATAATGGTTTCTAATATTTTGGACAATAGTTTTAAGTATGAAACTTTTGTATTCTAATAATGTCAACAAGCAAATTCGACGTGCTTAAATTTTACCCTCAAGACGACCGATGTGGCGCAGTGGTAGTACGACTGCCTTTGACGCAGAAGGTTCCGGGTTTGATTCTCGGTGGGGTCATTCACAAAGTTTATATTTATTACTTTGTGAATTTGTTCCCAGTCTGGTTAGAGCATTGCGGGCTGGACCACCCGATTGTCCATAAGTATGATGGTTCCGTGTTTCTGATGACACGTTAAGCCGTAGGTCCCGGTTGCTGACTATGATAACTTAAACGGTGGTCGTTACACAACCACAAGCCTGCTACTTGTAGGAGGCGGTTGAAAAATTCTGACACTGGGGTTCACTGGATCCTTGGATGACTGGGTGGAGACTCCCATATGAAAGGAAGGAAGGCGAAGACGACTTCGGCAAAAGGTCGAAAGATGCCTAATATAGTGGCGCGCGCGAGGGTGTCTTTTTTATCAACACAACATCCCTACTCGGAGGCAACCTTCGGCCACACTGAACTGAAAACCGGTCAGCCTACTTACCACACATTTGGTCATACCCCGTATTGAGGACTGATTTGAATTTCCAATCAAAACACCAAAGCTGTTTTATGCTAATGCAGCCACATGTCCACACAGAATCGACCCCCTGGCCCTCCAATGGACCCTCAACTTTGAAATTAAAATCACTATATATAACCCTAAATATAGTCGCTCGTCTGTCTCTGTGTATGCTTCACACCACATCCCAGGTAGCACAAACTTGCTGCACAAGCGCTTAATTGAAGCTGACATGAAAGTAAAAAGTTGTATAATGGTATACACGTTGCCCTTTAAAAGGCTGAATCAGCGCTGTTTCAGCCAAAAATGGCCCAAAATTAACCATTGTATTATAATGGCTGAATATAAGCTGCGATAAAGCTTATCATAAGCTGTATTAATGCTTTATTAAGGTATTTTAAAAATGTTAAGCGCTGTGTAAGTCTTCCACATTCAGCTTTTATGCAGCTTTTTCCCTAATCATTCATTCAATCTTTCATTCATTTACACCAGCCTATTCCATACATACATACATTAGATTACATAGGAGCTGGTAGCTATATTATCCCATGGTCCGTCATAAGGCAACTCCCGCTTTCGCCATCCAGTCGCTACCAGCCGCTCTCTGTAAGTCATCGACCCATCTGGATGGAGGGCGTCCAACAGTAGGTACGCGTGCTGAGGCGTGGCTTCCACTCGAGGACCTGCTTGCTCCACTTGAACAGATATGTGACTAGCCCTCTGCCACTTCAGCTTGTAGCAGAGTAAAAACTCTGCGTCGGCATCCTTCCCAAGTCACCTCTCCTTTCATTTTCAATTTACGAAATTGAATGTCGTCAGACGTATTTTTCTTTTGACCCAGTCTATACTAGATCCTCGAACGGGAATGTATGTGTACCTGACGACTGTACAATAATTAATGGCGTAATTGTATTGTAAATAAGATCGTATAATAAAGTGAAGTGAAAATCATTAACCGTTATCGTGAACAAGGAAACCCTCTCGGAGTTTTATTATTTTTAGGGTTTTTCTTACAATACCTACTTGAAATAAAGTTTTAGAAGATTCAAGAGTCTTTTTTTGTTTTGGGGCACCTCCAAGTGCCACAAGCTTGCTACATTTTCAGGCTATGTCACACTTTGGTCTTCATGTATGGTCTTCATGGGGTTTTATTAGCTGTACAAAAAAGTTTTCCAGGAGTAAGGTTAAAATGTCCCACGGGAAAACTTCCAGCAGCAAGAAAAACCGCTGAGCGGGCCGCTAGTCTTAATTAACTCAAAGCAGGACGTTGAATCGTCCGCATATTTTAAAACTTTTTATTTGCGTAAAGTAAATAATTGGGAAGAAAGTCAATTAATTACCTGATGGCACAACTTGGTGAATCTTTATTTTGTTTGGAAATAAGCCATTATACGGGTTCTCGAGTGGAGGCCACGTCTTGGCCAGAGTTGGATGCTCTCCGGCCAGATGAACCGATTACTTAGACTTAAAGATAGCGGCTGGAAGCGACTGGATGGCGAAAGCAGGAGATTGTGGCGTATCCTGGGGGAGGCCTAAGTCCTGCAGGCTGGTGTTGTAAGACGATGGTGAAGGCAGTTTAGAATGTATTCTAGCTGACATCGAGGTGTCCTATGACTGGCATACATACAGAGAAACGTATCACTTCTTTACTACTATGTATCGCTAAGAGCAGGGAGAAAAACCTTATAATAGTTACAATGTTTGGATTCAATAAGTAGGTGTTTTCTTAGTTAAGCATTTTATCATCTAAAAGACGACCGATGTTGCACAGTGGTAGTGCGACTGCCTTTGACGCAGAAGGTTCCGGGTTCGATTCTCGGTGGATCACTCACAAAGTTGATATTTATCACTTTGTGAATTTGTTCCGAGTCTAGTTAGGACATTGCGGACTAAACCACCCGATCGTCCGTAAGAAAGATGGTCACGTGTTTCGGGTGGCACGCTAAGCCGTAGGTCCCGGTTGCTGTCTATGATTACTTAGGCCGCGGTCGTTACACAACCATGTCAGAAGCCTGCTACTTGTAAAAGGCGGTTAAAAAATTCTGACACTAGGGTTCATGGGTCGTTGGACGACTCGGTGTCCCACACGAAAAGAAAGAAGATCTAAAAGAAGAATAGTTTCAACATTATTTTCTTCAATGGACCTTTATCTTTTCTATTACTTACTCTTAGTTGCTTCCTCCTGTAATTTGGCATGTTATTTATAAACTTGATCGAGCACCAAAGTTTTTCCGAGTTTGAGACCAATTTCAAGTTGTAAAAACTCATTAGAGTTCGTATCATCAGTATAAATAGTAGGTATACTGGGTGTAAGGGACGATTGAACGAAATATTTGCAGGCGTAATCAGTCATCTGTAATTTGACTTGCAGTAAAATTAACTGACCTAAACTGAACTGTCTAAGGAACTGAGCATATTTTACAAGGGAACTTAGGTCGAAAAAAAAATTTTTTTTTCGTATAGCCATAGAAAGTTAGTTACGATAATGAAATGGAATTTGTTGTTTTGCTTGTTAGGTCGAATACTTTTTCCATACAAATTAAATTATCATTTTCATGGCACTTAAATATGTCTATAACACCCCGTATTTGTTTTTTACTAAGTGATATAGACAAAGAAATTACAAAAAACAATTAAATAAATACGTACATACACAAATCACGCTTTAATCCCTTGCAGGATATGCAGAGCATATATATATTCTTTATTGTGTATAATTAAAATTAAGCGTGAATTAGTAGGTAGTAAATTAAATGTTAAGCAAATTGTTGAAAGTGAATGTTCTGCCACGGATTGTTAAACCGCTTCTCGTGTACGTATCAAACGTCCTGCTACACAAATTCGATTATCGTGCCCAAAACCATTCACACATACCCTAATTCGAGTTGAAGAAAATACGAAAAGAAACACCAAAAAAAACATCCGACATTCTTACAAAAAATGATGATGATCTCTGTGACTTAACCTAGGATTTGGGCCAGATTAGCCTTCAGGTTGCAGTAGTCAGATGGCAGTCGCTTCTTGTAAAAACTTGGTTCCTAGGTAACCGACCCCGACAGAGAACGGGATAAGACAAAGAGAATGATGATGATGATCTCTCCAATCGATTTCGATCATGGCGACTACTTCAACGTCTAATCAAGTCGGCTCTGATGCGGCCATTAGGTTTTTGTAGCCAATTTTAGCAGCAACTTCCGTTTCGAAGATGATTATGCTTTTTGTAACTAGCAGGTCAAATGAGCTACTTTTTAAAAGTATCAATGTTAATTGAAATACAAAATACATAATAAATAAATTTTGTATGATTACGTCATAATATCTCGCTATTTTGGAAGCCGTCAAAACACTTACTTTTATATTATTTTTTGTTATTTAATTCAAACATTGAATGTTTCGAAAAACTTAAAATGGAGTAGGTATGTGTTATAGTATACCATAGTTTTATAAGTACAACTTTTGTATTTAATTAATGAATGACCCAGTCATCCAGCGAATTTGTGACTGATATGCACACATACACACACACATACACAAATCATGCTTATATCCCTGGCGGGGTAGGCAGACCGTTAACGACCGTAAAATTACGTTCTTTATCGCCACGTCTGACAATATTTGAGGGTTGTTTCAGACTCTCTCTCTCTCTTTTCGTGTGGGACACCGAGTCGTCCAACGACGCGATGAACCTTAGTGTCAGAAATTTTCAACCGCCTTCTACAAGACTTATGTGTCACTATTGTGACAGGTTGCCAGCCTGTCGCCTAAAATTGCAATACACATGAAACCCTCGCGTCGCTTAGTCGGCTTCTATGACACCCACGGGAAAGAAATGGGATGATGCTATTCTAAGCCGGCATCACACGGTGAACACTGATATGAGAGTCCACCCTCACAAAGATTAAAACGTCATTTTGATTTTTATCGTCGTCGTCGTAAAGCTTAATCTGCTTCCTGATTAGGTACTTGATATGGTATAAAAGTAATCCACGTTGGATTGAAAGCGATAAAATCTAAATAATATAATTACCTACATACATACCAGCCCGCATCCATACCCAAGCTTAGGTAGGAGCTACTTACTTACGTATCCACCTAAGATATTTACAAAACTCCCGGTCATAAAAAAAACTCAAATTTCACTGTAAAGCAACTCAATTTACTGAAAAGTTATAAAATATTTTACATAATTTTACTGCAATACCTTTTTTTTCTATATTCAAATGCCGTACCGATAAGCTATCAAAAACAGATGTTATGTTTTAAATGTCGTAAAAACATGCCAGTGACATCCACGCTATCATATCGCAGTCTCGAATATCAGACAAGCTTCAAAATGCTTCAAACAGGAATCTTATCCAGCCAGTCTGTGTCTACTCTCGGAAGCGCGAGCACGGCCGCCGCCATTTTGCTGCGAAGCGCGCGAAAACAGAATTCAAAAACTTTGTTCTTAAAAAGTATTCCTATCCGTCTATTGTTTTGGTCTCGCTGGCATTCGCTAACTTTTTAATCAGTGCTCATCGTTCTTATTTAGTTTGAGTTTGGAACTTTGGTGTGTGTTTTCTTTGGAACTGGCTGGAAAGTTTTGAGAAAGGAGTTTGCGTTTTGGACGAGTTTTTGGGCTATCGAGATTTTTTTGGTGAGTGATCTTTTCTTTTTTAGAGAAATATTTTTTAGAACACTCTCGTACCTTACTCGTACCCACCCACAAGATAAGGTCTTGTCCTGTCATTCTACCGATATTCTACCAGATAAGTAAAGAATAAATTTATATTCTTTAGATTTATGTAACTCAACTTTTTTATTTGCCAGAAACATAGTATCTGCCTTTCACCTATACTACATATTTATAGGACCTACTATAAAGAGGACGATTTCTATAAAAAAGGAAGTAATAAAAATAGACCAGCTGACCGCGCGGTTTTAGTAGGTGAGGGAGTATGTTTTTAAGGGTCATATATCAGAGTTATAGCTATTGGAGAACCCAAAAGGACAAACGTAACTCATAAAAGTGAGGCATGAATGGAAAAGATATTTCACAACTTCTACAGACACAACAGTCCAGTTGGACATGGGCCTCCCCCAATAGGGGGGTAGTGCCATACTCACCACGCTTGGCAGGCGGATTGGCGAGCGCAGTGCAAGATATTGTTCCCAGGGAAAGCTGCTGCCTGTCCCCTGGATTCATCCCTAAGTCGCCTCTTACGACACGCACGGGCAAAAATAGATATTGCACATTTCTTTCATTTTTGCTACATTCAAACATGCCAAATTATAGTTAGCTGCTATGTTACAAGACAAAAAATAACATAACAAAACTCTATATGGCACAAAATAGGACCAACAGTTGAAAAACACAAAAAAAAACAGTAATACAAAGTAGCCTTAATGCAAGAACTTACTTATCTCTTATAAAGATTAATAAGATAAAAAACAAGTCTCAGTGGGTATACCTAAATAAATATACAAATATATTGGTTAAGCAGCATTTGAACGATTTTAAACCGGACTCTACTTTTAACTACAAAATGTTACAAAACGAAATATGACACAAGAATATCTAAAATATCTCGTAACGCAGTACCTCTAAATATACGGCATATTCCTACTAGTACGAGGTACTTTTAAAAAACGTAATTTTGTATAAAAATACAGAGAGATGGCGTCATGAGCCTGTTTAAAAAATATCCTTGAAATGGATACTTTTAATTTGTTACTAGGGTTACTTACTGCAAATATTTTTGATAATTTAATGAGACATAAATATATAATATTTTTGAACAAATGTTTATTTTATTAAAAAATATTTTTGTTTTGTTTTATTAGCTGCCCAGAAAAATACCCAAAATTCTGGGTGGAGTGAATAAGTGGGTACCACAGGTGGGTACCCATATCTAAGCATAAGGGAATAGTAGTATTTTTTTTTGCATGGGATGGACATCGAACAGCCAGATATTTTAGTCAAATATATTACTGAAAAGGTTATAATGATATGTATAAGAAACACCGAAAGGCAATATAAAAGCAGAGGCTAAAAATATTTATAACGTCGACGTACTAATGGATTCAGTCCACACGTATGATTATATTTTTTGGTATGTTGATGTCTTGTTGATGATAGCAAATATTACTAGCAACAGGCATGATGCCTGGCAACTCAAACAAAATACTTTTTAAAACGATATTTTGTTTAAAATACAAATAGATGACGTCATATCTCTCTAGTATCGAGGGCGTCAAAACACTTACTTTTATATAATTTTTCTGTTTATTAATTAAAACTAATCAAAACTAGTAGAATTTTTTCACAATAGTAGTAGTACGCTTAAAGTACTACTATATTTGCTTTTTTTAAATTTTTAAATATTTTATTATATTGTTACTTTTTCTTTTTAGTTTACTATTCCGCCCGCACTGCCAAGTATTTACTTAGAACATGGACATACCCATTTGGGTACCCATTTGGGTGTGTCCATGTTTCTGCATGCTTGTCATATGGATGTGCCCAGAATGGATCCATATACTCGTAATCGTAACTTAACCCAATTACAGACTGCCAACAAAAGAACTGGCATTTTTCTTCTTTTCGTTTTAAACAGTTAGCTCAGGCTTTATGCTTTTTGGGCTGCTATTTGACGGGAAAATACATTGAATGAAAATACATGAGTTCTCCCAGTAGGTGTTAAAATGGACATTAGGTTAAGTAAGAATAAAAAAAATATTGATGCGAAGAATGATAGTATCGTACTGAATGTCAAAGTTTAATAAATCAATGTCGTCTTGATGTCGTTTTTTTTTTCTTTCCTGACGAATGATCAACACCAAAAAAAAGTAGAAGACGCGATTGTATAATCATATCAGATGTAGAAACGATCTGTAAATGGCGGCGGTAAGGCGAATCGCACACTTGACGCACGACGGAGCGCAAAAATATCGCAGCGGTCTGTCAGATCCATATTAGAAACGTCACTCCCCATACTAAAACCGCACTCGACACACAACACTGCGAGAGCGCTGCGTCCACAGCGGTTGAGCGATTTTAGTATGGGGATTGACATTTCTAGTATGGATCTGACAGACCGCTGCAATATTTTTCAACCTCGTGCGTCAAGTGTGCGATCCGCCATACCTAAATGTGAGGGAGTAAGCATGAACGCCTAGTATACGTAAGCAATTGCAGCAATTTTTTTACTCCTTGTATGACAAGGGCTCATGTGCAGTAGTGGACTATTTTGGCTGTTGTCGTAGTGGAGATTTTTTTTGGTAAAGTAGGTAACTTCCTAGAAGTCGACCTGCAACATCAAAATACCTTTTATAGTAATCCGCAAAAATTAGGTAGCTTCTTAGTAACTTATTTCAATCATTCTTGGATAATTTATACAAAAAAATGAATTATTTACAACAACAGGTTTTTTTACGACTTCGTTGTCTCTATTTAGCCTTTGTGGTAACCTTCGTTTTTTTGTAATACTAGTTGATGTAAAAAACATTGCAAAATATAACGTGACGTCATTCATAATAGGTAATCATCATAGGTTCTCAAACCGAATCAACCTTGCTAGTGAGAGTTTTAATCTAACTAGATTAGATGGTTTAAGGTGTAAATACTTTTATTAGCTGCAAAAACTTTAAACTTTAGTGCCGTGTGATGCCGGCTTAGAATAGCATCACCCCATATCCTTTCCGCGGGTGTCGTAAGAGGCGACTAAGGGACTCGAGAGTATTGGTGTACTACAATTTTTAGGCGACAGGCTGACAACCTGTCACTATAGTGATACACATGTTTTCTAAAACAACCTTGGTAAACAATCCTCAAAAATGTCAGACGTGGCGATAGCGACAGTACGGCCGTTAACGCTCTACCTACCCCACAAGGGATAAAGGCGTGATATATGTATGTAAAACTTAAAGAGGTAATACGATTGTGGACTGGGTTATTAATGAAATAAAAAAGTTGTACGCTTAAAAAAACTATTGTCCATAAAAAGAAGTCTAAAAACTAAAACCCGACTACTGAGATTTCGCGCTCTAAAAAGTAAGAAACAAGAAATCTGAAATAATAACTACTCACGATTGAATGAGTTTTTCGTCTCCAAAATTCATACAAAGTAAACAGCTATTATAATTTATTTTCATGGCAGTTTAATATAAAGTTCATAGTGGTTTTCAGGTGATAGCTGTGGTCGTTTGCCACGTTGCCTTGTTTATTTTATAAACTAGATAGTAAGTACTAGAACACGTGGCAAACGACCACAGCTATCACCTGAAAACCACTATGAACTTTATATTAAACTGCCATAAAAATAAATTATAATAGCTGTTTACTTTGTATGAATTTTGGAGACGAAAAACACATTCAATCGTGAGTAGTTATTATTTCAGATTTCTTGTTTCTTACTTTTTAGAGCGCGAAATCTCAGTAGTCGGGTTTTAGTTTTTAGACTTCTTTTTATTTTAATTATTTTGGGGTTGTAAACTTAAATTTTCACGATTGTTTGTCGGAAGATGTAGGTAGGTACGAGTTTAAACTGTATTATGATTTTGTTAGGTGTATATAAAATATGCTAGTAACCCCCCGTGTGATTACATTACCAAAACAAATGTTTCAGTTTCTTTATTCTATGAGGGGGGCAAGCCCCCCCCCCCCCCTCAACCCCCCCGAGTCGATACATGCTGCTGGTTTTTTACCAAAACAGGTTTTTCATTTTCTTTGTTCTGTGAGGGGGGCCAGCCCCCCTCAACCCCCCGTGTCGATGCTTGCTGCTGGTTTCATCACCAAAAAAGTTGTCTCCGTTTTTTTTTTCTGCGAGGGGGGAAAGCCCCCCTCAACCCTCCGGGTCGATGCTTGCTGTTAGTTTCGTTACCAAAACAGATGTTTTCATTTATTATTTTAGCTACGTATAACATTTAATATGAATTAATGAAGCTTTATAACGACAAGTTCTAAGAAAAATGCACAAATATCTGCTTTTAGAATATTAGTTGTAGGATCTTTTATGTACATACGTACATGTACCTGTCTATACATATATACATATAAACACATATCACTCCTTTATCCCGCTTTCGCTCTGCCTACCTATCTATGTACGCGTTAAATTAATTTAAATGTAATAATTCGCGGTACCTTCAACTTGGATCCCATTACATGAGATGAAAAATATGACAGTTCGTTTGATACACAACACGATATAAACCTTATTCAAACATATTTTACATGCAGTAGCAGTACGTATTGTGACTTAAACGTCAATTTTTGGTGCAGCTACTCAATTGAGTAAGTCAAAAGTCTCAGACAACAGATGTCGCTGTTAGTTTTCCTAAAACGCGAATTGGCCTAATAGCACTACCTTTTTCAAAAATTTTGGAAAGTGCGTGTTCCCCTAAAAATAAGAAATTTAACTGCAGTAAAGAGCAGCCTATGTTTTATTATGCGGTACTTTTCTACTTCGATCCCATTAAATATGATGAAAATGTGTCAGATCTGAGCCTAAGGAGCAGCTCTTTCTTACCATAGCTTATACACAGATATTAGCGTATGTAGTGCTATCACGTCTTGTCTGCCTTTCGTTTTCATCATCAGATCAGCTCCACGAGTATGACACATACCGACACCAAGACCGACACCACACCGATACCGATACCAATGTACCTGCTGCTCATTGAAGACCAATGTGGCGCAGTGGTAGTGCGACTGCCTTTGACGCATAAGGTTCCGGGTTCGATTCTCGGTGGGTCACTCACAAAGTTGATATTTATCACTTTGTGAATTTGTTCCCAGTCTGGTTAGGACATTGCAGGCTGAACCACCCGATTGTCCGTAAGAAAGATGGTTCCGTGTTTCGGATGGCACGTTAAGCCGTTGGTCCTGGTTGTTGTCACGGAGGACAATAACCAGTGGAGAACGCATGCGGGGGCGACCGCACTCGCTTGATGTATGCTTTATAAGGCTGACGCATCAAAATTTTGATTAGTCGGGTTGAGACTGTGCGAAAGAACGGACGTTCCGCGCTTCGTTTTTTGGCGTATAAACGTAATCAAGAATGCCTTCCTGTGCAGTGAAATGGTGTGGAAAGCGTAGTACAACATCAAGTTCCGCAAAAGACGGGATAACATTTCATAGGTAAACATTTTTATGCTTGATTCTTTCAAAATTTAATTTTAATGAAAAATAATTCCATATTTATAATTTCTGATGCGCTCCCGTTGATGTCTTTCATTGCTATCCCTTTCTAACGCACGGGTGTGTCCATACGTAGGCTGGCTCTTTCTTCGTATTAGTGCTATACCACTGTTCTCAGAAGTATAGAATGATTTTATCGATAATTCTGGGATCGTCATAAAAGAATTATGTTAATGTACGTACTTAACAACTTACCTACAATGTATATTATATGAATGAATTCATTCGGGGTATATGGAGTGGCGCGGACGCATTCCCCCCGCGCCAAAACTTCGTGTTTCATTATTATAAATAAAAGATCTTGCGCTAGTCGAATATCAATTTGTAACATACATACATACATACATACATATATCACGCCTTTATCCCTTGCGGGGTAGGCAGAGCGTTAATGGCCAATGGTAAGAATACGGCCACTATCGCCGCGTATGACATTTTTGATGTTTGTTTTCTAAGGTTGTTTCAGAAAATATGTGTATCACATCACTATAGTGACAGGTTGTCAGCCTATCGCCTAAAAATACACCAACACTCTCGAGTGAATTTGTAACTATTTCATTTATTATGAAATCAGAACAAAACAGATAGCTGTGGTCGTTTGCCACGTTGCCTTGTTTATTTTATAAACTAGATAGTAAGTACTAGAACACGTGGCAAACGACCACAGCTATCACCTGAAAACCACTATGAACTTTATATTAAACTGCCATAAAAATAAATTATAATAGCTGTTTACTTTGTATGAATTTTGGAGACGAAAAACACATTCAATCGTGAGTAGTTATTATTTCAGATTTCTTGTTTCTTACTTTTTAGAGCGCGAAATCTCAGTAGTCGGGTTTTAGTTTTTAGACTTCTTTTTATTTTAATTATTTTGGGGTTGTAAACTTAAATTTTCACGATTGTTTGTCGGAAGATGTAGGTAGGTACGAGTTTAAACTGTATTATGATTTTGTTAGGTGTATATAAAATATGCTAGTAACCCCCCGTGTGATTACATTACCAAAACAAATGTTTCAGTTTCTTTATTCTATGAGGGGGGCAAGCCCCCCCCCCCCCTCAACCCCCCGAGTCGATACATGCTGCTGGTTTTTTACCAAAACAGGTTTTTCATTTTCTTTGTTCTGTGAGGGGGGCCAGCCCCCCTCAACCCCCCGTGTCGATGCTTGCTGCTGGTTTCATCACCAAAAAAGTTGTCTCCGTTTTTTTTTTCTGCGAGGGGGGAAAGCCCCCCTCAACCCTCCGGGTCGATGCTTGCTGTTAGTTTCGTTACCAAAACAGATGTTTTCATTTATTATTTTAGCTACGTATAACATTTAATATGAATTAATGAAGCTTTATAACGACAAGTTCTAAGAAAAATGCACAAATATCTGCTTTTAGAATATTAGTTGTAGGATCTTTTATGTACATACGTACATGTACCTGTCTATACATATATACATATAAACACATATCACTCCTTTATCCCGCTTTCGCTCTGCCTACCTATCTATGTACGCGTTAAATTAATTTAAATGTAATAATTCGCGGTACCTTCAACTTGGATCCCATTACATGAGATGAAAAATATGACAGTTCGTTTGATACACAACACGATATAAACCTTATTCAAACATATTTTACATGCAGTAGCAGTACGTATTGTGACTTAAACGTCAATTTTTGGTGCAGCTACTCAATTGAGTAAGTCAAAAGTCTCAGACAACAGATGTCGCTGTTAGTTTTCCTAAAACGCGAATTGGCCTAATAGCACTACCTTTTTCAAAAATTTTGGAAAGTGCGTGTTCCCCTAAAAATAAGAAATTTAACTGCAGTAAAGAGCAGCCTATGTTTTATTATGCGGTACTTTTCTACTTCGATCCCATTAAATATGATGAAAATGTGTCAGATCTGAGCCTAAGGAGCAGCTCTTTCTTACCATAGCTTATACACAGATATTAGCGTATGTAGTGCTATCACGTCTTGTCTGCCTTTCGTTTTCATCATCAGATCAGCTCCACGAGTATGACACATACCGACACCAAGACCGACACCACACCGATACCGATACCAATGTACCTGCTGCTCATTGAAGACCAATGTGGCGCAGTGGTAGTGCGACTGCCTTTGACGCATAAGGTTCCGGGTTCGATTCTCGGTGGGTCACTCACAAAGTTGATATTTATCACTTTGTGAATTTGTTCCCAGTCTGGTTAGGACATTGCAGGCTGAACCACCCGATTGTCCGTAAGAAAGATGGTTCCGTGTTTCGGATGGCACGTTAAGCCGTTGGTCCTGGTTGTTGTCACGGAGGACAATAACCAGTGGAGAACGCATGCGGGGGCGACCGCACTCGCTTGATGTATGCTTTATAAGGCTGACGCATCAAAATTTTGATTAGTCGGGTTGAGACTGTGCGAAAGAACGGACGTTCCGCGCTTCGTTTTTTGGCGTATAAACGTAATCAAGAATGCCTTCCTGTGCAGTGAAATGGTGTGGAAAGCGTAGTACAACATCAAGTTCCGCAAAAGACGGGATAACATTTCATAGGTAAACATTTTTATGCTTGATTCTTTCAAAATTTAATTTTAATGAAAAATAATTCCATATTTATAATTTCTGATGCGCTCCCGTTGATGTCTTTCATTGCTATCCCTTTCTAACGCACGGGTGTGTCCATACGTAGGCTGGCTCTTTCTTCGTATTAGTGCTATACCACTGTTCTCAGAAGTATAGAATGATTTTATCGATAATTCTGGGATCGTCATAAAAGAATTATGTTAATGTACGTACTTAACAACTTACCTACAATGTATATTATATGAATGAATTCATTCGGGGTATATGGAGTGGCGCGGACGCATTCCCCCCGCGCCAAAACTTCGTGTTTCATTATTATAAATAAAAGATCTTGCGCTAGTCGAATATCAATTTGTAACATACATACATACATACATACATATATCACGCCTTTATCCCTTGCGGGGTAGGCAGAGCGTTAATGGCCAATGGTAAGAATACGGCCACTATCGCCGCGTATGACATTTTTGATGTTTGTTTTCTAAGGTTGTTTCAGAAAATATGTGTATCACATCACTATAGTGACAGGTTGTCAGCCTATCGCCTAAAAATACACCAACACTCTCGAGTGAATTTGTAACTATTTCATTTATTATGAAATCAGAACAAAATATCAATAGGTAGGTCAATATATCATCTTGTCATGTCCGTCTGTCTGTCTGCTGACCAGCATCGTCTCGCCAACCAGCCCTACCATCCAAAATGATCGTAACAGGTCGTTTCCAATTCGGTACAATTATTTCAATACATACCCTAAAATTACAATGTAAGTAGGCGCTTATTATTTTTTTTTTATACATATATCGCTATATTAATATTAGCATGCACATGTTTCAATAAATTTTCTTACACATAATATGAGTAAACTTATTAAACGGTGATATAAAATATCGATATAATTTTACATATTTATTTTTCCCATCTCTACAAAATATGCGGTCATTGCGAAAGCCAATTGCGTCCAGCGATAATTACCTCTCCCCCCGCAAAAACCAGTGAGCTTGGTTTTGAACAAAATCGTACCGACGCGTTCTCCACTGGTTACTCTCCTCCGTGGTTGTTGTCTATGATCACTTTAGACGGCGGTCGTTACACAACCATGTTTCTGGCTAATTGCAGAAGGCGGTTGAAAAATTCCGACACTAGGGACCATCGGGTCGTTAGACGACTCGGTGTCCCACACGAAAAAAGAAATTGAATCGTTAGACGGCTCGGCGTCCTACACGAAAAGAGAGAAAGAGAAAAACCGATGTACCAATTTCATACTAAATTGACATTGCGTAAATGCAAGAAAGTTTCAAACTTTCACCTACATTATATATATTTTTGAAATGTGCTATTTAAGCCCTTTTGTTTGATACCCAACACGATACCACTTGAAGAAAAAAAAATTTTTCTTCGTATCTTTATGGACGCTAGAGGGCGCCATGTTCACTTTATTGTGACATGACATAGCCTATAACCATCGGACTGTTCAGACGCTTCTATTGACACCTCATTTGTCAAATTCTGATAAGTAGATTCGTAGCTAGGAGGGAACAAAGGAATTATTGCCACATACATACATACATACATACATACATACATACATTCCGGTCAAAATCATAACCCTCCTTTTTGCTTTGCTGTAGTCGGGTAAAAAGTACTACGAATCTTCATTCATAATTTTTCAAAGTATTCCAAGTTTGAAATTAATGAACAGAAAAATTACATAAAAGTAAATGTTCTGACGCCATCCAAAAGAGCAATGTATGACGTCATACGTCATACCCTTTTAGATCGTTTTAAAAAGTAGCTCATTTGACCTGCCCACAACCCTATTGCCTATAAAATTGAACAACTTTCCGCTAGGAACATGTGGATTAAAAAAAAACCCTTGGTTGGACGGCTAGTACCTAATTTTGTATGGGAGATCATATTTTTTTAAAAGTATTTCAACCTTTCTTCCTTGGGCTTGGGGAATGTGAACAACTTTTTATAGACTGGTTCACCCATTAAAACAGTTACAGTTGATTTTTTTACATAGAACGCCGCGCCGTGCGTTCTGCCTGCCGCGAACATTCTCGCGCCATCATCGCCGTCCGTTTAAGTTGTCCAAAAAAATAATAATCTAGATTCCCGAAACTCTTAGCTACAAAGTCTGCAACATTATTTTTTGATATTTTAAGAAAAAAATAATGGCGTGATATATGTATGTATGTATGCATATGTAGGTAATCCAAGTAATCAATATGATATTGTATATAGGTATGCATATTTAGGTAATCATGTAATCAATCAGAACACCATGTAGGGATTGATCGAGCTATTAACAGACATCATGAATCACATGACGTCGCCGTGTGATGCCGGCTTAGAATAGCATCACCCCACATCCTTCCCGAAGGTGTCGTAAGAGGCGACTAAGGGACTCGAGAGTATTGGTGTATTACAATTTTTAGGCGACAGGCTGACAAACCTGTCACCATAGTGATACACATGTTTTCTGAAACAACCTTGGGAAACAATCCTCAAAAATGTCAGACGTGGCGATAGTGACCGCATTCTTATGGCCGTTAACGCTCTGCCTACCCCACAAGAGTTAAAGGCGTGATGTATGTATGTACGTATATAGGTATGCATATTTAGGTAGGTAATCATGTAATCAATCAGAACACCATGCAGGGGTTGATCGAGCTATTAACAGACATCATCAATCACCAGACGTCATTATATTACACCTATATCGTGTTGTTTTACAAAACAGACAAGTAAAAAATGTACCAATACAGTGTGCGGTCCAAAACAGAGGTAAATATTTTGACTTTTTAAACTGAACAACACTTTCCATGGAATATAAGTCGAAATCCATGTTCGAAATAATAAAAAAAGACCCATAGTGACTCAGTTGGTTGACACATTTTCAGAACAGAAAGTTATTTAGTGACTGGTTGCTGCTACAATATTGGTGTCACTCATTGAAAATCGCCATTTTAGCGCTAGCGGTCAAGGAAAGCAAATAAGAAAGTACCCGGAACTAAATAATTTAGTCCCGAAGTCGCCACTGTGGCGCTGGCAGTCAAAGAAAGCAAATACGAAAGCACGCGGTATTGTCGTAGGCGCTTCAATTAGGGCCGAAAAAACTAGCTGTCATTTGTATGGGACAACCTATCCAGTGCGTAGATAACTTCATATCGATGGGTTCGGCCCTTAACATGCAGTTGATTTTACAAAACAGATATTGTATTTATGTACCAGTATACTACTTTATGTCAATCCAATCGTCTCCCAGAAGTCAAACTACTTTATTAAAATTAGGAAAAATAAACACCTTTGACGTGACAATGCACGTATCAAAAAACATGACTCATGCGTTATCTCGCTCTAAGGCGCTACCGAGCGCGCCGAGCAAGCGCTAAAACATCGCAGCGGTCTGTCAGATCCATACTAGAAATGTCAATCCTCAAACTAAAAATTAGAGGGATCAATAATTTTGTACTGCTTACATACAATTACTGAGAATTAACAGTTTAAGTCGGTCCCTAAAATAGATAGTCGATGTTAGAGCCCATAAGAGCCTTAGGTGGGAATCACTATTGACGTCCGTTGCTGCACATTTTAAGCGCATCCGTAAATCTATGCATCTGTCAGATACAAGAAAAATTTCAAATTCTACATATTAAAAACTAACGTTGGCGCATGAGTAATGCATAAGCTTGCGTTGTTTGATAGACGTACTGAATTGTAGAAATACGCAACAAAGAATTCTATATAGGTACATACAGGGTACATAGGTCGAAATAAGAAAAAAAAATTTGGTACTCCCATACGGTTGACTCGCTTGGCTGCTACATTTTGCATGAGAGGCCCAAATTCTTTTTTTCGCACATTTCGACCTATGTTTCTTGGGGGAAGTTGTTCAGTTTCATGGGCTGATTCACCGCTTTAAAATTCTAGCAGCTAATCTTTTTACACCTTAATGTATGTATGTATCTAATTCAATACATTTCCTCCGGAACACGATGTATAATAGAATTCGTGTGTACATACATACATACATACATACATACATAAATCACGCCTCTTTCCCGTTGGGGTAGGCAGAGACTATTTCCTTCCACTTGCTACGATCCTGGCATACTTCTTTCGCTTCTTCTAAATTCATCAGTCTTTTCATGCACGCTCGTCGGTTTAGGGTACTTCTGACCTGACCTTTCTTTAAAACGTCCCCGATTTGATTCAGGTAGGTTCTTCGCGGCCTTCCCCTTCCAACATTTCCTCTAATTCGTGTGTAAGAACCCGTTAAATTAAAGCTAGTGTTTTAGTGCTCGGCAACGCATGCCAAGTGTGTATCCCGCCACCCTGGGGCGATCTTTCTGAATAGCGCGTAACTTACGAGCACATAACTCCTGCGATTATACACAGAGTTACAGATGGGATAATCCATAATGAAAGAGGTGGAAGTATGGTCGACCTACACTTGTGTATGAATGTCTTGGAGTCTACAGAAATAAAAAATAATACATACATAAATCACGCCTTTATCCCTTGCCTTTATCCCTACGTCTGACAAATATAGAGGGCCGTTTGAGATAAATTGTGTATCACTGTAATGACAGGTTGTCAGCCTGTCGCCTAATAGTTGTAATACACCTGAAACCTTCAAGTCCCTCAGTCGCGTACGACACCCACGGGCAGGAAATGAGGTGATGCTATTCTAAGCCGGCATCACACGGCAAAACAGAAATTACCTTGGCAGGATATGTACAGGACGGAAAAAATAAACGTCAAAAAACGGGGGTGTCCTGTGCCGTAAGGCAGATCGCACACTTGACGCACGACGGAGCGTTAAAATGTCGCAGCAGTCTGTCAGATCCATATCAAAAATGTCAATCCCCATACTAAAACCGCACTCGATGTACGACGCTGCAATAGCGCTGCGTCAAGTGCGGTGGAGCGGTTTGAGTGTGGAATGGTATGGGGATTGACATTTCTAGTATGGATCTGACGGACCGCTGCGATGTTTTAGCGCTCCGTCGTGCATCAAGTGTGCGATCCGCCTTTTAGTAAAATACCTATCTTAGTATATAACAATCGTGTGTAAAATGCAATTTTTTTAAGGAGTCAACTAGTCGAAATATGAAAAAATACTTTGGTTCTCCCATACAAAATGTAGCAGCCGAGCGAGTCAACTGTATGGGAAGTCCAAATATTTTTTACATATTTCAACTTACGTTACTTGGGGAAAGTTATTCAGTTCAGTTTAATAAATTAATAAGTTAAATTTAAATAAAAATAACAATTTAAAATATTTTTACACCCTGTATACAATCTTACTAATAAAAAAGTAATGTAATCCAGACTCAAGTAAATTGAACTGAACTACTCGAGACTACTCGAGAGTAAATTTATTTTTGTATCAGCTAACCTAAAACTTATATTGATATAGCTAAGTAGCGGCTGTCCAGCGACTTCACCCGCTGCTAACCGGTTTCCCAAAGGAATACGACAAGGTATCGGCATACATTGTACATACACACACACATATCACGCCTTTATCCCTTTCGGGGTAGGCAGAGCGTCAACCTGTATCTAAGCGATGCATGTTACTTTTGTTTTAAATTTCTATATAAGATGGAAAAACATTAGCTTTAAGGGGTGATTCAGCCCAAACTGAACAACTTTCCCCAAGAAACATAGGTCCAAAAATGAGAAAATTGTTTGGTACCATACAAATTGACTTGGTCAGCTGATAATTTTGTATGGGATGTCAATTTTTTTTTACAAAATTCGACCTTTGTTTCTTAGGGAAAGTTGTTCGGCTTCATGGATTGGTTCACCCCTTAAAATATTTGCAGCTATTTTTTTACACCCTGTATTAAAAAAAAAGTGGATCAAACATTGCCCGGATTAGGTAAAGTTTTCGATGTCCATAACAGACAAACACAAAAAACTGACTTCATTTATACTACCCGCAGATACATTTTTACCCACAACAATTCTCGAAAATAAAATGAAATACTATTATATTCGCTATTGGAATTTGATATTAAAAATGTAACGATCTAATTTTCCGAAGTTTAAGTAAGTAATCGAACTTTGACTCCGCAAAATACTTACAGCTTATTATTTGATCATTTAAGTTATAAAAGGTAAAGTAAGTAGGTACTTATATAATTTAACTTTATCTTTATTATGAGTGTCATGTTGGGATGCCTCAAAAAGTTGCCTTCGGTACGACTTTCGGTTTCGGCTGAGGTAAATCACTACATATCATAAAGCAAAGTCGCTTTTCGCGTCTGTCTGTATGCTTAAATGTTTAAAACTACACAACGGATTTTGATGCCGATTTTTAATAGATAGAGTGATTCAAGAGAAAGGTTTTTATGTATAATAAGTAGTGCCTGTTGTGTTTTTTGTCTAAATGTGATTGTCCTGTGTTTTATTGTGTGCAATAAACAGTGAAATAAATAATAAATAAATATAAATAAATATAATACTTGCCGGGAAAAATCCTTCCCGCGGGTGTCGTAAGAGGCGACTAAGGGACTCGAAGGTTTTGTTTGATGTATTACAATTTTTAGGCGACAGGCTGACAACTGAAACAACCTTGGAAAACAATCCTCAAAAATTTCAGATGTGGCGATGGCGACCGTATTCTTACGGCCGTTGACGCTCTGCCTACCCCGCAAGGGATAAAGGCGTGGTATATGTATGTATGTATGTAAGTTAAATACGTATAATACACGTAATGCATGCCTAGTTCCCAGCGGGCACAACCGCTGGGCAACCCGCTACTGGTAGGAAATAAAAGTTTTCCGAATGATCTGGTTTCCGTCCAAGTGTGTAACTGAGAAAGCATTTATCTTCCATTGTGGAATTGGCGAGCGCACCGTGAAACCAATCATCTGAAACATCGGATTCTCGTCACGTCGAGCGCACATAATCCGTCTACATATTTGTTACTACAATATACCATACGTAGAATAAAATACAGAATGTAAAAAAAATGCTGCAAATAATTAAAAAAAAAAAAACTTTCGCCACAGAACATAGGTCGAATTATGTAAAAAAATTAAGCCATCTAAATTTACCAATCAACCAACCAATTGTATGGGAGGAACAAAAATCACATGTCTATGTTTCTTGGAGAAAGTTGTTAAGCTGCATGGGCTGCACCTCTTAAAATATAATATTTTGCTGCTTATCTTGGAGAAAGTTGTTAAGCTGCATGGGCTGCACCTCTTAAAATATAATATTTTGCTGCTTATATTTTTACACCTTATACGTATATAGTACCTTTAGCGCCACCTATTGTTTTGTAATAATACTATACAGGGTGTAAAAAAAATGCTGCAAATACTTTAACACCTTTTATATAGTAAACCCTTGTACGTGAAACATAGTAAACACTTTTTTTAATTACCGCCCCGACTTTTCTTGATACAAAGGTACAAAGGTAGGTAAAGGTACAAAGGTATACATAATAAATTTCACTTTTTAAAATAAGGAATCAAAAAATACAAAGTGATTAAATTCTATCCTTCCACAATAAAAAAATATTACCACTTTTCCAAGTGATTGCAAACTTTTTTTGATATGTGTATCTACAAAACATTCCTGGAAGCAGATTGTAAAACCACAAAATATTAGCGGGACTCGAACCTCTAACTTTCAGCATCCAGCGGCGGTCACAATTGAAACTTGTTAGCACGAAACCCTTTTGTGTGTAGTTTCTATATCTTTTTACACAGCCAAGAATTTACGAATCTTTTTCCATTCAAGTAGCTTTGGCTCACAAAAGGCATTACATCCGCAATTGTGAAATTGAGCCAATCTTGTGAAATATCGGATTCTCATCACGTTAAGCGCATGTAATTCGTATTTTTACATACATACATATATTGCGGGGAGGCAGAGCGGTAACGCCCGTAAGAATACGGTCACTGTCGCCAAGTTCGACATTTTTTATTTTTTTTCCTAGGTTGTTTCAACATGTGTATCACTATAGTGACAGGTGGTCAGCCTGTCGCTTAAAAATTGTAATAGACCAATACTCTTGAGTCCCTTAGTCGCCTGTTACGACACTCGCGGGAAGGATGTGGGGTGATGCTATTCTAAGCCGGCATCACTCGTCACGTTAAGCGCATGAAATTTGTATTGTTGATACTACAATATTCAGAATAGAACGGAATCCCCTATGAATGAATGAATGAATGAATGATAATTTATTTGCAAGAAATATGGTACAAAAGATCCTATTCTAAAAATATAAATTTGTCCTAACATATTTCACCTGTTTCAGGCATGCAAACATAATTGAATTTTTTATTCTTTATACAATGTCATACTTTCAAATAAAATTGTTGTCAATAAATTAAATATTAAAAAAGAAGCTCAATGTCAAAATATCAAAATAAATATAACTAATTCAATGTCAATAACTATTAAAAATAAAAATCTGTAGGCAATAATAAAATCATCACAAAATGTCAATAGAATTCATAGAACTACATTATTACATTTTCTACATATACATAGAGATAGAGAGGACTAAAATTAAAATTTATATGAAAGAAATTCCCGGACGTCATAAAAACAATTCGTTACAAGGAAATTATACAACCATTTCTTAAATAAAGTAGTAGGTAGCTGTTTTACATCACTAGGCAATGAATTGTATACTTTAACGCACATATTATAGCTATTTCTTGCATAGCAACTAGTTTTATGCGCCCCATCGTGTAATCGGTGAGGATATCGGGTGGCAAATGTGAAAGTTTTTTCCTGAATTTCCTTATCAACCCAATACGAAATGAGAGAAACATTATAGAACCATAATTTTTAGCATTGATTCAAGATTCAAGATTAAATCATTTATTTCCAAATAAATTTACAATGAATGCTTTTAGAATGTCAGAGAGTTACAGGTGCAATACTGTCACTGAATAAATGAATTACTCATTGTAAACAATAACAATTTTACGTTCCTAGTAGAATCGCGGCACGAGTGGGATAAAAAAAAATATAGGCACTGCCTCTGGGCTGGCCAGGCTGACCACACAACATGTAACTTACGTCTTCGTTCTGCAGTGGGACATCGAACAGGCTACGTAAAAAAAAATATTGTCAACATTTTCTTTAATTACCGGCCCGGCGGTTCACCTATATATCCTAGTAAAAAATTGTAAAACCAAAACTTTACACGGCTGGACTCGGACTCGGATTGTAAAACAGAGAAAAATGCAGTTTAAGTATTTTTTTCTATTTCTTACAACAATTTTATGAACCTAGTTAAAACGCGGCTCAGGTGGACTAAAAACTTAAAACTAGCCCCTAACGCACTGCCTCGGAGCAAGCCAAGTTAGCCAAACAGTATGTAATGTTCTTCTTCTTGTAATATTAGGCGGTAAAAATAAAATAAAAACGAGTTCATGTCAAGAAATAAATATTTTTTTGTATTACATGCGTATGGTTAGCCGGAAACCTGCCTAGAAGTGCTCCTATTCTAAATACGAGTATACAATTTGTCAGGCCCTAGGCTACCCTAGCTAAATTTCTAAATTTGAAACAAAAATATATTAATAGCCAAAAGCGGCTACGCTAAAAAGACAAAAAATATATCTTAGACAGTAGGTAATTCTACCTTTTAACATTTTTTATATATCAGGTACGATTCTTTATCCATTCCTTTGGTTCACAAAAGGCATATTAGGCATTTCCTCAATTGTGAAATTGAGCCCAATCACGTGAAATATCGGATTCTCGTCACGTCGAGCGTATGTTCGTCTATCCCTGATGTTACTCCTATCCGCACAATACGAGTGTGAAAATATTAGCTGCAAATATTTCAAGGGGTGAGTCAGCCCATGAAACTGAACAACTTTCCCGAAGGAACATAGGAATATTTTTAAAAAAATTGTACCTCCCATACAAAATTATTATATAATTTTATCATATTATACAACCAAGTCAACTTGTATGGGAGGTCCAAAAAATGTTTTCATATTTCGACCTATGTTTCTTGGAGAAAGTTGTTCAGTTTCATGGACTTATTCTCCCCTTGCAGCTAATATTTGCAGCTAATATTTTTACACCTATTTGACGCGAGAAATATGGCGAACCCTTTCTTTAACTTCGAAGATACACCCTCGACTTTGCCTCATCCAGAGCGAGTTCAATCTTGTGAATTGTTTTTAGTATCAGACAGACACCACACAGGCGTAGCGTTAGACGCCCTCTAGCCAGATGAACCAATGGCGAGGAATACACTTGACGCACGACGGGGCGCAATAATATCGCAGCGGTCTGTCAGATCCATACTAGAAACGTCACTCCCCATACTAAAACCGCACTCGACGGATGACACTGCGATAACGCTCCGTCAACAACGGTTGAGCGGTTTTAGTATGGGAAATGACATTTCTAGTATGGATCTGACATGACTACGTTAAATCAAATTCCATTGACATGTCTTTTTAATATCACATTTTACGAACTTGTTAAAATACTGTTTATACAATCTGACGAATAAATTATTCTATTATATTCTATACAGGAGATATCACTTCAACTGAGCTAATTATGTGGCAGAAGCGAGCTTATCTCTTAGGAACCGATGTGTTGTAACATAATTCATAACTTAAAACGAACATAACGAACGTATCTAAGTAGTAAAAGTAACTAAAATGCAAGCAATAAGCGGTCGTAATGGCTCCAGCTAAACGAATTTATCGCACTGCAGCGAATAACTCACAAAACCACACCTTTTTACCTCAAAATTTACTTCACCGAAAATTTACAGCAAAACTTCTATACTTTCTTGTGGAATTCTGGTTGCAATATGCTGTTATATGAAGTTACATTAAAACCATATTTTTGGAGGCAAGAAAGCTTTTATAGTGCTAGTAAGTAACATAACTAGGTATATTTCCAAGTAACTAGGTATATTTCCAAAACAGTGCCAAGCCCGAATGAAGTCACGATAAACTCGTTGTAATCACATTTGACACTAGGGATTGCAATCTGAAATGATTCTCAATCCAGCGGGGTGGGGCCGGATGGGTATTCTATACTTTTTCCAAGAAAGTAGAAATTAATATACGCCATTTCTCATCAAACTAGCACGTGTAATTACATTGTTTACATTACTAACTGTGATTAGCCGTGTGATGCCGGCTTAGAAAAGCATCACCCCACATACTTCCCGCGGGTGATGTAAGAGGCGATTAAGGCACTCTTAGAGTATTGGTGTATTACAATTTTTAGGCGACAGGCTGACAACCTGTAACTATAGTGATACACATGTTTTCTGAAACTACCTTAGAAAATAATCCTCAAAAAAGTCAGGAGTGGGGATAGCGACCGTATTCTTACGGCCGTTAACGCTCTGCCTACCCTGCAAGAAATAAATGCGTGATATATGTATGTATATATGTACAAACTGGTAAAAAGGACATTTTTTCTTCAGTTTCCACGTTTTCCGGATCCAGAAGGGGTCATAAAGACGCCGGATTGGCCGTATCGGATTGCATCCTTATTTGGCACGCGTGAATGCTAACATTTCGTGGAATAGAAAGTAAACTGAACTGACGTGCACCAGAAACTTGCATATCAGTTACGTAGCCTTGCGGTCACCTTCAGGCTTCACTAATAGAGGCAGTAACAGGCTTCTGTTTGAATGTAGAAGCGTGGGCAGTAGTTGCAGGAAGCCTGTTATGTCAAAGGAGCCAAAGAGAAAGAGCTTTCCTAGTACGGTCACAATGTTGTAGTATGGTACAATATAACAAAGAATAGTAATTTAGATAGTCTAGAATTTCTATGTATCTGACATTCTAAAAGTATTCACATACCTGCTACGTACCACCCCCTCGTGGTTGCATCCGGCAAAGATTGCCTCTTTTGATGACACTTTTAAGGAAGCCGTTGAAACCATCTTAAATGTGTCTCTCGAAGAAAGGCAATGGACGCAGGCAGCTTTGCCGATCAGGCACGGGGGAAAAGGAATACGACGAGCCCGTGACGTTAGTTTGCCGGCCTTTTTGGCGTCAGTACACGGAGTGTCAAACCTTGTCTCTAATATTTTGCCTAACAATGGAGTCAAGGTAAGCATCCCGTTTGCTGCAGATGCACTGGCAGTTTGGTCGAGTCGCTATCCGGATACACCAGTTAAAACTGAAGCCACACATTTTCAACGGGCTTGGGATGACGTTGCTGCGAAAGCTGGTTTTGAGGATCTGTTGGGCGCCAGCTCCGGAGCAGACTCTGCCAGACTGAGAGCGTCAGCTTGCCCAGAGTCAGGTGCATGGCTGCACGCTTTACCATCTCGTCACTTGGGAACTTTACTAGATAGCGACTCCCTACGTGTAGCCGTTTCTCTTCGCCTAGGGTGTAAAGTCTGTGAGTCGCACTCGTGTATCTGTGGGCAATTAGTGGACGAGACTGGAAACCACGCTTTAAGCTGCTGCCGCTGCCTAGGAAGATTTCCACGGCACCATGCTCTCAACGAGCTGATTCGTAGAGCGCTGGTTTCTGCCAACATACCCGTCGTACTTGAGCCTCCCGGACTAAGTCGCTCAGACGGTAAGAGACCCGACGGTCTAACGTTGGTCCCTTGGCAGAAGGGCAAGAACTTGGTCTGGGACGCTACGTGTGTCAGCACGACTGCGGCTTGTCACCTTAGTCGCACATCACGCGTGGCTGGTGCAGCGGCCGAAACCGCAGCAAAGAAAAAGCACGAGAAGTACAGGGAACTCGCCGCGTACACCTTCATCCCCGTAGCGGTGGAGACGCTGGGCCCCTGGGGTTCTGAAGCTAAGAACTTTGTGCGGGAGATTGGCCGCCGTCTTAGAGAGAGGGGCGCAGACCCCCGCTCAGGTTCGTTCCTGGCACAAAGCATTTCTCTAGCCGTACAACGGGGCAACGCGGCCAGTATATTAGGCTCCTTTGCGCCGGGAACGATCCGGGGTGGGTTTATAGTAGACAGGGTAGGTTAAGTTTTTGTTTAGTTTTATTTTATATTTTGTTTTGTTGTTATGTTTTATGCTGTGGATTTTATTTTGTTTTTACACTTGTTTTTTTACACTGAATAAAATATTTTTCACCAACCAAAGTATTCGCTGTTCGGTTTGCCCAACCGTAAACCGACGAGCGTGCATGAAAAGACTGATGAATGAAGAAGAAGCGAAAGATAGAGGCGTGATTTATGTTTATGTATGTAGTTAATAATTTGCCTTTGACTTTGTCGAAATATTTTCATAAAAGAAAAATGACATTAACCCTTCCGCTGGGGAGCACTAGAGATTCCAAGATGGCCAACTGGGGGGCCGGTCGCGGGAGGCAACCATTAAGTGGCTCCGGTTACAAAAACAAAAAGTTCTCAGAAACTATTGACTGATAAGCATAGTATGTTATATTGCCGAGTTCGTCTTGGAACAAGCTTTCTTGTTGTGAAATAATATAAACACTTTAGCCATTGTAGTTTTGACAATCTCAAGCTGAAGTGGAAGTTTTTTTTGTACCCAGATTTTTGTGTTCAGAGCCTAAGATCTAGTAAATGGAAAAGAATGTTTAAAGGAAATCCTTTTCATTTAAATTATTATACATCCATTTACTAAAATAAAACGTAAAATATCACATCTCAATACATTATTTTCACAGGCAGAGCATACAAACATGTACCTAAAACTGAGAGTAAGAGCACCTGTCAAACAATGAATGATCTTGCTTGAAAAAACTCTATGGTCCGAGCTTGATGTTGCCATTTTTATATTCCAAAACCTACCCACTAAGTATTTTACTCATACATTTACCGCTGCGTTCAGTAGAAATTATAAAAATGAACGAAATATGAGCTCGCAGATGTGAAGCCATATTATGGCTTCTCCCCAGTTTAGGGAAAAATGGCGAAAGCCAAGTTATGGCTTTTACCCAGTTCAGGGGTTAATAAAAAGTTCAAACCTCTATCATTATTTCTCGTCAACCCACAAATTATATCCTGTCAACATTATGATTATACTGAATAGATTTAACGATCTGAAATTACGTGTTCTATTCAAAGCTGAGCATGAAACAGATTACACACGGTATTAGAGACAACCCTTCAATACCTGATGGAGTAGGCGCATTGCACACGTCTTGACGCATGAAAGAGCGCTAAAACATCGCAGCGGTCTGTCTTATCCATACTAGAAATGTCAGTCCGGAAACTAAAACCGCTCAACCGCTGTTAACGCAGCGCTATCGCCATGTCATCTGTCGAGTGCGGTTTTAGTATGAGAACTAACGTTTCTAGTATGGATCTGAGAGACCGCTGCCATATTTTAGCGCTGCGTCGTGCGTCAAGTGTGCGATCCGCCTTAAAATTAGCTGTAAATATTTTAAGGGGTGAACCACTTGCTCTAAGACATAGGTCGAAATATGAAAAATTCGGTCCTCTCGTACAAAATTACCAACCGACCATTTCAATTTGTATGGGAGGTCCAAAAACTTTCTTATATTTCTACCTATGTTTCTTGGGAAAAGTAGTTCAGTTTCATGGGCTGGTTCAGCTTTTAAAATTTTTGGAGCTAGTATTTTTTGTACCTTATGCCTTTTCATTCTATGCATATGCCGTGTGATGCCGGCTTAGAATAGCATCACCCCACATCCTTCCACAGGCAGGCTGACAACCTTTCACTATAGTGATATACATGTTTTCTGAAACTACCTTGGAAAACAATCCTCAAAAATGTCAGACGTGGCGATAGCAACCGTATTCTTACGGACCTTAACGCTCTGCCTACCCGGCAAGGGATAAAGGCGTGATATATGTATTTTATACAAACAAATTCATTTTATTTCTTTACAGCCGAACTTTTAAAGCTAAAGTTTTCCCGAAGGAGTTTATTGGTCAAGTAAATCTGTAAAAGGTTGTAGTTTAGGCTGGTTTCAGAGCGGCGCGTCTCAGCAGCGCTGCTCGGGCGCGCGTCTGGGCAGCGAGCGCGTTCGCTGTGAAACGACATTCAGACGCGCGCGCTTCGTTGTGGTGTACGGTCGAGTGCAGAGAATCATTATGCCAGCAAACTTAATCACTATATTAGCTATATACGTTACATGGAAAAGAGTGCAACAACGACGTCTAAAAAGATTGCAAGTCGACGCTACTGGCAATCGAAGGAGATCCGACCGCGGCGCGGCCGAGACGCGGCCCAAGACGCGTCGCTCTGAAACCAGCCTTATAGTGTAAGGTTTATCTCTTTGGGCGATAAATAAGGTTACGTGGCCTCAGTTGATAAGATTGACCTTGGAAACCAGCGGGGGTTTGGCGCCAGACATTTTGCAGTTTGTTTCTTTTACAAACCTTTATGTCATCATTCTGACCTCCTGCCCATAGGCGAGGAACACACTTGACGCACGACGGAGCGCAAAAATATCGCAGCGGTCTGTCAAATCCATACTAGAGACGTCACGCCCCATAATAAAAACGCACTCGACGGATGACACTGCGATAGCGCTGCGTCAACAGCGGTTGAGCGGTTTTAGTATGGGGATTGACATTTCTAGTATGGATCTGACAGATGGCTGCGATATTTTTGCGCTCCGTCGTGCGTCAAATGTGTTCCTCGCCATAGTCTCTACACAGTTTTTATAGAAGGCGACTATCATGTGACCTCTGCAACCCGAAGGCTAACCTGGCCCGGATCCTTAAGTCACATTCAAATATCATCTAAATTCAAATTCAATTTGAATGTGGGTTTTATTATGACGTTTTTCCTTCGTCGTAAGAGCATTCGGTAAATGTACGTGAGTAAAAACACGTTGGTACATAGCGGGGATTGAGGGGGGTCTCACGTTTGTAAGACCGATATCCTAACCACTTGGCCACCGACCAATAATTGTAAACCTACTATGTATTAAAAAGACCCATTTTATTAATGCCGTGTGACGCCGGCTTAGAATAGCATCATCCCATTTCTTCCCGCGGGTGTCGTACGAGGCGACTAAGGGACTCGAGGCTTTCATGTGTATTACAACGTTAGGCGCCAGGCTGACAACCTGTCACAATAGTGATACACGAATCATCTGAAATTATGTATGATATTTGTCAGAAGTGGTGATAGCGACCGTATTTTTATGGCCGTAAACGCTCGGGAAAAAGGCGTGATATGTGTATGTATGATGTATGTATGCATTTTATTAATGGAACTCTTGTTAATACATAAAATCGTATACGTGCCCGAGGTCCCTGCCTTTTACAACTAAGTTCCAAACTTTCCGAGGCGAGTAATGAAATAATAATTACATTTTCAAGCAAATTGTTGGTTAAACTTTTTGACAAAACATTTCTCATTTCGGAAAATTCTTGTGCGTGAGTCAACTTCCTGTACGATGTGTTTGGTTTATATACAGAGTAATAACGTAAATACTTTACGAAGTTTCTCTACGTGGTCGAATCCGTAGAAAGAAAGGAAGAAAGAAGGAAAGAGAAAAAAATAAGGAAAGAAAGAAAGGAAGCAAGCAAGAAATAATGAAATAAAGAAACAAGCCAAGAAATTATAAAATAAGTATACTTACATATATACACATACACAAATCACGCCTTTATCCCTTCCGGGGCAGGCAGAGCGTCAACAATCGTAAAATTACGGTCCTTTTTCGATGATACATGTATAACTGTAATGACAGGTTGTCAGCCTGTCGCCTAAAATTGTAATACACATTAAACTCTCGAGTCTCTTATAAAATATAAAAGACAGAAAAATAATTTATTCGCATTAAAAAAACCTTACATAATTATACCAAAACGGTTGCAACCCAATGGTCACAGCCTGATTTTCAGTTGCAACCTATTTGTCGAACCAAGTGCCTTTGACGCAGAAGGTTCCAGGTTCGACTTGGTGTCCCACACGAAAAGAGAAGAGAGGCAGGCACAGCGTAAGATAGTTGTCCAATATTTTTATGCATTTAAAAATTTAATACGACCATTACATTTAGATTTTAGTTTGTATCTTGCACTGAAGCAAGAATACTAACAAATAAATACTTAAAACTGAACACCCTCTGTAAGAAGTTATATTCTGCAAAAATATGAGAAAACACATTAACATTACCATATGTTATTTTTGTATAAAAGTTCTTCGTTACATTTGTTCGTCTAATAAGCAAATTCATCACAACACAATTTTTGGCACGAGAATAATTTATTTCTGTGCTAAATAAGTAGGATGTTTATGATGCCAAAAGTGCGTAAAGCAAAAAGTATGTGTAATTTCTTATGTAAGAAATAACGCATTTATATTTAGACCTATTTCGATGGAGTAAGCTCCAAGCCTCCTACGGAGGATCGCACACTCGACGCACGACGGAGCGCAAAAAATCGCAGCGGTCTGTCAGATCCATACTAGGAACGTCACTTCCATACCGCACTCGACGGACGACACTGCGATAGCGCTGCGTCAACAGCGGTTGTAGTATGGATCTGACAGACCGCTGCGATATTTTTGCGCTCCGTCGTGCGTCAAGTGTGCGATCCGCCTATGAGCTAGTTTTTATTTGTCGATAGGTTGGTTGGTATGGTTTGTTATTACCAGGAATCTTACCTTTCTCCCCTTCATTTCCGTTTCAAGTACAATTATTGAAAAATAAGTCCAATGATTTACTTATTACCTATTTTTCGTGAAAATTCCGCCATTTTTAATTTATAATTTTAGTATTTAAGTCGTCTCTTACGACACCCACAAGAAAGAAATGGGGTGATTCCAAGTCGGTATAACACGGGAACTAGGGCAACTATCTATACCATATGCCGCCTTATCTGCACAAATCTGGATGAATCTATCTCAATTGACTCCCTAGCGGCAATAAATAACTCTCTGTCAAAGGCACCAGATTGACAATAATGAGGCTCATTGGTCCCTCGCCGCACGAACCGAAGATTGACCAACAAAAGGCGTAATGTACTCATATACATACATACATATATCACGCCTTTGTAACTTATGGGGTAGGCAGAGAGCTAACGGCCGCAAGAATACGGTCGCTATCGCCACGTCTGAAATTTTTTGAGGGTTGTTTTACAACGTTGTTTCACAAAACTTGTGTATCACTACTATAATGAAAAGTTGTCAGTCTGTCGCCTAAAAATAGTAATACACCAATATTCTCCCTTTAGTCGCCTCCTACGGCGCCCACGGGAAGAATGTGGGTTGATGCAATTCTAAGCCCTCATATACAGTACAGTACTCATGTACTCATACAGTTTTATTGGCTGATTCACCCCTAAAATAATTGCAGCTAATATTTTTACATATCTGAAAGCAGGTCATTACTGATAAAAAACACGACCTGTAAGTTCAACTTACAGGCGAGGTTTTAAAACTAAGCCTGTAAGTAATTTTAAATATGGAACTAGAAAAAGAACCAATAGAATTGCGGCAATTAAAAAGTTAAAATCAATTTCTTCTTATTTTTAATAGGAGTTGCATCGAATTAGTTGTATACGATTTTAAATTTCGAACTGGCCGCTACGAATTGTGTTGCTTGAACGCAGGAATTATATTTTTAATCTGTACTTTTATAACCTCAATAAATGAGTTTGTCGAATTATTACTCAATATTACAATGACAAATGTAAAAATTACTAATATCCCTACGATCAGAAAAATGCCTACTTTATGTTAGAATACTTTTCTTTCATATTAATTGAATATTTTTCAATCATAGAAAAAAAAAGTTTAGTGGTGCAATTTGAATAGCAGACGATACAACATCATTTATGGATCGTTTTCTTGTATTTATCGCTTTATTTTACTCTTTTTTCATTCGATATGTAAAGCAGTATACGTACCACGGATGTAACATCAATAACAACCTCGGAAAGGTACCGCCCTCGCTCCGCTCGGGCGTTAAAAAACCTCGGTTGTTATTGGTAGCTTACATACCTCAGTACGTAATCTACTATTACATCTTATATAAAGAGTTTTTAGACGGCTGTGTTTTGATATCATTTATCATACGTATATGGTTATAGGTATAATAAATAACTAGCTGTCAACAGCACCAGATTAACAATAATGAGGCTCATTGGTCCTTCACCGCTGGAGCCGTCCAAGATTGACCAAAAAAAGACGTAATGTACTCAGAAATAGGGCGTGACGTTAGTTTAGAATATCAATGGGAGTAATACTTCTCTTTGTAGAAGTCTTTGAAATCTGTGATATAATTTTCATTATTATGCCGCTGTCCATAGCACTAGATTGACACTGACATTGAAAAAATTGCAAACATTATTTTAGGCCTTTCACATACTTCAACGCAAAAATAACACACACACACACACACACAAATCACATTTACCCCTAGCGGGATAGGCAGAGCGTTAACGATCGTAAAATTACGGTTGTTATCGCCACGTCTGGCATGTATTGAGGGCCCTTTCAGATTATTGAGATGATTCGTGTATCACTGTAGTGAAAGGTTGTCAAAAATAACGTTGCGCGTAAATATGGGGAGTGTCGTTTCTAGTATGGACATAACAGGCGCATACGTTAGCGTAGCGTTATTTTTGCGCTGAAGTGCGATAAAAGCCTAAGTGTTACATTTTCTAAGGGCCGAAACAGTACCAGTACGAATCGTACTTCACAGATTTTTGTGTTTAGGCGAATCCCATACCTAACGCACGACACTGCGCATTTTTGACGCATGCGACTGTCAGATGTTATGACATTTATTTATTTGTTATTTAATTATATGCACTTCTACCCTATCTAGGGTAATTCTGCCAGTGTCGGTGAGAAAAGATTCCAGCACAGCAGCTGCGCTGGACGATGAGACCTGTAGGGTGATAGTGTCGTCTACAGGATCTGAAGGGCTCCTCTTGATACCAATTTCAAATTGCACTGACATTTACGCAGCTCTAACGAATAAACTTGCGTTATTTGACAGACGCATGCGTTCATACAGGTCCATGCGTTGAATCTGCGTTAACATCGGTTCGTTTTAGTATGGGTGAAATTTATTTGCATCTGACAGACGCAGGCGATACGGATGCACTAAAACAGCGCTAGGTTTTGCGTTAAGTGTGAGAAATAGCAACTGAGGGGATTGCAAAAGTCCCTGGAAACCGATCCTTTGGTTTAAAATTAAGCTCATTAACATTATAATGGACCGTTCATTAAAACGTATATTTTTAAATATCTGGAGCGAAATTCAGAATTGAAACAACACGGGTATCCCTAGAGATAATTATTTAATAACAAACCCAGATTTACTCATTTCATTACATTGTGTCCCTGATAATAATTATACCTTACGTAATACGTTTAAAATTATTTTATATCGTAATAATCTACATACATACCTACATACTACATAATGCCGTGTGATGCCGGCTTAGAATAGCATCACCCCACATCCTTCCCGAGGTTGTCGTAAGAGGCGACTAAGGGACTCGAGAGTATTGGTGTATTACAATTTTTAGGCGACAGGCTGACAACCTGTCACTATAGTGTTACACATGTTTTCTGAAACTAACTTGGAAAACAATCCTCAATTATGTCAGACGTGGCGATAACGCTCTGCCTAACCCGCAAGGGATAATACCATACATATATCACGCCTTCATCCCTTGAGGGGTAGGCACAGCGGTAACGGTCGTAAGAATACGGTCGCTATCGCCACGTCTGACAAATATTGAGGGCCGCATCAGATGATTCGTGTACTTCTGTAGTGACAGGTGGTCAGCCTCTCGTCTAAAATTGTAATACACTTGAAACCCTCGAGTCCCTTAGTGGCCTCTTACGACACCCGCGGGAAAGATATGGGGTGATGCTACTCTAAGCCGGCATCACACGGCATAGACCGTGGCATAAAATACAATAAAAAAATTCTTCTGAGTACATTTTGTACCGTTTTTTTTTTGCCGTGTGATGTTGGATTAGAATAGCATCACCCCACACCCTTTCCGCGGGTGTCGTAAGAGGCGACCAAGGGAGAGTATTGGTGTATTACAATGTTTAGGCGACAGGCTGACAACTTGTCACTATAGTGATACACAAGTTATCTAAAACAACCTTGAAAAACAATCCTCAAAAAATGTCAGACGTGGCGATAGCAACCGTATTCTTACGGCCGTTACCGCTCTGCCTACCCCGTAAGGCGTGATATATATATGTAAGTATGTACATTTTCTACTCCATTCACGCTACCCCGGACTTCGAGGTATTTTTGTGTCCACAATTATTCATCTTGTTGAAAAGGTAAGGTTACCCCTTTTCAACCCGTGAACTATACCGCATGGGGTAGTTAATTAAACGATCACATCCTCGAGACACTCATTAACTATAGCGACTGATGAATGGTTCGGTCGACTGGGTGTCTTAAGCAAAAAGAAAGAAAGAAAGATTTAAGCAAATTATTTTATGCTTTTGATTCTATTTATAATGCCGCGTGATGCCGGCTTAGAATAGCATCACCCCATATCCTTCCCGCGGGTGTCGTAAGAGGCGACTAAGAGGGACTCGAGAGTATTGGTGTATTACAATTTTTAGGCGACAGGCTGACTACCTGTCACTATAGTGATATACATGTTTTCTGAAAGAACCTTGGAAAACAATCCTCAAAAATGTCAGACGTGGCGATAGTGGCCGTATATATGAAAACTTTTCAGGCGTGATCAGACCATGAAACTGAACTGAACTGAAGCTTTTTATATGGGGGCTATGTTGGTAAATGTAATAAAAAAATTCGACCTTCGATACAAAACTCTCGATCAGCTGACTGTATGGGAACTCGAAAAATTTTTTTCGTTTCCCAACATAGCCCCCATAGAAAAAGTTGTTCAGTTTCATGGTCTGAGCACGCCTGAAAAGTTTTCGCTACACCGTCTCTTACACCCTGTATGTATTAGAATACATATATACTTAGGTAGGTATAGGGAAAAAATTGCAAATGAGATAATGGCAACCCGTGCGGGCTAGCCCTCTTATTTTGGTGAACAGTGGCAATATTCCTTGGGAATATCTACAACACCTTGCACTGCGCTCGCCATTCCACCTACTTAAGCAATACGTCCCAATTGAGAGAGACAAAGTCCAGCAGATTTTTTATACTTCAAACTGTTAGCAGACTACGAAACTACCAAAATAATCCAACTGAGGTCCAATCGACATCCAACTGAAACGGTGTTCATTTAGCAGACTTAGGGTCCAGGTCGGCTGCAGGAGTCTACCGCACGATAGATCTCTGTCACACGAGCCTGACGGAGACCCCGTTCCGGGTTTAGTGTGGATTTGTCCAGGACCGGTCGGTCGCCTCTTAAGGCCCTTACAAGAAAAGAGGAAGTCTCTTCCATTTTCGTGTGGGACACCGAGTCGTCCAACAACCCTATGAACCCTAGTGTTAGGATTTTTCAACCGGCTTCCACAAGTAGCAGGCTTCTGACATGGTTGTGTAATGACCGCCGTCTAAGTAATCATAGACAACAACCGGGACCTACAGCTTAACGTGCCATCCAAAACACGGAACCATCTTCCTTACGGACAATCGGGTGGTTCAGTCCGCAATGTCCTAACCAGTCGTCTCAGCCGATAGCCGATAGACGTCCACTGCAGGACATAGGCCTCCCCCAAGGATCTCCACGATGATCGGTCCAGCGCCACCCGCATCCAGCGGCTTCCCGCGACCTTCACCAGATCGTCGGTCCACCTTGTGGGAGGCCTACCTACGCTGCGTCTACCGGTCCGTGGCCGCCACTCGAGAACTTTCCGGCCCCAGCGGCCATCGGTCCTACGAGCAATATGCCCCGCCCACTGCCACTTAAGTTGCGCAATCCTTCGAGCTATGTCGGTGGCTTTGGTTCTTCTCCGGATTTCCTCATTTCTGATTCGATCGCGGAGAGAAACTCCGAGCATAGCCCTTTCCATTGCCCTTTGAGTGACCTTGAGCCTTCTTATGAGGCCCATTGTTAGCGGCCACGTCTCAACTCCGTAAGTCATCACTGGCAACACGCACTGATCCCAGACTTTTGTCTTGAGGCACTGCGGTAGTTGTTGAGAAGAGAAGATGTTACGTAGCTTCCCGAACGCTGCCCAGCCGAGTTGGATTCGACGATTGACCTCTTTCTGAAAGTTGGACCTACCCAGCTGGACTATTTGTCCCAGGTAGACATACTCGTCGACAACTTCCAGAGTAGAGCCCCCAACTGTCAGAGTAATGGGTGCAACAAGAGAGTTTGACATAACCTTGGTCTTGTCCTTGTTCATTTTTAGACCCACTTGTTGGGAGGCTCTATTGAGGTCATCGAGCATTGTACCGAGGTCCTCCAGGGTTTCCGCCATGACCACGATATCGTCGGCAAAACGTCCTAACCAGACTGGGAACAAATTCACAAAGTGATAAATATGAACTTTATGAGTGACCCACCGAGAATCGAACCCGGGACCTTCTGCGTCAAAGGCAGTCGCACTGCCACTGCGCCACATCGGTCGTCAGATAGAGGGTGGTGCTATTCTCCTCTACTGACTAAAACAAAACAAGGCCGTTTTTGTTATGGCTATTAATAAAATCTAAATAAGATGGCTCAATGAAATTAATATGAAGACGCTACAAAGATACGCTTATGGAGTTTTCAGTAACAGCTCCTTCAAATCATAGACCCTTCATGTGTAGACGCTGCTTCAAAAGACTGGTGAAAATTTTAGCGTAGGCTTTAGCGTAAGACTTTTTCACACTTAACGCATAGCGCAGCACTAGAATAACGCAGCTGCGTCGAAAGCGGTTATGCGGTTCAGCACCTACTTTTAGTAAGGGGATTGACACATTTTTAGTATGGATCCGACAGACCGCTGAGTTACGGATATGATATTTTAGCGCTGCGTTGTGCGTTAAGTTTCGGGTAACCCTGGGTCAGTCGTAAGTGTTTTGACGCCATCCATATACTTAAAGCGTGACGTCATAATTTCTTCTTCGTTCTTCACGCAAAATACCGTTTTAGATCGTTTTAAAAAGTAGCTCATTTGACCTGTCAGGAAACAAGCCTATTGAAACGCAGCCACAAATCAGTAGTGGGTACAGCGCAGATCGCGATGAATTATTAGTTGTTGACGTTGTCACTATAGCTCAATCAATCGGAAGGATTATCATAATTTGTAGTAGCGAAGTCTGTTTGATAACATGTCGATGGTATTAGGCAGATTTCAGATTGTCTTCGTCTTCTGCAACTAATTGATATTAAATTTTAACCTTTGATCAATTTGGTAACGAATTGAAGGTTTACCAAAGCCATTCCGTACGAGATTGTTATACCAAAATTAAACTTGTTAGTATAAGTAACTAAGCATATTGTGTTTATTAATATTTAATACCCTTAACTATATTATGAAGCCACAATTACTGCGAAAATTGTGGATTTGAATCTTGCTTTAGAGATATTTTTGGTGTCTATGTTTCTTATGCCGTGTGATGCCGGCTTAGAATAGCATCACCCCATTTTCATCCGTGGGCGAGTGGTAAGAGGCGACTGAGGGACTTGAGGGTTTCAGGTGTATTACATCTTTTAGGCGACAGGCTGACAACCTATCACTGTAGTGATACACTAATTATTTCAAACGGCCCTCTATATTTGTCAGACGTGGCGATCACGATCGTAATATTACGGTCGTTAACGCTCTGCCTACCCCGCCATGGTTAAAAGCGTGATTGGTTGTGTGTGTGTGTGTGTGTGTGTGTGTGTGTGTGTGTGTGTGTGTGTGTGTGTGTGTGTTTAGCTAACAGGCGCTTTTCTGCCAAGTTCAGTGACTCTCATCTATGGGAAATCTCTGAATACATATACTTCTATTCGCAGCCAGCGCCACCTACTAGAAACTAAATGAACTAATTTTTTATGTTCTCTGTACATCATTACAGTTTACTAAACGCGTAGGTGGCGAACCGCTGCAGTTAGCTAAACGCGCAAGTAGGCACAGAGCGAGTTGGCGAATCGCGCCGGTCGGCGAAAGGCGCAAACTGGCACACCGCGCATACTCCGTATATTTTATATCTTTTTTTACTGGACGAAGGCGGGTCCTTCATCACTGCATTCGTTTCAGTTGAGAGCGTCCAATCTGTGTGAATGGGGTCTAGACAGAATTATCGAATGAAAACAATATCACAAAGCTGTAATAGCAAGGTTTTTTTTTACGAACTGCTCGTCTTTATACTGGTGCCGTGTTTTGTTGATTTACTGACAACCTGTCACTACAATTATATAGTTATATAGGCAGCCCACCATTAAAGACTTATAATAATAATACAATTATTAATATAATATAATTTGAATACTACGCAAGGAATAAAAGCGTGGGTTGTCCTTTTTTCCGCCAGGCAGTCACTTTTAAAATACTAGTCTCTCTATTTTCGTGTGGGACACTGAGTTGTTCAACGACCCAATGAACCATGTATCATTGCAAAAAATCTTCATACAAGAAAACACTATTATAGTAGACATTTGTTCACCTTTACTTGTCTAAGGTAAGGTCCATTAAGTTTGTATTTTGCAAGCACACATCTCGTAAATGCCCAGACGTGGTTGGCGGCTCTGGCGGCGTGCCAGCGACAATGTTGTCCAAAATAATGATCCTGATCTGGATTTGATCAGACAGGAAGCCTCTCCAGCAATGGGTCCAACGTTTTCCGACAAATTCGATGTTTATTCTGTTTTTTTGCTGGGCCAGCAGGCATTGATCCCCGGGATGGAAAATACCCGACACTTTGCAACTTAGGTTAATCAGATATTTGACGTATATTTACTTGAGGTATTAATGTGATACAATATGTATAAAATATATATATAATTTTTATAACAGAGAAGAGATGTTATACGCGCGAAACGTATTTTTTTTCTGTGGCAGTCACAGTCAGTAATCAGTGACAGTCGCAATATTGGTGCATCAACGTGTGTCGAATAGAATTTCGTAATTTTCTTTCATCTGGCAACCGGATCCGATGAAACATGCGGCACATGTACGAAACCACTGAAATTACTATGCATGGACGGTGTGTCGTATAATTTACAAAACTAATCGTGCATTATACAAAATGTGTTTTCTATCTCCAGACTAGCTAGCTATAAGATACTTTTCCGGCAGCTGCGCAGAAGTTTACACGATTTTCTGGGTCAATATTTGAAAACGGTTCTTCAGGTCCCTTTCCTGGCAAATTTGAAATTTTAGTTTTATGGTTATTTTATCATTGCATAATAATAAAGGCCTATTGAAAAGGTTATTTACGAAAAAACACTCAAATCGAACCACAGGTTTCGTCAAAATTAAACTTTGAAATTAGAGGTGCCAGTCAACGGGACATTTTGCGCCAGTCAAGGGACAAAGTAATTATTTTAACAAAATATGTGAATAAAAGCTGTTCATCTTTTAACATTTTGTTAGAAAGCTAATACAAACGAAACAAGCGGAAAAAAAAATCTTGTTTCTTATGCTTGTAACTAAGTAGAATAAAAGTAAAAGTTGCCGCAGCCTACCAGACTGACGCCTTGAAGCCTCAGTCTGGTTAAGACACGACGCACCTAGTCACAGACAATTTGCTCGTGCTTGAAACACGACACAGCCAGCCCGACATACAAAATGAAAAATCCACAGTGTTCGACAATCACAGTTGACAAGCGGGCGTATGTGATCTGTAGACCTACGGAAGAAGGCTGTTCGTAAACAGCCGATACGTAGAGGCCCAATACTCCACCAAAACAATAGTAACGTAAGTCGTTTAAACTTAGGCCATAATGAAACAGCTAGCGTGAGACAAGAAGAAACCCCCGAAACATTATGACCTGAGAATTAACTGTGTTGAGCCACTTAAGACATTTTTCGAATTGTACATTCTGTTACTGAACAGACGAAGATAACCTTAAAGATGACGCAATCAGCCTGAGACATGCATGACTCAGATAGCCTTAGACACCACTAGGCAAGCACCTGACGCACGACGCTGTATACATGAGATACGACGCAATCAGCTTAAGAGACATTGCAATCAGACTGAGACATAATGTAACTAACCTGAGACACGAGGCAGTCACCTTAGAGACGACGTAATCAGCCTGAGACACGATGTACTCAGCTAAAAAGACTCCGACATACAATGCAATCAGCTTAAGAGACGTCGCAACCAACCTGAGACATGACACAGCCATATTGAGATACAATACAATGCAGACAGCTGTAGAGACGTTACCATCAATATGAGACATAACGCAGTAATCCTGAGATACAACGCAGTCAGCTTAAGAGACGTCGAAATCAGCCTGACATAACGCAGCCACCTTGAGATACAACGTAATCAGCTAGACGTTGCAACCGACCTAAAACATAACGTTGCCATCCTGAGATACAATACAGTCAGCTTAAGAGACGTCGCAATGAGCCTGAGTGCGACATGACGCAGCCACACTAAGATACATCGCAGTCAGCTTAAGAGACGTCGCATTTAGTTCAAAAGACGTCGAAATCAGTCTAAACGAGACATAATGCAGCCGCCCTGATATACAACGCAGTAGCTTAAGAGACGTCGCAATCAGTCTGAGACATTACGCAACCACCCTGAGATACTACGCAGTCAGCTTAAGATCGTCGCAATTAACCTGAAACCTAACGCAAAGATCCTGAGATACAACGCAGTCAGCTTAAAATACCTCGCAATGTGCCTGAGTGAGACGTATCGCAGCCAACCTGAGATACAACGCACTCAGCTTAAGAGACGTCGCAGTCAGCCTAAGACATAACGCAACCGCCCTGAAATACACCACAGTCAGCTTAAGATACGTCGAAATTAACCTGAGACTTAACGCAGCCTCCCTGAGATACAACGCAGTAGCTTAAGAGACGTGTATCAAGCAGCCTGAGATATCACGCAGCTACCCCGAGCGAGGCCTAACGCAGCCACACCTAGAGACATAAAGCAAGTGTTTTTAAACTATGTTATCTGCACGAAAAACAATGCTGTTTACCTCCAGGAAACCCTTCATCTAACTTACGGTACCCATGGGCAGACATGGGGTGGTGCTATTCTAATCTGCAGGCACACCTTTACACAAAAAAAATTGCAAAAACAATCATTAAAATAACGTTAGTCACTTGACTGGCATAAAATGTCCCTTGACTGGGAAAAATGCCAGTCAAATGAAGCCAGTCAAGGGACAATTTTCTATGTTTTTAGTGATTTATTGGTAAACGCTTGAATGTAATCAAAACTTGTAAACGAATCTTAAATCTCGCTTTATTATGCGACATTATTTGTTCAGAACCAATCCTCTATAATAACTTTTTCACGAAGAAAACATGCACAGGAAAGGGACCTGGCGCAGGTGCAAAAATAGGACCTAAAAATTTAACACCTCCTATTTTATTCTAGAAGTGCCAAGGAGCTATATGCTCCCTCCCCAGGGATAAAGAAGCAATCCTGGCAGAAGGCAGAAACAAGACCCAGCTCATAGTTCTATTAGTTTCAGCGATTCAGTCGTTTTAGGCCACGTATTCAGAAAACACAAAAACGTGTGACCAACACAAACTGTCATTTTTATCGGTAAACGCAGTTAAATATTGTCCAATTAATAATTTACTATAAATCTACGTGATATAAGGATTATTATGATGGGTGAAAAGTTATATGATGTCCAGCTAGATAAAACTTTATACGTGTTTAAATTTCGCAACAGCTGAGTGTGACACGCGAAGAACGCGTGTTTTGGCCCCGATTTTAGGTTTCAGATTAAGTTTTAGTTAAACATATCTCATAATTTGTGGATGGAGTTTTACTTTCCGAATAGTCAATTAAACATTATTTCGTGTAAATGTTACTTAAAATCTGTAAGTGTCGTACTTTTGAAGAAATTAACGTGTGACCGCAATTTTTACCTTCTCCAGGAATCACCCTTCTATAAAATTTTATCCTCCTTTCAACACGGAACCAAGCTTATTTTACGACGCAATGAACATAAATAGGAATCGAATTTACGGAAGAATATGTTAGTTTTTGATTCATATTTTTCATGAAGGGAAAATATTTCAGGCTACATCCGAGAACGCTTATAAATAAATATTGTAAGATTGCTGAAGATTTCTGAAAGTGCATTTCAGTACAAGTGTTTCATGTAACTGAACACTTTCTATATGGGACCATAACTGGAAACCGAAAAAAGGTTTTTTTGGAAGAGAATGTACCTCAATTTGATGGACCATCACTACTCTGGACGGCTTGGTAGGGACTAGGGAAGCAAGGGCTCACCCGGAATATTTGTATGGTTTTTCAAACAACCAGCCCAATCACGCCCTTCTTGGGGCAAGGCTGTACTTAGGAGTTCTTTGATCTAGGAGGAACGGATCGGACTGAACGGAAAAATGTTATCGACCACAACGTCCCATTCAAAATTCACGATCACCTAACTAACTTTGTATGGGAAGTCAATTTTTCTTTCTAGTTTCCCAAAATAAAATTTGTTCAGTATGACGTTGTGAATAACGTCTCCAATTTAATGCATTTCTTCCGAACCCTCCGCAACACATTGTTTATCTATGGGGTTATATTCAAAAACGATAAATGAGCAGCAGAATAGATATTGCCTGTGGTGCCGGCTTAGAATAGCATCACCCCACATCCTTCCCACGGGTGCCGTAAGAGGCGATTAAGGGACTCGAGAGCATTGGGGTATTACGTATATTACATTTTTTAGGCGACAGGCTGACAACCTGTCACTATAGTGATACACATGTTTTCTGAAACTACATTGGATTGTAATCCTCATAAACGTCAGACGTGGCGATAGCGACCGTATTCTTACAGCCGTTAACGCTCTGCCTACCCTGCAAGGGATAAAGGCGTGATATATGAAAAAGAAAAGATATTACTAAATTGCTCTGATGTTACATGCTGGCCAGTAAGGGAACCAATGTTATTTTTAATCGTCACACACACACATCACGCCTTAATCTATTACTGGGTAGGCAGAGCCAGCGGAAATATTGTATATCACTATAGTGACAGGTTAGCAGCCTGTCACCTAAAATTGCAATACACATGAAACCCTCGAACCCCTTAGTCGCTTCTTAGGACACGAACAGGTAAGAAACGGGGTATGCTATTCTAAGCCGGTATCACACAGCTAATATGTATATTGATGGAGTTATATTCAGAAGCGATAAATGAACAACAGAATATATATTACTGAAATGGAAAATAAGCCGTGTGATGCCGGCTTAGAATAGCATCACCCCACATCCTTCCTGCGGGTGTCGTAAGAGGCGACGAAGGGACTCGAGAGTATTTGTGTATTACAATTTTTAGGCGACAGGCTGACAACCTACCACTATTAGTGATATACATGTTTTCTGAAACAGCCTTGGAAAACAATCCTCAAAAATGTCAGACGTGGCGATAGCGGCCATATTCTTACGGCCGTTAACGCTCTGCCTACCCCGCAAGGGATAAAGGCGTGATATATGTATGTATGTATGAAATGGAAAATATACAGGTTACATGCCCCCCAGCACACGAATCAAAAACGTTAAAAGTGTTTTTAAAAAAGTCGAGTAATAAAAATCCTTTCATCCGAACATTATGTAAAAATCAAATCGTTTCAACCGAAGGATTTTGGATTGATTTCGGATCCCGGGCTACCTTATAAAATTAATGGCCCTCAATCTGCCGGACCCTTTAAAAGCTGATATTATATTATATAATATAACACGGTCGACTGATGCGGCGCAATGGTAGTGCGACTACGTGTGACGCAGAACGTTCCGGGTTCTATTCTCGGTGGGTCACTCATAAAGTTAATATTTATCACTTTGTGAATTTGTTCCAAGTTTACACAAACATGTCAGAATAGGACGGTTGACAAATTCTGACATACCTACATGCAGTGACCGACGGCTTAAGCGGATCGCACACTTGACGCACGACGGAGCGCTAAAACATTGCAGCGGTCTGTCAGATACATACTAGAAATGTCAATCCCCATACAAAAACCGCTCAACCGCTGTCGACGCAGCGCTATCGCAGTATCGTCCGCCGAGTGCGGTTTTAATATGGGGAGTGACGTTTCTAGTATGGATCTAACAGACCGCTGTGATATTTTTGCGCTCCGTCGTGTGTCAAGTGTGCGATCCGCCTTAGCGAGCCCTCCGAAACACGGAACCTTAGTTTACCTATTATTACTGAGAGTATTTTAAGAACACTTATATTTTTTTAGAGTATTTTTAGTTCATTTACGCCTCTGACAACGTAAAGTGCCTGTTGTCAGAACTTTTACGTTCAAACATTTATTTTGTTCGCGCTAACCTACGCCGCTTAGCGTTTTTCATTTTTAATGTGTTTCAGTGGCAAATCTTGTCGAGCTGCATTTAGTATTTATGATTAGATTTATTATGTAGCGAAGCCTCACTTTCATCTGACTGGCGCAGAAGGACGACTGATGTGGCGCAGTAGACTGCCTTTGACGCAAAAGGTTCCAGGTTCTATTCTCGGTGGGCCACTCGCAAAGTTGATATTTATCATTTTGTGAATTTGTTCCCAGTCTGATTAGGACATTGGGGGCTGAACTACCCGATTGTCCGTAAGTAAGATGGTTCCGTGTTTCGGATGGCACGTTAAGCCGTAGGTCCCGGTTGCTGTCTATGGTCACTTAGATGGAGGTCGTTACACAACCATGTCAGAAGTCTGCTACATGTAGAAGGCGGTTGAAAAATTTTGACACTAAGGTTAATCAGGTCGTTAAACGACACGATGTCCCACAAGAAAAGAATAAGAGAAGGAAGGTTATTTTTTTTAAGCTACTTAAAAAAAAGAAGTTTCAGTTTGACCTGCATGTTTGTATTTATGTATGTTTGATCGCGATTATCTTTGATGAGGTTTTCATTGGGTTTTCAGGAACGAATTTGTCACAGTTAGGAGAAAGTTTTTGATATATTTACTGACAAAAAGAGGACGTTCGCACTTTTGTACGTCTTTTGAAATCAGTTCTCTTCTAAAAAAAGTTATTCTAGAATATGATTTTAGAAAAAGTCGCAGGCATCCTAATCATGTTCTGGGATTTGATTCTCATTTTCAGCATCACAGCATATGGACTGCTTTTGTATAGTCTTTATACCCAAAATTATTGAAGAAGCGAGTTTCAAATAAAGTTATTTTTGCCAGAAACTCGCTGCTCGCGACTGTCAGTTGTGATCTTATCACAACTGACAGTCGCGGAGTTTCGGATCATTGGTATATGACATCAAAATTATTGTTGTCATATACAATGTAAAACTCTACGGGAACTAACTCAGCTTATAGTGTAGCTTATACCTAAGAACGTTATAATATATTTGTACAAGTTTTTAGTTAAAGGTGTTCCTGTCATACTTAGCTAAGTGTCGGTGAAGCTTCTGAAGATGAAGACTATACTTGAGATTCTGGGCGTGACAGACGGGCTTATCATTACAAACGGAAACAACCATCCTTGTATGTATCCGTAATAATCTCAATATTTTGCAAGTCACCTTGGAAAAATTACCTTGAGTAAAGTTTTACATTTATACTATTTTCTTACCTCGACATTTGAATTATATCTAATTGTCTTATTGTTAATGTAATTAGATGATTAATAAGTGATTACATCCACTAACTTTAGGGAAGTCTAAAAAACAGCAGCCTTGCTGAGTCTGTTCCTTTTCATCCTCTTTTTTGTAAATATGCCGTGTTTTGGATGAATAAATGTCTTATTATTATTATTATTTAATGGCCACTTAATAAGTAAAAAAAAACAGAATGCTAAATGCTAGCAGCGCAGTGTTACCACGTTGCACAGCCTAGCTTACTCTTTGTGCAAAGTAGCTGCCAGGTCTAGAGAACCCTCAATATTTTCTCAGTCTTGAAAGAACTAATGTAAAAATCGCAGGCACTGTCCTCAATCTGCAAGCGGCCAGTTTAATATTTTGGTCACATCGTACGAAGGAGTAATGGATGTGCCTGAAGAGAATTATGGCAACAGATAATACAGCAGACAGATGAGTTCAATTCAGCACTAAGTACATCAATATTGTCAGAAATTGAGAAAGAAAAATTGGCAGTCACGATCTTATCGACCGACTACGAAGGAAAACAATGAAAATGAAAAAAGCATTTATTTAAAAAAAGTATTTCAAAACTGTAGGCACAGACCTGCCAAACTGCAAAACAGTTTGTTGGCGGGAAAAAAATACATTCTGTTAACTATGTTCAAGTTACTAACATAACCATTATCTCCCCCTCACAAGCATAAAGCAGTCAGTTACGACTATAGCTCTTTTCTGTCACTAACTAAATCAACTGAATTTTATCTCATCAATTGTAGGTACTTAAATAAGAAGGATTGTTTGCCAAAGTAGAGATAAAGTTGCGTGGACAGCGGCATATTGACGGCTTTCGCCGCCCGTCTACAAAACCCCTTTGTCATTCCAGCGCTAACCACTACCAGAGCGATTCATTTAACTCAAAGTATCTCTACAGTTCAAACTTTGAAAGGTTTCGCCAATCCAATTTGATAATTAAGACTGTTGCGGTAAGTTATATTCTCCTTTGTCTAAGATATTGTAAGAAAATTGCGTTTCGGGTTAAAATTTAAGGGTACTTTGTAGTTTCCAGTTAGTTGTTCTGAAAGAGATTTAAGTCTGAGCATCTTAATTCGAGAATTCATCTTTGACAAACTGTTCCGCAGTTTTACTCAAATTACTACGGGTTTATCGTGTATGAATGTAAGCAGTAAGCGCCCTAACCTCAACCTCAATTCAATCAACCTAATTTATATATTAGATGAAATTATAAAATCAGGATTTTTGACCCGCTACACAATGTACATCGAAGACTTGTAGCCTGTAGTTTCAAAAATGGGGCACTGCATAACCTAATAAGAGGGAGGATGTGGTATCTACCCTTCTAAGTTTGCTTCCGCCAGATTTCTCTAAGGCGGATCTCACACTGACCACTAGACTCCGTTCCGGTATCCGGAGATACGGCATCCGGATGCGGTTTGCATGATAGGAGAGGAACACACTTGACGCACGACGGAGCGCAAAAATATCACAGCGGTCTGTCAGATCCATACTAGAAACGTCAATTCCCATATTAAAACCGCTCAACCGCTGTTGACGCAGCGCTATCGCAGTGTCACCCGTCGAGTGCGGTTTTAGTATGGGGAGTGATGTTTCTAGTATAGATCTGACAGACCGCTGCGATATTTTTGCGCTCCGTCCTGCTTCAAGTACGTTCCTCGCCATAGCCTGCACTTGCTTCATCTTTCAAGATTTCAAAAGTTTTATTTCCAAGTAGATTCACAATTAATGTACTTTTAGAATGTTATCATGAACAATATTTTCACTAAATACAGCTTGAACATAAGTAGTTGATAAAAAATGAGGGCGCCACTTTCTTGGCGATCTGTCAAATCTAAATGATAACGCTGAACAGTTTTTCATACAATATTTTAAGTTCCATTTCATTTAATTTCTATTTTTTCTGTCCAAGCTACCAATTTATTCATCATCATCAATAAAAAAGAGAAAATTTTAAGTTTAATATCATATTTATGTTCGTGGTATAAACGCGACTCCTTTCTCTGTAGAGAATCCATAAATACACCCTTCAGTTTATAAAAAAGAGTTGATCTACGTAACAGCACAATCCATTTTAAAAATAATAAAGAGCCAATTCATTTTAATTTGCAGAAACATAACGATGCCATTAAGAAAACTCTATAAAACGAAAGTCAGCATTTTACAAAGTAATTTGAAAATCGCAAATTAACCATTACCAATTTGTTTACAATCTCTTTTTGCTGAGTTCAGTAATAATAAAGAGTTAAGGCCACTTTCTACATAATATTACGGATAAAAATAAAAGACTGTTATTTTAGAATATTACAAGGTAAAGGTCCGTTGCTAAGTATTATGACTCCGCCTCCACTCATTTTTTATGTTCACTGTACTTCATGACAGTTTACGAAACGTGTAGGTGGCGAACTGCTGCAGTAAGCTAAACGCGCGAGTAGGCACAGAGCGAGTTGGCGAATCGCACCGGTCGGCGAAAGGCGCAAGTTGGCTTACCGCGCATAATCCGAATAATGATCTAATATGTTGACTTTCTGCACTTTGATGACTAGAAAATGTCCATACATCTAATCGCACAAAACGACTTTTTCATATGTACGAACTCCAGATATGCTAAGGTGCTTATTAAAATCACCACGTACTATCAAGTCGTATGTGTTTTTTATGATTGGAAAAGTGGAACAGGATAGTTACTTTTGACATAACACTGATGGATTGCCTCTTTTATGGTGTCGAACACCTAAAAATACTAACTATAGATAACATTGACCCGATGGCGTAGCGGATAGTTGGAACCCTGCCTTTTATGCCGAGGGTCGTGGATTCGATGCCTAAAGGACAAAAAATAATATTTGATTTAGATATTTTGGTTGATATATAAGGTGTAAAAATATGCAAATATTTTAAGGAGTGAATCAGCCCAAGAACCTGAACAACTTTCCCCAGAAACATATGTAGAAATATGAAAAAACACTTGGACCTCCCATACAAAATTACCGACCGACCAACTCAATTTGTATGGGAGGTCCAAAAATATTTTTCTTATTTCGACCTATGTTTCTTTGGAAAAGTTGTTCAGTTTCATGAGCTGTTTCATCCTTAAAATATTTATTTTTAAACCTAATATAATGTGTATTTATTTACGAAAAATATTACATATAGTACAAGCTTTGCTTAATTTGGAGCTAGATGGTGTTATGTGAATTATCCAGGATACTAATTCAGCGTTTGGTATTTATACAGCTAACCTATATGTTTATGTCTTTTCAGGTAAATAGATGGTTAGAGCCACACTTGAGGTATTTCCGTGAAGTGATAACGTTTGTGTCCGTATGACGCGGGTTTAAAACAGCATCGCCCCATTTCTAGCCGCCGTAAAAGGAGACTAAAGTGAATGCTGGGAATGGACAACAGCGTTCCCTGTAAATATCTAAAACACCTAACACTGCCCTTGCCAATCCGCCTGACAAGCGTGGTAAGTATGACAAACGCTTACAGGAGGATCGCACACTGGACGCACGGCGGAGCTCAAAAATATTGCAGCGGTCTGTCAGGTCCATACTAGAAACGTCAATCCTCATAATAAAACCGCTCAACCGTCAACAGTGGCTACCGCAGTGTGATCCGTCGAGTTCAGTTTTAGTATGGGGAGTGATGTTTCTAGTATGGATATTTTTGCGCTCCGTCGTGCGTCAAGTGTGATATCCGCCTAATAGGCGAAGGCCTACGCTGTTTCCCCAATTAAATTATTATTTGGTAGAGACAACAAGTAGCTCTGTTTCCTACACCCGCAGGTAGAATTGGGGTGATGGTGTACGACAAAAATCTTGCAACATTACTGATTATCTTCGATACCGGACGAGAATTTCGCAAGATAATGTCCGTTGAAGTGGTTTGCATCACAGCTTGGTTCTCAAATGCACTAGAAACTCCTTTGAAACAGCCAAGTGTCATTCGACACCTCTCGATGAGCAAGTGGCATCTACATAGATATCCTCGCAACCTGAATTTACGATCTTCCATAAAAGTGACCCACTTTTTCAACATTGTTGTATAGAAGGTGCGATTATTTTATATTCATACTAGCGGCCCGCTGCATTTCATTTTCCCGTGGGAAATAGATGATTTTCCGGCGAATATTATGCATAAAAACATTACTTTTGAATCGTTGTAACTATTGAAAAAACTGCATCTAAATCATTTGTGTAGTTTTAAAGATTTAAACATACATACAGACAGATGCGAAAAGTGACTTTGCTTTATACTATGTAGTGATTTCTGTTTCTTCTAGCTAGAGTTCCTTTTTTGGAGAATCATACATACATACACATATCACGCCTTTATCCCTTGCGATAAAAAAGTTGCTATCGCCACAACTGACGAACTTTTAAGGACCGTTTTAGGAAATTCGTGCATCACTAAAGTGTCAGCCGGTCGCCTAAAATTGTAATTCACATGAAACCGTCGCGTCCTTCTACACTGGCAGGAAAGGAATGGGGTAAAATGCTATCGGTAGGCAGGTGTAGAAAAGCGGGTCGCACACTTGACGCACGACGGAGCGCAAAAATATCGAAGCGGTCTGTCAGCTCCATACTAGAAACGTCACTCCGCATACTAAAAACGCACTCGACGGACGACACTGCGATAGCGCTGCGTCGACAGCGGCTGAGCGGTTTTGGTATCGGGATTGACATTTCTAGTATGGATCTGGCAGAACGCTGCGATATTTTTGCGCTCCGTCGTGCGTCAAGTGTGCGACCGCCTTAGGCATCACACAGAATATAAAATATTTCCACTGAATTTCAAATGACTTTACGTATATATATTTTACGCGTATTATAGACCTGCTGTCCCAAGCTGGTGTCCTACAAAACGACTATAAGATTGGAATAATATTGGATGTAACCTCATTCGTGTTGTTTCTAAAACACCATACATTGACGCAGTTCACCTTTCATCATAGGTACTCTTTTTTATAGCAGCTAGCGGTATTTCTCTTTTCGTATGGGACACTCGGTCATCCAACAACTCGATGAACTTGGGTGTCAGAATTTTTCAACCGCCTTCTACATGTAGCAGGCTTCTGACACTAGGGTTCACTGGGTGATTGGACGACTCGATGTCTCACACGAAAAGAGAGCGAGACTACCAAGCAATGTACTACACGAATAAAGCAGAAATTCAGCAGAGGGCTTTAGAATCAATATTTTGTCGACATCTTGCGAGGGTCTGGAAGGATATTAAAATGCTATAAGAAGTGATCGGCTCAAATCAGATATTGGATTTGTTTGGACAAGGGGTAGTAGGGTGCCTACTTAGTATTGGGGGGGGGGGGGTTTCCAAGTCTTTGGGTTCGGAAGCCTTTTTTTATTTTAGGAGTTTGTTTTAGGGAAAAGCCTTTTGGTTATGTGACGAAAGCAGAGATTAAGCAACTTTGACGATTTTTACCCCTATTTAGAAGTAATAGGTAGTAGGTAATGGTTTTTGAGATTATGTACGTGATGATGATATTATATGTGATGTGTGTAAGGTGGATCACACACTAAACGCACGACGGACCGCTAAAATATCGCGGCGTTCTGTCTGATCCATACTAGAAAATATGTCAATCCCTATACTAAAAACGCTCAACCGATGTCGATTGTTAGTATGGGGATTGACGTTTCTAGTATGGATCTGACATACCGCTGCGTTACGTATGCGTTATTTTAGCGGAGCGTTGTGCGTTAAATGTGCGATCCGCCTATGTGTCAATTCAATTCTTTTTCCTGGCAACAGCCCTGACGTTTTGGTGAATGTTGACATTATGACAGGTCTCAGCAGTGCAAGTGGTTTCGGCTCTAATAAAATTTCACAAATCCAAAATGGCGGAAAAAATATAACTTTGAAATAGCCACAGTCGACTTTTTTTTTTTTATTTAACTAATGCAGTAGGACATTACACAGGCTATATAAAAAAATGCTTGTTCATTTTTGAAGTCGTTTTGAGGGAAAAGTTTTTCATTTATGTGATTTCCCATCTTAAAGTAATTGATCTTTTATGGTAAATTTTTGAAAGGCTTTTCTAGGTACGGGTAAGCATTGTGTATGTTACCCCTTTTGGATATATTTTCTTTTGAAATAGGGTAGGAAAAACTTTTGCCCTTAAGCCTTTGATCGTTTTATCTGACCCGAACGACATTGTCATATTTCATAGATATGACAAAAGACTTCCGGTTCATTAAAAAGTGTTTACAGTATTTTGCTTAGAATAAAAGCTATTTTTTATTTAGCACTTTGAATTTTTGGGTCTTAATGTTTCGGATGTCGTAATTTAGGTAGGTTCTTAGCGGAAATAACGAAATATTGTGTTGTTAAAATCTGTTGTTTTTTTTTCTAACACGGCGCTGTTGATTTAATAGCAAAGAATAATAAGTAAGTAAGCCTTTCAAATAAGATGCCATTCAGAGTTTTATTATTACGAAATCCTCGCTGGTTTCAGAAGTAACTGAGTTTTATGAAAACCTCATTTTGGAAATTCTAGCCACGAAAATGCATCCTTCATCGTCAAAATATGCCCGAGGTCAGATGTGGTCGCCTAAAGGGAGGGTTTGGCATTTAATTTTAATTACTGGGTAACCCTGTTAAGATATTACCTTCACGACGAAATTCCTGGCAACATTTTCTGTGATGTGATTTTCTGGCAATATTTGCCGTGTGATGCCGGCTTAGAAAGGCATCGCCCCGTTTCTTTCCCGTGGGAGTCGTAAGAGGCGACTAAGAAAATCGAGGGTTTCATGTGTATTACAACTTCAGGCGACAGGCTGACAACCTGTCAATTAAAGGGCCCTCAAGACTTGTCAGACATGGCGATATCGTTTGTTTATTTACGGCCGTTAACGCTCTACCTACCCCGCAAGGGATAAAGACGTGATATGTGTATGTGTGTATTTTCTGTGATATGCTGTTTTCTACTTTAAAAGTAAATACGGGTTGTAAAAGAACCGTTCTTCGTATTTTCACCATCACCGCATACTTAAAGAATATTATAAGTCTATGACGATAGATGCAGATCGCACACTTAACGCATGTCGGAGCGCTAAAATATCGTAGCGGTCTGTGAGATCCATACTACAAAAAAAGTTTATCCTCATACTAAAACCGCTCGACCACTGTCGACACAGCGCTATCGAAGCGTCGTCCGTCGAGCGGAAGTGACGTTTCTAGTATGGATCTGACAGACCTTTGCGAAGTTTAAGCACTAAGTGTACTATCCGCCTTATGTCTAACACACACTTGGCCGTGCTTCTTTTAATTTTTACTTACCTAACCCTAAGAATATTATCAAACATTAATAGCCAGTCCATGTGCCAGCCGTTTTCACAAAGCAAACGCAATAATTGCACCTTGCCCTTCAAAACAGCCTTCAGGGATTATTTTTAAATCAGTGCAATCTCATTTCGCATGCGCAAGTCTTCTATTTAGGTTTTATTTATTCTATCTATGAACTAAGGTTCGTATAGCTGTTGCTCGTATCACACAATCTTCTCTACGAACCTTTTTTTATTTTTTTTATTGCGCTTCACATGAAAAGTCTTCAATAGAATTCTTCCAGCTAGTTTCCTAAATCATTAAAAAATATAACAGTTGTACGCTTAAAACTATTGTCCAAAAATACTACGGACTTTATCATAATTTTCGAAATATTCAATGCTTGAATTATTAAACAAAAAATAATAGGAAGTCATAGGAAGTGTTTTGACGCCATCCAAATACTTACGGCATGACGTCATACTTCTAGTTCTTCAATCAAAATACCGTCTTAGATCGTTTTAAAAAGTAGCTCATTTGACCTGTCAGGAAACATGTATATTCATTACAAAACGTGCTATTCAAGTGGTTAGACCAAAGGAGCTTCAAGTGGTTAGACCAGGCGTTGCTGTCTCTAGCATGCAAAATGAAATTTCACTGTTTCCAAAATAAGCCTCCTAGCCTGAACAATAAAACCGGAATAATAATAATAAAACAGTGGAATTATTAATAATGCTGAAAATTATGTGCTTTTCTGAAGAATAACGACAGGATTACGACTGGGGGCAGTCGTATCACCAGTTTAATACAGAATGTACTAATAAAAGTCTGAAGGCACCTATAGTAAGTGTCTAAGTGGTGTCAGACCAGAATAGGATCACCACATTTTAACCCGTGTCGACCGATGTGGCGCATTGGTAGTGCGACTGCCTTTGACGCAGTAGGTTCCGGGTTTGATTCCCGGTAGGTCACTCACAAAGTTGATATTTATCACTTTGTGAATTTGTTCCTAGTCTGGTTAGGACATTGCGTGCTTAACCACGTGCACGTTAAGCCGTAGGTCCCGGTTGCTGTCTGAGATCACTTAGACGGCGGTCGTTATAGAACCATACCAGAAGCCTTCTTGTAGAAGGCGGTTGATAAATTCTGACACTAGGGTTCATCGGGTCGTTGGACGAGTCGGTGTCCCGCACGAAAAGAGAGAACCCGTGGGTGTCGCACCAAGGAATGAACCCAAGGGAAGCTACGTTTCTTGTGAATGCGACATCTGGGCTCTTCGTCACGTCTGAAACACCGCTTTAATTTTTGTCTTTTGTCTAGGCTACCGTAGTCATTCTCCTTGCCCTATCCCGTTCTCTGTCAGGGTCGGCTACCTTACCTAGGAGATTTGACTTGGAACCAAGTTTTTACCCATAGCGACTGCCATCTGACCTCTGCAACCCGAAGGCTTACCTTGCCCGAATCCTAGGTTAAGTCACATTCAAATATCATCTTGTCCGTGTCCCACACGAAAAGAGACAAAAAATCATATTAATAATATTATCTGCGTTGTTCTTGCGTCAAAGTCGGTTTTGAGAATGGATAACATTTGAAATACTCTGGCATCTACAGACGCTAGATGTAGGAACAACCTAACCCGAATGAATGTAGCGCTACAAGCCGAACATTCTGTAAAGGAAATAGGCATCATATATCTTCCCTGATGGCGGATCGCACGCTTGACGTACGACGGAGCGCAAAAACAACATACATACATACATCACGCCTTTATCCCTTGCGGGGTAGGCAGAGCCTTAACGGCCGTAAGAATACGGTCGCTATCGCCACGTCTGACATTTTTGAGGATTGTTTTCCAGGGTTGTTTCAGAAAAATGTTTAACACTATAGTAACAGGTTGTCAGCCTGTCGCTTATAAATTGTAATACACCAATACTCTCGAGTCCCTTAGTCGCCTCTTACGACACCCGCGGGAAGGATGTGGGGTGATGCTATTCTAAACCGGCATAATCACGGCAAAAACAACGCAGCGGTCTATTAAATCCATACTAGAAACGTCACTCCCCATTCTAAAACCGCACTCGCCGACGACACTGCGATAGCACTGCGATGCCAGCGGTTGAGCGGTTTTAGTATGTGGATTAGAATTTCTAATATGAATCCGACAGACCGCTGCGATATTTTTGCGCTCCGTCGTGCGTCAAGTTTGCGATACGCCTAACTATACGTAAATATATTATTACGTATTCTACCAAGTTGAATATGTCTGACTTATCATGTCAGACGGAGATGAGACGGATAGGTTAGTACATGATTATAAAATTAAACCTTTGATCATACGTTTTGATATCTGATGCGAAAGGTAAGCCATTTATGTTTTAGTAATTTACACCGGGTTTATCGCGTCGTTCGTATACTCGGTATCCCACGTCACGGATAAAACTATATTTAACGCACAATGGAATACTTGACTCGCAGGTCAAATGAACTACTTTTTATGACACCCAAACGATTTTTGGGCGTCGTATGTAGAAGGTGTTAAAATATTAGCTGCAAATATTTTTCAGGGATTTATCCCTTGCCAACTAACCCCGTGAAACTGAATAACTCTCCCCAAGAAACAGTCCGAAATATGATTTTTTGGACCTTTCATACAAATGGTCTTGGTCGGTTGGTAATTTTGTATGGGAGGTCCAAATTTTAAGTAAGTATGGAAAGTGTAGTTTCTAGTATGGATCTGACAGACCGCTGCGACATTTTAGCGCTCCGTCGTGCGTCAGGTGTGCGATCCGCCTAAATTCGTGAAATATGTGTATCTAACCTGCCCAAGTCAAATACGCGTGTGTGAAATGTTTTACATAACAATTAGGAGTAACGTCTTGTAGACATAAAGCCAAACGGTAGAATTGTTATTTACCTACAATTCGTGAGATATGTGTTTGTTTAAACGGTGAATGCTCAAGGCGGTGACTGTATACTTTGTGTATTTATATACAACGTCGTTTATTTGGAACCTACCTTTGATTCATATTCATTTCGTAATTTTATTTCCTTCTTCTTCTTCTTCTCGTGTCAATGTACGTTTCCCAACGCTATAATTGAATACAAAAAATATTAAATGAGTGACTGCCAGTGCTTGGCTACAGCTACTGCTGCTGGACTGGCATTGAGGTCCCCCTGTGTGCAGGTAACGGGGAGGTTTGGGCAAACAAGCAGGTGAGACATCGTTTGCGTATCCCCACAGACACATTTGTCGTAATTTTAAAATCCCCATTTTTTTTCTATTTTCCTGCCGACGCCTGCGCGGAGTCTATTTAGGTCTATCGTTGTAGTAGGCAGTTGAAAAGCTCTTAGACTGGGGTTTATCAAATCTTTGGATGACCTGGTGTCCCACTCGAAAAGAGAAAGAATGAGAGAGAGTGCTGAGTGTTTGAAAAGCAAATGGAAGAAATTATAAAAATTACAAAAATACAAATTATAAATTATACTAGCATCAGCCACAATTTCGATTTCTGGTCTCGTTCACTTGGGAATGCCTCGACTTCGTCTCGTCCTTCGAATAGTACTCGATCAGAAATTGGTATATTTTAAGCTACTGTCACATTATACTATTATTTGCTTAAAACATTTGTTAAAAATGAGGTCTAACAGATTTACCAGTAAAAAGATTCCTACTATTTGTTCTTTCTTTCTTTTCGTGTGGGACACCGAGTCGTCCAACGACCCGATGAACCCTAATGTCAGAATTTTTCAACCGCCTTCTACAAGTAGCAGGCTTCTGACATGGTTGTGTAACGACCGCCGTCTAAGTGATCATAGACAGCAACCGGGACCCACGGCTTAACGTGCCATCCGAAACACGGAACCATCTTACTTACGGACAATCGGGTGGTTCAGCCCGCAATGTCAACAAATTCACAAAGAGATAAATATCAACTTTGTGAGTGACCCACCGAGAATCGAACCCGGGACCTTCTGCGTCAAAGGCAGTCGTTTGGCGAGAAGGGTGCTTGTCGTTGAAGATTGAAGTGAAACTGCATGCAATTACTATGTGCAGCTTTTATTAAAGGTTATGCACAGGACATTTACAGTTTACAATGTTAAAATCATAACACAAAAGTAATATTAGATCTAACTCCAATCATGTCTAGCTAGCGAGAGGACGATAGTCATTTTTTACCACCTGACATAAGTCTTGCAGTGACAGTTTACTTACTCTATAATATTTATACATGAAAAAGGTTAGCGCCTAAGAAGGTCGCTATATCACCCCCCCACGGAGAGAGACAAATAAGTCTCTGGACTTAAAATCTAAACCTCACCCGTCTACCAGACCGAGTGGTGTAAGACGGAGGCGAAGCAGAGGGAGAAGAAGTTGTCCGAGTCGGCAAGACAGCAGCTGCAGGAGGCGACTGAGGTGCTGAAGTTGGCCGAGCTGCAGCATTAGGTGCAGGTATCGGTGGAATTGCAGAACCAGTCGAAAATGCAGGAGGGACTGTGGAATGCCGTTCGATAAAAGCGGGCTTGACTCTGTCAATGCTCACCGGAACATTCTTCCCTTTGATATTGATAGTTAGGGTCTTTCCATCATTGGCCCGGTCAACAATAGGAAATGGGCCGCTGTATGGTGGCTGCAAGGAGCGCCGAACGGTATCATCACGCAGAAAAACGTGGGATGACGAGGCAAGATCCTTGAAAATGAAGGAAGAAGAACTTCCATGACGAGATGCCGGGACAGGCCGAATTTCCGACATGTGTCTCCGCAACCTCACGACCAAGTCAGCTGGGTCTTCGAACTTTATGGGACCAGAGCTGCTGACTAAGATTTCGCCAGGAAGGCGCAGGGTCTCGCCATAAAGAAGTTCGGCGACCGATGCCTTCAGATCTTCCTTAAATGCGGAACGCATCCCCAAAAGGACAAGAGGCAGAGCACTCAGCCATTCACCACCGTGGCACATCAAAGAAGATTTAAGCTGTCGGTGGATGCGCTCGATCATGCCGTTGGCTTGGGGATGATATGCTGTGGTTCGAATGCGCTTTGTGTCGAACATAACCATCAAGCGGCGAAACAAATCCGATTCAAACTGAGCACCCTGGTCGCTTGTGATGAGTGATGGCACACCGAATCGGGAAATCCACTGCTGTACTAAAGTGTCCGCTACCTCTTCTGCCGTTATGCCCTGCATTGGCCAAACTTCTGGCCACCTCGTAACCCTGTCTATGGCAGTTAAACAGTAACGATAACCTTTGCAGGGAGGCAGAGGTCCGATGATGTCGATGTGCACATGCAAGAAACGACCAGAGGGGGTCTCAAAATTGCCGAGAACAGCGTTGTTGTGCCTAGTGACCTTGCTACGTTGGCATGGCTGGCAAGTACGGGCCCACTGCTTGCAGTCTTTATTGACTGAGGGCCAGACGTAACGATCCGTTACCAGCTGAGTTGAGGCACGAGCGCCGGGGTGACTCAAGTTATGAAACTTGTCAAACACCGCACGACGAAATGAAGGGGTCAAGTATGGACGAGGCAACTTCTCCCGGCGTTGAATGAAAGCGTACAACAAAGGCTTGTGATCGGTGAAAATTGTTGTATGTTGCACCTCTAGAATGTGCCGAAAATGTTGCACGCTTTCGTACACCGCGAGTAACTCTCGGTAGTAAGCAGGCCACTGAGCTTGTTGAGCAGTTAGCTTTTTGCTGAAGAATGCAAGAGGAACCCAGTGTTTACCATTGCACTGCTGCAAGCAAGCTCCAACATGTACGCTTGACGCGTCGGTAAAAAGACCGAGCTTGGCGCCGGCAATGGGATGATGAAGCAGAGTTGCATCAGAGAGAGTCCTCTTGCATTCCTCAAAATTACGCAGAAGCTCGGGTGTCCATGGATATGGTTTTGAACCCTTGCTTTTGGTTGCTGCTAACGTGTCAATCAGTGGGGCCTGGAATTTCGCAGCTTGAGGAATGAAACGTCGATAGAAATTCAACATGCCAAGGAATCTGCGCATGCCTTGAACTGATTTAGGCGGTTGAAAATCCTGCAGCGCTTGAATACGGTCCTGTGGAGGACGTGTACCGGCAGCGCTGATGTGGTAACCAAGGAAGGTAACCTCACTAGCGCCAAAGGTGCACTTTCCTGGGTTGAGAACAACACCGTACTCCTGGAGGCGCTGAAAGAGGATGCGAAGGTGCTCCTTGTGTGTAGCTTCATCTGGTGAAAAGATGAGGATATCATCAATATACGGAAAGCAGAAATCAAGACCCCGTGTGACCTCATCAATGAACCGCTGAAAGGTTTGACCAGCGTTACGCAAACCAAAGGTCATGAATGGGAACTCGAAGAGGCCAAACGGGGTAATGATGGCTGTCTTCGGAATGTCCTCTTCTCTAACGGGTATTTGATGATAGGCCTTGACGAGATCCAGAGTGCTAAACACCTTCGCACCAGTGAGGTTATGGGCAAAGTCATGAATATGGCGGACAGGATATTTGTCCGGGATTGTCCTGGCATTCAGGGCGCGGTAGTCGCCACAAGGACGCCAAGTATTGTCTTTTTTAGGGGTCATGTGTAATGGAGACGACCAAGAACTTTTAGATGGCCTCGCTGTACCGGTCCGTACCATGTCCTCAAACTCTCTCTTAGCATCAACGAGCTTCTGAGGTGCTAAACGGCGCGGGCGGCAAGAGACCGGAGGTCCATCGGTTGTCTGAATGTAGTGCACAGTGTCGTGCTTGACAACCCTAGGAAAACCAGGTGGCCGTGTAATATCAGGAAATTCAGCTAGAATAGCAGTATATGGTGAGGTCCCAGATGCGACGGCTTTAACGCTGGGTTGTTTGAAATTTGCCGTGAAGGCGATTGCACACAAACCGGTAGTGCTGTCAATCAACCTTCTGTTGCGGCAGTCTGGTAAAAGATTGTAGTGTGCTAAGAAATCGGCTCCTATAATGGCTTTCTGGACATCAGCGACGACAAACTGCCAAACAAAATCACGACGCAGCCCAAGATTAAGACACAGGTTGACAGTGCCGAATGTTCTAATCCTGGTATTGTTTGCCGCGCTGAGCTCGTAGTCGGGGTTTTGCTGCCGACGTGGGAGCCAGGCATGAGGATAGCAGCACAAATCTGACCCAGTGTCAACAAGAAATTGACGTTTGGTAACCTTGTCGGTAACGAAGAGGCGACGGCTGACAGGAGAGCAATCAGTTGCCGCCGCTACTGATTGCTGCTGAAGTTTTCCGGCATCATATTGCAAGGAGCTTTACAGCGAATAGCCTTCTTGTAGTATCGCCTGTGGTACCAGCAGCGTTTGCTAGTAGCAGATGATGTGTGAGAATGTTTGCATGTACCATGTACAGAGGAGCACGCGGACGGGCGCGAAGATGTGCGCAATGATGAGCACGATGACGAGTGCAGAGATTTTCTGCCAGAGCAAGAACTATGCGAATTTCGAGCAGACAACTCGCGCACGTCATCTTGTAGCTTTTCGAAAGCCGAAAATAAATTTGCCCACTTCTGCAAGTCCTCAGCCATGGTCTCTTACAGAAAAAAAAAAGTATTTACAAATGAACAAAATAAAATATAAACAAAAAATATTTGCGGAGTAGGAAACTCCCCTAGGTGAAAATGCACGCTATGAAACTCCCTAGCGCTAAAAATCACAAGAAATATACACAAAACTAAATTAGATAAATGTAAAACGTATAGAAAAGTAAAATATGTAAAATAAAATAGTATAAAAGAAAAACACTGCTTATAAAATGAAAAACCACGGCATTATTCTCACGTCAAAGTCCGAAGAAAATGTTCCTTCCGTTTTCTTGTTGGTGATGGTGTAAAACGCAACCGCAGGCGACGACAGCAGACCGGGCGGTGCGCACGACGTTCAGCGATCTTGTCGGTGGAAATCACAGCAGCTGAGCAGTTCAGCAGCCGACCAGTTGAACAGCAGACCATCCACGGAGACCAACAGCAAACACGACGGGTTGGAATGGGCGGGTCAAAAATCCAACAATGTAGGCCCTTCAGCCTTTGTCTTGACAAAAATCACGTCGGGGTCACCACTTTGGCGAGAAGGGTGCTTGTCGTTGAAGATTGAAGTGAAACTGCATGCAATTACTATGTGCAGCTTTTATTAAAGGTTATGCACAGGACATTTACAGTTTACAATGTTAAAATCATAACACAAAAGTAATATTAGATCTAACTCCAATCATGTCTAGCTAGCGAGAGGACGATAGTCATTTTTTACCACCTGACATAAGTCTTGCAGTGACAGTTTACTTACTCTATAATATTTATACATGAAAAAGGTTAGCGCCTAAGAAGGTCGCTATAGTCGCACTACCACTGCGCCACATCGGTCGTCGTCAGCTACTACCATAATGTGGTTCATACGCCTGCTCCTTGTAGAAGGCCGTTGAAAAATTCTGACGCTAGGGTTCACTGGGTCGTTGGACGACTCGGTGTCCCACACGAAAAGAAAGAAGAAAGATGTGCTTAAAACAATTGTAAATAATGAGGTCTCACATTTACCAATAAAAAGATTTCTCCTGATTGCTGAGGGTCAATTAAAAGTATTTAACAAGTACATTTTAAGCTAAATCCCGCAAAGTGGTTATCGAAAATTCAGGCTCTTGTTTATTAATTATTAATACCAGAAGCCATTACAAGTTTCCTCCAATGTTGAATGCTTCGTTAATACGCTTAAACCGAATTGAGTTGCTATAAGTAAGCAAGTAATCCAGATTCCTGGAAATTCCTCTGGCATTTGGCAATATGCCAATGGAATATCTATCTTTTAGGCGACAGGCTGACAACCTGTCACTATACGCAAATTATCTCAACCAGCCCCCAATGTTTGTCAGACGTGGCGATAGCGACCGTATTTTTGCGGTCGTTAACTCTCTGTCTCGTTAACTCTCTACCCCGCAAGGGATAAAGGCGTGATATACGTATGTATGTAAATGTTTATTGTGACACGCAGGTTAGCCATGCAGGCCATCCAACGACTCGATGAACTCTGGTGTCAGTGTTTCAACCACCTACTACAAGTAGCAGGCCTCTGACATGGTTGTGTGTGACGCTCTTTTCGTCTAAGACACCGAGTCATCCAACGATCCATGTCTAACGCTTCTTCTTCATCGAGTCGATGTCTAACGCTGTCTAAGTATCAGTAAAGCAACCGGGACGCGTAAATACAAACCCGACTACAACACAGACATCCATACTCTGTGTTGTAGTCTGGTTGGTACAGAGTTCGGACGTACAAACCGGACTACAACACAGAGCACTCATACCAGCCTTTTCGCAATTACATTAGTTTTGAAATGCCCTGTGTCGGTTCTGGCACATCGCCGGCCCCTACCGGGGCACGCTCGCTCCGCTCGCTCGGCTCGTGCGTTGTGGACGCAGTTCTAACCTAACCTAACCTAACCCAACCCCAGGTTAGGATAGGTTGTACCTAACAAACCTATGTTTGAGCTTGAGTGGCTTTTGTATTTATCATTAAAATTTCATTAATCATTAAAAATATCATTTATCATTAAAATACCGCTAATCATTAAAGTGTGATTAATCATTAAATTATCATTAATCATTTCATTAATTATTCATTATGATTGGTTACTCATCATTAAAATATCATTAAACTATAATTTATCATTAAAACATTTCATTAGGTAATCGTTAAAATAATAACAATCACAATCGTTAACTTGGCATTTATCATTGATGATGTCTGTGTTGTAGTCGTCTTTGTAGCATAATTTAATGTTCCAACCCGACTACAGCACAGACAGTCCCCTGTCTATGCTGTAGTCTGGTTTGTACTAACGCAACCGGGACCGAAGACGGCTTAACATCGAAATATGAAGCACAGAGCCATCTTTCTTACGGACTGCTAGATGGATCAGCCTGCAGTATCCAGACTGGGAAGAAAATCACCATCGGATAAATATCACCATGTGATGCCGGCTTAGAATAGCATCACCCCATTTCTTTACCCTGGGTGTTGTAAAAGCCGACTAAGGGACTCGAGGGCTTTATGTGTATTACAACTTTAGGCGACAGGCTGACAACCTGTCACTATAGTAATACACGACTTATCTGAAACGACCCTCAAACATTTGTCAGACGTGGCGATAGTGACCATATTTTTATGGCTTTTAACGCTCTGCCTACCCCGCCAGGGATAAAAGCGTGATATGTATTAAATATCAGCTTCGTTAGCGCCCCAACGAGAATCGAACCTGGAACCTTTGCATCGCAGACAGTCGCACTACCACTGCGCCACATACGAATATACCGAATCGAGTAGTTATAACTTGATAATCCTAATTCTTGGAAATTCATTCGACATTTGTCAACAAGGTCCTTGAATCTACATGGCTCTTGAGAGCACTAGAATTAATAATTCAGAGATCGGGTATTTTAGGCCGTGTGATGCCGGCTTAGAATAGCATCACCCCACATCCTTCCCGCGGGTGTCGTAAGAGGCGACTAAGGGAAACGAGGGTATTGGTGTAAAACAATTTTTAGGCGACAGGCTGACAACCTGTCACTATAGTGACACACATGTTTTTTGAAACACCTTGGAAAACAATCCTAAAAATGACAGTCGTGGCGATGGCGACTGTATTCTTTCAGCCGTTATCGCTCTGCCTACCCCGCATGGGATAAAGGCGTGATATTATGTATGTATGTATGTATGGGTATTTCAGGATACCTACCCACCTTTGTTCAAACAAAGTCCGTTGCAGTTGAGAGCGTACTGTCAGATGCTGGGTTCTACCTACATATAGTAGTTGCAAAAACAAGCTGGCTAAAGCAGGTCGCAATCTTGACGCACGACGGAGCGCTAAAACATCGTAGCCGTCTGTTAGATACATACTAGAAATGCTAATCCACATACTAAATCCGCTCAATCGGTGTCAATCGCAGTGTCGAGTGCGGTTTTAATATGGGGAGTGACGTTTCTAATATGGATTTGACATACCACTGCGATATTCTAGCGCACCGTTGTGCGTCAAGTGAGCAATCCGCCTAACCACGCTTACTTATATTGATTTAAAAATACAACATTAGCTATGTCTAGCGTGTCCTAGCTAACACATTCGTCTGAAAGATGCAACTAAAGTAAAAAGTTGACTCAGGAACAACGCAGAAACTTGCGTTGGCATCGGTCTCAGTCACCCTTATTATGGAAGATGCGAAGTACGTATCGCTTTTGCACCAGTGTTCGTCTAGTGTGGGATTTGCATATTAACAGGAAGATTACCGCCATAGTGGAAGTATTTTATTTGAATGAGGAGAAACTATTAAATAAAATAGAGTTTTCCTGACTGTTACTACCGGTTTTTGAATATGTAATTTTTGAATTTTTAATTTTACTTATTTTACGGTAATGCATAAATATTTTAGAATTGGTGTTTGGCGGAGTAAAGGAAATATATTCAAGGTGTGTTCTATTACAATTTAAGGAAACATTTTTTTTAAATTGGAAAAAACTTGGTCATATAAAATGATAAAATTGTTATTTTTTGTATGAGCGCTCCAGTTTCCATATAAACTAAAAACAAAGAACAAAACAACAACAATAACAAATCGAATAAATTTTATAAGTTGTTCGATATCACGTCTATAAAGTCTCTAGACACATTCCTCCGCCATTTTTTTTAAATCTCTTAACTTGTTCCCTAACTGTACTAATCTGTGGAAATCATCTATCACCGTTTACTGGCAATACGGGTACAATTTCATTTGGACTCCTCGGACCCTCAGGCCGGGCCCGTGTCGTATTGGATCCATTGATTTATTGGCCGTGATATAGGTACGTATATTTCCAGACTAGATTTCTGCCACACGGTTTCATATATGCATCCATAAAGGGTGTAAAGGACAGCCCTCTGAGCTCTTCGGAGCAAAATATTCAAAAATCAAAATGAGCAAAATATGCAAAAATCAGAATGAGTATAATGAGCACAACACGCAAAATGACCAAATCGCAAAAACTTCAATTTCAATATTTATTGCATGAATCAAAATACATTGATGTAAGTAATACAATGTCACACAATGTATAGAGCTCTAATTACCCGTATACAGCCTGTTAGGGCACAGAAAAAATTTCGAGAGAAAACAAGCAAATACGTAAATTTTAAAGCAAGCACGTAAATTTTGATACTGAACAACTATCCCCTGCAACGTCTATCATGTGTGCGCCGCCCATAGTGACGCAAATGTCTTTTTTGCTCTGTAGTAAAACACTCAGCTGACCGTAATTTTGTATGGAGGGAAGGTAGTTTTTTTTTTTAGTTTGACATAATGTTCCTAGGGAAAAGTTGTTCAGTTTCATAGTCTGCATGCACCCTATCAGTATTTATTCAGAGGGCTGTCTCTTACACCCTGTATACCACAAAAAACTGTCCAAATTAGCTGGATTTAATAAAAAAAAACATAACAAAAACTCCGTTCACATTCCTGCCACGTAGAGCCCGCTTCGCATTTCATACTAATTAGCTCCGCACGTAAAATGGTTATTTATACCCAGTTCCTGAGTTTCAGGCAAATACCACACTTGGCAGACGCGGCTGCAAAAGAAATACATACACATACATACATACACAAATCACAAATCACGCCTTTATCCCGTCCGTTAACAATAGTAAAATTACGGTCGTTATCGCCACCTCTGACAAGTATTGAGGGCCCTTTTTGATGATACATGTCATATCACTGTAGTGACAGGTTGTCAGCCTGTCGCCTAAAATTGTGATACACATGAAACCCTCGAGTCACTTAGTTGCCTTTTACAACACCCACGGGAAGAAATAGGGTGATGCTATTCTAAGCTGGCATCACCCGGCAAAAGAGATAATAGCAGGTATTATTGCAGGTTGAAGACACTGTACAACAGATGACGCTGTAAGTTACTAAAACTCGCTAACGAAGTGTTTTGTATTTCTAGAGAAGTGAAAGTAATTGTTCTAGTGCAGGTCTTTTTATTGCATCTACCAAAATAAGGTGTAACAGAGGCACATGCCAATGCAAGTTTCTGCGTTGTTGCTGTGTCAAAGTAACTTTTTAGTATGGGGACTTCGCCTTCGCCAGACGTGTGTATTACAGATGCTCTAAAAAAACGCAGCGTCGTGCGTTACATGTGGTAACCACCAAAGCGTTACCTCTACAATTTAGCTAATAAGTTCAGTTTACTGGAGTTTTAAGCGTTAGTTCTAGAATTTAGTTAAATGTTCAATGCGTTGGCCACACATCGGTTAAATTCATTTGGCTCCGGATTATGTCCAGCAGTGGACCTATGAGGTGGTAAATGTAAAATACAGTACTTATAATTATGTATAATTTTATGTGAAACCAAGTTTTTACACAGAGAGACTGGTTTAAATTTTTATTTCATATTTCGACCTATGTTCCTTTCCTTGGGGAAACTTGTTCAGTTTCATGGGCTGATTCACACCTTAAAATATTTGCAACTAATATTTTACACCTTATATATATAAGCTATTTAAGTTCTTCATCTAGATTGCGGGGAGTTGCCTCTTATTATATTTGTATCTCTTAAGCGGAAAAGAAGCTACTAAATCGTTACAGAAAACGTTCCGTTCCAAGCAGAAAAAGCTTTAATCTTCTGAGCTGATACTTTACAGTATTCCAGTATTTGCCGTTCCGTTCAGCATACTTTAAGACCTACTGCGAAATATACACAGTGGGCCTAAATCAGAGGAAAACTGAAAGCTAACATACACATACCACGCCTTTATCCCTTGCGGGGTAGGCAGAGCGCTTCCAACCATGCAAATACGCAATCGCCACTTCTGACGATTATTGAGAGTTCTTTCCGATGATTTGTGTATTACCATAGTAACAGGTTGTCAGCCTGTCGCCTAAGATTGCAAAACACATGAAACCCTCGAATCCCTTAGGCGCCTTTGACGTCACCCACGGGAAAAAATAGGGTGATGCTATTCTAAGCCCGCATCACACGTTGAAAACTGAAAACTTATTCACAGTTAGGTGTATTGCACAATTAACGCACGACGGACTGCTAAAACATTGCATCGGTCTGTCAGATCCATACTAGAAATGTCAATCCCCATACTAAAACCGCTCAACCGCTGTTGACGCAGCGCTATCGCAGTGTCGTCCGTCAAGTGCGGTTTTAGTATGGAGTGTGACAGACCGCTGCGATATTTTTGCGCTCCGTCTTGTGTCAGACCTTAGACCTTAGACCCACTGAGTCCAGTCGGCAATGGGTCTTATAAATAACAGCCTCGTTTCGTCCTCACTCAAACCAGCAATCGTTTTAACACGATGGTAAATACCTGATTCAATCGCGGTGTTATTTTCCTTTGAGATGAGTGAGAGACTAGCAATCTGCGCATACCGAACGCTGGTTTGCTTTTTGCGGACTGACTATACAGATTGCGGACTGACACTATAGTTCGTAAAATATACGATGACGTTTGTGACCTTGGAGCAAATGCTATGACATAAGGTTTATTTTTTTATTTTTTTATTATTTTTTTTTTTTTTCTTTTTTTTTTTTTTTTTTTTTTTTCGTGTGGGACACCGAGCCGTCCAACGACCCGATGAACCCTAGTGTCAGAATTTTTCAACCGCCTTCTACAAGTACCAGGCTTCTGACATGGTTGTGTAACGACCGCCGTCTAAGTGATCATAGACAGCAACCGGGACCTACGGCTTAACGTGTCATCCGAAACACGGAACCATCTTACTTACGGACAATCGGGTGGTTCAGCCCGCAATGTCCTAACCAGACTGGGAACAAATTCACAAAGTGATAAATATCAACTTTGTGAGTGACCCACCGAGAATCGAACCCGGAACCTTCTGCGTCTAAGGCAGTCGCACTACCACTGCGCCACATCGGTCGTCGTTTTCCTAGTAAACAAAGGAAAATCAACCTTATGTCATAGAATTCGCTCCAAGGTCACAAACATCATTCTATATTTTACAAACTATAGTGTCAGAATCACTACACAGTGTAAAGCAAAGTCTTCGCTTTCCGCGTCTGTCTGTATGTTTGATTAAATCTTTAAAACTACACAACGGATTTTGATGCAGGTTTTTCCCACCATCATATTCCCACGAGAAAATGAGTTGCAGCGGGCGCAGCCACTGGGCGGCCCACTAGATAGGTATTATTTTTATTCCTGATTGACTCAGAATGAGACCTATCGAACTTACCTTCTATTTCTGTGCGAAATTTCATAAATATCAGTTTTTGTGTGAAGGGGAGAGCAAACAAACATACAAACTTTCGCATTTATAATGCTAGCAGGATGACGACCAACAACATGATAATTTACTTACAGTGTCTATCAAAATTGTCTAGCCAATTTGAAGCTTCGAGAAATGTCTATCAAGATTGCCCGAAGGAAGGAGATTACATATTCTGCCAATTTTGACAGACCAGGGAAAAGGGTAGGCTATCTACTTACACTCACAAATTAAGACAGACTCTCTCTTCGTGTAGGACACTGAATCTTCCAACGACCTAAAAATTTCTCTATAGTCTGTAAAATATAGGATGATACCTGGTTTATTTTTCTATGTTTACTAGGAAAATGGACCTTATGTCATTTGCTCCAAAGTCACAAACGTCATCCTATATTTTACAAACTATAGTGTCAGAATTGTGAGATTAGAATAGTAATAGTGTTTGTGATAGTGTGATTGTGTGTTGTGATTTGTGTCTTATTTGGTGATTTGTGAATTGTGATTGTTTTTTGTGTGTGTGAAGACAGACTAGAAAAGAAATACAATATTTTTGTGGACTTTGCTTGCACTTATGAGTACTACCTATTGCAGGAGCTGATGAAAAATGCAAGTTACTATACTGAACGTTAAATACAGAATGTAAAAAAAATACTTTAAGGGGTGAACGAGCCCATGGCACCAAAACAACTTTTCCCAAAGAATGTAGGTCGAAATATGAATACAAAAATTGGACCTCCCATACAAAATGTACCGGCACACCAAGTCAATTTGTATGGGGGGGGGGCAATTTTTTTTTTCATATTTCGACCTATGTTTCTTGGGGAAAGTTGTTCAGTTTCATGGGCTGATTCATCTCTTAAAATATTTGCAGCTAATATTTTAACGCCCTGTATATTAGATAATAACTCTAATAGATATTAGTAACTAGTCATATTTAGAACAACCTCCTTTTTCGAAGTCTGTGGAAAATATCTCAAGAACTCATATATTCTTGAAGCGATATTCACTTGGTATTCTTCGCTAAAGAGCCAGGTTACCGCATCTCTCAGCCCTAAGTGGGTAGTGGTTTCACTGCACGATTCGCCGCGGAGGTTCCGATGTATAAGTAGGGTTGTGCCACGATGCGGGTGAGAGGACTCGGAATGACTCTACTCGATATACCGCAAGCCCGAATAGTAATAGAATAGAACCAGAAAACAGAAAGGCGAATCGCACACTTGACGCACGACGGGGCGCTAAAACATCGCAGCAATCTGTCAGATCTATACTACAAATGTCAATCCCCATAATAAAACCGCTCAACTGTTGATGCAGCGCTATCGCAGTGTCGTCCGCCGAGTGCGGTTTTTATATGGGAAGTGACGTTTCTTGTATGGATCTAACAGCCCACTGCGCTATTTAACGCTCCGGTGTGCGTCAAATGTGCCAACCGCCAAAACGAAATGTATAAAAACAGAATAGTAATTATAAACTATAGTCTGTAAGTTTAGGTACTTATCTTTTTGTAAACAAACTTTGTATGAAACTGACAGTTCAGAAGTGTCACTTTCATACAAAGTTTGTTTACAAAAAGATAAGTACCTAAACTTACAGGCTATAGATTAAAGTATTTACTTAAAGACAATTCCTTTTTCATAGAACTTTGGGTCGAAAATCGTTTAAAAAAGTGAAGGTAGGGGTTGGATTTTTTAGCAGTTCGCCACACGACAGTTTTTCCTATATAATAATAATAATAAAATGATTTATTAAATGGGTGAAAATTTGGGCAGTTAAAAATTTCGGTCACACGTAAATTTCTTCAAGTGTACAACACTTACAGATTTTAAGTATCATTAACACGAAAGAATGTTTAATTGAGAATTTGGAAAGTAAAACTTCATCCACAAATTATGAAATATGTTTAACTAAAACTTAATCTGAAACCTGAAATCGGGGCCAAAACACGCGTTCTTCGCGTGTCACACTCAGCTGTTGCGAAATTCAAACACGTGTAAAGTTTTATCTAGCTGGACATCATATAACTTTTCACCCATCATAATAATCCTTATATCATGTAGATTTATAGAAAATTATTAACTGGACAATATTTAACTGCGTATACCGATAAAAATGACAGTTTGTGTTGGTCACACGTTTTTGTGTTTTCTGAATACGTGGTCTAAAACGACTGAGTCGCTGAAAGTAATAGAACTATGAGCTGGGTCTTGTTTCTGCCTTCTGCCAGGATTACTTCTTCATCCCTGGAGAGGGAGCATATAGCTCCTTGGCACTTCTAGAATAAAATAGGAGTCGTTAAATTTTTAGATCCTATTTTTGCACCCGCGCCAGGTCCCTTTCCTGTGCATGTTTTCCTCATGTAATAGTTATTACAGAGGATTTGTTCTGGACAAATAATGTCGCATAATAAAGCGAGATTTAAAATTCGTTTAAAAATTTTGATTACATTCAAGCGTTTACCAATAAATCACTAAAAATATAGAAAATTGTCCCTTGACTGGCTTCATTTGACTGGCATTTTTCCCAGTCAAGGGACATTTTATACCAGTCAAGTGACTAATGTTATTTTAATGATTGTTTTTGCAACTTTTTTGTGTAAAGGTGTGCCTGCTGAGTAGAATAGCACCACCCCATGTCTGCCCATGGGTACCGTAAGTTAGATTAAGGGTTTCCAGAAGGTGAACAGCATTGTTTTTCGTGCAGATAAAATACTTTAAAAACACTTTCTTTATGTCTCTAGGTGTAGCTGCGTTAGGCCTCGGGGTAGCTGCGCGATATCTCAGGCTGATTGATAGACGTCTCTTAAACTACTGCGTTGTATCTCAGGGAGGCTGCGTTAAGTCTCAGGTTAATTTCGACGTATCTTAAGCTGACTGCGGTGTATTTCAGGGTGGTTGCGTTATGTCTTAGGCTGACTGCGACGTCTCTTAAGCTGAGTTCGTTGTATCTCAGTTTGGCTGCGATATGTCTCACTCAGGCACAATGCAACGTATCTTAAGCTGACTGCATTGTATCTCGTTGTATCTCTGCGATGTACGAGTATCTAAGGGTGGCTGCGTCATGTCTCACTCAGGCTTATTGTGATGTCTCTTAAGCTGACTGCGTTGTATCTCAGGGTGGCTGCGTCATGTCACAGAATGATTGCGACGTCCCTTCAGCTTACTGCGTTGCATTTCAGGTTGGCTGCGTTTTATCTCACTCAGGGACATTAAGCGAAGTCTCTTAAGCAACTGCGTTGTATCTCAGGGTGGCTGCGCTATGTCAGGCTGATTTTGACGTCTCTTAAGTAGACTGCGTTGTATCTCAGGGCGGCTGCGTTATGTCTCACTAAGGGTGACTTCGACATCTCTAAAGCTGAGTGCGACGTCTCTTAGCCTACTGCGTTATCTGAGGTTGATTGCGACGTCTCTGCAGCTGTCTGCATTGTATCTCAGCATGGCTGTGTTATGTCTCAGGTTGGTTGCGTCGTCTCTTAAGCTGATTGCATTGTGTGTTGGAGTCTTTTTAGCTGAGTGCATCGTGTCTCAGGCTGATTGCGTCGTCTCTAAGGTGACTGCGTTGTGTCTCAGGTTAGTTACGTTATTTCTCAGTCTGATGGCAATGTCTCTTAAGCTGATTGCGTCGTGTCTCATGTATACAGCGGCGTGTGTTAGGTTGCTTGTCTAGTGGTGTCTAAGGCTATCTGATTCATGCATGTCTCAGGCTAATTGCATCATCTTTAAGGTTATCTTCGTCTGTTCAGTAGCAGAGTGTACAACACAGTTAATTCTCAGGTCATAATGTCTTCGGTGGTTTCTTCTTGTCTCATGCTAGCTGTTTCATTATGGCCTAAGTTTAAACGACTTACGTTACTATTGTTTTGGTGGGGAATTGGGTCTACGTTTCGGCTGTTTACAAACAGCCTTCTTCCAGAGGTCGACAGATCACACACGCCCGCCTGTCAACTGTAATTATTGTCGAACACTGTGGCTGTTTCATTTCGTATGTCGGGCTGGATGTGTCGTGTTTTTCGTCGCTCGTCAGTCTTAACCAGACTGAGGCTTCAGGGCGTCAGTCTGGTAGGCTGCGGCAACTTTTACTTCTATTCTATTTAGTTAAAAGCAAAAGATGAACACCTTTTATTCATATATTTTGTTAAAATAATTACTTTGTCCCTTGACTGGCGCAAAATGTCCCGTTGACTGGCACCTCAAATTTTAAAATTGAATTTTGGCGAAACCTATGGTTCGATTTAAGTGTTTTTTCGTAAATAGCCTTTTCAATAGGCCTTCATTATAATGCAATGATAAAATAGCCATAAAACTAAAATTATTATTTTGCCAGGAAAGGGACCTGAAGAACCGTTTTCAAATATCCACCCAAATTACTTCACAAATTACATGTGTACTAAATTAGAACATTATTAAGACTTAGTGACTAGTGGACTTAGTGAATTATTAAGACTTAGTAGAACTAGAATAAACCTAGACTAAAAATAATATTTATCTCAGGCTAAATAGAATTAAATATGTAACATAGTTAGTAATAATTACTTTTAAATAGGTACATAAAGGTCCTTTCAAGCTATCATAATGAAAACCATTTTAGTAGTAGAATTTTGTACCTTTTTTGTGAGCTGACGCATTCCTGAATCATAAGGTTGGTACATTTGCCAAATATAGGTAATTTGCACGCATATTTTATTAGTAATTTTTTAACAGAGTATGTAGCGCAAAATCAAAGGTTGTAATAATTTTATAACTGACCAATAATGCCCACAATTCTTTTGCCTTCCACGCTACAGATATTACACAGTATTGAATCACATTTCGCCCTGTGCCCTGCTATTTTCTCGTCATTGTATCGTCATTGAAACTCAACTGTCATTCCATTGCCATTGTGATTTTCTATACTTCGAACTGTTAGCGGTCTACGAAACGACTACTATTATCCAACTGAGATCCATCAACATCCAATTGAAACGATTTACATTTAGCAGACTTAGGGCCCTGTATGTAAGTTTCGGGAGAGTCAAATTCAAAGAAGGATTCAAATGAGTCGATACAATCCATCACAGCACAACACTTCTCCAGACTGAAGCACAGAACGTTGAGCCAAACATAGAAGTGCCATTACCAGTTGGTGGTAAAAATAAGTTTGTTTTTCACATCGATCAAAGTAACTGTTGATGTTTGTGTTAACAGGTGAATAGTGTTCTGATGGAGTGCCAAAGAGGATTGGATACAGGCCAAATGATAGAAAAACATTTTATTGTATGTAAACAAGTTTTTTTTTTCATTGAAGCTCTTGTTATATTGATAAGCTCTTAGTTCTGATACACGCACACACACACACATACATATCACGCTTGTAGCCTTTGCCGGTTAGGCCGAGCGTTAGCGAGCAAAAAAACGGTGACCACTGCCGCATTCTGACATTATTTTGAGAGACAATTCTGAAAAAAATGTATTAATATAGTGACAAGTTGTCAGCCTGACATCTAAAATCACTAATGTACATACATACATACATACATATATCACGCCTGTATCCCTTGCGGGGTCGGCAGAGCGCCAACGGCCGTAAGAATGCGGTCGCTATCGCCACATCTGACATTTTTGAGGATTCGTTTACAAGGTTGTTTCACAAGACATGTGTATATCACCATAGTGACAGGTTGTCAGCCTGTCGCCTAAAAATTGTAATACAGCAATACTCTCGAGTCTTTAGTCGCCTCTTACGACACCCACGGGAAGGATGTGGGTTGATGCTATCCTAAGCCGGCATCACACGGCAACACTAATGTAATGTTAAGCTAATATCAATATAATATTATCATTGAATGTAACACCTTCGAGCCTGTCCCCCCTTAAGACACTCACGCCAAAAAATGGGGTGATGCTATTTTAAACGAAGTAAACTACCAATTAGCAATTACACCGGCCTACTACCTTTTACTAACAATATCTACTAGTAACTTTTTTTCCACCCCTTTTGCGTACCCGTCGGTATTTTGAAGCTACAACAAACTATCCAGCAACAACTCTTAGGCAGATCGCACACTCGAAGCACGACGAAGCGCAAAAACATCGCAGTGGTCTGTCAGATCAGAAACCTCACTCTACTGCACTCGACGGACGACACTGCGCTGCGATTATAGCGGTTGTGCGGTTTTAGTATGGGCATTGACATTTCTAGTATGGATCTGGCAGACGCTGATATTTTACGCTCCGTCGTGCGTCAAGTGTGCGATCCGCCTTACCCATTACTATCTATGTGGAGTCTTCTTCTTTTCGTGTGGGACACCAAGTCGTCCAACGACCCGATGAACCCTAGTGTCAGAAGTGTGTGGAGTGAAAGCAGTTTAGTCACACCGAACTAGCCCAAAGAATACAAAATCAGGCGCTTGCCATGCAAAGTGTTGCAAAGGCTATGAAAGTTTATTTTTCACGAGCCAGCGATTGCCGATATCGCTAAAGTTCCAAACAGACTGCGACTTGGTTCTGGTTTGCCATGGTGTCAGTTCGTCACACTCAATAATAATCATTATGTTTTTGCATTAATAGATCTGTAGATTCAATAGTTAGCCATGTGGTCCGGCTTAGAATAGCATCACTACCTGTCGGTGTCGTAAAAGGCGGCTAAGGGATGAGTCCATGGATCGGGCAGCGTTCTCTGTGAATATCTACAATATCTTGCACTGCGCTCGCCAAGTAAGAAGCGACCGAGGGACTTGAGGGTTTCAGGTGTATTACAGCTTTTAGGCGACAGGCTGCCAACCTGTCACTATAGTGATACACAAAATTATCTCAAACGGCCCTTTATACATCGACATCAAGACATCGACCGTATTTTTGCCGCCGTTAGCGCTCTGCCTCCCCGTCAGGGATAAAGGCGTGATATAATTATGTATGTATGTATGAAGTGTGTAATGAGGAGCCAAGACTCATTGTTAATATGTGGTGTATCGGGTTCGTGACGAAACGGACCGGCAAGAACGTAAAAGTTGCCGTTAAAGTGTATGCAGATGTTTCCGTTGCCAACAAAACTATGAGAAACACGCTTTTTGTAGTGTGTTTAACACGATACATGAATGAACCACAAATTTTGCCAAAGAACTGGGGTCGAAACATCTTATGAATACAAACTACTTGCTCCACAAGTTATTTTGAATGAAAAACAACATTGTCTTAGAATATCATCCCGCCATTTCTTTTCCCGTGACTCTTGTAGGAGGCGACAAAGTGTATTACATTTTATAGCGACAATCTGACCACCTGTTACAAAAGTGATACATGATTTTTCGAAAATGAAATTCAAATGACGACAGGCAACGCAGTGTCTGTGGAGAGGAAACTTCACCCACGTCATGAGGATAAGTCTTGCCTCAGACACTGATTAAATCGCTGTCACAGACGTATGAGGCCAATGATGAACCCGAACATAATGAAACAAGTAAGAACTGAATATAAATAATGTTCCATCCTTATTTTGTTTTTATTATTTCTAAAAACAAATTACTGAAAATGGTGTGCAAAGCAGGTATGAGAATTTCCTAATTATGTCTATGGAAAAACAAAGAAATATATTCCTCGCGTTCATCAATGAGAAAGAATAAAAGACAAATCTGGTAAGTAAATGACAAGAGTCGAGTTTTATTTTCCTTTGTGAGACTTTCCTCAAACATCCTTAAATAAGTAGTAAATTAACATCAAAAACAAATTTAAAAAAATATATCACATTACGAACAAACAAAAAATGTTGATAGAAACCTCGGTGGCAAAGTGGTTAGGACACCGGGCTTACAATCATCAGACACGAGTTCGATCCCCGCCATACAGGGTATAAGGGACGGTGTAACGAAAACTTTGCAGGCAAGATCAGACCATGAAACTGAACAACTTTTTATATGGTTATGGCTATGTTGGGAAACGAAAAAATTTTTTCGGCCTTCCATACAAAATTCCCAACCAGCTAAGTGACTTTGTATGGGAACTGGGAACTCGAAAAAATTTTTTGTACAAACGCATGCAAAGTTTTCGTTGCAGCGTCCCTTACACCCTGTATATCCCCTTCCCCAAGGAACACAGGTAGAATGACTTATGAAAAAAAAATTTGGACATGCCATGCAAAAAGTAGCAGCCGGGCGAGTCAACTGTATGGGAGGTCCAAAATTTTTTTTCATATTTCGAGCTACGTTCCTTGGGGAAAATTGTTTAGTTTTATGAGCTGGTTCACCCCGCAAGATATTTGCATTTTTTTACTTCTTGTATAAGACTATTCAGAAGACACTCATTATCATGAGACCGATGCCGCGCAGATTTGCATCCTGGAGTCCTAATCTAAATTTAGACAGTAGAGACACTTCTATACCTAACTGACTAACTCCGCTGACTTAGCGACCCAAAGAAGATCTTGGCCTCCGAAACGAGCTGTCTCCACTGATCTCTGTCCTGCGCAATCTCCTGCCAGTTGCTGACTCGACGATCGCGCACGACAGCCTTTACCACGTATGTTTCTTTGGAAAAGTTGTTCAGTTTCATAGGCTGCTTCGCCCCTTAAAATATTTGCACCTTATAGAAATAATGCTAACTAACGTCATGACCTTTCGCTTCAGGCAAACAGACAAAGTTATTTCATGAGCCTTCTAGTCGGTACTTTTGCCTCTATGTGTAATTTTCCGGCCGTGCTTTTGTTAAAAATTCATTCGCGTACTCAACGATGTGGAAAATGGGGATTTCGTTGGGTTTTTTTAAATAACAGCTTTCACAAAGCTTAGTCATTGTGGTTCGCCGAAAGCTCGCACAGTCAATTTGAGGTTGTAGTTTATTTTTTTATTTTAATTTGCGTTTTTCGTTGACAAATACTTTTTGTGCATACTTGCTAACTTGGTGAGTATGGTAATGGTGAAACCGATGTCGTGGTTGTGGCTGTTATTGACAAAGAAGGTTGACATACGAAATAGTCTTACAATTTTAATATCTGTCCTTGCATCTCTCCCTCGTCTCTCTATTTCTCTCTCTGTCTCTTTCTCTCTTTCTCTGTTATTTGGATCAGTTATAGGAGAAAACAAGAGTCACATCGTACAGAGAAGCCAAGGAGAAGGCCAGAAAAAAGAGTCTGGCGGATACTCCACCGACAAGGACCCTTAAATAGAGATGATGATGATGCATCTCTCCCCAACAATGAAGCCCGGTTACCTCTTTTTCCTAAGATCGGATTCAAACTACTTGTCTGCGCAGGCAGCTTCAACTAAAAAAATATTTACTATTACTTTTAAAAAGTAGAGTAACAATACTACTTTCGAGTACTTACGTTACTCAGGTTACCCTCAACACTTAGGCTTCCTATTCTTATAATATTTGCCAAGAAAAGAGCCTAAAACTCTAAGTAAATTGATCCTTTATTCCATTGTAACGATAGAAGTATAAGAACCCAAACCACAATTTAATAAGGACTCAAGCCTTCACGACATTGAAATGTGAATAAGGGAACGACAGGTAAGTAGCTAGGGCATGCCAAACCGGAAGGTTCTTAAAAACCGGTTTTTATATAAGTAACTATTGGCCTGCCCCAGCGGCTGCGCCCAATGCAACTCATTTTCCCGTGGGAATAAAGATTTTTCCGGCAAGTATTATACATAAAAACCTTCCTCTTGAGTCACCCTATATATTTAAAAAACTGCATCAAAATCCGTTGTGTAGTTTTAAAGATTTAGTTCATCGCTTCGAGACGAGCATCTGGAGATTAAAAATTTGACACAAGTTGGTCAACGTGCCGAGCTATTAGCGGCCGAGCTGTGGCACGGTACTACATGTGTTCCTTCAATCCAATTTCTTATTCCTTCAGGCATATCGCACCGGACGGAGCGCTAAAATATTGCAGCGGTCTGTCAGATCCATACTAGAATTATCAATGCCCATACTAAAACCGCACTCGACGGACGACGCTGCGATAGCGCTACTCGTGTGTTTAGTGTGCGATCCGCCATTTCGTTTTCTGAGTATGGTTTTAAAAATATTAAAAGTCTTGGATGTAAATCTTTTTTTACAAATTTTCGGCGGCTTGATAAATACTTTCTTCTAAGAGTGTGAAGAAAAAAACACAGTTTATAAAGAGGGTATTATTTTCAAAAGCTATGCTCAGTAAAAAAACTATACATAAATACATATATCACGCCTTTACCCCTTGCGGGGCAGGCAGGGCCTAAAAAAACGCAAAAATATGGTTCCTATCGCCACGTCTGACAAATATTGAGGGCTGGTTAAGATGATTTGTGTATCACTATAGTGACAGGTTGTCATCATATCGCCTAAAAATTGTAATACACGTGAAACCCTCGAGTCCCTTAGTCGCCTCTTACGACACCCGCGGGGAAGAAATAGGGTTATGCTATTAGAAGCCGGCATCACACGGCATAAAAAAACAATGCAAACGCAAAAAAAATCACGTTTTATAATTGAGATAATTTCCACAATGCTAACAAATTCAAGCAGACAAGTTTAACGATTTTGCATATCTGAAAACCGGAATCGATATATCAAAGATATTCCGGTTCGAAATACCGGTTTCCATTTCCTAGCGACGGCTTCGTAGAGGAGACCCAATTATCTCGAATTACTTTGCAAGAAAATACTCGAATATTTGAACAATAGATAACAAGGAACACACACGATTGAATAAAACGGACTTGTCAGTGGGCGAACAAAAGAATACAAATTGGATACGGAAAATCTCGTAGAGGTTCGGTCATTTTACTGAGTAGTCGGGGCACTGTATAGTGGCATCTGACAGCTGCCCACTAAATGGCTAAGCCGTTCTACGCCGCCATAGACTTTGCTGGATTAGCTGTCAAAGCTTGACAGTTTTTCCCTTTTAGTCTATGGCGGCGTACAGTCCGGATTGATTCCTTAAAAAAAACACTGACTCGATCAATAGTGACTGATACTACATTTCTGTTTATTTTTAATCTAAACGTTTCTTACATAACTAATAATATCACAAGTTAAGATACCTACTTAACAACTCCCTTCATTTTCTGTCTGTCTGTCTGTAACAATTCGTGAAATACAGGCATTGAAAAAAACGAACTAATTATACACATCCGTTGTATAAGCACAACTAAAAACTGCTGTTGTAATTTTTAGGACTTATAATAATGATATTCTCGTCAGGCCCGGTCGCAAGCAATTATTAAAAAGAAAATATTTTCCTGAAAAAAACTCAGAATTTTATTCAAAATCGTCAGAAGCCAATTCCAATGCGACAGAATATAGCCGACGGGTACACAATGTGGGATATCCACTCAAGTTTCGGGTATTAGAGGCCCGGCGGATCGCACACTTGACGCACGACGGTGCGCAAAAATAAATGACAATCCCCATACTAAAACCGCTCAGCCGCTGTTGACCGTCGAGAGCGGTTTTAGTATCGGGATTGACATTTCTAGTGTGGATCTGACAGACCGCTGCGATATTTTTGCTCTTCATCGCGCGTCAAGTGTGCGATCCGCCTTGTAAGAAGATCCGACAAGTTGATTGTCGAGCTTTGCTTAAAAATCTATTTGATTATCATAATGCCTTTCATTTGGACTCGATTTCTGCGATCCTGCAGTGAAAAAAATATATTTTTTTGTTCAGTGATTTTTCAGATGGCAGTGATTTATCATTTATTACTAGGTACCACAAAAAAAATTGACGCAAAGTGTACTTTTTTTTTGCTATTTACATACATACATTCATATAATCAGATTCATATAATCGCAGAGACTACATCCTTCCACTTGCTGGAGTTCTGACATGCCTCTTTTGCTTCCTCAACATTCAGTAGCTTATGTCGTTTGAGTACTTTTGACCTTTCTTTAGAACGTCATTACTTATTAGCATTTTATTTTTCCTTGGAGAAAGTTGTTCAGTTTCATGGGCTGATTCACCCCTTAAAATATTTGCAGCAATTTTTTTTACACCCTGTATAACCGTCGGTGGAACTGGATATAACATTTTCCCGGGTACTAGGCGTTGGAGGGCCCTTACAAGAAGATCTCACTGGTTGAGTTCAGAGTTGTTGTGTAAACGTCAGAAGCCGATACACAGGCAACTGAATATAGCTGTCGGCTAAACTGAGTAGAACATTGAGAGCCTTTATAACGAGATGCCACAGGCTGAGTTTAGTTTAGGCGGATCGCACACTTAACTGTAGAGATCTCTTAATGGGATAAGTCCGCCTTTGTGCCTACACGTTCTATTAGTTTATTTAAGTGTTTTTTTGTAACTATTTCTTGTTTGGTACAATAAAGTTATAACTCCGCTAAAATAAAGCATCCATCGAGTATTAGGTGTATTACAATTTTTAGGCGACAGGCTGACAACCTGTCACTATAGTGATGCACATGTTTTCCGAAACAACCTTGGAAAACAATCCTGAAAATGTCAGACGTGGCGATAGCGACCGTATTCTTACGGCTGTTAACGCTCTGCCTACCCCGCAAGGGATAAAGGCGTGATATGTGAATGTATGTATGAAGCTGTTGAGTAAAAAAGAAAAAAAATACCGCTTTTTTTTCATATCTAAAGTAGTTTATCACACAGGATGTGGAATTTGATTGTGATTTGACGTAGGTAAATGGATAACACGAAAATAGACGTATTCGGAAGAAAGCCCTTCGAGATACAATCACGTCCGTTGTGAGTTCTATCAGCAGAATGTAGAGTTACCCTTTTCCTACCTCACATACCATCATTTCTTGGGGCTGAAAGCTGTTCAGTTTCATGGCGTGGAGAGGCTTTACTCGTAAAGTAAAGTTCAACCTATTTTAGCCAGTTTGGACTATATAATGTTCTTATTCCGCGCGCAAGAAAAATGTATCTTAAGCGGCCATCACGCCCTTGGGGCGAGACCGCGATCTTAGGAGTTGATCTGGGAAGAACAAATTGAACTGAATGAGCACAACTCTCTCTTTTCGTGTTTCGTGTAACTTTTTTCCACCCCTTTTGCGTGCCCGTCGGTATTTTGAAGCTAAAAAAAACTATGTAGCAACAACTTTATATACGTTTGCGGAGTTCTTTCCTTTTCGTGTGGTACATCGAGTCGTCCAACGACCCAGTGAACCCTAGTGTCAGAATTTTATAACCGCCTTCTACAAGTAGCAGACTTGCATATGATTTCGACTGTACATGAACGATATGATCAGTTCTCAAGTGATCTCGCATGTTTGCCGAACATGACGGGCATCCGTTGTGAAGGAAATCTGATATATTATCTGATATTGAATGACAATAACTCCATAGCTTCATAGCATAACATACCAAATATTTGAGGTTTGAGGTTTGTATTTGATGCCGCGTGATGCCGGCTTACAATAGCATCACCCCATTTCTTACCCGTGGGTGTCGTAAGAAGCGACTGAGGGACTTGAGGGTTTCAGGTGTATTACAACTATTAGGCGACAGGCTGACAACCTTTCACTACAGTGATACACGAATTATCTCAAACAGCCCTCATTATGTCAATGTCAGACGTGGCGATAGCGATCGTGTTTTTACGAACGTTAACTCTCTGCCTACCCCGCAAGGGATAGAGGCGTGATATGTTTATATGACGAGTTTTGTATTTCTGTACAATAGGAAACAGCATTTTACGACAAAGCAGACAAAATCGTTTTTTTTTAACTGACTTCCATAAAAGCGTGAAGTTTTGGATTTATCAAGGGACTTTTTAAACTCAGTCCAAAAATGAAGTTTCTTCTATTTGGGTAGAAAACATACCTACCCTAAAATAATCATCCCAGCATTTATAAATATGGTTTTACAATATTACTTTGGTTTTGGTTGCAGATAAGTTGGAGTTGACGAAGAAAAAGGATAACCAGTGGAAAAACTATGTAAGTCTCACTCTCTTTTCAACTGTTATGATACACATTAGCTTACAAAGGTCAAAAGTCACGAATTAAACGCCAGACACCAAGGGCATAATATGTACACTTGTAATATAAAAGCGTTCTGACGACATCCTCGGCGAGGAACACACTTGACGCACGACGGAGCACTAAAATATCGCAGCGGTCTGTCAGATCCATACTAGAAACCTCCTCCCACTCCTCATACTAAAACCCCACTAGACGGACGACACTGCGATAGCGCTGCATCAACAGCGGTTGAGCGTTTTTAGTATGCGGATTGACATTTCTAGTATAAATCTGACAGACCCGTCGTGCGTCAAGTGTGTTCCTCGCCAAGATGACCATTCAAATTACCGTCATTTTTTTTTCGCCAGTCTTCTATTAACTCGTGACATTTTGTAACCAATTTCGTGTCTGTCAGTCCATTTCCAGCAAGTTGTCAGTTACTAAAAGACCATGTCGTCCCTACTGGGATTTGACATGGACAGACAGACAAATAAATTGAATTTAACTGATACCGAAGTTAATCTACATATTATACAGGATGATAGAAAAAGTACAAACTTCCTTTCAGGGGATGAACCAGCCCATGAAACTGTACAACTTTCCTCGAGAAACATAGAACGATATTTGAAAAAATAAATACTCCTCAGCGAGCGAGTCAACTCTATAGGAGGTCCAAAATTTTTTTTTCATATTTCGACCTATGTTTCTTGGGGAAAGTTGTCTAGTTTCACAGGCTGGTTCACCCCTTAAAATATTTGCAGCTAATATTTTACAGTTATATAAAATACTAAGCTAAACTATACCTATTTATAATATACATTATCCATATCCATTAGCTTAGTATTTTATATAACTGTTAACATATTACCAAATTATTCAAAATATTTTTACACCTTATATAGAAGGCATAGCTTTAGATAAGTATAAGAAAGGGCTAGATCAGAAGTACTACCCTAGACCTAGACTAGATTGTACGTTAGTATATTAGTTTTTCTCTGTGCCTAGACCGACGAGCTTGCATAAAAAGACTGATGAATGTAGAAGAAGAGAAAGAAGTATGCAAGAATCCTAGTTAGTGGAAGGTAATAGTCTTTGCCTATCCCAACGTAAACGGAAAGAGGCGTGATTTATGTATGTATGGTAAGTACAACAACAACTTTTGACTATGAGTGTAAAAACTTTGCCGTTCATAATGGCTCAACTCACTAATGATCTGCACGAGCTGCAACAGATAGGAAAACTAAACTGAAAACTTATTTCAATTTGAACTAACTGAATTAGGGCAACTAGGTACTCAGGTGCAGAATAATAGTTTCGCAATCACAATCAAATTTTACATACATATTACATGCCTTTATCCCTTGCGGGGTCGGAAGAGCGTTAACGTTCGTTAAAATACGGCCGCTATCGCCACGTCTGACAAATATAGAGGGCCGTTTGAGACAATTTGTGTATCACTATTATAGTGACAGGTTGTTAGCCTGTCGCCTAAAATTGGTAATACACATGTAACCCTCAAGCCTATTGGTCGCCTCTTATGACACACACGGGAAAGAAATAGGGTGATGCTATTCTAAGCCGGCATCACACGGCATATAAAATAACACGGCATCAAATATTACCTTTTGTTTTATTTGTTTACAATAGTTACTGCACTCACAGTGCTTATATTCTCATAATGAAAGAAATTTAAAAGTTGACAAGTGTTGATCGGGAATCGAACCCGGGCCGGTTGGGGTACCGGCTCACTGCTCTGCCACTGAGCCATCGACACACTTTAGTCAATTTCTTAATCTCTTAAGAATTTCGATTTGAATCGAAAATATTGAATTCAACCACAGATTCTATACTCTATTTTCAAGAGGTCTAGTGTTATTTTTATGTTATTTGATAATTTTTAAGAAAATCGATTCAGGAAATATCATTTTAAAACAAAGAGTATTTTGTTATGTTGCATTTTGAAACACTTAGATTTATGCGATACGCTGTGACCAAAGTACTCTTTTGTACATTATTATTATGAAACATTTGCCACAGTTTTATCTTTCTACAGTGTTTTTTTTTTTGTGTGGGACACCAAGTCGTCCAACGATCCGAGGAACCCTAGTGCCAGAATTTTTCAACCGTCTTTTATACAAGTAGCAGGCTACTGACATGGTTGTGTAGTGTAACGACCGCCGTCTAAGTGACCATAGACAACAACCGGGACACTGAACCATCTTACTAATCCATATCTTCTTTTAGAGTGTATTAAATCTGTGAAAGATCTTTAAAGTTTTATCGTATCGTAAACGGCTTTATCTTAGAGTTAATACCAGTCTTGTATCACTGGTTACAGTCTCGTGAATGAATTTTCTGACATGGCGGCACTGAAGAGCTTAATAGAGATGCACTTATATACACATACTTATCACGCTTTTATTCCTTGCGGAATAGACAGAGCGTTAACGGCCGTAAAAAAATGGTCGCTATCGCCACGTCTGACAAATGTTGAGGGCCATTTCAGATGAGTCGTATGTCGCAAGTTGTCAATCTGTCGCCTAAAATTGTAATATACATGAAATCGTCGAGTTTCGTAGTCGCCTTTTACGACACCCGCGGAAAAGAAATGGGGTGATGATATTCTCAGCCGGTATCACAGGGCTGATATACACTTGTTTTTACATTGCTGAAGGTATATAAAACTTTTTAATATACATACGTACTTATATTAAAAAGTTTAATCAAGCACCAATATGGAATTTTCCATCTGCCACTTCACATCACACTTTACAAATTCATACGTGACGGTATTCTGTAACACGGAAATTCTGATAATTTGAGTTATATTGATTATTATTAGGTATTTTGAGCCAGACATGTCCCACTGCAAGGCAAAAGGCTTCCCTCTCTTTCCTCCACTTTTCCCGATCCATGGCCGCCTCCATCCAGTCATGAGCGTAGGTATGTAGCTCGTCTTTCCGCCTTTTTCTGGGACAACCACGTGCCCGTTTTGCGTTAGGATATTTGTTCTTTTTGCACATAGTGTAGTAAGCATATTGATACGCAACTAAATAAAATACATTTCTTTGGAAAGAGACTTTTTCCGGTTTAGTTCAGCACCGACGATATAATATACGCGAAGACACAGCCAGTTACACAGACAAGCCAAAACTTCTGCTGTAAAATACTCGTATCTATATCAGTGTCCTTCACAAATCGGGCTGAGATAACTGTTATTTAACCTGTTATTTTATCTGCTACTCGAGATACCGTTGTCGCGTACCTATGCTGTTGAGTCGAGCACTCTTCATTGCCCATAAATGATAGTGTATTTTCCCATCGGAACTGACGACACACTTTCCAGGATGGTGTGTATAAAACACAATGAAAATTATAGTTTCACTCTCACAGGTTCAATACCTTTTAAGTTAAAAGGTTTAAAGTGTCATTTTATCATATGGTTTATCCTTCCCGCTGGTGTCGTAAGAGGCCACTAAAGGACTCAAGGGTTTATTGTGTATTACAACTTTAGTAGGCGATAGGCTGACAGTCTGTCACTACAGTGATATACGGCAGATCACACACTTGACGCACGACGCAGCGGTCTGTCAGATCCATACTAGAAACGTCACTCCCCATACTAACACCGCACTCGACGGACGACACTGCGATAGCGCTGCGATGACAGCGGTTGAGTGGCTTTAGTATTGGAATTGACATTTCTAGTATGGATCTGACATACCGCTGCGATATTTTTGCACTCCGTCGTGGGTCAGGTGTGCGATCCGCCTAAGCCGGTATCACACGGATAATCAATGTTCAAACATGATATCAAAAAACGAAAGCCAAGCAAACTTATAAACACTTATTAAACATTCTTGGCAAAACTCAAATTCATTTAATTTACCAACAGAATAAATCTAGCGACATAATAATAATAAATCAAAGTGAATACAATATGACAAGTAAATAATTCTACATTCCTCAAAACCAAACAGCAACAACAACAACAACACAAATCACGCCTTTACTCCTTGCGGGGTAGGCAGGCCGTCAACGATCGTAAAATAACGGTCGTTATCGCCACTTCTGACAAGTATTGAAGGCCCTTTCAGGTAATTCGTGTATCATTGTAGTGACAGGTTGTCAGCCTGTCGCCTAAAGATGCAATACAGATGAAACCCTCGAAACCCTTAGCTGCCTTCTACAACACCCGCGGGAAGAAATGGGGTGATGCTATTCTAAGCCAGCATCACACGGCATAAAACCAAACAGAAAGACGAATATTACAAATTACTTTTATGATATTCATTTCGAAGATCAAAAGGGGCGTTAAAATTAATCCCGATAAAATACCATAACTCTGTATCAACTGGTAAACATTTCCATGGAAAAAAGGTTATTTTCAAATCAAAAATTCTTTCCCAGATCACTTCCATTAGTGCTGAGGAGAAATTTAAGAAGATACCTAGATATAGGTAGATATAATAGGTCATCAGAAATTATATTTAAAAATTCGTACCCGTATTTGCTCTAAAGTCCGTTTTTATAAATCATACTCAACTCTAAGATCGATCTCATGAGCTATTTTGATAAATGTCAGTCATTACTAACAGCATCTCAATGTCGCACTCAAGATCTACCTCAGAGTAGAGTGCGATCTATAAATACGGACCCCATAGTCTGTAAAATATAGGATGATCCCTGTGACCTTGGAGCAAATGCTACATAAGGTCCATTTTCCTAGTAAACAAAGGAAAATGGACCTTATGCTATAGCATTTCCTCCAAGGTCACAAACGTCACAGGGATTATCCTATATTTTACAGACTGGAAGTAATTTTTGCAGTTTAATGAAAAACTTTAACAAGCTATCACCATATGTAGCAACATCCTACAGCGGTCTACAAGAAAGACCCAAACCGTAGACAATGTCTACGAGAACACAAATTGCTACAAACTTGCATACTAGTCAAATGAGCTACTTTTTAAAACGATAGTTCCCGATATATCCCTACGGTCGCTCGTTGGTATTCCATCATGGCGGGTCGTGTATTGGTTATAATTGGATATTTCTTGTTCATTTGAGTGTTTGGTGAATAATTCTGATAGTGTATTAAGCAACAAACTATTCTGAAAGTGTTCATTAAATAGGAAATTGTAATTAATGCATATATTCGGCATTGTGCAATAGTGACGAGCGGTCTCCACGTGGTGCAGAAAATTTTACTATCGAGTTTTTTGTACTACATAATTTTGCGCAACACAGCCCCTAGTCGTCAGACTAGGATCACTGTGTTGTGGACTCTCCCTCGGCGTAATGCCACTTAACTTTACATCACTCTAACCTTACCGACGACCTGACTACTTTGACATTGGCAAAATACGTCTCCACCCATGAGATGTGACGCCAGAATAAAAAAAAAAAAAAAAAAAAAATATATCCCTACCGTGAGTACCGATCGATGGGTGCTCGATATATCCCTACCGTGAGTTAAAACCCGTTTTATTGTCTTATAGTTTTAGTGATAATAACCACGGAACCTTAAAATCAAGTGATAGTTTCTATGAATATCAAATCTATACTAACTAAATCTATACAACATCTTTGACAAATGGCGTCAAAAATAAGACTTGGAAAAATGGTTTTGATGAAGGGATTTGAGGATTTCAAGTTTATTGCAATTTTAGGCGACAGGCTGACAACCTGTTATTATACTGATACACTACTTATCTGAAACGACCCTCAAACATTTGTCAGACGTGGCGATAACGACCGTTATTTTACTGTCTCTGTTTATTCGTGAAAACTGTTTAATTATTTATTCATAAAAGATACATTTTACTATGAATAGAGGAACAGTAAGAAAAACAGTTTAGTAAATTACATTAAGAATCCAATGCAAATTCGTGCGATTTTATTTTATTTTTAATAATATCGGACAAAGCAATAGCAGTAAGTCCATAGAGCCAAGTCTTCCATTTTGACTGCAAAAATATAAGACTTCCGTTTTATGTTTTGACATTTGCATCTTTTCTTCCCTAGGGAAGAAAATGATTTGTTTGGATTTTTGTCTCCCGCTAATTTGAACAATCTAGGTTTCGTAAAGATATAGGGCATTTTCTGTGTAGGTGTAGTATAAAATAAGTACTTACTTAGATGAATCGCACACTTAACATACGACGGAGCGCTAAAACATCGCAGCGGTCAGATCCATACTAGAAATGTCAATCCCCGTACTAAAACCGCTCAACCGCTGTCGACGCAGCGCTAGCGCAGTGTCGTCCGTCGAGTGCGGTTTTAGTTCGGTTACTGATTTGGATCTGAGACCCCGCTGCGATATTTTAGCGCTCCGTCGTGCGCCAAGTGTGCGGTCCGCCTTTTCCTACATAGTGTGTTGATCGAACAAGATGAACTTACCGTCGAGAATATTATATTTTGTTCATGCTTTTGTATTTCTTTCCAACCTTTTATTATAAACTCTCGAAACTTTTCCGGGAACTATGATTTCTTTCGTGATTTATAAGAATTGTTTGAGAGTTCGGAATATTGTTAAAAGTAAGTTTTTGTTACAAAATAATCTGAGGTCCGTATTCATAAATCGCACTCAAGTTGAGATCGAACTTAAGACCGATTTTGACAAATGTCAGTCAATACTAACAGCATCAAAGTCGTACTCAAGATCAATCTCAGAGTTGAGTGCGGTTTATAAACGCGGGCTTAGTGGAGCAATTTTGGTGATCATAATTATTATTTTTCAGATAACGCGATGCATTAAACGTCATGTCTGAAAAAAAAGCATTGTTATTTTATTAATGGCCGCTCTGGTGGACCAAGTTCGCTCAGTTTTTTATACGCTTAAGACATAGATGGCGTTAAAAGGGGAAAAAATTAATACAAATTAGCTAGCTAGCAGCAAAATACAAATACAATTCAACGCGGTAACGCGGCGAGTGTGATGGGAACCTTTGCGCCGGGAATGACACGGGGTGGGATCTTTGACTGAAATCTTTTAATTTTAAGATTTTATAATTGTATTAGATTCAAAAGAAAGAAAGAAAGACTTTCGAAACCCTCTTCATGCTACATTTTATGAAAATTCTCGTAGTTTTCGAGATTACAATTCTATTCGCAAGATTTTCAATTTTAATAAGGAAAATAAAAACGTGCTGACAATCTGTCACTATTGTGATACACAAATTATCTCAACCGTCCCTCAATATACATAATTGTCAGGCGATAGCGACTGTATTATTGCGGTCGTTAACGCTCTGCCTACCCCACAAGGGAAAAGGCGTGATGTATATATGTAGATAAAAACATTCTATCAAGTAGTTGGCAGTTTTTCTATCGTATCGAATGTCAAGTAACACAAAGTTGCCAACTCGAATCGATCTAAACTTTTTAAATCAACTTCGACAGGAGGTATTTATTTTACACAGAGTTGTACAAGTACCATCAGCTGTGGGTACTTAAATTACTTGTTTAAAGCAACCTATGTTATTATTTTTACATACCTACATACATACTTGTATCTTATCACGCTCTTGCGCTAGACCGTTAAAAACAAATATTTTATTTATTTATTTATTAATATACCTACTTATTGAAAAAAAACAATAAACCAATACGCGATGGTCCTTATAAGGGATCACCACTTATTATTATTATTATGTTGGTATTCTTTTCGAATCACGGGCCCACAGGGACCCGGTCCTTTGAGGCATGTGTGGGGCCAAAGCCAACAGCACAGAGGCCTTTTTATACCAAATAATCTAAGTGTGTGATGTGTACATCAAGCGCATACTCGCTCTGTCTGCACTACAGAGTACACCCAGAGCCAGCACACGCCTGATGCAAGGACTATTGCAGGTGAGGGTCGGATTACTAGGGCTATGGGGAGGAATTTGCTGGACCGGTTGCTGGGCTATTGTTGAGACAACGGGACGCCTGCCAAATCAAATGTCTCAACCTTGATAATCTCGGCAGACGGTGACTCGCCGCCCGCTAGGTGGGCCTCCACTAAAGGGCTTTTGCGCATGATGCGCGGTGCCCTGGGACGCAACACTGGTGCGGGCGACTGAGGGGTGTCGAGAGGTGTACACCGCTTTCTGCGCAGAGGTCCTGGACGAGGGCCAGAACATGCACCAACTCGCGACTTACGCATGTTTCACTTCCACCCCTCGAGTCCGAACACAGGCTCGAACTCTAGCGGCCCCACTTCGACCGGCCAACTAAGGCAAGCCAAAGTTGAGAGTCCTGGCCTTGGGGTCCACTCCGGCAAGCCGGAGACGGCCAGTCTCCACTCCCCGGGGTACTCGGGTCCGTGGGGTCGCTACTCCCCAACAGCTCGTCACAAGCTGCCCTACGGGTAGCTAAGGGTGTAGAGAGGTGTGCTGCGCTTTCAAGTTCAGGGATTTCTCCCGTCAGCATTACTCGCGGCTTTATGCCTTTAACACTTCCACCCTTCGAGTTGAAAAACTCTTGCGGCTCCACTCTGCCCGGCCGGTTAAGGCAAGACAAAGGCGGGCCCCATTCCGGGGAACCCAGGAGTACTTCGGGTCCGTGGTGGCGCTACTCACCAACAGCTTGCCAAAGCTGCCCTATTATTATTATATTATTTATTATTATTATTATTTTTCTGTAGTTTGTTCTACTATTATTATTGGTATACATTTTGTTTATCTCGGTTTTCACCGGTATACTGGTATGCACGGGCCTAGGCCAAGTGCATACCAGGTGCGTTTAGTGTGTCATGTAGTGTGATTGAGGCTGTAACGTGTTTCGTATATCAGGTCGGGGGATTGTCGGTGCGTTTTGTGTGTCATGTAGTGCGTTAGTCTGTATGTTTCGTGTGTCAGTTCGCGTGCTTGTCGGTGTATTTCGTGTGTCATGTCGTATGATTGTCGGTATGTCTTGTAGTGTGGTTGTTGTTGTGTTGTGTGAAATTGGTGACGTCTGTAGGTTATTATGTTCACTGTGCAAAAATTTGCGTACTATGCGGCATGTATTCAAAACAAACAGCCTTTTGCATGAGATTGTATGTGTTTGCTGCGAGGTTGAGTGTTTTAAGCGACTGGTGGAGCTGTTTCGGTATAACGGCTGTTGATGAAATTACTATTGGGACTTATTGTGACTTTCTGGAGCCGCTAGATTCGAGTGATTTCATCCTTTAGCTCTACGTATTTAGTCAGTTTCTCGGCTATTGTTTTTTGCAGGCTGTGTGTGTTGGGTACCGCTATATCCATTAAATACGCGGTTTTATCAGTTTTGTTTATTAAAGTTATGTCAGGTCGGTTGAAGTGAATTGTTGGGTCTGTCAGGATGGTCGAGGTCGTAGTAAAGTTTGGTCATGGAGTTTTATAGGACAGTTTGTAGGCTGTATTTATAAATGGCTGAATTGTCGGGATCAAATTATGTTGGTGAGCGATTTTTTGATGTATAATATTAGCTACTTGGTCATGTTTGTAGTCGGTTTGGGCTAATTGATTTGCATGCACCAGTAATATGTTGGATGGTCTCTATTATTATAATCATCATTGGCCTCATACGTCTGTGATAGACGATTTAATCAGTGTCTGGGGCAAGACCGCAGATAACACTTAAGTTACAATTTAGTCAAAAAAGTAACTGTTGTTATACGTGCTATACTTACCTATTACCACTACCAATAAACTTACCAAAGATATTAAAACAGTTTCAAAAAACTTTTGACAAATTACAATTACAAATATTAACCAACCAAATCTTTATTAAAATATTCTGAACTATTACAAATTGATTGGTTTTTCAAACAAAATTAAAAACTTTCATAGTACCATTTTCCATTCGTCGAAGTTTTGTTTAAAAAATCAAATTTCACAGCATAAATCAACTGTTGTGATTGACAGACTAATTTCGGACTCGCCATTCACTCACTCATTCATCGATATTCAGTCACTCATTTATTGCATAATTTTCATTTCAAATTATTCCAATGATTTTTTGATGGTTTGAATACGCAACTATAGTAGATGGGTGACCACTAAATCTTTCCAAATTGAAAAAAGCTTCATCCTTTTAGGGCACCGTAAAAAGTCTTATTCTATTTGCTAAAGGTAAGTTTTTAAGCAAAAAATAATTTACTAAGTCTACCAATTTCTAAAACGTGTAATTTGCATATTTTTATAAGTATCACATAGTTTTTGGCCATCCAGATCGGACCTCAAAAAGTTTGACAAAATTCTAAACTTTGAACGCTCACGGTCCTTTATGAAGAAATTTTGTCATAGAGTTCATGTAGTTTAGTATCCCCTCAAAAACATTAATATATAAAAAAAATCCAAGTCTCGCTACTGAGCTGTTCAACCGTAAAAAGGTATGAGATCCATTTGAAACCAAGTCGGCTATCGATTTGTTCATTCCCCACTTAAGAGATCTATCTTAATTAATTACGTAATTAGTTAATAAGCATTATTTTATAGTGACCATATCAATATTTTCAATATATTTTAATGTTTACAATAAATTGAATGACTTAGCCATATTAGCAGGCAGATATTTCTACGTTGAACTAGTAAAAGGGAACAAAAGAAGAAATAGTAGTACTTATGACAAGGGAGTAATCACTTTATTTATAAATAGCGGCCCGCCTCGCGTCAGCGCCCGCTGCAACTCGGTTTCCCGTACAGGAATAAGATGATTTCCCGGCAAGTCTTATACATAAAACTTCCTCTTGAATCACTCTATCTATTACAAAAACCTGCATCAAAATCCGTTGAGTAGTTGTAAAGATTTAAGCAAACATATAGACAGATGCGAAAGGCGACTGCTTCATAACTTTGGGCCCGAGTTATACATACTACTTTTCATCCCCCTCTATGAGAAAGTAACAAAAATACCTTGCTGTTACTTGTGTTACTTGTGTATGCCGTGTGATGCCGGCTTAGAATAGCATCACCCCATTTCTTCCCGCGGGTGTTGTAAAAGTCAACTAAGGGATATCGAGGGTTTCATCTGTATTGCAATTTTAGGCGACAGGCTGACAACCTGTCACTACAATGATACACGAATCATCTGAAAGGGCCTTCAATACTTGTCAGAAGTGGCGATAACGACCGTTATTTTACGATCGTTGAAGTTCTGCCTACCCCGCAAGCGATAAAGGCGTGATTTGTGTTGTTGTTGTTGTTGTTGTTACTTGTGGATCCTTGCGGGGAGATCGCTATGGATGCCAGAAATAAATCCGGACCATGATCATAAAATGCAGTTCAATTTTACATCAAAGATCCATTTTTAACAATAGCCGGACTTCTGTCCAAAGTACGCTCGAATAGGAATTGCAGGAAGATGCATTTTCTGTTTAGTATCAGTATTTTATATTTTCCAATATTCTAGGAAATCTAGGTCGCATGAATTGCATTGAGATAAAAATCTCGTACCTTGCAATTTGAGATGTTCGCAAGATAAGCGGGATGTAAAAGATAAAATGTTGTAAAACACTTACTTCGATTATATGTAATATGTGTGGTTTATCTTTACATTTTAAAATAGGCAGATCGATTGAGCTACTCTTTAAAACGATATTTTGTATGAAAATACGAATAATATGACGTCATGTCTCTTTTGTTCGGATGGCGTCAAAACACTTGGTTTTATATTATTTTTCTGTTTATTAATTCAAACTTTGAATATTTCGAAAAACAGTATTTTCGGACAAAATTTTTAAGCGAACTGTTGTATTTTATTAGTAACCCTGTCGTCAGAGAATTATCCCGCAATAGCCGACTTGGGCCCGAACTCTGTTGAGATACTTGTCGGTCTCTTCATGTGATAGAGAGCAGTGTTGGGCAAATTGTAATTAACTACTAATTACAAAATTACAATTATTGTATGTAATTAAAATTACGAATTACTGATTATAAATCTTGAAAGTAATTTAGATTAACAATTATTTTGATGTAATTGTAATTAAAATTACTAAATTACTCAATTACATATGAACAAGGGCCATATAAATAATCGAACCCACGACCCTCGGCGTAGCAGGCAGGGCTTCTATCCAGTCCACTACGCCATCAGGCCAGTCCTCTGAATATTGATAGGGTGCATTCAGACCATGAACTGAACAAATTTCCCCTAGTACCTACTTAATATATTTCATTTTGTATGGGATATTGAATATTTTCTGTTGTTGCCTGACATAATAATATGTTCCTAGGGAAAAGTTGTCCCCTATGAATATGTGGAAGGCTGTTCCATGCATTCCGTATTACTATAGCAAAGATCCATTCTATCATAGTACAAAATGTAATTGAGTAATTGAATTACGTATTATAATTACATAATTACATAATTGGAAAAATAATCGCGATTACTGGTAATTTCAATTACATGTAATTTGGATTGAATGAAATTAAATTAAAAGTAGTTAAATTATTAATCAAATTACAAAAGTAATTGATTGTGCCCAACACTGATAGAGAGGTACTCGCATTGTATAAGGTGTTAAAAATATTAGCTGCAAATATTTTAAGGGGCGAACCAGCCCATAAAACTGAACAACTTTCCCCAGCAAACATAGGTCGAAATATAAGAAATATTTTTGGACCCCCAACACAAATTGACTTGGTCGGTCGGTAATTTTGTATGGAGGCCTTAATTTTTTTTCATATTTCGAGCTATGTTACTTAGGACAAGTTGTTCAGCTTCATCGGCTGGTTCACCCCTCAAAATATTAGCTTCTATTTTTTTTACACCTTGTATGTCCCCTTTTACACAATGTCCAACGAGAGAGTTTCACTATTAACTACGAGGATTCTCCATTTAAAATAAAGACAATTGAAACACAGAAGACTATAAACGAACAAGTACGATAATAAAACGGGCTTTGACGAGATATACGACGTCGTATGCGTTTTATGTATCGGGTTTTTGGACGTACTTACTGGGCATATACATGAAACCTGTCCATTGAAGAGATCAACTTATATTGGTAATTTTTAGTAAATGTATGAAAAACCACTATCAGTGGATCCCTTAACCGCTCATGCAACGGTATATTTACGAGTTGTTTTAAGTCTTACTACCTGTTGAAGATGAACGCCTACATATAAATTAATGGAGCTTATGCGTCTATTACCTTTTCATCAGGCGCTAGCTTTTAAGAAGACATGTCACGTGGTGCACACACCACACGTCATTATTTTGTACCGACTTTGGAATATAGAACGCATTTCACCCAATTTCTTGGATTTTACTTTCTCCAGCTTTCCTGCGCCTCTTCATGGTCCTGGATCAAGCCGGATACAGTTTATTAAAGACCATCAGGTGTTGTTTACGTCAAGAAAGCCTATTGTGAGTGAAAATACGGAGCGACAAATATCGGCCATTGGGTGTAAAGGTTATCTTTTCATTTCTTAGGAATGTGGTCAGAATTTTGGACAATAAGTGATCAGTTTAGGATAATCTTTAAGGTATAACCCAGCACTCTTAATTCAGGTAATATTTTCGCAAACGTACTGCTTCATATTCAAAGGTTAGTTACCAGTGTAACCTACTTTCTTTGTTCAGAGCAACCGGTACATATTTTATTGAATTTTAGGCCTAAGTGTATAATATTTTGCTTAAATTACAAACTAATTAAGCTTCAGTATATATTATCTATCATAAACAACCGTTTAAAACACTTAAACCTTGTTATTTCACATATTTTTGTACTTTAGGTATTTCATTAGGTATTTCTGCATAGGTGCACATTTTGGTTCTAAATACCCTTGCTAAACCTCAAGTAAGTGCTTATTAACGTTGTGCAATATATAAGCAACTTCATTTAAGCATAAAAATACCAATTTTAATCATTTTTTGTACTTTAGGTATTTCATTAGGTATTTCTGCATAGGTGCACATTTTGGTTCTAAGTACATTTGCTAAGCCTCAAGTAAGTGCTTGTGAACGTTGTGCAATAGATAAGCAACTTAATTGAAGCCTGAAACTACCTATTTTCAATCATTTTTGTACTTTAGGTATTTCATTAGGTATTTCTACATATATTAATTTTTTGGTTCTAAATACCTTTTCTAAACCTCAAGTTAGTGCTTATCAATACTGTACACTAGATAAACTACTAAATTTAAGTCTAAAACTGCCTGTTTTCCATCATTTTGTATACTTTAGGTATTTTGTTAGGTATTTCATTTGTTGTATTAAATTTCACTAAAAATACTTTATTAAAAGAAAGTGTACATGTTTGTCAACGTTTTGATGTAAAAATATAGCTTTTTAAATGCTCAGAATTGTTCATTTTTAAGAAATTAAGACAAATAGGTATTTCATACCTAAGTAGACACAAAACTTATTTTTTGGTGTAATATTGCTTGCAAATATTATTTACTATTAACTAGCAGGTGCTTGTTAACATTTTAATAAAAAAAATTCACCTTGCTTTTTGTTTTAAATTGATAATTTTACAACATTTGTGTGGAATAGGTATTTTTGTTGGTATCTATTATTTCATTACATATTTTCAACAAAACTATATTTACAAACAACTGCAAAGGACTTGTTATTGTTGTGTTATACATAGACATTTAAATTGTTTATTCAAACTTGCCAATTTTCAAAAATTGAAATCTAGTAGGTATATCAGGAGTTAGTCTTATTCTAGTACTTATTCTAATTAAAACATTGGTTAAAAAACAACTAAAAACTTATTCTAAATATTTACAGGACAAACACTGTTTATTACCAACGTTAAAACACAATATAAAATTAAATAATTATTGTGTCATTTTGTTTGTATTTACAACTTGAATTTATATTAACTTCAGGGTTGATTTCACACACTCCAAGATGACTGAAACTGAAAAGGAATTAAAATCAAAGAGAGGAAATGTCAAAGGTCGCCTCACCACTTTCGCCAATTATTTGGAAAACTTGAACGATGCGTTAACTTCAGCCGAGATAAGGGAATTGCAGTTAAGGTTAACTAAAGCTGAGAATTTATTTGATCTATTTGATGAGGTCCAGTCAAAATTAGAGCTTTTGTCTGAAAACTTAGACAGTGTCACTGCAGAACGTATCGAGTTTGAAGACCGTTATTACAAATTAATTGCTGAAGCACAAATCATAATCAGTTCTCATGAGAAAAAAGATTCTGATTTTGGTTCTGGTGAATCAGCGTCTACCGTCAAACAAACATTCCGTAAAAACGTTAAATTACCACCGATACAACTACCAAAGTTCAGTGGATGTTATGACACTTGGCTCGAATTTAGGGACACATTTACTAGCTTAGTTCACACGGATAACGGATACGATGACATTAGTAAATTTCATTATTTGCGGTATTCTTTGGAAGGGTCTGCTGCTGAGATTTTAAAGAAAATTGAATTTTCTGCAGAAAATTATGCCTCGGCATGGAATATTTTATGTGAGCGTTATGACAATCCACGTTTACTTACTAACAATCATGTTTCAGCATTATTTAATGTCGAAAAAATCACAAAAGAATCGTCACACGCATTAAAAAATATGATTGATCAATTCAACAAAAACTTACGAGCCTTAAAATCATTAAAGGAGCCTGTAGACAAATGGGATACGCTTCTCATTTATTTAGGTACCCAAAAATTTGATGTTATGACTTACCGTAAATGGGAAGAATTCAAAGCTCAATTAGATAAAGACGATTCAATCACTTTTGAGATTTTTATTTCTTTCATTCGAAAACGTGCTGATTTCTTGGAGACGTTAGAGTTATCGCATAGTAAGCTTTCTATTAACAACCCACATAATAAATCTATCACTAAATCTAAACACGCAAACAAAACTTTAATGGCTATGCCACAAACTAATAAAAACAAGGTTTCAGCCGTGAAAACTTGTCCTCATTGTCAGAGTGATGAACATACATTGGCTAAATGTTCTAAGTTTCTTTCTTTGAGTAATGAGTCAAGACTCAAACTCTTACCTTCTTTCAAGATTTGTTTTAATTGTTTAAGTACGGGGCATTATGCAAATCGCTGTAACAAATCTGGGTGTAGATTGTGTAAACGCAGGCACCACACTTTGGTCCACGTAACACACGCAGAACACGCACCTTTGGATCGTACCGAATCTGTCAATGTTCAATCTGATTCGACGTCCTCAAATTCAAATGCTGGTGCGTCGACAGGCCCAACACATAATATTTCGTTGTCAGCCAGCGTTTCAACGTCTAAACCAGATATACAGAATGGTATACTTTCCACCGCTTTGCTAAAGGTGTATGATTCTGAAGGTCGTGAACACATTGCGCGTGCTGCCCTTGATTGCGGAAGCACTTCATGTCTTATGACTGAACATATGTATGAGGTATTAAGTCCACCTACATCTCATGTCAACAAATCTGTACAAGGTATAAATAAATCCGAGTCACTCGTAGATAAGATGTGCCTCGTTCAAATCCACTCATTGAATGGAAAATACTCAAGGAAAATTCAATGTTATGTCTTACCTTCTATTTCTGATGAAGTCCCTTGCAATCCGATAGACTTATCGGATCTTAACATACCTACTGATTTATGCTTGGCCGATCCCAATTTCTATATTCCCGCACCTATTGATTTCATTATTGGTGTCGGTGAATTTTGGGATATGATAGGGGCGCAGCGTGTCAGCTTAGGTGAGGGCAAACCACTTCTAATCGAGACCACTCTAGGTTGGATTCTCGGGGGTAAGTTTCATGATATTCGATTAAACTCACCCATCAAGTGTAACTTTACAAAAGTCGATAACATTGATAACCAGCTCGCGCGGTTCTGGGAACTAGAAGAAGTTCGCCCTGTGTTATCAGACTATTCACCAGAAGAAAAACTCTGTGAAGAGCATTTCACTCAAAACACAACACGCCTGGATGACGGCAGCTTCTGCGTCAAAATCCCCTTTAAAAACAATCCTAGCGTATTAGGAGACTCAAGTCGACGAGCGATTCGTTGTTTCACGTCTTTGGAGCGTAAGCTCGTCGGACATTTTGGTGAAATGTATAAAACCTTCATGTCAGAGTATGAAGCTCTTGGTCACATGTCAGAGATTCCTCAATCTGAATCGCGTTCAGATGCTCACTTTATATCTCATCTCGGAGTATTACGTGAAAGCAGTAGCACGACAGCATTACGTGTAGTTTATCACGCTAGTTATCCTACAAGTTCAGGCATTTCATTTAATGATATACAAATGGTAGGGCCGACTGTGCAGGACGACCTTCTGTCAATACTGCTGCGATTCAGATCTCACAGATATGTTTTGTCCGCTGACGTGGAAAAAATGTATAGAACCATTTTGGTTCATCCAAGCGATCGTCACCTGCAACAAATTTATTGGCGTCATGATCCTTCAGAAACCGTTAAGATCTATCAGCTTAATACTGTTACCTATGGTACAGCTAGTGCACCCTTTCTTGCCACGCGGTGTTTAAAGCAGATTGGTCTAAATTGCAATGATAAGCAAGTTTCTGACATAATTTTAAATGACGATTTGTTGACAGGTAGTGACAATTTGCAGGATCTCATGAATATTCGTGATAAAGTGGCTCATGAATTATCTTCAGCTCGAATGCATTTGCGCAAATGGAAATCGAATGTTTCCCAAATCGTTTCAGAACCCACAAATTCGTCAATAGATCTGAATATTGGAGGAGGTAAACCAAGTAAAGTATTAGGTCTGAGTTGGAATACAAGTTCTGATGAAATTACCTTTCCGATTTGTACCGAAACATCATCAAAAAATACAAAACGTAATATGTTGTCAATTATATCACAAATCTTCGATCCTTTGGGTCTTTTATCTCCTTACATAATTCGCATGAAAATGCTTTTACAACGATTGTGGCTTCTGAAATTATCGTGGGACGAAGAATTGCCTTCCGATGTCAGTCAGGAATGGACTGAAGTACTTTCAAATTTACCGAACTTATCCGATTTACGGATTCCTAGATTTGTAATTTGCAATTCATGCACTCATCTAGATCTTCACGTTTTCGTCGACGCATCCGAGCGGGCTTATGGAACTTGCCTATATGTGCGCAGTAGCAATGCTAGTGGCGATGTGTTGGTGCGATTATTAACAGCTAAAAGTCGGGTAGCTCCTCTAAAGCCTACCACTATTCCTAGGCTCGAGCTTTGTGGTGCTCTTGCAGGTGCTCGTTTGTACAGCAAAGTGGTCCGCTCCCTTCGTACTCCAATAAGAAGTACAACTTTTTGGTGTGACTCAACTATTGTATTAGGTTGGCTTAAAATGCTGCCTAATCGGTTGCAACCTTTTGTACGAAACCGTGTAGGAGAAATATTGGAGACAACTGGAGACTGCGTATGGAGACACGTACCCACAGCTGAAAACCCAGCGGATTATATATCTCGCGGTGAATCCGTTGAAGTGATGAAATCCCTGGATTTATATTGGAATGGACCAACATTCCTTCAACAGGACGAATGTAATTGGCCTTCAAGTCCAATGTTAGAATCGCCATTGCCAGAAACTAGAAAAGAAGTTACATTGCACACTATTCAAGATCAAAATACTGATCATGTCAAATTGATTGATTTCGGCCGTTTTTCAAAGTACCTACGACTAGTCCGTTCAGTAGCGTACATGTTGCGCTTCATTGGTGTTTGTAAAAAACAACCAACAGCTGCTAAGTATCTCACTGAGGGTGATCTTAGTGCAGCATTAAAACTAATTATAGTAACGTCTCAACGCGAATCGTTTCCGGAGTACCAACTCTTAATCGAAAAGCGACATCTACCTAAAAAGAGTCAATTAATGAAATTTAACGTTTTTCTTGACGATGACAATATAATGCGCGTTGGAGGACGACTTTCAAATTCAGACTTTTCATATAACAAAAAGTATCCTATATTGTTACAGTCCACTCATCGTTTTACAAATCTACTTTTTCATTATCAACACAAAAAAATGTTGCATGCCGGACCACAATTATTGCTTTCAAGTATAAGAGAAAATTACTGGCCCATTGGCGGTAGAAATTTAGCAAAGGCTTGCTACCGACAATGTATACGATGTTCTCGCGTGAAGGGTAAAATAGTAGCACCATTAATGGGAGACTTACCTCAGCAACGGCTCGTTCCAGGTGGTTATCCGTTTGAAAAGGCAGTAGGTGTGGATTACGCCGGTCCCATGTCATGCGTTAGCCGTCAAGGTCGCGGAAGTCGAGTAGTTAAGGTGTATATAGCCATTTTCATATGCTTTACTACTAAAGCCGTTCACCTCGAATTAGTCGGTGATTTGTCAAGCAATACTTACATGCTTGCTTTGCACAGATTCACATCGCGTAGAGGAATTCCTAATGATTTATATTCCGATAACGGGACCTCATTTGTTGGAGCATCCAACGAATTGTCTAAGTTTTTAAAGGCTAATTGCAATTCTCTGTCTGAGGCTGCTGCTAACGAAAGCATTAATTTTCACTTCATCCCAGCTTACTCTCCCCATTTTGGCGGTCTCTGGGAGGCTGGTGTGAAATCAACCAAATCACATCTTAAAAGAGTGTTGGGAAATTGTCATCTTACGTATGAAGAACTTAATACTACGATAGTACAAATAGAAGCGGTGTTAAATTCGAGACCACTCACACCACTCTCGTCTGAACCTGACGACTTCTCACCTCTTACACCCGGCCATTTCCTCATCGGCAGACCAATCACTTCACTTCCTGTTCGTGACATCAGAAACCAAAAGACTCACAGTTTAAATCGATATCAACGAATCGAACAACTTCGTCAGCAGTTTTGGTCAAGATGGAGCACTGAATATGTGACTGAGCTGCAGCACAGAACCAAGTGGACGTCACGTAACGACCCTTTGAAGGTGGACACTCTCGTCTTGATAAAAGAAGATGATCTTCCACCACTTAAATGGAAGTTAGGCCGTATCGTCGCTGTTGTTCCTGGCGCTGATGGCATCAATCGAGTCGCTGATGTGAGAACTGCAACTGGAACTGTCCGACGTTCTTTTAGCAAGATATGCCCGTTGCCTGTTGATGTTTCTTCAGATTCTGGTTGAAAGAAGACTTTCAACGCCGGGGGGCATGTTGAAGATGAACGCCTACATATAAATTAATGGAGCTTATGCGTCTATTACCTTTTCATCAGGCGCTAGCTTTTAAGAAGACATGTCACGTGGTGCACACACCACACGTCATTATTTTGTACCGACTTTGGAATATAGAACGCATTTCACCCAATTTCTTGGATTTTACTTTCTCCAGCTTTCCTGCGCCTCTTCACTACCCTCACTTAAAAGTCGTCCATGAAAACATAACAATAAGTGGTATATTTGGAATAATGGGTAGGTTGATGTTCTGCTGATAGCATTTGCGTGGGAGTAGGCGCATCGCACACTTAACGCACGACACAGCGCTAAAATATCGTAACGGTTTGTCAGATCCGTACTAAAAATGTCAATCCCTATACCAAAACCGCTCACCCGCGCTCGAAGCAGCGCTATTGCAGCGTCATACATCGAGTGCGGTTCTAATATGGGGAGTGACGTTTCTTGTATGAATCTGACTGACCGCTGCGATATTTTAGCGCTCCGTCGTGCGTCAAGTGTGCGATCCGCCGTATGGGGAGAGGGAAGATAAACCGAGCAATCGAAATGCGGGTAGTACGTCTGTGTTCTTGTTACAAAGTGGGTCACATTGTTTCGAAAATAATTTTAATCGTCCTTCACAAACGTATTCAGAATGATACATACATACATATACCACGCCTTTATCCCCTGAGAGGTAGGCAGAGCGGTAATTAACGGCTGTAAGGATAAGGTTGCTATCGCCACGTCTGTCATTTTTTGAGTCAAGGTTGGTTTAGAAAACATGTGTATTACTATAGTGACAGATTGTCAGCCTGTCGCCTAAAAATTGTAATACACCAATACTCTCGAGCCCCTAGTATAGAAAAATTGTTCAGTTCCATGGACTGCTTCGCCTCTTAAAAGGTATCCAGCTTAATATCTTATACATACACATACACACGTATCACGCCTTTATCCCTTACGGGGTAGGCAGAGCGTCAACGGCCGTAAAAATACGGCCGCTATCGCCACGTCTGACAAATATGGAGAGCCGTTTGATACTCGTATAATAAGTGTATCACTATAATGACACGTTGTCAGCCTGTCGTCTATAAGTTGTAATACACCTGAAACCCTTGAGGGACATGAGTCCCTCCTGCGATAGCGCCGCGTCAAAAGCGGTTAAGCGGTTATAGTATAGGGATTGACATTTCTAGTACGGATCTGACTGACTGCTGCGATATTTTTGCGCTTCATCGTGCGTCAAGTGTGTTCCTCGCCTTAGACACACTCTATGTATTATATAAGGTGTCTTCTAATATGAAGGTAAAAGCATTTTCCAATCCATTTACTATCAAGAAACGTAGATGGTGACAGTTGATTTATGCGATGTCTGAAACACGATTTTTCACGATATTACATAAGCCTACCGTAGCGACATCTATCAGTCATCAATTTCAAGGCGCGCGGAAACAAATTCGCTCTCGTACATAACAATTATTTATAAGAGTTTTACATAAAACCAGGAGGGTGAAAAAACTAATTTTTGCGAGCGTGATGTCTTGTACGAAAAACGCGGGCTAGTCGTGGACAAAATGACACCAGTCCTGGCGATATGTCAAATACAATATGACAAGTAATTTTTAAAGAAAACTCATCATTTTGCAACGATTAATTTGGCATTTTGTCAATACTGTCTTGGACTAATAATTTTTATTTATTATTTAATAATATGGACTTCTACCAATTAAGGATAATTCTGCAAGTGTCAGTAGGTAGGGATTCCAGCGCAGCTGCGCCGGGTGGTGGTTCCTGCAGAGGATGATAGTGTCATCTACAGGATCCGAGAACCTCCTCTTGATGCCATCCGGAAATGTGAAGAAAAATCTTCAACTTCAATTCTCGATTTATATTTGCAATGAGGGCACTTCACTGATTAAAATACTATCCAAAATAATCACTGAGTGTTGAAATAAATATAAAATACAAATTCAATTTGGAGAGACGTCTATCATTCACGTCTTGGCCTAGCACAGCGGCTTAAATGATATGACAAGCGCATTTGCGTCATTGTCCGCGCCCGTCAGCAGCTGGGATCGGAACTCATCTTTGTAAGTTATGATTCAGTCGCACAATTTTGGATAATCTGCATAAGGCGGATCGCATACTAAACGCACGACGGAGCGCTAAAATATCGCAGCGGCCTGTCAGATCCGTACTAAAAACGTTACTTCCCATACTTAAACCGCACTCGACGGACGACCCTGCGATAGCGCTGCGTCAACAGCGGTTGAGCAGTTTTAGCATGGGAGTTGCAAATTCTAGTATAGATCTTACAGACCGCTACGATATTTTAGCGCTTCGTCGTGCGGCAAGTGTGCGATCCACTCTTCGAAAGCAAAGTAAGCTGCTCAGCAAATATGCTGTAGCATGCACAGCATATGTAACATGAATAAAGGTAGTCATTCAGCTAACTTATTACGACATTTAGGCATAACGAGACATAGTCACAGCACGCTTTAGGTACACCCGGCTCAAAGGAGAAGAACTACCTATAGTAGTTCGTGAACCCAGAATGAACCCAAATTAAGAAATTCATGAGAACATCTAGAATTCTCTGAGTTAGCAAGTTGGAGCCATATTTCCATGTCAAGGAACATCTGTTGCATTCCCTCTGTTCACTTGCCACCCTATTTGAATTTTTATTGTATATTATTCATAAACTAGCTGGTGCCCGCGAACTTCGTTTCGCCATAATATATCTTCCATCATTGATCAACTATATATAGGACGACTACTGCTAAACATAGGCCTCTAAGAACCATAAAATAATATTAGCCAATATTAAATTGTTGGTAGGTAGGTACCAGAAAACTTGGTTTCTCAGACTATATGTAAGTAATTTAAAAAACTGTTAAATCGTAAAATTTCAATTTCCACATGCAAGAAAGAGTAAGAAAACGGTGGTTGGTCTATAGTTTTTAGTCTTTTCGAATCCCTAAAGGTTCAGTTTCTTGAAATCGTCTTTCCCTGCTACGATTTTTTAGCTTTCCAGTTCTCTTCCCTATATCTTCAACTTTCCGCCTCTTATGCCATTTTGAGCAGATTTTTTAAAACCGTGCAATATTTACTTCCAAGAGTATTAATTCCGTGAAGTAGACTGATGCCACATTTCTTGACATTGTGATGGAAGACTGAAGACCGAGTTCATAAGTGTGAATAAATAAAAACAAAAGCAAGTAATCATACTACTAATCCTATCCTATCCTACTTCCTACTAATAATATAAATACAAAAGTTTATATGTTTGTTTGTTACTCCTTCACGCAAAAACTGTTTAACTGATATTCATGAAATTAAACACAGACATAAAGGAGGTAACTTGGATTAACGCATAGGAAAGTTTTCTTCGCGAAAAAATGTTCCTGTGTAATGCCATGACCGATTTCCACACGGGCGGAGCCGCGGCTAGGGTTACGTTTAATTAAGTGCCTAAGGCTATTTAATTAAGGTCGTGTGCTGCCGGCAAAGTAGAATAGCACCTCTCTTCCCGTGGGAGTCGTAAGAATCAACCGAGGGAGAAACCTGACCAAGACCGGCGGCCCTGGAAAAGGACAACAGAATCTACATTTAAACCCGGAACGGAGTCTTTGTTAGACGCGTGTGACAGAGGTCTATCCTGCAGTCAATTTGGCTCCGCACGTATCGACTCGAAGTTCCTGTGGTGTCAGTCAGGGAGCCCGAGAGAGTGGCGCAGGTCTAGAGCAACCCTGCGTTTTCCAAAATTACACTCCAGACAAAGCAGTGTCTGTGGAAAATCGGCTTATATCTATAGCCACGAAAAGTCTTATCTCAGATACTGATTTAATCTAAAAAAAAGATATAAAATATAACTTTCGTCAGGAAAATTTTACAGGAATATGGAAAAATGTATCTTCTATATAAAATGTACCAGCCGATTGAGTCACTTTGTGTGGGAAGTCCAATTTTTATTAGTATTTCCAAAGAATATTTCAGAAAAAAGTTGTCGCACCCTGAAAATAATGTAGCTGTATTGTCGGCAAAACCTATAACATACTGCATGTACCAGACAAACATTGGCTAAATAGCCTTAACCAAATTAGCGAGAAAATTTAAAAACAAAAAAGTTATTGCAATTTTCCCGCGTAGATTACGCACAAAGAAAACGATTCCTATATTATATGAAGTTTGTATCGTCTGGCCACGCAACTTGCACGTCTTGCACCACGGAACTTTTGTTTTCGAGGGTAATAATTATTGAATTAGTAAAAGTGAAAATTATTCCAATATTAAAGAGATATTTTTGCAGTCGTCGACATATTCATAGATTTTAGTTTCCTTGTCGTAATCATGAGCAATAATTCGACAAACTCATTTGATGAGGTTATAAAAATACAGATTAAAAATATAAATACGGCCTCATGTTTTTTTTTTCTTCCTGTGCGCTTATTCAAAGCGACACAATACGTGCTGGCCAGTTCGAAATTTGAAATCAATCTTAGGTCCAATTAGCCCATAGGGCCGCCACTAGGAAATTCACATGACCTCACCGCTAGGTTAGTATTATGTTCCTTGCACATGACCTACAAACTTATTTTATGTGTAGCAGCCAACCCCCCTTTTAGGGGTATGTTTTTTTTTAGCCTATAACCTGGTCGGTGAATTACTTGACATTTTGGTACAATTTGATTCAAAATCCGTTCGGTCGTTTTCGTGTGATGCTTCCGCATATACACAAACAAACACACAAACATCGTACAAAACTCATTCATAGATGTCGCCACACGTCTTTTAAAACGCGCTATCGTTGTGTTTTCTCAAAACTATATAGGGTCACTGAACACTGACTTGTTACTGTCTTATTATATGTATAGATAGTAGAGAATGTGGGAAGATATTCGTAGCTAGTAGTAAAAGATCCATAAGGCGGATTGCACAGTTAACGCACGACGGAGCGCTAAAATGTCTCAGTGGTCTGTCAGATCCATACTAGAAACGTCACTCCCCATACTAAAACCGCACTCGACGGACGACGCTGCGCTAGCGCTGCGTCGACCGCGGTTGAGCTGTTTTAGTATGGGGATTAACTTTTCTCGTATGGATCTCATCTGTATCTGCGATATTTTAGCGCTCTGTAGTGCGTTAAGTGTGCATCGAACTCTTTAATATAGTGCTGGATTCAACAAAAAATACCGAACATTTCATACTTCCTAGATATTTTACTTTTTTCTAATTTTCAAGAGTTGATCACAAGAATAAGGCTGGATAAAACAAGTCCGGACACAAAGACGTGATGAAAAGCTTTTTGTCATCATGATATTTTACTTGTAATTCCATGTTTTTCTGTACATACATACATACACATATCACGCCTTTTTCCCTTGCGGGGTAGGCAGAGCGTTAACGGCCGTAAAAATACGGTCGCTATCACCACGTCTGACAAATGTTGCGGGCTCTTTCAGATGATTCGTGTATCACTATAGTGACAGGTTGTCAGCCTGTCGCCTAAATTTGTAATACACATGAAAGCCTCGAGTCCTTTACTCGCCTCGTACGACACCCGCGGGAAGAAATGGGGTGATGCTATTCTAAGCCGGCATCACACGGCAACTTTTTTTCTGTACTAGTTATAAAAAGGTGCAATAAAGTGATTATAACGTCCACCATACCTAACTACATACAAATAAAATGATATGTTGTCAAGTTATGATTTCGTGCGATTATGTGAGTTAGATATGATTGTTCTGATTCACAGTTTAAAATTGGCTTATTCAAGAGGCGGCGGTACCAAAAAAGGTACTACTTACTTTAATATTTTTGTTACCAAGGTGTCATTGGGTCTTTACATACATACGTATCACGTCTTTCTCCCTTGCCGGGTAGACAGAGTTTTAACGTTGGGTCTTTGAGGCTCAATTCCCCACAGAATATAAATTGACTAATTCTGCATTCTATATCCTACTATATAGGTAGATAGCGTTGAGTGGATATCTCTTGTCAGTTCTTTCACCCGCCGCTATCGACATCCGTGCGGGCGCAGATAATCTAGTTGAAGCTGTGTGAATGAACATAGCATACGCTACACTTACATAGGTACGTATCACGCCTTTGTCCCTTGCGGGATAGGTAGAGCGTCACCGACCGTGAAAATACGGTTGCTGTCGCGACGTCTGATTGAGGCCCGTTTTATTTTTTACTTGACATAGTATAACATAAACATACATACATAGACATATTACGCCTTTATCCCTTGCGGGGTAGGCAGAGCGTTAACGGCCGCAAACTTACGGCTGCCATCGCCACTTCTGACAAGTATTGAGGACCCTTTCAGATGATATATGTATCGCTGTATAGACAGGTTGTCAGCCTATCGCCTAAAGTTGTAATAATATTACACATAAAACCCTCGAGTCCCTAAGTCGCCTCTAACGACACCCACGGGTAAGAAATGAGATGATGCCATTCTAAGACGGCAACACACGGACATAAAAACATAGATAGTGTATTTATAACAATAGTAACAGACAGGTTATCAATCCGTCGGAAACTATTTTTGGACATCAAACCAGAAAATTTACACTTTTAATTTAAGAAGAAATTAATAAAAATTTCGTGCATCGTGGCAATACTATAAATTTTATAGTAGGTATAAAACAAAACTTCTGGTTAGTATAAATAGTAAGTATCATACTATAATTTATCAAAATGGGCAATAAATTTTTAAGATATCGTGCACACATTCTGAATGCTACTAATCAGTGCAACTTATTACGTTGATACAATTTTTATTATGATTTCTTGACGTTGAATACCACTTTTACGTACCTCGCGAGAAAATGCCTAAATCGGACCCGGCAATCGCTAAGACAAAATGTCAAATTCCTGGATTTCTTTAGAATGATGAACGTGAAATAATGAACGACAATTATAGTCCAAAAGTGTAGCAAACTGAAGTGGCAGTCTGCTGGTCACATCTGTCGTAGAGCCGATGGCCGGTTGAGTAAGCGGGTTCTCGAGTGGAGATCACGCCTCGGCAAGCGTACCGTTGGACGACAGATGGGCTGATGACTTAAAGAGAGCGGCTGGTAGCGACTAGATGGCGAAAGCGGGAGACCGTTCATTGTGACGTACCCTGGGTGAGGCCTTTGTCCAGCAGTGGACTGATGTGAATATATTATCTTTCACTCGCATAGGTACGAGTCGATAGCGCATATTAATACCTACAACGTGGAAAACGTGGCCTTGCTAGTGCGGTTAATCATTCGACCCGTCAATAATCTGTTCTCATACTTACCGCACGACGCAGCTGATAAAGTTGATAGACGCAGTCGCATGCGTTACAGACCCGTTATTTTAGCGCCGCGTTGTGCGTTAACTATAAGAACGGTCAAAGTGCTTTCCACATAAGAACGGTCTGACTTTGACTGTACGAGCATAACATCAACACGTCTGCAACACCTTGGAGTACTAAAGAGATAAACTTATTCTGGTTCTCCGAAGTGTAATCAAGAAAAACAAACATAAACTGATCTCTCAGGTTGAAGTGCACTTGATACTCGTATCTTTCTGCCTAATACTGTCGTTTCGTTTTATCTTATCATTGTCACCAAAAACACCGAGCTATTCGTTTCATCGTAATAGTCATAAACCTTTAAGTGCTGTGCAATATTACAAAATCCAGGTGATAAAATATGACGTACAGCAGCAGTATTACCGGGTGTAATCTGCACACTTAGCGCTCGATGGAGCGCTAAAATATCGCAGCGGTCTTTAAGATACATACTAGAAAATTCACTCCCCATAATAAAACCGCTCTGGACGGACGACGCTGCGCTAGCGCTGAGCGGTTTTAGTATGGGACGCGGTTCAGCGGTTTTAGTATTTAATAGGAATTGACGTTCCTAGTAAGGATCTGACAGACCGCTGCGATATTTTAGCGCTTCGTCGTGCGTGAAGTGTGAAATACGCCATTTTCTTTTATACCTAGTGTATATGTTTCTTTTTATTAGAATGGCCGCGCAACATTCTAAAAAAGCCCGCTGCGACCCCGCTGTCGCTCCCACTAGGGGCCGCGGCCTCAAACTTTACAAATTAGACAGATAATTATACTAGCCAGTGTGGCACACTGTGTACATTCAGCTAATTAAAACCTTTTCAGCACTAATGTTGCCAGCTCGAAAGTCTACAGACTGCAGACGAGTTCAACTCGTTCTTTACGAGCGTCTAATGGACTCTGTACCATAAGGAATACTAAGTACACAATTAGGATAGTGATGTGAATATATTATGGTGCTAACTAAGGTAAAATATTGTGGCTTTTGGTTACAATTCAACACATTCTCTTCTCTTTTCGTGTGGAACACCGAGTCGTCCAACGACCCGATGAACGTACTCATTACTATAAGTATATTCAACAGTTAAGAATGATATATATAATTTGTAATCCCTCGTGAATTCATGATGGCCACATAAGGAAAAGTACATCTACAAGTTTATGTTAAAAATAAAGACTACTTACTACGAAAACGTGGCTAAAATCGGTTAAAAAAAATCAAAATAACGGAGCTGCCTGGGTGCTATACAATTCAACCAAAAGTTATGAAATTATTACTATTAGTTGCTCATACTTATAAATAAGGAGAGACGGTGGCCATGTGGTTAGGTAGGACACCGGTCTTACAATCGTGAGACCCGAGTTCGATTCCCGCCACGTACCAATGTGTTTCTACTCACGGTGAAGAAAAATCATCGTCATGAAACCAACATTCAATAAAATTTGAATTCAGATGATTTTTGAATGTGACACCCTAGGACTCGGGCCAGGTTTGCCTTCGGGTTGCAGAGGGCTCCACATTCCCTAGGTAAGGTAGCCAACCCCGACAGAGAACGGGATAAGGCAAGGAGAATGAATGAGACTTATAACGAAAAAATATTTTGTTTGAAATATCCATATGCTTAGGAACACTAGGTTACTGGATGGAAAATCTGCCTAATACCATCCAAAAGTACCCCAAAGAATTTCAAAGTTAATTAAAATTTGTACAAATACTTCACAACATAGCATCTACTGAGAAGTTACAATGTTGCCCAACTTTCTGATTACCTACATAGTTGCCGTTTCGCGTACTTTTCAAAAAAGGAACATCTAGTTTCCAATTTAAAGAGAACTGGCTGGCAAAACTTTCGTATAATACTAGTTAAAGTTCCTACCTGTTACTCGACTGTTAAGCCTGTTTCACACTCAACGTCCAACACAGCGCAAAAATAACGCTGCGCTAACGGATCCGTCTGTCAGATCCATACTAGAAACGTCACTCCCCATACAAAAACCGCTCTCAGCGGATGTCCCAACGCACAACCGCTGCGTTCCTTGACAATGCATACGGTAGCGCACCGCCGTGCCAAATGACGCCTGACATTTTAATCGTGCGTCGTGCGCTGTCACTGCGCTGGTTCAGCGTTATTTAGCGTCCGTTTGACGAACGTCAGAAACGCGCTACATTGGACGCTGAGTGTTAAAGAGGCCTTAGAGTTCGTACCTGCTACTCGACTGTTACTTGGCTAGTTCTAACACGACTCCATCTTACTTCACTCGACGAATAACAGCTGGAAGTAGCCGTAACAGCTGGAAAAACTTGCCAATTGCTGACTCTGAACTCTGAAGTCATTTGCTAGGTAAACTTCGAGTTTCGTTAGGTAAACCTTGTTGGAGATTGTTTTTGTAAGTTGATTGAACAGGTACATTCATAGTGCAATGAATTTTGTACGTATGTAGGCGCAAGGACGATTTGTATTATAGCGAGTAGCTATAGTATTCTTTGATATCACTGAACTCAGAGAGAAACTGTGAAACTGTTAGATTATTTAGTAAAAAAATGCTATACTCACTTGGTTATACTACCAGTATAAGTTATATGTAGCTTGTAATTGGCATTTATTTATACTATACTAAATAAAAAAAAGTTTTTAAGGCGCTTAAGGTTGCGCTATATCATTTTGCCAGTGTCAGTTCTTTACCGATTTCTTCCGATTCAAAGATATTTGCCTTTAATTTTATCCTGTAGGTACATATAGTTAATGCAGCTATAACTAGCCATTTGACAAATGTTTGAGGGCCGTTTCAGCAAATCGTGTGTCACTATAGTAACAGGTTGTCAGGCAGTCGCCTAAAATTTTAATACACGTAAAAACCTTCCTTTCACTACACCCCCGGGAAAGAAACGGGGTGATGTTATTGTAAGCCGGCATAACTCGTCACGACCTCACGAACACTCGTTATGTTTCCAAGAGTTTAAAAACAACATACATTCATAAATCACGCCTTCATTACTTGCGGAGTAGGCAGAGTCTTAAAATTACGGTCGTTATGGCTACGTCTGACAAGTATTGGGGGCCCCTTCAGATGATTCGTGTATTACTGTAGCGACAGGTTGTCAGCCTGTCGCCTAAAATTGTAATACGCATGAAACCCTCGAGTCCCTTAGTTGCCTTTTACAACACCCGCGGGAAGAAATGGAGTGATGCTATTCTAAGCCGGCATCACACGGCGTAAAAACAAGAAACTCTTTAAACTTTTCACCAGCAAATGTGTTTACTTTTGGAAATATAAACAAATTCAACATTTAAACAAATATTTATACGTCAACGAGTCTTATTTATATTCAAAGTTTGCCTTTATAATTTTAAGTAAATTGTGTTTAAATTTCTCGAGTACAACTTCCTGTTAAAATATTGTCGTGCTGATGTGAAAAATAGGAATTATATTATTAAACTATTTCGGCGGATCGCACACAACGCACGACGGAGCACTAAACCGGAGCGTTAGTTTCAGTTACCTGGAACTCAATTTCTGAAAGAGTGGTTTCTTTAACATACGACTGATCTAACTATACGAATCGCACTTTCTACTATTCGATTTATTAATGTCAATGATTTGTGCCAATGTATCTGTATATATCAAAATAGATAACTGTAGTAAAACGCGTTAAGCGAGCACGTCATCATAGGCCTCATACGTCTGTAAAAACCGTTTCAATCAGTGTCTGAGGCAAGACCACAGACACTGCGGTGCCTGGAACGCAAGTATGGAAAACGCAGGGTTGCCCAGATCCTGCGCCACCCTCTCGGCCTCCCCGGCTGACTCCACAGGAATGATGAGTCGATACGTGCGGAGCCAGGTCGGCTGCAGGAGTCTACCGCACGATAGACCTCTGTCACACGCGCCTGACGGAGACTCCGTTCCGGGTCTTGTGTAGAGTTTTCCTTTTCTAGTCCCGGTCTTGGGTTGGGTTGGGTGGGATACGAGCACAATTATTAGCATATTTCCGCATTCGAAAATTCAAAAATTAGAACCTCTGACCAAATAGGCTCTAAATATCCGCATCCGGCTAAGCCTCAGGGAAAACTTTTAATACGGTTTCATAGAAACAACCCGGTCTAACTGACAGCTAATTTGCAACTTGGGACTTTCGGCTGCGGAGAATTTATAAAAGTGTACACAAATAAAATTGATTTAGCGATTCATAATAAGTTCCAAACTTCCGGGCGGAAAATTACGCTGTGGATTTGCACATTTAGACACCGTTTTTATTACTTGTGAACACTTTTGATTAAGTTTGTTTGTAGCTGGAAAATTAGTAGCTATTTGGCTAGATTTATTAAGTGGTGACAGTAAAAAGGAAAAAGTGACGATCAATGTGGCGCAGTAGTTAGTGTGTCCCACACGAAAAGACAAAAGAGACTGAACTGTGAAATCAATCTCGAGAGCGATTTTGATAAATGTCAGTCAATACTAACAGCATCTCAAAGACGCACTCAAGATCAATCTCAGAGTTGAGTGTGGTTTATAAATATAGGCCTTAGGCCCGTAAAAATAAACCACACCCAACTGAGATCGATTTTGAATGCTTATCGAATTTCCTTACAGGATCCAAAAATACGCAATTTACGACTTTTAATGCGCGTAAGAATCAGACCCATTCAAAATCCTCTCCTTCGTTAAATCTCGGAGTGACTTAAAATTTATCTACATAAACATACATACACAAATCACATCTATCCCTAGCGGGGTAGGCAGAGAACGACCGTCAAATCATATCAAATTACAGTCGTTATCGCCACTTCAAAACAAATATTTGAGGGTCATTTCAAATAAGTAGTGTATCACTAGGTGTATTACCATGTGGCCTGTTGCCTAAAATTGCAATAAACATAAAACCCTCGAGTCGAAGTCGGCTCTTACAACACCCACGTAAAAGGGATGGGGTGATGTTATTCTAAGCCGGCATCACACGGCATATGAAATGTATTTACCGTCATGAAACCTGCTTCTACACGAAACACAAATCACAGCTCTCCCAAATCGCAAGCTGTTGTGTAATGGTCGTTTCAGTCACAAGGGAGCAAAGTAAACTTAAGAGTCACTTACGGATGCAATGCGACATTTACCTTGCTCTCATCTCGTAACGCAAACAGAGTAGGCACGTTTTAAGGGCCTGGGTGCTTTCAGTGGTAATGATTGAAATACACTAGTCTATTATCTCTTGGCAGGAGATAGTGCAGGACAGAGATCAGTGGAGAGAGCTCGTTTCGGAGGCCAAGATCCTCTTTGGGTCGCTGAGTCAGCGGAGTTAGTTATCTTTTGTAGTATGGGATACCGAGTTGACCAACGGCCACATAATTTCTGATGTCAAAGTTTTTTAACCTACGTACCAATCAGTTCTTTTGTTTTACTTCTTAGTATTTGTCTTGTTGAGCAATGTTTATTTATTTATTTAACCATTTATTGCACACAAAAACAGATACAGGACAAATACAAAGTGAAAAAGGACACAACAGGCACTGCTTATTTCTAGAAAGAAATTTCTTACAGCAGACCTATGAGAACTGCAGTCAAAGATACGCGGATATGACGTGCACGTGCAAAAGTCACAAATATAGTTGGTTCTGAGTATATTACTATAAATCCTTATCTATCCTAAATCAGTATCTACTTAGATAAGTGTATATTTTGAGTTGATTTGATTTAATTTGACCTAAAAGTAGTGGGGCTTTGCTTGGGGTTGTTGTGTGGCGAACGCCATCCAAGTAGGTAGGCTTAACGTGCCTTTTGAAACACGGAATCACTTTTTTGTATAGACAATCTAGTGGATCTGTCTCCAATGTCCTTACCTTACTGGAAGAATATCACAAAGATACATTTTGCTTAGTCATATTGTCATCACCTCTCTTTTTAATGGCATCTTCTTCTTAAACAGCATGTATCGTCCCACTACTGGGCAAATGCCACCTTAATGACATCAGTATTTAAAAATAGTTACAAAATTCATACATCTGGCAGGAATGTTATGTTGTAATCTATAATAATAATCCATCTAAGGCGAGGAACACACTTGACGCGCGACGGACCGCTAAAAAATCGCAGCGTTCTGTCAGATCCATACTAGAAATAGCAATTCCCATACTAAAACACTCAACCGCACTCGACGCAGCGCTATCGCAGCGTCGTCCGTCGAGTGCGACTTTAGTATGAGGAGTGATGTTTCTAGTATGGATCTGACAGAACGCTGCGATATTTTTGCGGTCCGCCGTGCGTTAAGAGTGCGATGCGCATTATCCCATAACTTTTTCACCGAGACAACATCCTCTTGGCAACGCACGTTGATGATGAAATCTGAAGCTATAAAAATTGATTTTATTGGGAACATATTTCAGAAAGGTTAGTGGGACATCTATTTCTGATACATAAAAGTTTCGATGAGTAGTTTCGTGTATAAATATAGCAATAGCTACTAGAGTCGATTTTACAGAACCGTTTTAAATAGCTTGCGAAAATATTAGTAACTTTTGTTTTCTATTTGAATTCGTTAATACAACGGACAAATTTCAGAAATTAGTACGTTGTGTATAGGCCTTTCCCACATATCAGCGCAAAAATAGCGCTGCGCTAACGCGCTATGCGTATGCTAGCGCTGCGTTGAGAGCAGTTTTAGTATGGCGAGTGACGTTTCTAGTATGGATCTGACAGACGCATACGTTAGCGTTATTTTAGCGCTTAAAATCCGTCTTACCTTATCAGCCATCCATGAACCACAAAATTCCAATTCTATTCCAACAATAAATATCAGTTCTCTTTTTAAAAGTTCAATCGTAACGACATTGAAATATTACACATGGCGACACACAATTCTGCACCCCACAACTAGATTTATGTATGTAACTGTAGCACGCGACAATTTCGCCATTCTATTGTTGGATTTTGTTTGTATGCTTACACAGCACATTCTAAGAGCAATGTATTGCTGTCCAAAACGTACGCACAGTTTCAAATTGAAATAAATGGGAGCAAAAGGCATCCTGCCTTAGTTTTGTCTACCTTAGGCGGATCGCACAATGGAGCGCTAAAATAACGCATCCGTAACACAGCAATCTGTCGTAACGCATCCGTAACGCAGCAATCTGTCGTAACGCATCTGTCGTAATAACGCATCCGTAACGCAGCATTCTGTCGTAACGCATCCGTCGTAACGTAATAACGTAGCCGTAACGCAGCAATCTGTCGTAAAGCATCCGTCGTAATAACGCAGCCGTAACGCATTCGTCGGCAGCGGTTGAGCGGTTTTAGTATGGGGATTAACGTTTCTAGTATGGATTTTACAGACCGCTGCGTTATTTTAGCGAAGCTTTGTGCGTTAAGTATGCTATCCGCCTTTCTTTAACCATAACCTTACCAGTCCACTGCTGGACGTGGGCCATATATTACCCCGTACTCTGAACATACTTTTACTTTCTTAACATAATATTTCTCTAGTGCATAATAGAGATGTAACCAATATTCGCATTCGCATTTGCATTCGCGAATATTCGCATGTTTTTTGAACATTCGCATTCGTATTCGCAATCGATCTTTTTTTCCTAAAACGGGTTCGTAAGTGCTTGTTCATATTGTATCTGCAATCAAATGCGATTGCATAATAACAAACAACAATATTCGTCTCGCGCGGCCAATCAGCGACCACATTTTAGTCACAGATTATACAGCGCTAAATCAAAGAACTAAACATTCGTATTCGCATTCGCATTCGCGAATATGGGCCTCAGATATTAGCATTCGCATTTGCATTGGCGAATGCTTAAAATTGAGCACTCATTACATCACTAGTGCAGAAAACCAGCTGCTGCTTGCAACACACTTACATTTTTATTTAGCTTTTCTTGCTCCGGTCCTGGCAGATTTAGTAGGTAACTAAGTAAGTACTTGAAATGTTTTCAGTGTCCTTTAGAGTACCCATGACATGACTACGACACACGGACGCTACACGGACGCCCGTTGGTGCGATAGAGATAGGTGCATATTGCATCTAACAAAATGACAGTCCCAATGGCGTAGCGGATAGTACACCTGCCTTCTACGCCGAGGGTTGTGGGTTCGGTCCCCACCGGATTCAAATATTTGTGTTTAGTCTGGGTGTTTTCTATGTATAATACGTATTTATTTACAAAAAAAAGTATATAGGTACATATTAGTATCAGCTATCTAGTTCTCATAGTACAAGCTATGCTTAGTTTGGGCCTAGATGGCGCTGTGTGAATTGTCCAGGATATTTATTTATTAGTGTAACAAAAACAGATGCCAACGAAAGTATTTGCGTTGGTCCTGCGTTTAAGTCGGTTTTTAATATTAGGAATTTAGTTTCTTATGTGCGGTACAAACTATATTATCTGCCGAAACAGCCAAACCCTATATTTTACATACATACATGTATATCACACCTTTATCCTTAGCGGAGTAGACAAAGTGTCAACGGCCGCAAAAATACAGCCGCCATTGCCACTTCTGACAAATATTGAGGGTCCTTTCAGATAATTTGTGTATCACTGTAGTGACAGGTCATTGTCTGTCGCCTAAAGTTGAAACCCAAGAGTATTCGCCTCTTACGACACCCGCGAGTAAGAAATGGGGTGATGTTATTTGAAGCCGGCAACATACGGCTACATTTTAACTAACACTTGAGTTTATGGAATTTGAGTTAATGGACTTAGGACTTGTAGATTGCAAAGCTTGATCTGATCTATGTTTTTCGCTCGTTTTTGCGATTTAAATTAAAATGTTTTAGGTGGGATGGTTACTAAAACCGTACTCGACGGACGAGACTGCGATAGCGCTGCGTCAACAGTGATTGAGCGGCTTGAGTATGAGGATTGACATGAAATATATACATTGCTATTTATGCTTTGTGTCTTTACGGGAAATTCAAGATTCAACAATGTATTAATCGGGCCCTGTTGGAAGGGAAGTAATATCAACTTTACGGTCGCTTCATATTCCGCGGTCGTAAAGTTAAATCGCTTAGAATAGGAATGTAAATCATGAGATTCAGGTCGGATTCAAATTAATCGTGTCATCGCCAGACGGACCTTTTTAAATCAGATCTAAGGCGGATCGCACACTTGACGCACGACGGTGGCTAGAATATCGCAGCGGTCTGTCAGATTCATACTAGAAACGTCACTCCCCATACTGAAACCGCACTGGACGGACGACACTGCCATAACGCAGCGTCGTTGAGCGGTTTGAGTAGGTATGGGGATTGATATTTCTAGTATGGATCTGACAGACCGCAGCGATGTTTTAGCGCTCTATCGTGAGTTAAGTGTGCGATCCGCCTTAGAAATTATGTAAGCGTGTTGTACCAAATTGTATCATTGCCGTGTGATGCCGACCCTTACAGATAATTCGTGTATAACTGTAGTGACAGGTTGTCAAGCTGTCGTCTAAAGTTGTAATACACATGAAACCCTCGAGTCTTTTAGTCGCCTATTACGACGCCCGCAGGAAAGAGTTGGGGTGATGCTATTCAAAGCTTGCTAGAGAAACACGCCTAGGTTTTTAGCGTTTGAGGGTTTTTAATCGATTAAATTTCTATACTTCCATAGAGATATTAAATAGAATTCTTTTTTGGGTCTCTGTCAGTTTGTCCGCCTGTCGGTCCGTCAAAATCAGTTTCATGGGATTGTTCACCCCTTAAAATATTTGCAGCTAATATTTTTACACCTTATATACCTAACAGATACAGAAAAAGGATTTCTAACTATGATACAACATGGTATGATATAACATGGTTGTTTTCTATGTATAATATGTATTTATTTACAACAAAAAGTATATATGTATTAGTATCAGCTATCTAGTTCCCATAGTACAAGCTTTGCTTAGTTTGGGGCTAGATGGCGCTGTGTGAATTGTCCAGGATATTTATTTATTTATTTATTTATTATACAGGCCGGAAATACGTCTTATTCCCACGGGGAAATTTGTAGCCGGTGCCCCCGCTGGGTGGACCACTAGTGATATTTTGTTTATTGAAATTGTCGTATGATGCCGGCTTAGAATAGCATCACCCCATGTCTTTCCCGTGGGTGTCGTAGACGCCGACCTCGAGGGTTTCATGTGTTTTACAACTTTAGGCGACAGGCTGACTACCTGTCACTACAGTGATACACGAATCATCGGAAAGATCCCTCAATATTTGTCAGACGTGGCGATCGACCGTATTTTTGCGGCCGTTAACGCTCTCCCTACCGCGCAAGGGATAAAGGCGTGATGTGTGTGTGTGTGTGTGTGTGTGTGTGTGTGTGTGTGTGTGTGTGTGTGTGTGTGTGTGTGTGTGTTTGTGTGTGTGTGTCAAAATGAAACCGGGTCAGAGTGCCGATATTTCAATTTTATTCTGGATGTCTATGATAAACTCTTTATTAACCAATTATGCGACGATATATAATTTTGTATTACGATACGATACGATAGTTAATACGTCGTAACCCGTAGTAACTGGTCGTTATAATGAAATTTAAATACTTGGTAGACATGTATCTGACTGTACTGCCAATTTACCAATATTTATGACAGTATTATATGGCAACATCTTGATTTAGTCACTTAAGGGACCTACTTATACTAGTTTTCTTAAATTAATGTAAAGAAAACCAGAGTAAATTGATACCTCAATTTCGTAACTTGATATGCTGATACAAGATATGATGGGATATAATACCAATATAATTTTATCGGCCTCAGTGACAGTTACATTATAGTATGCAAATTCTGAATATTGCCCCCTTGGGCTACCAAATGCAATATTTTTATTTTATTTTATTTATATTTTTTAACGGTGTTTTCATTTGTTTCAGATTCTGCAATCACAAGAAGAATTCAAGCAAACATCATGGAAGAAGATACTACAATAGCCCGGAAAGATTTCAAAACATCTAGAAGAATTCTATAAATAGCTCAAAAATCAAGTCAACAAGTCTATGAACCACTCAGAAATGATACGACGAAACCTGATAAGGTTATGATGATTTAAGAAGGAACTATGCCGACCGAATGGGCCCTGACTCTTGAAAACGACACCTTTAACAACGACAGCGACTTCCAAAATGACACCCACGACCCCATCGAAGACAAAGGCATCCAAGCCGTCTTCTGTATAGCATATACGATTATTTTCGTTGTAGGAATCTTCGGAAACGCATTAGTATGTTACGCAGTCATCAGAAACCGAGCCATGCAAACCGTCACTAATCTTTTCATCACGAATCTTGCTTTATCAGATATATTACTATGTATATTTGCAGTACCATTTACACCACTTTACACATTTTTAGGACAGTGGGTGTTTGGAAGCTTTCTATGCAAAATCATGGCTTATGCTCAAGGCTGCAGCGTCTATATTTCTACTTTGACGCTCACTTCAATCGCGATCGACCGATTCTTCGTCATCATCTATCCTTTCAAGCCTAGAATGAAAATACAAACATGTATAGGCCTAATCATATTTATTTGGGTTTTCTCACTCACCGTAACTTTTCCGTACGGCTATTACATGAAACTAGAAGGGAAATTTTGCAACGAGCAATGGCCGACAGATCAAATGCGAAAAGCGTTTGGAGGTGTCACAACTATCATGCAATTTGTGATTCCGTTTATAGTCATGGCGTTTTGCTACACTTGTGTTAGTATTAAATTGAATGACCGGCTGAAATCTCGGCCGGGTAGTAAAAATAGCAAAAAAGAAGACGCAGAAAGGGAAAGAAAGAGACGAACGAATAGAATGCTAATAGCAATGGTAGCTATCTTCGGTCTGTCTTGGCTGCCGCTAAACGTTATTAATATAAGTAGTGATTTCTATTCCTTCGCTGAGCACTGGACTTATTACATGGTATTGTTTTTCGTGACACATTTCATAGCAATGTCTTCCACTTGCTACAATCCGTTCCTTTACGCTTGGCTGAACGAGAACTTCAGGAAAGAATTCAAGCAGATTTTACCATGTTTAGGAGCATTCGTGACTAAAAGATCGAAGAGGAATTTCAACCAATCAGAAAGAACGGGGATGTATCGTTCAGAGAAGACTTGTAACGGAAATGAGCAGACGATCCAAGAGTCTTTGATATCGACTGCGAAGATGCCGTCAGTTAGATATAAAATTGAGTTCAATGATAATTTGAAGGAGTACGATGAAGCGGAGAACGTGAGTCCTGATGAGAAGCCGGAGGAGAATCCGAGTCCCAATGAAGACTGTGTTAAGATGTACATGTTTGTTGATAAGTCTGTAGCCAATTCTGATAAGGAACCCATCGTGTCTGCACTGTAGCTGAGGGTAAGTTGAGATCACATTCATAATTCTTGTCGATGAAATAAGATACCATATAGATTAGATAGAGCCTCGGTGGCCGAGTGGTTAGGACACCGGTTTTACAATCGTGAGACCCGAGTTCGATCTCCCCCATATACCAATGTATTTTTACTCACGTACATTTACCGACTGCTCTTACGTTGAAGGGAAAACATCGTGATGAAACCCACATTCAAATAAAATTTGAATCCAAGTGATATTACTATTTGAATGTGACTTAACCTAGGGTTCGGGCCAGGTTAGCCTTCGGGTTGCAAAGGTCAGACTTGGTACCACGTCAAATCCCCTAGGTTAGGTAGCTGACCCCGACAGAGAAACGGGATAAGGTAATGAGAATGAAAATGAGATAAGATACCATATAAATGTTACTAACAGGATCGTTGGAAGATTCGGTTTTCCACAATAGACTTCAGTTTAAGTTATACAAGAGCTTCAATTGAGTTTTCTGGGAACATTTTTACTCATACAGAATCCCCTAGGTTAGGTTTTACTCATACCTACAGATATAGAAACGGGATAAGGCAAGAAGAATGCTGACAGATAAATAAAAAACACTCACTCATAATAGAAATAGAATTAAGAGAATATATTATTAAACCCCAATTGCCGGATAAGAGGAGAAACGCTGTTACGGTACGGAATTCTCAAAGAGTTTCGAGAGTATTGGTGTATTATAATTTTTAGGCGACAGGCTGACAACCTGTCACTATAGTGATACACATATTTTCTGCAACAATCTTGGAAAACAATCCTCAAAAATGTCAGACGTGGCGTTAGTGACCGTATTCTTACGGCCGTTAACGCTCTGCCTACCCCGTATGGGATAAAGGCGTGATATAAGTATGTATGTATGTATTCTCAAATGCGCTAGCAAGATGGGTGACCGGCGATATCAACATCCCAAAGCGGAGATGATCCGAGCTCTGAACCAACCAATCGGAATGCACAAATAGTAATTGTGACATATAAAAAAATATTTACAGCCAATATTTTTACCTGTCTTTGAAACTGATTTTGTACCTCCCATACAAAATATAGCAGCCGAGCGAGTCCACCGTACGGGAGATCCAAAATTTTTTTTCATATTTCGACCTATGTTTCTTGGGGAAAGTTGTTCAGTTTTAATGGGCTAATGCACTCCTTAAAATATTTGCAGCAATTTTTTTTACACCCTGTATTTTGGACAGACATTTGAAGCATTGTGATTGGTCAGTTCATGTGCCGCTACGCTTATAACATTACAAGATTCACTCTGAGACTCACTGGAAAAAATACGGTTTTTAAATACACACACACCAATCATGAATTTATCCCTTATGGGGTAGGCAGAGCGTCAACGGTCGTTTTCGCCACGTCTGACAAGTATTGAGGGCGCTTTCAGATGATTGTAGTGTAGTGACAGGTTGTCTGCCTGTCGCCTAAAATAAATAAATAAGAATAGAATAAACGGTATAAATCACATCCGCATCGGAAAAATAAAGAAATACATATTGAATTGAAAGATCAGTTTCCCACTAAAAGCTTTTTGATTTTTATTTCATTATTAAATACTACTACTAAAATCTGGTATTTCGTATCCACGTTAAAATAAAAATTTAAATGGAACGTTAAACCTTTTATGAGAAATACAATCTGAATATAAAAGCTAACCACTCATCTGATATTTCGGTAAAACGCCGCTCGGAAAATCTGCAGTCCATCCCATTTTCACATGGTCGCCGAGGTATTCCACTGCGCACCAGAGAAATACACCAGAAAATGAAAAAAAAAACAATTAGAAATGGATTTAAGTTGATTTTATTCAATTCAGCAATAGTAGTAAATACGGGCTGTATGGGACGGTGTAACGAAAACTTTCCAGGCGAGCTCAGACCATGAAACTGAACAACTTTTTATATGGTTATGTTGGTAAACATGAAAAAAAATTCAAACTTCCATACAAAATTCCCTGTTAGCTGACGGACTTTGTATGGAAACTCGAAATTTTTTTTTCGTTTCCCAACATAGTGCCCAATTGCCCATAGAAAAAGTGGTTCAGTTTCGACGGTCTCGCGACTAAGGGACTCGAGAGTATTGGTGTATTACAAATTTCAGGCGACAGGCTGACAACCAGTCACTATAGTGATACACATATTTTCTAAACCAACATTGGAAAAGAATCCTCAAAAATGTCAGACGTACCTATCGCTACCGTATTCTTACGGGCGTAAACGCTTTGCCTTTCCCGCAAAGGATAAAGGCGTGATATAAGGTGTAAAAATATTAGCTGCAAATATTTTAAGAGGTGAATCAGTCCATAAAACTGAACAACTTTCCTCAAGAAACATAGGTCGAAATATGGAAAAAAATTGGGATTTCCCATACAAATTTACTTGGTCGATATAATTTTGTATGGGAGGGTCAAATTTTTTTTTTACATATCGTCCTATGTTCCTAGGGGAAAGTTGTTCCGTTTCATGGGCTGGTTCATCCCTTAAAATATTTGGAGCTAATTTTTTTTTCACCCTGTATGTATGTATGTAGAATCAACCGGAGCGCAGTGGAGAAACCCAGCCGCCGTTTATCTGTTCCGTTCAGCCGAATGGAAATCGTAATGTCGTTTGAGACAGGAGTCGATGGTTCCCAATAGCCCACATTGTAGTTTTCAATGCCGTGTGATGCCGGTTTAGAATAGCATCACCCCACATCCTTCCCGCGGGTGTCGTAAGAGGCGACTAAGGGACCCTAGAGTATTGGTGTATTACAATTTTTAGGCGACAGGCTGACAACCTGTCACTATAGTGATACACATGTTTTCTGAAACAGCCTTGGAAAACAATACCCGAAAATGTCAGAGGAGGCGATAGCGACCGTATTCTTACGGCCGTTAACGCTCTGCCTACCCCGCAAGGGATAAAGGCGTGATATATGTATGTATGTATGTATGTAGTTTTCAATGTTGCAATATCCCGCACGTGAAATAATAGAGGTCACTCTAGTGGGTTATTGACGACCGATGTGGCGCAGTGGTAGTGCGACGGCCTTTGACGCAGAAGGTTCCGAGATCGATTCTCGGTGGGTCACTCACGAAGTTGATATTTATCACTTTGTGAATTTGTTTCCAGACTGGTCAGGACCTTGCAGGCTGAACCACCCGATTGTCCGTAAGTAAGATGGTTCCGTGTTTCGGATGACATGCTAAGCCGTAGGTTCCGGTTGCTATCTATGATTACTTATACGGCGGTCGTTACACAACCATGTCAGAAGCCTGCTACCTGCCTAAGGCGGTTGAAAAATTCTGACAGTAGGGATCATCGGGTCGTTGGAAGACTCGGTGTCCCTCACGAAAAGAGAAGAGAACTCTAGTGGGCTGTGTGATGCTGGCTTGGAATAGCACCACCCCAATTTTACCGGTCGGCGTCGTAAAAATCACTAAGGAGAATGGGTAACAGTGATGTCGATGCCAGTTTTGAAAGCACCACCCCATTTCTACCTGTACATACATACATATATCACGCCTTTATCCCTTGCGGGGTAGGCAGAGCGTTAACAGCCGTAAGAATACGGTCGCTATCGCCACGTCTGACATTTGTGAGGATTGCTTTCCAAGGTTGTTTCAGAAAACATGTGTATCACTATAGTGACAGGTTGTCAGCCTGTCGCCTAAAAATTGTAATACACCAATACCCTCGAGTCTTCTACAAGTATCAGGCTACTGACATGGTTGTCTAACGACCGCCGTCTAAGTGATCATAGACAGCAACCGGGACCTACGGCTTAACGTGCCATCCGAAACACGGAACCATCTTACTTACGGACAATCGGTTGGTTCAGCCCGCAATGTCCTAACCAGACTGGGAACAAATTCACAAAGTGATAAATATCAACTTTGTGAGAATCGAACCCGGAACCTTCTGCGTCAGAGGCAGTTGCACTACCACTGCGCCACATCGGTCGTCGTGGCAATGCACTGTTGTGGCTGTTGATATTCAAAATTATTTGATGGGAAGCCTTTCGCCTGTATTTGGTTGGGTGGGTCGGAACCAAGTTTTTACACAGAGCGACTGCCATCCGACCTCTGCAAACCGAAGGCTAACCTGGCCCGAAACCTAAGTTAAGTGTTAAGTCACTTTCAAATATCATCTGAATTCAAATTTTATTAGAATATGGGTTTTATCTCGATGTTTTTCCTTCACCGTAAGAGCAGTCGGTAAAATGTACGTGAGTATAAACACATTGGTACATGGCGGGAATCAAACCTGGGTCTCACGATTGTAAAACCAGTGTCCTAACCACTTGGCCACCGACGCTCTTCGAATGAAATTCCTCCATATTGTTATTTTGGACTAGCAACAAAAGATAGTCAATCAAGTAGGCAAGATCTCTATCTTGTTTACAGCTTACAAATAGAACTCACGTATGATCTTAGATCACATAGCTATCTACGCACATTTTTAACGTCAATATAAAATTTTCCGTTCTCACGTTTTCATGAAAATTATAGGTATCTATGTAGATCTTGTACATCTTTTTCATCACAGTCAATGTGGCGCAATGACGACCGATGTGGCGCAGTGGTAGTGCGACCGATGTGGCGCAATGGTAGTGCGACTGCCTTTGACGCAGAAGGTTCCGGGTTCGATTCTCGGTGGGTCACACACAAAGCTGATATTTATCACTTTGTAAATTTGTTCCCAGTCTGGTTAGGACATTGCGGGCTGAACCACCCGATTGTCCGCAAGAAAGATGGTTCCGTGTTTCGGATGGCACGTTAAGCCGTAGGTCCCCGTTGCCGTTTATCTCTATTTAGGCGGCGGTCGTTACACCACCATGTCAGAAGCCTGCTACTTGTAGAAGGCGGTTGAAAATTTCTGACACTAGGGTTCATCGGTTTGTTGGATTACTTAGTGTCCCACACGAAATAGAGAAAAGAAATCACAGCCAATGACAAAAACATGCATATTTTTAAACACGTTAAAGATAATATGACTGTCCCGATGGCGTAGCGGATAGTATGCCTGCCTTCTACGCCGAGGGTCGTGGGTTCGATCCCCACCGGAATAATATGTATTTATTTACAAAAAAAAAGTATATATGTATTAGTATCAGCTATCTAGTACCCATAGTACAAGCTTTGCTTAGTTTGGGGCTAGATGGCGCTGTGTGAATTGTCCACGATATTTATTTATTATTTATTTTAATATTGCTTATTTTGAGGGTGCTAACAGTCCACTGCTGGACATTTGCCTCTCCCAATTGGGGGTATTGCTATACCTACCACGCTTGGCAGGCGGATTGACTGATTGTAAGATTTTGTAGATATCCACAGGGACCGCTGCTGCCCGTTCCGTGGATTCATCCCTCAGTCGCCTTTTACGACACGCACGGCTTGAAATGGGGTGATGCTATTCTAAGTCAGCAAAACACACATACATACATACATATATCACGCCTTTATCCCTTGCGGGGTAGGCAGCGCGTTAACAGCCGTAAGAATACGGTCACTATCGCCACGTCTGACATTTTTGAGTATTGTTTTCCAAGGTTGTTTCAGAAAACATGTGTATCACTATAGTGACAGGTTGTCAGCCTGTCGCCTAAAAATTGTAATACACTAATACTCTCGAATCCCTTAGTCGCCTCTTACGACACCCACGGGAAGGATGTGGGGTGATGCTATTCTAAGCCGGCATCACACGGCAAAAACGGCAAGACACGGCGAACAGAATACTTACTATCGTCTTTCGTGAGGTTTAGTTGACGGGTCGTTGAATGACTCAGTACCCCAAACGAAAAGAAAGACAGAGAGTTAGGTAATACAACGAATACGACGTAGTCGCTTTTTGCGTTTCAGTCTGTCTAATTCTCAAACCACGCAACGGATTTTAATGCAGTTTTCTAGGAGGGATAGAAATATTCAATATAATGTCACAACGGTACCAACCGATATGTATCACTATAATCATGAGATGTTTCGTTTGTTTCAGGAAAACCAAGGAAACGCCAGCCAGCTTCAGCGAAACTCAGTTTAATGAAAAACCATGCTATGTTAGTTTTAGTAACTTCCCTTTTCCCACGGTAACATTGTAAATGAAGCCAGAAACACAAGCTTTCTAGTTACAAACAATCACGTTGAAAACAATTTAATTGGAAAGTATTGCTTCCATACTCGGCTATTTTACAAACACGAAACAAATTAAATTGTGCAAACCAATTTTTTGAGCCTTTCGTTTTAGCAAAATTTAAAAAAAAAAATATTTTGTACTCGGTTGATGATCTATTTCAGCCATGGCTAATCAAGTTAACGCTGATGCGCCCGTAGATGGCAAGGTAGGCGCAGCGCACACTTAACGCACGACGGACCGCTAAAATATCGCAGCGGTCTGTCTGTCAGATTCATACTAGAAACGTCACTCCTCATAATAAAACCGCATTCGACGGACCACACTGCGTTAGCGCTGCGTCAACAGCAGTTCAGCGGTTTTAGTACGGGCATTGACATTTTTAGCGGTCTGTCAGATCCATACTAGAAACGTCACTCGCAATACTAAAACCGCTTTCGATGCACGACCCAGCGTTAACGCAGCGCTAGCGTCGTGCGTTGGACGAGTGACGTTTCTAGTATGTATATGTCAGGCGCATGCGTTAGCACAGCGTTATTTTTGCGCTGGAATGTGGGAAAGGCCTAAACACAACGCATGCACAGTATGGGCATTCTTTGTGAATAATCTATGGCAAATTTCACACCATATTACCCGTTGGTACAAACATAGGTATTCATTACCATAAAACAAGCAGAATAGATTCCGATGCAAGTTTTTGCGTTGCCCCTGCGTCAACGTTAGTTTTATGTGGAATTTAAAATTTCCTTGCAACTGACAGACGCAACAGACGTTAGATGAGTTTTCTGTCTGCAAACCGGCCATATGCACTCATATCATTATGGACATAGAATTTTCCAATGTTATTCAAAGCTAATTATAGTCGTATCTGTGGCTGATTTCTATAGCTTCTGCAGTGTATTGTCCAATTGTCCAATTATGTTAGTCAGCCTATTATGGTCAGAACAATATGTTCTACAACTATGGTATTGAGAATAGACTAGATGACAGGCAGGTCAAATGACCTACTTTTAAAAACTATATTTTGTATGAAAATACGGATTTAGTTTTCCGTTTTTCAATTCAAACTTTGATGAATAATGCTTTTGGAAAGTTATTCATGAAGTCAGTACTATTTTTGGATAATACTTTTAAGCGTACAACTTTTATATTATTAATGATCCAGGAAACTACCGAACTGAAAGCCTTAAAAATCGCAAGTCAGCAGAATAGGCTTGTTTCCTGACAGGTCATGTGAGCTACTTTTTAAAACGATCTAAAGCTGTATTTTTTCTGAAGAACTAGAAGTATGACGTCACGCCGTAAGTATTTGGATGGCGTCAAAACACTTACTTTTATATTATATTTCTGTTTATTAATTCAAACATTGAATATTTCGAAAAATTATAAATGTAGTCCGTAGTATTTTTGGACAATAGTTTTAAGCGTACGACTGTTATATTATTTTAATTGCCCAGGAAACTAGCAAATTCAGTGCCCCAAGTAAATGTTGAAAAATATCAACTTGGCTTCCAAGTTATAAAAGATATTATAAAAATTGGCAGCTGGTTAAAGTGGTTTACTTTCCATCAGCTACGCAAACAATCTCCTTTATCTCTTATACTTGGAGATAAGTTTGTGGTATCACGTCGATATGTGGATATCTCTTCAAAGGATATCTTCAGAGCTAAACATTTTGTAATTTTTCAAGGCGTGGCATATAATGTTTCCCTTGGAAAATAAAATACAGCGAAAAATCTTACGTCCTTTGGTGCAAGAGACAGGTATATTGCATAGACCATAATAAAACACAAATGCAAGTTTTTGCGTTGCTCTTGGGTCAAGTTCGGTTTTCTGTATAGAGAATTCGAAATTTATTTTGATCGGACAGACGCATGCCTTACGGATGTGCTAAAAATACGTAGTAACTGACTCAAGTGCTTTTTTGCATCATTAAATTGTCAAAAACTCTCAACCTCTTTTCATATCCGATTTCTACGATAACCTAAAAAAAAACTGTACCGGAAATAAATCTTTTTTAAGCCAAGTAAAAAAACCATTAAAAAAGTCTATCCTTTCACAAGGCCTGCAAACAAATTAACTTCTAAAACCGTAATTACTGCTGTATAATTACATTTCCTGCCTGCTGTTACCCGGTTAAAGCCTGGAGTTTTAGCTATTCTGCGTATTTCGACAGATTTTCAGCGGTCAGAGTCTATTTGGTTTTGTACACACACCCAACTATATTACAGTTTTTGTGACCATACAGATGACAACGGTGAAGGAAAAACATCGTGATGAAACCCACATTCAAATAAAATTTGAATCCAGATGATATTTGAATTTGACTTAACCTAGGACAGGTTAGCCTTCAGGTTGCAGAGGTCAGATGGCAGTCGCTCTGTGTAAACACTTGGTAGCACGTCAAATCCCCTAGGTTAAGTAACCGACCCCGACAGAGAACGGGATGAGCCAAGGAGAATTATGACCATACATATGACAACCTGCGACGGCCGCAGTTTGATGCTGTCACGTGTGTCATGATAAATGATTTCCAGCTGTTCTTTAGGACTTCGTTTTGGATGAATAAGACTTCTAAGATCCTGGACAATACTCACATCATTATCTAATTCATCTAGTTACTTAGCAAAATGTTTACTACGAGAATTAGATAGCTTAAAATAAAAAAATTCGTAAGAAGTTAATACATACTATACGCCATAAAATCATCCTACTTCTACTCCTAGAGCCAAAACATTCCTAAACAAAAATATCTGAAATATAAATACATCATGTGAAGACCGGACCCAGGGTCCTCGGCGTAGAAGGCAGGGTGACTATCTGGTACGCCATTGAACGAATCAAAACTTCGGAATATTATACAGCGTGTGTAAAAGCTGCTAGAGGGAGCTTTGTGTCTATGTGGCTCCGTGTATGGCCTAAAGCGTAATCAATTGTAAGCTGGACGGAACAAAGAGAAAATACCAAATGTTGGGGTCAGGCGCATCGCACACTTAACGCACGACGGACCGCTGAAATATTGCAGCGGTCTGTCAGATCCATACTAAAAACGTCACTTCCCATAATACAACCGCACTCGACGGACGATACTGCGATAGCGCTGCGATGACAGCGGTTGAGCGGTTTTAGTATGGGGATTGACATTTCTATTATGGATCTGACAGAACGCTGCGATATTTTAGCGATCCGTCGTGCGTTCTTTGTTTTTACCTCCCCATAAAAAACCGCTCTTAACGCAAATCCAACACACGATGCAGCGTTAGCGCTGAGGTAGAGAACGGTTGCACAAGCTGCCCGCCTTGCCATTACATATGACATCTTGAGCGGTCTTTGACGTCATATCCAACATTCCGCAGTGACTGCGTGCGTTTCATTTTGACGCTAATGTAAGCGTCAATCAATTCTGAAAAATGTTCCGCATGTCATCGCAATTTGACTGAATAGATAACTTTTCTTTTAAAAACGAAATGTTTCCTAGTTAATATTTTTAAAGCTTGTGTCTCTGAGCTTGTGTCTCTGAGCTTGTGTTCGGTATGAATATATTTATTTTTGTTCATTGATATTTCCATAGTTTCGTTTTTCGTAACATGACATCCAATTTTTTTTAACAAATTAATATTATTTACAAAACACCCCAATTTTTTTACGCAAAAATTGTAAATGTATTATATGTTTGGAAACTTAATAATTTTATTGTATTTTTAAATATAATAAGGGACAGTTATTTTATTCCATTCTTTAAAAAAACTGCCCCTTATTTTATTTAAAAATAGAATATCCTTTAAAATGACGGAATATTGTACCTACATTATATAAACCTTAGCAAAATTTGCCGGAAGGAAGGAGCTTGTAACGTTTATATTGCAAACTTATGTTCATAGTTCGTAAACAAACCACTTGGTACATATTGCAAACTTGCAATATGAATATGTAGCTCCAAAAACGAGAACTAAACACTATCCCAATGTACTCTAACTCTAGGGCGGGTCACACACTTGACGCACAAAAATATCGCAGCGGTCTGTCAGATCCATACTAGGAACGTCACTCCCCATACTAAATCCGCTCTCGACGGATGACACTGCGATAGCGCTGCAACGACAGCGGTTGAGGGGCTTTAGTATGGGGGGTGACGTTTCTAGTAGATCTGACATACTGCGATATTTTTGCGCTACGTTGTGCGTCAAGTATGCGATCCGCCTAGGGTTTATCGAGCCATGAAACGACGCGGTCTTCTCACTTTTTGTTTCACTTACGTTATTTTCTCAGTAAAAAAAAGTCTAAATATTTTATTTGCTTGAATGTAATATGTTATATTACAAAAGGTAATAAATATGATGGTTCATTGCATCTCATAATCCCCTTTTAAAACTCCCAAATTTAAAAACAAATTTTCGTTTTTAAAAAACTATTCTCTTAACTGTTTTTGTTACAAGGTCAATAAAAACGAAACAAGTGTAAATAATTCACGACACCGATGGGATTCGAACCCACGTCTTTTGGCTTGCCGGATCAAACGTGACCGCTACATCACGGTTGACGAAATTGTAATGCATTTGCTTCGTTCAACCCTCTTTCGATCCATGAAAGGAGTCGCAGTCGCGTCTTCCTTTTTTTACTTCTATAATCTATAAATGTAAATATATTTATTAATGTTAAAGGCTAGTCAATTTATAAAAACATAGAAATTATACTTATAACACATGTTTGTAAATAAGTAATGAATCGTAATGTTATTAGAAAAATTAGCTAGTGGATCTATGTAAATAAAAAAGTGTTTTTATCAATTTTGTTTCCAATTAGTTGGAACTGTTGAGCCCATTGATAAAAGTACTTTTTCTAATAAATATACTTTATGTATACATAGGTAGATGTGCATAGATATTAAATTATATTTAGCTGATTGTAACTAGATAGTAGAGCTATGATAAATTATTTTTTTAATTTAATTATTGTTAAAAACGATAATTATGTAAATGGAAATGCCTTTAATCATATGTCAATGGAGAAATTATGTTCAATTCGCTGTCATTACGTCAATAAAGTGTATTAAATAATTAATTGTTTTAATAGAGTCCTCTACTAGAACACATACAGGTTGTAAAAAAAATAGCTGCAAATACTTTAATGGGTGAACCAGCCCATGAAACTGAACAACTTTTCCTTAGAAACATAGGTCAAAATATGAAAAAAAACTTGACCCTTCCATACAGAATTACTGACCGACCCACTCAATTTGTATGGAAGGGCCAATTTTTTTTTTCCATATTTTGACCTATGTTTTTAGGGAAAGGTTGTTCAGTTTCATGGGCAGATTCACCCCTTAAGATATTTGCAGCTAATATTTTTACACCTAATATACTACGACTCTACTACTTTAACAGTCACAAAAGTCCACTGCTGGACATGAGCCGCCCCTTATTGGGGGTATTTGCCATACTCACCACGTTTGGCAGGCGGGTTGGGGAGCGCAGTGCAAGGTATTACTAGTACTCATTGGCAACACTGCTACCAATTCTCTGGGTTTATCTCTTAGTCGCCCTTTATATCACTTACGGGTAGAAATGGGGTGATGTTATTCTAATTTGGCATCACACCACCGCTAAAATACATACTATAATTATTATTTTATTATCATTACAAGTTACAAATTTGATGGCGCTGGCTGATTTCTTCCACCGGTTACTTATCACAAATTCTAATAAGTTGGAAAAGTGAAAAATAAAGCCTCTATCGCACTTCAGCGCAAAAATAACGCTGCGCTAACGTATGCGCCTGTCAGATCCATACTAGAAAAGTCAAACCCCACATATAAACCACTCTCTACGCAAGTTTAACGCACGACGCTGCGCTAACGACGTTTCTTGTATGGATCTCACAGGCGCATACGTTAGCGCAGCGTTATTTTTGCGCTTTAGTGTGGAAAAGGCCTAGGAAAGTACTTGAAGTGACTAAACGTATCGAATAAATGATTAAAGAAATATAAGGTGTAAAAATATTAGCTGCAAATATTTTAGTATGTGAATGAGCCCATGGAACTGAACAACTTTCCCCAAGGAACATAGGTCGAAAAGTTAGAATATTTTTTGGACCGCCCATACAAATTGACTTGGTCGGTTGATAATTTTGTATGGGAGGTCAAACTTTTTATTTCATGTTTTGACCTATGTTTTTTGGGGAAAGTTGTTAAGTTTCATGGATTGATTCACCCCTAAAAATATTCGCAGCAATTTTTTTTACACCCTGTATGTAACAATAGAATTTGGACAAATAAGAGCTAAAGAGAGATATATGAACTATTTGGCAAAAATCCAACTACCGTTTATTGCTTTGGTCAGCGCCGATATAAAAACGTACGAAAATGTGTGGACGCAGTTTTAGTTAGCGTAAAAAAGGCTTTTTATACTTTATGGTTCCGAATTCGCATATCAAAAAGCAACGCAATATGCGGTCACAGGGGTACATAGAATCTCGAAAATCAAAAGACCTTAAACACTGCATATCAGTCAGTCGCTGTTTGCGTCTGTCTGTATATATGTTTGCTTAAATCTTTAAAACTACGTAACTGATTTTAATGCAGGTTTTTTAATAGGTAGAGTGATTCAAGAGAAAGGTTTTTATGCATAATACTTGCCGGGAAAAATCTATATTCCCACAGGAAAATGAGTTGCAGCGGGCGCAGCCGCTAGTTTAAAATAAACGAACTCAAAATACCCGAACTAAAAATACCAGAAAATTCAAAATATTTAAACCGGTTACACCTTTCTCTTTAATACACGTTTCTCTTTAGTTGCAGTTACTTTATCGGTAAAATTGTTATTGAAAAAGAAATTCATTTCTATTACACATATCTAAAAAGGTGTTTTTATCTGTCACACAACGAAACAATTTTTCTTTGAAAAACGATATGTCAGAAAATACCTAAGCAGATATAACGACATCTAGATACAAGTATCCTTCGAACAACGCGGTCTTCCGTCTCGTTTCGACCCGGAACGAGTATCTGGCATTCAAATCTACTCTTTTCGTGTGGGACACCAAGTCGTCCAACGACCAGATGAACCCTAGTGTCGGAATTTTTCAACCTTCTCCTACAAGTAGCAGGCTACTGGTTTGATTGTGTAACGACCGCCGTCTAAGTGATCATAGACAGCAACCGGGAGCTACTGCTTAACGTGCCATCCAAAACACGGAATCATCTTACTTACGGACAATCGGGTGGTTCAGCCCGCAATGTCCTAACCAGACTGGGAACAAATAGACAAAGTGATAAATATCAACTTTGTGAGTGACCCACCGAGAATCGAACCCGGAACCTTCAGCGTCAAAGGCAGTCGCACTACCACTGCGCCACATCGGACGTCAACACGTCGACATTCAAATTACAAACACAGTTAAAATTAAATAAGATTTTATCTAAAAGCGCCTTTGGTAGGTAATTATCTAAAAACTTATAACACATTTTTATGAAAGAGCTGTATCTACTCCGTATCCGTAGCATCTTTCAAATTCCAGTTGTTATATATTATTGTGAGTACAATATCCTGGTAAATTACATTTGAAATCGAAAAACCAACCGAGCATTGAACCTGTTACCCCGACGAACCAAATAAATCTGCCAACACCGCCAGACACTATAACTCAACACATTAGTTAAGTAAGTAAGCACAAACTTTGTAAACATTCTGAACTTAATTGTTAAACTTTGCTTAATGTACTACGTGCCGTAAAACTTGTATCTGACGGTAGGTGATGGGAGACGTCTATTCCGACGAAACATTTCCTAAACAATGTAAAACTTAAATTACCCAGTTAAATAGCCACATAATTATTTTATAAGTGCATCTATTTGTAATGTTTATTAAATAAAGAATTACCTTATCTTAATTATCTTATCTTAACTACGAGGAACCTGCTTGATTGAGTCCTAGGGGAGCAGAGGCTAGGGACTTCCTAAAAGACACCTCCACATGCCTCAGGCGAATCGCACACTTGACGCACGACGGAGCGCTAAAAGATCGCAGCGGTCTGTCAAATCCATACTAGAAATCCATATTAAAACCGCTCAACCGCTGTCGACGCATCGCTATCGCAGTGTTGTCCGTCGAGTGCGGTTTTAGTATGGGGAGTGACGTTTGTAGTATGGATCTGACAGACCGCTGCGATATTTTAGTACTCCGTCGTGCGTCAAGTGTGCAATCGGCCACGGGTATTCTATATTTGTCAAAATATTTGGATTATTTTCCTTTCATCTTCTCATGAAAATCATGTACGTGGAGATTTTAGAATGGTTTTCAGAATTGAGTCCTCTTCTGCTTTTAATTGTTTAAGTATGAATAATGTAATACGTGACCTAAAAACTAATAGGCCTAACATTACTTTGTACTAAAATCCAGACACACCGTTTTAAAAGAGTGATTCAAAGTCAAAGTAATTGTCGAAATAATAAAAATATAAATAAAATTTGTTTATTCCATTCTTAGAAGTCTTAAAAAGCTAGGTATTGAAACCTCCTTTTAAGCATAAAAATACCTGTTACAGGAGGATCCACTCTTCCGCAGGTACTTATATTATAATAGTAACTATAAATACTTTAAATTTTTTCACATTGTGATTTTATAATTACATGAAAACCAATTTTCTTGATCTTCCCAATCTTTTTTTTGCAGTATCTTTTATTCTTCAATGCCTAAGCAAACTTACTTATGGCCCTATCTAATCTAAGAGACCCTTAATCATTAGGCTTTTGTTACGCGCAAATAGTTTTGGGTCTCTCACTCGACTGCCTCACCCCACACTCAAATTACGTATTGTTGACTGCGCGTAGACAGATAGCTTGCGATGAATCCAACGTGCGATTTGGCACACTACTAGGTATATTTTTTGCCTCCCTATAAACAAGGCCATACTTAGGTAAACAAGTCCATACTCCATAGTACTTACTGAGGTGCCTGCATATTGATATAAATTCATAATTATGGAAATGGCAAACTCACGTATTGTACTGTATGACGCAACACTCCCCATTATTACTCATGTAAGCTATGTACTCGTATAACATATTGTAACTGTATCCACAGTAGTCTTCAATATACGCTTGGACTGAACGCACGTCTTTTGTCTTTTATCCTCCCCCAACAGCCAACATCGCATGGCGACCCTGCCAGTGCTGTCTTTTGGCAGTGCTGAGCTGTGGTTTCTGATGTGGTTGGTTGTTAGGGGGAGTAGAAGTGATTACAAGTGCTTTTTTTGGACTTTGTGAAGGTGAAACCTTACTTTTATGGACTTAATGTGCCGCGATCGGAATGTGCTGCATAGACAATTTATTCACTGAATGCAACGTGACTCGTGAGGTGTCGCAATCACAACCAACTATGGGAACATTATTAAAAAAAAATGTGTGAAAACAAAAAGCAACGGTTTATTCTGCGGAAAATATACAATTTTCAACTGTAACGTAACAACGTTACTACCATAATGAAATTGATATTGATACCACATAACTATGTGTCAATACATTAATGAGCTGCGATGTAAAAGGATTAACTTACATTAAGAAGAAAAAGAGGTAAAAAAAAATAAACACGATGTGATGAAGTTGGAGTAAAAACATAAACGTAAAAGATAAATGCGAGATAGTTTCAAAGATGAGCATGCAGGGCGCAGGGCGAGTGTTGGAGTCAGATGTCGATGGTGAAAGTTAGATGAGCAGTGTAAGCAGGGCGCCGGGAGGTTGTTGGAGTCGGATGTTGATGCAGAAAGTAAGAGATGAGCAGTGTGAGCAGGGCGCCGGGAGGTTGTTCGAGACGGAAGTGGATGCGGCAGGTTATACGGTTATTGTATGTAAGAAGAAAAGTATCACCAAAGTCTTAGGAGTGTCTCAAACGGCAAAACATGCGTAAGTGTTTTTTATTCTTCAATCGATCCAGTAAAAAGAAAAACATATTTTTAATTTCTCCTTTACTTTTTATGCATAAATGTGTGTGTACGGATATGTATCCTTTTTTTTTTCCTCATTAATTCACAGGTCTATAAAATTATATATGAATCTTTTCATTGTGTGACTACTCAGGTTAACTGATTTTATTTTATTATCAAAAAGTATTAAAATACACAAAAATATAAAAACGCATGTGTAATATGAATGTAAACGTACAAAATCAGTAAAGATGGTGAAAATAAATGCTTGAGAATGTAAAGTAGTCGCTCAACAAATAGAATAATATAATATAATGTGTTTATGGAAATATTTTCAGCACTCCCATAGTTTGTTGTAGATTTTAATGTCAGTGCAGTTTTGATAATATTACATTTAAGAAAAAAACATTCCAAGGCGTTGGTTTGGTTTATATTTGAATTATTATAAGAAAAATAACTTGCAAAACTACTATAGTTTATTTATGCAGAAATAATTTCTAATGTATATTTTACCTTTCTTATTTTTGGGTACAATTAAACCGAAAAATGACAGAATTTAATTTATTTTAATACGAGTTGTATTACAATTGGAAAACGAAAAATACTAAGTATAATTAATGTTATCGTGAAATTATGGATACTTTTATTCTCCAAATAGGCAATTCGGTGGATTTTATTCAATTCAGTTTTAGGCAAGAAAGTTATTTAAAAAAAAGTAAACTAATGGAAAGATATACCCACAGGATAAGCACGAGTAAAGCCATTATTTTGAATAACGTATGTTATGTATTTTTTTAATTCCCTATATATTTCAGTTTACGAGAACATATCCATAAATATAGGTTTAAAATATGTGTCCAAAACAGTATAATTAAAAGCTTTGTCGCTCCGTTTACCCCGCAAGCAATAGAGCAGGGCGTGAGTCAGCACTACGGCTCTATGATTCTGTATGGTTAATCATTAGACATATTTTCTTCAGATTATACAATCTACAGATTAGATTAAAAGTCCCAAACTTTTCTATTTAAAATTCAAAATTATTTGTTAGTATGTACTAGCATAAAGTAGATTTTGATTATTCCTTCAATAAAACTGTTTTAATTCTTGTCAAAGAAAATAGATTGATATTGGATACAACAAGAATTTTGTTTACTTTCTCTTGCTTCAGTATTTCGAAAATTGTCTTTGTGCTACGGTAGTTGACATTTTACAATGCGCTATCTATATAAATGAGCAGTTTTATAAAAAGAATATATTTTAAAAATCTATCAAAGTTATAACGTGGTTATAACGTAACAGTGCTGCCCAACATATTTAATTTTAAAGGAGACGATTAACAAAATGTGCAATTAAAAAGTCTAACTATGGTTTAGCATCAATTGGAAAAGATTAAAAGAGTTTTTTTTTTATATAGTATACCTATGAAACAAATTTGTTTTGTATTTTATTACCAAAGTTACACGTTCAGTAAAATATTACAATAAACCAAAGAAATTTACAGTTATATCTAATTTTGCTAAAATAAGATAATTTTACACGTGTTGGTAGGTACCTATTCTCAAACATTCAGAACAAGATGTAATCTGATGACACCTAGTACGTCTACTGTCGTTTGTACCTATCTAAACATATCTAAAAGCAATTCAAAAACAAGTTCAATGCAGTTTTTATATCACTGGATACATATATTTAGCAACTCTATATCACAGGTGTTGTTTTCACAGTTGCCATGCATACCATATTTTTTCTGAGTTGAATTTGCAAGTACATAAAAAGTGAGCAGTGTTTGAATTATAGAGCAATATCAAATCTTTCATTTGTAATTTTATTGAATGTAATTATATGAACTTCTCTTTAACTCTCTAATGATCACATACATCTCTTACATTGTGTTTCACTATAGAAAAATCGAATGAACGTATTGTTGTTCAATCAGAAATAAGTAGTATCTTTTTATTTTTATCTATCTCACGGACGAGACTAGTAGGAGTTAAAAGAAAGGCGTATTGCAGAGGTTATGTATTAAAATCATTTTGACTAAATATTATTAGGTATGGTGTTTAAGCCAATTTGTTACATTAACTAACTGGATACTGCAGCCAGATGGTCCCACTAAGTGCAAGTTAAAGTAAGACAATGAGTGACGGTATAGCATGTTTTCCTAGGAAAATAAGAGAAGTCGGAAAATCTTTGGCTAATCAAGTATCGTTATACGACTGGCCTGTACAACCAAGAGTTGATACTTTATTACCTAAATGATTTATCGCTATGAGTATAATAGATCGAAATGGCTGGAATAGAAAAAGTAAGCATTTTAAGTGCTAATAATGACAAGCCCATTGAATACTTTGTAACAATAGGGTTAGGCACGTATAAGGTTCAGATCCTTCATTTTGATCATAGCCGGAACGAGTTTTCCCCTGTGAAAAAAGTTGGAGACACTAGTTGTCTTAAAATGACCTTATATTAAAATGAAGTTTTAAGGAACTCATAAAAGGCGAAAATGCCTTATAATAATAAAATATGTCGCGACAGGTCGGTAGAGTAGTGCCGTAAATAAAAATAATAATTAAAATATATTGTGCTACCGATTGATATGTTATGGCTGGCCAGCCCATAGACGATGTCAAAAATAATAATAAAATATGTACAAATATATGATGAGTGATGACAAATATAATGATAAAAATAATAAGTGATAGATAATGTGAAAAGTCAAATCGTAGAATCCATATAAACGTACAAATAACTATGTAGAAGCAAATATGACTATTAAATTTCTAAATGTATTATCAGTCTATGCTGATGTCAGAGTAGAATAAAGGTAATATTTTAGAAAACTGAACAGTTGTGTTGTGATATAATTTAAAGATCTGAAAGTCTAAAAAGTATACTTTCTTTTTATTTACATCATAAAAATAAATAAACAAATAATTGTTCGTTAACAAAATACAGAGAAGGATTTTTAAATTATATAATTAAGACAATTTCTTAAAAACAGTAGAAATGCAAGTTATTCGTGTTGTTCACTTTTAATTGAAAATCATTAAAAACTAAATGATAGAGATTTTATTATTTTTTAATTGTTATTTGTGCAACAAAGCCACGCCTTGGATTGGATTGAATAAGAAATATTAAATAATTTTAAGTCGTATTAGACAGTTAAAACTGTTTAAAGTAGGTAGTCAGGACAGAACTAGTTGAAATCATTGGTTTTTAAAACAATTAAAATGTTCCATGTGTTCATAAAAATTTCACCAAAATGGATGTACGAAAATTGTAATGATAAATGTTATACAAATCGAGTTACTTTCACTACAGAGATTACCAACTATTTGCGAATTACCAATTTTATGAACATAATTTATTTTAGAATGAACGAAAATGCTGTCATTGTTTTTGTAAGTGATTTTTTACGAGTTTTTTTTTTTAACGTTTCGACTTATACCTGGTACAAAGGTTTATTTTAAGAAATCAGTTTGCTGCTACTTTCGAATTTAAATTCAAACAAAATGAAAAATAGTATGTATTTTGTTATCAAAATCCGATTTTGTATGAATGTTAAAAAAAAGTACTTATCGAAAAACTAAATTATGATTTTATATCCATTACCTATATAACACATTCGTATTTTTTGGAGATGCATATACTAAATACTGTTAGTTTTGTCCGAGACTACTAGCTGTATAAGTTTTTTTTTACATGATGTAAGGCTTATAATTATAACTATAAGCATTAGGTATATATCAATTCTTTTATATTAATTATTACGATACGAAAGTGTTTTCGGTAATAGTAAACATAAAATGGTTTGAATTTCACATAAAAAAAAGTTTGAGCTTGTTAATAAAAGTACAATAGTAAAAACATTATTCAAAATTAATTCGATTATTAGGTAAGTGTTTAGATGGTTTTAACTTTTAATAGTTTTATTTAACATAAAAATAGGTATGTATCTATTTATAGAATTTTCCTCAAAAATTAATACGTTGAAATGTAAAATTATCCCTTTGATCACTTAATAAAACAAAATGTATCAAATTCTACAAATAGCAATATAATTGGCATAATAGTATTTATATATACAGATGTTCATTTATTCATTATTCATATTTTTTTAAAATAATACTACTTGGAAATACATATATATGATTATTTTAAGAAAAAAAAAAGAAATAGCAAGACATTTCTTTTTTCAAAATTAAGGGGGGTGGTGTACTGTATGACGCAACACTCCCCATTATTACTCATGTAAGCTATGTACTCGTATAACATATTGTAACTGTATCCACAGTAGTCTTCAATATACGCTTGGACTGAACGCACGTCTTTTGTCTTTTATCCTCCCCCAACAGCCAACATCGCAGTATCCACATTTTGTGCGGGAGTTTACTGTCAGAATTGGCTACAACAGCCATCTCCGGGCGCATCAACGCCGATCTGATTCGGAGTCGGAAGTGGTCGCCATGGGCGAAATCGGTTGGAGAGATCATCATCATCATTTACATAAAATCTTTACAAATGCAGTCCACATTATGTTCCTCACATCAAAAGTACAGCGACCCGCCCAGAGGTTTAAATAGCTGCTAATCGTTTTCCCGTAGGCATAAAGCGTTTTCTTGGCATATACATATTAGAAAATACTTACAACTCCCTGTACCAATATAAAAACCACACCAAAATCCGTGGCGGTAGCAATAAGGTGTCTATGTACAAAGAAATGCAAAAACTCCATTTTATATCTGTTGTGACGATCTCATAATCAATGAATAAATAAATCGTGATCAAGATCTTGCATGACCGCGTGTTCTTGTATAGGCGGATCGCACACTTGACGCACGACGGAGCGCTGAAACATTGCAGCGGTCAGTCAGATCCATACTAGAAATGTCAATCCCCATACTAAAACCACTCAACCGCTGTTGACGCAGCGCTATCACAGTATCGTCCGTCGAGTGCGGTTTTAGTATTGGGATTTACATGTCTAGTATGGATCTGATAGATCGCTGCGATATTTTTGCGCTCCGTCGTGCGTCAAGTGTGCGATCCGCCATAAACAAGCTCTAGTGAAAGTTGTAGTTAAGGTTTTCTTTCATGCCGTAAAGTGGACTCTAACTTGGTCGGACTTTGAAACTAAAAGGCTTAGAGAGCCTAGTGATGTTAAGCTTTTAAAAGCTTTGTTTAGTTCGGGGCTAGATGCTTTGTGGATTCATCAAAGTTGTTGCCCAGAGTTTATTAAACCACGAACATATTTATAGCCACTAGGATTCCCTTTATCAGGGTGCCAAGAATAATCAGAGAAACGTGGACAAAAAACTCCAGACCCAATTAAAATACTTTTAATTCATCATTTCAATATTTTACATATCTCATGCTCTGAAAGTAGGTCATTACTGACAAAAAACACGACCTGTAAGTTCAACTGACAGGCGAGGTTTTAAAACTAAGCCTGTAAGTAATTTTAAATATGGAACTAGAAAAAGAACCAATAGAATCGCGGCAATTAAAATGTTAAATAAATTTCTTCTTATTTTTAATAGGAGCTGCATCAAAATTTTTAAATTTCGAACTGGCCGCTATGAATTGTGTTGCTTGAACGCAGGAATTATATTTTTAATCTGTATTTTTATAACCTCAACAAATTAGTTTGTCGAATTATGACTCAATATTACAATAACAAAAATAAAAATGACTAATATCCCTACGATCAGAAAAATGTCTACTTTATGTTAGGATACTTTTCTTTCATATTAATTCAATATTTTTCAATCATAGAAAAAAAACTTTAGTAGTGCAATTTGAATACCAGTCGATACAATCATCTTTTATGGATCGTTTTCTTGCATTTATCGCTTTATTTTACTCACTTTTCATTCGATATGTAAAGCAGTATACGTACCACGGATGTAACATCAATAACAACCTCGGAAAGGTACCGCCCTCGCTCCGCTCGGGCGTTAAAAAACCTTGGTTGTTATTGCTTGGTTACATGCCTAAGTACGTAATCTACTATTACATATCTCATGCTCTGAAAATAGGTCATTACTGGCCAAAATCGGCTCTGTAAGTTCAATTTACAGGTCAGGTTTTCAGACTAAACCGGTAAGTAATTTTGAATATGGAACTGTCACTAAACCAATCATAGCATAGCAAATATCGAGGCGGGAGGATTTATATTTGTAATCTGTATTTTTATAACCTCAATAAATGAGTTTATCGAATTAATACTCAATATTACGATAACAAAAGTAAAAACTACTAATTACAAAAATTTCTTCTTTATGTTAGAATTTTTTCTTTCATATTTTACACGGTGCGGTCCGTAGTATATGACATAGGATTGGCGTGGAGCAAGGGATTACGATAGAGCAAAACGGTGCGAATGATGGCCGTCGTGCATCGGACCTCTGCAACTGCATCCGGATTCCGTTCGTTCGGGCACCGGAGCGATGTCTGGTGCCAGTGTGAGGTTCGTCAACTGCTATTACCCATTTTACAACTGCTATTGTCTATAACTCATAAGTCCCGTATTCTGTTGCACAGTAATAGTAGATTACTTACCTAAGTATGTAACCTATCAACAGCAACCGAGCTTTTTTAACGCCCGAGCGGAGCGAGGCTGGTAACTTTCTGAGGTTGCTATTGATGTTACATCCGCGGTACGTATACTGCTTTACATATCGAATGAAATTGAGTAAAGCAAAGCGATAAAAACAAGAAAACGATCCATAAATGATGATTGTATCGTCTGGTACGCAAATTGCATCACTAAACTTATTTTTTTGTGATTGAATAATTTTGAATTAGGTAATATGAAAGAAAAATATCCACATAAAGTAGAAATTTTGAGATATTAGTAATTTTTTGCTTTTGTTATTCTAATATTGAGTAATAATTCTACAAACCCATTTATTGAGGTTATAAAAATACAGTTTAAAAATATAATTCCTGCGTTCAAGCAACACAATTCGTAGCGGCCAGTTCGAAATTTAAAATCGTATACAACTAATCAGATGCAATTCCTATTAAAAATAAGAAGAAACTGATTTTAACTTTTTAATTGTCGCGATTCTATTGGTTTATTCTAGTTCTATATTTAAAATTACTTGCAGGCTTAGTTTCAAAACCTCGCCTGTCAGTTGAACGGTCGGGTTTTTTGTCAGTAGTGACCTACTTTCAGAGCATGAGATATGTAAAGACATTAAATTTATATTGTATTGTCTTCTCCAGTGCGTATGCAAGTAATATAAAAGTATCTTTTGGCCACTACACGACAATACACTTACTTATGGCCTTTTATGGGCTTCGTGGGACACACGTGAGTATTGTCGGGCGTCTAGCCGGGACTGCTCTCAAGAGGTCTATAAAATGTTGGGACAAGACATGGTTATTATACTCTTTATGTATGTACCTACTTGTTCACGTGAGTAGGTAAAACTATGTACTATCAGCGGCACCTCAAGCTACTCGTCATTTTAAGGGTGGAAGTTTTAAGAGGTATATACATACTGGCAGGTTATTTATCAATACCATTAATATAAAATAAAGCCACATGTTCTCTGTCTGTCTGTCTGTCTATCATTCACACAGCTTCGGCGGATCGCACACTTAACGCACGTTGGAACGCTAAAAAATTGCAGCGGTCTGTCAGATCCATACTAGATATATCAATCCCCATAATACGAGTGCGGTTGAGCCACGGAGGAGAGTAACCAGTGGAGAACGCGTCGGTACGATTTTGTTCAAAACCAAGCTCACTGGTTTTTGCGGGGGGAGAGGTAATTATCGCTAGACGCAATTGGCTTTCGCAATGACCGCATATTTTGTAGAGATGGGAAAAATAAATATGTAAAATTATATCGATATTTTATATCACTGTTTAATAAGTTTACTTATATTATGTGTAAGAAAATTTATTGAAACATGTGCATGCTAATATTAATATAGCGATATATGTATAAAAAATAATAATAAGTTCTTACTTACATTGTAATTTTAGGGTATGTATTGAAATAATTGTACCGAATTGGAAACGACCTGTTACGATCATTTTGGATGGTAGGGCTGGTTGGCGAGACGATGCTGGTCAGCGGACAGACAGACGGACATGACAAGATGATATATTGACCTACCTATTGATATTTTGTTCTGATTTCATAATAAATGAAATAGTTACAAATTGACTCGAGAGTGTTGGTGTATTTTAGGCGATAGGCTGACAACCTGTCACTATAGTGATGTGATACACATATTTTCTGAAACAACCTTAGAAAACAAACATCAAAAATGTCATACGCGGCGATAGTGGCCGTATTCTTACCATTGGCCATTAACGCTCTGCCTACCCCGCAAGGGATAAAGGCGTGATATATGTATGTATGTATGTATGTATGTTACAAATTGATATTCGACTAGCGCAAGATCTTTTATTTATAATAATGAAACACGAAATTTTGGCGCGGGGGGAATGCGTCCGCGCCACTCCATATACCCCGAATGCATTCATTCATATAATATACGTTGTAGGTAAGTTGTTAAGTACGTACATTAACATAATTCTTTCCCAGATCCCAGAATTATCGATAAAATCATGCTATACTTCTGAGAACAGTGGTATAGCACTAATACGAAGAAAGAGCCAGCCTACGTATGGACACACCCGTGCGTTAGAAAGGGATAGCAATGAAAGACATCAACGGGAGCGCATCAGAAATTATAAATATGGAATTATTTTTCATTAAAATGAAATTTGGAAAGAATCAAGCATAAAAATGTTTACCTATAAAATGTTATCCTTGAACTTGATGTTGTACTACACTTTCCACAACATTTCACTGCACAGGAAGGCATTCTTGTTTACGTTTATACGCCAAAAAACGAAGCGCGGAACGTCTGTTCTTTCGCACAGTCTCAACCCGACTAATCAAAATTTTGATGCGTCTACTTAATAAAGCATACATCAAGTGAGTGCGGTCGCCCCCGCATGCGTTCTCCACTGGTTACTGTCCTCCGTGGGTTGAGCGGTTTTAGTTTGGGGATTGATATTTCTATGTCAGACCGCTGCGATATTTTAGCGGCCCATTGTGCGTTAAGTGTGCGATCCGCCTAACGGAGCCGGAAAAGGACCATGTTGCTCCAAACTCCTTCTAAACCATGCTTTTGACTTTGATTCATTTTTATATAGAATGGAGTGATTCAAAGATATATACGTCCATATATTATAAAACGTGCTGGGAAAACGTGTAATTCCCACAGGAAAATGATACTTATCATTTAATTACTACCGCTAGTAATCTCAAAAGCAAATCGGCAATTATTTGTCTGATCATTCTAAATTCTTAAGACTAATAAAACAATCCTACGTAAGGTATTAAGGCCAAGATTCTAATCCATCAATTAGCGAATAAGTGAACTGTCCCTTTACTGATTGACTAATTAACTGATGGTGATTAATGCTTTTAAATAAATTACTTAATCCTACTCGGCCTAAATTAAAACAGTTGAGATCACTGACCTGAAATTGGATGTGGACTGGTTGTAGCTACGATATTGGTGGCACCAATTGAAAATCGCCATTTTGGCGCTCGCAGTCAAGGAAAGCAAATACGAAAGTACGCGGTACTCTCGTATGTGGCCCTTAAGGCCGCGAAACTAGCTGTCATTTGTATGGGACAACCTATCCAGTACGTAGATGACTTCATATCAATGGTTGAGATTAACCTCTTTCTGCGTAAAAGGCGTGCTTACTTACGTCTAACTAATTTTGTGCGGGTTTTTGCCGCTGGTTTTAAGATGTTTATCAAACTTCCGCAAAGGAAAAGGAAGCCTATGTTTGTCGAGAGTAAGTATTTAGGAAGCTGTGTGGATATCTTGATTTCACACATACATACATAAATCACGCCTATATCCCTTGCGGGGTAGGCAGAGAGTAAACGGCCGTACAAACGGTCACTTACGCAACGTCCGACATAAGTCCGAGGTTAATCTTAGAAGACAGTGTATTACCGTAGTGCCCGGTTGTCAGCCTAAAATTTCAATACGTACACATGAAGCCCTCGAGTCTCATAGGCGGCTCTTCCGACACTCACGGGAAAGAAATGGGGTGATGCTACTCTAAAGCCGGCATCCCACGGCATGATTCAACATTTCAATCTAATTTCCAAGTAGATTTATAATATAATACTTTTAGAATGTCAATATTAGTTACAATAAAATCACTGATTAAATGGTTTAGTTATTGTAAAAAAGGAAAAATTGTCAGACACAATTTTCTATTTTTTATAACAATTTTGTGTTACTAGTAGAAACGCGGTACGAGTGGGATTGAAAATAAAAATAAAAGCACTGCCTCGGGGCTGGCCAGGTTGACAACACAGCATGTAAGCTACTATAATGCCGTCTAGTAAAAAATAACAGATAATTTGCTGAAACTACCTACACTTTATCTTTGTACTACGCACAGACCTTAGATAAGTAGGTAAAGAATTAGAGAGGCAAAGCGTCGGTGGCCAAGTGGTTAGGACACCGATCTTACAATCGCGAGACCTGAGCTCGATCCCCGCCTTGTACCAATGTGTTTTTACTCACGTACATTTACCGCCTGCTCTTACGGTGAAGGAAAAACATCGTGATGAAACCCACATTCAAATAAAATTTTAATTCAGATGATACAAATGTCACTTAACCTAAGATTCGGGCCAGGTTAGCCTTCGGGTTGCAGAGGTCAGATGGCAATCACTCTATGTAAAAACTTGGTTCCACGTCAAATCCCCTAGGTTAGGTAGCCGACCCCGACAGAGAACGGGATAAGGCAAGGATGACGCATAGAGGCCCTAAATATGACGACTGAATTATATACTCTCAGGAAAATCCCCAAACCTTCATCCGAGCCCTTTCACAGTAATTAGTACTATGTCCCCAATTTGCTTCTAATTTTGGAAACGTCTCGTCAACTCGATGGATAAAGGTCTCCTTTCATAAAAGGCAGATTTTATTCTTTTGATTAAGGTAAAGGCTTGGCTTTTACTGAAAATAATAATCTGTCACAGAAAAAAATGTTTTATACTTTGTTGGGCATTTCTACGGCAGGAGTAAATTTTTATCACCTCCGTGTGCAATTTTATTTTTAACATTTTATTGACTTTATAATACTGGAAAATTAGGAAAAAAGAATAGAAACATATTGATGCTTATTTGCTATCATTTGCTTCAGTAGATCCTGAAATAATTAAATTTCAATTTCGAGTGTTCACGGAGTTGAGAAATGTGTTCACGGAGTTGAGAATGCACGTTTGTTTTAAGATTTTCATGCACTCATTCAAAGTGATTTATTGTTTTTTAAATGAATAAACAACATAAGACGAATTTCTCCCCATTTCCACTTGCAGATTCTGAAATAATCGAATTTGAATATTGACTGTTCACGGAGTTTAAAAATTTGTTTACGGAGTTGAGAATTTTAAAAGTGTTATTGTATTAAATATCAGCCGATGGTGTAAAAGTTTAAATTCTTTGTTAATTCTGTATTTGTATTTTTTGAAAACAGTTGTGCGTGAAAATGATTTCTGATTTGGTTTTCGTGGATTGCTTTCATCAGTACTACTGTCACAATTTTTACATACATACATACATATATCACGCGTTTATCCCTAGCGGGGTAGGCAGAGCGTCCACCGTAAGAATACGGTCGCCATCGCCACGTCTGACATTTTTGAGGATTGTTTTCGAAGGTTGTTTTAGAAAACATGTGTATCACTATAGTGACAGGTTGTCAGCCTGTCGCCTAAAAATTGTAATACACCAACACTCTCGAGTCCCATAGTCGCCTCTTACGACACCCGCGGGAAGGATGTGGGGCGATTCTATTCTAAGCCGGCATCACACGTCACAATTTTTGGTCATTTTAGATCTGAGTCTTTGGCTAATGGACGATTTAAGCGTATCCTGTTAATTTTAATGAAATAGGACTTGACCATCCGGAGGAGTCTGGTGCTGAGGAACAATGAGGAGTACGAGAAATATCCGAACAAGTGGATCATGCTGTTAAAAAGAAAATTTTTCGAAATTTCAGAAAACCGAAAATAAAATGTTAATTTAGCTGGCATCACTCGGCAAATCTAAATGTCATAAAATATTGTCAAAACCAGTGGCATACTTTATACTACGACTGCTTTGCTTCAACACACTAGCAGTAAGTAGGTGTTACGTTATTTTCCAAAAATACACCTTTACAGCCACAACAGTTCACAGCTGGACATGAGCTTCCCTTATTGGGGAGGTATTGCCATGTTTTCCACGCATCAAATACGATGTTGCATTCACAGGGAACGCTGCCAGCTATTTTCTTGATGATTAACTTTTAGCCGCCTCTTACGACACCTACAGGTAGAATTGGAGTGATGCTATTCTACGCCGGTACCACACGACATCATTCTAATCACAGTTTTATAAAAAACTTCAACTCCGTGAACAAAATTCTCAACTCCATGAACAAATGCACACGGAGTTCAGATTCTCGGAGTTGAGAAAAAGCTGGTTTCTTTGAAATTTCTCTCTCACAGTAAAACTTTGTGCAAATCCAATTTTACCGACGTATTGGTATACTATCGAGGCACAAATTACACAAAGTAACAACCTTTTAGCTCTTATAGTTTCAAAAATATTCATGATCCGGAGTTGAGAAATTACCCTGCACCAAAGACGAAGCATAATTTCTTACCTTTGAAAATGGTAAATTCCGGCAGCATGTCTCAGATTCACTGCACTCGCCTACTCGGACGCAACTGGCAGTTTATGTGAATCGAATAATGGTGTGCATATCGCGCGTGTTTACAGATGTGCGTAAGAGTGTGTGAGTGATACCGAATTTAGTCATATGCTCGGGACAAATATTTAAAGTAACATAAGTGGTACAAAATAAAACATTATAGACATCTTGGTAATAAATAAGCCTTTGTCATATATCTATATACATGTGAACATAGGAACATTATTACAAATTCCGGAAATTATCGAATTATGGACCAATTTAGTTTCAATTCCGCCAAAGGGACAGGCCTAAATCAGGTAAATTTGGTGTTTTTTTTTCAATTCGGTATATTTTTCAGAAGAAAGTAATATTAAATTAGTCATAATAATTATGCTTTCCAAATAGAACATACATTAAGGATTATGTGTTATTTTTTTGAGATTTTAGTTTATATGTTTAACACGATTTCTGGACCAGGACAAAAAAAACGGCGTCTCTGTAGAAATGCCCTGTTGCGTCGTGTAACGCCAGCTTAGGCGAGGAACACACTTGACGCACGACGGAGCGCTAAAATATCGCAGCGGTCTGTCAGATCCATTCTAGAAACGTCACTCCCCACACTGAAACCGCATTCGATGGACGACGTAGAGCGGTTTTAGTATGGGGATTGACATTTTTAGTATGAATCTGACAGACCGCTGCGATATTTTTGCGCTCCATCGCGCGTCAATTGTGCGATCCGCCTTAGGTTAATATGGACCCGCCGAGCTGAACCACTATTTTCCACTCTCCAAAAGCAAAATACGCGTCGTGCGTTAAGTGTGCGATGCGCCTCACGTACGACACTGCGATAGCGCTGCGATGACAGCGGTTTTATTATGGGGATTGACATTTCTAGTATGGATCAGACAGAACGCTGCGATATTTAAGCGCTCCGTTAAGTGAGCTATCCGCCTTAGCGATTTGTGATCATATGCTCGTATTTTCATATTTCCTTCTTTCTTTTCGTTTGGTACACCTAGTCATCCGACGACCCGATGAACCCTAGTGTCAGTATTTTTCAACCGCCTTCTACAAGCAGGCTTCTGACATGGTTGTGTAACGACCGCCGTCTAAGTGATCATAGACAGCAACCGGGACCTACGGCTTAACGTGCCATCCTACACCAGAGCCGTAAGTCATTTTAGTCGCTGTACTTTCATACTTAAAACAACGTTTCAAAAATCTACTCGTTTGACTTTTAAATTTGAAAAATATACGAAAATACAGTATTTTTATGCTAAAAACACAAAGAACTGAATCTACAATTCACAAAACCATTAAACGAGCAACATAATTGCACATTCTTCTGAAATATGATTTCATTAAGGATGGCGATTTAAATCTGCATAAATAATTAACGTTTAAAACTCAATATTTCAACATATTTGCAGTCGAATAATCGGTAAATGTGCATGAAGTGATTGAGCAATATATTAACTTAAAAGTGCTGTTGGTGATAAAGTATCGATAAATTCAAATGGGAGAGAAACTTATAGCTACACTACATAGTATAAAGTCGCTTTTAACGTCTGTCTGTATGTATGTTTGCTTAAATCTTTAAAACTACACAACGGGTTATGATGCAGGTTTTCTGATAGATAGAGTGATTGAAGAGGAAGGTTTTTATGTATAATACTTGCCGGGAAAATCTTTATTCTTACGGGAAAATGAGTTGCAGCGGGCGCAGCCGCTGAGGCAGGCCGCTAGTTTAACCTTAAAAAAGGAGCTATCCGTATGTAAAAGTGAGATGAAATATTCAAGGCAAGTGTGCTAAATTTAAGAAGTTTTTCTTAATTGAAATGATGGAAAATAGGAACTCGTACTTATTTGTATGTTCTCAAAACCTGCATGACCAAATCCGATGATCACTTGCTTCTTTGGTGGTTCCCATGCGTTTATCAGATGAAGGAATATTATATGTATTAAAATCCGACGTTGGCGAAATAATAATAATATAATAATAATAATAAATTTATTTCGGAAAACATCCATAGCAATACAATTAACACAATTAATTAATTAAGTAACAATGCTGCTTACATAATAAGTTAGCCTATTACCGAACATATAAATAAATAGCAACACGTATAATAATAAATTTAATTTAAAAAGCTTGGTCTTGAGACACCAGAGCCATAAGTAACATGCAAATGTCTCCAGTGTCCCAAGATCGGACAATCCGGTTTATCTGATATGACATTCAGGATGCTGTTGCTACCTGCCCTAGTTCTGTGCATTAGAGACGCAGTTCTTTTGCGTATTATTGCGTAAAAGTCATCGACATGCGCCTCGGCAAACATGCCCGACGCACTACAGAACCGGGGAAGGTTCATCAGCATCCTGAACGCATTATTATATTGTACTCGGAGAGCATTGTAGGCCTTCTTCGTGTATCTTATCCACAGGTTGCACGTATATAGCGGCTGGCAGAATGCCCTAAAAAGTGTGATTTTGGCATCCCTAGAACAGCGCGCAAACCTGCGGGCAATCATGTTGCAGCGTACCGCCAATGCTCTCCTTTCCCTCTCGATGTCGTCATCATCTGACAGGTCCTCGTTCACCACATGGCCCAGATATTTGAACTTGGAGACTCTATTGAGAGCGACCCCTCCAATTGTGACAGGTGGAACTTCTGTAACCTTCCTAGCCTTAGTTTTAAATACAAGTACCTCACTCTTCTTAACATTGTACACTAGACCATGTGTGTTGGCGTAGGTCTCGCAGATAGCAACCAGCTTTCTGAGCGCGCTTATCGAGGGACTCAGCAACACCATATCGTCCGCGTAGCTTATACTATTGACAACGAGTCCGTCTATAGAGCAACCCACTGAGGCGTTGCTGAGTTCAACGATAAGCTGATTTATGTAAAGATTGAAAAGTGCAGGTGAGGTTAATCCCCCCTGCCTCACCCCACAGTCCAGCCTGTACACCTCAGATAAGGCATTTGACCATTTAACCTGGTTATTTTGGTGATTGTACCAGTAATTAAAAGTTTTAGTAATCTCGGCTGGTACATTAAGATCGTCAAGCTTTTGCCACAGAATGTCATATCTAACCAGGTCGAATGCTTTAGAGAGATCAAGAAACGCAGCATAAACAGGTGTTTTTCTGTCAGTGTAGTACCTGACAATGTGCTTAAGCGACAATATTGCACTTTCAGTGGACAATCCCGGTCGAAACCCAAATTGGGCGTCGTGGAGTTTGATATATCCGCTGAGTTGCCGCTCAAGCACACCATCAAGCACCTTGGCAAATATTGTTGCTAATGAAATTGGCCTATAGTTGTTTTTGTCAGATACGTCTCCAGTTTTGTTTTTCACTATCGGTACAACTACGGTCCTCATTAAGTCACTAGGCAAGTAAGAATGTCTTATACAAAACGTATACAGCATAGACAAGACTCTACACAGATGCGGTCCGGCATGCTGGAGGTGCTCAATGCTGAGGCCGTCGTGTCCAGGTGACTTGCCTCTCGTCATCTCCTTGATCACGCATTTGACATCTTGAGACGTAATGCGAATCGGTGCCTGAGACTCGCCGACCGCAGCACGGGGCGCCTCCCGCACAGTTTTCGTTGCTGATTGAACTCTAAAGTGACTCATGAACATATTTGCTATGTCTTTTGGGTCATTAATACCCTCCACGCTCACCGGGCTGACAGGCTTTGGATTTAACTTTTTTGTATGCTTCCAAAATTTTTGAAAGTTTTTGTCGCGATGTTGTGAAGCTAAAATATCCATTTTTATTTGGTCCTGATTGTCCTGACAGAATTTTAGTTTTTGCTTAAAAGCGGTTCTGGTGGTGTTCATTTCCTGGTAAAGTCGACCTTCGCGCGGTTTACCATTCCACATCCAGTTGAGAAAAGCTTGCCTGGCAACCCAGTGTACGTCTTTTATATGTTTATTCCAGCCTATGACAGTTCTACCGCGCTTCCTGACCTCTCCAAATGGGCAAGTGGCCTCGGCAGCACCAGAGAGTGCTCTGACCACATCCGAGTACGTTGAGTCTATGACTATTCTGTGGTCAACGTTTTCACACATGTGATCACAGCAGTCACTGAGTTCAGCTGGAAAATCAATATCCCTAAGCTTTGCATTACAATATACGCGATATGACTCAATACAATCTAAATCTCGCTCACCCCATATTACTTTATTAATAGTATTACTTGTATTTGTTATCATGGGTCTAATCATATCTAAATTACATTCTAATACGAGAGGAAAGTGGTCCGACCAGTAGACATCATGGTAAATTTCAACATTACATATTGTGTTCCATGCTGCCTCCGTCACCAGACAGTGGTCAAGCCAACTTGAGGTTCCATGCGCCTCGCTAATAAAAGTAATTGTACCTGAATCGACGCCTAGTCTCGCAACATCAGCGCAAATCCAATTTTGATCATTACAAAAACCTTGTAGCTCATTACCAAAAAGTTCGCCTGGCTGTGCGTTGAAATCACCCAGTACATAAACAGATTCGACATTATTGTTATCAATTATTGCTGTTATCTCACTCATACATTCGCAAAATTCAGTTAAGTTATCCGCACAGTCAGTAGGCATATACACGCAAATTACTAAGAATGACCGGTTATCTAACGATATTTTAATTGCCGTTATCCGATCACTAGTGCACTTGATCACAGACACTGAGTTAAACAGCCGCTTTCGCCACAGTATAGCGACACCGCCGTAGGGCCGCCCGCGAAGTATTCCCGCCGAGGTATCCACTGCAGATTTCCCGACAAATCCAAACTCTGGATCGGCATCCCCCAGCATTGGTATGTCGTGTGGCAAAAGCCAGGTCTCCTGAAGAGCTATAATATCCATTGACTGGCAAAGTGTTTTTATACACTCAATAGATCGTTTAAAAGATTTGCAATTAAAACTAACAAACTTACTATTCATATTTTGGGCTTTATCCATTAACGGGGTTATTTAAATGTAATACACTTTCTTCCGACTGGGTATACTCATATTTTTTTTCCTGTGATTTGTGAAAATTAACAAATCTACGAAAGGAAACTCCATCAGGCCATAGTTTCTCGTCCAAAAACGTAGGCAACTTCTGTTTGGGTATTAAAAACTTGTATGCTGCATAGCCTTTCCTTTGTCGCATATTAATTCTCTGTAAGGTTACATTAACATTTGTCTTTGTTAGGATATATTTAGTGATATCTTCAATAGGCGATTCCGTCGCAACGTTATAAATGTAGAAAGGAATTTTGATATCGGCCGCCTTGAATTTGCTGTTAGTCAGGGGGTCCGCTGTGCCTTTTTTACCTACAAATTGATTACGTAAACGTTTTCTGTATGGATCTATCCAACCAGGCTTGGATTTTTCATTTTTTTTTTTTCTTTTCTGAACTGAAATGAACCTGTGTCTGTCAAACAACGCAACTTCAGCCGTCGGAGCTGCGACAACGTCAGGTTAGTAGAGGAAATTTGAAAATTCCTTTGATTTGACAGACGTATGTATGCGTTACGGATGCGCTAAAAATGCACAGTTGCGTGAGTTAGTTGTGGAGTTCGCCTTTTTTTTGGTATGTTTGTCTATTTTTGTTTGTGTTACCTATTCATATAGTGCTTTATTGGGTTATAATTCCTTCTTATCGATAAAGTTGTTGCTAGTTTATATAACAGCACTAGCTGAAACAATATTTACTTATGAAGATAAATTTTATTAAATTTTATTACTGCACAACACAATACTTGTATTTTGGATACAATGTTATTGTGGAACTGAAGTTATTTGTATTTTTCTTTTCTACCAATAAAATATTGTCATTGTCGAAACAAATTGTTAAATGTTTTGTTTTCCGAAAGTCACAATACGCACGATGACGTGCTGGTCAATTGAGCTACTTTTTAAAACGATATTTTGTATTAAATACTGAGTGATCTTCTTTTTCGTGTGGGACACCGAGTCGTCCAGCGACCCAGTGAACCCTAGTGTCAGAATTTTTCAACCGCCTTCTACAAGTAGCAGGCTTCTGACATGGTTGTGTAACGACCGCCGTCTAAGTGATCATAGACAGCAACCGGGACCTACGGCTTAACGTGCCATCCGAAACACGGAACCATCTTACTTACGGACAATCGGGTGGTTCAGCCCGCAATGTCCTAACCAGACTGGGAACAAATTCACAAAGTGATAAATATCAACTTTTGTGAGTGACCCACCGAGAATCGAACCCGGAACCTTCTGCGTCAAAGGCAGTCGCACTACCACTGCGCCACATCGGTCGTCGACGATACTGAGTGATGACGTCATGTCTCTCTAGTTTGGCTGGCGTCAAAACACTTACTTTTATACTATTTTTCAGTTTATTGATGAACCAGTCATCTAGCGAATTTAGGAGTATTGTCATAGTCACCAAGCCACCACGCTTGGCTTATATGGAACGCCGCACATTCCCTGGCTTAAATTATCCCTAAGTCACTGATTTGGGGTGATGCTATTCTAAGCCGGTATCACACATACGTGTATTTTAGGCGGATTGCACACTTGACGCACGTCAGATCCATGCTAAAAACGTCACTTCCCATACTAAAACCGCACTCGACGGACTGCGATAGCGCTGCGTCGACAGCGGTTGAGCGGTTTTAGTATGGGTATTGACACTATTGACATTTCTAGTATGGATCTGACAGACCGCGGCGATTTTTTTGCGCTCTGTCGTGCGTCAAGTGTGCGATCCGCCTTAATTAAGAAGGAAACACAAAAGCACGGAAATCCATTTGTTTCGACAATGCGGGGACCTGTACAACCTAGTTACAAGTTACAACGTTAACCGCACGTAACGGCAGCTGCCGACATCTGTCGCTCATTACAATATTGTTAATGTTCAACCCTACATCCGTCTTGTTTGGTACTCTACATGGTGTAATAATGTAGGGTCTATTTTAATACAGGTTTTATTGTAGAGATCTTTTCGACTGTTTTTTTTTTTAAATATGAAGCTTAGGCGAGGAACACACTTGAAGCACGACGGAGCGCAAAAATCTCGCAGCGGTCTGTAAGATCCATACCAGTAATGTCAATCCCCATATTAAAACCGCTTAACCGCTGTTGATGCAGCGCTATCGCAGTGTCATCCGCCGAGTGCGGTTTTAATATGGGGAGTGACGTTTGTAATATGGATTTGACAGACCGCTGTGATAATTTTGCGCTCCGTCGTGCGTCAAGTGTGCGATCCGCCAAAACTGTGAACTCACATAAAATCTTTCCTTATTTGCAATCGTTTGTAAAGGGGAAAAGCACCATGAAGGGAGTTTTTGCAGACCGCGTGTTTGTTTATGAAAGCAATATCGCGCTCTTATTACCTGTCTACGTTTTATGAAATGTGTATATCTACATACAGGATGCAAAAAATTTATTGGGTAAATATTTTATGGGGTAAACCAGTCTATGAAACTGAACAACTTTTCCTAAGGAACATAGGTCGAAATATGAATAAAATTTTGGACCTCACATACCGAATTACCAGCCGACCAAGTCAATTTGTATGGGAACACCAAAAATTTTTCATGTGAATCATCTCGTTTCCCAACATAGCCCATGTTGGGAAACGAAAAATGTTTTTCGACTTTCCATACAAAATTCCCGTTCAGCTGAATGACTTTGTACGAGAACTTATAAGAAAGTAGTCAGTTGTTGCTTTTTATAGTGACTGACCAATGACAATTACCCTCTTAATCTGACCAATATCTATTCAGTCACACACTGGTCATGTGCGGAAATAAAAACAAATCAATTAGGAGGGAGATAATCTCATTTCCTTCATCTTAGGTTTCTCTCACACATGCGGTACAATTCTGCGGTATTTGACTGGTGCGAGGTGATGCCGTGTTTACTTATTATTACCGGCTTAGAATAGCGTCACCCCATTTCATCCCGTGGGTGTCGTAAAAGGCGACTAAGGGATGAATCCAGGGAACGAGCAGCAGCGTTTCCTGTGAATATCTACAAAATCTTGCACTGCGCTTGCCGATCCGCCTGCCAAGCGTGGTGAGTATGGCAGTGCCCCCAATTGGGAGAAACCCATGTCCAACAGTGGACTGTTGTGGCTGTAGCTTCAGCAGCAAAGGTGATGCCTCGCTATGATACGGCTGTAACATACTTTCATCAATTTATTGGCTATCTGTCAAATATCATGCAGCACAAAGTACAAATGGCCTTAGCTCATATTGTACGGTAATTTTTTTTTTGTCCGACTTAATTGACGAATGCAATTTATCAAATCGCATATTTTTTTATCCTGTGGGTGTCGTAAGAGGCGATTAAGGGACTCGAGGGTTTCATGTGTATTACAATACAACTTTAGGCGACAGGCTGACAACTTGTCACTATAGTGATCCACGAATCATCTAAAAGGACCCTGAACACTTGTCAGACGTGGCGATATCGATCGTATTTTTACGGCCGTTACGCTCTGCCTACCCCGCAAGGAATAAAGGCGTGATATAATGTGTGTGTGTGTGTGTGTGTGTGTGTGTGTGTGTGTGTGCATATTTATCATGGCACATGACATCGTATCACTAACGGCTGTAACAGAATGTCATCTGCGTACTGACTGTCAAATACCGCAACATTTGGCAGCATGTGTGCAAATAGCTTATTGAGCCTATTCGTTTATCTTAATTTGTCCCTATTACTGGAGAGATCGTTTCAGCCTCATGGGCGTTTCACACAAGCAGGACCGATAATTAGCGCTTATGATGACAACGTGATCTGAATCCCTCAAGAGTCTTAATGGGATAATTTGTCTTTGATTTAGATCCGATAGTAACGATTGCTTGCTACTGACGCAGCTACATCTGGGTGGGGCGTTTTGAGAAGCTACATATTTTTGTCACGGAGCGTCGGTGGCCAAGTGGTTAAGACACCGGCCTTACAATCGTGAGACCCGAGTTTGATACCCGCCATGTACCAAATGTGTTTTACTCACGTACATTTATTTACCGACTGGTCTTACGGTGAAGGAAAATCATGGTGATTAAACCCACATTCAAATAAAATTTCAATTCAGATGATATTTGAATGTGACTTAACATAGAATGCAGGCCAGGTTAACCTTCGGGTTGCAGAGGTCAGATGGCAGTCGCTTTGTATAAATACTTGGTTCCACGTCAAATCCCCTAGATTAGGTAGCCGACCCTGACAGAGAACGGGAAAAGGTAAGAAGAATTAATAAAACTTGGATAAGGCAATAAAGCTAGTCCTGGAGGGTTTAATGATTCCATGGCTCACTTTACTTCATACCTAGAATATTATTTTAAGGGTCCTTCAATCATAAGGCCTGAAGTCCTAAAATAGGATCACCAATTACGAGTAAACTTTTAATTCAGTCATAATCAGTATAATCATAGTATAACATACCAGTTTTTGGCGTTTCTCTGTTTGATTTGTTTTAGATTTTGTTGCGTCATTTTTCATAAATAGTGCGAAGTTATTAAAGTTTTATTTTATGTATTTTAAAAAGTAAAGTGTGTTACCTAAGCACTATAAATCCGTTCAACTGTGAATCGATTTGTAGGTCAGCAAAGATTTTTATGCATCCATTTGCGGCTCAATCAAGTGTGAATTCTATTTTATCCAATAAGTCATTCATATGGTACATTGGGCGCTTCGATTGGGCGTCTCTATTTACTTAAACTAATGACATAATTTGTTCTGATCCCGTGGGATTAATTAGGTTGTCTTCGGTTTGTTGATTACTGCTCTGCACAGCTTAAAATGGAGATTTATGAATAAGTTAAAATAAAAACAGTGCCGTCTGCTAAAAGAAAATCCTTTCAATTGGATGTCGATTGGATCTAAGTTGAATGATTTCGGTAATTTCGTAGTATAGTAGGACGACCGATGTGGCGCAGTGGTAGTGCGACTGCCTTTGACGCAGACGGTCCCGGGTTCGATTCTCGGTGGGTCACTCACAAAGTTGATATTTATCACTTTGTGAATTTGTTCCCAGTCTGGTTAGGACATTGCGGGCTGAACCACCCGATTGTCCGTAAGTAAGATGGTTCCGTGTTTCGGATAGCACGTTAAGCCGTAGGTCCCGGTTGCTGTCTATGATCACTTAGACGGCGGTCGTTACACAACCATGTCAGAAGCCTGCTACTTGTAGAAGGCGGTTGGAAAATTCTGACACTAGGGTTCATCGGGTCGTTGAACGACTTGGTATCCCACACGAAAAGAAAAAAAAAGAGAAAGGTGCCCCGGCGTTTTATATTCAATAATAACATGATTTACGATTACGATTTGTGATTTACAAATTGAATGATTTACCTACTTGGACACACATTATGTTTTATAGTAGGATGATTAGAATCGACAGTTGGGTTGCTAGGGTTAGGACTAAGGCGGATCGCCCACTTGACGCACGACATCGCAGCGGTCTGTCAGTCCATACTACATGTCACTCCCCATATTAAAACCGCACTCGAATGACGACGCTGCGATAGCGCTGCGTCAACAGCAGCGGTTGACCGGTTTTAATATGGCTATTGACATTTTAAGTATGGATCTGACAGACCGCTGCGATATTTTAGCGCTCCGTCGTGCGGCAAGTGTGCGATCCGCCTTATACATTGATACAACACAAGCATATTTCATGGCATATACACGTTAGTTTATGTTGTATGGTCCCCTGTGACTATCCCACTATGTATCCATCTCATCAATGTACGCTATATCCACGCCTGAATTAGCACATTAGCTCATGCTGCCCGCAATCAATAAAGCTAGTTAGCTATCCTGACTAACACTGTTACTATGGATTCTAGATACACAAAATAACTTAATTATGGCTTCTTTCACACATGCCGGCAGGGAGGCGGGTTTGCAATAGCAAACAATAGCAATAGTTGCCGTGTGATGCCGGCTTAGAATAGCATCACCCCACATCCTTCCCGCGGGTGTCGTAAGAGGCGACTAAGGGACTCGAGAGTATTGGTGTATTACAATTTTTAGGCGACAGGCTGACAACCTGTCACTATAGTGATACACATGTTTTCTGGAACAACCTTGGAAAACAATCCTCAAAAATGTCAGACGTGGCGATAGCAACCGTATTCTTGCGGCCGTTAACGCTCTGCCTACCCCGCAAGGGATAAAGGCGTGATATGTGTATGTATGTAACAATAGCAAAAAATGAAATATCATTATGACTCTGTGGACTTCACTTTGCCAGTGTATGTGAAAAGGCACTAAACTCAGACAACAGCTACGATAGTCAGACCAACTAACGGCGTCAAGACAATAAGTTCTATTTTTTTTAATTTTATGTTTAAAAATTCTTATCTTTAATATTTTGAAGACGAGAAATGGGGTTAGTAGTATTTTTTTGACAATAGTTTTCCCAATATACTTACAACTTCGTATATTATTAATTACCCTGTCAGGTACCTTTGTTTTAGACATAGGCAGTACACCACCCAATTCTGAAATTTTTTTTTTCGAATAGGACACCGAATTGACCAACGAGCTGACGCACCCTGGTGTCAAGTACAAGTTTTTCAACCGCCTACTACGAGTAGCAGGCCTCTGACGTGATTGAGTAACATACACGGTCTAATTTGTCATAGACAGCAACCCAGACCTACGGCTTAACGTGCCCTCCGAAACACGGAACCATCTTGCTTACGGACAATCAGGTGGTTCAGCCTGCAATGTCCTAACCAATGGTTCAGCCTAGTGTAGTTTTTCCGTTGTTCAAACAACCAGAACAATCACGCTCTTGAACCTGAGGGTTGAAGGTTACACGAAGTAGGTACTTCTGTGTAAAACGGATCAAAGAGAATTTCTATGAAGAACGGATTTAGAGGAAGGGAAAACTTTTCTTTGCAAACTAATCACTCTGTTAGTAAGTAGGTATACAGCATTAATTGGGCTTGTGGCACTACCTAGGAATGTAGGTAGGCGTTATTTCATGTAGAATGTGGAATGAGTATACCTCATTATATCAATGGTAAAGCCAAATCGGCAAAGGAAAAAATAAAGTACCAACAATCGGCGAAGTGCAGGAAATTTAGGTTCAGATGGCTTGAACTCTAGTAAGAACAGAACATTTTCTGAGAGTTGTCAAGAAAATCGTAAAGTTGCCTTCACCCACACAACGTATAAGTATTAAAAGAAAAAAAACATGGAAACTGTAATATGCTTGAATGGGAGAATATGAAGATTATTTGTATAAAAACTACACTAATTTTAATTACTTTGAAATACCGCAGCTTAAGTTTTACCAATCGTTTAAATCGTACTTCCTTATTTACTAAAGCTAAACTCTATCCTACTTATTATAAATGTGAAAATGTGTATGTTTGTTACTTCTTTTAATATAAAAACTGAACTGACACTCATGTAATTTAGCACACACATACACTATAACTTGGATTATCACATAGGATAGTTGTGTTCCCGTACCCGAAAAATATTGCCTGTGGTATGCCATGGGATTAAAACGGACATCCACGCGGGTGGCGCCTTCGGGCGCCCGCTACTTTATAATTTACGGTTATGTGTTTCCCTTATCCTAACCATGGGGTCTCATTCCTTACTAAAGGAAATTAGTCCAAAAATAAATTAATAAGTGCCGATACGGGTAGCGAATGTAACTTAAGAGACTGGAATAAAAGCAAATTCACAAAAACAAAGTATTGGAAATTTATAAATACATTATTTAAGATGTTTTGAAACGGAAAACGCGCGAAATTATTTACGTTTTTGCAATATTTTTCATTATAAATGACGTCAAGACGAAGTATCCAATAAATAACCTAGATGTCGCTAGCAACGCAGGCGCCGAGTCGACATATCAAATAGCCCGCCAATAGCCATCGTAGGGCAATCGAACTCCCTCTATGACGTTAGGTATCTGTACTACTCTAGTAGTATTATATTATCTGTGTCCCCTAACTAACCTTATACCAACAACAACAACAACACAAATCACGCCTTTATCCCTTGCGGGGTAGGCAGAGCGTCAGCGATCGTAAAATAACGGTCGTTATCGCCACTCCTGACAAGTATTGAAGGCCCTTTCAGATGATTCGTGTATCATTGTAGTGACAGGTTGTCAGCCTGTCGCCTAAAATTGCAATACAGATGAAACCCTCGAATCCCTTAGTTGCCTTTTACAACACCCGCGGGAATTAATGAGGTGATGCTGTTCTAAGCCGGCATAACCTTATACCTTCTGAAATAACAATCCGGTGCACCAATCGTGTTGCAAATACCAGATTATACGAATTATTTGACGAATTATTCATGAAAACCGTATTGGTAAGGTATTTGTAACTAAGTAGATGCATAAAATGAATAATTTAGCAATGGATTTTAGATTTAACCTGTCTAAACGTAGAGGCCCAAGATCGATACTGGTGGTGTGAAAAAGGGGAGGCCTTTGCCCTGCAGTGGGATATCGAATAGGCTACTTAAAATAAAAACAACGTAGAAAATGTGTCAAACCTCTTTAATTCGTATCATATACATAAATACATATATAAATCACGCCTATATCCCCGGCGGGGTAGGCAGAGTGCTGACGACCGTAATATCACGGTCGTTATCGCCACGTCTGACAAATGATTAAGGTTCGGTTCAGATAAGTCGTGTTTCGCTATAGTGACAGGTTGTCAGCATGTCGCCTAAAATTGCAATACACATAAAGCCCTCGTGTCCCTTAGTCGGTTTCTACGACACCCACGGGAAAGAAATGGGGTGATGCTATTCTAAGCCGGTATCACACGGCTATCTGAGCCGGCATCACACGGCTAATAAATTCGTATCATATGACGCGCAATATTGATGGTGATGCTATTTTATGCCGGCATCACTCGGCAAAAATTACGATCGACCCCTTTCCGAAATTATTTTCTGTCTCAATCTCTAGGATAATACAATTAGTTACTTTATTAGCGGGTATATTGGATTTATGCAAATATATCACTTAGGCCGCCCCATCTTGGACACTTTGTTGAGATGATTGTCTATTAGCCGAGAATAGATCACGGCTTTTCTTCTCGTTGTATTTACAGAGTATAATGGCTCGTTGAACAAACAATTGATGGGGTCGGAAAGTTCTGAAGTGGCAACGAATCGGAAAGCGCAGGAGGGAAGTTTGACGAGCTCGTAAGGGTTGTTGGCTGTCGTTTGCTGAAGTAAATGAATGAATATATCTAAATTCAATTTCTGCATTTTTATTGTGATTTCAAATAAGCTCTCGGTGTATGTTAAGGATGTTCTCATAATTAATGCACAACGTAGCGCTTAAAGAACGCTGCCTAAAGCATGCGTCTGACAGATCCATACTAGAAACGTCATTCCTCAAGCTATAAACTACTGTTGACGCAAGTCCAACGCACGATGCAGCGCTAGCGTAGCGTTATCCGTCAAGTGTGACAACAGTCGTATCTTACGAAATTGTGCAAGCGTATCTTGGTCAATTTTAACATTTGGTAAATCAACTTAATGGGGATGAATCGTTGAAACGTTCAGAAAATTCAACGTAATGGAAAATCAACTTTTGAAAACTCAACCTGTTCAAAAAATTCAAATTCAAAATGTATGCATGGTATCGGTGAATAGGCATTATGACTAGCAGGTCGAATGAGCTACTTTTATTAACGATATTTTGTATGAAAATACGAATAGATGACGTCATGTCTCTAGTTTCGATGGCATCAAAACACTTACTTTTATATTATTTTTCTGTTTATGAATTGAAACTTGGAATATTTTGAACTGTAAATGATGTCTGAATCTGAAGTATTTTTGAACAATAGATTTAAGTACCTACAACTTTTATATGTATTTTATTAATGGCTCTAGCGAAATCGTGTAACCATCTTAGATCTTCCCATCACGGTAATAGTCTTTTATCCCCCGGAAACTCCGGAAGAGAGGACTTACTATGTACCAACTCATTGTCCTGAACATTTCCTACACTTCCGGTAGACTTCCGCCGGCCGAGGGTACATCTGTAGCAATTTACAGGGAATTTCCGGTCGGAAGAAAATGTAAACCTTTGGGTATTTTTGTGTATCTATGTATATGAATATATGTTGTCTTATGTAATTATAGCTACATGGCTGTTTCTTGCCATATTAAATAAAAATAAATAAAACACACACAGAGACCAAACCACGCCTTAATCCCTTGCGGGTTAGGCAGAGCGTTAAGGATCGTAAAATTACGGTCGTTATCGCCACGTCTGACAAGTATTGAGGGCCCCTTCAGATGATTTTATTTTATTTTATTTTATTTTATTTATTTGGAAAAGCAAACAACTGTATACATATATTGTTCATATGACATAGTATCTAAGGAATAAGTTTATACACAGTCAACTACGCTATTCACGGGTTGAATATAAAGCGTGTAGGCGGTTCAGAGACAGAAACAGCGGACAAATTAAATAATGTGAGTTACTGGCTTACAAGAACAAAATAAAATAGGTAACGATTAATCTGCAAGTTCTTTCATTAGCGATCTCTTAAAACTATTGCAACTTAGTTTAAATAAATCAAGGTGTGAGAATTTGTTATTATAAGCAGAAATAATTCGGTGCATTGGAGAACGCAATCCAGCATTAGTTTTACAGTGAGTGGTAACAAACAGTTTATGGGGATTAGATGAGCGTTGATGAAGTCGGAAAGGTACATTATAAGCGACGTAGCTTAACAGACTTGGACAATCAACAACATTGTTACAAACCTTATAAAAAAGCATTACATCTAAAAGAGTGCGTCTAGATTGTAGGGACATCATTGAATACTTGGATTTTATTTTACTGAAGGACAACTTCTTGCGATAGCATTTATAGTGCAGTGAACGATAGAATTTATTTTGGACTAACTCGATTTGGTCAATATATTTATTATAAAGTGGGTTCCATATTTGCGACGCATATTCTAGGTGGGGACGTACTAAGGCATTATATAAACAAATAAAAGTGGACGGACGCTTAAAGTCGCGACATGTTCTCATGACGAATCCGAATACACGAAAAGCGTTGTTAATATTTTTTTCTATATGTTGATCAAGATGGAGTTGATGATCTAGAAGTACACCCAGATCCCGTATTACCGAGACAGTGGACAAAATCGTGCCACAGAGTTTATAAGAATATCTTATAACATTACTTTTTTTTGTAAATATTATTTTATTGCATTTAGGTATACTTAAGTGAAGTTTGTTTTTAGAGCAGTAATTAGAGAGTCTATCTAGATCATCTTGAAATTTTATAGAATCAGTTTCGGTTTGAATACCAAGATATACTTTCAGGTCATCGGCATACAGTAAGAAGTTGCAATGTTGGAAGCAGTCACCGATGTCGTTTATAAATAGGATGAACAGCAAGGGTCCCAGAATAGACCCCTGTGGTACACCCGATGAGACCGCAACTGAGTTCGATTCGAAACCATTAATGACGACTTTTTGTGTCCTAGAAGTAATGTAGGATATAAACCATCGTAAAAGATTTCCTTTGATACCATTAAATGCAATTTTATTTAAAAGAATCTCGTGGTCCACCTTGTCGAAAGCTTTCTGAAAGTCCGTGTACACTGCGTCGACTTGAACACGTCTATCCATGTTTTCAAAGAGGTATGTTGTAAAAAGAGTCAAATTAGTTACAGTCGATCTTGTTTTAACGAATCCATGTTGTTCAGGTAGTATAATATTGTGCAATATTGGGTAAATAGAGTTGTGTACCAGTCTTTCAAAAAGCTTCGACAGTGCGGACAGAATGGATATAGGACGATAATTTTCTACGTGGTGCTTCGGGCCACTTTTGTATATGGGGGTAATGTTAGCTAGCTTCCAGATCTGCGGAAAAACACCCTCAATTATACACTTGTTGTATAGAATAAAAAGGGGTACAGCTATGGTTGAGGCAGTGTTTGTGAGAAAAGAAGGTGGAATCGCATCAGGCCCTGGACCCTTTGTAATATCAAGACATTTAATTTCTTTCTCGATGCTAATAAGAGAGAAGTATAAATCGTTAATATGAATATTGTTCGTTGAAATATCTTCAGATGGGACCCACGTAGCCTGATCAAGACTCGATACTTCGTATACTGAGTGGAAGAAATTACAAAACATGTTACAAATTACTTCCGGGTCGTTACTGGTTACACCTCTGTATTGCATGGAGGAAGGTATTTTTGGCTTAACTTTCCGGCTGTCGACATAATTCCAGAAGCATTTCATATTGTTACTGAAAATACCTAACTCAATATTATTAATGTAGTAGTTGAAACAATTAACGCATTCGCTTTTGAATCTATCTCGGTAGAGGGAAAACTGCTCGTAATCAGAAATATTATTATATACCTTCCATTTAACCCAATATTTATTTTTAGAATTAAAAATACGAATCAAAGCTCGAGTGAACCAAATAGGATAATTGCTGTCTTTTATTATTTTAGTAGGTACATATTTTTTTATTATTGAGTAAATATGTTCATAGAAAATACCTACTGCTTCCTCAGCACATTTATTAGAGAGTAAATCATCCCAATTCAGTTGCTTGATGTCCATATTTATTCGTGTGTAATCAGCTTTATCATAGCAATATTTGGTGCGCTTAAGTTGTGTCATAGCGTTTATATTATGGTTGTATGTAGTGGAAATAAGAAATGGCGGGTGATGGCGGTCAGCAGATAACAATGGGTCCGGTGAAGCGATACAAACGCACTCATTGTTAGATATAAATAGATCCAATATGCGGTCGTTAATGTTTTTATTTTGAGTGTTAAATTGCGAAGAATTTGTTAGAGATATAAAATCTAGTAGTAACTTGCTAGCAGGTGATAAATTGGTATGGTGAATTGTGTTATCTAATAAAATTGTATCTGTGTCCCAAGACAGATCCGGTAAATTAAAATCACCAACAATGTAGAAGTGACCGATATTATCAGTTATCACCAGATCAGACAGCATATCTAGATATACAGAGTAGGAATCACAATTTTGGCTCGGTGGTATGTAAACAGCACAGAGCAGGAGCGATCGACCAGATCCGCCGGCAGAGGCCGACGACGCCAGGGGCAGGTCCAGCATGACGCAGTCGAGGGCGCCGGGCAGCGCGGCGGGGACCACGCGCGCTGAGGGCCGCAGCTCCCGCCGCACCGCCACCAGCACCCCGCCGCCGTCCTCCTTCCCGCATGCCTCACGATCGCGATCACAGCGAAATACCACGTATCTATTATCTATAAATTCATTGTCACTTATAGTAGGTATCAACCACGTTTCCACCAAGATTATTATATCGTAGGAATTAGACAAAATATTCATGTATAAGGTATTCAACTTAGTACGTATGCCCCCACAATTTTGATAATATATAATAAGCTTCGTATTTAGGCCCATTGCAAAGGATAAATAAATACTAGTGTAAAAATAAAAGGAGTATAGGCAACACTGTGACGTAGCTGTAAAGGCGTAGAATGTGTGCATATTAAAACAATGTAGGTACGTGGGTACCTTTGATGCACATGCATCTGGATTAGAATCGCGTCGCAAATATAAAGCAAATCAAGTCTATAAACATTAAAGTATATATAATTAGCAAAGTCGAGTGTTAAGCTAGTGAAGTAGGCAAAACTTGATGATGAAGCAGTCCAACAGTAGTGTATAGAAGTATGTAAAACAGCAAGGTATACCAAGTATATAATTAATTCCCATAAAATACACACTGTATAATTAAAAAAATAACCCATATTTATGTGTATGATTTGTGTATCACTGCAGTAAAAGGTTGTCAACCTGTCGCCTAAAGTTGTAATACACATGAAACCCTCGAGTCCTTTAGTTGCTTCTTACAACACCCGCGGGAAGAATTGGAGTGATGCTATTCTATGCCGGCATCACACGGCAACTGCCCCCCTCCCTACCATCTCAATGATTGCACCCGCTGCGAATTGTTTTCCCGTGGAAATGAGAGTTTTTCTCGACATAAAAGTTTACACCTTTACTGCAAATATTTTAAGGGGTCAATCAGCCCATGAAACTGAACAACTTTCCACAAGAAACATAAGTCGAAATATGAGAATTTTTTGAACCCCGATTCAAATTGACTTCTTTGTCATAATGCGACCTATGTTCCTTGGGGAAAGTTGTTCAGTTTCATGGGCTGGTTCACGCCTTAAAATATTTGCAGCTATTTTTACATCCTGTATATCACGCATTATAAAACTTTATCGTGAGTCTTTTTAGCTATTTTAAAAAACTTGTCAAAAGTCTTTGCGTAGTTTAGGAGAAGTTAGCAGTGTCCAGGGCCCCAATTCTTCTATTTTTTGTCATTGTAACGCCCCATCGAAACTCAACTGTCATTCTATTGCCATTGTCATTTTTCTATACTTCAATCTGTTAGCAGACTACGAAACTACCAAAATCATCCAACTGAGATCCAATCGACATCCAACTGAAACGATTTTCATTTAGCAGACCTAGAACCCAGTCCATCCACTTATCTAGTCAAAATATTTTACTTGACGTTCATTGATTCTTCTTAAAAATAAAACTTGAATAACGCAAAAACGACTTCATTTTATACTGTATTGAATTGCAACTGGCAATATTAAACGTAGTTCTAAATTCAAACAGTGTGTCAGCGCGCCTCAGCGGCCAGTATCCCGCATGCACACGTCGCCACTTCCGCCGGCTGGCAACATGGCGTAATCTAACATCCGGTCTCTTGGTTTGCTAACCCAGCTTGGATTGAAATATGTATAAGTCGTAATGCCCGTATACTACATTCAATTTTATTTATTTTGAGTGGAAGCGTCTACGAAAATAATGAATGTATTCTGCTAAAATAGATTGTGTTTTGCGAGGAACACACTTGACGCACGACGGAGCGCAGACATATCGCGGCGGTCTGTCAGATCCATACTAGAAACGTCACTACCCATTTTTTTTTTGTTTTTTTTTTTGTCAAAATGAGCTTAAAATAGGGTAAAGTATGCAGAGCAAAAATGACATTTACCAGCGCACGCATGACATCTCTTGTCTGTGATAAGATAAGATAAGATAAGGTTTACTTTAAGAAAACCTTTGAAAATTTTACAATCGTTAGGCAGGTTAGGACCTGACCTACCTTTTCCAATTTACAGATAAGTACCGATTTTTTTCCAACGGATTTTTTTAGGATTATAATAATACATACACATATACATATATCACGCCTTTATCCCTTGCGGGGTAGGCAGAGCGTCCACGGGTTATCGCCACGTCTAACAAATTTTGAGGGCCGTTTCCGATAATTCGTATATCACTATAGTGACAGGTTGTCGGCCTGTCGCCTAAAAATTGTAATACACATGAAACCCTCGAGTCCCTTAGTCGCCTCTTACGACACCCACGGGAAAGAAACGGGGTGATGCTATTCTAAGCTGGCATCACACGGCATTATAATAACGCAGATAGAATTATGAAAACAAAAATAATTTCTCATGCACCAAGGTGTGGCTTCGTGCTATAGACAACAAGTCAATTAAACTGGGCGTACCGTGGCTATTAGCTAATTAATGAGCTTATAAACTTGAGTAATGAGCGATTAAGTTGTTCCTCCCGTATTCACTCGCCTTTTCTTCAGTTTTTATGCTTCGACATATAATAAAAATAGGTAAAGAGCCACTTCTACGACATTGGTAGACATTTGGTCTCTTTCTCTTTTTTGTGGGACACCGAATCGTCCAACGACCCAGTGAACCCTAGTGTCAGAATTTTTCAACCGCCTTCTACAAGTAGCAGATTTCTGACATGGTTGTATAGCGACCGCCGTCTAGTTATCTAGACCCAATGAAGTCTAGTGGCAGAACTCTTCAACCACATTGGATAAGTAGCAAACATCTGACATGGCTGTGTAACGACCGCCGTCTAACTAAACATAGACAGCAACCGGGACATACGGCTTTTCGTGCCATCCGAAACACGGAACCATCTTACTTACGGATAATCGGGTTGTTTAGCCCGCAATGTCTTAACCAGACTGACACAAAGTGACAAATATCAACTTTGAAAGTGACCCACCGAGAATCGAACCCGGAGCCTTCTGCGTCAAAGGCAGTCGCACTACCACTGCGCCACATCGGTCGTCATCGTTTTGCTTTACGCGGGCGCCGGGCACAGTTATTATTCAACGTGAAACCAAAACTAATAATCCGAGTTCGAACCTATGAGCAGCTTGCAACAAAGCGTACAACGCAGCATTATGGAGGAGTACCGCTCTAGGCCTTTGATTAAAATTCCCGGATATATGGGCCACATCAGGTATTTTGCTGAAATTAATCCTAGCCACCACTAGCTGCCGTGTCCAGGGCCGGCTTCAGGGAGGCCTGGGACTTGGAGACAAAAGAGGCGAAGAACCCCACGTCTGACGCTCGACGCGACGCATTTTTAGTGCATCCCTAACGCATGCTACTAATTAAACTACAATACTATACAATATCATTTATTTGCACAGAATACAGTTCACAACAGATCTTATAATTAAAACAACAACATGTAATCAGCCTGCAGGCAGGCGCGCAAATTTTCTTAATTAAAATTAAAATCAAACGCTACGTAGTGACTTGTATCCTGTAGTTTTATAATAGGCACTTACAGAACAGTATGAAGGATCTCGATAGGAATGACATCTAAGTTGCACTAGCAGTGACTACAGAAACAAAGCAACTCTCGAAATTAAGTTATATTTCGCAATCGCGAGAATTATTTTGTGCCTATTGGACCTTCGATATATTGACTCGTCGTTCCTGCGGAATGAGCCAGGGAGATCGGGAGGGTGGCAGGTCCTGGGCAACCCTGCGTTTTCCATGATTGCGTCCCAGTCAACGCAGTGTCTGTGGTCTTGCCTAAGACACTGATTAAATCATTCATCACAGAGGTATGAAGCCAATGATGATGGATGACCTTCAACCTTACTTGGCCCCTAATCTGAACCGGCCCTGGCTATATTCAGGCAGTAAGGCCGGCATGTGCATTTGAAATGTGATATAAAGCTGTGTGCTACCGGGTAGGTAAATCTCAGTGTATGTGGGAATATTTTTCTCTTTCAGAATTCTTACTCTGAATTTTAGCGTGAGCAGGCATTGCCGTGTGATACCAGCACAGAATAGCATCACCCCAATGAGGACTTTTCTCAGATTTTCTATTTTATGACAGACTAGCGGCCTGCCCCAGCGGCTGCGCCCGCAGCAACTCATTTTTCAATAAAGATTTTCCCGGCAAGTATTATACATAAGTCGTAAGAGGCGACTAAGGGACTCGAGGGTATTGGTGTATTACAATTTTTAGGCGACAGGCTGACAACCTGTCACTATAGTGATACACATGTTTTCTGGAACAACCTTGAAAAACAATCTATAAAAATGTCAAACGTGGCGATAGCGACCGTATTCTTACGGCCGCTAACGCTCTGTCTACCCCGCAAGGGATAAAGGTGTGATATATGTATGTATGTATGTATTATACATAAAAACGTTCCTCTTGAATCACTCTATTTATTTAAAAAATCTGCATCAAAATCCGTTGTGTAGTTCTAAAGATTTAAGCAAACATATACAGACAGACGCGAAAAGCGACTTTGCTTTATACTATGTAGTGATCTAGAGTTAGTTAATGTCATACTCATACCAGATGGCGTGGCGTTGGGATGAATTTTTGACATTTGAGTTATATTGATATCCAACTAAACAAAATACATATTCCTTGGAAATGAACAAAAAATTGTCTAGAAAAATTTTCATTCTGCCCATCCAGGGAATGGGCACAAACCTTCCCTGTGAATAAAAAAAATTTGCACTGCACTAGAGGTGGGCGTTACAAACCGTAAATAGTTATCAAAACTATGTATTAGAGCAATACCGACAATACGGTACTGGGTATTCCAAAAACTATTTATTCGGCGAAACTATTTATTGACGAGATCGGCACGGTACGGCAACGCTCGGTTTGACTCGGTTCAGTCGTTTCACTCGGTGCGCGCGCGCGACGGACGGCGCGGTGCGATGCGATGCCTATACCGAGCGCACCCGAGCGCGAAGCCGAACATAGCCGAACTCGATTAGACAGAGATCGTATGGTTAGGCGCTATGTGCGAGAGCGAAACATAAAATTTGAACCAAAATGATGAGTATCCTAGACAGTTTGATCCTTAATGCTTACGTAATAAATAGATTCATTATATAAAGATAATCAGGTATAAAGATATATGATATGAAGTAAAGATGATATAAAAATAATATGCAAAAAACACATTCTCTAAATAAATAAGTCTAAATAAGTCTAGAACTCTAGTTTTTAAGATTCTGCATTGGTTTATACTTTTAGGTGCGCATGTAAGCGCTGAAAACGGCAACCCGCCAATATCGATATCGCTTCTGGTATATCCAATAAATAGTTTTTAAAATAAATAGATTCAAAACCCGTTATCGGATATTGATAAATAGTTTCGTTTCAATATTACAAATACGCGTACCGACCCACCTCTACACTGCACGCGAATCTGTATTCCGTATCCATTTCATAAAAAAAAAAAAAAACACACACTTACACACACACACACACCTACACACATTAAAATACACATTCTACATGCATAGAAAAAAATAAATCGCTAATAAAAAAAAAATACCCTTTAAGTAGATTAAGTAATATCTTTATATAAATACTAGTTTTTAACTTTTAATTATTACTAAGTTGATAATTTTATATAAGCCCTCTCACTTATTTGCTATACCCTACAGCCCTACTGTATAAAGGGTTTCATATGCTGGAAAATATGTACCTCCAACACCTTATGTACCATATGATTCGCAATAAAGAATATGAATATGAACATATACATGTCGGCGTTCAGTCAATCAACGACGGAATTGTTCAACTATCTCCTTGTATTGTCTTTTCATAATTATTACAGTTTTATTATCACATTGTTTCATGATTTCCTCACATATTCGATTCGATACAATTCACGAAGACCACAGAACACTATTACTCCTTAGCACCAAGACGCTACTAGTTTGACAGTTCTTACAAATCTAACTTTCATTTGTTTTCCGTACGGGAAAGGCCGCCATACTGCCAAGGAGTTTCTATTCAGCCAGTGGTCTTCGCCGATATACATACATAACATTAATTTGTTATTTATGACCGCTTTGAACGTGATAGAGTAAAATAGGAACCATTTTTCAAAGTTAGAAAACAGTTTGTCTGTTCAACAAGTCCTTGTGGAAATTGCGTCGGTGCAGAAAAATACACTTTGACAACTTCTTAGCTCTCGACTTTTACAACACGGAGATGCTTTTAAGGCGGATCACACACTTGACGCACGACGGAGCGCAAAAATATCGCAGCGGTCTGTCAGATCCATACTAAAAACCTTACTCCCCATACTAAAACCGCACTCGACGGACGAGAGTGCGATAGCGCTGCGCCGACAGCGGTTGAGCGGTTTTAGTATGGGGATTGAAATTTATAGTATGGTTCTGACAGACCACTGCGATGTTATAGCGCTCCGTCGTGCATCAAGTGTGCGATCCGCCTAACTTGAACTTAACGTTTTTGCATATAGACAGGCTTGCCTCTTTTAAGTTTACATTTTACACGCGACAATATGTATAAGTTGTAAAAATATTAGCTGTAAAGTGTAAATATTTGAAGTGGTGAACTAGCTCATCCATACTCCATACTAATATTATAAATTCGAAAGTAACTCTGTCTGTCTGCTACGCTTTCACGGCCAAACCACTAAACCCATTATCATTAAATTTCACACAGAGATTAGTAAGATACCGAGAACAGACATAGGCTACTTTTTTTCACCACTCGAGGGTCTGAAGTACCTTCAGTAGACCACCAGGTACACCACCAGGAGCCCGCCTAAACTATAGAGATACAGACATGGCACCAAGCAAAAAATGTTTAACTTGATGGGTAGCTTCTGGTGGCATATAGACTTTGAAGGTTTGGAGTACCTGATGTAGACCACCAGGTGCACAACCAGGAGCCCATCGAAAGTAACTCTGTCTGTCTGCTACGCTTTCACGGCCAAACCACTAAACCGATCATCATGAAATTTCACACAGAGATTAGTAAGATACCGAGAACGGACATAGGCTACTTTTTTTCACCACTCGAGGGTCTGAAGTACCTTCAGTAGACCACCAGGTACACCACCAGGAGCCCGCCTAAACTATAGGAGATACAGACATGGCACCAAGCAAAAAATGTTTAACTTGATGGGTAGCTTCTGGTGGCATATAGACTTTGAAGGTTTGGAGTACCTGATGTAGACCACCAGGTGCACAACCAGGAGCCCATCGAAAGTAACTCTGTCTGTCTGCTACGCTTTCAAGGCCAAACCACTAAACCGATCATCATAAAATTTCACACAGAGATTAGTAAGATACCGAGAACGGACATAGGCTACTTTTTTTCTCCACTCGAGGGTCTGAAGTACCTTCAGTAGACCACCAGGTACACCACCAGGAGCCCGCCTAAACTATAGGAGATACAGACATGGCACCAAGCAAAAAATGTTTAACTTGATGGGTAGCTTCTGGTGGCATATAGACTTTGAAGGTTTGGAGTACCTGATGTAGACCACCAGGTGCACAACCAGGAGCCCACCTAAACTATACGAGATAAAGATATGGTACGAAAGCAAAAGTTGTTCTGCTTGATGGGTAGTTTCTGCTGGCATATAGACTTCGAAGGTTTGGTGTTCCTGACGTAGTCCACAAGGAGCACTAATAGGGGCCCAGATTAGCATGTATAATTTAGGACGTTAGTGAAGGAAACAAGGTTATTTTATCATCTAAAATACTAAGTCAGCGAAACGAAGTCGCGGGTACCAGCTAGTAAAACTATATATAAAACTACATATAAAACATTTTCCATTTTTTTTAACTTGCCGTGTGATGCCGGCTTAGAATAGCATCACCCCATTTCCTACCCGCGGGTGTCGTAAGAGCCATACCAAAACTGCACTGGACGGACGACACTGCGATAGCACTGTGTCAACAGCGGTTGAGCGGTTTTAGTATGGGTATTGACATTTCTAGTATGGATCTGACAGGCCGCTGCGATATTTTTGCGCTCCGTCGTGCGTCAAGTGTGTTCCTCGCCGAAGTCGGCATTCTATGTGCGGTACGCGCTTCATATTTCATTGCACTCTGCCACAGCATTTTGGAAATCTGACTACTTTTTCAAAGCTGATACGTCAGGGCACAGATTGATTATCAAAATCAGTCTAGTGGATAGCCATCCGCCATCAGCCGTAAACACGTGGCTGACGTCACTCACAGGGTGTCCTGTTTGCTGAGAGTCGCGCGCGTCAATTAGCGACGCTCAAACATGGCCGCTCCTTGCCGCCATCGCGGTGAAGCCACATTACAGAACAATCAGCGGGTTTTCGCGCTTTTGAAGCAATAAAGTTATTTTTTAAGAAGTTAGAATAGCATCACCCCATTCCTACCCGTGGGTATCGTAAAAAGGATGAATGCAGGTAAGGCGAGGAACACATTTGTGCGCAAGAATATCGCAGCGGTCCGTCAGGTCCATACTAGAAACGTCACTCCCCATACTAAAACAACGCTCGACCGACGATACTGCGATAGCGCTGCGTCGAGAGCGGTTGAGCGGTTTTAGTATGGGGATTGACATTTCTAGTATGGATCTAACAGACCGCTGCGATATTTTTGCGCTCCGTCGTGCGTTAAGTGTGCGATCCACCGTAGGTGCGTCCTGCGGCATTCTATGTGCGGTACGCGTACATATTTCATTGCACTCCGCCACAGTATTTTGGAAATCCGTCTACTTTTTCAAAGCTGATACGTCAGTCTTAGGCACAGATTGATTATCATAATCAGTCTAGTGGATGTATGTAAACACGTGGCTGACGTCACTCACAGGGTGTCCTGTTTGCTGAGAATCAGCGGGTTTTCGCGCTGTTGAAGCAATAAAGATATTTTTAAGAGGTTAGAATAGCATCACCCCATTTCTACCCGTGGGTATCGTAAAAAGAATCTTCTTTCTTCTTCTTCTTCTTTTTCGTGTGGGACACCGAGTCATCCAACGACCCGATGAACCCTAGTGTCAGAATTTTTCAACCGCTTTCTACATGTAGCAGGCTTCTGACATGGTTGTGTAACGACTGCAGTCTTACTGATCATAGACAGCAACCGGGACCTACGCCTTAACGTGCCATCCGAAACACGGAACCATCTTACTTACGGACAATCGGGTGGTTCAGCCCGCAATGTCCTAACCAGAACAAATTCACAAAGTGATAAAAATCAACTTTGTGAGTGACCCACCGAGAATTGAACCCAGAACCTTCTGAGTCAAAGGCAGTCGCACTACCACTGCGCCACATCGGTCGTTTGAAGAAAGAAAGGTATTTTTAATAGGTTAGAATAGCATCACCCCAGTTCTACCCGTGGGTATCGAAAAAAGGGATGAATGCAGGTAAAGGGCTGCAGCGTTCCCAGTCAATATCTACAAGACCTTGCACTGAAGTCGCCAATCCGCTTGCCAAGATTGGCAAGTATAGGTACCTAGCGGGAAGCCCGTGTCCAGCAGTGGACAGTTGTAGTAGTGGCAGCGAGCTGAAGATGACCCCACTCTCGACTGTTCCTTTTCCTGTGATTGGTCAAAAATGTGTCAAATTTACTCAGTGGTTACTTGTCAATCATGTCAAAAGCCGGTTGCAGAAGGCGGTTGAAAATTTCTGACACCAGGGTTCATTGGGTCGTTCGGCGGATCGCACACTTGACGCACGACGGAGCGCTAAAATATCGCAACGGTCTGATCAGATCCATACTAGAAATGTCAATCCCCACACTAAAACCGCTCAACCGCTGTTGACGCAGCGCTATCCCAGACCGCCGAGAGCGGTATCAGTGTGGGGAGAGACGTTTTTAGTATGGATCTGACAGACGCTCTGTCGTGCGTCAAGTGTGCGATCCGCCTTCCGCTACCGCTTCAACTCTAGACCCTACCTGTGAAGTTGGGTGTCAGTGTTTGCGTAACCACCACTCTAGTATTAGGTTACGTTTTAATCACCCTGTACTTGATGACGTCACCCCAACCCTCAGCGAGCGTGATTCGGCCCTTGGCAATGATTCAGCGGAAGTCTGAATATAAGTGATCAATATTTGTGTAGTGCCGTGTGGTGGGCGAGCTAAGAATAGCATCACCCCATTCCTTCCCGCGGGTGTTGTAAAAGGCAACTAAGGGACGCGAGGGTTTATTTTATGTGTATTACAATGTTAGGCGACAGGCTGACAACCACCACCAAATTCCTAGTAGAAACACGTCTTATTTTACCTTATACCTACTTACATACCTAATTCATGAGTTTTATTGTTCTAATATTTATATCTCGTGTCAGATTATGCCGTGTGATGCCGGCTTAGAATAGCATCACCCCACATCCTTCCCGCGAGTGTCGTAAGAGGCGACTAAGGGACTCGAGAGAATTGGTGCATTACAATTTTTAGGCGACAGGCTGACAACCTGTCACTATAGTGATTGATACACATGTTTTCTGGAACCACCTTGGAAAACAACCCTCAAAAATGTCACACGTGGCGATAGCGACCGTATTCTTACGGCTTTTAACGCTCTGCCTACCCCGCAAGGGATAACGGCGTGATATGTGTGTGTGTGTGTGTGTGTGTATGTGTCAGACGTGGCAGCAGGTGCTGGGAAATCTGCAGATAACTGTAGGAGTTCCAACAGACGAACGACACATTACCACTGCTTCTGCAGCGAGCGAGCTACGGGAAAACTTTCTGAAGTTCTGGAAATGTTCTAAAACGGTAATTTTGCTCGTGATCACGACACTCATGAATTATAATGAGTTCTTCGGGGCAGTGCCGTCCGTAAAAATACGGCCGCTCTCGCCATGTCTGACAACTACTGAGAGATCTTTCAGTTGATTAGTGTATCACTGTAGTGGCAGGTTGTCTGCCTGTCGCCTAAACTTGTTATACATACACCCTCTTACGACACACCATTTCTGCCCATGGGCGTGGTAAATGGCGACTAAGTGACGGATTGCCGTGTGATGCTGGCTTAGAATAGCATCACACCATTTCTTTCCCGTGGGTGTCGTAGAAGCCGACGAAGGGACAAGAGGGTTATATGTGTATTGCAATTTAAGGCGACAGGCTGGCATCCTGGCACTATAGTGATACACGAATCATCTGAAAGGGCCCTCAATACTTATCAGACGCGGCGATAACAAGTTTACGGTAGTTAACGCTCTGCCTACCCCACAAGGGATAAAGGCGTGATTTATGCATGTATGTATGTATGTATGTAGTTTTTTTTTTGTTATAAGTCATTATGCGTCGGTGAAAAAAATTCAAACTATCCGCTATTTCAATGGGTATCGCTATATATTGATTCAATTTGCTATTTTAAATGCAGGGCCGTGACGAAACACGAAAGAGACAACAAAGAGGATATCCACTATCGGATTATGTAAAACCGTTGTAAAACTCTGTCGTGCGTGATCCTTTGGACGATTGAATTTGCCCCAAACTTTTTGTTCCAGGTTGTTCCGGTAAAACTTTGGTTCGGTGACTGATAGAAGGTATCACAGATAGTTTGACGACCGATGTGGTAGTGCAACTGCCTGTGACGCAGAAGGTTCCGGGTTCGATTCTCGGTGGGTCACTCACAAAGTTGATATTTATATCAACTTTATAAGTTAATATTATTTGTTGATATCTGCCTTTAAGCTATTATTTAGCTTGGCGGAATTATGGTTGTATATTAACTGTATTTTTTTGAGAATAAACGTATTATTTATTTATTTATTTATTTATCACTTTGTGAATTTGTTCCCAGTCTGGTTAGGACATTGCGAGCAGAACCACCCGATTGTCCGTAAGAAAGATGGTTCCATGTTTCGGATGGCACGTTAAGCCGTAGGTCCCGGTTGCTGTCTATGATAACTTAGACGGCGATCGTTACACATCCATGTCAGAAGCCTGCTACTTGTAGAAGGCGGTTGAAAAATTCTGACACTAGGGTTCATCGGGTCGTTGGACGACTCGGTGTTCCACACGAAAAAAAAATCCGGCGAATCCGGATCCCGGCGGATTTGGCAACTTCGGTGTGAGTTCGGAATAACTTCCGCAAACAAGATTCCGTGTTTGCAGTTTGGTCGTGTGACATCGATCGCGTATGATTTAATTACGAATACGAATTAGATTACGAGTACGAATATTCCAGTGCCTCGTTTTTCGAAACTACAGGCTACAATTCTACTGGTGAAATTCGATGTACATTGCGTAGCGCGTCAAAAATCCTGCTTTATGATGTCCCATCGGCTACGGAATGTATATCGAATATCACCTGTAGTCTGTAGTTTCGTTGCATAGGCCACTGCATGGAAATGCGGTGTCAGTTCAAGAATAACTTTTTGTTACAATGGCGGATCGCACACATAACGCATGACGGAGCGCTAAAACATCGCAGCGGTCTGTGAAATCTGTACAAGAAATGTCAATGCCCATATGCTAAAACCGCTAAACCGCAATATCCCGGTCACACCCCATACTTAAACCGCACTCGACAAGCGACGCAGTGTTTCTAGTATGGATCTGACAGACCGCTAAAATGTCAATACTCTTACTAAAATCGCTAAACAGCTGTCGACGCAGCGCTATCGCAGCGTCGTCTGTCGAGTGCGAGTTTAGTATGGGGAGTGCCGTTTCTAGTATGGATCTAAATTAATAGTACAAAAGAGAAAATCTAACAACGCCATCTATTTAGGCGTATAAAAACGAAACGATTGAGCTCGGCCTACCAGGGGCCTGGTGGATGACTAAAAATATTTTACATACATAAATCACGCCTATATCCCTGACGGGGTAGGCAGAGCGTTAACGACAGTAAAATTACGGTCGTTTGAGTGTCGTTTCAGATAAGTGGTGTATCACTATTGTGACAAGCTGTCAGCCTGCCGCCTAAAATTGCAATACACTTGAAACCCTCAAGTTCCTTAGTCGGCTTCTACGACACCCACGGGAAAGAAATGGTGTGATGCTATTCTAAGCCAGCATCACACGGCGTTTTTAACATTTACACAATTAATATTTTACATACATACATATATTATGCCTTTATCCCTTACGGGATAGGCAGAGCGTTACCGTCAAAATACGGTCGCTATCGCCACGTCTGACAAAATATTTTACGCAGGAAAAAAAGTACTGACGTAGTCGCTTATGCTAACAAGCAATGTAATGTATGTGCTAATGCAAACCTATTAGACTCTATTAGAGACTGGGAATGGCTTGCAAGACACTTGACTTGCAAATAACTTGGCGTTTATGTAAGCTTTGCCGGTTCTTAAGCACCAATTCTAGTGTATGTAATTTACAAAGTGTAACAGACTTTTTACATACATATATCACGCCTTTATCCCTTGCGGGGTAGGCAGGGCGTTATCGGCCTTAAGAATACGGTCGCTGTCGCCACGTCTAGTCTCAGACATCTTTGACCACCAGGTATCCAAGCAAATAAAATACCTACATACTTAACTTTGACTTTGTCTTTGACTGATACTGAAAAATGATGTAAGTACCACTTTAATGACAGGTTGTCAGACACACAACCCTCGAGATAAAAGTCCAAATTTTTTTAAAGACTCAACTTCCTTTTTTATTGTTTCTACGTGCATGTGGTGCCAGCTTAAATTAGCATCACTCCATGTCTACCCGTGGGTGTCGTAACTTAGGGATGGATCCTGGGAACAGGCTGCAGCGTTCCCTGTGAATGCAAACATCTCCCACTGCTCTCGCCAATCCGCCTGCCAAGCGAGAATGGCAATACCCTCGATAGTGGGAGGCCCATGTCCACTGCCCTCCTACATACATACACATACACAAATCACGCCTTTATCCCATGCGGGGTAGGCAGAGCGTTAACCATCGTAAAATTACAGTTGTTTTCGCCACGTCACGTCTGACAAGTATTGAGGGCACCTTCAGATGATTCGTGTATCACTGTAGTGAGAGGTTGTCAGCCTGTTGCCTTAGGTTGTAATACGTGGTAATACACATGAAACCCTCGAGTCCCTTAGTTGCCTCTTACAACACCCGCAGGGAGAATTGGGGTGATGCTATTTTATGCCGGCATCACACGGCAACTGCCCCCTCCCTACCATCTTGTGGCGTGCATCCTCCTTGGTGAGCCATCAGGCTGGATGCATCACTGACATGGGCCTGTTGACAGCCGCCGTGTGATCGTCTTTTGTTCATGGAGATTCGATTTTGACGCCTCGCTGAGAGAGCTACGTTTTGGTCTACATTTTGCAGATAATTTAAGTTGTAATAATTTGACCAATTATTTTATGCAATTTGAACTAGTCTCAAGCGTATCATTTCACTGTAGCCTTCTACTACATACATTTAACTATTAACGGGCCGTCACTTAGGCACCCCTTTAAAATCTAATACCCACCCAGCTTACCACCCAAAATGAGAATTTTGCATTTGCTGTGCGCATTGCGCTAGAATGTAAGTTCCTACTACAAAATGTACAACTTTACACTAACGTTACGCTATAAATTTTGTTAAAGAGATTTTCGCGTTTATTTACAGTGCTCAGATCATAGAAATGTTTCAGAGTGAAATCTACAAGCTCTCTCTTGTTTGTGTGGAACACCGGGTCGTCCAACGACCCAATGGACCCTAGTGTCTGAATTTTTCAACCGCCTTCTACAAGTAGCAAGCTTCTGGCATGGTTGTGTAACGACCGCCGTCTAAGTAATCATAGACAGCAACCGGGACCAAAGCAAGTAGAATGAAGCCATGAAAAAGTAGTCGCAATCAGACTACGCTGAATCTTAAACAAAATAATAAAAAATAACTAAATTATTCTGTCAAGGAAAAACGTTTTTGCTTATATGTGTGTTAAGAACATAAAGCAAATGCTACGAAAAAAATTCTGCAGACAGACCATATTATATACCTTAATACAGTTAATGACAGTTATACAACTCTCACTCGGTAAGATCTAAAAAATCAATTGTTTTTTTTTTGGTGTGGGACACCGAGTCGTCCAACGACCCGATAAACCCTAGTGTCAGAATTTTTCAATCAATTGTTGTGATAAAATTTTATTTCATGACCTTTTTTCGATGATTACTTCATAGTGGGCGTCTGTCAACCGATTGGCGAGAAAATACACACACGGGATCCCTTTCGTTAGCATAATGTTTTTTTCACTGATATGTTTTAGCATAACATGTTTCGCATAATTCTTTTCCCCTTTTATATCTTTGTCATAAACATTTTTTCGCATAATATTTACCGTGGCATAATACAGTTTATTTATACACATTAGGTTAGGTTAGGTTAGGTTAGTATTTTTATAGACATTAGGTTAGGTTAGGTTAAGTTAGGTTAGGTTAGGTTAATAAATTATTCTTAACATGTTATGCCTCCTATTTTTATGCGTAAGTATAATTAGTTCAATGTACATTGTGCTAGTATACGTATATGTTATGCCTAATATTTTTATGCAAATAGATAGAGAACCCACACACATACACACACACACACACACACAAAAGACCGAAACAAATGGCAAAATTTCGTATGGCAGGTCATGACTCACGTTTTTTGAAGAGTTTTCTCCACATTTCCGAATGGCATTAAGATACACCCTCGGATCCTGTAGATGACACTATCATCCTCTACAGGAATCACTACCCGGCGCAGCTGCGCTGGAATACCTACCTACTGAAAGAGTTACCCTCAATGGGTAGAAGTCCATTTATTTATTTATTTATTATTAGCCTATAAGAAACCATATTATTAAATAATAAGACTTACTTTGGATCATCGAGCCGGCGAATATAAGCTTCATCACATGGTTACACAACCATTTCAGAAGCCTGCTACTTGTAGAAGGCGGTTAAAAAATTCTGACACTAGGGTTCGTCGGGTCGTTGGAGGACTCGTTGTCTCACACGTAAAGAGTTCACATGGTTGTTTGTACAGTTCTCTCTCAAAAATTATCTTACTCTATTACAGTACCGATAGCTATTAACGCCAGTACTATGGGCCTCAAAATGTAATATTTCACGAGATAGGTCTCATACCTGTTTATTGGCTTGGACCTCAAGCCTTGGGGCCAGGGGTCCTCTTTGTTCCAGGTATCTATTTCATAATCATGATAGGTTTTATACCTAGACACATATTATTTAGTAATATACCTACATACATATATCACGCCTTTATCCCTTGCGAGGTAGGTAGAGCGTTATCGGCCGTAAGAATACGGCCACTATCGCCACGTCTGACATTTTTGAGGATTGTTTTCCAAGGTTGTTTCAGAAAACATGTGTATCACTATAGTGACAGGTTGTCAGCCTGTCGCCTAAAAATTGTGATACAACAATACTCTCCGAGTCCTTTAGTCGCCTCTTAGGGCACCCGCGGGAAGGAAGTGGGGTGATGCTATTCTAAGCCGGCATCACACGACATTCCTGTGGTATGGTTCGGATTATCCGATCCACTAGGGAAATCTGTTACTATTCCTGCTGTTGATTATTCCGAAAACTAGATTGATAAATGGTACAGCGTCTCTAGATTGCTAATCTCATTAGAAGCTGCGGTGAATCACCTTCGAACACCTCTCTTCTCTTTTCGTGTGGGATACCGAGTCGTCCAATGACCCGTTGAACCCTAGTATTAGAATTGTTCAACCGCCTTCTACTTAGCAGGCTTCTGACATGTTGTGTAACAACGAAACGATCATAGACAGCAACCGGGTCTTACGGTCACTTACAAAGTTGATATTTATCAATTTGTGAGTTTGTTCCCAGTCTGGTTAGGACATTGCGGGCTGAACCACCGGATTGTCCGTAAGTAAGATGGTTACGTGTTTCAGATGGCACGTTAAGCCGTAGGTCCCGGTTGTTGTCTATGATAACTTAGACGGCGGTCGTTACACAATCATGCCAGAAGCCTGCTACTTGCAGAAGGCGGTTAAGAAATTCTGACACGGGTCGTTGGACGACTTGGTGTCCCACAAGAAAAGAGAGAATATACTAAATATCATTTCTTTGCAAAAATTTGTATTTTTGTTTTGTACATTCGAAATTCACCCACTGACCTCCATAGTCTTCATAGAGAAGAATTTATCTCATGCTCTGTTCTAGAGCAAAGTCTCCGTAACAAAGAGTTTGCCTTGGATTTCCGTGCTCATTCTCTTATACATACATACATATATCACGCCTATAAAGGCAAGGGATAACCCTTGCGGGGTAGGCAGAGCGTTAACGGCCGTAAGAATACGGTCGCTATATCCACGTCTGACATTTTCGAGGATTGTTTTCCAAGGTTGTTTCAGAAAACATGTGTATCACTATAGTAACAGGTTGTCAGCCTGTCGCCCAAAAATTGTAATACACAAATACTCTCGAGTCCCATAGTCGCCTCTTACGACACCCACGGGAAGAATGTGGGGTGATGCTATTCTAAGCCGGCATCACACGGTCAAGCCGGCATCACACGGTCAACACGAACAAAGAGTTTGCCTTAGATTTTCGTGCTCATTCTCTTATTATGTATGAGAATGACATGAACATGACCCATTATTGCATTGCATTGTTTAAAATACGTAAACATGGCAAACCTGTATGAATGAGCAGCCTCGCGAATTGTTATCAATGTTATTCCGAATCGACCTCAGAGCCCGGTTTCATGCGTTGATTTATTGTCGTTGGGTCACCTGTTTTAGGGTCCCCAGCTCAAATGGTCCTAAATATTTTTGTCTGTGCTGGGCATAGACAGACATCGAGCAGGTACAGAATTGTTCTGTCTGCTTCTCCCTGCTTTTTGGTTGTTATATACAACTAACTAAATAACTCCGCTGACTTAGCAACCCAAAAAGGATCTTGGCCTCCGAAACGAGCTGTCTCCACTGATCTCTGTCCTGCGCGATCTCCTGCCAATGGCTGACTCGAAGATCGCGCAGGTCAGCCTCTACCACATCTCTCCAGCGGTACCTGGGGGTTATAGACACCTAAATACTTATAGTCTCTTTTTTAATGGACTTGTTGATGACGGCTGGCTTTTTATTAAAATGGTGTCGACGAAAGAGTATCGATCCATGTGAAGACACACCTTTGGTTTCCCTTTGAGTTGACACGATACTTATTTACCACAAACGCAATGAAAAAGTAACGACAAATGGGGGAAAATGAGACTACTGGGTAACTTGGGACATGATCGACACCAGCATCAACGTTGTAACTGGTTGAAAACTTTGGACTCTACATTTATCAAGCAGTTATAACGTTATAGGCTTATAGCTGGTTCATAGATACTGGTGTCGAACATGTCCCAAGTTACCTAGCTAGTCTCATTTTACCCCATTTGAATGTAAAAAACTGCTAGACTGCTACTAAGAAGTGCCAGACTTTCTTTAGCAATCTTGGAAAAGATACCTACCCACCGCGTGCATAGGTGGTGACGACGAGAATAGTCATGCTACTGTACAGAACTCTCTTCCATTTTTAAAAATCTGACTTACCGCTACAAATATTTTTTTAAATTCACACGCATTCCGTATATTGGGTCAGTTCATTTGGTTCATCGTTCCGGCATCCCATACAGGAAAATTGTATATCAGGAAAATGCTTGTAAACAAATTATTATCACTCTCCATTCTATGTTTTTACATCGTTGGAGCTTTTGATTGTGAAGATAGCGACAGCAGCGTAAGTACTATGGTATGTATATATAATAATATAAATTATTTGTTTATTTTTATTTAGGTTGTTTTAGAAAACATGTGTTTCACTATAGTGACAGGTTGTCAGCCTGTCGCCTAAAATTTGTAATACACCAATACTCTCAGGAGTCCCTTAGTCGCCTCTTACGACACCCGCGGGAAGGATGTGGGGTGATGCTATTCTAAGCTAGCATCACACGGCAGCAACAAACAACGAAACCAACCTTGGAAAACAATCCTCAAAAATGTCAGACGCAGCGATAGCGACCGTATTCTTACGGCTGTTAACGCTCTGCCTCCCCGCAAGGGATGAAGGCGTGATATATGTATGTATGTATGTTTATTTATACGTAGTTTCAAAATATTCCAAAAGTAGTAACTGATTTTCCTTAAAAAATAACCAAAAGTATAGTGAATAACCGTTACAATTTTATATAATTATTCGTTACGATTATAATTATTTCTTACGTGATTTTATGAAAATAGCTATGTATTGTAGTATTGTGGCTTATTTTTAGTTTAATTTAAAAGCAAGAAATGAGCTTTCGAAAGAACTTCTGTTTGATTAAAAGCAAAGGAAAAGTACACAAAGGGAAGGAATACTCAGATTTCCAAGAAAAACATCGACTTTCAAGATATATTAAGCCTGATCCTCTTATGCGACGGTCTTGTCGATCAGATTAACAATGACTGGCCCTCGGCCTTTTTTAGCCTTTTTGTCAAAGCCTCCAAAGCCGAAATACATACTGAACTCATTATTCATCTCTTCGCTAATGTAATGTGACTGTGAATGTCCTAATCTGTTTATTTAAAGTATTTTTTTTGTGGGGTGAAATACCCTGTTTGACGTTTTTAGGCTTTGTTGCGTCAAAGAAGAAGCTAACTTGGTTTTTTATGTCACAACGTCTTATAATTCGGTGGAGCCGACTGCACGCACCAAAAAACACGACTCATGCGGCGTTACCTCGCTGTGAGGCGTTCCATTTAAGCTTGAAGTGCAAGGGAGAGCGCGGAACGAGCGATAAAGAAGCACAATATCGGCCTTCGAGTTAGGCAGCGTTCGTAATAAATGCAACCATTTCATCAGTATGACTTTGTCACGTTCAACTATCTTCAGTTGACGACCGATGTGGCGCAGTGGTAGTGCGACTGCCTTTGACGCAGAGGGTTCCGGGTTCGATTCTCAGTGGGTCACTCACAAAGTTGATATTTAACACTTTGTGAATTTGTTCCCAGTCTGGTTAGGACATTGCGGGCTGTGCCAGCCGATTGTCCGTATGTAATATGGTTCCATGTTTCGGATGACACATTAAGCCGTAGGTCACGGTTGCTGTTTATGATCACTTAGACGGCGTTCGTTACACAACCATGTCAGAAGACTGCTACATGTGGAAGGCGGTTGACACTAGGGTTCATCAGGTCGTTGGATGATTCGGTGTCCCACTCGAAAAAGAAAGAACTATCGTCAGTAAACTCACTTTACAGACAACCAAATTTTTCCTGTTACATAAATAGGTAAAAGCAAAAAAAAACTTAAATAATGGTGTGCACTATGCACCAAATACTTTTCATATCATCATTCTCTTTGCCTTACCCCGTTCTCTGTCGGGGTCGGCTACCTAACCTAGGGGATTTGACGTGGAACCAAGTTTTACACAGAGCGACTGCCATCTGACCTCTGCAACCCGAAAGCTAACCTGGCCCGAATCCTAGGTCAAGTCACATTCAAATATCATCTGAATTGAAATTTTATTTGAATGTGGATTTCATCACGATGTTTTTCCTCCACCGTAAGAGCAGTCGGTAAATGTACATGAGTAGGTAAAAATACATTGGTACTTGGCGGGGATCGAACTCGGGTCTCACGAATTGTAAGGCCGGTGTCTTAACTAAATGTAAATGTACGTGAGTTAACACAAATAGGTACTTCTCATAATATGACATATCGGCCTTAAAATATTAGCTAAACTAAACCCGAACCAGGCTTTTGTCCACTAAACAATATCGAATAAACTGAACACGATAACCACATAATTACCTAATCGGGCGTGACCAGGTGCAAGTTAAGCCAAATTAGACTTTACGATAAACAATTTAAATTCAAAATGTGTAATGAACGGGTAAATAATAGACCCCTTTCTAGCGCGGTCAGGAATTGCGACATTACTGCTGACCTATTACGTGTACTATGGAAATTGATCGTGATAGAAATTAGCTCCTATCACTGAAAGATTTTCCGCTTCCTTCCAACCGCATCTTTTGAATGAGATAGGGTTGCCAACCATACTGTTTAGGACTGTAGTAATACTGTTTTTAAGTCATTCGCATTTCGGAGAGTGTGTTCAAGCACTCCATGACCTGATACCCCCTTCCCCATTCCATCTCCGGTGATCGAGGCGCCGACTGGGGTTCCACCCTTATGTTGTAGATATACCTCTAATCCGCACTAAGCGTTTCGCTTCAACTTTTATCATGCGTACGGTACGGCTGAAGAGTGGAATTCCCTGCCGGCGGATCTTTTTCCGGAACAATATAACTTGGGCCTTTTTAAGGCAAGAGTGAATAGGCATTATATAGGCAAGCATGTACCATCTTCGTCTGCATCTCCACTTACCACCAGGTGAGATGGCAGACAAATGCGGGCCTATTACATATATAAAAAAAAGTCTGTGTATTACAACAGTATATTACATCGAATCGATGGCAACAGTGACAGTTAAATTTTCTTTGACTGTTTGGCTTACAAATAATATTTGAAAATACTGTTTTCACACAATTATCGTACTGGAATCGCAATTTCTCCTTATATATACTGTACAAAATTGGCCCTGTAGATCCTTGCTCCATCCAATAAATATTTGCACTACCCATCCATCCATATATCTATAACTAGTCTAGTGTCTAGTTTTTCGAAACTACAGGCTACAATTCTACTGGTGAAATTCGATGTACATTGCGTAGCGGGTCAAAAATCCTGGTTTTATAATGTCCCACTGGCTACGCAATGTACATCGAATTCTACATGTAGAATTGTAGCCTGTGGTTTCATTGCATAGGCCATAGATAGATAGAAATACGTTGCAGACGGACATGTAAAGTACTAACGCATTTAAAATACAGCGCAGTTGTGGATGACAGGCTTGACATTCATTCATCTTTTATATTTCCATATTACGTATTCGCGCTCACGTATTAGCAATAAATACGTCCATTTTGTTTGTTTGATTCAACGAGCACAACGTTAAAATCTTTGAGTACATCCTGAACTACCACATTACAGCTCAAATAAGTGGTGGTTTAGATGACTCTCAGCATGGTTTTCGGTCTGGTCGCTCTACCACCACAAATCATATTGCCTTCGTCGATTATGTAGCGTCCCAAATGGATATCCGTTATCAGGTAGACACTGCATATTTCGACTTTAAAAAGGCATTTGATTTGGTGGACAATGACATCATACTTAGGAAACTAGCGTTATTTGGGTTCACTCCTGTGCTCCTAAAATTTTTCGCGAGCTACCTAAGAGACCGCATGCAGTTCGTCAGAGTAAATGGTTACCAGTCGGATACGTACTATACTCGCTCAGGCTTAAGTCAAGGCTCAGTTCTAGGACCAACTCTATTCTTGATTATGATAAACGACTTGCCAGCGGTTTTGGATGGAGCTCATTGTTTGATGTTTGCGGACGATTTAAAGCTTTATGTCGCTGTCAAAGACGTTAGTGACTGCCTTGCTTTACAGTCGGACATTGATGCAGTTATTAACTGGTGCAAAATCAACAAGCTCACCCTCAATGCTGCAAAGTGCAAAGTTATTACTTTCACGAGATCCAAGACTCCCGTACAGTACACTTACTCAATATGTACTAATAACCTCGAGCGAGTAGAGTCAATCCGTGATCTTGGTTTAATAATGGACACCAGGATTGACTTTCATGAGCATATTGTGACCATCTGCAAGCAAGCAAACAAAACACTGGGCTTCATTATGAGAACCGCTGCACAGTTTCCTACTGATAGAGTTGCGACCATACTCTACAACTCTTATGTCAGATCCAAATTGGAGTTTGGGGCAATGGTCTGGGATCCGCATGAAGACACGTACCTGATCATGGTCGAGAGGGTCCAGAGAAAGTTTGCCAGATGCTTATACAAACGGAAATATGGGTACTACCCATGGCTATTTCCTTCCCTTTTCGTATCTGGCATGGTTGATCTGGACACACTAGAGCTAAGACGAAAGGTACAGCTCATAACCCATTTTTCCCTCCTCCTCCGTGGCAAAATCAGTGATTCTGCAGTCTTAGGCAATATTAGTTTATTTGTACCGGACAAATATATACGCACCGGACGCCGAAAGCATATGTTACTGGCGGCACCCGTATGCCGTACCTGGCATGCTCGCAATGCGCCAACGTACAGAGCAATTGCTCTTATAAATGAGATGGTGGCTAAGGTCCAAGATGCCGACATTTTTTGCGACCCTATTGCTGCTCTAATTAAATATGCAAGATATTTTCTTAGCCATAAATCATAGTTTTAGTGTAACATAGGTGTGTTACTTTTACTTTTATTATTACCTTGTAAGGCATTAGCAATGTAAGCGCTTTGGTTAAATTACTGTAAGCTTATATTTGTGATTAAATAAATAAAAATCTAAAATCTAAAAAATCTAAACCTAAAAAAATTACATACACACATATCACGCCTTTACCCCTTGCGGGGTAGGCAAAGCATTAACAGCCGCAAGAACACGGTAGCTATCGCCATGTCTGTCATTTTTGAGGATTATTTTCCAAGGTTGTTTAAGGAAACATGTGTATCACTATAGTGACAGTTTGTCAGTCTGTCGCCTAAAAATTGTAATAGACTAACACTCTCGAGTCCCTTTGTCGCCTCTTACGACACCCGCGGGAAGGATGTGGGGTGGTGCTATTCTAAGCCGGCATCACCTACAAATTTTTGACACAAATTACGGGACGCTGCTAAATTTGTGTTTCGCTTCGGATAGTGGAAATCTATTCCGGAATTCCGGTTTTGGTAAAGTTCTTATAACATAAAAAATACTTACTTGATGCTTTTTTTATGGGTCGTGAGTACTCACGAGTCAAAAGAGAGCTTAGCTGGTTGTAAACCAGTTATGTTACTTTTCACTGCGGATGTAAAAATATATCGGAAAAACTCAAAATATCATATCATTTCTTAACCGGTTTTAACGTTTTGATCCTCTGAAACCGGAATTTAAATATCGGAAAAATCGGTCCGCTTTCCGGAATTTCGGTTTCCATGCCTTAGGCCTACAATACGTCCAATTACCTATCCTAAAGTTTTCTCGTAAGGTTTGGGAATTGGGACCCCCTTCCAAAACCTCTCTGTTAAATTTTTTAATAGGCTTGTTTCCTGACAGGCCAAATGAGCTACTTTTTTACGATCGAAAACAGTATTTTGTTTGAAGAACTAGAAATATGACGTCACGCCGTAAATATTTGGATGGCGTCAAACACTTACTTTTATTTTTCTGTTTATTAATTCAAACTTTGAATATTTCGAAAAATTATGAATTAAGTCCGTAGTATTTTGGACTATAGTTTTAAGCGTACAACTGTTATATTTTTTAATGACGCAGGAAACTAGCGAACTCCTATATTCAGTTTTATTTTTAAGCAAACCGAGCACAGCCACAGGCAATAGCTAGCAAGCTGTACCTATTTCTATACGTAATTGTCAGCTGTCACTGCAGCTGAGCTAACTCGGTCACAATAGGTAGTCGAGGTATGGCCGAGGACGTATGCTATGCAGTAACGTTCCGTTTGCCAAACCAGTCCATTTCAGTTACGTCTGTGGTACAGATTTTCAAAAAGAGAACTAAGAATAGTTGTTATAAAAATATGAACATCGCGGCAAAATACTAATTTTAAAAACCGGTTATAAAAAATAAATAAAGGAAAACGGCCAGTTATCTGAAGATGGATTTTAAAAGAAAATATTGAATTCTGGCCGCTTTTAAATAGTTTAAGAGTAAATAATGGAGTGTCTAAAATACCTTATTCTAATATTGGTTGTTTTTTTAATAGCAGCACACGGACAAGATTGCAAAACTCGCGGGAAAAAGGTATTAAGCTTTTCTCTGCCTTTTTCCATAGATTATTTTTAGATGACGATTTTTTTAACTAGTGGGATTAATTTTTTAATTTACTGGTTTTAGTTTTCAGTTTAAGTAAGTAAAGTGTTTTTTATTAATGTCGGCCTAGACCCAAATCTTTCCCGCAGGTGTCGTATGAGACGATTGAGGGACTCTATGGTTCCATGTGTATTACAATTTTAGGCAACAGGCTAACAACCTGTCACTATAGGTCGTAATATACCATTTTTCTGAATCAGCCCTCAAAGATTTGTCAGACGTGGTAATAGCAACCGTATTTTTATGGACGTGAATACCCTGCCTAACCCGCAAGGTATAAAGACGTGATATATACATATTATGTATGTTTTTTTTGTCACAGTGCGTGGATCACGAGCAATGCTGTGGAGGTTGTTGTGTCGAAGGAGAGTGCATCGACAGTAAGTTTCAGATTGTTTTTTTTTTAAATATAAGGTGTAAAAATATTAGCTGCAAATATTTTAAGAGGTGAACCAGTCCTTTAAACTGAACAACTTTCCCCAAGAAACATAGATCGAAATATGAAAGAAATTTTTGGACCTCCTATACAAAATGTAGCAGCCGAGCGAGACAAATTGTATTGGAGGTCCAAATTTTTTGACCCATGTTCTTTGAGGAAAAGTATTTGCAACAATTTTTTTTACTCCCTGTACATTTCTCGTAAAAATAGAATTCCAAAAATTTACAAATAATGATTTACATATATATTACACACTTTGAATCGCATATAAAATATCAAATTTATTTTGTTTTGCCATACCTATCCATGATTTGAGTCAAAATTCCTAAGAATATGGTTTCTAGAAATTATTTCCTGGAAAGCTACAAGATGACTAAAAAAGTAAAAGGAAGTCTACGATTTTGCCATGCCATGTAGGTACATAGTTCAATTTCACACAACACGTCACAGGCCTGCTACGTAGCAGGCGGTTGAAAAACTCTGTAGGCAGAGTTTATCCGGTTCACGATGCGATACCTAATACTATGTGTTTTGTCCACAGCGTTCAGATCGTGCCTGGTATCGTTCGACCTCTGCCGAGACCACTCCTGCATTGGCGATGAAAACTGTGTACTCTTCGTCCCTCCACAATGCGTAGGCTGCGAACCTATTCCTGTTTGTAGGATGTTGTAGGCCATGCACTCAACAGATGGCGCCACTAGGACTTTGTTATAATGTGAAAGATGTTAGCAAAAGAAATGAATCAAATCATTGTAAAGTGTAAATAAAAAACTCTAAAACAAATACAGCTTTATACAGGTTGTAAGGGACGGTGTAACGAAAACTGTGCAGGCGTGCTCAGACCATGAAATTGATAATTTTTTTCTATGGGGGCTATGTTGGTAAACGTGAATTTTTTTTCGACCTTCCATATAAAATTCCCGATTGAGTGACTTTGTATGGGAACTCGAAAAATTGTATTCGTTTCCCGGCATAGCCGCCAAGTCAAAGTTGTTTAGTTTTCATGATCTGATCACGCCTGCAAAGTTTTCGTTACACCGTCCCTTACACCCTGTAAGTATCATTCATTATCTTTTCGGTTCCCTTTTTACTTTTTTTATCAGAAAGAAGTAGTTCACATGACTAGGCTGACGAGTGACCCCAGCTACCTACCATAATAGCCACCATGTCATTCGTCTATCGCACACTTAACGCACGACGGACCGCTAAAATATCGCAGCGTTCTGTCAGATCCATACTAGAAATGTCAATCCCTATACTACAACCGCTCAACCGCTGTCGACGCAGTGCTATCGCAGTGTCATCCGTCGAGTGCGGTTTTAGTATGGGGAGTGACGTTTCTAGTATGGATCTCACTGACCGCTGCGATATTTTAGCGGTCCGTCGTGCGTTAAGTGTGCGATGCGCCCAGTGGGTAGCATAGCAGCCCATGGTCATATCCAGTTCACTGCCTCGGTCAGATACAATAGACTTTTAATGCGTGGGAGGCCAGTGTCACAGTTTTACGTGTCATCCATACATGTATGTTGTTGTGAGCGTCGGTGGCCAAGTGGAGAGGACATCGGTCTTACAATCGTGAGACCCGAGTTCGATCCCCGCCATGTACTAATGTGTTTTTACTCACATACATTTACCGACTGCTCTTACGGTGAAGGAAAAACATCGTGATGAAACCCACCTTCAAATAAAATTTGAAATCAGATATTTGAATGTGACCTAACCTAGGATTCTGGCCAGGTTAGCCTTCGGGTTGCAGAGGTCAGATGGCAGTCGCTATGTGTAAAAACTTGGTTCCATGTCAAATCCCCTAGGCTAGGTAGCCGACCCCGACGGAGAACGGGATAAGGCAACGAGAATGATCCATAGGTTGTATGTTCTAGTTCTAAGGAGGCCTACGATCCAGAGCCTCCTTAGAACATACAATAAAGCACCTATGGAGTGTTTCTATTCAGCTAGTGGTCTTCGCCGACATATATATGTATCTTCAATGTTGTCAATTACGAATGCTTGGCACCACTTGGTACAAATACAGGCCTCACTTCAACCAGCAGCGAAACGACAGCGCATTTCGTAACAACCAGCAACAACCAGCAACCAACAATTTATGACAACCATAGACCATGTATACCTACGTACAAATACAGCCTCACTGGACCGTGGCAACTGTCCATGTATGGTTGTACGAACCCGAGCCAAAAGGCGGATCGCACACTTGACGCACGACGGAGCGCAAAAATATCGCTGCGGTCTGTCTATCTAGATCTATACTAGAAAGGTCACTCCCCATTAGTCCCCATACTAAAACCGCACTCGACGGGCGACACTGCGATAGCGCTGCGATGACAGCGGTTGAGCGGTTTTAGTATGGCGATTGACATTCCTAGTATAGATATCTGACAGACCGCTGTGATATTTTTGCGTTCCGTCGTGCGCTAAGTGTGCGATCCGCAAAAAGTACCGTCCCTACAGACTAACCATATTACACGATCGTGGTTTGTCCAAACTCTTTAGAAAATATATTTTACTGAGCCATACCGAATCTATGCTCCGCCGTTCTGGTACATACATACATACATACACAAATCACGCCTTTATCCATTCCGAGGTAGGTAGGGCGTTCACAATCCTAAAATTACGGTCGTTATCGCCACGTCTGACAAGTATTGAGGGCGGTTCCTTTTCGATTACAAGTATCACTGTACTGACAGGTTGTCAGCCTGTCGCCTAAAATTGTAATACACATGAAACCCTCGAGTCCCTTAGTTGCCTTTTACAACACCCACGGGAAGAAATGGGGTGATGCTATTCTAAGCCGGCATCACACGGCCGTTGTGGTATACCTACATTACCCGTGCTATAGAAGAAAAAATAATAGGTAGGTATAAAAGTTTGCCTTTTCAATAGGTAGGTGTGCTTATTTCTCGAGCAAAACAAATTGCTCTCAAATAGGAAACCCCCGAAAAACCCGTTTTTTCACCCTTTCCTCACGAAATCGGGAAAATGTTAGGAAAATGGCGTCAATTTTACCGCGAATCCGACATTTCGCGCCCGTTTCGACAAACCAATAACCCGTGGTTATGGGGAATATTAGGGGACAAATTACTTTGGCTCTTGTGTTTTATAGGATGCCCCTAAAATAGGTACAAAATGGCGTCGTTGCTCGTGGACGAAAATGTACGTTTTTCAGTACTCATTCTACAATACGAATGAATTTTCATTGAGGCCCAAAACTAACTTTGATTCTATTTTTTTATGATCTTGTGTAAAGATAAAAAACACCTAGGTACATAGGTATTTTGTACAATTTTATGCGTATTCCGCTGTTTTTTAACCGAGTATTGCCTTTAGAGCTAGTTTCATGGGCTGATTCACCCCTTAAAGTATTTGCAGCTAATACTTTTACACTATATTATTTCACATACATGCACATATCACACCTTTATCCCTTGCGGGGTAGGCAGAGCGTTAACGGCCATTAAAATACGGTCGCTATCGCCACGTCTTAAAAATGTTGAGATAATTTCTGTATCACTATAGTGACAGGTTGTCAGCCTGTCGCCTAAAAATGGTAATACACATGAAACCCTCTCTATATTTCACAAAAAAGTTAAGAAGAAACAGAGTGACCTAACCAAACTAAAAAACTAAAAAATAAACAATGTAATTATCAGCACTAACTCGAAGGACCAACGTATTTTGGTTGTTCATAGAGTTGTTAAGAAAACCAGTATAGATTGATCTCTTAACAAGCAACTCTGGTACTGCTAAGGTGGTTTCCATGCTTGAAATCTGTTGCTGCGAATTTTTAGCGTATCCATAACGCAAGGGTCTGTCAGATACAAAGTTTTTTAGCCATAAAAACGGACTTTGTTGCATGAACATCGCATTAACTTGCGTTGTTTGACATATGCATCGAACAACGCCCTGCGTCATTTTATGTAACGAGACTTCGAAATTTCTTCTTCCTTGCATTCCTTTGAGACGCATGAGCTACGGGTGCGCTATAAGTGCGCCGCAACGGGCGTCAAGTGTAGTAACCGCCAGAGTTCACCCAACAAACTAAGAAGTTGAGTAATATTACAGAACAAGGGAGGAAACTTGTGAAGTTTGTTGTTCTTGCGACAAAGGCTGACTTGGCTAGCTAATAAACAAGTTTATAAAAACTGTCGGGACTGTTATAATAATTAACTTTTACAGATGTTGCGTTTTCCACACAAACTGCATTATTTTCCGGTGTTTTACAAGTACTTCCAGCCATTTTATTTTTTTGGTATAGGTATTTTTTGGGTAATAAAATATTGAATATACCATAAATTTTATCAGTAAAAAAACTATTTTATGTGTTAATCCAAGTTACCCTCTATGTAAGTAGGTATGTGCCTAATTTCATTAAAATCGGTTCAGTAGTTTTTGCGTGAAGGAGTAACAAGCAAACATACAAAACTTTGCACTAATATTATAATGCGGAACTCCGCATTATAATATTAGTACGTTGTATAAAAACACACAAACACATTTTTTGATTGACTGATACGAAATTAATTGACTGACTGACAGAAAAAAATTCTGACATTACGGTTCATCGGGCCGTTGGACGACTCGGAGTCCCACACGAAAAAGAAAGAATTGACTAATTGAAATAGTTAAGAAACTCTTTTAACACAAGGGTTCATCGGGTCGTTCATCAACTCGGCGTCCCACACGACTAGAAAGAAGACTTTTCGCGTCTCCAAGTCGTAATCGTGACGACTTTGTTGATCGATAGCCTTTTACTCTCCGATGTTAATTTTGAACGTTAACTTCAATATTATGTTGGCGTCAATTCTTCCATATACCCGACCCGACTGCCTCAGAAGGAGAGTTAGGTATATTTTAAGAATTTATTGACATATAAAATATTTTGACCGGCGGCCTACAACTTCAAACGGTTAGGCGAATGCTTACATACATACATATATCACGTCTTCATCCCTTGCGGGGCAGGTAGAGCGTTAACGTCGGCAAGAATACGGTCGCTATCGCCACGTCTGACATTTTTGAGGATTATTTTCCAAGGTTAGGCAAATGTTGACATAAATATGAGGTTTCATTAGGTTTGTAGATTAAATGAAGTAGGTAAATATTTTTAATGCAAAATGTGGTTAGTCACTACCGGGAAGTCAGTATTAGATAATTCATAATGGGATATTTTTAATCTGTTCGGTTTGTTACTTGTAAGTGGCTCTCATGATTTCCCATAGACATGTGAGATTATTTTTTATTATGCAGTGAACTTGCAGATTATCCCTCAATCTAAAAAAATTACGAAAGCGCTACCTGTTTGGACTAGAGTTGCTGTCAGTCCATTTTTGATCCTCATAGGTTCTGATATATGACTCATCTGAACCGACCCCCAAAAATTTGTCAGACGTGGCGATATCGACTGTAATTTAATGGTCGTAAACGCTCTTCCTACCCCTGAGGGATAAAGGCGTGATTTGTGTATGTATAGGTTGTGAACCCTAGTTTCAGGAGTAACTTTGACTGACTGAAATGACTCTGGACTGCTATCGCCGGAATCGACGTCAATATCGAACAGAAATAAACTCTACTCTAAATTGCCTCTCCATAAATACTACTTAACTCCGTGAATTTCTGAGCGAATCCCACATCTAACGCACGACGCTGCGCATTTTTAGCGCATCCGTGACGCATGCGTCTGTCAGAGGTCAGGGAACAATAATTCCTCATAATAAAACTGCTATTAACACAGCACCAACGGATGAATTTGCATTGTCTGACAGACGTATACGTTACATATAGCGTCGGTTTTTATTAGTATCGGGATAAAAATCATTGCATCTGACAGACGCATGCGTAACAGATGCGCTGAAATAGCGCTCCGTTGTGCGTTAAGTGTGAGAACCGCCGATTTTACGAGCGAAAATAAGAGCGTCTACAGAATCGCTTTATCGACGCGGCGAGGTGAGAACAAATACTTACTTGGTTCCGTAATAAGGGTTTACGAGTATTCTATTTAGTTTGATTTGTTACCAGTGTGATGCCGGCTTAGAATAGCATCACCCCATTTATTTTGTGCGGGTGTCGTAAAAGGCGACTAAGGGACTCGAGGGTTTCATGTGTAGGTATTACAACTTTAGACGACAGGCAACAACCTGTCACTACAGTGATACACGTAACACGAAACACCTGAAAGAGGCCTCAATACTTGTCAGACGTGGCGATAACGACCGTAATTTTACGATCGTTAACGCTCTGCCTACCCCGAAAGGGATAAAGGGGTGATATATGTATGTATGTAGTATAAACGAAATTTCAGCACAGTGTAATTTGGAAAGCTTTCAATGCGGTAGACCGCGGTCCGGGCATTCATTATGACCTTACCTATTCAACTTGCCGGTGTGTACCTACTCAGTGCAATAACACGGTTCAAAATGGCGCCGCTTCAATTCCTGAATAGCTGGTGAGATGAATTTCCTACTGGCTATTTACATTTTTAAACAGAGAGAAGGGTTAGTCAACATATAAGCTGAAACGATGACCCAGGTTTAGGGTCTGATCATGCAAGCTTCTTACCTCCGGTGCAAGTGATCTCTGTGTGCCTTTTACAAATGAAATTGAGACCAGAATTTCTTGGATTGCGACTAGAAGCTCTTTTCTAACAAAAACGTTTGTTTAAACCCCTTGGGAGACAAGCAGTGCAGTAATGCAGTGTTATTGGACCCCTAGGGCCGTAAAACACAGTGTCAAACCGCATAGGACGCATAAAAATGGCACATTTTCACGGTTTTCTTGTCCGCTTTGGGAAAAAGGAGGTAAAGTTGACTTTACAGTTTGAAATGGAATAAAAGTTTTGTAATTTTTACATGGAAATGGTGAGTTGAATAAAATACCTACATACTAGAAAAAAGGTACTTATTCTCGTCATTATGGTCAAGATAGGTCCACTATGCAGGTGGTCCGCTATCTACTAAAGTAAGTTGAATCGCACACTTAACGCACGACGGACCGCTAAAAATATCGCAGTGTTCTGTCAGATCCATACCAGAAACGTCACTCCCATTAATAAAACCGCCCTCGACGGATGACGCTGCGATAGCGCTGCGTCAACAGCGGTTGAGCGGTTTTAGTACGGAGATTGACATTTCTAGTATGGACTTGAGAGAACGCTGCGATATTTTAGCGGTCCGTCGTGTGTTAAGTGTGTGATGTGCCTAAGTAAGTAAGACGGTTGTAATTTTTACCATGGAAAAATGTGTATTTCAAGATTATTTTTTTTTTTCTAAGTAGGCAGTTTTACCTATTTTCACAATTAAAAAGTACTTTTAGAATGTCAAGTAAAATAATTGCATTTAGGCTGGATTTAGGATCCATTTGGGATTAGTCATTGTGCAAAAGGGAATATGTAAAAATAATTTTCTCCTTTTTAGCATAAATTGGGCCTTTTTTGGGTGGGATACAAAATAAAGGCAATGCCTAGGGGCTGGCTAGGTTAACCACACAGCGTGTAACTTGTAGTAGCGGGAGAGACTGAAATTTAAAGTTTATGTTTCGTACGAATCACATTATTTTAAAAGTTTGTTTATGTCTGATATCGCAAAATGAGGTTAATAAATCCTAATGAAAATGTGTTTTAAAATACTTTTTTATTGTTTTCATGTTTTTTTTTTTTTCAAATTATAAAAGCGAAAGTGTCCCGATTTCTCTGATGAGAAGTCTATTATAAACTGTTCTGACAACAATGTGACCTTGTTGTACAAAACATAGCTTTCTTATAGTAGTCTTCTTAGCGTTCTAATCTAATCCAAGCAAATAGCAGGGCCGAATGTAAATCGTGCGGCGCGTGCTTGGCAGAAATGCGTTTAAAATAAAATATATGTGGAGGGAGTAAAGAGCTAGAGCAGTGTAAGGAAGTTAAATATCTCTTTAAATGGGTAGTTTATCCTGTAACACGTACTCCTTTGGCAAACCGGTCTAGACTAGACTGTAAGGTAAGTATTTATAGAGTTAGCTGTTGGGGCTTTAAAAGTGGATTTTCAAGTTGTCTAAGTTAGAAAACGTCTGCGCGATTTATTTATCTTTGCAACTCTTAAATGAGCATCACACGGCAAAGCCAGCATTACACGCCCTTTCACGGTAGAATAAAAGGTTATCCTAAAATGTTGTCATACGGATACTTAAGGCTTAGCTGCTTGTACCTGCATTTGGCTGCTTTATACCGATCCCAAGGAAAGTAATTCTCCGTAGGGCATGCAGATATAAGCACCTACCTGCTAGGAAAGACGATAAGCACGTTATTTGTTTATTTTTCTCTGATCGCATATTATAGTCATATGTGAATACCTATAATTGGTTTAATAGTAAGCACATTAAAAATGTATAAGCTTAATTTGTACAAACTGTTGGTGTTCCAAATAAAAATTTATTTAAAATTTATTTATTTATTTATTTATTTATACTTCAATAGCTGATGATGCGAAATGAAGATGAAACAACCTGGACCTTTCGTCTACGGTATTTCGGTACTCATCGTTTCAGCTTATAAATGTTGACTAACCCTTCTCTCTGTTTAAAAATGTAAATAGCCAGTAGAAAATTCAGCTTATGTTGGAAGAAAGGGTCGGTGGCCAAGTGGTTAGGACACCTGTCTTTCAAACCGAGTTCGATCCCCGCCATGTACCAATGTGTTTTTACTTATATTTACCGAAGTGGAGGAAAAACATCGTGATTAAACCAACATTCAAACAAAATTTTAATTCAGATGATATTTGAAAGTGACTTAACCTAGGATTCCGGCCAGGTTAGCCTTCGGGTAGCAGATGGTCATATGGCAGTCGCTCTGTGTAAAACTTGGTTACACGTCAAATCTCCTAGGTTAGGTAGCCGACCCCGACAGAGAAAGGGATAGGGCAAGGAGAATGAAAGAGCCTATGTTGGAAAACATCAGAGTGGAACAATGAAGCCACTAGATTTTTCTCCATAACTAAATCTATGTACAAAATTGTAAACCACAACCCAAAACCAATAATTTTTAATTAATCCTCAACTCACAAATTGGCTGGTTTATACAATATTAAAACCATGAATATGCTTAACATTTTAATTAAGACAATTAATTTTGTATTCAACTAGCGGCCCGCCCCGCGGTTGGACAAGCTACTAAGTGTTTGCCAGGAATAAACTTTTTTTGGCATTGTATTATCACTATCACTAGCTACATAGTATAAAACAAAGTCGCTTTTCGCGTCTGTCTGTATGTTTGCTTAACTACACAACAGATTTTGATGCAAGTTTTTTTTTTTAGATAGAGTGATTCAAGAGGAAGGTTACGTTATGTACATAATACTTACCGGAAACAATATTTCGTCCCCTACAAAACGTATGGACGTAACTTGATTTTTTGCGAAAATGAGTTATATACACTAAATGATTTAGAAATTTTTAAACTTTTTTTATATCTAATGGACGTATCTCTATGTAACTTAGTTTCCGTTATAAGGTAAGTTGTATCTTATATCACAAAATATTGGTTTGTCACGTAGGGACGTGAGTTAAATTTACCTCTTTACGTCACAGATTTTTATTTAATTTTTTTTGGGGGTATCTTAAGTTACGTCTAAATATTACAAATCACATTAATAAATTTCCTCGCACGGAATCTCATTATTGCCGCGCTAAAACTTCAAAAAAATATCTTTACGAAGACTTGAGTTTGACAAAAATGTTTTCACTATATTTCAAAACGAATTGACGTAACATAGATTCAAATAGACGTAACTTAAAATTGCATACATTTTTTATTTTGCATAAAGACGTAAGTCGAATATAATATACATTTTTTTTAAAAACCTGTTGCGTTTTCCAAATATCATACACATATTCACAATTGAAGCAAGTTTACACCCTTGTATAAAAAAAATTGTGGACGTAAGTCTAATCACAAATATGTGACGTAATTTTAAACTTTTCGCCAACCTTCAATCGCTTCTCCTGTAAAATTCAGTTTTTGTAGTTACGTCCATACGTTTTGTAGGGGACGATTTATTCCCACGGGAAAAAGAGTTGCAGCGGGTGCAGCCGCTGGGGCAGGCCGCTAGTACGTATATAAGTATAAACTTTTCTCATAATTCTCTTTATATATTAAAAAAAAACGCAAAAAATCAATTGTGTGGTCTAGGAGTTGGCGGTGTCCATGACAGATAGACAAACAGAGAAACGCAAAATGTGGCTTCTATTTACGCTATGTATTGATAATATGTATATACCACAGAGTAAATAAGAGCACTATACCTACTTACCTACATACCTACGAGTATTGTTGTTTGAAAAGTTAAACACAAATCAAGAAGCGAGGTGTAACGAAAACTTTGCAGGCGTGATCAGACCATGAAACTGAACAACTTTTACTATGGGGGCTATGGTGGGAAACGAAATATTCTTCCGAGTTCCCATACAAAGTCAGTGAACTGATCGAGCATTTTGTAAGGGAGGTCGAAAAAACTTTCACGTTTCCCAACATAGCCCCCATAGAAAAAGTTGTCCAGTTTCATGGTCTGATCTTCAGATCATGAAGTTTTCGTTACACCGTCTCTTACACCCTGTATAGGGAACGCACCTTACATTTTCAATTCAATTTAGTTTGTGTACTTTTATCACCACCACCATCAAGTTGATGAAAACTGTAAAAAAAACTATTTTTAACCGACACCAAAAAGAAGGTTCCTTAATAAGAGACGACAAGATTCCATCATTTTAAAAGGTGTTACCGATATGGGCTAATTTTATTTTTACAATTTATTTTCTTACTACCGGCCCGCACGGCAGCTGCACCCGCTGTTACTCATTTTCCCGTGGGAATAAGTTGTTTTACCCGTAATATTATACATAATACAAACCTTTCTCTTTAATCTATTTAAAAAACTGCATCAAAATCCGCTGTTTAGTTTTAAGGATTTACTTAATACATAAATACAGACATATGGACAGACGCGAAAAGCGACTTTGCTTTATACCTACAATGTAATGAAACTAGAGAAGTACATATATAAAAAATAATTACAAAACTCCTAAAATACCTGAAAAGTTACCTAGTAAGAAAAAGCACAATATCAATTTGGAAGTCGTTATTTCGATAGCTACAAAAAAGTTTAAATCAAAATAAGAAGTTTGAAGTTTAAAGCCGTTGCAAACAATGGTTACGGATTGGTTCATTATTTTTTGCAACGATCGTGTTCGCATTCTTATTTTGAATTTCTCTTTCTCAAACTTCACTGGATTTGTTTTTAATCAACGCCCTTCGCTTCAGCCAGTCCGCGATTTCCTCGACGAGACTTTTAAAATAAGAATTCTGTGTAAGAATTTGAAAAAGTAGAGTTCAGTTTAGATACTTTGTATTTTATCTCAGCAGCGCCTCGAAGATCAACATATACTGGTGTTCCATACAGTTCTTAAGCATAACCAGTTTGTGTGAAACGTGTTGATTTTTTAGCATTCATATTGTTTGTAAAATTTAAAGAAAATCACCATTTTCATTATCGAGACAGCAATATTGTAGGTACAATGTGTTTCGAAGGAAATGCAGTAAAATTAACACGTTGTTATGACTTAGTTTAGGACATTGTATTGAATCGGGTCGTCTCTGCCTACCCCAGCGGTAATGAGATGTGATTTATGTATGTATTGAACTTTCAGTAAGTATGTGTCCTATACTTTCCATACTTAGGTCCCATAAGTTTTCAGAATGCTAGAAAACGATAATAAAATCTACCTCCCAACCTCTTATACGAAGTTAGACGTATACATTATTTGTATCGGAGGGCAAATTTTTTTTTTCTTTTCCTGTGCTACGAGTATTTTAAGCTAAGATAAATTACCGAATTGACACCATTCTATATCACTCGCCATTGTGACTAGGAAGAAGGACAAACAAACAATTAATTTACCTTCAAAAGTATTCGTAAAACTCATTATTATGTTTCTCAGTGCGAGTTTATTTCCGTGGCTCCCGGCCGGAAAATTGAGTGGCTGATTTTAATACAACGTTCATTATTACTGGCCGTTGTATAATTTAAAATTGGAAGTGCTTTTAGCTTTTTCATGCTCGATAATGGAAAAATTACATAATAGGGGAATTTATGGAATAAAATTCGAACGCTTCGTGACTTGATCAAGTATGACCTACTAAAACTACTGCTAAAAAAGTCCACAGTCTGACAACCGATGTGGCGCAGTGGTAGTGCGACTGTCTTTGAAACAGAAGGTTTCGGCTTCGATTCTCGGTGAGTAACTTACAAAGTTGATATTTATCTCTTTGTGAATTTGTTCCCAGTCTGGTTAGGACATTGCGGGCTGAACCACCCGATTGTCCGTAAGTAAGATGGTTCAGTGTTTCGCATGGCACGTTAAGCCGTAAGTCCCGTTTGCTGACTATGATGAGACGGCGGTCGTTACACAACCATGTCAGAAGCCTGCTACTTGTAGAAGGCGGTTGAAAAATTCTTACACTAAGGTTCATCAGGTCGTTGGACGACTCGGTGTCCCACACGAAAAAAAAAGAAGAAGACTTACTAATCCCTTAAATTAGTCCCTTAAGGCTCGTTTCGAAGCTTACATTTGAGTGACTTTGAACATAATCTACATATACAAACATACTTACATAAATAAATCACGCCTTTATCCCTAACGGGGTAGGCAGAGCGTCAAAGGCCGAAAAAATACGGTCGCTATCGCCACGTCTTCCAAATATAGAGGTAGAGGGCCGTTTGAGATCATTTGTGTATCACTATAGTGACAGGTTGTCAGTCTGTCGCCTAAAAGTTGTAATACACCTGAAACCCTCAAGTCCCTCAGTCGCCTTTTCAACAGGTAGGAAATGGGGTGATGCTATTCTAAACCGGCATCACACGGCAGCAGTACTTTGAACGATGTAGTCGTAATTACTTACCTTAAAACCCGTTCCCTAAAAGTGGATGCGGATTAAGTTAAAAGCACCGCGGTGATGAGGAGATTTAATCCTCAATCAACAAAGTTGTCTGTTGTGTTTTTTCCTGCTCGACTTACCTAATTTAGTTTGAAACTACCTACCTAAAAATTTGGCCAGTGCCTCGTTTTTCGAAACGACAGGCTACAATTCTACAGGTGAAATTCGATGTTCATTGCGTAGCGAGTCAAAAATCCTGGTTTTATAATGTCCCACCGCCTACGCAATGTACATAGAATTTCACCTGTAGAATTTTAGCCTGTAGTTTCGTTGCATAGGCCACTGGAAATACCTAAACCTAAAGATGTTACCTCTTATGTATTTTTACAATTTGCTTATGTTTACCATCATCCTTCCCTACTTTACTAAGTGTATGTGTTTCTGTTTATATTTTCTGTGATGTAGGTAGAATAGAATAGAATAGAAAACGTTTATACAAAAAAAACAGTTACATTTGTTTCCATAATCTAAAATACGCCAAACTGTAACAACAGTTTGTTGGCGTTAGTGCGTAACCACAGTAGTTTATGATAAGTAACTGCCACAAACATACTGCCTACATTTATTTAATTTTATTTATTACATACACAAAATGGCTGGTAAATGGATAAATTCCATTTAAGTTAATGGAATTTAATTTTAGCCGTGTGATGCCGGCTTAGAATAGCATCACCCCATATCCTTCCCGCGGGTGTCGTAAGAAGCGATTAAGGGGCTCGAGAGTATTGGTGTATTACAATTTTTAGGCGACAGGCTGACAACCTGTCACTATAGTGATAAACATGTTTTCTGAAACATCCTTGGAAAACAATCCTCAAAAATGTCAGACGTGGCGATACTGGCCGTATATTTACGGCCGTTAACGCTCTGCCTACCCCACAAGGGATAAAGGCGTGATATATGTATGTATGTTATTTAAGTTTTATCAAGATACATATAGAGGTACATAGCTTTCAGCCTTTTTTAAAACATAGGTTTACTGAGCTCGTCACAATCAAATTTAATTTTGTTATATATTCTCGGTGTTAGGTACTGAAGGGTGCTCTCACTATAGTAATTACCTACAGCTTCTAGGTTCTGCATATTTAGATCGCACTTCAGTTGTCAATGACTTATACACAGTTTTAATTTCCAAATAGTTATCGCTGTTAAACTGATCTATAGCTATTAAATATTTAACTGTCCGAATGGCGTAGCGGATAGTATGCTTGCCTTCTACGCCGAAGGTCGTGGGTTCGAACCCCACCAAACACAAATATTTGTTAAGTCAATTTTCAAATATTTGTGTTGAGTCTGGGTGTTTTCTATGTATAATATGTATTTATTTACAAAAAAAAAGTATATATGTATGTATTAGTATCGGCTATCTAGTTCCCATAGTACAAGCGTACTATGCTTTCTGCAGCGTTGTGAAAAATTTGGGTGTACTTTTCGACACAACCTTATCTTGGTCTCAGCAGGTATCGCAAGTCAGCCGATTTTCGCTTCCTTGGGTTCGCTCAAAAGATGGAAAAATTTGCTTCCTATAAGGACCAAGATCGAACTTGCTCAATCTCTCCTCGTTCCAATTCTAGACTATGCAGATGTCTGTTATCTTGACCTCAATGAGGATCTCCTCGATAAGCTTCAGAGGTTACAGAACATCTGCATAAGATTCATTTATGGATTGCGCAAGTTCGATCATGTGTCAGAATTTAGGAACCGGCTGAAGTGGCTCCCTATCAGGTTGCGCCGGAATGAGCATATCCTTCTACTCCTTTACAAAGTCCTATATGATCCTTGTTCCCCTCCCTACTTGAAGGATTGCTTTCATTATCTGGGCGATGACCACAGCCGCAATGTCCGCTCCAAGAGCGACAATATCCTCCGCGTTCCACGAGCACTCTCTCAGTCGGGGTACTCTAGAGAATCTTTCGTCTCAAGGGCGTCACATCTGTGGAATGAACTACCGTATGACATTCGTCACTCTAAATCTGTCAATTTTTAAATCAAAATTACTTTATCTCCTTTCAAAATCAGTTGTTATTTTATTTTCCTATAACTTGTGTATTTATATTTATTTATGTATATATTTTATTTATTGTATATATATATGTATGTATGTATGTATGCTTATAGATATATTGATATATTAATTAGGTATTAATTGTAATTGTTTTGCTTCTGCAACTACTTGCAAATTGTTAAGCTGTCTCTTTAAAGGTAGAGGTTGCCTGGAAAAGATCGCTACAAGCGATAAGGTTGCCTTTGCTTACTTTTAGTTATAGTATATTGTACCGTTTTGTATTTTAATGTTGTGTTTGTTGTAAGCAATAAAGAGTTTATCTATCTATCTACAAGCTTTGTTTAGTTTGGGGCTAGATGGCGGTGTGTGAATTGTCCAGGATATTTATTTCATTTATTTATTGTATTTAACTTTTTCCTGTATTGGTAGGACCTTACACACCTTATATAATTCTTCATAGTTGTGCTTATGCTTTATTTGTGCTACTGATTATGTTTTTAGTGCAATAAAAATGTTGTTACGTTATGTTATGTAAGCGTCGATGTAACGAAAAGTTGCATGCAGGCATGCATGCTAAAGAAATTATTTATAAAAAAAAAAGCTGCTGATAACTGGACCCTTTATACGTGAAAGCCCACTATCACAAAAGTAAAAAAAAAGCAAAAGACCAAAAACCTGTCGATGCAAAAAACAAACAAAAGAAAAAACAAAAAACAACACAACACGCAACATAAAAGTTCGAACTTACCCAATTTTTCAATATAAATGTTTCTTACTTACGTAATAAGGTAAGGTCCTACACCTTACACACCTTATATAATTCTTCATAGTTGTGCTTATGCTTTATTTGTGCTACTGATTATGTTTTTAGTGCAATAAAAATGTTGTTACGTTATGTTATGTAAGCGTCGATGTAACGAAAAGTTGCATGCAGGCATGCATGCTAAAGAAATTATTTATAAAAAAAAAAGCTGCTGATAACTGGACCCTTTATACGTGAAAGCCCACTATCACAAAAGTAAAAAAAAAGCAAAAGACCAAAAACCTGTCGATGCAAAAAACAAACAAAAGAAAAAACAAAAAACAACACAACACGCAACATAAAAGTTCGAACTTACCCAATTTTTCAATATAAATGTTTCTTACTTACGTAATGTCCAAAGTATTTGTAGCCGAAACAAGTCTAGTTAACGAAGATACAATTTATTCAGAACCTGATACTTTAGTTGGACGCGAGACTTCGGTTCCGTAATAAAATTTATGCAGCAACGTGACAATGGAAATACTGCAGCAATCAGCGTTGCAGATAAAGTGCATCTTTCCAATCTTGGGCGAGGAGCACACTTGACGCACAACGGTCCGCTCTTCTGACGTCCGGCAAACGGACGCTAAAATATCGCAGGCACAGCGAATAATGGTGCGTGGGGGTACGACTTTAATGCGATGAAGTCAGTGATATAAAGTTATCTATGCATGGATAGGTTGTCCCATACGAATGACAGCTAGTTTTGCGGACCCAATTGAAGCGCCACCTACGAGAGTACCGCGTACTATCGTATTTGCTTTCCTTGACTGCCAGCGCCACAGTGGCGACTTCGGAACTAAATTATTTAGTTCCAGATTCTTTCGTATTTACTTTCCTTGACTGCTAGCGCCAAAATGGCGATTTTCAAAGAGTGACACCAATATTATAGCAACAACCAGTCAAGAGCTAATTTCAGGTCAGTGGATAAAGTACAAAAGAGATAGGTTTATTACATCCACATTAACGAGAAACAGTGACAGAAGAAATCTCAAAGATGAAAAACAGATGCGACTTGCGAGATATGGGTCTTTGTAGTGTTTTTCAATCTAGTAAAAAATTCTGGTTGTTATCTAACAATCTACTTAGATACTCGATGCAGGTATGCTCTTAAAAAACTGAGAGTTCGCGGGATTATTCATTTAGACACTGTGCTGATTATTACGGGTTATGTTACAAACAAGGAAACCGAGCTTCTTTGACATGTTGCCAACTAGTCCTAAAAACAATGCTGAGCCCATGTCCAGCAGTGAACTGTTGTGACCGTTTATTAGCATTAAACGTACCAAAAAAAAAACAAGCAGGACATTTCGCAAAATTTGATTGCGCACAACAGAGCGTCAAGTGTGTTCCTCGCCTAAGAGTTGATTTTTGTTCTGAATCCTCTACGTGCTACTTTCGAACCTCAGAGTTGACTTTTGTTCTCAATTTAGATAGTAAATTCTTGTCGAATACAAAGCGAAAAGAACGCTGCTTAATACAATAGAGTATAGGAGGATGAAAATGATAGGACACCTGATACGGCATGACCAGTTATTTAAAACAATCGTTGAAGGCAAGATTGAAGGAAGAGGAAGGGGAAGACGAAGAAGGAGTTATTTGGATCAGATAAAGGAGAAAATAATGGTCACGTCGTACAGAGAAGTCAATCACAATAATTTTTTGCGTAATTTCAGAGATAGCGACAAAGTAAAAATCGTTCAATAGATGCTTAGAATCACCAGTTTTTAATATTTTTTTTTTTCGTGTGGGACACCGAGTCGTCCAACGACCCAGTGAACCCTAGTGTCAGAATTTTTCAACCGCCTTCTACAAGTATAGCAGGCTTCTGACATGGTTGTGTAACGACCGCCGTCTCATCATAGTCAGCAAACGGGACTTACGGCTTAACGTGCCATCCGAAACACGGAACCATCTTACTTACGGACAATCGGGTGGTTCAGCCCGCAATGTCCTAACCAGACTGGGAACAAATTCACAAAGTGATAAATATCAACTTTGTGAGAGACCCACCGAGAATCGAACCCGGGACCTTCTGCGTCAGAGGCAGTCGCACTACCACTGCGCCACATCAGTCGTCAAAATAAGTCGTTTTAATAAATGTGAACCAAAGACGACCGATGTGGCGCAGTGGTAGAGCGACTGCCTTTGACGCAGAAGGTCCCGGGTTCGATTCTCGATTGGTCACTCACAAAGTCGATATTTATCACTTTGTGATTTTTTTCCCAGTCTGGTTAGGACATTGCGGGCTTAACCACCCGATTGTCCGTAAGAAAGATGGTTCCGTGTTTCGGATGGCACGTTAAGCCGTAGGTCCCGGTTGCTGTCTATGATCACTTAGACGGCGATCGTTACACAACCATGTCAGAAGCCTGCTACTTGTAGAAGGCAGTTGAAAAAATTCAGACACAAGGGTACATTGAGTCGTTGGACGACCCAGTGTTCCACACGAAAAGAAAAAAAATTCGAAGTAATTATCACTTCTTCAACAAATATAAAAATACAGACAAAAATAATAGTATTATTCAACTAAAATAAAAATACAGATAGGTACATTTTAAGATAAATGCGTTTAATATAAGTATCAATCATAACATTGGCATTTGGCACAGTTATACATGTACTAAATAATCATTTAAGCTTGCGTGGATTGAGTAGCATCATCATTCACTTCATCTACAAAATCTGCTAACATATCATCAACATTCAGTTCTTTGCTAGCGACAGTTTCACTACTTTTAGTAATATCACCATTTTGTAAAGGTTTTTCAATACTATCTACACCATTCACTTTTATTTCATTAGTTACAACTTGGGATTTCTTAGCTTCATCTTCTTGAGAATATTTGACGTCTTGACCACAAGTTATTTGAATATCGTCTGTATCATTTGTACTAGGTAAATTTTCACCGTCAAGTTTTTCTATGATAGGTACTTTTTCAGTTCCTGTGTTTGGGTAATCGTAAGCCACTTCCATTGATAAAGGAGTTTCATCATCATCATTTGAAATGTGTAGAGGTAGTTGTGTAGCAGCTTCGAAAATAGTTGTGTTTGGAGGCAGTTGTGTTTCTGCGTCATAAATAGCTGCAGATTTTTCATATTCAGGCTGAGTAGAATCTACTTTATCTTCAGATATACCGTTTCCAACTTTAGGAAGTTGTGTTTCTTGCATGTATATATCGTTTGAATCTGCTGTTTTAGTTTTAACAATTTCAACATCGTCGATGTTATTTCCGTTGACACTTTCTACCTCGTCTACTATAGGTTCAATATCAAGTTCGTCTTCTGAATCAACATTATCATTATCAACGTTTTCTATAACGACTTGTACATCTTGCAATATGATTTCATCAGTGTTTGACTCATCACTGATTTCGATGCTGTTTGAGTCGCTGCTGAGACTGATTTTGTCAGTATCGTCAGTGTCATCCACTTTACGTTTCTTGCTGGATGGTTCGTCGGTAATAGTGATTACTTCTTCTGTATTGGTTTGTTTTGTTACTCTGTAAATAAAATGACAAGGTTATTAGCTTTTATGATATTTTATTTCATGCTTCAAGAATCTAAGAAACAAAATTCATTTTGCAATGAATTGTGATAGAGTTTTTGTAACGTTAATTCTTCTTCTTCAAGTCGACATGGAACCAACTTTAAATGTAATTCGACCAGGTTTTTTCTATAACCTCCTGCGTCATTACCACTCTAGAACTGGCCACTTACTTGTTACGTCCCAAAATCATCGCCAAAGCGGCTCTATTCCTCTCTGAGATTCCCTTCTTCGTCTCCTCACATTTTCCTGCGGGAATCATCACGTCGGCTGTGGGGACTACCCAGTACTACTCACTTGGCTGCTCTAGAACTTTCAGACCAGGTACCACTCTAGAACTTTCCACTTACTTGTTACGTCCCAAAAGCTCCTCCAAAGCGGCTCTATTCCTCTCTGATATTCCCTTCTTCTTCTCCTCGCTTTTTCCCGTGGGAATCGGCACGTCGGGAGCAAAACTGAGTGTGGGCGGCGCGCAGTGTAATTGCAGCCTTATGTTGAGTAGGGCTTGGGAACAGAAGTTCGATATCTGTGGGAATAAATGAAATTTTATATAATACATACATACACAAATCACGCCTTAACGTTATAGATCAGGCAGAGCGTTAACGATCGTAAAATAACGGTCGTTATCGCCACGTCTGACAAGTATTGAAGGCCCTTCAGATAATTCGTGTATCACTGTAGTGACAGGTTGTCAGCCTGTCGCCTAAAGTTGTAATAGACATGACGAGACAACCCTCGAGTCCCTTAGTGGCCTTTTACAACACCCGCGGGAAGAAATGGGGTGATGCTATTCTAAGCCGGCATTACACGGCATCTAAAATGGTAATATCCACGTACCTCAGTATGCCTCGAGTTGGCGTGCACGCTGTACACGTGCAGCGCGTGGTGCGCGTGCGCGCGCGCGGCGTGCGGGGCGCACACGCGCGTGCGCTCCAACGCGCGCAGTAGATGCAGGCCTAGTGCGCCGCGCGCGTCCAGCGTGTAGCACGCGCGTACTATGTGCTCTTGGAAACGCTGCGAAAAGAAACATACATACATAAACAAATCACGCCTTTATCCCTTGCGGGATAGGCAGAGCTTTACCGATCGTAACATTACGGTCGTTATCGCCACGTCTGACAAGTATTGAGGGCCCCTTCAGATGATTCGTGTATCACTGTTGTGGCGGAGCCGATGTGGCCCGCTGGCTGCTCTTAGTTGGAGCCTCTTTTTCGGATGAATAAAATACCAAAAAAAACCAACTTTTCTGTGGTACGGCTTTAATGACACTGAAATAAAAAAACTCAAAAAAACAATAGCTTGTCCAAAATAAAAAGTAAAAAAAAAATACAAAAGATCTTACAAAAAGGTGCGATTCCGCACAACTGTAGTGACAGGTTGACAGCCTGTCGCCTAAAGTTGTAATAAGTGGTAATACACATGAAACCCTCGAGTCTCTTAGTTGCCTCTTACAACACCCGCGGGAAGAATTGCGGTGATGCTATGCTATGCCGGCATTACACGGCGAAAAGAAACAATCTCTCATATCTCATCTTCTGGTTGCCTTATCCCGTTCTGTGTCGGGGTCGGCTACCTAACCTAGGGTATTTGACGTGGAGCCAAGTTCTTACACAGAGTGGCTGCCATCTGACTTACGCAACCCTAAGGCTAACCTGGCCCGAATACTAGGTTAAGCCACATTCAAATTTTATTCGAATGTGGGTTTTATCACGATGTTTTTCCTTCACTGTAAGAGCAGTCGGTAAATGTCGCTAATCCGAATTAATAATTAAACAATTTTAAAATCTCTCATAATAAGGTGTAAAAATATTAGCTGCATACATTTTAAGGGATGAATCAGCCCATGAAACTGAACAACTTTCCCCAAGAAACATACTTAACTGTCAACTCTCTGCCTCTGATATGTGTATGTGACTGAATATACACACTCAAAATTGTAGTTAACTGAAATTATTTTTGTCATATTTTAAAATTGGTTCAACAAAATTACAGATAATTAGAGAAAAAAATTTAAATAATATTTCAATAGTATACAGGGTGTAAGAGACGGTGTAACGAAAACTTTGCAGGCGTGATCAGACCATGAAACTGAACAAATTTTTCTATGAGGGCTATGTTGGGAAATGAAGATTTTTTTTCGAGTTTCCATACAAAGTCAGTAGCTGTTTCGGGAATTTTTTATGGAAGGTCGAAATTATTTATATGCTTACCAACACAGCCCCCGTAAAAAAGGTGTTTAGTTTCATGGTCTATTCACGCCTGCAAAGTTTTCGTTACACCGTGTCTTACGCCCAGTATTTTCGTTTATAATAAAGATTTATTTACCTTGTACGTCGTGAGTTTCAGAAAGACGCCGCACACGGTGAAAAATGTTTGCGCGCACTGCAACGCTGCCGTCGCCACTTCCTCGTTCAGTTCTTCTGACCTGAACCAAAAACAATACAATACTATAACACATTTTTTGAATTTTAAATAAACAGTTACTTCTTTTTCTAGCAGGTAGCAGGCTTCTGACATGGTTGTGTAACAACCGCCGTCTAAGTGATCATAGACAGCAACCGGGACCAATCGGGTGGTTCAGCCCGCAATGTCCTAACTAAACTGGGAATAAATTCACAATGTGATAAATATCAACTTTGTGAGTGACCCACCGAGAATCGAACCCGGAACCTTCTGCGTCAAAGGCAGTCGCACTACCACTGCGCCATTACAGTTCTTACAACCCCCTATTACGTCAGAATTTTAGGCGACAAGCTGACCAGTTAATTGTTGTAATTTTCGCTACTGAGACCAATCTAACAACACCATTAATTTTTCAGTATATTAAGCTGTTTAGGCTTTAGCCAGTGAAAATTATGTTTATGTAATTTGCGTGAGTTTTGTGTGTGTGTGTGTGACGTGTATGTGTGTGTACAGCTATATTTACTCACGCGGCTATTTTGTTCTTCTCCCCGGGCATGTGCGAGGCTATATTACTTTCTATCAGCATAGAGTTGGCTAGTTTGCGCTTCGCTTTCTTGCTCAAGTTCTTCGTTGGTTGGCTGCTCATCTGAAGAAACACGATCAAATTTTTACAGAACAAATTCGCTAGTATCCTGGGTCATTAAAAAAATATATTATAACAGTTGTACGCTTAAAACTATTGTCCAAAAATACAACGGACTTCATTCGTCATTTTTCGAAATATTCAAAGTTTGAATTAATAAGCAGAGAAATAATATAAAAGTAAGTGTTTTGACGCCATCCAGATACTTACGGCGTGACGTTATACTGTTAGTTCTTCCAACAAAATACCGTTTTAGATCGTTTTAAAAAGTAGCTCATTTGGCCTGTCAGGAAGCAAGCCTATTAGAGCTTGATTTAAGCTTTTCATTTACATTGAAAAGATATTGTAAAAAAAAATTTGGATTGATACAATATCATTCAGTAAACCAATCAATCAGACATTTAGTTTGTCCGTCGATTATTTGGACGATCAGTTGGTTAATCAGTCAAAGGATCAATTTATTTACTTGGTTTGGTTGATTAGTTGCAGATTGAATTGGATGATTTAGTTAGTTGGTTTTGTTACCTACCTTCAATTCAACAGTATGTTTCTTAGGGGTGATATCGGCTAGAATGTGTTCAATGATGTCGTCCTCCCAGCTGCGGCTCCGGTCGCTAGTTCTATGTGTCTGAAGCGTGGTCAGCCATAGGGACAGCGTATTGTAGGCTGCGCAACGGACTTTGCTGAAAAAATCGATGATTTTTATTTAGTTTATTTTATAATTTTTAGGAAGACTAACAGCTAAATATATAAATATGTTACCAAGTTATAAAGGGTGTAAAAAAAATTGCCGCAAATAGTTTAAGGGGTGCATCAGCCCATGAAACTGAACAACTTTCACCAAAAAACATAGGTCGAAATATGAAAAAAAAATTTGGACCTCCCATACAAAATTACCAACCAGTTACTATGGGAGGTCCAAAAAAAAATCTCGTATCTCGACATATGTTTCTTGGGAAAAGTTGTTCAGTTTCATGGGCTGATTCAAATCTTAAAATATTTGCAGCTTATATTTTTACACTATAAATAAACATATGCTAATAATAAGTCTCCGCCTTTAGGTACATTTGAGCACAATGGTACGACTTGTAATGAATACTAGGCTGCGCCCGCTGCAACTCAAGATGTTTCTCGGCAAGTGTTATACATAAAAACCTTCCTCTTGGATCACTCTATCTATTAAAAAACCTGCATTGAAATCCGTTGTGAAGTTTTAAAGATTTAAGCATACATACATACGGGCAGACGCGAAAAGGTACTTTGCTTAATACTATGTAGTAGTGATGTAACGAATATTCGCATTCGCATTCGCGAATATTCGCATGTTTTTGAACATTCGCATTCGCATTCGTATTCGCAAAATTCTTGCGAATGTTTTGCGAATGTGAAGGTCCATAAAATCAGGTTCGTAGATGTTTGTTTACCACCTGTAAGCGTAAATAACCGATCTTTTTTTTTCCTAAAACTGGATCACAAATAAATCATATCGAGGGGTTCCGGGCTATTTGTATTAACCGCCATTTTTTGGGATACGGACTTTTATACATATTTGGACTCAGCGAATTTTTCTGCGTCGTTTGAGCTCGGTTTGGTGATGATCGGAGCAAAAAAATGTCGCTTAATACAACCGTATTTTTTGGGCCTATTTCGAAGTGCAATGTATGAACCGGCACAAAATATTGACAAATTTAAGGCTTGTGTACTTAAGCTCACTACCAAATGACCACACAGTCGTTTAAACCTTTTTGCCTGGAACAATAATTTACAGGGTGCATACGTTCAACCATTTAGCCTGACCTTATAAATATATAGAAATGTCGCTTAAAACAGTTAGCCTCTTAGTAAAATTCATGTCAAATGTCGCTTAATACAATAAGTCGAATAAACAAATGTAGTCATATTTTTAGCCATATTTATCAGTTTAAGATATGGTATTTAAATTTATTCGCTTAGGATTAAAATATGAATAACTTTTTGGTAAAAGCAAGTACTTAGAGCTAGTATTGTCAATTCTAGGTACTAGCTTGGAACATGTATTAATAAATCTAGGCGGTTGAGTCATTTAGCCTGGAACAAAAAACCATAACCTCAGGCGGTAAAGTCATTTAGCCTGGAACAAAAACCCATTATCTCAGGCGGTTAAGTCATTTAGCCTGGAACAAAAAAATGAAAATTTTGGGTCACTTTGTATTAAGCGCCATATATTTTCGTTAAAAAGAGGAATATCAGAAAAAAATATTAATCAAATTATAGATAATGAGTAACAGGAACAGAAATTTTCTTTGTTGTGATAAAATAATGCGATTTGTTATAGTTATGATTTTTTTTCTGAAACTTAAAACTTTAAACTGCTCTGGTGTAAAGTTTCAAAAATGGCGGTTAATACAAATAGCCCGGAACCCCTCGATATCATCTCGGCAATTTCCGAAATTAAATGCGATTGCGTAGTAACAAACAGCCACATCGACCACAGCGACCACATTTTAGCCACAGATATACGGCCCTAAAGTCTATTTTTTTTAGAGAGTCCATAAATGTAAACAAACAACTTGCCATAACCACGTCGATAGATTTCGCCATAATATATGAGAACCGCACGTTATAACTGTCATACATACATACATACATACATACATATATCACGCCTTTATCCCTTGCGGGGTAGGCAGAGCGTTAACAGCCGTAAGAATACGGTCGCTATCGCCACGTCTGACAATTTTGAGTATTGTTTTCTAAGGTTGTTTCGGAAAACATGTGTATCACTATAGTGACAGGTTGTCAGCCTGTCGCCTAAAAATTGTAATACACCAATACTCTCCGTGCCGCCTCTTACGACACCCACGGGAAGGATGTGGGGTGATGCTATTCTAAGCCGGCATCACACGGCATCTAAGCCGGCATCACACGGCATAGCCGGCATCACACGGCATAGCCGGCATCACACGGCATTAACTGTCATACAAATATATATTTCACTTGTTTCACATCCCACATAACTGAAAACACTTAATTTATGACTCAATTATGTATAATTCTATTAGAAATTAATAAAATAATAAACAAACACGGACATTTTGACAGATCGTGAACATACAGCCATCTTTGAATAGTGCTGTGCCACATCATTGAATCCAAAGTTCTGATTCAGTTCAGTGAGTCGGTCAATGAGTCGATTGATTGATTACTTTAAGGTTTCTTTTTTTTCTGTTTTAGTCATTATTATTAGGTATGATCATAAAAGTTCAATCTTATTCTTTGAGATTACGTAAATAACATCTACAAACATTTATTAAAATGCCTTTAATCAGAAAAAATCGCGACTTACTTTCTCTTATGTAATGATGAAAGTACCGTTAAGGTTAGGATAGGTAAAATTAATAATATCTAACTTGATACCCGTTACGTTTGTCAGATCCATACTGAATGAGAAGGAAAGAGGAAACAAAGAAAAGTTGACCTTGAGAATTTTCCCAAAGCTGACTGATGTCACAAGGTATCAAGCTATATTTAATGTCCGACTCACACACTCCATGAGTTACAGGAGGCAGCACGAGGGACGACTGTATGTGTGCCCTCGAGTTCCTTTTTTTTCTCTCGCCTGGTCTACGTGTCACATATTATATGTCAATCGTGACGGATAAATGTCAGCGCCGGCCGGGGCTGACATTTTTTCCATTTCTTATTTTCATTTATGAGAATACTAAAGCGCTGTGAGATAATATAAACCATAATACAAGAATAAAACATGTTCTATCCCTGGGTGGGAAGTTATAATTTAAAAAGTATTTTAAATAGAAATACGTTGTCCTGCTGTGTCGTTATTCTTTATATGTGTATCTCTTGTAATGTTTTTGGGTACAATAAACGGTTAATAATAATAAAGTTAATTAAATTTAATTTATCAACTCTTTCACGAGTCAGCTGTGGAGGGCCTCCAGGAGGCGCCTCGCGAGTGTGGTTTGGGCATTACGCAGTTGAAGAAATTTAATTAACTTTTTTAAATTATTACCCACCCAGGGATAGAACATGTTTTATTCGTGTATTATGGTTTATATTATCTCACAGTGTTATATTATTCTCATAAATGAAAATAAGAAATTGAAAAAATGACAGCCCCGGCCGGCGCTGTAATTTTTTCCGTTTCTTATTTTCATTCATGTTTTTTCATGTGCTCTGAGATTATTTATCTCTATTATTTAGTGTTCCAAGTACAGTGCGACAAAAATAATTAGTAATGAAAAACATTATTTTCTTAAACTTAGATTCATATCAACGGGGCTTAGAAGGGACATTTTAATTACTACTTCTTTTTATAGCACTGTATTTACGCTACTATGAACGGCAAAATTATCTAATAAAGGCTGTTTTTATATATATAAAAAACAATGATAATGCGGGTAAAGCCACAGGGTATTTGTTTTTAATACTGTGTTCAAACAATGAACAAGTTACGATGATCTTACTCGACTCAGTTATAAAGATTTTGAACTGACTCACTCTTGCCCAGCCCTACCAAATCTATTATTAGAGTTTTTTTAGTCTGTGGAGATTTGTTTGTTTACCTTTCTGGACTCTCTAAGAAAAACAGACTTTAACTAAACATTCGTATTCGCATTCGTATTCGCATTCGCATTCGCGAATATGGGCCTCAGATATTCGCATTCGCGGATGCTTAAAATGGAACATTCGTTACATCACTACTATGAGTGATCGTGCTTCTCGACCGTGATTCTATGTCGGACATTGATTGAATTTTACCTCGACTGTTCGCTCGGGTAATCAGAACACCACTTTAGTGTCTGCATCACACATCTGAACACTAGCGGCGAGAACGGTATCATATTTGGTCCCAAACTGAAAGTAAAACAAGTTTTTATTTTAATTAGTAGTACAATAAAGCTACGTATTTTTCAAACAAATCAATTTATCAGCAAAAAGCTTTGTCGAAACTGTAATGTTTGTTTTTGTTTCTATGCTAATTATTTCCACATAAGATTTGCTCGTTTCCTGGGTCATTAATAAAATACATATTTGTGTTGAAACTCTGTACTTTTTTTGTCGTAAATAAAAAAATAAAAAAGTTGTATGCTTAAAATGTGTTGTCCAAAAATACTACAAATTTCATTCATAGTCTATCGAAATATTCAAAGTTCGAATTAATAAACAGAAAAGTAATATAGAAGTAAGACTTCTGACGCCATCCAAAATAGCAAAGTATGACGTCATACGTTCATACTTTTAATACAAAATACTTTTTAGAATGTTTTAAAAAGTATCTTATTTGACATTTAGCCTACTGAGGCGTATTGCCATACTCACCACGCTTGGCAGGCGGATTGGCGAGCGCAGAGTATGATTCATAGGGAATACTGCTGCCCGTTTCATGGATTCATCCCTTAGTCGCCTTTTACGACAACTACTTGTAGAATATGATTCTAAACCAGCATCACAAGGCAATTCAAGTTATTCATATCATATTTCTTACCAAGCTACAAGTGCGTCCAAACTCCTCAGAGCGTGTGTTTTGAGAGCTGTCACTTCAGCGGTGTTCTGTATGCTCTTCCCGCTGGTCACGCTCAGGGCTCGCACGATCGCATCCAGAATGGTCTGAGGTCTTATCGGTTTCGCGACTGGGTATACTTCCCTGTAAATCGTGCAAGAAATTATATTTTTATTTATAAGATAGGAAATTTTATTGTTACCATTATGATAGAAAATAACTTTCCCCAAGAAAATATGTCGAAATATAAGAATTTTTTTTGGACCTACCATACAAATTGACTTGGTCGGTGAGTAATTTTGTATGGAAGATCCAATTTTTTTTTACATATTACGACCTATGTTTCTTAGGGAAAGTTGTTCAGTTTCATGGGCTGATTCACCCCTTAAAGTATTTGCAGCTAATTTTTTTACACCCTGTATAATTGTTTTATTGAAATCTGGACAGGTTGCACTGGGTATGTTCCATACTGGGTATCCCACTCGGAATATGTCCACATTTAACACGCCTTTAAGAAGAAAAATACTTATTAAAGGACCTCATCACTGTTTTTACGACACCCGCAAGAAAAAAAGTTTATGATGACATTTTACTTAAGAGATATTTTGCATCTTTAATTATTATTACGCATTTTAAAGTTACGAAATGTCAGAGACACAAAAAATCAAGTAAGAAATAAAAGCTTATTGCTAAGAAGCCATTTCTAGGAAACCTTACTTACACCAGCATAGCTTGGATAAAGATGAACACATTTCTAAGTCGAGTGCTCAACACAGTTTGTCTGGTCAATGAACTGTTGTTCTGCGTCTTAGCTGTCGCTGAACTTAAATTGGATAAGGCCACAGCAAGGGGACCGGTTGGTAGCTCTTTCTGAAACATAAATTAAATACCAAGATACAATAGCTGGGTCTCCATTGAATGAGCAGCCTCAGATGCTCACTGCCGCGCGCAGCATGCGGCGCAATGCGCGGTCGGTGTGGTCGTGTTTCGCCTGAGCAGCGCGTGCTAAAATTCTCATGCTCGGGCGAAAACCGTCCACACCGACCGCGCATTGGGCCGCATGCTGCGCGCGACAGACAGCATCTGAGGCTGCTCGTTCAATGGAGACCCAGCTATTGGCGCAGTGGTAATTCGACTGCTTGTGACGCAGAAGGTTCCGAGTTCGATTCTCGGTCGGTCACTCACAAAGTTGATATTGATCACTTTGTGAATTTGTTCCCAGTCTAGTTAGGACATTGCGGGCTGAACCACCCAATTGTCCGTAAGAAAGATGGTTCCGTTTCAGATGGCATGTTAAGCCGTAAGTCCCGGTTGCTGTCTATGATTACTTACACGGCGGTCATTACACAACCATGTCAGAAGCCTGCCACTTGTAGAAGGCGGTTGAAAAATTCAGACACTAGGGTACATTGAGTCGTTGGACGACCCGGTGTTCCACATGAAAAGAGAAGAGAAGAGGAATGAAAAGATACCTGTATTTTCTCTGTTTGCTGGTAGATATCTACAGCATTGGGAAACATAGCGCTGAGAAGTGAGTGTGCCGCATTGCACAACAAGGTCATCTGATCCCGCCAGCAGGACTTAGCTGTGGCCGTCTTGTCTTGAGTTGGCCGTACCTGAGAATTTTAATATTATTATTATTTATTAAACAGGCAGGCATTTGAAACAACTAATAACGCCTGTATCCTGTTCACTGTTCAAGTTCGTCACTATATAGCACTAGTTTTTTGATTTGATTTAACATAAGATATTTTAGCTTGCCGTGTGATGCCGGCATAGAATAGCCAAGTAAGGGACTTGAGGGTGAGTATTACCAAGTATTACAACATTAGGTGACAGGCTGACAACCTGTCACTACAGTGATACATGAAAGGCATTTGCTTTCCAGTTGTTAAGAGCTTATTAAGATAATGGGCCTTAAGCATCTGTACCTGCTGCAATACATGAGCACATTTAGCTGCTTCAATAACAATGAAATAGTTGGTGCTGTTCAAGAAATGCGCCAAATATGTCTCAATGTTCCCCCGTTGGGACATGCAGTACTTTGGAAATCTGTAACAGAAACAGTCAACATTTTACTACTTACTTTGCTCGGTTGGAGTTTACCGTTCGGGGCACTAGTCACAGGACTTAGAAAACTTTCAAGTTTTTTTTTTTCGACAATCAATTTTTTTGATTTTGAATGCACTGGGTGGTCTAATACAAGCATTTTTTGTCCTAGGCAATTTTGGTCTATATAGGCCCTTGACGATAGGTCTCAAGTCCCACAAAATTTTATTAAAAAAAAATAATAATTAATAATGGTGTTAAATAAATTTTTTTGATGTTTTCTCGACGTTTCATAGGGCCTCGAAGCATAAACTCCAACTCCCCTTCACCGCCCCGAAAAGTATACTCTGGACCCTTGTACTGAAATAGGTTATGTTAATACACTTCCAAAATCTGAGGCACACGAGGACCCAGACCTTTGACAAATGTTTGAGGCCGAAACTAAAAGCACAGCGCCTGTTTTGTACCAAATAATGTGTTATATTATACACAGGTTACTATTACGTACCGGTTGATGGCATTTTCTAGCGTCTTCAGCCAAAGCCCACTATTAACTTCTGTATGCTTCGACAGCTGCTGGAAGAAAGGCGATAAAGCCTCCTTCACCGCCTCGCTGTTATTTGCGTCTACATCCCGCAATTTATTCAGTATTTGACCTGAAAATACGATGGGGAAACGATAAGAATATTATACGTCCTTTTCCGAGTAATATTAATGCCTATGTGTTACTGGTGCTTACTCATCCTAGTTATTTAGTTCCAGCCTTAATGTCAAGTGTTTCTCCTGCAATATTTAAGGGTTCCAGCTTAAAATAATCCCGAAAATCCTAATAAACACACGGCAAAACACAATACAACGTGTATGAACATATATGACATTGACATTTTCTTTTTTAAAGTATGTTTTCGGCATGGAGACTAGGATATTTCGAACACGGTCGGTATTTCCGGTGGACGGGAGTCGACCGATAGACCGATGTTGGTGTGAATTAACCTTTAAAAAACTGCGCATTTCTCGTTCCTCGCTCCCACCTCGCAAGGCCTCCTCCTCCTCCAACGACAACGGACAAATTTATTTTGTCTGTGGCTGGCGAAGCGTCAGACTGACTGACTTCGTGTGGGTTGATTTGATTTGTGATTACTTTTTTGCTTGTTTATTTTCCCGTTAATTAATTAAACTGAATTTAAATTTACTCGTGAGCGAATAAACTACAATGGCTACTTTAGAGGATAAAATCTTGGGGAACAAACTGCAGAACTACTGTAGCAGTAGTGAAGATGAAGGTGGGTCTGATTATGAGGATAGCAGGAGTGGCGACGAAGAAGGCGGAGCACCGGCACCTACAGTGGCTCCAACTCCAGCCCCCGTCAACAGCTGGAGCGGCACGGCCACTAACACTGGTCCCAAAGGCGTCATAGAAGACTGGAGACGATTCAAGCAGTTGGAAGCTGAAAATCGGAGGGAGCAAGAGCGGGAGCGCGTCGCACTTGCTAAGAAGCTCACCATGGCTGCGAAAACTGAACGGGAAGACGCCAAAGACAAAGAAATGGCTGAATTGGAAGAAGAACTCGGTGAGCTCATGAATGATGACTTTCTCCTCCAATATCAGAAGAAGCGAATGCAAGAGCTAATGGAAGCACTACAAAAGACGCCTAAATTCGGTAAGCTCATCACTCTGAACACCCAAGAAGAGTTTCTTAATGCTATTGATAAGGAAGATCAGAAAGTTGCAGTGGTAATTCACATCTATAACGACAGAAAACGGGCTTGTGAGACTATGGATGGATGTTTGAATATCTTGGCAACAGACTATCCCGGTGTAAAGTTCTGTCGTATCGCTGCAGATATTACCGGGTTGAGCCGGCACTTCAGAGTTGATGGAGTACCAGCATTATTGGTCTACAAGGGTGGGCAAATCATCGGCAACTTTGTTCAACTCGTCACAGAGTTGGGTAATGATTTTTATGCCACTGATGTGGAGCGTTTTCTTATAGAGTATGGCATGCTACCTGAAAAGTAAAATATGAGAATTGATTTTAGGTAAAATTAAGATACACCAATGTTGTCAAAGTGTAATTACTGCACTGAATGCAATTTAGTGACTCTGTGTCTAATAAATAATAATAGACTTCCTACTTAAATAATTTGTTTTAAATTTTTATTGATTTTGTGAGCATCTTTAATATCCAAAATTGTAATAAGTACTTGCAGTTTTGTGCCCTAATTTAGTCCCTGCATTTAATTCAGTAAATAAACAATATAAACACTCATAATTTCAATAATTACCTCATATTTGATTTGGTAATTATGTAAAATATAAACCAAACTTGATGCATTTATAATCACTTCTGCTGATAGTAATAAGTAATTAAATTATCCATGTATGGGAACAAAAACTGTATAGAGAAACCTGCCAAGTGAAACCTTATAATTTATGCCTGTGTGTGACTATATGGAAAGCTATACTTCAATCTACTTGTAAATGTGATGAATTGATGATTGATCATAATTGATTTGTTCAATAATTTATGATATCTGAATATTTTAATCCAATCAGTGTAATTCATTATTTTTTCTTTTCTGTTTTTCTGAGATTTAAATATATTTTAAACTTTAATTATGATGTATGTGTGTAAGTTATTATTTTGATTGGCATGATGTATGACTCTCCCTAAAAATAAAAGCTTACACCAAAGCCTCACATAAGAAAGACATGATTCTTATGTGAGGCTTTGGTGTAAGCTTGCTGATGAGCTAATTTATTAAGTTCTCAATAACATGAGAGCTGTTTGTGTTAATACAAAATGCCTGCCTTGATTATAAGATTTTTAGTGTTGAATTTTATTTTTGTAATAGATGTAAGGATTAGTTTATAATAAGTTTTGATTTTAATGCACTACTAACCCAGTGTACTTAGTTTTAAGCATTTGTTTGATGTAATAAGTGTGTATGTGTGCTTTGTACACTAACAGTATTTTTCAAAATCAAAACAATACCCACTGTGCTTCCTGAGTCAGTTCTTGTCTGGGTTTATTCCAAATACTGATAATATGGATCTATCTCATATGTTTTGATTGGTCTAAAAAAAATTGTATTGCAAATATTCACATACTAAACAGATGTTTGAATCCAAATCATGATTTCCGCCTAGTATTGCGCTGGTGCTACCTGTTGCTGCAATAAATTATTTATAGTTCTTTATCGTGACTAATAAATGGAATTTTGTCCTCAAAACTGTATTATTTTCATTTCAAGAAACATGCCATAAATATAAGGTGTAAAAATATTAGCTGCAAATATTTATAGGGTGAATCAGCCCATGAAACTGACCAACGTTCCCCAAGAAACATAGGTGTAAAAATGAGAATCTTTTTGGACCTCCCATGCAAATTGACTTGGTCGGTCGATAATTTTGTATGGGAGGTCCAAAATTATTTTTCATATTTCGACCTATGTTCCTTGGGGAAAGTTGTTCAGTTCCATGGGTTGATTCAGCCCTTCAAAAAATTTGCAGCAAATTCTTTTACACCCTGTATAAACAGAAAGAATTTAGTTATGATGTTAACGAACCAAGAAGAAAGAATTCTTACTATTCTGTTTGTGACAGGTATTCTATAATTAGAAATCTTTAAATAGCATGTCGAATGCGTGAGAATTTTAAGCCATAAGCGTGCTATTGTCACAGTCGTAATTATTTTAATAGGCTACTAGGAATCATTAGAATGAAACAAAAAAAGTTTTGCGTAGTTATTAATTTATTAAAAGAATGAGAGGATAATAACCTTATGTAATAATACATTTTGCTTAAAACTCGTTACTAAGATTGTTTGTCATATGATATTCTTATGAGTTAGGAATATCAATATTTGTGATATTGAATCTGTTTTTCTTATTTTTTCATGCAGTATAGTTTTCTTTGTAATTTTCTTTAGTCTTTAGGGCTACGATAGGTGTCGGCGACGGTCGCAGACTGTTGCGTGATGGACGGCGACATTTCGCGACACATAGCGGCGATGATGGCGACTGTCGTAGACAATTCTCTAGATGACATTGTCATTAATAAAATACAAAAGCTGTACACTTAAAACTATTGTCCAAAAATACTACAAAGTCCATTTATAGTCTTTCGACAAAATCAATTAAAAAACAGAAAAATAATATAAAAGTAAGTGTTTTGACGCCATCCATACTAAAGAGATATGACGTCATGTATTTGTATTTTCATACAAAATATCGTTTTAAAAAGTAGCTTATTTGACCTACCAGTCATAATGCCCATTGGTGAACTGTTTACGACAATCGGTCACCAATGGAAAGCCGCCGATAGTTGTCGTAAAATGTCGCCGTCCTTCGAGCGACATTCGGTGACCGTTGCCGACAGCTATCGCAAGCGAAGTGCAGTCCGTGGGAGAGTCCTAAGGATTTGTAGTCGGCGCAAACTTCAGAAAAGGTTGTCCCAAGTTGTGCTAAGGATCACCAAAAGAGCATCAAAGAATCACTCGCACTGCAAGGTTTGAATCTCAGAAGTCGTCCGTACTTTCACTTAAAAATAACCTAAAATAAAAAAATGGCGTTCAACAGAGTTCAACGACCTCGTCCGACATTTCAGTGCGCCTGCGCTTCGGGGGCTTCACTGGGGGTTCCCCACCATCATCTTCCTCAATTATCTCCATATCGCTGTCACTGTCGTCTTTCCTAGGTCTGGACGTGGAAGGTCCCGGTTGGGGTTCCCCGTTGGATCCATTGGTAGGTTTCTCTGGCTCTTTTGGAGCGGGCATAGGTTCATCCGTGTCGGTAACCAAACGCCAGGACTTCTCCTCGTCTTCTTGCTGCAAACGCACGCGGACCTCATAGTTTTGTAAGAAGTCATCGACCATCAATGCACATCCGTCTGTCAGACCGATTTCTTCCAAAGTCTTATCGTTGTTGTGGTCGGTTTCCCCCGGTTCTGAGGAGAGGACGACCAGGCCTTTGCCCTCGACGGTGGCGTCGGGGGCTTGCATGTTGAGGCCATCTTTGAAGGCTGCTATGAGGTCTTTGAGGGTGAGCTGTTTGAGGTTGCAGGCGAGCCCTACTTCCGGTTTGGGCGCGCACACGTAGCACTTTGGGTTCGGTGCTGTGAGAGCTGAAAAGAAACAATAATAAATAAAATAATATTAATAAAAGGACATTTATTCAGTTGCCAAAAAATACAGATAGTACAACATCAATTTCAGTAACATTTTTACTTTATTTCCTCTGTAGGAACATTTATAAGACACGAGTTTGTCAATTAATATTATTCTTAAAGAAGTTCGTGAGGCGAATATAAACCACTGAATGCTCAATTATGTATTGTTCAAAGGCTTAATAAAATAACTTATGTTTCATTATCCTGGCCCTTAGACAATAGATCATTATATCTCTCTGATATCCTGCCATGTGATGTGACTATGGATTGAACTTTTTTGAACTTATTACAAACTATATATTAGTGTCAATTTTATATAAATATATTGGTTCGATAATGGACTATGACACGTTAAGCCGTAGGTCCCGGTTGCTGTCTATGATCACTTAGACGGCGGTCGTTACACAACCATGTCAGAAGCCTGCTACTTGTAGAAGGCGGTTGAAAAATTCTGACACTACCTGGGTTTATCAGTGGCTCATGCAACGAAGCTACAATTACAATCCTACAATTACAGGCGAAATTCTGCCTGTAGCACACTTGTAGTTACAATTTACAGGTTACAGGTGTTTTATGAAGACACTTGTAAAGTTACCTTGGCCAGTATCGCTCCAAAATCTCGATTACAAGTAGACTTCACAAGTCGAAATACAACACTATCGATTCATTCATTTCATTCACTCAAAATTCAAATGTCATTGTTCAAGAAAATGGGAAATATTTGTTTTGTTCGTTTAGTTTCTAGTAGGTGGCGCTAGGTGCGAATGATGGAAAAGCTCAGCAGAAATTTTCCATAGATAGGGATGAAATAAAAATAGAATAATTTCTGCTCAATGTTTTTTTGCTATTATGATTTACTTTTCTTTGTCTTCATTTTATTTCTTTGTTTTCTGAGTCAGAACTCCAACTTCGTAACATATTTGAAGCCTTCTGAGTACTCTGTTATTATTTATCGCAGAGATTAATAGGAAATTCTTAACTTGTAACGAAATTACTTACGTCTGAGGACCTGTAAAATTATTCACAAATTGTAAATTTTTACAATTGTAGTTTACAAGTCTTTAGAAAAACACCTATAAAAACTGGCTCGATTATGTTTTTAAAAGCAAAATTTACACTATGGTTTGTCGCTGGTAAGCTACAGGCAGCTGTACTTGTAAATTGTAAAATTGTAGACTGGTTGCTTCATAAAATACCTGTAGTTGTAATTTTCATCAGGGTTGCTATTTAATTATTAATTTTGGCGCGATGTTGCCAATTTTTCTTGTAGCTTCGTTGCATGGGCCACAGGTCGTTGGACGACTCGGTGTCCCACACGAAAAGAAATGAACTATCGGATGTCTATCGATAGTTCACGCTATCGTTCGATTGTTAGTCGATAGTATCTTCATTTCAAAATGTAACGATACTATCGATAGTATGCTACATTTTGAACTATCGATACTATCGATTGACTCATTTATTGTAGTGTTTTTTAACTGAAAACTATCGAAAGCAGCACTATAGATAGTACAGCAATGCTAGTTTACATAATACTTGTAGAAGGCGGTTGAAAAATTCTGACACTAGGGTTTATCGGGTCGTTGGACGACTTGGAGTTTACACGAATACTTACTCCTCTCTGGCACGAACAGCTGACCGCGGTGGTTGACCTTAGGGCGGAGGTACACCGAGGTGCAGGACTCTATCTGCTCCTTCAGCACAGATTGTGCTCGGAGCACGGCGAGCCCCGCCACGATGGCGTTGGCGGTCGCTATGGCTGGGATTATGTTGCCGGCCATCGCTGAAAGGAAATACATAAATTAGATGTGTGTGTGTTTGTGTGTGTGTTATTTGCTATGGGTATTTCTCATGTAGTATTAAGTCGTATAAAATGTTGTCTCAGGTGATTTGTTTGTTATGTAGTATCAAACTTATTTTTCATGTAGTATGAAAAACATTTGTCATACAAACATACATACACATATCACGCCTATATCCCTGGCGGGGTAGGCAGAGCGTCAACAAACGCCACGTCTGACAAATGTTTGAGGGTCGTTTCAGATAAGCCGTGCATTAGTATAGTGACAGGTTGTCAGCCTGTCGTCTAAAATTGTAATACACATGAAACCCTTGAGTCCCTTAGTCGGTTTCTACGACACCCACGGGAAAGAAATGGGGTGATGTTATTCTAAACCGGCGCCACAGGGCACAGGGTTTTTTTTTATTACACACACAATTACACATAATCCTTATAATAATACTGACATTTGATCTCGAAGCGCGACTTGGTGGGTATGTTGAAGATGTGCGCGCGGATGTTGGCGCAGGCCGTCACGAAGTCCATAGCGCTATTGGCGTCCTTGTCCCACACGAGGTAGAAAAAAAAATTTGGACCTCCCATATAGTTAAATCGCTCGGCTGCTACATTTTGTATGGGAGGTCCGATTTTTTTTTTTTTTCATATTTCGACCTATGTTCCTTGAGTTCAGTTTGACGGGCTCATTTACCCCTTAAAATATTTGCAGCATTTTTTTTACACCCTGTATAGTATCAGGAGTAAGGTGGAGTTACCAGGAGGCCTAACATGCGTGCCACTATAAAATGTTGTCCCCGCAATATGTCTTCTGCGGCTAACTTCACTGCGAATAAGTTACGCATTCTTCCGTACTGACATTGTGTGCATATGAAACGACAAAATATGTCGTGGCGTGCATGTTAGCCAGGCAGGTGAAAAATAGGTTATCATGAAACTTACATTTGATCTCGAAGCGCGACTTGGTGGGTATATTGAAGATGTGCGCGCGGATGTTGGCGCAGGCCGTCACGAAGTCCATCGCGCTCTTGTCGTCCTTGTCCCACACGAGGTGGTCCCCCGCAGCCCGCGCGCGCAGCTCCGACTGTAGCGCCTTGCACGACGCTGCGAACACCTGGGAATAAATGTTCGATACAGTATTCAGGTGCGTATTCAATAGCTGGAACTCTATTGAACGAGCAGCCTCAATTGCTCAGAAAACAGCACAGAATACCCATATAACGCAAAAAACACTCTTACCTCATAATAAAAACGCTTAAAAACTCTAAAACTACGCACAAGGACACCCAAAAAACACACTAATACACGCCAACTACTATGAAGAACACTCAAAAAACGCACAAAAACATTCAAACAATGCACAAAAACACTCAACGCACAAAAACACTCAAACAATGCACAAAAACACTCAAACAACGCCCAAAAACACTTGAACTACGTACTGAAGCACCCAAACAACGCACAATAACGAGAAACACCTGTGAAATTGTTGCTACCAATAATGTCGTGAAACAAAATGTCCCCGAGATATCCCAAATAACTGGGTCTCCATTGAACGAGCAGCCTCAGATTATTATTGGTCCATGCTCAGATGCTCACTGCCGCGCGCAGCATGCGGCGCAATGCGCGGTCGGTGTGGACGGGTTTTCGCCCGAGCATGAGAATTTTAACATGCGCTGCTCAGGCGAAACACGTCCACGCCGACCGCGCAATGCGCCGCATGCTGCGCGCGGCAGTGAGCATCTGAGGCTGCTCGTTCAATGGAGACCCAGCTAATGCAGTATAAAGGCGCGTATTCATATGGGATAATCTCAAGGACATTTTGTATCACGATATTGGTAGCAACAATTTTACAGGTGTTTCTCGTTTTAGTGCGTTGTTTGGGTGCTTTAGTGCGTAGTTTGGGTGTTTTTGGGCGTTGATTGAGTGTTTGTGCATTGTTCGAGTGTTTTTTGCATTGTTTGAGTGTTTTTATGCATTGTTTGAGTGTTTTTGTGCATTGTTTGAATGTTTTTGTGCATTGTTTGAATGTTTTTGTGCATTGTTTGAGTGTTTTAGGCGTTGTTTGAGTGTAATAGTGCATTTTTTAGTGTTTTTGTGCGTTGTTTGAATGTTTTTGTGCATTGTTTGAGTGTTTTGTGCATTGTTTGAGTATTTTTGGGCATTGTTTCAGTGTTTTTGAGCATTGTTTGAGTGTTTTAGGCGTTGTTTGAGTGTATTAGTGCATTTTTTTTAGTGTTTATGTGCGTTGTTTGGATGTTTTATGCGTTGTTTCAGTGTATTAGTGCGTTGTTTGAGCTTTGATATGCGTACTTTGAGTTTTTTGCGTATACTGGGTGTTTTAAGTGCGTAGTTTGGGTGTTTTTCAACTATTTTATGGGATTTTATAGCTTTATTATTTTTGTGCGTTGTATGGGTATTCAATGAGTGTTTTTGTGAAGCCGGCTTAGAATAGCATCACCCCATTTCTTTCCCGTGGGTGTCGTAGAAGGCGACTAGGGGGCTCGAGGGTATGTGTATTACAATTTTAGGCGACAGGCTCACAACAAGTCACTATAGTGATACACGAATATCTGAACTGACCCGCAATTTATTAGTCAGATGTGGCGAAAACATCCTTAACTTTACGATCGTTAACGCTCTGCCTACCCCGCGAGGGATGAAGGTGTTATTTCTGTGTGTGTGTGTTTTTTTGCTTAATTTGTATGATATCCGCAATCAGGGCTCGTACTCACCTGCGCGCACTCGTGTATGGACCACACGCGCTGGTCGGGCAGGCCGGCGTGCGGCGCGGGGGGGGCGTCCTTGCCCGGCAAGCTGTCCCACTGCAGCGGGGTGGGGGGGCGCCGCTTCTTCCATAAGTTCTCCATGGATAATAGGTACCTGGAAATAGAAATTTATTTAAATCTGATGACTATTAACTCATAATGATGACCGTTCCTGTGGGTGGAATTTGCTATAACGTATATTATTAGGCATCCTTTTACGGATGTTTTAACTCCTGCTAATCAGTCTGCCTCACATCAAAATGCAGACAACCTTAAACTGTATTGGGCTGTCACCAAGCCATCATTCTAGTTTTAAGTTTCAATGTACTTAGTAACTATACAGAGTATAAAAATAATAGCTGCAAACATTTTAAGGGGTGAACCAGCCCATGAAACTGAACAACTTTCCCCTAGGAACATAGGTCGAAATATGAAAATAAAATTTTTTGAACAACTGACCAAGTCAATTCGAATGGGAAGTCCGAAAATTTTTTATCATATTTCAACCTATATTTCTTACGGAAAGTTGTTCGATTTCGTGGGCTGGTTCACCCCTTCAAATATTTGCAGCGAATATTTTTACACCTTATGGTAATGGTAATGGTAAGACGGGCTGTTTTCCGCAACTCGACGTCTGCATGCGCCTATTTTGCGTAAAGGGTGGGGGCTCCCTTAACTTTTTACACCTTATATTTTTATTTCAAGTATTACCTGATGTCATCTCCGAACAGTTTGGAGAAGAGTTTCTCCGGGTCGTAGTTGGTGTCGGCGGCCCACGCGCGCGTGCTGCGCCGCTCCACGTTGCCGGCCGCCGTGGAGTCCGACGAGAGGGCGGAGGCGCCCGCCGAGCCCGCCGCCTCGGGGTCCGCTGTGTCGGGGCTCACGTCCTGGGGGACACAGTGTTGTAGGTATTGACGAATAGAGATCAAGATTTCATAAGTTTTATTTCCGAGTAGATTTACAATAAATTTTAGAATGTGAAGTACAATAAGTGCCGTGTGATGCCGGCTTAGAATAGTGCCGTGTGGAGCCGGCTTAGAATAGCATCATCCCACATCCATCACCGAACTATCGCGGCATAAATTCAGCTCCGCAACTTCGTGTATGTATTTCGTGAAGATATCTTCGTCGGCAATCGAACCGAACTTCGGTCGCGTATAATGTGTTAGTGTGTCATCCTTCATTGAATTAACATTGCAAGCGTAAATGCGTTGAACTTCGAGTTTAAACACTTATTTTTAGAAGTTTCCTAGGCTTAGGTTTTTGAACTAATGCTTAAAACTCTTGGTCATATTAAAGCAACTACTTAAACAAATCTGTAGATGTAATAGAATGTTCATCTTAAGTGCTTACTAATGTACAATTATATCTCAAATGACGAAAATGGCGTACAAAAGTCGGGTATGTGACAATAGAATGCCCCTTATTAGTATTAATACAAACCTGGTCAGGGTCCTCCTCCCCAAACAGCTGGTTGAACAGATGCTTGGCCCACACGATGCAGTGGATTGGTTCAGATGGGGTGTTCCTGATGGTGCAGCCGGGGAACGTCTTCTGAGGAGCTTTGGGCTGGCACTCGTAGCACTGGGTGAGGCCGTACTTGATCAGTTCAACCTGGAATAATGTTGGTTATTAGATATTATTTGGCAAGGTTAGGAGCGAAAGGTTTTATTGCACTTTTTTGCAACTTAGTGAATTTACTGTGTGTTGAAAAAGACAATTTTGTATAGTGCATTCTAAAGAGGTAAAACAAATAAAACAAAAAAAATTAAAACAGCAACAAACAAAGCAAAAATAAGAAAATAAATAAAACAATAAATTTTCTTTTATCACTTATCTTTGAAAGTTTTTGGAAAACCAGACAGATATATTTTTTTTGCTGGGATGAAAAAGTAAAATCTGATTAAATCATAATAGAAAAAAACAGTGTCGTGGCAAATCAAAAAACTAAAAAACTAAACTGAACTATAGTGCTATATAGTGACGAACTTGAACAGTAAACAAGATACAGGAGTTACCAGTTGTTTCAACTGCCTGCCTGTTTAATAAATACTAATAATAATAAAAGTAAAATTTACCTGTCCTGCGTACCCAGCGGTACCAGTTTCAATCAGAGGAATGCGAGCGGCGAGGCACATTCGGTTCACATGGTTCCGAGCCACACGGTTGTCCAGTGCGTTCAACACTAGGTTGAATTGCTTGAAGTAGCTCACTCCATAGTCATTGCTGAAAGTTAGAATAAGAAAAAAAAATGTTACTTAGAGGTTTTCAATTGAATTCTTACTCATACATACATACATATATCACGCCTTTATCCCTTGCGGGGTAGGCAGAGCGTTAACAGCCGTAAGAATACGGTTGCTATCACCACGTCTGACATTTTTGAGGATTGTTTTCCAAGGTTGTTTCAGAAAACATGTGTATCACTATAGTGACAGGTTGTCAGCCTGCCGCCTAAAAATTGTAATACACTAATACTCTCGAGTCCCTTAGTCGCCTCTTACGACACCCACCAGAAGGATGTGGGGTGATGCTATACTAAGCCGGTATCACACGGCACGGTATGTTCTTACTCATGTTTTCAAATTGAACTTTTAGTAGTGTTTACAAAACTTCAACAATATTCAAACTTTATGATTTTGGGCAAATATTTACTATCTCTATTAAGTTTGACTGAGGGACTTGAGGGTTTCAGGAGCATTACAACTTTTAGGCGACAGGCTCACAACTCATCACTATACTAGTGATACATGGATCATCTCATACGGCCCTCAATATTGTCGGACTTGGCGATAGCGACCATATTTTTACACCCGTTAATGCTGTGCGTACCCTGCAAGGGATGGAGGCGTGATATGTGTGTGTGTGTGTCTATTAAGTTTCACATCTTTTCAAGCTGAACAATGTTGCAACTATATCCATGACTTATATGATGAAATTCTAAGTAAGAAAGTCAAGCATGTATGATACATATCAGTCTAAAGCACCTGTTTGCCTTTCATAGTTTGAATTGCATGTAAAGCATAAGTCATGGGGCATGTTACAACATTGTACAATTTGAAAAGATGTGAAACTTAATAGAGATATTAAATATTTTACTACTTGCACATAACCTAAAACTATCTTAACCAACAATACACACCTGATGACACTGTCGTGGTGGGCCACGATCGTCACGTTGGGGTTGAAACTCAAAGCACTCTCCTTGGCTACCTGCGCCTTCGATTTCCCGACGTGCTCTTTGTGAAACAGGAACTGCCTATTCAGATTGCTTACGTCAATTGTATCGAGGTCGATCTGGAAATATTGTCAAAATATTAGGATAAATCGGTAGGTGGAAGATAATAGGAGTTCAAGAAGTGATACTGACGATTTCAATGTACGGAAAGCCGGTCAGAACAAGGTTCTTGAGAATCTCACAACCTATACCACCGGCGCCGACCACCAATATCTTGGAATTGGCAATCGCCTCCGTCAATTTCTCATCGAAAACACCCGCCACCCTGGCCACCATTTTCGATAATTATATTTCACGCCCTAAAATATCGTAAAACGCGGAATTTACACGAAATTTTGTATTATTTTGCGACAGAAACGCGAACGGCACATTTGATTTGACAACGTCAAACAAAATTGGCGTCTTGTCGTTCAGAAATACTCTTGAAATTTTTTGACGAATTCATAAAGCGAAATCACATTCGTATCCTCCATCGGACGTCCAACTGCATCGAATATGCAACTCACACGCATCTAGTGTGAGACTTAGCCTTAACTTTAACTCGATTTAGAGCGTCTGTATGAAATCGATATGAATGATTACCGGTTTTCCAAAAGTCATAGCACTATTTTGTGAGGTTATATTTTGTTGTCAAAATTTTTATCACAACACAACACTACAGCAACAGTATTACTTTTCATCAATTTACTTCTATATTAGTTCTAAACAATGGTTATAGCGATTGGTTTCGAAGGAAGTGCTAACAAGCTCGGAGTTGGTATCGTTAAAGATGGAGAAATACTTGCGAATTGTCGTAGAACATACATTACACCGCCGGGAGAAGGTAAGCATATTTAATAAAAAAATTCGCCATAAGTATAAGTCTACTTGTTTAAAATTAGATTGTATTTCGATCAAGGACTTCATAAAGATTATCTTACATGCATTTTTTTATAGAATAACCTCGAGAAATCATCGTAAGACCATCACGAAGTTTGTGAAACATAACCTTATCTTGTTTATAAATTCTAGGATTTCTGCCAAGAGAGACGGCAGAGCACCACCAACAAAACATACACGAGGTACTCAAAGAAGCATTAGACCAGTCTGGCATAAGCCCGCAAGACATTGATGTAGTGTGTTACACAAAAGGCCCTGGTATGGGGGCTCCATTGTCAGTCTGTGCGATCGTGGCAAGAACCTGTGCGTTGCTGTGGAAGAAACCTATACTGGGCGTCAATCATTGTATTGGACGTATCCTTTTACAAGTATCATAGGAGTAAAGATAGATAGATAAATTCTTTGCTTACAACAAACACAATATTAAAACAAGAAACTATATATACATACATACATACATCACACCTTTATCCCTTGCGGGGTAGGCAGAGCGCTAACGGCCGTTACGGTCGCCAACACCACGTCTGACAAATTAAGGGCTGTTTCAGATGATTAGTGCATTACTACAGTGACAGGTTGTCAGCATGCCGCCTAAAAAATGCAACAAACATGAAACCCTCGAGTCCCTCAGTCGCCTCTTATGACACCCGCGGGAAAGAAATGGGGTGATGCTAGTCTATCACACGGCCAAAGAAACTATAACTAAAAGTAAGCAAAAACTATAACTAAATATTTTTCTTCTTCTTCAATCATGTTGATGGCATGATTTGATTTGGAGATTTAATTGGATTTTTTAAAATATTACTTTTTTTATTTATTTATTTAATCATTAACAATTTTTACATTGTGTTTGATATTATACACTACTCTGACTTAATTAAATATTACATGATTGCATAAAAACATAACAACTCTACATCTGACATAAAAAATTATTATCATACAATTTATAATATCTAATAAATTTATAATATATAATTTATAATATCAATTAAATAAAAAAATACATTTAAAAAATACAATTATTAGCATAAAATTAACAATGTCAAATAATAATAATTTGATTCACAGTAATCTCAATTGTGAAAACTTTGATTGCAATTACCATTAACAGATATTACTTTATTATATTCCTTTTCATTCTTTAAAAATAACAGTTTGGCGCTAGATGTGTGTATTGTCTAAGATATTTATTTACTTTTAACCTTATACAGTCTTATTTTCTTAACTTTCAAAATAATCAGATATAGAAATGGGCAGGTTAATAACGAAAGCCAATAACCCAACAGTCCTTTATGTGAGTGGCGGCAACACTCAGATCATTGCATACTCTCGCAAGAGGTACAGGATCTTTGGAGAAACCATAGATATCGCTGTAGGCAACTGCTTAGATAGGTAAGGAGATGCTTAGATAGATACAGGGTGCAGAAATATTAGCTGCAAATAATTAATTGCTACAGAACTACCGAACAACCAAGTCAATTTGTATGGGAGGTCCAAAAATTTTCCTATGTTCCTTGGGGAAAGTTGTTCAGTTTCATGAGCTGATTCACCCCTTAAAGTATTTGCAGCTAATATTTTTACACCCTATATTTTTTTTTTTATGAAATGGGACAGCTAGAGTAAAGTAAATGAATCAACATAGACATTTAGCACACTGTAATGTTTTAAATAAAATTAAAATAACCAGTGTTAGAGCATCATTTGGAACTAAAAGAGGTAAAAAAAAATACTTGCATACATTTTTGAAGGATTCATGGTCTGATCCATGAAATTGAACAACTCCCATGCAAATTGACTCTGCTGGCTGATTTTGTATGGGAGGTCCAAACTTTTTACTTACTAACTTAACATAACATCCAGACATCCAGAGTGGGGTACCACAAGGCTCGGTCTTGGGCCCAGTTTTATTCATCATCTTCACATTTGACCTGCCACGTCGCCTCCAATGCAACGTTAGTATGTTCGCCGATGATACCAAAATTTTTGCAAACCCTTTGGTCGACTACGATAAACTCCAGAAAGACTTGGACACAATCGCTAACTGGTCTAAAGAATGGTTAATTAACCTAAACACAGTAAAATGCAATGTCTTGCATATTGGATGCCGAAATCCACACTTGACCTACAAGTTAGGTGGCACTGATTTGAGGGAAACGGCAACTCAAGTAGACCTAGGCGTTATCATATCTGAAAACCTGAAATGGGAACATCATGTGGCATCAATATCCAAGAAAGCCAAGAGTCTGATCTACCTCATCAGAAAAGCATTTGGTATCCTGACCCCAGAAATGATGATCAAAATACACAAAACTTATGTAAGACCTATACTGGAATACGCCTTTCAAATCTGGAGCCCATATTTCGTCAAGGATATTGACCTGCTTGAGAAAGTCCAACGTAGCTTTACTAAAGTACCAAGGCAACTTAAAAACCGAAGTTACGATGAGAGACTACAGCTACTGAAACTTACTTCCCTAAAAGAGCGAAGGGAACGTGGAGACTTGATCGAGACTTTTAAAATTCTAAATGGGCACTACGATCTAGACAACCTTGATGAAATATTCGAATATGACAAGAACACCCGACTGCGAGGCCATCATCTCAAATTAAAGGCGCAAAGATCTTACAACAACCCACACAAACACTTTCTGAGTAACCGAGTGGTAAAATCGTGGAATGCCCTGCCTGAAAGCGTAATTTCAGCAACCAGCATAAATGCATTCAAAAACAGACTAGACGAACATAAAAAACAGTGTCGTGGCAAATCAAAAAACTAAACATAAATAACTAAAGTGAACTATAGTGCTATACATATATAGTGACGAACTTGAACAGTGAACAGGATACAGGCGTTATCAGTTGTTTCAACTGCCTGCCTGTTTAATAAATAATAATAATAATAATAACATAAGTTTCTTGGGAAAAAATGTTTAGGTTAATGGGCTAGCCCTTGTAATTTACATGGCAAAAATTTTACAAAATTCTCCAAATAATAAAATGTGTTCTCTTTGTGACAGGTTTGCAAGGGTATTAAAATTATCAAATGCACCAAGTCCCGGATACAACATAGAACAGGCAGCCAAACGGGGGAAGAAATATTTACACCTGCCATACTGTGTCAAAGGTAATAATTATTATATTATACAGGACATAAAAAATTTGCTGCAAATATTTTACAACCAAAAATATAAGGTGTAAAAATATGAATAGTTTAAGGGGCGAATAAGACTATAAAACTGAACAACTTTCTCCAAGAAACATAGGTCAAATTCAAATTGACTTGGTAGTTTTGTATTGGGAGGTCCAAATTTATTTTTTTCGGCCTATGTTCCTTGGCGAAAGTTGTACAGTTTCATGGGCTAGTTCACCCCTTAACCTATATGCAGCAAATTTTTTACACCCTACAGCTACGTTGCTACGTTGCGCGAACCCATATGTAGTCACTCACTTCAACTGAATTGCTTAAAGAGATGAACGCGGATGGCCCACGCGTATAAAACTCGCGAGGCACTTATTTTATTTTTCTGCTATCAGTATCTTATCCCCTTAATTAGCCTACATCATCCCACTGCTGGACAAAGGCCTCCCTCTTCTCTTTCCATCCAGTTCTGTCCTGGGCTTCCGCATGCCAGTCTCTTGAAAACTTGTCCAACTCGTCGCGCCACCTACGACGAGGTCTCCCGCGGCGTCTGTTAGCAGTGGGTGGCTACCACAAAGTAGACGTTTTTGCCCACAGTTTTTCTGGCATGCGGCAGACGTGACCGGCCCAGATATTTGCATCCGATATTTGTTTTAGAGCGCAGTATGGTATTCCTGACCCGATCAATCAGTTTCAGGCCTAACATACTGCGCTCCATTGCTCGCTGACAAATCTTAAGCCTATTAGTAACTCATACCATCTCATACAATATTTTTATAGGCATGGATGTAAGCTTCTCCGGCATCCTGTCCTACATGGAGGATAAAATAGACGACCTTCTAAAGGAATACACACCAGATGACCTCTGCTACTCGCTTCAAGAGACTGTCTTCGCCATGCTAGTCGAGATCACTGAAAGAGCCATGGCGCATTGTGGCTCGGATGAAGTAAGATGATTTTCTGTGTTATATTATACTAGCGGCCTGCCCCAGCGGCTGCGCCCGCTGCAACTCATTTTCCCGTGGGAATAAGTATTTTCCCCGGTAAGTATTATAAGCCGTAGGTTCCGGTTGCTGTCTACGATAGATAACTAACGACGCTGTAACGACGGTCGTTACGTTACACAACCATGTCAGAAGCCTGCTACTTGTAGAAGGCGGTTGAAAAATTCTGACACTAAGGTTCACTGGGTCGTTGGACGGTGTGCCACACGAAAAGAGAGTGACCGCATCACAATATCTTCTTGATAGAATCTTGATACAAACATTGTTTATGTTTAATTCGAGTATTCGAAAAGAAGAAGACTTCCGATAAGTTGTACATAATTTCCAAAAGCTTAGTCGTAAAGTCTAAATGCTACTCTAATTATAGGCAACGACGGCATGCATTAAGAGAGCATAGGTTAAAACACTACTTCAACTACGTACTTATATAAGAACAGAAATTAATTTTTTCATAACAGGTGCTAATAGTAGGCGGTGTCGGCTGCAACGAGCGTCTACAAGCCATGATGGGCGTCATGTGTGGAGAACGGGGCGCCAAAGTCTTCGCTACAGATGAGCGATTCTGCATCGACAACGGCGTCATGATAGCGCACGCCGGCGCGCTGGCGCACGCTAGCGGCGCGCGCATGGAGATGACAGATGCGACAATCACGCAGAGATATAGGACGGACGATGTGTTGGTTACTTGGAGGGATGACTGAATAAATCTTTAACTACCATTTTTAGACTTTTCTTAATAACTTAATTTTTTTAAGGCCTGCTTATAATGCATCAACATGTCTATTGGTGAGTGTCGTAAAAGGCAAATACTCTAAACCTTCAAAGTCTATATAACCTAACCCATCACATTAGAATTCGCTCTAAAACCACCTTGATTTTCAAAGAGGGTCGGCCATGATGTCCAGCAGTGGACTTGTGACTGTTAATCACTGAAACATCATTATTCGTTATAAAGCAGGTAGGTTTTGGTAAGGCGCATATATGTAATGAAGAGAAATGCATAATCTAATTTACAAAATTTTTATTTTTTCATATAACCACTTGAATATTTGTTCAAAAATGGGATTTCATTACACACCACTCCTCTTACATGCAAAAAATAACTTCACACATAAATAAAAAAACAACAAGTCATTATTGCATAGGTTCCTAGTAAAAATAAAACAATTGATTGGGCTTATTATTGGTAAAACTTAACAATTATTATTAATTTTATCTTTACTTAATAATAAGGAAAATGCAAATTGAATAGTTCAGGATCAAAGGTATCAAACGAAAACATACATGTTTTTCAAATGATATAGCAATGTACAGACCACCTGAGAACATTTTCATGAAGAATTTAATTTGTTACTATTAGCTAAATATGTCCTGAAAATGAAAAGCAGCTGGACCTACCATTCAGAATGAAAACTAAACATTTTTGCATTATTCACTTTTAAACTCACATATATTTTATACCTACAGGTATTTAAAAACTTATATATCATAAAAAAACATTCCTATTGCTTGTCACAGTCATAAAACTGTTTCAACACTGTTGTTTGTACACATTGGTAGTTATAACCAGTGCCTCATGTTATGAATCTACAAGTTAGAAGTCTACAGATAAAATACTTAGTATAGTTAATATAATTTGAGCATATTTGACTATAAAATGACAAATTTGTTAAAATTATATTCCCCAAACTAAATGTTGCCTAGCTCGATAAAATCATGGTCACATAATCGCCCACTATGTGTTGTAAATTAAAGTACAATCTTACTTGCAAACTTGCAGCTCGTAGTTTCATAAAATAGGGCATAGATTATAGTATTGTATTGGCTAAAACAGCACTGAGTCTCATAATTTATTTATCTCATAATAATAATTCACTTCCGTGTAGTCCTGTGTACACAATAATCCAAGTCACCTGAAACAAAGACAATCAAATTATAAACAGTTTGTTTACATGTAGTTTTTTAGAATTTTATATATTATTTATTGAAGAGATAACAAAACAGTTTTGCAGACCACAATCTGATAGGATTTTATCTTATCTTTATCTAAAATATGTTAACCATGATGAGAGTAAGTCTGATAAAGTCTACACAATATAGCTTGTGTTAACACATTGGCTGGCACAGTTTCAGTTTTATCTACCTGCTATAGAAAGGTTCCTGGTTCAACTCTAGATTAGGCAAAATGATTGTAACATAAATTTAACTGTCTGTTTTGATTGAGATTTGTGTGTACTTTGTGATTTTTTCAAAGTAATTCACTGGTGCCATTATTATAGGAAATCCTAATGGGGGCTCATGGTTCAGCTATAATCGATTTCTTAAATTTTTGATATAAATCTCACCAAGAATCCAGCAAACGAAGTCATAAATCCTTCCTTAGTAATCTCCCACATTCCTCCATATTCCTCTTCATCTATTGTCTGGAAATTATTCACGTACAGGTAGATGATACCTGCGTTTATTGCTACAAATCTGAAACATTATCATGTTAATTAATTCTAGAATTCCACAGGGTACAAAAAGAAAGAACAGTGGTGAATAGAATACTACAAAGTGTTTTTCAGGTCAAGAACAGTGTAGGAAAGGAAGTCAGGCCTTAGTTCAGCTATTCTTCTTTTCGTGTGGGACACCTCAGCTATAAGACTATGGGTGGTGTGTAGAGGTGACTGAAGGAAACGGCTAGATAGGTTTCACAAGAGTTTATTGTTCACTGTACACACTCCCTATACAGTAGTTAGCACAACTTGTAAATAATATAATGCGCGTTACAATGAGTTTGAACAGAGCAAGGCGTGTTGCCTCCGCGCGTGTCGATCGAGTTGAAGGGCAGTGAACATGGCTGACCGACGATACCGGAAGCAGAGGGCTCCCGGTTTCCGGTAGGGACCATGTTCACGGCCGTACATAACAAAACCATGTTGAGGGTGGTACCTTATTAAGTAAAGTGGTGTTGCCAGTGCAAGACCTTAATATTTAGCAAATGGCAAATAATAATTGAGAATAGCACGTTTCCTTACAGTAAAAGTCCCACGAATCCTTTCAAGGGCAACAATCCCCAACAAAGTCCCAAAACGATGCCAAGTGCTTGTCGCATCCAGTAAATTACATCTAGGAACTCCTCCTGAAATGTATAAACACAAATATGAGGTCGATTTCAATCAATTAGTACAAATTATAGCTGAAAGTCCCGTGACCAAACTAACCTTATCCGGCCATTCCTGATTCGACAAAAACGCCTTTTTCCACAGAGACTCACTTGCTTTACCCTTATTGCCACTGTCCGACGACTTATTCTTACTCGACATTGTTGTTAAATCTAAATATTACTAAGAAATAAATAAAATATCATTCATAAAATCAAATCAATAGTTTTCACGAGAAATCCTTCGTTTACACGTCACGTCATTGTCAAATTGACTTTTCTTTTTTATTGTTCGCTATTTCCGGTGTGACCAGTTTCGAATTTCGATGATAATTACCGGAATGGTTACAAGTATTTTTGCCAGATAAGTTTACCGACCGCAGCTACTCTTAGCATAGGTGCGAACAGGCCTTTACTTGCTGCCGCGGATTCTGAAATTTAAATATATTTTTCTTACTACTCAGACCGCAAGTTTATAAAATAGAGAATAGGACAAATAAGTCAGTGGCGTGATGTGTAAAAAAAAAGTTTAATAATGAAAATAACGACAAGCTTACAATCTAGCATTTTATTACTAATTAAATGGTGCTCTGCACTCGATTTTTGATTCTCTGCAATCGCTCCGCCTCCATATTCTTGGCAATATCCCAACAATCCTGCAACAAAAATATAATGGCGTAAGTATAAAAGGACTTCATCACCATCATCAAGTAAAAACATATTTGGCGAAAGTTACATGCTGTGTGGTCAGCCTGGCTGGCCCGAGGCAGTGCTTTTATTTTATTTTATCCCACTCGTGTCGCGTTTCTACCAGGAACATCAAAATTATATACATACATATATCACGCCTTTATCCCCCACGGGGTAGGCAGAGCGCTAACGGCCGCAAAAATACGGTCGATATCGCCACGTCTGACAAATAAAGAGGGCCGTTTGAGATGATTTTGTGTATCATTATAGTGACAGGTTGTCAGCCTATCGCCTAAAAGTTGTAATACAAGTTGTTGAAACCCTCAAGTCCCTCAGTCGCTTCTTACGATACCCACGGGTAGGAAATGGGGTGATGCTATTCTAAGCCGGCATCACACGGCATAACATCAAAATTACAATGACTAATTCATTTATTCAGTGACAGTATTGTATTGTAACTCTATGCGTAAGGTAAGGCGCAATGGTAGTGCGACAGCCTTTAGACGCTGAAGGTTTCGGATTCGATTCTCGGTAGGTCACTCACAGAGTTGATAGTTATCACTTTGTGAATTTGTTCCCAGTCTGGTTAGGACACTGCGGGCTGAACCACCCGATTGTCCGTAAGTAAGATGGTTCCGTGTTTCGGATGGCACGTTAAGCCGTAGGTCCCGGTTGCTGTCTATGATCACTTAGACGGCGGTCGTTACACAACCATGTCAGAAGCCTGCTACTTGTAGAAGGCGGTTGAAAGATTCTGACACTAGGGTTCACTGGGTCGTTGAACGACGCGGTGTCCCACACGGAAAGAGAAGAGACCTTGTGCAGCTCGCTGCGGCCGCGCGCGAGCGACACGAGCCGCGCGAGCACGAGCAGCCGGTGCAGGTCGTCCGCCGTCGCTTGCTCGCCCTGCTTGTTGCGCTCGCTACAAGTATGCTTGCCTCGCTCGCTCACCTTGTGCAGCTCGCTGCGGCCGCGCGCGAGCGACACGAGCCGCGCGAGCACGAGCAGCCGGTGCAGGTCGTCCGCCGTCGCTTGCTCGCCCTGCTTGTTGCGCTCGCTACAAGTGTGCTTGCCTCGCTCGCTCACCTTGTGCAGCTCGCTGCGGCCGCGCGCGAGCGACACGAGCCGCGCGAGCACGAGCAGCCGGTGCAGGTCGTCCGCCGTCGCTTGCTCGCCCTGCTTGTTGCGCTCGCTACAAGTGTGCTTGCCTCGCTCGCTCACCTTGTGCAGCTCGCTGCGGCCGCGCGCGAGCGACACGAGCCGCGCGAGCACGAGCAGCCGGTGCAGGTCGTCTGCCGTCGCTTGCTCGCCCTGCTTGTTGCGCTCGCTACAAGTGTGCTTGCCTCGCTCGCTCACCTTGTGCAGCTCGCTGCGGCCGCGCGCGAGCGACACGAGCCGCGCGAGCACGAGCAGCCGGTGCAGGTCGTCTGCCGTCGCTTGCTCGCCCTGCTTGTTGCGCTCGCTACAAGTGTGCTTGCCTCGCTCGCTCACCTTGTGCAGCTCGCTGCGGCCGCGCGCGAGCGACACGAGCCGCGCGAGCACGAGCAGCCGGTGCAGGTCGTCCGCCGTCGCTTGCTCGCCCTGCTTGTTGCGCTCGCTACAAGTGTGCTTGCCTCGCTCGCTCACCTTGTGCAGCTCGCTGCGACCGCGCGCGAGCGACACGAGCCGCGCGAGCACGAGCAGCCGGTGCAGGTCGTCCGCCGTCGCTTGCTCGCCCTGCTTGTTGCGCTCGCTACAAGTGTGCTTGCCTCGCTCGCTCACCTTGTGCAGCTCGCTGCGGCCGCGCGCGAGCGACACGAGCCGCGCGAGCACGAGCAGCCGGTGCAGGTCGTCCGCCGTCGCTTGCTCGCCCTGCTTGTTGCGCTCGCTACAAGTGTGCTTGCCTCGCTCGCTCACCTTGTGCAGCTCGCTGCGGCCGCGCGCGAGCGACACGAGCCGCGCGAGCACGAGCAGCCGGTGCAGGTCGTCTGCCGTCGCTTGCTCGCCCTGCTTGTTGCGCTCGCTACAAGTGTGCTTGCCTCGCTCGCTCACCTTGTGCAGCTCGCTGCGGCCGCGCGCGAGCGACACGAGCCGCGCGAGCACGAGCAGCCGGTGCAGGTCGTCTGCCGTCGCTTGCTCGCCCTGCTTGTTGCGCTCGCTACAAGTGTGCTTGCCTCGCTCGCTCACCTTGTGCAGCTCGCTGCGGCCGCGCGCGAGCGACACGAGCCGCGCGAGCACGAGCAGCCGGTGCAGGTCGTCCGCCGTCGCTTGCTCGCCCGCGGGCTTGTTGCGCATCGCTATGAAGTCCTCTTCCACGAACTGCGAACAACCACTAAATCAATAACGTATCATTATTTTATATAAACTTTCCAAAAGAAACATGGGTTAAAATATGAAAAAAATTTTTGGACCCCCTCATACAAATTTGACATGGTTGGCTGGGACTTTTTGTATGGGAGGTCCTTATTTTTTTTCATATTTCGACCTATGTTCCTTGGGAAAAGTTGTTCAGTTTCATGGGCTTGTTTACCCCTTAAAAAAAAAATCTAAAATTTAACATTTTTTATATTTTATTTAAATATTTTATTTGCAGCAATTTTTTTTACTCCCTGTATTTTTGCAAGTTTGTATTTTATATGAATAAATTGTTCTTTAAATAATAAAGCACATTATTATCATGAAATTAAAAAAAGAAATTGGAAATACTCTTTCTGACTCACTGAACTACCGACGCCTCGACTCACCCTTGTAAATTTTTCCATCCCTGGATGCTCGCCTATGCAATAGCTGCGTCTACACCGGCCGAGCAGCCTCTAGACTGAGTTTTCCGCTGCTGCAGGCGAGACACGTCTAAGCCGACCGCGGATGCCTGAGGCTGCTCGCCCGGTGTAGACACAGTTTTTAAGAAACTGAAGAAATACCGACCGCGGAGGCCTGAGGCTGCTCGCCCGGTGTAGACACAGTTTTTAAGAAACTGAAGAACAAACTCACAGCATTTAAATTTACTTTTAGATTCAAAAATTAAACGAGAGAACTCATCCGAATTAGCAGTCGAAAAAATGGCTCGAAAAGGGTAACTAAGACGGGAAACCCGTCTCTCTCATAACAACCCGCACAAAAACTTTCTCGCAAATAGAGTGGTCGCAAACTGGTACAAATTGCCTCAAGATGTCATATCGGCACAGAACACCAACGCATTTAAAAACAAACTTGACAAACATTAAAAAAATAAATTGAAAAGACTAAGTGAACTACGAACAGTGGGATACAGGCACTATATGTTGCTACAACTGCCTGCCTGATAAAATATAATAATAATAATAATATAATATAATAATAATAACTTCTACTAAAAGAAGAGAAAAAGAAAATTAACTATAAATAATAATAATAAGAGTGTATAGCTTTAAGTTGTCACTGATGGCATATTTGACCATCTTGAGGCTGGTGAGGTATGTCCTGATAATGTTCATGATGTGTGTGTGTGTGTGTCTGTGTGTGTCACTGTCGGCCTGTCTTGGAACTAGTTTATTACCTGTAAGTTGTCAC